>OZ007591.1:26845758-29245758 GCA_963931845.1 Maratus michaelseni
TACAGGTGACTTTTTGATGAGATTTCACTTGTTTTTGTAAGTAATCCTCCTTTTCTTGATATTGGGTTCTTTTTGCAGATCATCCACTGATTTTCGCTAAGCCCACACTCTGTCCCTATTATTTACAGGTATCAAAAATTTGAAGCTTTAGTTTCGTTTGCAAAGTACTGTAGATAAAAAGAGATTTCAGGTTCCTAGGCAAGCACTAAATTATAAGAGGGGGAGTGCCAAAAGTACTCTCAATTGCTTCCAGGATAAGCGCTATGCATCTGAGATATAACTCGCAGCCCTAGATACTTGATATTTAACATAAAAGAACTTTTTTGTATAAAAAGAAAGCCAAAATTAAAATTTCCGGAAATTTCGAATAAATCAAACTATACTCTTTTTTTTCGATGTTTTTTTTTTTTCGTTTTTTTTTTTTTGGCTTTTTTTTATTATTTACGGATTTTTTAATTTTTCCTTACTTTGTGTACTAAACCCTGCCTTTCTGCCAAATGTCAAGCTTCTAGGACTACAAAATCGAATTATTTTCAAATTTTCGACTTTTTATAAATTTATTGATTTTTCAATTTTAATTCTAAGTTACCTGATTGTCATGCCAATATAGTAATTATTTGATCCGTCTTCTTAGGATCATTTAGGTTCAATTTAGAGATAAATCAAGTGAATCTTAGAGTCACCATGATTTTATTTAGAAAGGACTATCAAGCCATAACCAGCCAGTAATGTCGGGAGGGTAGGGGGAGCTGTGAAAATTTTTGTGGGGCTAACTTCATTTAGCAATCCATATTTCGTATGTGAAGTAAATATAGTACAACCTGTGAAAGAAAACAAACCTGTCTATAAAGAAATCGCTTATATCGTAGCCAGTCTATAGCGGAACTTTTCTATAACGAAATTCGTAAATGAAAGAAAAGAAAACCATAATCCGGGGGAAATAACATAAAACAATTAGAGGCGTTGTACTAGCTAATAGGACAATTATCTTAAAACTAATGTTTCTAGCAGTATCAAATTGTTTTCGAATTTTCGATTTTTTAAAGATATTTCAATTTTTCGATTTTATTTTCGAATTTAACGAATTTTTTAATTGTTCCTTTTATTGAATAGTAAATACTACCTTTACACCATGGTTTAATTTTCTAAGACTACAAAATAAAATTATTTTCAATTTTTGATTTTTTCGAATTTTTTTTTATAATTTTCTGGATTTTTTAATTTTTTCTTATTTTGTATTCTTTATTACAAATTTCAAGTTTCTAGCGCTACAAAATCGAATTATTTTGAAATTTCCGATCTTTTTCGAGTTTTTTATTGTATTTTCGAATTTATTGTGTTTTAATTTTTCCTTTTTCTGTATCCTAAACGATAAGTTTACGCCGAATTTTAAGTTCTAAAGCTACAAAATCGAATTTTTTTCAATTTTTCGAATTTTACAGATTTCTTATTTATTTCTTTTTTTTTGTATCCTAAATACTACCTTTATTCCAAATTTTAAGTTTCTAGCTTTACAAAATCGATTTATTTTCAAATTTTCGTTTTTTTTTTCGATTTTTTTTATTTTATTTTCAATTTTTGTTGTGTTTTTAATTTTTTCTTTTTCTGAATCTTAACCACTACCTTTACACCAAATTTTCAGTTTCTAAGACTACGAGATCATATTATTTTCAATTTCTCTCTTTCTAAATTTTTTTTTTAATTTTTTTTTTTTGAAATTTTCTATTTTTTTTTTAAATTATCCATATTTTTTAATGTTTCCTTATTTAGGATCTTAAATATTACCTTTATTCCAAATTTCAAGTTTCTAGCGCTAAAAAATCGAGTTATTTTCAAAATTTTCTTATTTTTCGATTTTTTTATTTTATTTTCGAATTTTATTGCGTTTTTATTTTAACTTATTCTGAATCCTAAACACTATCTTTACCGCGAATTTAAAGTTTCTAAGGCCAAAAGATCAAATTATTTCAATTTTTTTCGAATTTTTCCAATTTTTGATTTTTTTTTTCTAATTTTCTGGATTTTTTCATTTTTTTCTTATTTTGCATCCTAAGTACTACCTTTATTCCGAATTTCAAGTTTCTAGCGAACAAAATTGGATTATTTGAAAATTTTCGATTTTTTTTCGATTTTATTTTCTTTCATTTTTTCTTTCTTTCTTTTTTTTTTTTTTTTTTTTTTTTGTGTGTGTGTGTTTTTTTTACCCTTTTATCTGTGCTTTCGGAAATATAAAAAAATTAAAAAATTCTTATATCAGGTGTATAATGTTTTGTATTTTTATACGGACCACTTCTCCATTTTAAGATTTTAAATGCTATTTATATCAGATATTTCTTTCTTGAGATTCCCACAAGTTTTTTCCGGTAATTTTTTTAGTTCGCTTATTAATCGTTTACAGTTTTCCCCCCTGGCAATAACAATTATTTATCACAAAAAATGGGTACTTCTCTATTATCTCGTCGACCACTTTTCATAACAAAAAACTACCGCCAAACTGTAACGCTAAATAAACGGGAGAACGTTGCCATTGAAATATCAAAATAAATAAAATATAAGAATTTAAGGACACAACTGTTACTATAATGAATGAAATAACTAATAAATCAGTAAAACATAATCTCATCAAAAAGTCACCTGTAAAAAATGCAGCCAAGTCTCGTAACTCATTTACCGTAAAAAGTACTGAGATCGTATAAAGCCAAGTTTAACTATCTTATTAACTCTGAAATTTTCATTCACAAATCACTCCTAGTCTCTACATCTTTAGTTAATTATTATTTTGTGACTTGGCAATTACGCAGCACAGGGAAGTTATTACACCTTACTATGTTATGGGATGGGATGGGATAATTTAATTAAGGCAAATTATATACGCACAGGGAAGTTATTACACTTTAATATGTTATAGTATTATTTGATTAAGACTAACTATATACATCACATTCTCGTGCTACGTAATTGCCAAGTCACAAAATAATAATTAACTAAAGATGTAGAGACTAGGAGTGATTTGTGAATGAAAATTTCAGAGTTAATAAGATAGTTAAACTTGGCTTTATACGATCTCAGTACTTTTTACGGTAAATGAGTTACGAGACTTGGCTGCATTTTTTACAGGTGACTTTTTGATGAGATTTCACTTGTTTTTGTAAGTAATCCTCCTTTTCTTGATATTGGGATCTTTTTGCAGATCATCCACTGATTTTCGCTAAGCCCACACTCTGTCCCTATTATTTACAGGTATCAAAAATTTGAAGCTTTAGTTTCGTTTGCAAAGTACTGTAGATAAAAAGAGATTTCAGGTTCCTAGGCAAGCACTAAGTTATGGGAGGGGGAGTGTCAAACGTACTCTCAATTGCTTCCAGGATAGGTGAAATCCATCTGAGATATTACTCGCAGCCCTAGATACTTGATATTTAACATAAAAGAACTTTTTTGTATAAAAAGAAAGCCAAAATTAAAATTTCTGGAAATTTCGAATAAATCAAACTATACTCTTTTTTTTTCGATGTTTTTTTTTTTTTTCGTTTTTTTTTTTTTTTTGGCTTTTTTTTATTATTTACGGATTTTTTAATTTTTCCTTACTTTGTGTACTAAACCCTGCCTTTCTGCCAAATGTCAAGCTTCTAGGACTACAAAATCGAATTATTTTCAAATTTTCGACTTTTTATAAATTTATTGATTTTTCAATTTTAATTCTAAGTTACCTGATTGTCATGCCAATATAGTAATTATTTGATCCGTCTTCTTAGGATCATTTAGGTTCAATTTAGAGATAAATCAAGTGAATCTTAGAGTCACCATGATTTTATTTAGAAAGGACTATCAAGCCATAACCAGCCAGTAATGTCGGGAGGGTAGGGGGAGCTGTGAAAATTTTTGTGGGGCTAACTTCATTTAGCAATCCATATTTCGTATGTGAAGTAAATAGAGTACAACCTGTGAAAGAAAACAAACCTGTCTATAAAGAAATCGCTTATATCGTAGCCAGTCTATAGCGGAACTTTTCTATAACGAAATTCGTAAACGAAAGAAAAGAAAACCATAATCCGGGGGAAATAACATAAAACAATTAGAGGCGTTGTACTAGCTAATAGGACAATTATCTTAAAACTAATGTTTCTAGCAGTATCAAATTGTTTTCGAATTTTCGATTTTTTAAAGATATTTCAATTTTTCGATTTTATTTTCGAATTTAACGAATTTTTTAATTGTTCCTTTTATTGAATAGTAAATACTACCTTTACACCATGGTTTAATTTTCTAAGACTACAAAATAAAATTATTTTCAATTTTTGATTTTTTCGAATTTTTTTTTATAATTTTCTGGATTTTTTAATTTTTTCTTATTTTGTATTCTTTATTACAAATTTCAAGTTTCTAGCGCTACAAAATCGAATTATTTTGAAATTTCCGATCTTTTTCGAGTTTTTTATTGTATTTTCGAATTTATTGTGTTTTAATTTTTCCTTTTTCTGTATCCTAAACGATAAGTTTACGCCGAATTTTAAGTTCTAAAGCTACAAAATCGATTTTTTTTCAATTTTTCGAATTTTACAGATTTTTTATTTATTTCTTTTTTTTTGTATCCTAAATACTACCTTTATTCCAAATTTTAAGTTTCTAGCTTTACAAAATCGATTTATTTTCAAATTTTCGTTTTTTTTTTCGATTTTTTTTTTTTTTCAATTTTTGTTGTGTTTTTAATTTTTTCTTTTTCTGAATCTTAACCACTACCTTTACACCAAATTTTCAGTTTCTAAGACTACGAGATCATATTATTTTCAATTTCTCTCTTTCTAAATTTTTTTTTTTTAATTTTTTTTTTTGAAATTTTCTATTTTTTTTTTAAATTATCCATATTTTTTAATGTTTCCTTATTTAGGATCTTAAATATTACCTTTATTCCAAATTTCAAGTTTCTAGCGCTAAGAAATCGAGTTATTTTCAAAATTTTCTTATTTTTCGATTTTTTTATTTTATTTTCGAATTTTATTGCGTTTTTATTTTAACTTATTCTGAATCCTAAACACTATCTTTACCGCGAATTTAAAGTTTCTAAGGCCAAAAGATCAAATTATTTCAATTTTTTTCGAATTTTTCGAATTTTTGATTTTTTTTTCTAATTTTCTGGATTTTTGCATTTTTTTCTTATTTTGCATCCTAAGTACTACCTTTATTCCGAATTTCAAGTTTCTAGCGAACAAAATTGGATTATTTGAAAATTTTCGATTTTTTTTCGATTTTATTTTCTTTCTTTTTTTTTTTTTTTTTTTTTTTTTTTTTTGTGTGTGTGTGTGTGTGTGTGTGTGTGTGTGTGTGTGTGTGTGTGTGTGTGTGTTTTTGATGTTTCTTTTTCTGAATTCTAAACACTACCTTCACACCAAATTTTAAGTTTTTAAGACTACAAGATCGTGTTATTTTCAATTTTGTTCGATTTTTTTGAATTTTCGAATGTTTTTTTTTTTTTTTTTAAATTTTCCGGATTTTATAATTTTTTCTTTTTTTGTATCCGAAACACTAGCTTTATTCAAAATTTTAAGTTTCTGTGGCTCGGGATCTACCCAATCTTTTTGATGACGCGAGAGTGAGTGTGTGTTTGAGTGACAAAAAATCGAAACTTTGAGTTCATACATCGTGTGCACTAATTTATGGGTATTTTTTGAATGATCCATATTTTTTTAATTTTTCCTTATTTAGTATCTTAAATATTACCTTTATTCGAAATTTCAAGTTTCTAGCGCTATAAAATCGAATTATTTTCAAATTTTCCTTATTTTTCGATTTTTCCGATTTTTTGATTTTATTTTCGAATTTTATTGCGTTTTTTATTTTAACTTATTCTTAATCCTAAACACTATCTTTACTGCGAATTTTAAGTTTCTAAGGCTAAAAAATCAAATTATTTTAATTTTTTCAATTTTTTTCGAATTTTTAATTTTTTTTTTCGAATTTTCCGGAATTTTTAATTTTTCCTTATTTTGCATCCTAAATACTACCTTTATTCCGAATTCCAAGTTTCTAGCGCAACAAAATCGGATTATTTGAAATTTTTCGATTTTTCGAGTTTTTCAATTTTGCTTTCGATTTTTTTGGTGTTTTTGATGTTTTCTTTTTCTGGATACTAAACATTACACCTTCACACCGAATCTTCAGTTTCTAAGACTACAAGATCGTATTATTTTCAATTTTCAATTTTGATGGAATTTGTTGAATTTTCGAATGTTTCTTTTTCGAATTTTCCGGATTTTATAATTTTTCCTTTCTTTGTATCCTAAATGCTACCTTTTTTCCAAATGTCAAGTTTCTAGGGCTACGGGATCTACCTAATCTTTTTGATGACGCGTGAACGAGTGAGTGAGTGAGTGACAAAAAATCGAATGTTTGAGTTCATATATCGTCTGAACTAGAAAAGACAGAAAGTTGTAATTTTAAATTTTGGTCCTGTGTGCCAAATACTCTAGAAAAACGAAGTTTAAAATTTTTAGGATACTCCAGCGCGGAGATATGGGGGGGGGGGGGGGGGCGGGGTCAAAAGTGCCGTAAGTTGCTTCCAGAAAAGTATGCTTACTTCTGTCCTCTCTCGACTTGGCGGAGGCACTGCCGTGCCTCCAGATAAATCAAGAGAATCTTAGAATCACCATGATTTTATTTAAAAAGGACTATCAAGCCATAACCAACCAGTAATGTCGGGAGGGAGGGAGAGATGTGAAAATTTTTGTGCGACCAACATCTTTTAACAACAAATATTTCATATATAAATTAAATAGAGTAAAGCCTGTGAAAGAAAATGAACCTGTCTATTTAAAAAAAGGTCTATAACGTAGCCAGTCTATAGCAGAACTTTTCTATTACAAAATTCGTAAACAAAAGAAAAGAAAAGCATAATCCGGGGAAAATAACACAAAACAATAACGGAAGGTGTACTAACTAATAGGACAATTATCTTAAAATCTATCTAAAACAAACTATCCCCATCCTGTGGGATTTGTTTTTCAATGTTTTACTTTATTTAATGCAAAACATAGATTGCATCCGACAACTCATAAAAAAGTCCTCCCGCCTGTACCGGCAGGAAAAGGTAGCTTTCCTATATCTTCGTTTTAAAATTTTAGCTAATGTTACTCGAAAACAGCAAGTTAAAATGCAAAGAAACCGTTTACAAAAGATTCGTTTACACTGAATTTGAATAAGAAATTCGCCAAATTTTTGAGCTATAGCCAAGTTGGCTTCATTTATCAAGACTTATTTTTGTCGCCAAATTTGGCGAGATTTCGCCAATTGTCGCCAAGTTTGGCGAGAATTATGCGTATGATTGGGAAAATGATTACAACAATGAAAGAAAATAATTTGCGAGAAATCGCGTTCACTAAAACTTATAAATTTATATTAAAATCATTAAAATTACAGACATTACAATACACTTTCATAAAACATTAAAAACATATTAAAATTGGACGTTTCGGATTTACATGGAAAATCCCTCTTCAACAACAACATTTCACTTAGCGTAAATCATAGTTCAAAAATATCAACAAATAGAAAATGCAACGTATCAAAATTTCGAAGTCAAAGTTACAGTTATAATAACACGGAGTATTCATTCGGGATTGCACCTGCTTGACCATTATTGACCATAAATTTATCGTTGGTTTTAGGTAGCTTTCAATACAAAAAAGTATAAAGCTACCTATTGCAGCCGTTCGGAGGAAAGCAGTTCCGGAAAATTTCGATATATTTTCACCGATCATGACCCCCAGACCCCAAAACCACCCTCCGTTCAAATGTTGATTTATATATATATATATATATATATCTCCATATATATATATATATATATATATCTGACCTATGTCATACGATAACGCTCGTATTTATAAATTAATTTTGATGAAACTAATTGTGTGTATTAAGCTCACCAATGTCTCGACCGAGTTCGTTGGCCAGCTTGGTCCGCCATTTTGTTTCAAGATGGCGGCCAATTAAAAATTTAAAACTAAAATAAATATACAATAAAGTTAAAAATTCAAATTTATTTTTTAATTCAGTGTTAGGCCTTGAAACGAGGATTCCAGAGCATTTTTTGTTTTACCTCTATCTTAAAAAACGGCTGAGATAGAGCAGTTTGAAATTCTAGGGTGGCTGACATTTTGAAACAAGACAGCACATTACAAAAATTTTCATTGTTGTAATAATTTTCCCAATCAAACGCATTAAACTATATATTCATATCCGTTAGCGCCAAATTCTCGCCAAACTTGGCGACATTTGGCGAAATATCGCCAAATTTGGCGACCAAAATAAGTCTTCATAAATGAAGCCAATTTGGCTATTGCTCAATAATTTGGTGAATTTCTTATTCAAATTCAGTATTAACGAATCTTTTGTAAACGTTTTATTTGCATTTTAAGTTGCTGTTTTCGTGTAACATTAGCTAAAATTTTAAAACGAAGATATAGGAAAGCTACCTTTTCCTCCCGGTACAGGCCGGAAGGACTTTTTTGTAATGTGCTGTTTTGTTTCAAAATGTCAGCCACCCTAGAATTTCAAACTGCTCTATCTCAGCCAATTTTTAAGATAGAGGTAAAACAAAAAATGCTCTGGAATCCTTGTATCAAGTCCTAACACCTAATTAAAAAATAAACTTGATTTTTTAACTTTTTTGTATATTTATTTTAGTTTTAAAATTTTCCGTGGCCGCCATCTTGAAACAAGATGGCGGACCAAGCTGGCCAACGAACTCGGTCGAGGCATTGGTGAGCTTAATACACACAATTAGTTTCATCCAAATTAATTTATAAATACGAGCGTTATCGTATCAAATTATTTTCATTTTTTCAATTTTTTTCGAATTTTTTTATTTTTTTTTTTTAATTTTCTGGATTTTTTTAATTTTCCTTTTTTTGTATCCTAAATACTACCTTTATTCCTAATTTGAATTTTCTAGCGCAACAAAATCGGATTGTCCTCAAATTTTCGGTTTTTTTCAATTTCTTCGATTTTTTCAATTTTGCTTTCGATTTTTTTGGTGTTTTTGATGTTTTCTTTTTCTGGATGTTAAACACTACCTTCACACCAAATCTTAAGTTTCCAAGACTACAAGATCGTATTATTTTCAATTTTCAATTTTGATGGAATTTGTTGAATTTTCGAATGTTTTTTTTTTCGAATTTTCTGGATTTTATAATTTTTCCTTTCTTTGTATCCTAAACACTACCTTTTTTTCCAAATGTCAAGTTTCTGGGGCTACGGGATCTACCCAATCTGATGACGCGTGAACGAGTGAGTAAGAAGTGACAAAAAATCGAATGTTTGAGTTCATATATCGCCTGAACTAGAAAAGAAAGAAAGTTGTAATTTTAAACTTTGGTCCTGTGGGCCAAATACTCTCTATAATTGAAGTTTAAAATTTTTGGGATACTCCAGCGCGGAGATATGGGGGGGTCAAAAGTGCCCTGAGTTGCTTCCAGAAAAGTATGCTTACGGCTGTCCTCTCTCGACTTGGCGGAGGCACTGCCGTGCCTCCAGATGAAAAATACACGCAAATGTCGAATTAAAAACCACTTGATGGTATAACAAATACGTATAATGCTTCTGGCATCAAGTAAATGGGACTGTATTTTTGGCGTTTAATCTTAGTTTGGCGATAGTTTTTTGTTATGAAAGGTGGTCGACGGGATAACAGAGAAGTACCCAAAAATGGCTTAGTTTTGTTAAATTTGTTTGTTATGTATTTTCATTTCTTATTAAAATATCGAAAATGGCAATAAAATTTATTTTAGCACCGTACTTAATTTTTTAGAATGGCTCAAAAACATGGTTTAATAAACGTATATTTGTAAATATTTTAAAAAACATGTTTTTCCGCTCTCTAGAAAAATTTGTAAGATTCTACAACTGCCTTTGGCACCAACCAGTACATGATACGGAACTTTTCCCTATTCAGATACACAGAAGAGGTTGGTCACAAACAAGAGTAATGCTAGCAACAATATTGTTTTAACTCTATAAGAGTTAGAAACAATAATGATATTAAATTCCCCGATTAGCTTAGGGCCCGATTACGGAACTTTCTCCTAGAAAAAAAAAAAACTGTAGAAGTCTTTTACATTTGTTTCGAATGAAGCTCGATCAACAAAGTATTAATTGATAATACAAACAACACTAATATTAACATGGGGGCAAAAGTTTGAATTTAAGTGTATATATTTGGAACCCTCCCCCCCCCCCCCAACCACCCACCAAAAAAAGAAAAAGAAAGTTACAGAAATGAATTTAAAATGGCGTGAAGCCACCCTTTCTGACATAAGAAATTGGCTGCGAACCCGATTACGAAACTTTCACTTAACTTAATAACATGTATCTAATAGCCCTGAGGACAATTCCCCTTCCCAGTTATACGGACCTTGGGGCTTTTTTAAAAAGCTTGACGCAGTTCGGGTTGAAGAAGTTGAGATTTACTGTCAAATGACATAAACTATTATGAAAATAAAACTGGTGAATTATTATGCTGGTTTATGTATGTATTTAAAAAAATTGCATCTGATTACACTCTTTAGATAAATTACTCCTGTTTGCATTTAATAACAGATAAACGACTTCCGTTTACTAAATTGTTTAAATATTGGGAAGAGTTGGCGAGAGATAGATAGACGTGTAAACAAACGGGTAGAGAGACGGATAGCGACAGAGATAAGCTAACGGGTAGCGAAACGAATAGACAGACGGGCAGCGAGGCAGGTGCAAAAAAGGGTTGACAGAGTGGTAGTGAGATGGGTAGGGAGACGGGTAGCGTGGTGGATAGAGATACGAGTACAGAGACGACTTGACAGACGGGTAGAGAGAGGGGTATATAGACAGACAGACGTGTTGATAGACGAGTAGTGTAACGGGAAGCGAGACAGGTAAAGACACGATTAAAGAGTCGGGTAGAAAGACAGACGAATACTGAGACGGGTATACAGAAGAGTAGAGAGACATTAGACAGATGAGTTCGGAGAGAGACACAGCTAAGACATACGAGTAGTTAGACTGGTAGACACGTTTGTAGCAAAGCATGTTATCAATGTGGTTTGAAGTATACGAGTTTCTATAAATAGTTATACAAATAAACAAAGGAAATTTTTTTAATTCAAATATTAAATATTTGATTTAATATTTCAATATTTAATATTTTATTTTTAAATATTTTATTTAGATATTTGTCACAAAGAAAATGTTGCAAAAATTAAATTAAATTTGCGTTAAACTACGCTTGCTAAAATACGCTATTGGGTGCAAATCTGATTATGTGACTTTAAAAATATCGTTTTAAAAGATCCGGCGGTTTTTTTTTTTTTAAGTTTTGAGCAATTCCCGCTTAAGAAAATGAGATTATTTGCCAAATGTTATAAAAAAATGCATATGAAAACATAACAGTATATGAATTTATATATGATATTTTGTAATTATATCATTTAATTTGCTATTTTTCATATGTTGTATCTTTATCTATCTCTTGTCTATCATATGCTGTATATTCACTTAGATTCTTGTTGATATCTTCTTTATATCGTAATTGTTAACTTTATGTTCTCAGCAATATCACTCAGACTAATCCCTTTGAGGGAAGTCCTAGTGTATACTTTTCTCAAGTGTTAATATAATATGTTTTAATTTTTATTAAACGTTCTACACTTACCATTTATATTAAGTGTTTATAATTTTGTAACTTTGTATGAAGAAACATTATATGTTATTAATTCATTTCAATATTTAATTAATATTAATTTTAAATCATTTGTACCTTAATTCAAATATTTAGTATTTTATTTTAATTTAATTTATGTGATGTTGCATTTTTGGCACAGCTATTTAATAGTTGATGTCATTTTATGGTACATATATTTTTATGTTGCTTTAATTATTAATTTTTCCATCTTACATCTTATTTTTAACATAGAATTATTCATTAATACATCCATTACTTTAATGTAATTAGATATTCTATTTATTAATTAATTTCATTTATTTATTATTTAACTAATTGCTATCATTTCAGATAGTAATTTGGTTTAATTATTAAACATTAATTTTCATCCAATACTCTTTTTATTCAGAGTATATTCACTTTTTACCATTATAGATGGCAGCACTAATGTTCCTGTTGCTTTACAATATTCATATTATTCTAAAATCTTTTCTGGCAACATAGTAAATAATTTTCTAATTCTAAATTTGGCAACATGTAATGATTTTTTGCAATTCATTCCATAGTTTTGGTTGTGTTCATGTGTGGTTCATGTGGTGCACAGGTATCTTTTTTAATCAAAATGGATTATATACTTTCTGACTCTATTTCATGTTTTCTCTGTATACTATAGGTATAGCTTCTTTCCTTTTTAATATTGCATTTATTTTTTATTTTTTCACAGGTTTGATTCAATGTTTATGAGCAGGTAGTCCCAAAATCATATTCTCTAGCAATGTTATGGCTAATATGATGATGAAACCTCTCATTTCATTTTATTTGTGATATTTAGGCATTTGGGACTTGAAAATTCTGTCTAAATTCCACAAATTTCATTTCATTTCATTCATTTAATTACATTTATTCAATTTTTAATTTAATTTCTTATTCTTTTAATAAGTTTTTGTATCCATATTCAGTGTGTTGGGGAATACTTTCACTGACAACTAATTATTACATACTTAATCATTATTTCATTGTTTAAGTTGGTGTTATGGTAATGCTTCATTTATGGTTATATATATATATATATATATATGTGTGTGTGTGTGTGTGTGTGTGTGTGTGTGTGTGTGTGTGTGTGTGTGTGTGTGTGTGTGTGTGTATGTATGTGTGTAACATTAAAAAATTATGAGTCCTAAAATATTTTTCGTTACAACCCGACAAAAAAAAATTAATAAATAATAATAATGAAAATCGTCAGCCTGAGCCCGACACAAGTCAACCCGAAATATTCAAACTCGGACGCGAAGTGAGAGAAAATTAATCCATAATACATTTATGGATAAGTAGTATATTCCATCTCTAATATCAATTTTATCTTTTTCGTATAAAAATGAACAAATTTATTCGTTAGTATCAAATATATAATTTTTTCATTTGAATGAAGGCCTCATGGATTCTATGAGAACTTGGGCATTGAAAGTGTCGCCAAAAATAAGTTGACAGGCTTAACTACTGATGGGAAAAGTGCAAATACAGGCAAAAACAGCAGCCTCTGGGTTCGTATGAAGCAATACTTCGGCAGAAACTTGCTATGCGTTTGGTGCGTTGTTCACAGGTCCGACTTAACTATGTCTGATTTGGAATAATCAGTTATTTAAGTTCGGCATTGGAAATCCAATATAAAATCTGTAGCAACATTTTATCAGGCTTCTGCTCTAAGGTTTGAAGAACTTCAAAAAATAGCTGAAATAGAAAACCAAACTGCCTTTCGTTCCCCTGCATATTTTAAAGTGCAGTTCGTGAAACACTTGCAGTATGGCACAATCTTCCTTTCATGCAAAAACATTGGGAAAACATTGTGAACCATCAACCCGACTCATCAAAAACTGAAAAAGCTTCTGCTCGCGGGCTCCTCCGATTATGGATGAAAGATGGTGAGCAACAACGCATGACTTGCCTAATGCTAGACCTGCTGAAGCACTTTGAAAAACTTCAGAAAGATAGTCAAAGGTCTTTCATTACACTGCCTGACATAGAATTGTCAAAGAAAATGTTTACGAATGCTTTGACTCTTATCGAAGATGGGTGGTATCCTGGTGGATACGAAGAGCAGTTGATGGACATAAATGAAGGAACTAAGGAATCTGAAAGTGACTCGGATGTTGAAGAAAATCCTCGCAGGCATAAAGTTTGCAATTCATTAGTTTCTACCAGGAGATGTTGGTCTGCAGTGAGAAAAGAAACTATATTGAGTTGCAAAGAATTTGTTTCTCAAAGATTAGAAGAGGATCAAATGAGCATCTCCAACAGGACAGATGCTTTCTTAAAAGCAAGAAGACCAACAAAGGTTGTTAATGCAGCCCGCCTTGATGTTGGGAACCTTTTTGGTAAAGAAAAAGTTTAAAAAAAATATCGATTTTAATTATTATTGTAACATTTTAAAACCATTATAAAAATTTAATAAATTTTAACTCATTAAAATATAAAGAATGAATTGATCTCCTTGTTTAATTCCATTATTTCCATAAGAAAGTCCTTTGTATAAAAAAATTAAACTATTGTAAATATTTCTGTAGTATTTTGGAAATATTTTACAGTTAGAATTTGATTTTTTTAAACATGAAGACTAAAATCGATTTTCTTGTCTAGTTCTACTCTTTTCAAAATACATTAATTTCTGAAAGGCTAAAGATGTTTAATCACTTTAATTATTGTTCATTTGGCATTTTGGAAACATGTTATAAAATTTAACATGGTATTTTTTTTTAAATTTAATGTTTTAAACAGCAAGAGGAAAATCTTTTTGATTAGTTCCCCTTTGGGTCTAAAACTGTAGTTACGGGAAATTAAAAACAAATATTTAATGATTCAGGTCAAATTTGCTTTTCAATTTGAGAATTTATTCCAGGCTCCAAATACCAAATTGGTAGATGTAATACTGTTATGTACAAGTGTAGAAACAATGAAAGGTAAGCAGCATTTTAACATAATTTTAGCGATAAATTTCATACATAAATTTTTAATTAGGTACAGAAATTTGGTAGGTTGAGTGTTATGCTTGATCTATATATATGACTAACATAACAATGGTTAACAATTAGTCTGAACTGTGAATGTAGACTTTCTTTAATGCTACCTAGCTATAAATGAACGGGTTTACATGATTCAATGAAGACATCATTATTTACTTACCAGGTACAGAAGAAGTAAAATAGACAGAATTAATAAAACAGAATTATAAAAATCGATATTTTAATTATTTGGTTTGCCGTTATCGGGAGGGGGGGGGGGCTGAATTTATAGATATTTGCTTGGGACAACAGATCAAACCTATTGTCGCCCAGTGAGAATTCTTTAAAATATGCTCTGATACTTATAGCGCACACAATGCTTGATAAATGACTGAAAAATTAAGACACTATCAGTAAAAATGGCTATGCCAAGTCCACGGAGGAGACAAAACTAAGTTTTGAATTTTAAGTACTTTGGTTTTTAGGTTGCTAAAATGTTGCATTTCTTTTTGTTAAATACAATATCAAAGCTGTCTAAATTTTTTATTATAATTATAAATTAGCTTTTTCTTATCTTATTTATGCTGACCACGGAGTATATACTGAGAAAGGATCAGGGACTTCAAAATAACATAACACATCAAAGTCCATAAATTAATGCGTGGGTATAGTGTTTATATTCCTTTTTTTTTTTTTTTTTTTTTTTCAAGGTCTAAAATTGCAATGTCATCGCAGCTGGCATGAATTTAAACTGAAGTGAAATCATTAAGTATCGCCAAATATGATGAACTCTATTCAACGACTTGAGGAGAAATGTTCATTCAACTGTTCACAAACTGTGCAAAACAAAAGATCTCGATAACACTGTCAGGAGGGGAGGGGGAGGAAAAGAGATAATTAACTCGCAGAGGAAGCGGGGAAACAAGCTGCCCCACAATACCCTTAAAATCATTTAATCACTGAAATTGTGTAAGACAGGGGAGGCGAGGGTGTATTTTGTTGAGGAAATTAGTCGCTTATTCTTCAATCACCCGTATTGTAAGCACTAGAAAAATAAAAAGGAGAAGAATAACAAATTGGAAGAGAGATTTTTTGACTTATGCTGTTATTTTCTTTTTAGTATTCTTTATTTTATTTTATACATTTTATCTTTCAGATCTTGTGCAACGAGTTTAATTTTTGCATTTTTTTTAAAACTCTCCAACCTAGTTGAAAAGTGTTTATGAATTCGGTTTGTCTGTTCCTATGTCCGTGCTCTAACTCTCGTAAATATACTCTGATTGCTCTGTAATTTTATTATGTTATTTACATTTACTATAGCAATATGCCTATTGAAAACGAAGAGTGTAGCATTCATAGTTCATTTACAGGGACAGCCAAAAGTAATCCGTTACATTGTGTTCAATGGGAAAAAATCGTTTCAAGTGCATTTGAATGATGTTACACCATTTCAAATATAATGAAATTGATACGCATTTAATGCGCAATATGGGGTGCAAAAAAATTATAATTCATTTACACGACCACACAAAAGAACTCTGTTACATAATGGTCTAAGGCGAAAAATTTGTTTGAAACGTATTTTAATTATGTTACACTATTTCAAATACAATAAAACTAATATACATTACTGAGGTTTACTAGAACATACTTGTTGCAGAATATGATGTGCATAGCATTTATAGTTCGTTTAAAGGAATACACAAAATATTTCGGATACAGCACTATTTCTGAAGTACTGTCTATTAGCGATAATTGCTTCAAGTGCGTTTTCAGTTATGATATGCGTTTTTAACTAAATGTTTTGCCTACTACGTGGTATGTATAAATGCTACAGGTCATATACAAGGCTACACAAAAGAAGTAGTAAGCATTATTGTGTATGGGCGTGAATGGCTTAAAGGGATTTTTATGTATTGTCAAGCTGAACTATATTTAGTATACTAAGATATGTTTGTAGAGTATAATTATTTTCATATATAGGACTACACTAAGGAACCGGATAAATGACCGCTTATGGGTGATAATTTCTAAAACTGTGTTTTTTGCCTGATTTATATTTTAGCTTAATATGTTAGCGTGCATAAAAATTTGTAGGTAATATACAGGGCTGTACAAAAGAATTTAAGTATGTTATCGCCTATTGATAGAAATTTCGGGAAATGAGTTTTGACCCTATTATGCATTTTCTTACTAAACTAAATTTTAACATACTATGTAGATTATATATAATTCTATAGATCAAAAACAGGGCTGTACAAAAAAAAAAAAAGAAAAAAATGAAGTACGTTTTCGGCTATGAATGATAACAGCTGAAATTTGATTTTCAAATATATTATGTGCTTTCTAAAACGATTACTTAGATATCTTATTTACATTATTCAACAGCGAAGGTTTGTTAAAGTATTCTGGAAGTGTTTCATAATCTATGCTTGACGCAATTTTTTTTTCTATCTTGTTTTTTTTTTTTTTTTTTTTTTTTTTTGTTGTTTTCATGATTAAAAAAAAAAAAAATCTTTTTTTTTTTTTTTTCTTTGAAATATTTTATCAATTTTCTTACGGCAAGGCACAAAATTCAATTTTTAGGTTCATTATTAGGATTTCGTTCATCTCACGAAACCTTATTACTCCCGCTCCGTTGTCTGTCTGTCACAGAGCCATTCTAAAAAACTATGTAACTTACAGAGTTGAAACTTTGTGTATATATCTGAATATCAGCTGTGAAGAGCTCAAAATATTAAAATTTGAAAAATTCGCATTATTTTAATAATTACAGATAAAAAAACAAAATTCTAGCAGCCTTTTCCTATTAAATTTAAACATTTTTCGTTATAGCAGATGCCAACAATTAAAAATCCACGATGAAATTCTTTCTACAATAATTAATTTTCTGTCAGACGATTTCCACGTGAAAAATGAAAATGAAATAAAAAGTTTCACCAATAAAAAAAAAGATTAATATGAAATAAAATTGATTGACGTCATAGTGGTAATAAAACGGAAAGATTTCTCAAGGAGTATGAGTATGTGTATGTACACAAAGCAGATTAATATCACGTCATTAGAGAATTTTAAAAAAAATCTGATGTCATATCGGAAGTTTAACGGATTTTTAAAATGTTTGAGAATAATACAAAGCGAGTATGAATATGAGTAATAGAGAATAGTAAATATATGAGTTTGAGGAACGTATTGAATCATGATAAAAACCCGATTATGAAAATATTCGCATATTTTAACATTTTGAAGGTGTACAACATGTTTAATTTTGAAATTAATTTTTTTTTTTAATATCGCATTTAGTCCACATGACATATATTATTATGACAGAATATAATAGCGGGTTTCGCCCGCTATCGGGCTGGTTTAGATATTCAAAAAAACAAGAAAAATAGACCGGTAAATTTTTACATTATAAAAAACATGACTTTTTTGGTTGCTAAATGAAATTTATTTAGATTTATTAAAGAAAGGATAAAGTGTTTTGAAAGGAATATTAAACGAAACCCTTTGAGCGATCTTCGATCACACTTACCCACTTGTTTTATTTTATTTCCTTATTGAAAACATTTACTGTCATTTATTTTTTCAAACTGTCTTACCAAATTTCTAAAAAATTTACCAAAATACGAAATTCTGTCAGAAAATGGGCAATTCGTATGGTTTATTGTTATTTATTGTTTGTATCTTATTACTTACCCATCATACGTAATATAGGGTAAGTCTTGTAATCGTTTTGAAAATCGAAAATTTTTTTTTTGACGGATTTACACGTTTCAGACACTGGAGATTTCAAAAAACATATTTTTAGAAAAAAAATTTTGCCTGTGTGTGTGTCTGTGTGTCTGTAAACGCTCTATCTCCCGAAAAAATTGAGATAGACACTTGCAATTTGGTATGTACTTAGTATGTAATAATGGGAAGAAGCCTATTTCATTTCAATAACCTCGATTAACCGGAACTATTTTTTTCGGACTCTCGAAATATTCGTTCTGATAAAAGGTATATAAAAATTTTCGAAATTGTTTATTTTAAGAAATGAATATAAAAGACAATAAAAAAACATAAATTTTGCGTAATGCATGAAGTCGATCGGATAATTAGTGGCTGAGATATTTGTAATCCTATTTACCACACTCTTCGATTTTTCATGACCCTGTATTTCATCCAAATTTCACTTCAAAGATATATTTTAATTGGAAATTTGACGCTTAATCAGATGCAATAAACTGCTAGTTAATAGGATTATTATTTTTGGAGTTATAAGGAAAAACCTCTTTCAAGCAATTCAGTAATCGAGCCTATAAAGTTATGACGTCATCAAGCCACGATTTTATTTGAATTGCTATGCATTTTATAAGTAGTTTACACATTTTTGTTTTAATATTTTACATTATGCATATCCATGATGGGTAAGTATTACGGTGGCCCCCAACGACTAGTTTTTTATGTATTCGTATTTTGTAGAATGAGTTTGCCCTGATTTTTGTTTTTCAAATGAGCCGTTGATTTTGAAAATGGTGAAAGTCCATTTTATGTTAATGAATGTTATGTTATATAAAGGTTTGCATTTGAATGGGTTTAAAATATTCGTAAGCAGTAATGGACTTATATTACATTTTTTGTGGCCTTATGTAAATTTAATATGCAGTAATGGTTATCCGTGTTAGATGAAAAAAAAATCATGGTTTTGGAATGCGCCAATGGACTTGACAAAAACATTGTTTTGTTCAATTTGTTGTTCTTTGAATGGAATGTAATTATAATAACCAAAATATTGAATATTGTATTTTATTTACTTATCTATTTTATTTCAATAATTCATTCTTCTTCAGAAAAGTTACAGTACATCAAAAAATTAATTTAATTTAGTTTAAAAAAAAATGATAAAACAAGAAGAAACTGAATTTATATAGTAAAGATTTTTTAAATATTCAGTATGAAATTCTGATTGTGCCTGTTAATATTATGCAACATGAAAAATAATTTTATTCAAAGTTGATTTGTATCACTTTCAAAAGCAACACATTTGTAATATCGTTGACCCAATAAAATAGTAGTAAGCAACAAATTTATTCTGGTATTTAAAAAGGAATATTTATTGTGAATTGATTAAAAACATTAATTGTATGTTAATTTGCAATAAGATTCATCTTTAACTATCAAAAGCTTAAACCCTTGGAAGGCAAGCACGTGGTCTAAAAAGGCTAAATTTTGCGATGTTTCGACACCAGTAAACTTTAATAATGAATTTTTACCTTCTCAATCTGCAAACAATAATACTAAATATTTTTATTTAATAATACTGGTGGCAAAGTTATATATTAGAAATTGGTATTTATTATATACCGATGCCCCTCAAGGGGTTAAAAGGCTTATTTCCTGCATCTCAAACATGCGATTTAAATTTTTTTCTTATTAGAAATTTTTTTGTCATAATATTTAAGTTTTTAAATTTGTAGTATTTTCATTTTTTATTTTTCAATTATTATTATTATTATTATTATTATTTATAAGCAAAATATTTCTTTGAAAGAACAAGATCTGTATGGTGTGTTATTTTCAAATATGAGGGGAAAAAATCCTCTCTGTATATTGGAGTTTAGCTTGCAACAAGTAGAATTTCTGCTAGCAAGTGCATGATTTAAATGTTATTTTTAAATAAATATATTTTTTTTAATCTTTTCTGAAGTGTATATTCAAATTATTTTACCTCAGATAATAAAATGCACTCAGCGAACATATATATATATATATATTTCTTTTCGATATAAACAAACTTTATATTTAAAAAAAAATTTAAATGCATACTTTTTTTTACAACCAACTACAAAATATACAACTAGAAAATTATTTCCAGATTTATTTTTTTAAGTAAATCGTCTGCTGAACTTTTGGAGAGATTTTGTCACTTTATAAATGATTCTAATTACGCTTCATACAAATATTATCTTGGAAATTGTTTTTCTCAAAAACAATAAAATGCACTCAGCGAATATATATGTATTTCTTTACGATACTAACAAGCTGTATATTTAAAAAAAATGAAATACATACTTTTTTTTTTCTTTTTTACACCAACTGAAAAAAAAATCTAAAACTGAAAAATTATTTCCAGATTTATTTTTTTAAGAAAATCGTCTGCTGAAGTTTTACCAAGCTTTTGTCACTTTATAAATGATTCTAATTACGCTTCATACAAATATTATCTTGGAAATTGTTTTCCTCAAAAACAATACTATATCTCAGAAACTATTTTGTATTTTCTTCAGAATTTTCTGCATAAAACGCACAAAAAGTAATCTCCCAACGTGTTGAATTTTCGGTGACTGTGCCCCTTTGAACAATTTAGACAATTTTTTGGGTTTCTAGAGTGCCATGAAAGAACTTCTTTTAGGGGAAGAAATCCAATTGTATAGCGGCAATTTTTTTACGTTATAAGTGAAAAAACTTTCAAAGCTTGAATAAAAGGATTTTCACTTCTCGTTTTTATCCAAGAGAGGACTACTTCATAAGTAAAACTTGAACTTAAAAGAATAATTCCTACATAGAACGTCTGAAGTTAGTTTTGTCTTTATTTAATTAGCTTAGATTGTATTTATTTCATTTTTTAAGTTACCCTTTTTATTATTTTTTTCGAAGTGTTTTTAAACTAAAAAATACAGTTATTTATTTTATCTTTGCTTTTTCAAATATCGTACAATTTAATTTAAATTTTTGCACTGGCTATAACATTTTCATTAAAAGTAGTAATTTTTTAAGTTCAAATGTTAATAGTTTCTATGTATTTATTCAATCTGACTTCTGCATAAATAAAATTAGGACTTAAAAGAATAATTTGTACACAGAACGTCTGAAGTCAGTTTTATCTTTATTTAATTAGCTTTAGATTGTAATTATTTCATTTTTTAAGTTACCCTTTTTATTATTTTTTAGAAGTGTTTTTAAACTAAAAAATACAGTTATTTATTTTATATTTGATTTTTCAAATATCGTACAATTTAATTTAAATTTTTGATTTGGTTTTTGCACTGGCTATAACTTTTTCATTAAAAATAGTATTATTTTAAGTTCAAATGTTAATAGTTTCTATGTATTTATTCAATCTGACTTTTTTATCAATAAAATTAGGACTTAAAAGAATAATTCGTACACAGAACGTCTGAAGTCAGTTTTATATTTATTTAATTAGGCTTAGATTATATTTATTTCATGTTTTATGTAACCCTTTTATTATTATTATTATGTTATTGTTGTTGTTGTTTTGAGAGGCATTTTTAAACTATAAAATACAGCTATTTATTTTACCTTTGCTTTTAAAATTTCGTACCATTTTAATTTAAATTCTTGAACTAATTTTTGTACCGGCTATAACATTTTCATTAAAAGTAGTATTCTTTTAAATTCAAATTGTTAATAGTTTCTATTTATTTATTCCATCTGGCTACTTCATAAATAAAATTAGGACTTAAAAGAATAATTCGTACACAGAACATCTTAAGTGTGTTTTATCTTTATTTAATTAGCTTAGATTGTCTTTATTTAATTTTTCAAAGTAACCCTTTTATTATTATTTTTTGTTTTTTGAGAAATACTTTTAAAATAAAAAATGCAGCTATTTATTTTATCTTTGCTTCTTAAAACTTCGTATAGTTTAATTTAAATTTTTTAATTGGTTTTTGTACCGGCTATAACATTTTCATTAAAAGTAGTATTGTTTTAAATTCAAATGTTAACATTTTCTATTTATTTATTAAATCTGCAATTTATATACAGGGTGATTCAAAACAACGTCGATAAAGGAAAAGGCATAGATAAACAAATATCACATGGGATTGCAATCGAATTTGTACAAAGAAGTAACGTTTGTAATGTGTTTGTAAGTTTGTTTGTTTGTAGGGGCTAATTTCTAGAACTACCGAACAGATTTAAAAAATAATGGTGTCAAAATGCTGATGACCATCTCTGCTCTTACACAGGCAATATTTTATGCCAGTACATTGAAAACTTTGTGTTTTGGTTACTTTAAAAAGTAAATACTTGCTATGAACGGTTTCTAAAATGATCGAAATTTAAAAGGGTGATATGAGCGGAAAACGGACTAAAAGCGTTCTAAATTACGATTTGTTTGGAACTGTTGGGGTTAGAAACTTGAACTTGGGCATGACTCTTACTTTAGAGACATAAATGCTCGCCCAGAACAGTTTTTTAAAAATTAGAAATTTAAAAGGATGCAGAAGCAAAAAACGTTCTAAAATTGTGATTTATGTGATACAATTAATATTGAAGCTTGAAATTTGGCATTGTGGTTATTTTTAAAATGTAAATGCTCGCTAAGAACGGGTTCTAAAATATTTGAAATGAAAAATGAAATGAGCGGAAAGCTTTCAAAATACATTCTAAATTACTATTACTTTGGAATTAATTTTAGATTATCTCATTAATTTAAGTCTCATATTCGCCTAATGAAAGTATAAAAATAAATTTTACTCAATATGTGGCGCAAATTTATCATTTTTGAATTACCGGAACAGTATAGTTTCCTCTAATAAAAATAGGTAAACACAAATATCACTAGGTACATTTCAACAACTACACGTGCAAAGCCGCAAGTTTTACGAGTTATGAATAATTGGTTAAAAATATGACGTATCTCACATCAAAACATAACCTTATTTTTGTTTATAACTTTAATGATAATGAAGATAGTAAAATGAAATTTTCACCGCATTTATATTGTAAAAGCATAAAAACTTCTTAATAGCACCATAAAATAAGAAATGCGCAAGGCCTTTCGAAAGAACTTTGTCTTTCTTCGTCAGGCGAAAAGAAGACGTGCAACCACTTTGAAAGCAGGAACAAGACTGTCTTGTTCCTGCTTTCAAAGTGGTTGCACGTCTTCTTTGCGCCTGAGGAAGAAAGACAAAGCTCTTTCGAAAGGCCTTGCGCATTTCTTATTTTATGGTAAACTTTGTCTTTCTTTGTCAGGCGCAAAGAAGACATGCAACCACTTTGAAAGCAGGAACAAGACAGTCTTGTTCCTGCTTTCAAAGTGGTTGCACGTCTTCTTTGCGACTGAGGAAGAAAGACAAAGTTCTTTCGAAAGGCCTTGCGCATTTCTTATTTTATGGTGCTATTAAGAAGTTTTTATGCTTTTATGGTATCACGCCAATTTGTTCAATACTTTAATGGTTTTATATTGTTTTGTGTAAAATGCCTGTAAAATGCCTGTGTGATTATAGAACAGAGAGGGACATATATACTCTTAAATAACATTTTATGTTCAACAAAAGTGGTGAGAAAAGAGTATAAACGTGATTTGGTATAAAAGCCTTCAAAAAACGAAAATACTTTTGATACAGCCTAATATTATGAAAAAATAGTCACGTGTGTATAGGGGATAATCTCTACCGAGATAATTTCAAAAATAATGGTGGCAAAATTCTGGTGTCCATCTCATTTCCAACATAGGCTATATTTTCTGTCAGTACAACAACCTCCAAGGAGGTGTGGGAGCAAAAAGTTTCTGAAATTGCGATTTCGCGATATTCTTAAGGCTAAGAATTTTTAAGATTTAAATACTGAACGGTTTCTAAAAAGTTCGAAATTTAAAAGAATGAAATGAGCGGAAAACGTTCAAAATTACGATTTATTTGGAATTGTTAGGGTTGAAAATTTGAAAGGTATAATAATAAAACTATGATTTATTTTTCCCAAAACAATTGAAAAACCTCAATTTAAATGCAACACAACGGGTTGTTACGCAGCTAGTAAGATATATTCGTTGAAATTCTTATTGTAATATTCTTGTTCTTGTTAAAGGCACGAACATAAATACGAATTCGAGGAGAAGGAGACGTTCTGTATTTTGGATAAAATAAACAAAATGCGATCCTAGGTACACATTTGATAATGTATCTTGTTTGTTTCCAGACGCCTGCATTTGCCTTTTCATTTCATCGCCGTCATTCTGAATCACATTTTACGTCAAAAAACAAAATCATGTAACAACTTATTAGAAATGTTCTAGCTTAGAGATAGAGAGGTTTTAATTCCGTCAAATAAAATATTGTTTCATTTAAAAATTGTTGCAAAATGCATTCAATTGAAATAAATTTTATTGTTAATATTGTTTTAAATTTTTCGGTAACTTTGTAAAATAAATGCTTGACTCTACTTTTATTTATACAGGGTTGTCATAAAATCGTTCAGCAATACATGTTAAAGTCATTTATGAAGTTTTTAATACAAGTACTTACAATGTGAGCACCAGTGGTAGCTCGAAGAATGTCAAGGCGGTATTCCATTTCGGTACTTCTCCATTATCCCGTCGATCACTTTTCATAAAAAAAAATTATCGCCAAACTATAGGATTTAAAACCAAAAATGCATAACTATGGCGTCACATTCACTTGACGTCAGAAGCGTTACACGTAGTTGCTATGTCATCAAGAGGTTATTAATTTGACATTTACCTGTATTTTTCATTATGTTTTACTGATTTATTAGTTATTTCGTTAATTAAAATAACAATTGTGTCCTTAAAACGTCGGTGCCATGATATTAAAAGAGAAAAAGCATTGAAAAAATGTTGCGAAGAATAGCTACGTACAATGAGTTTCAATTGACGTCACAAACATTTATTCACCAGTCGAGAGGGAAATAATTAAGAAAAGTAATATAAATAAATAAATATACAAGATTTTTTTTGTTGTGTTTTCATTAATATATTGTAAATTTTATTCTTTAAACTTACTAATTTCACACATTGGTAAATGGGGGCATTTCCAAATTTCTTGTATTTATTTATTTATTTATTTCATTTTGTTTATTTAATTTTTTTTTTTCTAATTCTAATGACAACATTCTTCGATTTGGTTATTTGACGTTACAGTTTGGCTATAATTTTTTGTTATAAAAAATGGTCGACTAGATAATGGAGATGTACTCCATTTCTCGCCACGTATTGCCCAACATCTGGGCTCTTACACTGTATACAGCATCTGTGATTCTGACCTTCAGTGGATATCACCTGAATATTCAAAAATATGAAAACGTAATAATCGGATTTATTACAGTGTATCAGGTGAACGATTTTTGTGTAAACTATGTTCAGTTTTCTTATCAAAGGAACCTTGGATTGACAAAGCCGTACGTCTCTAGGGGATCATCCATCCAGATGAAAAAAAAAACCTTAAGAACATGAATTTTCCATAATAAAAATTTTATAGCATTACATTCAATGGTTATTTCGTAATAATTTTTTGTAATCAGATAAAGACTTTATGACCACCCTATATTATAAAATATATTTATTATAATAATATAATTTATTAAAAATTGACATTTTTAATCAGTTACTATTATCTATAAAGTTCAGTTTGTAATTTTTATAAGAAAAGGACACGATAAATTGTATATAATTATACACTGCAAAAAAGTGTTGATTTTACAGTATAATACTGGCACCCCAGCTGCCAGTATTATATCGTAAAATTAACAGTAATAAACAGTAAAATAAGCAGTAATACACTACCGCACATGCGCAAAATTGAATACAAAAATTGAAAAGAGTTTGTGATCTCTAATCGCTTTTAAATATTATATGTATATACACAACTTACGTACATACAATGCATGCGTTACATACAATAATAATAATAACTAGATGGAACCCTCAAAACTTGACGGGAAAAAAATTACAATAACAATATTAGTAAAATAAGCTTGCGTATGAAACAGTCTTTCCAATATTTTATTTTAAAAGTTTTTTCCCACAGTGAAATACAGTACTATTTCCGATACAAACTCCGAACAAACAAACCGTAAACAACCGTGTAATAATGCAAATCAGTTTGATATTACCGCCATATTCCCCACGGCAAGAAAGAAAATTTCCTGGACCTATGAAGTATCACACAAATAGTATATCCCTACGTTCATCTCATATTCAGTCAATAAAAGAACATAGTAAATAAAGCACAGATCTCCCCCCCCCCCTGTAATAATGCAACCGAATTGTGCGTGTGCATTGCATCTCCCAAACGCGCCGTCGAAATTCGACGTTAAAAAATAGTTTTAAAGTATCTTCTTTAATCATTGTTCGTTGCAAATCCATATCTTCTGAAACGCATCCATTGTTGTAAGCTAATCATTTTTTTCAATTCCTATGATTAGCTCACACTCTCTATATATTTATATATCTTGTCAAATTTTCAATCGTTAATAAAATATTTTCTATTCATCCACTCAAGTTCGTGTGCATTGCATCTCCCAAACGCGCCGTCGAAATTCGACGTTAGAAAATAGTTTTAAAATGTCTTCTTTAATCATTGTTCGTTTCAAATCCATATCTTCTGAAACGCATCCATTGTTGTAAGCTAATCATTTTTTTCAATTCCTACTATTAGCTCACACGCTCTATATATTTATATATCTTGTTCAAATTTTCAATCGTTAATAAAATATTTTCTATTCATCCACTCAAGTTCAAAAACATTTTTTTTAACTTGTCGTGGTTGACATTTGATGTTAATACAGTTTTTTCAAATATTAATTCATTAATTAAATTAAATTAATTAATTTTAGTTTTATATGGGAGAAAAAATTTTCTCCCATTGTTTTCATAAATGAAATGAAAGATTTTTCTCAAATTAGTGATGCCACAAAAATAAAATACCGAAACGATGATTATAAAAAAAATGTTCAATAAAGATAACATGGGACATTAATGCTGCACGGGTTTATTTTACATATTTATGATTAAAAAGTAGGAATTGTCTTAAATTTTTTTTTATTACTTGTTATGTAAAGATGAAGATTTGAATTTTTTTTACAATAATAAATCAATCTGCAGATGAGGGAGATTTTTAATGTTTTCAAGTGTAATTTACTTGTATGATTTCTTCGGTTCCTTTACATAATCAGGATGATTATTCCTTTTCCATCACAGTCGGGGATTTTTCCTCTTATACAGTTAAATATCCAACGGATCTTTAAAAAAAATAATAAAATACAGTTCCTAGCATATTCTGATGCAACATATAATACATCAACGAATTCAACGTATCAATTTTATGTTAATCATAAACTAAAAATAGTTTTTTTTTTTTTTTTTTTTGACAGATTTTTGTTTAGTCTTATGGATAATCTGATCTTATGATTTATTAGGGGTTTTTATTATTTTTTTTCAGTTTTTATGATGGTTAGGAAAATCTATTTTCAATTGGGGCAACTTTCTCAGGGACTATGTTACATTATTAAAGCAAACTGATGATCACTGTTGAGATAGAATTAAAAAATATTTCATGCTTGAAAATTATTTAAAAATTCAGTTTTCAAATAAATTTCAATCGAAAAGTAATTTTTTTTTCTAATTGATGATGTAAGAACTAAAATTGTAAAATGTAGTAAAATGTAGTAAATAAATTGATAATTTGAAGTATTTAGAAGTGATGTAAGCGCGATGAAAGCTAAAGCGATTGCGCCGTTTGTTGTCACAACCGCTATACATTTCTAAAAATTGCCACTGCATTTTGGCTGGCGTCCAAAAGTAGACTACCATTTTTTGACATCGAAAGAGAAAATCACAGGGAAAGAAATAGGACTTTGCCCCTAATAAGGAACTGTTAAATGAACTATTAACTAACCTACCAAAATAATTCCTATAAAATATTAGCCTTACATTGTTTATTCTAGCTAAAAATACAATCTTTTTTTTTACCATACCATTATTTTTAATAAATTTAATTTTCCTGAAATCCTTCACTTTTGTGAATTTTTTTTATTAGAAAATTAAATCTTCTAACCTATAATTTAAAAAAAAAAAGTAATTAGTAACATGTAATCAAGGTATGCAATCAGGATGGAGCAACCAATAAAGGCTCCAATTCTGACCTTTAAAATTAAAAATTTAAAAATCAATTACGTCATGTTGACACAATCAATTTTTCTTTTTAGTTTTATCAATGTTAAAATGCATTTCAAACTAAGCATAACGTCATTTTCCCCGGCGCAAACTTTTCACACGTACTTTGTATAGATTAGTTTTATGCTTAAACACCATGTATACAAAAAAAAATATATTTTGTATTTAATTGTAATGAAAAAATGGCATCGAGAAAGTTATAATGCATAATGATAAAATAAACCCAATGGACAATATTCCGGTGACGTCAAAATAAATATGAATTATTATTCGCTTATAAAACACGCGGATAAATATTTTCACCGAAATTTAACTTGCGAATTAAAAAATTCGGCCTAAAAGCCCCGTGCTTTTAATATTTATTATTTTTCTTTTATCCTCGCAACCACAGAATTTCTCGTTACTCTGTGCCTCGCCACAGTGGGAGTTATTGCCGACTTTATGACGTCATACGCAAAAGTAAAAGTTTATTATTATTTTTTTTTTACTGGTGCCGGCTAACTGAAAAGTACCTAATTTGGATATAGTTTATTTTTTCCTTAATGGGACGACGGGATAATGAACGGAATTTCGACGGGATAATGATGAAGTACCAGAATATTTTTCTGCATTTTATAGTTATATTAAGAAATACGGTACTTCTCTATTATCCCGTCGACCACTTTTCATAAAAAAAACTATCGCCAAACTGTAACGCCAAATAATCGGGAGAACGTTGTCATTGGAATATCAAAATAATTAAATAATTAAAATATAAGAATTTAAGGACACAATTATTATTTTAATTAATGAAATAACTAATAAATTAGTAAAACATAATTAAAAATACACGCAAATGTCGAATTAAAAACCACTTCATGACATAACAAACACGTATAAAGCTTTTGACATCAAGGAAATGGGACTGCAGTTTTGGTGTTTAATTTTACAGTTTGGCGATAATTTTTTTGCTATGAAAAGTGGTCGACGGGATAATAGAGAAGTACCAGAAATACGTATGTTTAAGATTTGCTGAATCACTTATTTGTTTACTTTTCATGCATAATATTATTGAAGGTTGTTAGTTCTCTTATTCTGGTAAATATTCCCTACTTATATAAAAAGTCCTTCCGGCCTGTACCGCGAGGAAAAGGTAGCTTTCCTATATCTTCGTTTTAAAATTTTAGCTAATGTTACACGAAAACAGCAAGTTAAAATGCAAAGAAAACGTTTACAAAAGATTCGTTAATACTGAATTTGAATAAACAATTCGCCAAATTATTGAGCAAAAGCCAAATTGGCTTCATTTATGAAGACTTATTTTGGTCGCCAAATGTCGCCAAGTTTGGCGAGAATTTGGCGCTAACGGATATGAATATATAGTTTTATGCCTATGATTGTTAAAATGATTACAACAATGAAAATTTTTGTAATGTGCTTTGTTTCAAAATGTCAGCCACCCTAGAATTTCAAACTGCTCTATCTCAGCCATTTTTTAAGATAGAGGTAAACCAAAAAATGCTCTGGAATCCTCGTATCAAGGCCTAACACTTACGTAAAAAATAAATTTGAATTTTTAACTTTTTTGCATATTTAGTTTAGTTTTAAATTTTTAATTGGCCGCCATCCTGAAACAAAATGGCGGACCAAAATGGCCAACAAACTCGGTCGAGACATTGGGGAGCTTAATACACACATTTAGTTTCATCAAAATCGATTTATATATACGAGCGTTATAGTATGACATAGGTCAGATATATATATATATATATGGATATATCTATATATATAAATCAACATTTGAACGGAGGGTGGTTTTGGGGTCTGGGGGTCATGATCGGTGAAAATAGATCGAAATTTTCCGGAACTGCTTTCCTCCGAACGGCTGCAATAGGTAGCTTTATACTTTTTTGTATTGAAAGCTACCTAATAGCGTGCGTTCTCTGTGGTGTTTCGCATAAACGTTGTAAAATTCAGGTTAATAGATTTTATACAAATTTGCAGTCATAACTGCTGATGAAGCTGTCATTTTTGGCGATTTTCCTGTTACCTGTAAAATTTTTGTTTTTGGTATAGACCGAACTAAGAAAAATTTGGGTTCTTTTCCGTTATACGGACACCATTGTCGCCAAGCATACATTTACATACTTTTACATGTATGGCATGGTGTCCGTATAACGGAAAAGTACCAAAATTTGCGATCGATCAAATAATTGAATTTCGTTAAGCAATTAAATTTTTGACACAAGATGTCATATACGCACCACATTGGCGCGATTGCAACAAAATGGTAATTTTATGCCTCACATTGTAACCCGGTTATTTTGTTTATATTGCTGTTGATTTACTTTTATTTTTTATTTTAATTCTATAAATTGTTTTTATCCTGTATATCAATATTTATTTATATCAAACCATCATTTATTTATTTCTATTTCCTTTTTTTTTAAATAATAGAAGCTATTTCATTTATTACGTTATTTATTTTTTATATTGAAATAAAAAATCACGTGCTATTATTCCATGCTATTTGTAACTAATATTCAAAAACAAAGTTTTCGCCAAATTGGCGGGGTAAAAAAATCGTGCCAATGTGGTGCGTATATGACATCTGTGCAAAATGTTCTTATTTTTAATCTGAGAAAGAAACAATAATCATGGATTTAATTAATTTTGCAATATGCGGTGCAACCAAAATAATTTGGATTAAATCGGTACATATATCGCAGGCGCACCGGGGTTCATTTTTGGCGCCAAAATGACGATTTTTGCTTTGTATGGCAACCTGGTGTTTTATAATAAAATTGAATATGTGTCTAAATAAATAAAATAAAATAGGTACTTTTATGTTATCTGGGCGTCAGGGATAACTCTCGAAATCTTGCTTAAATTGGAATCATTTAAATTGCAACATTTTACGTGAGATTTGTTATTCATATTGATATGTTTATGTTTAGATATTTTAATATGATTATATTACAGCTAATTTTAAGTAAGTTTTTTAAGATTTTATATTACAATGTTACAATATTACCTAGTTGATATTAGCTAATGTCAAAAGATTGGCGAACCACGGAGTTCAGAGAATAAAGTCTATGCCTCGCAACAGTGGGAGTTGCCGACTTTATGACGTCATAAGCAGAAGTAAAAGTTTAATTGAAAATTACGGCTAATTAATTAAATTTTCGAACAAACGAATGCACGATAACAAATCTGCGTCCAAATATCTTTCATTTAAAAAAAGAATGGTGTAATTTGATGCAGTAGTTTGTTCTCACGGATTGTCGAAAAAATCGCTTAGCGTTTTAAATATGTAGATATGCACTTTAATTGACGCATTTTTTCATAATTAAAGTGTCCTATGAATTCTATAACAATGATCTTTTTTTTTTTTTTTTTTTTTTTTTCCCCACAGCGTCAACAACAAAAAATAATAACAACTAGTCCAGGAAAAAAAGAGAACTTTTGAAGACAATTGAAACTTTAGGGTAGTAAAGCCACTATATACTATTTTAAAAACTTTGCTAATGTATTCCTGTCAAGTTTTATTAATATCAATTTTTTAAAGAGGATGCGCCTATTTCAACTAACCTTCGTATATCCTTCGTATATAGAGCGAGTCTTTGATTCTCTAAAATATTATTTGATCATAACTTGCACACCCACACCCACTTACGAACACACGTATTCACAAAAAGAAAAAAATGAAAGAGAGAAAGAGAGAGTTGCTGCTATGGCAATTTAGCAATCCGTTTAGTTTAGTTTATAACATATTAAGTAATTTATTCCATGTTGCTACGCTTTAAAATACAGTAAAAATATTTTAAAGATATCGCTATTTAGTAAAGAATGTTAATTGGCATAAAAATTTATCAGATTCTGCTTTTTTTCTGTAATTTGTTTTACTTAAGAAAACCACATTAAACAAATTAATTAATGAAAATTTCTTCCTCTAATCAAGCTTTTAGAAGGTGTTTTTATAAGCGGTTTTTTTATGGAAAAAAAAAATTCCCCGCCTATTCAGCCTTTATTACGTAAGTGCTTTTAAATTAAACATTAAATGAGTCCCTTTGGGAACTCGGCTAAGAAGTCGGAATTTGTAAAAGATGTTGCCTTTTGAAGTGTGTTTTCATATTAATTATTTAAAGGGGAAAAAAGCGAAACAAAGTTTTGTGTTAATTTACTCGTTGATTTTCCAGAACACTTTGATATAGCCTCATGTGTGAAAAAAAGTTCTGTTTTTTCTGGCTATTGCAGCGATAAAGGTTTATAATGTTTTCGCAATGTACAGAAAATGGTAGTAGCAACTAATACTGTTTTTTTTTCCTTTTTAGTAAGTATAATACTGACTACATTTGATCTCTCGAATTTTTCGCATATTTGATAAAATCACAAAATTGGCAAGTTATATTGTTTCTAATCTCTATACTAGAGATGTGCACAGGCCGAAATCTTCTGGCCCGGACCATTTATTTTTGTCAAGTTCGTTGTTCATCTCGTGCAAAAACAAATGAAATCAGTCACAATCCGACTCGGCACGATGCGACTCAATTTTTACAAAATAAATAAATAAATAAAATAAAATAAATAATAAAAGAAGGAAGGAAAAGAAAAAGGAATGCCGATGGGCTGTCTCCAAGAGCTCCCTAGTAGAAATTTTTCAATCGAAAAATATATTTACACGTGAATATTAAAAAAGAAAGGAAAGTTTAAAATAATTAAATTACAGCGTGTGAAAGGTATTTAACAGTGAAAATTGCGTCATATTTAAAACGATATATTTAAAATGATATATTTAAAACATCATATTTAAAATAATTTTCTTGTAGCGTCTAAAAAAACTTTCCTTCTAGACGTGACAAAAGTGCTGGGTGCAGCAACATTTTTTAATTAACCATTTTGTACAATCTGATTTTCAAATGTGTAATTGATCTTACTTAATCAATTGCTGAAACAGCCGTCAGTTGTCGCAACAGTGGCAGATGAGGGATTGGGGATCGAAAAATCCCTCAGTCATCACGAAATGAATGACAACGCCATTTATAAAAGATCGCCACTAGTCGTGATAATATCAAAATGTTCTAAAAATCAAGCCGTATTGGGAGAACCTCCCTTTAAGAAATGTATTAAGATAAGAAAGCACTCTTAGACATTTGTAAACGATAATAAAGTTTTTGCCAAGTTTTGGCACTTTTTAAAGGTACTTGAAGGGGAATGAAGAAAATTTTGCATTTATTACGAGAGTCACGTTGAAATTTTTGAGATATGGTTAACTAGTACAAGTTAAATTTACCATCTCTTAAAACTGTTCAAAGTAGTACCGTTCCCCCCAAGATTAATGTACTTTAGGCGAATTTTCCAAATATTAAATTCCTTAAGCCATCTATTTCTCGCAATAAATGAAAAATATGCTTTTATAGTATCATCAATCTCATCTTCGGAATGAAAACGCCGCTTTTTTTTTAAGATTAAAAAATAGTCAATTCACACATAACAAGATCTGTAAAATATGAATAGAATTCTATCACTTTGGGACTGTACATATATAACATTATCAACATTTTCGTAATTTTCGACCCCCTCCCCTCTTTAAGTTATTATTCCTCCCCCCCCCCCCGCTTGATGATATCGTTATCAATTCTTTTTATTTTTACTTTTTTCTTTCTTTTACACGTTTGCAGTAATATACAGATATAGTTATACATTTATTATTCGCATATTTTACAGATTCAAATAAAGAGATGGCCATTCACTATTATACATTATACAACTTTATGTCAAGTAACTCTTAAAAGAGATAGCTACTGTTAAAAAATATTTAATAATAGCTTATTATTACATAATGCAGTAATGTTGTCTTCTTGCACATGCCCCCTGCACGGGGAGGATGAAAGCAACACTTCTTATCAACAAAATAAGTGCACAACATTCTTTCTTCTTCTTTACTAGTTTACTTCTTCTTTACTAGTTTACTTCTTCTTACTAGTCTTTTACTTAACACAAATATCATTTCAAACATATTTCGCACTTGGTTTCTAAAACTGCGAATTATATGTGCATTTGGCAGTAGAACAGGAATGCCGAACGTTGAGATATTCCATATTTTGGAATGAAATAATTGTATAATCATTTAATGGATTTAATAATAACTTTGTATTTTCATTAAAAAAAAAAAAAAAAAAAGACTATTTCGGTGAAAAGAAAATTTTAGTTGGATAAAAAATGATATCGATATCAAAAGGCAGCCCCCCCCCCTCCCCCTAGCGATGTCTTACGATATCAGGTGCCAGATCCCCCCCCCCATCCCCTCTCAAGTGATAACGTTATATATGCACAGCCCCTTTGATGTTTTTATGTTCAAGAAATTCAACTGTATTCTTTGCTGAATGAGAAGGTGCATTGCCATGGGGAAGCGTGAGACTCCTAACATTCACATCTTGAAGTATTTCTAGAAAACACAGTACCATTTAGTTTTAATTGTCTTCTGTCCCTCTAGCTTGAAGTCTTTGACTAGCCCCGTACTTCTAAAAAGCACGGCATACATTACTTTTTTCGTTGATCGTTGTCTTTTGACCATTGTTGGTTTGGAATCATACTTTCTTGACGTGTTGGAACGTCAGCAAAATTTAAGCACGTCTCATCACCAGTTATAACTTAGGAATAATGCTGTGCCCAGCATCATTATTCATTAAGTAATTTTAGAATTTCTTTACTGATTTTAACACGTTCTGCCTTTTTAAAAAAAAAAGTATTCGTGAAGGCATTCTTCTGGATTTAGAAAATCGTAGCTCGATAATGCTATCACCCCAATTCCATTTTCACTTCTTTCAAAATTTATTCTACGATAGCTAAATTGCAATTGTTGTCATCGAAATATCTTCTGCGTACGGACATAAAATAGTTCAAATTAAGTATCCCACGAATATATTTTTTTTTGTCTCGCATTTCGTCTGCCCCTGTCTCAAAAAATTCAATGTTATCCTCGTATAAATAATGCCAGAAGAAATTACTTTCAATACGTGAATGATACATTGAGTTGGTGCTACTACTTACAGTGCTACATTTTTTAAACATCTATGTAGACACAACACAGTTTAGATTTTTTTTTTTAATATTGCCAATTATATAATTATTACGAGTAAGTTACTCATTGCTTTGATCAATATATAATATCTGATAACAAAACTGATTAATATGAGTTAGGGTGTCGGGTGTACAATATTTTTTATTAATCAATTAATAACTATTTTCCATTGTATACTTCTGGTTTGTTTATTTAATATTTTAGTCTAACCAATAAATGACAAAACTTTTAAAATTACGTCCGACCGTCTGTCCGCATATAACAGCGCAAAAACTACCCAACCAAATGATTTGAAATTTAAGATATATTATCTTTGCAGAATTTTGTCGAGACACATCAAATTTTATGAAAATCGAAGCTGAACTTTAGAAGATATTAATAAAAATATTTATTAAGAAATCTGAATTAAAAAAAGTCCTTCCGGCCTGTACCGGGAGGAAAAGGTAGCTTTCCTATATCTTCGTTTAAAAATTTTAGCTAATGTTACACGAAAACAGAAAGTTAAAATGCAAAGAAAACGTTTACAAAAGATTCGTTAATACTGAATCTGAATGAGAAATTCGCCAAATTGGCTTCATTTATGAAGACTTATTTTGGTCGCCAAATTTGGCGATATTTCGCCAAATATCGCCAAGTTTGGCGAGGATTTGGCGCTAACGGATGTGAATATATAGTTTTATGTGTATGATTGGGAAAATTATTACAACAATGAAAATTTTTGTAATGTGCTGTCTTGTTTCAAACTGTCAGTCACCCTAGAATTTCAAACTGCTCTATCTCAGCCATTTTTTAAGATAGAGGTAAACCAAAAAATGCTCTGGAATCCTCGTATCAAGGCCTAACATTTAATTAAAAAATAAATTTGAATTTTTAACTTTTTTGTATATTTATTTTAGTTTTAAATTTTTAAATGGCCGCCATCTTGAAACAAAATGGCGGACCAAGCTGGCCAACGAACTCGGTCGAGACATTGGGGAGCTTAATACACACAATTAGTTTCATCAAAATTGATTTATAAATACGAGCGTTATCGTATGACATAGGTCAGATATATATATATATATATATATATATATATATCAACATTTGAACGGAGGGTGGTTTTGGGGTCTGGGGGTCATGATCGGTGAAAATATATTGAAATTTTCTGGAACTGCTTTCCTCCGAACGGCTGCAATAGGTAGCTTTATACTTTTTTGTATTGAAAGCTACCTAAAACAAAAAAATCGGTGCTTTCTTATTATAGGAGCTTCCGAGGCTTAATCGTCAAGCGACCGAGATACTTATTTTATGACAGAAATTAATCCGCAGACGATATTATTCATTTCACAGAATTAAAAATCATCAATATCTGCAAAATAAACTTGAGTCATGAAAAACACAACACTCAATTGAATCAAATTCACCTCCGTACTATAATAATTGTTTAAAAACAACACAAAATGTCACAAAAACATATATGCATCATTTATTAAAAACTTTTACTTTAGGTGTTTTAAAAATATACAAAACTGCATTTCACATTAAAAACCTAGCGCTTTCGAGCCGTCCTGGCTCATCATCAGGGTTAAAACATCACCACGCAGATACACACAAAAAAACACACAACTAGTCTGAAACACTGTAAAAACATCAATGTCTGCTGAAGACAAGGTCAAACCATTATAAACAGGGTGGGAAGCATAGGGAGGGATGTGCCAATCTTATTCATTCTTGAACTATCTGTAAAAGCTTATACCATACTTTAGGGATATTGTACGAAACTGAATCATTGCATGTTTTATTTTTCCTGGTTAAAATTTCTATTGATTCACTTATTATTGCTTCATAAAAAGAGGATGTGGGTTTAATAATTTTAGCTAAAATTATTAAACCCACATCCACAATTATCATCAATATCTGAATAGAATATTTATATAACTAGCTATAGTACGAACGCACCTCGTTTGTCACGTTTGACGTACAATTTCCAACTTGTTTTAAATAGTCGTCTTATCATGCATATTTTTTTTTCAAAGAGACACATGAAAAACTTTAATATAGAATCGTCAATTACATGTTAAAATCAGCGATATTAGCAAAAATGGGATTTAAAATAAATATGTATAACAATAAAAGGTTACCATAGAAAGCACTATTTTGTGCAAAACCAAATTCAATTGCGCCAAATGACATACAAGAAGCATAATAAGTTCCTTTGTGGTCAACGGTTCAACGACGACGAGGTAATAACCCCAGTCATGGATTTGGCTTTTTCATAGGCGGCAGATTTCTTTGACGTCGGAATTCAAAAACTTGTTGAATGGTGTGACAAATGTTTGAACAAAAATGGAAATTATGTAGAAAAGTGGATGAAAGTATGTAGAAAATGGAAATAAATATGTATATTTTTATGATATTTACAGTATTAGTCTTCTTATTAAGAAAATGGACCTTATTTCAAAAATAACGCTCAAAAATATTTTGCCTTTATTTTTTTTCATTATTATTATTATTTTTTACCTATTTACGCTACTGGCTGTAAAAGCTCACGTACAATATCCGAATCTATTCATATGCGCATTTTTTGCAAATTTTTTTTAGTTTTTGGTTTGATACAATAAAGCATTCATTACTTACCCATCATACGTAGTATAGGGTAAGTCTTGTAATCGTTTTGAAAATCGAAAAAAAAAATGGACGGATTTACACGTTTCAGACACTGGAGATTCCGAAAAACATATTTTTAGAAACAAAAAATTGCCGTCCGTCTGTCTGTGTGTGTGTGTCTGTAAACACTCTATCTCTCGAACAAATTGAGATAGAGACTTGAAATTTGGTATGTACTTAGTATGTAATAATGGGAAGAAGCTTATTGAATTTCAGTAACCTCGATTATCCGGAACTATTTGTTTCGGACTCTCGAAATTTTCTGATAAAAGGTATATCAAAATTTTTGAAATTGTTTATTTTAAGAAGTGAATATAAAAGACAATAAAAAAACATAAATTTTGCATAAAGAATGAAGTCGATCGGATAATGAGTTGCCGATATTTTTGTAATCCTATTTTCAACACTCTTCAATTTTTCATGACCCTGTATTTTATTCAAATTTCAATTCAAAGATATATTTTAATTGGAAATGAGACACTTAATCCGACGCAGTAAACCGTTAGTTAATATGATTATCCATTTTGGAGTTATAAGGATGTTTCTTTTACGCAATTCAGTAATAGAGCATTTAAAGTTTATGACGTCATCAAGCCACGATTTTATTCGAATTGCGATGCCTTTTATAAATAGTTTACATATGTTTGATTTTCATATTTTATATTATGCATATCCATGATGGGTAAATATTGCAGTGACCCCCAACGACTAGTTTATTTAGCCTTACAACTAAGTTTTTTATTTTGTTTCTGCGTTGAATAAAAACCAAGATAGTAAAGAATTTTCAAAGTACGGCAAACTGAAAATGAAATACTTTTTTCAAAACTGCAAACAAAACTTGTCGTTTACTATCAAAATCCCTATAGCAAGATTTAATCTTTGAACATTTTCTGTACTTTGATGCTAATCTTTAGCCAGTTACGTTTTCCAACATGTTTTAATCTTCTTTAAAATTCCAGACTCAACAAAAAAATACATGTGTTTATTTTTTGTAAATCTTGTTTAGTAATTAAAATTATTGTTTTTCGACAAACAAAATTATTTTCAGACGATTCTTTAGAACTTGATAACCTGCGGAAAAACTGTGTTATATTAATTTGACTACACACTGTGATAATTTAAAGATTTTGTACTCTATTCTTATTCTCTTGGTTAAATATTTTCTCTTTGCATTTTGAAGTTCACCAGGATTTATTTTTAATTAGAAGATTAAAAAGGAACACCGGTTTAAATCTCACGTCAAACAAAGCTAATTCATTGGATACTAAAGAAAATTAATGTATTCCTTAGGTAAACGTTGAACAATGATTGATTAGCAGTTTTTTCTTTCTTTCTTTCTTTTTCTTTTTCATTTTTTTAAGCAATATAGTATAAAATAAGTGTATTGTTCTAAGATGAACCAAAGTGTTTTTTAAAAGAATAATACGCAATCGTGAGTGAATGTAGGGATCGAATTGTGCATTTCAAGAAATTTTTATCGCTCTTAGATTATGATAAGATGAACATTTTCCAAAGTCTTAAAAATGAATTTATTCAATTATCGATTCTGGATTTTCTTTGATTTCGTGTTTGTCCCAGGGTAGGTGGCTCACGGAAAATATTCCATCTTGAGCTGCATTTGTAACCTTGACAACATGTTGTAGTGAGAAAGTTCCAGGCTGAGTATCGTTCCCAAGTGGTTCAGTGGTAGAACGTCAGTGCACTATGCTGATGACCCGGATTCGAGTCCTGGCTTGGGTACTTTTTCACTATGTTGGCTATTCGCCTATTAAGCAATTAAAATTTGATTATTATGAATGCAAGGCGTGTGAAGTTTCTATGAAAATTTTCAAAAGTATTAAATATGGATTTATATAAGCTATTTTCTTTATTCTTTTAAATTATTCAGTATAAAAACAGCTTTTTAAAAATATTTCTTTTTAATTAATTTCTTTTTTTAAAAGTTTCAAGTATTTTTTAGATATTTTTATATTTTTGAAATAACATACAAATGAAATTGTCATACTGGACTTATTATATCTGGGTGGAACCTTCAAAACACAAAAGCAGGCAAAAAAATCAGAGTGCTAGTTATCCAATTCTCCTTGCAAGTGCTTTAAAAAATGTATTTTATAATTAACTTATATGAGTGTTATTCTGTGTGCAGTTGGAAAAATATGACGTCAATAATCTTTTTACTTATGACTTTAAATTTGTAAAATTTAAACAAAATTCATTTTATAACCACAAAATAAGATCACTAAGTATAATTAAAATCTAGAAAAATGCTTAAGTGATACTAAAATAAAACAACAAAAGGCTTATAAAAACCTTTTTAATGATCCAACATACGTTTCAACGCTCATTACAGCGTCATTTTCAAGAAAATATAATAATAAACAAAGTATTCTTGTACATTTTGAAAAATAACCTTGAAAAACACGAATCACGAGATCCAAATATTTAAAACAAGAGAAAAGCAGGTGCTTGAAGTAGCCAACTGCAATCGTGAAAATTATATTTCATTATTGCTTTTTAAAGCGGAAAAGAACCTTGTGCCAAATTTTAGGCAATTCAAATGAGGCGGATAGTTGCAAATTTTTACGTTACGCGTGTATATTTCTATGCATTCACGGATAATGGATGGGAAGTAGACTCTTGATGGGTGAATTATTTTACTATTTTTAAAATCCATTTCTGTTGCTTCGGTTCTATGTAGTTGTACCAGTGCTGTAGTACTCCTGTCATATTTGATATCTGCTATGTGTTCTTTTAATCTTGTTTGAAACTTTCTTGTGGTCATTCCTATATAATGTTGGAACGTTCCATCCTCTCTGGTGAATGGGATTTCGTAAACACCTGATAGTTGATCTGGTTCTATTAGGTCTATTTTCTTACAAACAACACTTTTTAATTTTATGGATGGTTTTGCAATAAGGCAGATATTAAATTTTCTAAGTTTATATTTTAATCTTTCAAAGAATCCTGGAAAATATTGTAAAGTTGATATTTTTGAGTCTCGTTCATTAAAAATTTTCTTCTTTTTATTATCCATGCTCGTAATTAATTTATTGATGGTGCTGTTATTGTATCCGTTATTTATTGCGATGTCACGTATTTTATTTATTTCATTTTTTAATTGATTAGGTGTACAGACAGTAAAAGCTCTGCTAATGAAATGTCGAAAGGCAGAAACTTTATAGGAAAAAGGTGCTTGTGCGTTACTAGGAATAATGGATTGATTAGTTATTGGTTTTCTATATATCGTTCAATTCCATAGGGGGTTTTGATTAACAGCACATCTAAATAAGGGAGTGTATTATTTTGCTCGATTTCCAAAGTGAATTTAATCCTGGAATCAAGGCTATTGATCTGATCAAGAAAACTATTAAGTGATGTATCCATATGTTGCCAAATTATGAAAATATCATCAACGTATCTGAGCCATGTATGAGGGGTATAATCTATATTTATGATAAATTAGCCATTTTTATATTTATAATAAATTAGCCATGTATGAGGGGTATAATCTATATTTATAATAAATTAGGTTATACCCCTCATACATGGCTCAGATACGTTGACGATATTTTCATAATTTGGCAACAAATGGATACATCACTTAATAGTTTTCTTGATCAGATCAATAGCCTTGATTCCAGGATTAAATTCACTTTGGAAATCGAACAAAATAATACACTCCCTTATTTGGATGTGCTGTTAATCAAAACCCACCATGGAATTGAACTTACGGTATATAGAAAACCAATAACTAATCAATCCATTATTTCTAGTAACGCTCAAGCACCTTTTTCCTATAAAGTTTCTGCCTTTCGACATTTCATTAGCAGAGCTTTTACTGTCTGTACACCTAATCAATTAAAAAATGAAATAAATAAAATACGTGACATCGCAATAAATAACGGATACAAAGACAGCACCATCAATAAATTAATTACGAGCATGGATAATAATAAAATAAACTTTTACAAAAAAAATATTAACCGACTTAAAGCACTAAAAAGTATTAAATAATTCTTTAAAATTCTCTAATGACAAAATGTTATCCATTAACCACAAATCTGATATCATGTGTCGGAATAAAAATGATGAATTTAATATGTAGAGTTTAATACCCACCAAACATGGATTTTCGAGAGAATATATTTTACAAGAGATGAATATACAGACTTATGATTCAGTTTACGAATATATACATATGAAAAGCAATCAATTACTTTTTGAAGTCGGTGCCAAACTACCTTAAGTTTAGTAAGAATTGTGAATATATTGTACCTAGTATCTACTAATTTATCGATTGGGGTTGTTTGGCACCGACTTCAAAACGTAATTGATTGCTTTTCATATGTATATATTCGTAAACTGAATCATAAGTCTGTATATTCATCTCTTGTAAAATATATTCTCTCGAAAATCCATGTTTGGTGGGTATTAAACTGTACATATTAAATTTATCATTTTTATTCCGACACATGATATCAGATTTGTGGTTAATGGATAACATTTTGTCATTAGAGAATTTTAAAGAATTATTTAATACTTTTTAGTGCTTTTTTTTAAGTCGGTTAATATTTTTTTTGTAAAAGTTTATTTTATTTCCTACTTTTTAGTTATTAATACAGTAATAGACAATTATCTTGATTTCAACATCTGCTGAATAAATAAGTAATTTGTAATAGAAATTATAATTTACTAAAATTATCCATTAAATAAATATTTTTTAATAAAATCTTTGACAGAATCAAATTCTTGTCAATCTGGACAACTGGAGAAATATCGCCAAATTTGGCGATCAAAATATGTTGCCATAAATGAAGCCAACGTGGTTATAGTTGACTAATTTGACGAAATTATCTTTCAGATTGACGAGAATTGGGAATGAATCTTCTGTAATCGGGTTCCAAGCATTTTTTAATTTTGAAAAATTTTTAACAACAAAATTGTTCTAATCATCAGAATTTGACGAAATTTAAATGGGACCACCAGGGTGTCTTACACTTTTAAACAAAAAGATATATATATCAAAATCGGTGCAAATTTACGAAAGCTATGCGTGAACAGGACTAAAACATACATACATACGTACATTGGGTCAAATTATTAACATCCTCCTTTTCTCACATTCTACAAGAAAGTATTGAGATCAAAATTTTTTCAACTTCCGGTTTTCGACGGATTTATAAGTTTTAGGAGTCAAAGATTCCGAAAAACATGTTTTTACAAAATATCTGTCTGTCCGTGTGTGCCCTCTTTGTATCAATGAAAAGCGTGTCAAGTTATGAAGCAACCTAGAATTGAACGAAATTTCATTTATAGGTTTTTGGCTGTGACCAGCAGGTCCCACTTGAATTTGCGGATATTCTGCCGAAAGCGGGCGCTGTGATAGCGATTTTTGTTCCATTTAAATTATTGTATCATCGAAAAGTGTATTAGGTTATCCACAGTACTGAACCAAATTTTTTGTATGTGTTTTTTACTATGGCCTGCAGGTCCCAATTGAATTTGGGGATATTCGGCAAGAAAGAGGCGCTATGATAGACACTTAAAGATTTCAAATTCAAAAAGATGTACAAAGTCGTTAAAAATATTAGAAATCCTAAAGGTTTTTTTCAATTGAATGTTCAGCCTTGATCCAAGGATACCGGAACAATTTTTGTTTTGCCTCTACCTTAAAAAATGCCTGAGATATAGCATTTTGAAATTTTAGAGTGGCTGACATTTTGAAACAAGACAGAAGGATTCCTCCATAAACGGTTTTAATTTAAGAGTTTTAGTGAACATGCTATCTCGCAAGTTTTATTTCATTGTTGTAACCATCGTTCTAACTCTCACATTCTCAACACTATATATTCATGTTCGCCAGCGTTAAATTCTCTCCAAGCTAGGCAATATTTGGCGAAATATCAATTTTGTCGACAAAAACCAGTTGCCATAAATGAAGCCAACTTGGCTATAGCTAGCATATTTGGCGAAATTCTGATTCAAATTGAATATTGACGAGAACTGCGACTGAATCTTCTGTAATCGGGTTCCATCCATTTTTATAGCATGGTGTTTTGCAGTAAAATTAGCTAAAATCTTAAAACCAAGGAATAGGTAGGCTGTCTTTTCCTGCCGGTATAGACCAGAAGGACTTTTCGTAGTTTAGCTACAGCGCCTAGATTATGAAAGAATGGCTAAAAAACGTGATACGCATTGTTTTGTCCCTGGTTGCAATACTCGATACGAGAACAGTAGGATCACCGTTGCACATTTATAGGTTACAACTTTTTAGCACTTTTTAAAGCATTACTGGGATAGCCGGTTTCCACACTATGTATTCTAGGCGCTGTAGTTTAGTATACATAATATATCAGCTACAAATAAATTAATCTCTCGTGTAAATATGTTTTTAAATTGAAACTGTTTGGAAGTAATGTTATTTGAGCATTTTAAATATGACGTAAGTTTTCCCATTTAATGTTTTGAACGTGTAATAATTTAATTATTTTTCTTTTTTAATATTCACGCACAAGTATATTTTTTATAACGTATTTTTCTACATTTACTGCTTTTAACACGTGATCATTTAGTTATTGTTTTAAAGTTTTATTTCTGTTTTTGATAGTCACGTGTAAATACGTTTTTTAATTGAAAGGGAATATTGTTATGTGCGCTATTTTACAAATTGGCAACAATTCAAATAATGGACTTTTTGAAATATAAAATAAATTATCAAAATAATGGAAATTTGAATAAAATAATTTGTTCTAATGATCAGATTTTGACGAAATTGAAATGGGACCACCTTGGACCATTACTCTTTCAAACAAAATAAAAATTATCAAAATCGATGCACATTTACGAGAGTTAAGCGTGACCAACATAATACATACATACGGGTCGAATTGATAACCTCCTCCTTTTTTTAAGTCGGTTAAAAAGAAGAAAATTTTTAATGAACGAGACTCAAAAATATCAACTTTACAATATTTTCCAGAATTATTTGAAAGATTAAAATATAAACTTAGAAAATTTAATATCTGCCTTATTGCAAAACCATCCATAAAATTAAAAAGTGTTGTTTGTAAGAAAATAGACCTAATAGAACCAGATCAACTATCAGGTGTTTACGAAATCCCATTCACCAGAGAGGATGGAACGTTACAACATTATATAGGAATGACCACCAGAAAGTTTCAAACAAGATTAAAAGAACACATAGCAGATATCAAATATGACAGGAGTACTACAGCACTGGTACAACTACATAGAACCGAAGCAATAGAAATTGATTTTAAAAATAGTAAAATAATTTACCCATCAAGAGTCTACTTCCCATCCATTATCCGTGAATCCATAGATATATACACGCGTAACGTAAAAATTTGTAACGAATCCGCCTCATTTGAATTGCCTAAAATTTGGCACGAGGTTCTTTTTCGTTTTAAAAAGGAATAATGAAATATAATTTTCACGATTACAGTTGGCTACTTCAAGAACCTGCTTTTCTCTTGTTTTAAATATTTGGATCTCGTGATTCGTGTTTTTCAAGGCTATTTTTCAAAATTTACACGAATACTTTGTTTATTATTATATTTTCTTGAAAATGACGCCGTAATGAGCGTTGAAACATATGTTGGATCATTAAAAAGGTTTTTATAAGCCTTTTGTTGTTTTATTTTAGTATCACTTAAGCATTTTTCTAGATTTTAAAATTCATTTCTTTAAAAAAAGTGAAAATTTAAAAAAAGTAAACATTGTAGGGTCGTTTAAACGCTTAGGACAAATGGACAAATTTAGGACAAATGGAATAATAATTATTAAGAAAACAAGGTTTAAAACTTTCGCTAATTTTGAAATTTCAAAAGTACTTGATGAATTAAGAGATATTGTTTTAGAGCTTTCAGATATGATAGGACACGCGAGTATAATATTTTCATTGGAAATGGAATGAATTGTTAACAATTATGTATGCCAGAGAGTATTAAAAACATAATCTAACTATTATTATGTAATATATTTTAATTAAAATTTTCAAGCCATATGGGAATTTAAAATGAATTATTTTGTTGGTAAGTGGAATCCTAACCAGGGAACCACGCCGTTAGTGGAATAATGAAAAAATCTAAATAAACAGCAAGCGAAAGAGCATAGTGAAACAAACGTGTTTTCTGACGCATAAATTATTTGTCCTCGTCTCCCCGTTATCGAGATATAAAGATAGCAAAGTTTGCTAATTTATTTATTTAATAAAATGGCAGGAGGAGTCAATATTTTTCAGCGTAACAACATCATCAAACTGCAGTAACTTGTCCATTTCCAGTTTAGTGCGCCGAAATACTTCGACTGGATTCGCTATGCTTGTTACCAAGTCTGGATTAGTGGTGATAACCAGCTCTAGCACAAGCTAGAGGTAACAATATATCAAGAAAGAGACAAAATCCAACGAATGATAACAGACAGAAACAACCCACAACAGGGGTGAGCCCATAAAAACGGCAAAAAACCCTGTCAGAGACAAATAAAAACGAAAAGTGAAATCAGCCCCCTAGAAAAGGCGATAAACACTACAGCGACAATCCACCATGAGCATGATCTACGTACGCTAATGACGCCTGGTGCATGTAAAATCCGTCGTGGGTGCAAAGCCCTCCAAGTTACCTGTGAATTATACCTCTGAGGGTGCCTAGTTAGGTGAGGGTCTCGTCACCTGATCAAGGTTCTAAATTACGTGACCTATTAAATCTGTCAATTCAACAAAGTAAAACAGAAACCTTGAACCGGCAAACAAAGATAACTGTAGAAAACCACAAAAAAGCCAGCACAGCAGCGATGTCAACAAATCTATAGTCAGTCAGGTGGATCACAGCTATTCTGTGATCAGGCGATTTCCGCCCCGCACCCAGGTACTAACCCGCTAAGCTAGGCATTCATGCCGGTCAGGTAGGGGCCTGGTTAGCGGTATATATATATATAAAAAAGTCTGGATTAGTGCAAACTCGGCCACTTCCATTTGAAACGCCCTTGGAATTTTGTCTTTTGCAGGAGGTTGACCGTTGTAATCACTGCACTAGTGTTAATTTCATGAAATGTTCTTGGTGCCACGATTTTCTATGCTTCAATCATTTTTTGGTTCAGTACCATCATATTTGTCAATAGCATTTTTTTTGAGGGGGGGGGGGGGCTTCTTTCATTTATATATTACTATATCTATTTTTTTTTTTGTATTTTATATTAATCTGATTATTAAAATTGCTGAATCAGAACCACACCTTTTCTCTCAAAATTAAATCAATAAATTAGCAAAGTTTAAGACTTTATATCTCGATAACGGTCGGACGAGGGCAAATTGTTTGTGTCAAAAAACATATTTCACTATTCTCTTTCGATTGCTGCTTATTTAAATTTATTTTTTCAATATTACACTAAGTCGTGGTTTCCTGGTAAGTAACAAAAATCAAAGCTCACGGAATGAACGATATTACATTACGTTAATTCAACTGTAAATGAATAAAATCAAACATGATTAAATATATCATATCAAATGTTGTAAAAAATATCCCTGATGATAAAAATGTCTTGTTACTATGCATTCATAATCATATAATTGGATTAATTCTCAGTAGCTTTTGTTTACAAAATAATCATACACAAATATAGTATTGAATTTAAAATTTTTTAAACTGCCTTCGCTCTGACTTCATTTTCTCTTGCATTATATTCACAGAAATTTTGTTCATTTCAGTTGCAGTCATAAACATTAGTTCTTCATTTAGACACCTAAGAGACAGAAAATAGCATCGATTTTCTCCGAAAAGTGCTAACATGATTTTTAAGAACACACGTAATGATCATAATACACATGATTTTGAGGTAGGTCGTAAAGACCAAATGTCTATAAAGATTTCATTGCATAGCTGCCAATCATTCCAGTTTTTTTTTTTTTTTTTTTTTTTTTTTAATAAACATATTTTGTACTCTATTTTTGTTCTTAATAAATGAAATCAAATAATTACTACATATAAACAAGATACATCATTAAATAATTCTATTAAATAAATTTCCTTATTCCATACATAATTTTTTGCTTTAAAAAAATTGATTTTATGAATTAAAATTCATGCACAAATAAGGATTGTTTTAAATGAGTTTTCGAATAACTTTAGGTTGATATCAATGAATAAATTCAAATTGTTTTGAAGGTTAAAAAAAAAATAAAACCTGGTGCCTCTTTTGGAGATAAAATTAATATAAGACCTGGTTTTATTTTTGGGTAAACACTGTACTACCTGAGCGCAAAGTCATTAAATTCGTCATTATTCAGCTAAATTATTATATAAATTAATAAGAAAATATATAAATAAAATGGTTGTTTGAAATAAAATATCCTTAAAAATTTATAAAGTGATAAAAATTTCTCATTAACAAGCATACGGTGTCATTCACACATGACGGACGAAACTTTAAGGAGTGGAAGAGTAGGGTAAAGTCGGGTAGCCGCGGACGGCGGGTAACCGCGGACATTTCAATTTCTAAGAAATTCAAAGTGTTGTGTAAATAAAGAGTTATTGTAAATGAACGCCCTCCAGAGTTGAAACAAATACAGTTTAATTACGACGTGGGTGCCGAGTAAGTTAGTCGTGAGTGAGTGTTTTGTTTTCGTCAAAAATGTTTCGAAAAACGAGACAGAATGCATCATATGCGGAGAAACATTTGAAGAAGACTGGATTCAGTGCCAGGAATGCAAAGACTGGGCCCATGAAGATTGTGTTTATATAGATACATCGGATTTTTAATATAATTGTGATGTTTGTAAGGTCAAAAAAAGGTTGGGACACCATTGATTAATATGTTCGGAGCTACCATCCGTTTCTTGTGACGCCAAAAAAATAAGACCAAACTATTTTCAGTATATTTCGTTAAATAATTCGATATTATTAGCAATGTTTAATTAAAATCATTAAAGAAGTTCGTAATTTTATTTTAAGTATAAAATAAAGACAGAAATTTCGTTCATTTGTTTTTTATTCGTAATTTATCCAAGTGTCCGGGACTACCCGATCTTCCCCTACACATACACTCTCAGAAAAAACTGTAAATTTATGAGCGTTTGCCCTTCAATTTTCACGGTCCTTATTTGATGAAAAACGGTTTGATCCACTAAATAAGCGGCCTTATCCCTTAGATACTTAGAAAATTAAGAGAAATTCATATATTCTTACAGTTCTAGCCCATCTTTTAGCAAAAATATGGTATGACATCATACATTGTCCTCCGCTAGGGTGTAACCCTTCATTTTACTCGTGTTTCGAAAATTTTAACCCCCCAAAAACAGCGATTCTGTGATGATTATCTAACGTGCTACGTGCTACGGAACAGTAAGTAAAGTGTTATTGTGTTTTAAAGTGCATTCTATCCTGTGCATTATAATGCTGTATTACTTTGCCCCGTAAAATTATGGGCTGCACAAAATGATGGGCATGGATTTTTTTTTTTTTTTTTTTTTTTACTGGGTATGACTGGAATCTCTGCTGCCGGCCTCTGCCTGTAATTTTACTGCAATTTTTTTAACAGTGTAAAACGTCTTTATAGAACAGGAAACAGGGTCGAAACTGACTTATTTACCCAAAACTATAAGGTGTATCATTCCAAGTAGAGGCCCGAACCCGAAAATTATGTTTAAAGCCAGCCCAAAACCCGACAAAAAATTTGTCAACCCGAAAACCAAACCAACCCGAAATATTGAAACCCGAACCCGAAATGAACGAAAATTAATCAATCTTTTAATTCAGTTATGGAAAAATAGCGCACAATTTTATCTCTAGTATCAATTTTATCTTTTTGTATAAAAATGAACATATATGCACTCATTAATATTCAAATATATCGTTTTTCCATTTGAAAAATAGTCAAGATTTTCTTTTGAAAATCGAGTCAACACGAACCCGACCCGAAAGCGTTAAAACACAACCCGAAACCGGCCTGAATTCAAAAAATTTCAAGTTAACCCGACCCGAACCCAACCCGCAACCAAAATATTAACGTCAACCCGACCCGACCCGACCCAAACCGCCGCACAGGGCGGGGTAAAATCGTGTTACCCGACCTGATGCATTGTAATTCCAAGCTGAACTCGTATTTTTGTTCATAACTTTAACAGTAATGATGATAATGTAACAATACTTTAAATCAGATTTATTTTGATTTATAACTTTAACAATAATGATAATAATGTAACAATACTTTAAACCAGATTTATTTTGATTCATAACTTTAATACTAATGATGATAATGTAACAATACTTTAAGCCAGATTTATTTTGATTCATAACTTTAATACTAATGATGATAATGTAACAATACTTTAAACCAGATTTATTTTGATTTCTGAGAAGTGGGATGACATCACTAGAAGTTCTATAAACGGCTACAATTCGTATTTAAAAATCGTTGAGTTAGATGCTCCATAATTCGGAATACAGCTGACAGTTCCTAAAGATTAGTACCTACAGTGTCACTGAACGAATTATGGAATGTTTCCAGAACTTCCTATGATTTCCCTTCATTTCACACAAAACAAAGTTATTGTACAGAAAATTGTTCTAAAATATTTTTATTATTGGTCATCTTTGTTAGTGCAGTTGTGAACGAAAATCCAGGTTTGGTTTGCAGTGAGACCCTGTATTTTTGACTACGTGATTGGGTTGCGATCCTGGTTTCCACTACAAAACTTTATCTAGTGTGCTCTTCCCTTCCACCCCTTAAAAAATTATCCATAAGTATCAATCGCCCCATGTACAACCAGTTTTATTAATTCTAAATAACTTTCGTTCAGAAAATAATTAGACGTCCGAGAGACTCAGGAAAAAACACTATAAGTTCCCTGTAAGTCTCAATACTATAAGTCTCAAAATTCGTTCTTATAATTTAATTTATTAAATTAACAGGAAAAATACAAATAAAAAATTTATTTTATCAAATATCTTCAAAAGTCTTTAACATAATGAAACTTTCTCTTTACTATGAATTTACAATCCAAAATTTTTATTAATTGTAAAACTCTTATGCTCAGAAAATAATCACACGAAACTTTGCAATCTAAAATTTTAGATAGTGCAAAGTTCTAAACTATATTTCACTTAAATCTTCAGATAAAACCTGTTTCTTTTATTTTCGGCTAAAATCTTTTTTCTTGATTTACTTCTTGATTAACTAACAAAAATACCTATCAGTTCCCAAACTCTCAAAATTCGTTGTTATCATTTATTTGAAGTTGAAGTTTGAAGGGGGGGGACCTATAGCTGCACGGCTGTCATCCCAAATGATCCACAACTAGTGTAATCACCAAAACAAAACAAACAGCACCAAGACGCTAAAACCGATCAATGCTCAGAAGAAACCTCAAAGCTGAGCCACGAAAGTCTTTGGACGAACAAAATTTGCTAACGAAACACACAAAAGAACTAAAACCACCACTGTTCAACACCCTATAATCCCAGCAACTTCTGCGATGATACTGATACTTCAAGCAGGAAAACAAAATGTGCTCCAAAGAGTCAATACAACCACACCTACTGCAACTGCCATCCGGAATCAAGTGAAAACGCGCTAAAACCTCAGGGGTGATCGACATCCTACAGAGAAGCCGGGAAATCAACACGTCCTCCCGTCTGTTCCAAGCCCAGGACGAGGTAAGTCTAACCGAGGGAATATTCCCATGCGAGACACTGTATTTGGAGGCATTGTAATCTTGATCGAACTGACTTGCCGTTTCCCGTTTGTGAGCGCTGATAATATCCTCTGGGGAAATCCAGTCAACCAGAACATCAGAATAAGTGATGCCTTTAGCCAAACTATCTGCTTTTTCATTTAAAGGGACACCCCGGTGACCCGGAACCCAAAGGAAGAGAATATTCAAGAGAAATTTAGCGGAGCGAATGATTTTGTTATGAAGCCAAAGGATGACCATAGGAGATTTTAGAGTTATAGTCTGAAGAGCAGACAGCACCGACAAGCTGTCAGTCAGAATGATGACATGCGACGACGAGTGAGCCAGTTCGTCCAGCGCTGTCCCAATTGCAAGGGCCTCCGCTGTGAAGATGGGATTTACATGGTGGATTTTGTAAGCAAACTGATTCGTTGAATTACAGCCAGCTATAGAGGTGAGGAAAGTGGTCTTCAAAGCATCGGTTGCAATGACGTTCCACCCATTGTAATCTTGGATGAACTCAGCAAAATATGGAGCGATCATAGCAGCGTCAAGATCTTTATTCTGGAACGGGAGCCCCGCAGTGAAAAACCTGAAAGCTTCAGGATCCTGGGGTAATGGGACTTGGAACCAAAGGAGATGATCTGGAGTAATCCTGAGCTTTGTCAGCATCTCAGAAACAGAGGATATATCTTCAACAAACAGGTCTAGACCATCCGCCCGAATGTCCCAGAGGGGGGACCAACTACCCAAAGAAAGTTGTTTAACCCAGAAGTTGAACGCAAAGGCTTTGATCCTGTCTGCAAGTGGAGCGGCACCAACATGTCTTCTTAGCACAATGTTTGGAGTCCACTTCGGTAGACCCAGCGCGATTCTAAGAGCACTAGTTTGGAGAACTTCTAGCTTACGAAAAAGAGAGACGCCTGCCGAGTTGAGAATTGTCGCTCCACATTCAATCACACTTCGAATAGAAGAGGAAGCCAAAGTTAAAAGGTGATGGGAGCGAGCGCCATACAGTTTCTGTGCCAGAGACTTGAGAATGTTAATTCTGGTGAAGACTTTTCCCCGGAGGTACTCGATGTGCTTCCGGAAACCACCACGCCGTGCAATATAAAAACCTAGGAACTTGATCTCCGTACACCACTCGATTAATCCTCCGTTGACACTAAAGTCGAAGTAGCATTCCGCAGAGCGTCTAGACAAGTTGATAGCGTAGCATTTATCCGGCCGGATGGAAAGCTTCCAATGTGTGCACCACTGAGCCACTAGCCGGAGCGTTTCTTGTAATTTGAAACGGCAACTCTCCAGAGAGCTGTTGTCACAGTAGAGAAAAATGTCGTCTGCATAAATTAAGTATTTCACCCCAAGACCCTCTAGAACCTCGAAGAAATCGGCCAGAAAAATAGTAAACAGGATAGGGCTCAGCACCGCTCCCTGCGGGACACCTCTATTGATATATCTGAGTGACGATGTGACATTCCTCCAGGCCACCTTGATGGACCTCCCATAGAGGAAGCGATGGAGCCAGCGTAATATGCGACCAGTAATGCCAACATGGGCGCATTTGTAGATAAGTCCGTCCACGTAAACAGAGTCATATGCAGCTTGTAGATCTAGAGATATGCCCAAAATATATTTTTTCTCTTTCCTTGCAATTAAGAGGTCCTGATGAAGCCGGGTAAGTGTGGCCTGGCTATCTCTGAAGGGTTGAAAACCAAAATGTCTACGGTCCAGTATATTATTCGCAAGGAGGTGATAATTGATACGAGTGGATATCATCCTTTCACAAATTTTGCAGACCACAGATGTAAGTGCGATGGGGCGGTAGGAAGCAGCAAATTTCTTAGTTCTACCGGGTTTGAGGATTGGCAGGATAATCGCCGTGGTCCAGGATGATGGGACGTCCCCAGTGAGCCATTTGTCATTATACAATTGAAGCAAGACTCCAAGTGAATGGTCATTGAGGCCTTTAAATAATACAGCACTAAACTTGTCCTTTCCTGGGGTCGAGATTTTTGTTCGGCGGATAGCATCTTTTAGCTCGGCGATAGTAAAAGGATTGTTTAACTGGGGACTGGTTTCAATGCCATATGTGATAGGAATGGATTCATGATCCCCCTCCTCAGTGAAAACTTTTGCGAAATTTTCCGCTTGGAAAGCCGCATCTGCGCTGGAAGTGCCCCTACTTGAAGAACAAGGTGTGTATCTATGGGAGTGCTGGAGCGATTTCGGATCTTGCGGAAAACCTTGTGCAGAAGCTTGGGATCCTTCGCATCAGTACAAATCAAGTCCCAGAAGCGCTGCTTTGACTCTTTAATGACTTTTCTCAGCTTGGCAGACGCCCTCTTGAATTTAATCCAGTACTCGCTGGAAATCAAACCCCGGGCTTTCTTTAGAAAAAAATTCTTTTGCTTGTGAAGATTGCTGCATCGCGCATTCCACCAGGCAGGGAGGCATTTGTCAAGCCTATTACAGGAGAAGCTGTGTTTTTGCATCGCACTTTGAACTAACTGATAAAAGGAGTCATAATCCATGGAGGAAACCCGTTGCAGCCTGTCGTTGACCTCCCGACATATGTTCGGCCACTTGTAAAGAATAGGGCTAGGATGGGTTTGGAGTGGAAAGCTCTACCGAAATAATAATTGGGAGATGATCACTATCAAAAAGATCCTCCTCCACATGAATTGAGGACTGAGTGAAGATTTCTGAAGAACAAAGAGACAAGTCTAGCAAAGAATAGGAACCACTGGGAGAAACATGAGTGGGAGTGTCAAGGTTCATGATACAGTAAGGGATGTCCGAAAGCCAATCAACAAACATTTCGCCTGCCCGCGAGGACACCGGGGCGCCCCACAGATGTTGATGGAGATTAAAGTCTCCGAGGATGAGAGTATTACCTGGCAGGCCGTTTGTCACATTCATAAGATCGTCAACCACCAGACCCGAAGGCGAGTAAAGGTTTATTATATTCAGATAATGTGAACCAAGAAATATGCGAACCCCCAATCTCTCATTCGAGAGGTTGAAAGCGTCAAAATTTAATTGAAGGGAGGACCAAACATCTTTAATTGCAATGAGAAGTCCGCCACCAGGGCGTCCCAATCTGTCCAGCCGATAGATCACCTTTCCTGGGATAGTCAGGGACTTTTCAGCAGTTAGAAACGTTTCTTGTAGGACCAGGATGTCTGCAGAGGCGAAAGGGGGGCTATGCAGTCAGGGACGTTTGTTTAAGAGACTACGGCAATTCCATTGCAGGACTGAGATACCCATTAAGACAAGCTGAAAAAAAGGGGGTGAACAGCAATACGAAACCACAAAACACACGCAGCGCCAAACTGCCCCGGCAGTACAGAAAGCAAATAAAAAACGTCAACAATAAAAAGGCGACACACATATATAAATATATATATTTTTTTAAGTCCCGTCAGTTTTATGCGGGCGTTTGAGCTCCGGGGAGGAGTCGCTTATTTTAGCCAAGGTATTTATAATACTTGCACTGACGGCATTCAGTTGCTCTGTTAAATTAGCAGACTGACTGGAAATCACGTCAACGATGATCTTGAGCAAATGGTTTGTCCGGACTTCCAACAATTTCTGAAAGTCCTCATATTCAAAGTTTCTTGTGCCGGTTGTCTGAGCGTATGACTTAGCCTCGGGTTTTTGAGTAAAGAATTTCCTTCTGGCATCAGTGAAGGAAAGAAAGTTGCGACTTTTAAATCAAAGGAATTCGGCTTCCTGGAGCCGCGAGGGACACTGATGAAAGTCCGCCCTGTGATCCCCATTACCGTTCGCACATTTAACTGGGGTGGAGCATTGCCCTGAGTGAACAAGGCCACATGTGACACAGCACTGCTGTGATTGGCATTTGCCCGATGGGTGATTATATTTGAAGCATTTATTGCATTGCCGGGGTCAGTCAATGAATTGTGTGACTCTCTGTAGAGAATACCATAACTTGACTTCAGCCGGGATTGATGTTCCCAAGCTGGTCACCAGAACAGGAGAAACCGCGCTTTGGGAGTCCTTTCGAATGAATCTCCGAAGTTCCAAAATGTGCAATTTATTATTTTCCGCGAGTTCATTTCCCAACTCAGGTAAAGGGATGTCCACGGGTATATTGAAAAGCAGGAAACGATTAATAATGTTTTCCCACACCACTCTCTTTGATATAGTAACTTCCAAAAATTCGGACAAATTAACGAAATCAATCGCACAATCCACCTTTTTAGTACTGACAATAATACTGCCAAGTCTCGTGTATCTGATATTAGCAATGTCCGCTGCGTTCGGAACTTTTGACTTAATTTCCACCTGAACCGCTCTGGGGTCTCGTTGAGGGATTGTTTTTGATACCGAGCTGTGTAAAAAGATGTTGAAGTCCTTACCACCATTAGACGCCGCAATTTCAAGTAAACTGTCCATAGACGCTGTTGAGCGAGCTATGTTTACATTATTTATATCACATTTTAATAAGTTTTCGGAGACCTCTGCCATTTCGACACTACAAACTGGTGGTTGTAAAGATATTTCGTCGTTAACCACGTTGACTGTAGAATTAGCCATCTTGGATGCCGACGGCCATCCCGACATTACCCACGCGACAATAAAAGTTCAAACAAATAACTACTTACTACGAAGAAAAAAAAATAGAAAAGCACTGGTGGTAAGGCAGAAACTCCAGAGAAAAGGAAAGTTAAAACCACTTACTTTCAAAAGCAACACAAACCGCACCAAAACAGAGAAACTTCTATCACCTGAACACAAACAAACCACGACAGCCGGCAGCTAGTATACGGAACCGCCCCCCACGTAAATTGTAAAATCAGCACGAGAGAGCAGCCAACCTCTCACCATCCAACCGACCGCGGAAAAAACTGAACAACTAATTCCGTTATCATTTATTTTATTAAATTAATTGAAAAAATATAAATAAGGAGATTATTTTATCAAATACCCTCAAAAATCTTTAATATAATGTAACTTTCTCTTTACCCTAAATTAACAACCAGTTTTATTATTTCTAAATAAATTTGTTTACAGTTCTAAATAAATTTGCAAGCCAGTTGTCGTAAATAAGTTAGAGTGATTTGACACAGAAGAGTGTTTTGTGGTAACCCTTTATTGTTATCGAGATTCATTTTTTATTGCAACGTTGCTTAAACTGCTCATTTTGATATGTAAATGAGGATCACACATAAAGTTTTTGACGTGTCTATGTGAAAAAAATATATGAACTATACAACTACTATTATAAAAACATATAGTAATAGTCATGTGTTCCTTAACAACATATTTAAATTCCGTAGCGATCTGCCTATTTTTATGAAAATTGAAGCCTAGAGAAAAGAAAAAAAAAAGGACAAAAAGCAGTCGGGCAGACAAACATAAGAATTTTGAATCCTGACGAAATCGATACGGGATTAGAGTCCTGAATCGGGTCGGGTAACTCGATTTTACTCGAACCTGTTCCGATGTGCGGTTCGGGTCGGATCGGTTTGACGCTAATTTCTTTCGGTGAGGATCGGGTTGACATTAAACGTTTCGAGTTCTTGTCGGAGTTTTTTTTTTTTTTCTTCTTCTTTTTTCGTCTCGGGTTCGGGTTGACCGGACATTTCAAAAAAAGTTCTGAATACTTTTTAATTAATAAAACTATATATTTGAATATTAATGAGTGTGTATGTATATGTTAATTTTTTCAAAAAGATAAAACTGATATTATATGTATGGTTGTAGATTACTTTTCCCCTAATTGTATTAAAATATCGATTAATTTTCTTTTACTTCGGGTTCGGATTTGAATATTTCGGGTTTGAGTTGAAGTTTGTTGGGTTTCGGGTTGACGCATTTTTGTTTCTTGGGTTCACGTTGATTTTAAGCAGAATTTTCGGAAGGACTCTATACGAGATCACCACTGAAGCGTCCTCTTTGCAACAAATAAATTAATAATAATAATGAATATCGGAGCACTTGTTCTAAAGTTATTTCTTGGACACACATTAAAAATATACCAAGTACGCCAAAAGTTCGTTAAAACTTTAAAAAGTCATTAAAAAAAAACAATTGATGCTAAAAAAATTGCAGTTTGAAAGAATGGAATTTGAGGGAAATCGGATTATTTTTAATAACAAAAAAAAAAAGTTGTGGTTGTAAAAATTACCGATAGATGGCGCTGACATGCATAATTTGAAACAGATATATGCAAATTAGGGTTATAGTAAAAGACCCATTTCAACGAAGCGTCTGACAAGCTTCAGTATCCCAGCACATGAAGCAGGCCCTTTATCGTCTTCAGTCATTCTGCCATGCAGAATTTTCGCAATCCGCGAGTTGTCGATTCCCACTTCTTATAAAAGAGTTTAAAGAACAGCGCTTGATCTGGTAACGATACCATACTGCTGGCATCGAGTGAAGAATCTTTGTGCATTGAGGGACTTTGTTGAGAGCCTGATTTGCATAAATCTGTTTCGTATTATGCATGTAGCGCCATATATCGGTAATTTTTTAACCAAAACTTTTTTGTTATTAAAAATTTTCCTCTAATTATTAAAAATCTCCCTCTAATCTCATTCCTGCAAACGACAATTATTTAGCATCGTTTGTTTCTGTTTAATGAATATTTAAAGTTATGACGAACTTTTGGTCTGGTAAGATTTGCTTTGGTCTATTATATATAAAAAAATATATATTACTTTCTTTGTTAGAAGTCGGTTAAAAATTTTAGACAGTGCAAAGTTCCAAACTAGGTCCACTTAAATCTTCAGACAAAACCTGTTTCTTTTATTTGCAGCTATAAATCTTTCTTCTTGATTTAGACGTCCGAGAGACTCTGTGGAAAAAATACTATCTGTTCCTAAAGTCTCAAAATTCGTCGTTATCCACTTTATTTTATTTTATTTTTATTTTTCCGCCTTACAGACTTCAAGATATTCTTTTATAATCCGACCTCCCCAAAGAGAGACCAAATGGTCCCAATTGGATTAGATTCTCTTGCCATCGTTAATTCTACGAAGAGAAACAGGAGATTGTGGTGCAGAATTTACGGTAAGGGTTTAAGGCAACGTTCTGTATCATTTTACATGGTATCTCTTTTTAGATCGATTTTTATTCCCCCTTATCCTTTTCGCTTTTAGACCTTTAGAGCGTGTGCCTCTATGAATAATGGGATAATAGCATTGTTCGATTCTGAATATTATTCTGTTTTGACGTCTTTCTAGATGTATATTTTAAAAATCATATGTTATTACAAACAAATATTTCTTTTTTTTTTTTTTTTTAAGTCATAACTTCTTTCCTACTATGGGAAAAAAATCATGTATCGAAAAAAAAGCAAAACAAGGAAGAAAAATCATGCATCAAGCACAAACATTTCAGAATACTGTAACAAAACTTTCCCGTTTAATAAGGTGAAAGACGATATTTAAGTAAACAATTTAAACAAGTTAGAAATTGCACGTCAAACGTGACAAATGAGGTGCGTTCGTACTATAGCTAGTTATATAAATATTCAGATCTTGATGATTTTTTATTCTGCGAAATGAATTATATCGTCTGCAGATTAATTTCTGTAATAAAATAAGTATCTAGGTCGCTTGACGATTAAACCTCGGAAGCTCCTATAACAAGAAAGCACCGATTTTTTTTTTAAATTTAAATTTCTTAATAAATATTTTTATTAATATCTTCTAAAGTTTTGATTCGATTTTCATAAAATTTGAAATGTCTCGACAAAATTCTGCAAAGATAATATATCTTAAATTTCAAACCATTCGGTTGGGTAGTTTTCGCGTTGTTATATGTGGACAGACAGACGGACCAGACGACGACAATAGGTGCTACGTATTTATATAATTACGACCGCACCTAAAAACGTAAATAAACAATTTAACACACCTGAAAACCCAATTCCAGTAATTGCCATCTATAGTCGGAAAGTTATTCAAATTCTTTTGGGAAGCACTGTATATGATCTATAGATGTGTATGTATACTATATAGTATGCTAAAATTTAGTTTAATTAAGAAACACGTAACACATTTGAAAATTCCTTTTTAAAAATTTCCGTCAATAAACGGAAATAAATTCTTTTGTGCAATCCTGTATATGATCTATAGAATTTATACACATCAAGTAATATGCAAAAAATTAGTTAAACGCGTATCGCAACGAAAACGCGCTTCCACTAGTAGTCACCCATAGACAATAATGTAACCTAATTATTTTGTGTGTCCTGTAAATGAACGATAAATGCTATGCACACCATATTCTAATGTAAGCATCTTGTAGGGCTGCTCAGTAATGTCTATCAATTATCGTATGTTTGAAATAGTGTAAAATTATTAAAATACTATATGCAAAATATTTTTTTCCCATGGACCATAATGTAACGGAATTCGTTTGTGTCCCTGTAAATAAACTATAAAGGCTACACACTTCATTTTCAATACCGAACATGCCATAGTACTCCTCAATAACATATATCAATTACATGGGAATCCGAGTTCATTTATAAGTGTTAGAGCACAGACAAACCGAATTCATAAACACTTTTCATCTATGTTGGAAAATGAGAAAAAAAATAATATAAATGAGTAAATTATGAAAAGAAGTTGGAGAATTTAATTAAGATTAAAAACAATTATAAAATAATAATAATAATAATAATAATAATAATAATAATAATAACGACGTTTTAAGCTTAATACTTTGGATTTTCAAAATTTTTGTAGCCTATCTGCGGTATTAAGACATATCAAACGATATCTCATTCGTGAAAATTGCTTAAATAGTTAAAGTGTTAAGAAATAGGAATACACAATTTATACGTCCAGATCACATAATCTTCGTGTTCCAGTTTGGCTGTTTAAGACAACGTTTTGTATCGCCTTACAGGGTATCTCTATTTAGATTCATTTTATCCCCCATTTTTTGGCTTACAGCATGGGCACTTTTCGACTTTGAATATTTTTCCGTTTTGACTTCTTTGTAGATCTATATTTTAAAATCATGTGTGATTAATAAACAAATGCATATACTAAAAGTTTTTTTACTGTGTATCTTTCTAAAATATAATAAATATATAAATATATAAAGAGTTTAACAAAGAAGTGGGTAAGTGTGATCCAAGATCATACGAAGAGTTTCGTTTGATATTCCTTTCAAAACACTTTATCCTTTAATTAATAAATCCAAATCATTAATTTATAACTATCCTTATCATTTATCAATACACTTTATCAATAAGAACATAGATGGGAGCACCATTAAATTTAATAATAAATTGATAGAAATATATTTTTAAAAATCTAATAAAAAATATTCAAGAACTACTTTAACTGCAAGAACTGTAACAGCATACGTTTGTTTATCTTAAAAGAATATTTAATTACATGATTTAACTGTACCTAAGAAAAAGAAATAAAAAGAAACCTTAAAATGGCAAAAAATACGAAAGTTCTTATAATTAAATCCATCGAAGAATGAAATGTAAAAATCGAAAATTTCAACTTCCGTCATCGAGAATAGAACTCGGATCTTTGGGGTACGAGGAAAACGCGCTACCACTGAACCATCTAGCCTACAGGAAAAAGACGGAAATTAAGGTTCTGTTTTGAGATCGCAGAAATGATCGGATGTCATTAAATTAATATCATTTAATTAAAATAATATAAGACTTTGTGATTTGCGTTATTCATCTATAAGTAAGCAAAATTTTAAGTATCCACCTTATACAGTTTCTGTGACAGATAGACAGACGAGTGAAGACGTTACAGAAGAGTGAGACGAATAGGGTTTCGTCAGATGAACGAAAACCTAAAAAAGGTTTAGTATTTTTAAAACTGGGTTAAAAGCAATAGTAGAATATATCAAATCTGGACATTTCAAACTTAATCCTATGAATTTTCGTAATTTTTGTAGACAAATAAAACGATAGTTCATTCATAAAAGTCGGTTCGGTGGGTTAACAGTTAGGTAGGGAATACACGAATTAGACATCAAATTCTCATCATTTTCTGTGTTCCAGTCGGGATGTTTAAGGTAATGTTTTGAAACTAAAACCTAAGCAGTAGAGAATATACAAAATAATTGGTTAATAACAGTTTAGAAGTGATCATTCCGCTATAAAAATCCCGCCATGGATGCCTTCGTTAGTAAAGCCACCTCTGCGTGTGACCATTGTACTTGCAAATACAAAAATTCTGTTTTAAGTGTTTCACTTAATGAACTTACAGGGTGATTATAATTAAAGTCCCACTTTCAAAATGCCGTAAAAAAAGAACCACTGATAAAGCTGCAAACTACAAAAGCTGCAAACTGTCATAATAGGTGCTTTCTCTGCCAGATTTAAATCGGCGTCTGGCAGTAATTTAGCAACCGAATTTCGCTCTGGCAAATTAATTATGGCTTATCTGATAGCCAAAGTATAACATACTAAAATTTCAGCTATGCTAAAATGACGTGAATTTGACACTTCATTTTGCCTATAAATGAGGGTCTGGCACGGTGTTGGCAACGTTAAAACGGTGCCAGACTAATAACTTAATATCACAAATAGTTAGCAGATTCAAGTTTTATAAACAAAATCCATGCTAAAATGACGTAATTTTGTCACTTTTTTACCTGCATTGCCCCATGGGGCAATGCAGGTAAAAACTGAATATTCAACTGAACATTCAACCAGACGTAATTTTGTCACTTTTTTTATAAAAACTGAATATTCAACTGAACATTCAACCAGACCTCAATGCAAAGTTCTTTTCTATATACATATATATGTATAACATATGTTCCATATAAAAAAAAATCGATAGTCAAAAATTCATTTATTACTGCGAAAGAACCTTTATATATCATAAGTTAATTTTCACTTATCTTGTACAAATGTTATTTTTCCTAATTTGATACATTGTCGAAAATAATTAGTATGCTGCATTAAAGAATATATATATATTTTTTTTCATTAGAAATACAATTTTCCAGTAAACTAAATGCATCTTTTAAAACGACTTATTTTTACTTTTGAAGAGTGTAATTTTAAAATATGTAACTTACCAAATTAAGCATAGAAAACACAAACTCTTAGCAACGAACAAACGAATCCCTTTAGAGTTCGGCTAAAAGAATGTAGTTTAATGCGAATTGTAATCAAACAATATGAATTTAATTGCATTTTAGTCTTTTTAAAATTATACAAGCGTCTTCTCTTGTTTCTATTTTGTTCAGATCGCTTACAGAAAATTTTCTCTTTAGGGATAAATTACTAATCTCATATTTTAATTCTCATATCTTTGTTTCCGAGGAAAATGACTAAAGACATTACAAATAGAAAGAGGATTTAAAAATTAAGTTATTAAGCGCGAGTTCTATTGTCAGAAAATGCACACGTTTAAATAACTTAGTATGGAAATATATTTCGATAGTATATGTTATTTGCTGCACTTAATAATCATTTTTGTTCAAATCCCTCACGCAAAATTTTAATAAAATGTAAATATTTTACCCTACAGAGGTTTAATTAATTAAATTGTTTATGCTATAAATACATTTTAGTTTAGTCAGGCAAAGTAGGACACAGATTAAATAGCATGCAGATAGGACACTTGCATAAGAACATTAGTAACCACCTTTATATAAAAGAGGGCGACATAAGAACATAGCGCATGCTCAGACTGTGCTTAGACAGATGCTTTTGTCCAAACTATGGCAACCTACATTCTAGAACTTAGCGATACTCGCCAGGACGAATTCAGTTATACGTGTGAGATAAGTTAATAACATGGAGCTATGAAAAGAAAGGAGTCGACACATCAATCTCCTACTGTAGAAAGCTTTGAAGCCGAAAAACGAGTCCCCCCCCCCTCTCCTGCTTCTACCATATTCGATTTTGACCGATAGCAGTCCAATCAGTAGTCTTTAGTCAACGCCCCCTAGATAAGAAAGCCGTGACACGCGTCACGAAAACGTCATACCAAGCAGGCAAAACAAAGAAAAAAAATCGAACAACTTGCAGGTTTCAATTTCATTGGCTCATAGAATTAATAATTATTGTTTAGGACTAATAGTTAATAATTCCACGAGCCATCGAAATCGAAACATGCAAGTTGTTCGAATTTTTTTCTTTGTTTTGCCTGCTTGGTATGACGTTTTCGTGACGCGTGTCACGGCTTTCTTATCTAGGGGGCGTTGCTTTAGTGCAAGACGTGTTTAAATGTGACCGACGCGGGAGGGGGGGGTAGGAACGGCATCAAGTGACGTCGTTTATGACTGCTACATTTATTGGATCCTCCCTGGTTAACAAGTATTAGCTTGGCGATAATGGCAGGCATGTCATGATGCTTGGCGATTCAGTTTTGTTCAAATTTATCTCAATTAATCAAATTTTATAATCCATATGTTGCCGCTCTCATATAGAGGCAGCAACACCAAGGCAAAGTGTCGATGAACAAGAAAGAAAAAAAAAGGCGCTTAATATAAAATACTGTAAACAGAAGATATACGAGTACCACCTCAAAAGTATGAGTTTGTTCTTTTATCGATTTGTAATATTATCTTAATTCTATTTATAGTGTAAATACATTCATTTTGAAATTGTAACAACCTTTAAAAGAAAAAAAAACATTTTACATAAAATGTGTTTTACATTATAATTATGATGCTTTAGGATATTGTTTTCCTTTTTAGTGGAAGAACTGATATGGGTAACTTTTGTAGTGATCACTTATTTTCGAAAATATTGTGGATCACAGAAAGGATCCAAATAGATTTATCGCTATTTTCGAAGCGAGACTAATAAATCAGAAGCCTGCATTTTTGTGAATTTTTTTAAAAGAGCGAAAATTTGCAAAGATACAGGCTTTCGATTGGTCAATCTCGTTTCGAAAATAGCGAAATCACTGCATAATATATCGTTGTAAGTATATCATCGCTACAAGCTATATCACTTTAAAGCTACTTAATGTTTGTGAAGTGTTAAAAAGTCTTGTCGTGGAACTGCGAAGTCGTGCATGCTGCGTTTACATTGAGACGTAACCATGTCCTTAGGTTTACGAGGTTGTCGAAGCACAAGTTTTCCAACCAATCAGAGTGATTCATTGGTTGTTTACGCGTCGCTGATTGGTTGTATCTTATAATTTAACGCCTGGAACGCCGGACGATAACGCCATAATGTAAATGGACCTTTATTTGCCGAGTTCTATGTCCTTGCATAAAGTCGCAAAGTTTTGTGGTGAATGTTATAGGGAGCTACGGGACCGTTTATTGCGACAATGGAGTTTTTTGGTTTATAAAGCCTTTCCTCTTCTTTACAAGAGTATTCTTGAAAATTTTTGATTTATCTATAATTGATTTGTAAAGTCTTACTGGGTTTCGGTATAGTGAAGTAATTTTAGTATTAAGTGCAGTTTTGAAGAATCGAGAATGAGTTTCATTATATTATAGTTTCTTTAATAAATTTTTTAGTTATATTTATTCCTCTCTAAACTTCTTTTAATGTCTCACGTGTGAATGTTTTCACCGATAGAGATTTACGAGCATATACAGCACTGTAAAAAATCTTCAGCTTTTGCTGCTTAGTCACTCCACCGTTTTTATAGAATATCTCTAATTTGACCAATGAAAATGCTCCATAATATATTAAAGTAACCGTCTACTCTAAAAGCGGTGGAGTGTGTCTGCAGCAAAAGCTGAAGATTTTTAACAGTGAGATAGGATTTTCGCTATTTTCGAAACGATAATGATGATCAATCAGACGCTTACTAAATTTATGCTCTTCTCGAAAATCTCGGAAAATACAGTCTCCTGATTGGCCAATCTTGCTTCGAAAGCAGCGAAAAATCTATTTGATTCCTTGCCTCTATTGTCTGTAAGGCTCCCACAATTCGGACTGACTCACGCCGCCATTTAATTGCCGGTATGAGAAGAGCGATTGGCCACGACACTTCTAGCCACGTGGGCAACAATCGCTGATTGGTCTAAGGGGGAAACAAAATGCTTGATGATTCAGCCTCACGCCGCCCTTTTATTGCCGAATAAGAATGATTGACCACTACATTTCTAGCAGGGCTACACTAGATACCGGGCTTGCTCATTCATTATCATGACGTTACAAATGGTGGCTGGCCGCGGCGAAAGACATATAGCGATTGGCACAACACGATGGGCACGTCACTTTTTACCAATCGCTGGTCGCGGCTAGCCACTATTTTTGACTTCATGAGAATGAATGAGCAAGCTCGGTATCTAGTGTTGTCTTGCTTCTAGCCGCGTGGTCAACGATCGCTGATTGGTCTAAGTAGTAAATAAAATGCTTGATGATTCAGCCTGTGTTATAGTACCCTTATTGTCTGTTGTTTATGCAGATACGTATTTATGGGTGTTTCGGTTGATTCCCTAAGATAAAGCGTGAGCGCTAGCGTAGATTATTAGGGAGTGTTTTGTGGCTATTTCCTTCTGTTTCGTAACCTATTCTTGTAAGAAATTCATTCGAGTTCTATGAATAACAAGAATTTAAATATCACGGAGCTCGTAGATTAAATAACATACAGATAGGACACTTCCATATGCAAAATTATAATCAAATCGTGATTACAGAGCCTCTAATGACAACAATCGCAAGCTTTCGGAGCGGGAGGCAATAGCCAGTACTTGTCTTATTTGTATAGTATCTATCTTTTTTAACAGTTTCCAACATAGTTGAAAAGTGTTTATGAATTCGGTTTGTCTGTCTGTCTGTCATCTGTCCGAGCTCTAACTCGTGTAAATATATTCGGACTGTCATGCAATTTAGTTTTACTATGGCATGTTATGTATTGAAAATGAAGTGTGTAGCACTTACAGTTTTTTTATAGGAGCACTCAAATATTTTCTTTACATTATGGTCTATGGAGAAAAATTATTTGCGGTTTATTTTAATGATGTTAGACAATTTCAAACATATTTAAAATGATATATATCACTGAGGTGCACTACAAGAGGCTTACTATGGAATGTGGTGTGAATAGCACTTATTGTCTGTCCTTTACTTATTTTATTCCTTTATTTATTTAAAATGCGAACTCAATTCCGTTTATAAAAGGCATTTCCCTAAAATTAAAAAGAGAATTCAAAAAAGTTGGAATAAATACTCCTATCACTCCAGATGCATCCATTTTCAAATTAATCAGATCAGATATGGAAAAGCTTAATTATCAACAGATATCAGAGACATACAAAATTAATTTCAAAGATAACGAAGGAAAAGATAATTCATATATAGGCATGACAAAAAGAAAAATCCAGGAGAGAATGAAAGAACACAGAAGAGACATAAATTTAGGTAATTCAGCCACTGCAATAGCCCGATTAAACAATGCATCCCCAATTAAAATAGACTTTAATAATGTTGAAAAATTAGCTAATTACAGTAATCTAAACTACGCATTACAGAGAGAGGCAATAGAGATATACACATCAGATACAAAAACTTGCAACAACGTACCTCATGCCAAAATTGACACCAGATGGCGCGAGATGCTGTTAGGAAGGGACAGAAGGGGAGTTTCAGAAAAATCGGACTGACAGAGCAGAAAGACGAAACATCAGTATTGAAGATACCTGGGCCAACAGGCGAAAATATTCTACTTTTATGAAACTTTTAGCGTGTGGACTGGTTTTATGCGTTTTCAAATCTATATATTTAAAACGCTAAGCGATTTCTTTCGACAATTCGTGAGAACAAACTACTGCATCAAATTACACCATTCTTTTTTTTAATGAAAGATATTTGGACACAGATTTGTTATCTGGCATTCGTTTGTTCGAAAATTTAATTAATTAGCTGTAATTTTCAATTAAACTTTTACTTCTGCTTATAACGTCATAAAGTCGGCAACTCCCACTTTTGCGAGGCATAGAGTTTATTCTCTGAAATCTGTGGTTCGCCAATCTTTTGACATTAGCTAATATCAACTAGGTAATATTTTAACATTGTAATATAAAATCTTTAAAAAAACTTATTTAAAATTAGCTAGGATATAATCATAATAAAATATCTAAACATAAACATATCAATATAAATAACAAATCTCACGTAAAATGTTGCAATTTAAATGATTCCAATTGAAACAAGAATTGGAGAGTTATCCCTGACGCCCAGCTAACATAAAAGTACCTATCTATATATATATTTGTCTTACATGGCGCGAAAATAGGGCTGAATTTGTAACTTATGGTTTGGCAACAACTGTAGTTTGCAGAGCTCAGACCAATGAACAGACTAGATTGTGTTAGATCAGCTCCGCCTCCGTCCAATATGGCGGTCAACTATAGAATGAAACTCAAAGCAATTATTAAAAATAAAGTAACATGTACGTAATCCAAAGCTTCTGAGATCATTCCTCATTTTAGTTATGAGCAATATCTTTAATTTCAAATGAATTCTCAACTCTTATTTACAATTCATTTACGAATTTCACTCACTCAAAAGACCGAGACAAAAAAATCAACTGTCTAGATATCACCTGCCGCCACCTGTTGCTGTATTGATGAAGTAAAAAATAATTCATTTTGAAAAAACTATAATCAATTGGAACAATAAAATCAATAAAATATCGAACGAAATTTAAACAATAACAAACAAACAATCTTCCTATCATGTAGTTTTTTTTAATAAATTTAAATCGTGCTGTAAAAAAAAATCCTTTTTTCATAGTTTTTAAATGATTTATATGCTCATTAGTAGCGCCAACTAAATGCATTTTCAGTTGTGTTTTCAATGGAGAATTACTTTTTTACATTAAAATAAATTGTCAATTTCATATGTTCAAATGTTTTATGGTAGAATTTATTCTGGCTAGAATTGCTGAAAAAAAGGGGTGAGCGAGCGAAGCGAGCTGTGACCGCGTAGCAGTCTCATTGTGAATTGCCTCGCAATTCACGGGGGGTTGACGAGCGTTAGCGAGTAGGGGGCTGAGCCCCCTAGTTCTATTTTATTTATTTACACACATATTCAATTTTATTATAAAACACCAGGTTGCCATACAAAGCAAAAATCGTCATTTAGGCGCCAAAAATTAACCCCGGTGCGTCTGCGATATCTGTACCGATTTAATCAAAATTGTTTTGGTTGCACCGCATATTGCAAAATTAATTAAATCCATGATTATTGTTTCTTTCTCAGATTAAAATTTAAAAAATGGTAATTCTCTATTATCCCGTTGACCACTTTTCATAACAAAAAACTATCGCCAAACTGTAACGCCAAATAAACGCGAGAACGTTGCCATTGGAATATCAAAATAAATAAATAAATAAAATATAAGAATTTAAGGACACGATTGTTATTTTAATTAATGAAATAACTAATAAATCAGTAAAACATAATGAATAATAGACGCAAATGTCGAATTAAAAACCACTTGATGACGTAACAAACATGTATAATGCTTCTGACATCAAGTAAATCGGACTGCATATTTGGCGTTTAATTTTACAGTTTGGCGATAGTATTTTGTTATGAAAAGTGGTCAACCGGATAATAGAGAAGTACCAGAAAATTTAATGCTTAACTAAATTCAATTATTTGATCTATCGCAAATTTTCGTACTTTTCCGTTATACCGACACCATGCCATACATGATGTAAATGTATGCTTTGCGACAATGGTGTCCGGAAAAGTACCCAAATTTTTCTTAGTTCGGGCTATACCAAAAACAAACATTTTACATGTAACAAAAAAATCGCCAAAAATGACTGCTTCATCAGCAGTTATGACAGCAAAGTTGGATAAAATCTAATAACCTGAATTTTACAACGTTTATGCGAAACATCACAGAGAACACACGCTATTTGTATATAAGTAGGGTGTATTTAAAAGAATAAGAGAACAAAAACCTTCAATAATATAATGCATGAAAAAGTAAACAAATAAGTGATTCAGCAAATCTTAAAAAATTGTATTTCTTAATATAACTATAAAATGCAGAAAAATATTCTGGTACCATCAAAAATATTCATTATCCCGTCGAAATTCCGTTCATTATCCCATCGTCCCATTCAGAAAAAAAAAAAAAAAAAAAAAAAAACTATATCCAAATTATAGGTACTTTTCGGTTAGCAGGCACCAGTAAAATATATAAATATAATATATATATTTATATGACATGTATATATATATATATAAATATAATATATATATTTATATGACATGTATATATATATATATATATATATATATATATATACATGTGTGCGTGTGTGTGTGTATATATATATATATATTCACTGGCTCCCGTCTAACCGAAAAGTACCCCAAATAATTCGCCAAACTGTAGCGCCCAATAAACAAACGGAAGAATGTTGTCATTAAATCTCAAAATAAAAAATAATAATAAAATAATTAGGAAAAGCACCATTTACTAAAGTATCATTTATCAGTAACTTTAAACAATAAAATTTACAATATGTTAATCAAATCAGAATCAAAAATAATCTTGGATATTTATTTATTTACATTATTTCTCTTAATTATGGAAAAGGAATAATCATCCTGATAATGTAAAGGAACTGAAGAAACCATACAAATAAATTACACTTGAAAACATTAAAAATCTCCCTTATCTGCAGATTGATTTATTATTGTAAAAAAAATTCTTCATCTTTATATAAAAATTTATTAGCTTAAAACAATGGATGCGTTTCAGAAGATATGGATTGGAAACGAACAATGATTAAAGAAGACGTTTTAAAAATTTTGATCAAAGCATTTTGAAACTTTTTTTAAACGTCGAATTTCGACGGTGCGTTTGGGGAGATGCAATGCACATGCGCATAGAAGCTCATTCGGTTGCATTATCATGGGGGGGGGGGAGATTTGTGCTTCATTTACTATGTTCTTTTATTGACTGAATATGAGATGAACGTAGGGATATACTATTTGTATGATACTTCATAGGTCCAGGAAATTTTCTTTCTTGCCGTGGGGAATATGGCGGTAATGTCAAACTGATTTGCATTTTGTTTACGGATTGTTTGTTTGGAGTTTGCATCGGAAACAGTATTGTAATTCACTGGGGGAAAAAACTTTTAAAATATTTGAAAGACTGTTTCATAAGCACCTTCTTATGTAAATAAAGAAGCTTATTTTACTAAAATTGTTATTGCAATTTTTTTCCGTCAAGTTTTGACGGGTTCCATCTAGTAGGTTTTTAAAAATGTACAGTGCCTGTCTATATGTTTTAAAGATTAAAATAATGTCTGAAATAACAGGTAGTTCGAAGAATTATTAATTATAGCTAGTTATATAAATATTCAGATCTTTTAATTCTGTGAAATGAATTATATCGTCTGTAGATTAATTTCTGTCATAAAATAAGTATCTCGGTCGCTTGACGATTGAACCTCGAAAGCTCCTATAACAAGAAAGAACCATTTTTTTTTAATTCAAATTTCTTTATAAATATTTTTATTAATATCTTCTGAAGTTTTGATTCAATTTTCATAAAATTTGAAATGTCTCGACAAAATTCTGCAAAGATAATATATCTTAAATTTCAAACCATTCGGTTGGGTAGTTTTTGCGTTGTTATATGCGGACAAATGGAGGGACGGACAGACGGACGGACGGACAGACAGACAGACGGACGGACTAGACGACGACAATAGGTGCTACGTATTTATATAATTACGAACGCACCTAAAAATCATTCATTTGCATCTTGATGCAGAATTAATCTTATAGATACGTTTTTCTGTATCAGTGAAGTTAAGTTTGGTTTGACTATTGTTAGAATTTTTACATTATTAACATTGCTTTAATTTGTTACGCAGCTCTTAGAAGATTTTTCCCCTTGAGCATGAAGTGTTTCTTATACATTTTTATTACGTTGATTTCAGGAAAAAAAGGCTAAAAAAAATCCTATTCTGCAGAGTTTTGACACATACGAATAATTTTTCTTTATACCAAATTATAAATCTCTCTCTATATAAAAAATATACGTGTGTGCTAGAGATGAGACGGGCTCAGCCCGAGCCTGGGCCCGACACGGGCTCGGGTTCGATTTTTATACCAGCCTTCGGACCCGGGCGGGCTCGGGCTCATTCTTTCTGAAACTGACAATTTTATTTATTCTCATATAGAAAAAATAAAAATAACTTTTCCCCGTAAAATATTACATATTCTATTTCACGTAATTTTAATGCTATTTTGATCAGAATGAATAGAAGGGGAAACAGGAATCTTATTTTTTTTCTAATATTAGAATGTTACTTTAAAAGAAAATTTTGGATATTTGCGACGCGGCTGACGACTGGGTGATATGGCACCAATGCGAAGAGGCTCCAATAATATTTGTTGCTAGATTTTCGTTTGTGACATTAGGTTATTTTTTTTTATTGGACCGTTTATATCATTTTATTTTTTTTAGAGATCTAATGCAAGATGAATATTATTTTTCATTCTTAGTCAATCAGCATTAGCTTAGGTTTGCAAATTTTTAGTCTTCTATTGTGTGCAAGTCATACTCGTTCTTTATATGAAGACAACGTTAGTGATTATATTTTTAATTGTGAACTCTGCTGATGCTAAAGCTCTGCTCTGCACATTTACGAAGTCCCTTTCATTCGTAAGTAGATATAATTGTCATATATTGTTATTCCGATAGAAAGCAATCGAAGAGTGTTTCAACGTTTCCTATAAAAGTACAGGATCTTTCAGATACCGGTGTCAAATTTTTAATTTAAGCTGATTTTCAGGAAATTGAAATATTGTTTTAATTAAGGAATCAATAATAAGTTACGATATACACCTTTTATAGGAAATAGAAAACGTTGTTCGGTTCTTCTACATAGAAATAGTAATTTCTGCAAATTTCATTCATTTATTCATAAAACGTACTTCGTTAATGTGTCCATCAGATTTGTTTGTTGGGAGAGAAAAATATTTACATCCTTTTAAGGAAGTATATTTTTATTTGATACGAAACTTTTCTTTTGATAAGATAGAATGTAAATTTCCATAACATTTATTATGTGCACCGGATGAACAGTTATTTTCACGTACGAAGTTTTTTTTTTTTAAATGAGATATTACTTTTAAACCGATTTTTAAATATTATGCAATTATTTTCGGTATCGGGCTCGAGCTTTAATAACACAAAATGTTCCGGGCTCTTGCGGGCTTGGAATTTAAAATCATCGGGCTCGGGCGGGCCCGGGCTCCGAAAAGAGAGCCCAAACTCATCTCTAGTGTCTGCCCGTAGTGTGCACTTTGCAGCCATAACTACCCAATGAATATTTTACCTACACTTTAGAAATAACTGTAGCTATACAGTTTTAGTAAGTTTCTTTGTGATATTCAGTAAATATTCATCATCTACAATACACAAAATTAGAAGTTTCAATAATTTAATTTTATGCAATCTGTTTTATAATTTCAAATATTGACATTCCTCATACTGTAAGCTTTATTGTAATCTCCTATCGAAATGTAGAAATTTCTAGGTTATTTCAAAATTTCTTTAAGTGTAAGTTGCATTAAATACCAAAATACTTTCAACAGTCAAAAATTTCGAGAATTTTTATAATCTATTCGAAATTTAATTAATAGAAATTATATCTTCCATTACAATTTCATTTTGCCGCTGGCATAAATTCCTATTTTAAAATTTCATTCACTTACAATGGAATTAACTACAATAGAAATACTTCCATATTCATTTGTTTCAAAGAACAGCAAAACTACGAGATATTCTAATATCATAATGCCTATTTATAATTTTACAAAATATTCCAGCGACATTCTTTCGCAAAATGAAAGACAAATTTTATTTTATTATTTTTTTTTCGCCGCGCAAGTAGCGCATTCCGCTTCAAGTATAACAATACCGACAAAGATAGCAAAGGATTTATAAGCGTATCAAAAACAAATAACAATAACTTTTATCGCGAATATTTATACTGTCTTAATAAATACACCAAGGTAGACAACTGAGCGCAAACAATGTAATTACGTGTTCTCTGACATTTTATCGAAATGCGATTTTCGATCCTATAAATCTAGAATAAATATCCGTGGAAAAAAAAAAGGAAAAAGAAATTTATCTGGTTCGTTTAACGGAATTTATTTTTACGGTGGAACGCTAACTGTAAAACAGATGTTGTTCGAAGCCTTTAGGAGAAAGAAACGGGATTTGCGCGCAGCAAAAATTGTTTTTAAAACAAAATCATTCCCAGTCTCTTGCGAGAGGCGCAAAATGCTCTGGATGGCGCTTTGAGAATACGTTTTTAAAAATAATAAAATCGTCTGCGAATAAAGATGCATGGAACATCATTTCTGCAACTTTTTTTTTATTATTATTTGTTTGCTTGCTTTATTTGAACAGCGCTCAAATATCTGATTTCCTTTTTAAATTAAAAAGAATGTTAAATTTGCAGAATGTGCACTTACGTTTCGGAAGGTGTAAATTTATGTATAATTGTAATAATGGAAATTACTGTTTGTGCAAAGTCTGTCCGTATTTTTTGTTATTTTGCATTGTTCGACAACACGAAAGAAAAATTTAGGTGATTAATTTCTTAATTTTCAACATAAAATCAAGTTTTTCATCTGAAAAAAAAAATCCAATTTCAGTTATTCCTTTTGTAAACTTTCTACACTAGAAAGAACGCAACGATTTTCTGAAAATATAATTTTGCAGAAAAGAATTATGGTGTTTTCCTACTTTATAAGGCTATTTTTCTGAAGATTATCTTAATAATTAATTCTGCAGATTTTCTGCACATTTATTGGCACCGCAATATAATATGAACGGACTGCGTAAGCACGAAATATTACAAACGTTGAAAAACATGTAATTTTATTCTAGTGACAGTATGTGATTGGTAAAATGCCATAGTTTTTAATTAACAGTTTGAAATCAAATGAATGAAATAGTTCATTAAATACATCCGAATCTTATATTTTAAAAAATATCTGAAAATAAAAGCAATATTGCCAAAGTTACCAATTTCTCATTGCTCTGCAGAATACCCAGAGAAACATTGTATTCATAATAGAATAATCAAAATGTCTGTAAAATGTCTTCAAACCTTCTGTATATATTTTGAGGAATCCTCAAATTGTCTTCAAATTGGTGCAGATTTCTTGAAGAAATTGGCAGAAAAACATTGGATTAATTTTAGTAAGGTAAGTTTTAAATTCAACATTCTCCGCGTATAGAACCATCGAACCATTATTGTGGTATTTAGGGTTAATTTCATTATTCTAGACAATTTATTGATTAAGTTAATATTGATATAAGTGTATGTAATATGCCAGAAAAAAAAAATCCTGACGTACTTTATTAAGGTAAAATTATTTTATGTGACCTTGATAATGTAATAACTATTTCAAAATGAACACTGTTACATTTACTTCAACGGAATGCGAACTGTGCATGTTTGGCATATTTGAGTTTTGATATGATTTGAACTTAATTTCAAAAGTTAAACATGCTCAACAATCAAACAGGTGTGTCATCTTTAAATTCAACTAAATGTACAGGAGATCATTATGAAAACACGCCTTTAGAATAAAGATATTATTGAAATTCTGTTCACCTAACCTAAGCTATTAATAAAAATGTTTTTTTAATCTATTTTTAAAGTCTGTTGAAACAAGTGAGTAAGTGTGATAGAAAATCGACAAAAGGTATCGTTTAATTTTTCTTTCAAAACACTTTATCCTTTAATATTTTTTTTAAGTTTTACGAAAGTGGTTTTTTGAAAAATCCGGTATTCTCTCCATACAACAGTAATTAACCAGTACGGATGAAGTTAAAAATATTACATTTGTTAAATGGAATTAGTTCTGTCGAAATCAAAAAAAGGATGCCAAATAACGAAACAACCGCTGCAGGGGGCGCGCGGTGAAGTACAATAAATGCGATTTTTGTAATAAAAAGTCATTCACTCCCCCTCCCCCTCCTCATCTATCACATATAACAAATAAACAGTTAAAGAAAACTTCGATGTAAATTATGAGTCCGATAGCGGGCAAAGTCCCCTATTCTGCTCTATTATAATAATATCTATCATGTGGACTAAATGCGATATTTAATAAAAAGTATTTCCCCTCCACATATAACAAATACCAACGTTTTTCTTTTATTAATTACATCCACTGTTCTGATAGCGGGCAAAGCCCGCAAGTCTCTATTGTAATATAATATGTGTCATGTTCCGTAAATGCGATATTTAATCAAAAGTTGTTCGCCCCCCCTCCCATCCTCATTTCCGCAAATATAAGAAGTGCAAACGTTTCTTTAATTATTAAAGCCATTGTCAAATAGATTTTTATTTGTTTTCCATAAAAAGCAGTATTTTTATAAAATAAAAACTTACCGGTGGATATTTTCGATTTTTATAAAATCTTAATCAACGTATAAATTTATTTTAATTAAATCCATCGGACAATTAAATGAAAAACAAAATTCAGCTTCCGCGGAAGAGAATCGAACCTTGGACCTCCTTTCAGAAAGAAGACACATTTACCATAAGACCATCAGTTCTACAATGAAAAGGTTGAAATTGAGTTTCTGTTTTGAAATCGCAGAAATGATGGGAAGTCATTAAATTAATTTACTTAATTAATGTGTAATAGCACTAATCGTACAAAATTATGAAGTTGGAACAATGTAATGTAACCGTCACATTATACGCTAATGACTTGCTGTAATATCACTTTAGGCTCAAGCAACATTGTGATAATTTCACGGGGATTTGTTCGTTTTTGACATCATTTATAGCGTTATATCAAAATGAAAAGCGAGTCCTTTCTTAGAGGGTTTTTATTTTAAGAAGTAGTAATTTCAATGAACCATGCAGTTTTTTCTATTGTGAACTTGTTAAATTTCTTAAAATACATTAACAGTATTGCAACCAAGTGAAATACGAATGTTGCAATATTTACATTTCAAAATATTATGAAAAAGTTCACTTTTATAAAATGCATTTTACAATATTGACAACTTTCTTTAATCCACTTAATATATATATTTAAGGCAAAAACGAAAAAGAAAAAGAAAGAAAACCTTTTAATCAGTATTTACTTCTTTAAAATCACTGATAAAAAGGCACCTTAACGTACGAAGAATGTCGAGTAGCAGAACATTGAATTATTAATTATATTTGAAAATATTTTTTAAAGTTACTGTAACACGGTATTAATTAAATATTTGTGCTTAATGGGTTTGTTTTATAATTTATTTATTTTTTACATAAAATGCAATCAAAAACTAATATGTTCTATTTTTGTTTTTAATTCCATTTTGAAGAAAGATCTGAAAGAAATGACGATATTGTAAAAACCAAACCATCTGAGGTATAAGCTAATGCTTTTTCGTTTGGTTTGTTTAAAATATAGTGGCCGAAAACCAAAAGCAGGAAAAATCAGCTATTTTTGGAGAAACTATGAGGCGTGTTCAAGTATCGGGTGTCCCAAAAATGACTGATGGATTTTAAAATTCAACAAGTTCGCCTAGTTTTTCTGAGCAAATAAGTCAAAGAAAACTTTTAGACATTATTGGTGTTGAAGTTCGAAGGACCGTTTAAACGCTGAAAAAAAAAAAAAAAAAAAAAAAAAAAAAAAATCCGCCTGCGACAGCCACCATCTAGTATTCAGGGGGCGGTGCATCAATGCTGAGTGGCGTCAGTTTCGTCCTCGACTGAACGCCAATCGCTGTCAGCACCATCTATTGTTTGAAATTTGAACTAAAATCAAGAATCACAGTATAAAAAAAAAAAAAAAAAAAAAAAAAAAAAAAAAAAAACTCCTGACATCATACATAACCCTCCTGTAAGAGTTTTTGGCTATGATGTCTTACACTCACGCATCGTTTTTCTTTTAATCCGTTTATAAAAAGGAGAAAAGTCGCCAAATTTTGAGGATTTTTTTCCTTTAACCTGGCAATAAGTTATTGGTTTGGAAATCGCACCAATCAAAAAGTCGCCAAACATCTATGCGTGAGTGTAACACATCTGTTCCGAATTTTTTAAATATCTGTCACCGTTTGCAAGTTATTGAATTTTAAAATCCATCAGTCATTTTTGGGACACCCTGTAAATGGAACATGAATCAAGGAAACACAAAACTGAATGGAATAGAAATAATTGTATATTTTTAAACTTACAGCATACACATTTGTTTAGAAAAAGTCACGCATGTCGCTGAGACATGAATCTCATTGTTTGAGAAGGCATCAAATGCCGTCGGCGAAAAAAGATTTTGGTTGTTGCTTGTACCAATCGTGCACTGCGTCGTGTACCGCCATATCTGAGGAAATTTTTGTCTCTTTAGAAATTTCTTTAACGGCCCAAACAGCAATCAGTGTACAACTCGGTAACAACTTTGTGCGCCTGACCAGGACTCCTCACGGCCGTTGCAAAACATTCGCGAACATAGCAGTTGTCTCTCATAAACACTTTTCCTCCATACACACATCAGCTTATTCTCCAATGAATCTCAACAAGCTTGCATCCTTCTGCCGATAAAAACTGTATTATTGCACGTTGGTCTTGTTTGAGCGGATTCGTAATCACTCCAGCCATTTTTAACGTACTGCGACCTATAAACAACGAAAGCAGAATGGCTGTTTCGCAACGCAATGCATGCTGCATAATTATCACGTTACATCTTAATGCGCATTTTCCACCTTAAGCACCAACTCGTCAATTTGCACGCTTCGAACGGGTTTCATTTGAACACGCTTAATAAATTCGCAACTGAAGCTAAATAGATTTTTCCGTTTTGGAACTGAACCAAATGTAATTTCCCAACTGGGCGAACTAGGCGAAAAACGTCCGGGCCAGGATACGAACCGGGTATCTCTTGGCTGAATCTCTAGTAAATACTATTCATTGACATCATTTACCTTTGATCATTAACTTCTTGATATATGGTATCTCAAAAGTTAAATAAGAAATTTTGCATATTGAAATTATTAAACTGGAAATTAAAAAAAAAAACCTTTAACTTAGATATACAAATAGAGTGTGTCATTTTAATTCATGTGCCAAGAGTACTGATCAGAAGAACAAAGCCAATACCGATAATAGTTTAGTTTTTTAGGGTTTCGTTCATCTCACGAAACCCTATTACTCCCGCTCCGTCGTCTGTCTGTCACAGAGCCATTCTCAAAAACTATATAACTTACAGAGTTGAAACTTAGTGTATATAGCTGAATACCAGCTATAAAGAGCTCAAAATATTAAAATTTGAAAAATTCGTATTATTTTAAAAAATAGAGATAAAAAACCAAAATTCTAACAGCCTTTTCCTATTAAATTTAAACATTTTTCGTTATAGCAGATGCCAAAAATTAAAAATCCACGATGAAATTCTTTCCACAATAATTAATTTTCTATCAGACGATTTCCACGTGAAAAAATGAAAATGAAATAAAAAGTTTCACCAATTGAAAAAAAAGATAAAGATGAATTAAAATTGATTGACGTCATAGTGGTAATAAAACGGAAAATGTCTAAGATTTCTCAATAATACAAGGAGTATGAGTATGTGTATGTACACAAAGCAGATTAATATCACGTCATTAGAGATTTAAAAAGAAAATCTGACGTCATATTGGAAGTTTAACGAATTTTTCAGATGTTTAATAATACAAAGCGAGTATCAATACGAGTAATGGAGAATGGTAAATATATGAGTTTGAGAAACATATTGAATCGTGATAAAAATCCGATTATGGAAATATTCGCATATTTTAACATTTTGAAGGTGTACAATTTGTTTAATTTTGAAATTATTTTTTTAAATATCGCGTTTAATCCGCATGACGTATATTATTATGACAGAATATAATAGCTGGACTGGTTTAGATATTTTAAAAAAACGAAAAAATAGACCGGTAAATTTTTACTTTATAAAAAACATGACTTTTTCTTTTGTTGTTGTTGCTTAATGAAATTTATTTGAATTTATTAAAGAAAGGGTAAAGTGTTTTGAAAGGAATATTAAACGAAACCCTTTGAGCGATCTTCGATCACACTTACCCACTTGTTGCTGTTGTTGTTTAATCAAGATTAGAGTTTTTTTTTTTAGGGTAATCCTGTGTATTGCCTTAAAGATTAAGACATAAATTAACTAAATATGACCTTTTATGTTAAAATAAGAATTATCTAAAACCATAGAAAGGGTATACAGAAAAAAAAATAAGAATTGATAATTTAGTATGATGATAGTTTGTATTAATTTAACTTTACATTTTTAAACGTTTTACTGAAATTGTTGCTTTGAACCGGAAGAAAACCGAAAATTGAAGAAAACCGTTTTTACTGATGGAACGAAAACTTGAACTGAACCAAAAACAGTTATTTTTAAAGGGAAAAAAACCCGAACAGAATAGATTTTTTTTTTTTTTTTTTTTTTTTTTTTTTAACTTTAACTGGAGGGTAACGATACTCGGAATGAAAAAAAATATTTCTATTCAAAGGCTTGTTTAAAATATCGGTTGTAATATCGGTTGTTTTAAAAGAAAAAAAAAATAAACTAACAAATCAAATTAATATCGATTATGAAAAAGTCCTTTAAAGTCATAAAATATGAAAACATTCATGAAAATGATTCATTAAAATTTACTAAAATAGGTGTTTGATGAAAAAATATACAAAAAGGTTTTAAAAACTTTAAAAACCTAGATGTTAATAGTACAAAAATTCTCTCCGAGCGCTTGCGACTAAAATCCAAGCCATTATTAAGGTGGAAAATATCAGCGGAGAATAAAGTTCGATGTTGACCAAGACTAGACACTAGACAACAGGAAAAACTTTACAAACTGTTGCATGTGGACGAAACCACTATTAGCGAGGGAGAGAGGCGAAGAAAGCTCAACTCTGTGATTCCCTCGGGAGACCAAACTTTCCTTTAATCTGAAGTAGTTCGAACTAGAGAACCTACAGATCAAACCAAATACGTGGTATTTGGTATTGCAAAACATCGGGTTGGTATGACAAAACATAGGGTTGAGTTTCCTTCGCCTCTTCTCCTTCGCTAATAGTGATTTGGTCTAACTGCTAAAGTTTGTAAAGTATTTCTTGTAGCCTAGCGTCTAGTCTTGGTCAACATCGAACTTTATTCTCCGCTGATTTTTTCCTCCTTGATAATGGATTGTATTTTAGCCGAAAGCGCTCGGAGAGAGTTTTTGTATTGCTAACATCTAGGGTTTTAAAATTTTTAAAACATTTTTGTATATATTTTCATCAAACACCTATTTTAGTAAATTTTAATGAATCATTTTCATGAAGGTTTTCATATTTTATGTAGTAAACAAAGGTGAATCTATCGTTTCAATTATAATTTACAAAATTATTTAATTGGTCCTTTCAAGTACACAAAACATCGAATAACGGACCCAATCCGGCACCTAACTAACTTTTTAAATAGTTTTAATTTAATAAGGATTACTTTTTCAACACAAAGTGGATTCAAGAATTATTTTTTTTTTAAGAAAAAAAGAATAAATTGGTCACAACATTGTAAAAAAAAAAAAAAAAAAAAAAAAAAAGAATCATCTGAGTTATACTTAATAATTATGCGAAAAACCTTGTTTAATTTATTTAGCATATTGATTGTTTTAAAAGCAAAAAGTAAACGGAAGAACAAATTCATAGAAGCACTGTAAAAAAATTCCTTAAAGTATGTAGTACATCAAAAAATTGTCATAATCGTCCTCCCAAAACTCTAGTAAAAATGGTTTAGTTTTTAATAAAGAGTAATTTTATAACATAAATTGTATTCAAGAGCATTTTTCATATATTTTTTCTAATTTCACTTTGAAAAGGGAAACTTTAAAAACAAAGATTATAGAAATCAAAATGTTAAAAAAAAACGAATCACCTCAGTTATATTTAACAAATATGATAAAAATCCTTACTTTAATTTATTTAAAATACAGATTGTTTTAAAAGCAAAAAATAAACGAAAGAACAAATTCATAGAAGCATTGTGAAAAAGTTCCTTAAAGTATGTAGAACATCAAATAATTGTCATAATCGTCCTCCCAAAACTCTGGTAAAAATGGTTTAGTTTTTAATAAAGAGTAATTTTATAACATAAATTGCATTCAAGAGCATTTTTCATTTATTTTTCCTGATTTCACTTCGAAAAAGGAAACTTTAAAAACAAAGATTATAGAAATCAAAATGTTAAAAAAAACGAACCACATCAGTTTTATTTAACAAATATGATAAAAAAATCCTTACTTTAATTTATTTAAAATACAGATTGTTTTAAAAGCAAAAAATAAACGAAGGAACAAATTCGCAGAAGCATTGTGAAAGTCGTAATCGTTCTCCCAAAACTTTGGTTAAAATGACTTAGTTTTTAATAAAGAGCAGTTTTATAACATAAATTGCCTACAAGAGCATTTTTCATTTATTTTTTTTCTAATTTCACTTCGAAAAGGGAATCTTTAAAAACAAAGATTATAGAAATCAAAATGTTAAAAAAAACGAACCACATCAGTTATATTTAACAAATATGATAAAAAAATCCTTACTTTAATTTATTTAAAATACAGATTGTTTTAAAAGCAAAAAATAAACGAAGGAACAAATTCGTAGAAGCATTGTGAAAGTCGTATCGTTCTCCCAAAACATTGGTTAAAATGGTTTAGTTTTTAATAAAGAGTAAATAAACATATTATAACATAAATTGCATTCAAGAGCATTTTTCATTTATTTTTCCTAATTTCACTTCGAAAAGGGAAACTTTAAAAACAAAGATTATAGAAATCAAAATGTTCAAAAAAACGAATCACCTCAGTTATATTTAACAAATAGGATACACAAATCCTTACTTTAATTTATTTAAAATATAGATTAATTTAAAAGCAAAAAATAAACGAAAGAACAAATTCATAGAAGCATTGTGAAAAAGTTCCTTAAAGTATGTAGAACATCAAATAATTGTTGTAATCGTTCTTCCAAAACTCTGGTTAAAATGGTTTAGTTTTTAATAAAGAGCAATTTTATAACATAAATTGCCTTCAAGGGCATTTTTCATTTATTTTTTTATAATTTCACTTCGAAAAGGGAAACTTTGAAAACAAAGATTATGGAAATCTTAATGTTCTAAAAAACGAATCACCTCAGTTATATTTAACAAATATGATAAAAATCCTTACTTTAATTTATTTAAAATATAGATTATTTTAAAAGCAAAAAAATATACGAAAAACAAACTCATAAAACGATTATGAAAAAAGTCCCTTAAAGTACGTAGAACATCGGATAACTGCCCTAACCGTCCTCCCAACTAACTTCTCATTTCTCAGCCAGCTTAAAGATGTCATGGGAGACTTAAGACACTAAATGCAGAAGTTAGTTTTTCTCCTGGGACCAGGGATGAAAGAAAAACAGATAGAAGACCGCAGGAAAACCGAACAAAAAATAAGCGAAGAATCGATTTAGGGGGTCATATAAAAGAAAAGTCTTTTTTTCAGCGTTTCTTGTTAGACGTTTTGAAAAGAATAAATTGGGAATGTGTAGTATTTGTTAGGAAAAATTTTGGAGACGTAACTTTTTTCTTTAAATTTTAATGCCGAAACTAAATTGCTTAGTTTACAAATATAAAAAAGGGATTTTGTTTTCTTCTTATTTCGTTTAGGAGTAAAGTAAATATATTATTTAAATTTCTTGAAATGTAAATGTCTCATCTATTTAAAAATAAATATATATATATAGCAGTGTTTGATTCTGCATTATACAAAGATCCTGTAACAGAGTTCATGAAAACCATCTTTACAGTTTTGAATCTATAAAATTTGAAAGAAAAAAGACTATCAACTATCATGTTTCTACATGTAACGGGGACACATAAACTTCTATTTGTAAGAAATGTATTTTTTAAGGAAACATGGATTTGTAAATTTATAAACAATCAATAATTCCGGCTGTCGAAAGAGCAGTTTGATCTCCCCCCCCTTTTTTTTTTTAGATACATTCAGCAGATTTAATATGAGTTAATCAAATAGTCTCACACTTTCTCAATCCTCTATTTTGACAAAGAAGGTAGTTTGTAGGAAATTTTCAATTTGGCTTACCAAAGTAACTGAATAAATATGAAGTAAATCCTATGAAAAATCTTTAAAACTTCTTGAAATCATATTTTAAAAATCGCCCATAGGTTTTAGCACATTTCCGACACTCAAACGGGGTTCAAATCTAACCCAATGAATGGATGCCATGGAAAATTTTTTAACATCTATCTCTTCAGAGTAAACAACTTCTAAACATTTTATTACAATTAAAGAATTTTAACATGTATTAATAATGATTTAAAAATATAGCCCCACTGACCATAATGTTACTCTCGAATATTCAAAGGTCTTATTTTCGAATGGATTATCGGAGCTTCTTGCTTAAATTTTAACGTTGGATTTAAATTGTTTAGTTATAATATAGATATGCATTCTTTATTTATTTTCTTATATATTTTTTAAATACTTGTATAAATTAATCATCAATATATATATATAGTAGACCATAATATGCAAGTACCTGGCAGAACCAGAATTCCACACCATATTTAAACATCAAGGGAAAAAAATCAAATCAGTACAAGATAACTGAATTAAAAGGCTGTGGCCTCATCGGCAGTGGGTATAATATAAAAATAACAGTCGTGATTCAGCACGAAAATTATGTAGGATAAAACAGTGCAAAAGTGGCAGTGGGTTTCGGCGAGAGTGTCGCAATGCATAAATCAAATTCAAAAGCATTCAAAAGCATATTGCAAACACTCCCCCACCGGACCCGATGTCACATTAACCAGTATAGAGCAGTTGCAATTGACGTCACGTTGGAGGTAAACAGTACAAATAGGCAGTTCTGATTGGTGGAATTACCCTTACCTCCAAGTGAATACAATGGTTGATCAGCTGATTGCAACTGCCCTATATCACTGTCCCAAGAAACAGCTGAATTAAAACTGATACATGTAAAATACAGTAGAAAATAAGTATCATTTGTACCTAAACCTGAGCCACGCAGCCACAAAACAAACCAAAATCCAATGTTCAACAATCCATCCAAGTTTGTTCCATGTCCGTTGCCACACAATCGCAGGCATCATTGTAAAATCGTCCAAAATGGCATTAAACAATACAAGTCATTGACTGTCAACTGCACGGTAAACACTCAAAGATGGAGACCACCTGCAAACCTCGTATGTGTATTAATAAAATTAAGCGGTATATTGTTTTTATAATATAAAATACTAATAAAATGAAAAAAACTATTTTAAAAATAAAATTTTACTATATACTTTAAAAAACGAAAAGCCTGACCTATAACCATATTAATATAGACGCATTTATGTATATTTGAGCTCCAGTTCAAACAACCTGAAAGATATAAAGTTATCGTGTTTATTGTAAATCGAAATGTGAACAGCATTAAAATATCTATATTCAGGTCAAGATAATCCATCTGATGCCACTGTATTCAGATGGTTTACACGAATTTACAAGAGGTCAAAATTCTCTCTTGGATGAAGAACGCACAGGAAGACTTTTGTCAGCTGTAGTCTCAGAAAATACGTCGGCCGTACGAAAGATGTTAATCGGTAATAATCGCTGTACCTAGAAAATGATACAGAAGGAACTTAACATTGGATCCACAGCTATACATAAAACTTATTCACGAAGAACTGCATATAAAAAAATTAATTTGTCGTTGGAATCCCAATAATTCAACAGAACACCAAACAATGGATCGTGTCAGAATCATTAAAGAAACACTAAAATTACTTACGGATGGTGGTCACTACATTATTTCTAAAATCATAACTGGTGATGAGACAAGAATAACTTTTTTTGACTTTCCAATACGTCAAGAAAGTAAAATATGGGTCTTTGAAGATGACTCCAAACCAACATTGGTGAAGAGACAACGAGCAATGAAAAATTTTATGTACGCCGTGTTCTTCAGAAGTACAGGGCGAGTCAAAGTCATAAAGCTAGAGTGACGGAAGACAGTTACAGCTAAATGATATACTACTAACAAGTATCTTCCTGAAATTCACCAAGAGGTGAATGTTGTGGGACTCTTGCTTCCCCATTACAATGCATCTTTTCATTCAGCAAGGTTTACTATCAAATTTCTTCAACGGAAAAAAAAAGTGATAGAACATCTACCCTATTCTCCTGATCTTGCTATGTGTGACTTTTGGCAAATTTTTAATCTAAAAAAAAAATACGTTCACATCGTTTCCATTCCGAAAATGAGATTGATTAGGCTATAAAAGCACTTTTTTCATTTATTACAAGAAATGGATGGCTTGAGGTATTTGACCCTCTGAGCGGTTTTTTTTAACACTTTCCAACCTAGTTGAAAAGTGTTTATGACTTCGGTTTGTCTGGCCGTCAGCCGTCTGGCCGTCTGCCGTCTAGCCGTGCTCTAACTCCCGTAAATATGCTCGGATTGCCTTGCAAATTTTATATGTTATTGTCGTTATCTATAGCACGTTCCCTATTTCAACGGAAGTGTGTAGCACTTATAGTTTTTTTACAGGGACACTCAAAAGAATTCCGTTACATTACGGTCTATGGGGGAAAATCATTTGCAGTTTATTTTAATGATGTTACACAATTGCAAACACATTGTAATTGATATATATCACTAAGGTGTATTACAAGAAGCTTAATATGGAATAATGTGTGGCTAGCACTTATAGTTAATTTACAGGGACAGTCAAAAGAATTCCGTTACATTACGTCTATGGAGAAAAATCGTCTGCGGTTTATTTAAATAACGTTTCACTATTTTAAACGGATTGAAATATATATATATATCACTAAGGTGCATTACAAGAGGCTTACTACAGAATATTGCGTGTATAGCAGTCATCGTTCATTTACAGGGACACACAAAAGAATTCTCTACTGTCTGTTAACAATAATTCCTGGAAGTGCGTTTTAAGTTACTGAACGCGATTTTAAAAGCAACTCACTTTTTGTTTATTACGTGGTGTGTATAAATTCTGTAGATCATATACAGGGAAATACAAAAGTTCGCGAACACATTTCCGTTTATTGACAGAAACTCCAGAAGGAGAATTTTAAACTGTCCTACGCGTTTCTTAACTGAACTAAAATTTAGCATCCTATGTAGTATATATACAAATCTATAGATCATATACAGGGCTGAATAAAGTATTCGGATTTTTTTTTCGAATATTGTATACGTTGGAAATTCCTGAAATTAAGTTTTTAAATATGTTATGCGTTTTTCAAATTGTTTACTTAGATGTTATCTCTCAGCTTATTAAACAGTATGATTTGTAAAATTATTTTGGAAGCGTTGGAAAGTGTTACATAATCTATGCTTGACGCATGATTTTTCGTTCTTGTTTTTTTTTTCAAAATCCTTTCGACTCGACCAATATGTAATCGACCAGTATCTCCTCTATTATTACATATTTGAAATCATCATGTATTTGAAATATGTAGTAAATTTATCATTTGCATATTCACCCTTTGTCTGTGGAATTTTTAAAACAAAATTGCTTCAAAAATTGTGTATAATATAAATCTCTCTACAAATGTCTTGCACATGTAAATCGCGGGATAAGCGGTCAGAGGGTTAATCTTTGGAAAATTCGCCAACAGAAGTGCATTGATCTTGGAGAGAGCTACTTTGAACACTCCTAAGAGTTGGTAAGTTTAACTTGTATATTTTGCCGTATCTCAAAAATTCCAGTGTGAGTATTAGAGGATAAAATACAAAGTAGATAAAAGTCTGTTATATACAATTTGAAAGCAAATAGTTAATAATGATAAGTTATCATAAAGTTAGTTAATAATTAGTACAATAATGATTTGACTTTTCAAAAGATCAGTTGAAAATATCCTCTTTTCTTCATCAAATAACATTGATTTTTAAGATAAGTTGTTTTAAGATGTTTTTTTAAGATGTGTTGTTTGAAGTAAAATAGCAGTGATTAATTTTGCAATGTAAAGAGCAATAACAATCATTTTCTTTTTTCTGTTTAGACACGTTGACCTATAAGATAAGAAAAGTCACACACATATCATACATCTTTGAAATTAAATATTTAATAGTTAAACTTTTCAAGCGAAAAGGAAGAATTAATTTAGGAGATCATATCGTCGCTACCATATCAAACTGATGATGAATATGAAAAAATGCATTTTTCATTACTTTTAAAAATGGGCTTGTTGTCACCACTAAATTTTAGTAATATTTTCCATCAGTATTGTAAGTTTAGCCTCCTTTTTTATTCAGAAATTTCGAATCTATATCAGAAAATTAAGTCAATTCCTACTTAAGTCAAAAAGAAATTTTTTTCCAGCGATCTACACGCTTCGCCGCTGACGTTATTCATTCCTAAATTTATATCCAGCTAAATATCTTATAAAAGAGAAAAAAAAAATCTCCCATATAAAACCAAAATTAATTAATTTAATTTAATTAATGAATTAATATTTGAAAAAACTGTATTAACATCAAGTGTCACCCACTACAAGTTTTAAAAAAATGTATTTGAACATGAGTGGATGAATAAAAAGTATTTTATTAATGGTTGAAAATTTGAAGAAGATATATAAATATATATAGGGAGAGTGTGAACTAATAGTAGGAAGGAATATATGTAGGAATACATGTATAATATCACTGTAAAAAAAAATTCCTGAAAAAAACGGAAATTGTACTGGCAATCAATGGCCAGTACTATTTCCGTATTTTAGTGAAAAAAAATCCGTAAATTCCAGGAAATTTTCCGTGATTTCTGAAATATCCGTTTTTAAATTTCCGTTTTATAACAGATATCTTCCTTATTTTTTAGAAATTTTTATAATGTTAAAATGAACGTTATACGACCAAAAAAAAAAAAAAAAAAAAAAAAAAAGAAAAAGAAAGAAAGAAAGAAAAAGGAAAAGAAAAAAAAGGTGACTTCACAAGAATAACCTTATATACAACTTGGATATATTTCTGGTTTTTTTTTTCGCATTTCTGAGTGATTTTTGTAAAATAACAAAACCTTGCCACGATGAGAATCGAACCCGCAATCTCCCGTATACTAAACTGGAGGTCCCGACCACAACGCCATGACTAGATATTCCGCTGTCTTAAGCGTTTCTACTTATTTTAGTCGTTTTTTATGATGCAAAAACTAAAATTAATTAATTAAATTTAATTAATGAATTAATATTGGAAAAAACTGTATTAACATCAAGTGTCATCCACTACAAGTTTAAAAAATGTATTTGAACTTGAGTGAATGAATAAAAAGTATTTTATTAACGATTAAAAATTTGAAAAAGATATATAAATATATATAACACATGGGCTGATAAGTTCCCGGTCTAATAAAGAAAACACAACTTTTTAACAAATCTTTATAACTTTATGAGTTTATAACTTTAATAAATAACATAACTTTAATAATAAATAATAATAATTTAATAATAATAATAATAATTTAATAATAATAATTTAATAAATAAATAATAATTATTATTTAATAAATAAATAATAGTAATAATTTAATAATAAATAACATAATTTTATAACGAAAAAGCTCCAAACAGTGCTCGGAATCATCGACTCGTTGTTGTTTTTGGTCAAAAGTCAACACGCGCAGCAGCCACTTTGACAACAGCTTTTTCATAGACAAATGTTCATTCAAAATAAAACCTACACGTTGCTTGGATATCTTCAGAGTCTGAGCTATCTCCTGCAACTTCACTTTATGGTTCCCCATAACGATTTTTTGGATTTTTTTTATGTTTTCCGGAGTAACTACCTCTTTTGCGTGGTGCATCATTGGTGTCCGTACGACCATGTTTAAATTCAGAAAACCAGTCAATAATGGTTGATGATTTATCTGGTGCAGTGTCCGGATAACGCTTATTAACCCTTTCCGGCGTGGAGTAAGTCTGCAAAATGATGAAATAATGGACTGACACCGGAATTTACAAACGAATTTATTTGAAAATAAAAACTTGCTTATTTTCCGGTACTGAATAAAAGAAAAAAAATAATTAAATATTCTTGGTGCCGTTTGTCAGTTATGGAATTAAAATTAGGTGTCCTTTTTTGTGACCACCGCCCGTTAAAGGGTTAAGCTAAGCTTTTGTTTGAACGGTGTTTTTTCCCATCAAATAATAATTCTTGAAATTCTTGTTTATCCATTTTTTTGTTTATCAACAAAGTTGTTCAAATAAAACCACTCTAACGCTTTATCCACACGGCGAATCGTCATGACATTTTTTCTGCTACCTTTTAAAGGTTAGTATTTACTAAAAAAAAGCATCGGTTCGGCGATTGCAACGCCATCTGTGTGCCATACCGGGAACATATCAGCCCATGTGTTAGGGAGAGTGTGAACTAATAGCATGAATTGAAAAAGAAGGCCAAACTGGGAATAATGTTCTTCACAGAAATTTTATTAGTATTATTACTAGGCGAAGATTTCTAATAAAATTTAATGGTGACAATCGGCCCATTTTTAAAAATAATAAAAAATGTATTTTTTCACATTCGAAAGTTTACAGAGTAGCGACGATATATAAGAGAACGTTTTCTTCTGTTTTCCTTGTTAAGCCTTCAAAAATGATTAAATTGGGAAATTCCGGTGTAAGATTTAAAACAAAAAGATATTTGGGTTTTCTTTTTCTTTATTCTTAAATTTAATTGTTTAGTTTTTAAATAGAAACGCATTATCTCTCTTTTCCCTTAATTTGTTTAATGGTAAATAAAAGAACAGAAAAACATTTATTTATATTCTTTGAAATATAAATGGAGACCATCTTCGTTTGAAACTAGATATCAATGCTTTATTTTGCGCAATTAGAGGTAATTTAAACAATTTCTTTCTTTTATTGAATAATACTGAATTATAAAATAAGAATATATTTATCTTTCGTGCATGTATTTATAGGTAAGTGTGATAAATAAATAACTTTCATTTAATCAAAGTTGGCTTAGTCGATTGCAAGAATATCTAAAGTTATTTATTTTTTTGAAAATCAAGCTAAAAACATTTCAAAAGTTAGGGGAATCTTAATTTTAAATTCCACATTTCAGCATTATACATTTTCCTTTTGAATATGATCTGTATAAATATGCAAAGGTTGTTTACACATTTTTAGAACGATTTCGATAAAGGATTAAAAAAATGCAAATATTTTGAGGGAAAATTTTCTGGCAACAGTTTATTACATGAAATTAAAATTATCGTCTGAAATTTTCAAATTTATTCTTCTTTCAAAATAGCATTTATAACTAAGCTGTGAATCGGATAATATTTTTTTCTGCTTTCCGTGAGAAAATATTCTTATTCCGTAATTTAAATAAATGTGAAATGCATGGTATAAAAATTTCTAAGAGTAAAATATACGGCATTATTAGTCGGAAAGTGAAACCCTGTTAATCAGTACTTCTATACGGAAAAAATACTCCAAATGAATGTACTAAAAAGGTTTGTATGGTTTCTAATGTTTCTAAAATGAAATTGCTGGGTAACAAGTGATAATCCACCAACGCAGTAATGAATTGCAAAGTCTTTAAATACATATGTAGAAACAATATACAAAATAATAATCCAAGATTTACATCTTATAAATGCAAAACAAACGTAATGTTCACCGTCTTTTGCCGAGGAATGTGGCTTAACACAAGACATTTTGTAGAGCCCTGTATGGAACTTATTTAAGTATAGATAAATGAAAATACATTGTTACCCTTGATGAAGCATGGGTTTACCTAAATGGCTACAACAAAAATAACTATCAAAACTATTAACTATCGAAAACGTAAAAAAATACAGTCAAACCTCGTTAGTAAGTCACCTTGGATAAAACGTCCCTCCACATATTACCTCATGTTTCAGTAGTTCCGACCATTCTCATACGACTTTTCACATATTGTACTCCAAATTCTCTAAACACAACAATAACTTAAATTTTGTAGCTGCTGTTTTAGAGGCAAAGAATGGTCCAGCGGTAGAATTCGACAGCGATCCTGAAGAAGAGGAACCTCCCAAACCGATTGTTTTAGAATACATTGATAAACTAAAAATCTATATTTCGTCTTTAAAGGACAATACCTATAGCGAATACAATATGCTATATTTCTTAGAGGGAAAAAATATATATACTGATTTCAGAAAACTACCATTAAACAAACATAGATGTTTTATTTTGTAAGCCAGGATCAGCATTGAATTGCGCAATTAAATACTACGCAACATACTTACTATACTTTCTTTAATTTGTCATGCATTTTATGAATTCTAATCCTTTTTCTACTAATTTATATAATTTATAATATTATTTAGTTATAGGCATAATTAGTATATAAACATTTGGGATTTCATTTTACATTTAATGTAAACTCCGCTTAGTAAATCATTTTTAAGTGGTCCCGAGAGTGACGTGCTAACGAGGTTTGATTGTATGTTCAAACCTGGTTCCAAAAATGCACAGAGAATTTATGATTGTCGCAGGTTTCTCTTGCATTTCCCTCAGACGACCTTGTTGGCAATAACATCTGCTCGGCCATGTAGACAGCTCAATAAAACATACCGTAGGTCATGGAACACCATTAAACGATGGATACGTAGGTACACTTTAATATTTTCAACTAAATCCTACTGATTGATAAAGATATCATACGATTTGACATGATTGACAGGATTTTATTTATCTCACGATTCCACAGTTATAACTAGAAAAGAAATTATCCATTTAAAAATACTTTTGCTTTGTACAACAAATAATACTTTTGGAACATGATCAAGTAAAGTATCTATAACTCTTCCTTAATTGTATTATTATCAATCAATGTGTTCGATGAATTTTATTACTGGTTTTCTTTAAAGATTCCAACGTTCTGCCTAATGATTTACCTGGATAGAAAACCGGTCACCACATTTCACTCACATAACCTTTTTCGGCAATAGCACCTAGTATGCCACATAGGCAGCTCGACAGAATATACTGTAGGTAATGAAACTCCATTTAACGGTGGATACGTAGATACAATTTATTATTTTCAACTCAGTCATATTGATTGGTAAAGATACAGGGTGTTTCACGAAGGACTCCTAATTTTCAGCATAAATAACTCGGAAACGGGGATAGATTAAAGCATGAAACCAATGATGTGTTTCTTAAAAAAAAACCGTAAGAATTTGATACAGAAACATCAAAATTTTAGTTTAAAATAGCACCGATAGTTGTCGTTGCAGACAGCATTATGGATCCCTACAAAGAGATCTCAGGCGCCAAGAACGATGACTCGTCCAAGATTTCGCCGTTGAAACGTGACCGCTATTAGTGTATATTGAAAGAATGCGACTACTTTTTGTGGGACACACTGAAGGACATTGTTTACCGCAACAATCCTTGTTTGTCCAACAATGCAGTTTGCAGCCAGATGCAATAACTAAGAATAATTATACCAGCCAAAATATCGTTTGGTAGCTCAGTAGGAAGAACATTAGCACGGCAAGCCAAGGTATCCAGGTTCGAGTCCTAGATCGGACATTTTTCTCTCTATTGGAACAAACCTCAACTATGATACTTCAACCATTGGATATGTATCTATATTATAAAGAAACAAGAACGAAAAATCATGCGTCAAGCATAGATTATGTAACACTTTCCAACGCTTCCAAAATAATTTTACGAATCATACTCTTTAATAAGCTAAAAGATAACATCTAAGTAATCCGAATACTTTTATTCAGCCCTGTATAGGATCTATAGATTTGTATATATGCTACATAGGATGCTAAATTTTAGTTCAGTTAGGAAACACGTAGCACAGTTTAAAATTCTCCGTCTGGAGTTAAATAATACGGAAATGTGTTCCCGAACTTTTGTGCTTCCCTGTATAGGATCTACAGAATTTATACACACCACGTAATATACAAAAGGCGATTTAAAATTAAAATCGCATTCAGTAACTTAAAACGCACTTCCAGGAATTATTGTTAACAGACAGTAGAGAATTCTTTTGTGTGTCCCTGTAAATGAACGATGACTGCTATACACACAATATTCTGTAGTAAGTCTCTTGTAATGAACCTTATATAAATTTCAATGCGTTTAAAATAGTGAAACATTATTTAAATAAACCGCAGACGATTTTTCTCCATAGACGTAATGTAACGGAATTCTTTTGACTGTCCCTGTAAAGTAAGTATAAGTGCTATGCACACCCTGTTCCATATTAAGCTTCTTCTAATGCACCTTAGTGATATATATAAATTTCAATGCGTTTAAAATAGTGAAACATTATTTAAATAAACCGCAAATGATTTTTCCCCATAGACCGCAATGTAATGGAATTCTTTTGAGTGTCCCTGTAACAAAACTATAAGTGCTACACACTTCCGTTGAAATAGGGAACATGCTATAGATAACGATTATAACATATAAAAATTGCAGGGCAATCCGAGCATATTTACGGGAGTTAGAGCACGGCCAGACGGCCAGACGGCAGACGGCCAGACAAACCGAAGTCATAAACACTTTTCAACTAGGTTGGAAAGTGTTAAAAACATGTCCGTAATAACGCTGACGTCATATTGATGATAGCGTCATTTATAACAAATTTATTAACTTTTAAGCAACGCGCAACTTCATTTTTAACTCCGTCGAATAGGGCCAAAAATGTACTTTTAAATGCAATTTGTCTGAAAACTGGATCTCAATTTGTGATTTTTTAAATAATTTTTAAGCATGATTTTTTTTAAAAATTACCCTTAAAACAATATAATAGGTTCATTCAGCATTTGCTTCAGGCTAAAATTCTATAATGAATTTAAAACTTCCACAATGAATAAAAAAATAAATAAAATAAAATTAGTAACTACTACGAACTACTCGTTAAAACATACTGAAACAATCAGAATAAAAAAGCTGTGAATAGTGAATAGTATCTTTTTGGTGATTTTTTTTCGGCTATTCATCCCTGGCATGCAGCTATACGAAAGTATCACTTTTAATATATTTCAAAACTTTATTTGAATATTTGTTATTTTTCATATAAAAATACTTTTTGTTGCAGTTAGTGGGTAATCTAAAAAATATATATATTAAATGTAAAAAAATCTATTTGAGTTTTCAATTCGAATTAATCATTCGGGCATGCGCAGAAGCATATCTGTCAAACTATCAGAAATTTTACTACCAGAGATTTTGAAAAAAAAAAAAAAGTTTTTGCAGAAACTTTTTTTTTTTTTTTTTTTTTTTTTTTTTTTTTTTTTTTTTTTACCATTAGGAAAATGGTTGTTGCTTTCAGTCGAGAATGGACCAAATGATGTACGCACTATACTCTTTTAACCGTTTTTAACGAAATTCTGTAACTTTAGAAGAATTTTTCTTTGAATAAGCAATAGAAATGCATAAAATCGTTACAAAAATGTTAAAGTTACAAAAAAGATAGATGAAAATTATCAAATATGAAAAAAAGCCTATTATTCTATCTTCGGATACCAAACGGGAAGTCAGTAGTTAGGGAATGGGACTTCTGCGTCAGCAGCAGGCGGTGGCGGCGGTGCGGTGGTAACACCGTCTGTTGCCGAGATCATACTATAGTACGTGGATGGAATAGCTAACGTGGGGAAGCTATGTTATAGTAGGGTGGGGCGAATAGGTCTGTTATAAGAGGGGGTATTTTAGGGGGGGGGGTAAATTAACAAAAATTTAAATGCCTTATAGTACGAGGTAATGGTTATGGTAGAGTCCGAACACTGTCCCGCTATCCCTCTGCATTTTCCCAATGGTCTTTGTAATATGTTAAATTAGATTTTTTTTTCCAAAATTTCTGGTAGCAATTCAATAAAAAAAATTTGAAGTTTGACAGATATGCTTCTGCGCATGCCCGAATGATTCATTCGAATAATCAAAATAATCGTTATGCCATCATTAGTTCTGTACACCGAGCCTTATGTTCTGTAACCTGGGAAGCTCCGGTTGGATATCCTGGTTAAAGTAAAAGTTGGAATTAAAGACATACCATTTTTCTGTCACTGTTTATCAAGCCGTGACCATACAAGTTCGTGACCGTGGTATCTTTTTTATTACTAATATTCTTTGTTTTTGTAAATGTTTGTTATTATAAACATAGATTAAGGCTGTTGATCAGTGAGACCAAATTCCCTCTGTAATGTTAAACCTACAGGTGTCGAATGCATTCTTATTTTTAAAATATCTCATCAGGAAATTAATATTTTTGACATATTTTTTCTGAAAGGATGTATTTTTTTTTCTTAGTTGTCAAAATATTTGTAAAATATGTATACTTAATAATTTTATTGAAGTGTTAAAATCTTAACTCACAGCTCGACATCGTCACTATGATTTTAACAGAAAATATTGAAATAAGCATATACCAGTGGATCCGTGCGAAGATTTCGCACAGCAGTCGAATATTTTTTAGATCCAAGTTTAAAATGCTAAAGAAAAATTAAAGATAAAAATATCTGCAAACAACATTAGTCAAACTAAAATATCATATCATTTATTCCATCAAAGTTACAGTAAAAAATTATGGAAGGTAGCAAAAGGCACGCGCGAGAAATAAATTAACTATCATATTTTAAATGCATTAGAGGATGACGTCAGCACTTCGGGAAAAACGTGGGACAAAGAAAAATAAATTGAATACATATAAAATACAATTCAGTCTAATATAACAAAGTATACCTTTTAGGCTACGCATGAAATACCACTGCTTCGATCGATGGATGGCATCTTTTAAGCATTGCAATTCGTTTTGTACTATTTATTTATTTATTTTTAATATATAATGGTTTTTGAGCATGATATAATTCATTTTTCCGGCAATATTGATTCTGGCAACACAATCTTTTATTTAATTTATGAAAACAATGCTGATTTAATTTTTAATTATCTGCAATTTTTAACCAAAAACATGTTTTAACGAAATGTGTGTGTACTATGTCTGAATCAATGATACCTCTTTTATGGTTGTGCGTTTTTGTAAATGCATAGAAAAAGAGATATTGACAACAGAAAGAATTTATATGATTTTTAAAATATTTTGTCCACTAAAAAATAAAGAGACATTCTTTAAAAAGACTACACGGGAAAAAGATGTAAAAAATATTTACTTTTTGAGGAGATATTTTAAACATACACATTTTACCCCGATAAGTTTAACATTAGTGAGAAGAATTTGAGATCTCACTGAGCAACATCCTTCTGAGAATTGAGGTTTAAAAAAAAATCCCTATATATATTTTTTTTTTCTATAGAAGTACAATCTCAGTTAATTGTCTTTTTTTACTGATGAAAATTCAAAAATCTAAATATATTATTATATTATATTAATCGTGTAATATTATGAGTGCGTAATATATTTGAAATCAATTTTATTATTATTGTTAATTAAATATGTGCAGAATTTTAATATTGTCTTATTTTGAATTTATAGCGAATTTTATCCATTTTGCAAAAATAATTTTAATGAGTAAATTTACAACCAATAAAAACATGGTGAATTATTTATTCAAAGAAAGTTATAGATAGATTTGAAATTTGTTTCATGAAAATTAATAACACATGTTTCTGGCGATAGATGGCGCAAGAAGATTTGATTCCTTTAAAGAAGTCTTTTAAATGAAATTGCAATCATTTTTCTTTCAATTTAAATTGTGCAAACAAAGTATCCTTAAATGTTGTATACAAGTCTTGAACCATTCAATAAAAGACAATATTTGATTTTTTTTTTAAAGTCAATTTATATTATTTCTCAAAATTACTCTATTAAATACATTATTATATATTAATAACCTCATTATAAACAATTATGCTCCAATTTTAATCGAAAAACTTGTTTTAATTTCAGTTTAATAAATAAGTATAAAACTGCCGAGAAAAAAAGTTTTTTGCTTTCAGTTCTTTAAAAGATGCTGCACCATAAAAAAACTTGAGGCAAGGAAAAAAATAAATAAATAAGTTAATTATTATAATTATAATTAATATTATTGAGTTTTTCTTATTCAGATTTCTTATTTTTTTAATTTATTATTTAGTCCCTTATTTTTGCCTTATTTCATATATTTCTAAATTCTTGCTAAATATTATGTAAAATAAAACATTTTTTTAATACGATTTTTCTATAATATATATATACTTCTTTTAATTTATGCCTGCAGTTAATTTTTATACTTTATTTCTCAATAATGGAGGCAGAAAAAAATGTCATTTTCAATTATATAAGTGAAAATGTTGCTTTGCATTTTTTTCTATCTAAATGATTTTGTATTTTATATTCATGCAGCCATTTTGTATCTAAACTTTGAAAACATTTATAATTTTAAAATTTAAAACATGGCATTAAACATGCAATTTTTGGAAAATAAATTTATATTTATCTGCTTTTTGGTATTTTTAGAGATAAAATACATTTTATATGTAATTTTTCTTTATTTTTACAATACTTGAAGTGACTGACTGCGTTTGGATAACTTTTTATACGATTTTTTTGCTTGTTGGGGTTTTTAGATAAAATAATAAATAAAATAATTAACTTTTACAAGAAAATTAATTAATGGTAGCATACTTTTTTTTAAATTGAGCGATTTTAAGTAAATTTCTTTGAATTTTCGCCTTATAAAAAAAACTCAAATTCGACTATCAGTTTTTTTTATTCACAAGATATATATGATGATATCCTTCTAAAGAAACTAAATTTTAAAGGAAATTTTAAAATGAAAAAAAAAATGCAGATAATTGTACACATTGACATTCTTTTTTTACTGAATTTTCTACTTCTGTCAAAGAAATACAGCCATAAATCTATTCTTTTAAATGATTTCATTATCAATAACATCTAAAACATTCTTTGGTAGCGTCATTAAATTAGCTTGACTATTACTAAAATACCATCATAATAATGGAAATCTTATCTTTCCTTACAAAATATTGTGAATAAAATATATTTCAAGTGTTAAATTATCGTACAAATGTAGCAGACAGTTTTTTTTTTCTAAGCTGTATCTCTTTTTCTAATTGACGTAAATACAGAAAAAGTGGAATATATTTATGGAAACATAGAAGTTTTAATAACAAAATTCTTACATAAAAAATATAAAGACACTTTTCTAGAAAACAAAAGATTCGATGTTTGATTCCGGTTCAAGTCAGAAAATTTTCAGATAATTGTTTGGAGTCGTATTTAGACATCAAGATTGCCAATTTGTAAAAAAAAAAAAAGTAATAGTAAAATAATAATAATAATAATAATTAACCAACGTTCTCATCATAATCATATTCCTATCTAAAAAGGGAAGATTGCAAACCCAGAAAATCCAATAATTTATGAAACTTTGAAGATATGTAGGACTTATGAACTTTTTTTTAGAATTCACTTCAAGGGAATAATAATTTTTAGTTTTATTTTATAACTCATCAATGATAAGTAATATAGAAAAAAATCAATTGTTAATGACAACACATCAGAATTCGCATTTTCAACATCAATAAAATAATTCTAAAAAATAGATTTTAGAACTTTCGTTTTTTTTCCCTTCAAATAATATTAACAATTGATAGCATTCGATATAATTAATAAAAAGAAGTAAATTTTATCTTAAAACTTTTCCCTTACCATTAATAAGTCATTAAAGAAAAAAAAAAAGGTTGGAAATATCCCATGAGAAAGTTTACTTATTTAAGGTGAATTCGTACCACCTCCAGAAGAAAGAAAAAAACGTGATACACATCTTCATGAGCTCTATATATCCTGAAATTTTCACAATATTTTGAATTGATTTGGGATTTTTCTCCGTGGAAAAAGAATTCATTTGCCACCTTTGCCTGTAAAACATGTTCTCCCACAATAAGTGTACAAACGCGGTGAAGTAATTTTCGTCGGTTCAAAGTATTGCTTTAAATGCATTAGGCGGCGATTTAAAAAAATAGATATTTTTAAGTGCCCATTTAAAAGATAAATCACTTTAGTTTTAGTGGATAAACAAAAGAAAAAATACTGATCTTAACTTTAAGGACTAATTATAATATGAAAACTGGGGTCATCAAGACTATAAAAGTAGCCTCTTTGAATGGGGGAAGATATAATATATATACAGTGGAACTTCCCTTTAACGAAGTCCCTATTTAACGAAGTTTTCTACTTAAAGAATTTTTCTGCAAAACTTTGACTTTGAACACCATTAGCATGTAAATTAATCTCCATATTATGAAAAATATACTCTATATAACGAAGTTTATTCCACTTTTGTGCGTGTACAGAACTCAAACTAAGAGGTTGATATTGCGATGGATATGCGAATTTATTTCAGCGAATTGTATGAAAATGAATACATTTAAATAATTTTCATTCTGTTTGGTGCTAAATAAAACAATTCTTTTTCACACTAAAAACACTTGTTATCATTACTCTCCTACACCGAGACTATAGCGCTGACAGTTGGGGGAAGTCAAAATCCCCTTTTTACATTCAATGATACATCTACAAAAATGTGCTTCAAAATGCAAATCGAAGAACATCAAAGTTATTTTTGTTCCTTCCAATGCAACTTCTAAACTTCAGCCATTAGTCTAAGGAATAATAACAAATCTTGAAGTACATTATCAAAAAAGACAATGTAGTGAAAACATTAGTTTGAGAACCTGTGTATCGGAGCTGATGAAAGCTTGAGGCAAAGTTTGGAAATGTGGCGTGATCTCATCGACCGTACACAACTGTTTTGTAAAAGACGGCTTCATAATTAAAACTGAATTAAATGCTTCAGAATCCAATACCTATTTGTCATATCTGAAGAAAAAATTTCACAAATTTAAGTTGATTTCTATTTAACGAATTTTCTTCATAACGAAGTTTTTAAGTGTAACGATGAGACTTCGTTAAATGGAAGTTCCACTGTATATATATATATATATATATATATATATATTATATATGTATTCAATATTATGTAATATTTAGATTGTCTTCAAATGTTAAACATACTTTTTTTTTTCGTAAGGGCGGGGGGGGGGGGGGGGGGTTAGGACAATTTTGGTTATTTTTAAATTCTTGCTATTTTACATTTTATATATTTATTTCACACAGAAAGAACGAAGGCACCATTTTGATTTTGATATACTTTTATGTTTATATTAAGAGTATAAAGATTTAATCATATTAAAATTATTTTTTTACCTTAATTTGTTCATGCTTAAAAAAATAAATACATTTCACAAGCATTATTTTGGCCTTTTTTTTACCATTTTAATTTTGATATATGTTTATGTTGCTAGTATAGAGTCAATTTTTGTTTTCACATTTTATCTAGTTATTACACATACAGGGAACTGAGGAACTATTTTGATTTAGGTATATGTTTATGTTATTAGAGTATAAGGTCTATTTTTGTTTTCACATTTTATCTAGCTATTGTACAAAGAGCTAACTAAGATACCATTTTAATTTTGATATATTTTTATATTAGTAGAATAAGAACTTAAAAAAAAGCATTAAATAAAATTAGTACCCCAGTTCGCACATGCTTTTAAAAAACTTTTTCACGTACAAGATAGAGCAAGTTGATTAATTTTTTTACACATTTATTTTATAATTTTTTTACATATTTATATATTTTTTAAAAATTGTACTATTGTTAAATAAATTATTCATATGTAGTCTCAATAACTAACTTATTTTACAACACTATCAATTTATGTTATCTTTTTTAATACACATTAAATATTATTTACTTAGCTTTTTAACACTTTCCAATATTGTTGACAAGTGTTTATGAATCCAGTTTGTCTGGCCGTCTGGCCGTGCTCTAACTCGCGTAAGTATACTCGGATTGTCCTGTAATTGATATATGTTGTTGAGGTTTACCATGACATATTTGGTATAGAAAACGAAGTACGTACCATTTATATTTAGCTTATTCCGTTACATTACGGTCTATGGGGGAAAATCGTTTTCAGTGCATTTTAATGTTGTTACACTGCTTCAAACATAATGAAATTAATATGCATCATTGAGGCAGATAGCAACATGCTTTCTATAGAGTATAGAGTAAGTGACAATTATAGTTCGTTTACAGGGACACACAAATGAATTCCATTACAATGTGTCCTATGGTAAAAAATCGTTTAAAGTGTATTTTAATGATATTACACTATTTCAAACATAGTGAAATTAGTGTATATAGCTGAGGTGCACTACAACATGTTTTCTATACATTATTCAGTATGTAGAATTTATTGTTTACATACAGAGACACTCAAAATAATTCGATTACAGGAAAGACTGTGAGCCATAACTGCTGGATTTACGTTTTCAGCTATGATATGCATTTTAAAACTTAACTAAGATCTAGTGTATTAAGAGGTGTGTGGGTTAGATACAGGGCTGAACGAAAGAGTTCACAAACATTATCGCAAAAGAACAGCAATTGCTAAAAATGAATTTTTACGGCTTTTTTTTTTTTTTTTTTTTTTTTTTTTTTTCATCTTTTTATCTTTACAAACAGAAAGTATTGGATTCATGAAAATTTTCGACTTCCGGCTGTCGACGGATTTATACGTTTTAGAAGGTCCTGAACACGATTTGACTGTTTTTAGAAAATGTCTGTCCGTGAGTCTGTAAGTCTGTGAGTCTGTGACTCTGTCTGTCTGTCTGTAGGTAACAAAAATTTTGTGGGCGCTCTATCTGAAGAACTAACGCAAGAAATTTAATAAAAATTTATATTCGGGTAGTTTCTGAAATAAATTAGTGCTGATTAGTTTTCGGTGATAAATCGCCTGCCAGGTGGCACTACTATGCTGCATTTTTCGCGATTTCTGCATTAGAACTTATTTTCACTTATTAATGAACTTATTAATGAACTTACTTTCATCAATCTTCAGGTTAAATTAGACCTTGACATAAATAGACGTTGATTACGTTTTGGTGTAGATATCCCAACACGTGGCGCTGCTATACCACTTTTCTCTCGATTTTTACGATAGTTATATCTCAAGAACTAATACACGGAATTTCATCAAACTTCAGATTCTGTTAGACCTTGACATAAATAAATATTGCTTACGTTTTGGTGTAAATTGCCAAACAGGCTGCTATGCTACTTTTTTCATTCTTATCAAGATAAATATATCTCAAGAACTAATGCACGGATTTTCATCCAACTTCTGTTAGACGTTGACATAAGTTGTTGTTGATTAGGATTTAGTCTAAATATCACAACAGGTGGCGCTGCTATGCTGCATTTTTCAGGTTTTATACGATTTTAGCGATAGTCATATCTCAAGAATTAATGCGCAGAATTTCATAAAACTTTATATTCAGTTAGACCTTGATATAAATTGGTACTGGTACTTTTTAGTGTATGCGAAATCTATGTGAGATAGAAGAAAGTTTTGGGATTGGTACATCCGACTAGATTTTTTAAATGTTTATTTAGATATCCAGTCGTATATATGCTTAACGTTATTCCAATAGTGTTGGAAAGTGTTACATAATTTATGCCGGGATGCATGATTTTTAGTTCTTGTTTAAGTATTTTTTCATTGCGTATTGTTAGTTAAAATTGTTGCAGGATATGCTCTAAAACTTACATAAATGCCACAAGAACCGCTTTTAAAGCCGTATTAACTGCCTTTCATAGCTGTGGTAATGTTTATTAGCCACACGCAGTAAAATTCATGTTTATGAAAAGTCACATCCACCCATCGTTGCCACAGGTTAATCTCGGAAAATGAGACATTTGAAGTTACTGAAAAAGTTAATAGCTCGAAAAGTATTTGTCACAAAATTGTTAGACAAACTGCGTTAGAAAGGTAAAAAATTGTATTTTTCATGATATAAATTTCAAATCTAATGATTATGCCGTTTTTCAAATATTGAATTAAAAAAATTACCAAACTTCACAAGGAAAGTACCATAGCGAAACCTTCACGCGTAAAAAGATATTGATAACGGTTGTTGCTTTCGGTCGAAAATGGACCAAACGATGTTCGCATTTTAATATTTTAACCGTTTTTAACGAAATTCCGTAACTTTAGAAGATTTTTTCTTTGAATAGGCAATAGAAATGCATAAAATCGTTACAAAAATGTTAAAATTACAAAAAGGGTAAATGCAAATAATCAGATATGAAAAATAAAATAGACATTTGGTACTTTCGTGTTATAACAGCCCCCAAGGATGAAATATTTTTGTTTCTGTTTTCATTAATATATTGTGAATTTGGTACTTTCGTGTTATAGCGGCTTCCAAGGATGAATCACCAAGCGACCAAGATTTATCGCCAAATTATAAAGTATGTATGACATTATAATAATATATGATATATATATAACATTTCTTGACGTATGTGGCCAAGTTATAGTGATATATAATGCATACATGATGGATGTATATTGTGTATATGATGTACACTGGCCTCCGAAAGTTAAGGTACAACATGTTTTTCGAAGCTCACCAGACAAAAAATGGCAGTCAGATTAAATTTCATAGTTTATATGAATGGAAATAATAAGCTTTAAAAAAACTTACGCAAAAATTACAGCTACCACTTTTATTTTATAGAAAAGAATAGGTATTTGTGAATGAGAGAAAAATATGCAATTACGAAGCTTTCGTAATTTCGCGTGTAAGTTTTGTTGTATTCGAACTATTGTTGTCAGTTTTGTTCACAACAGCAAATAGAGTCTAAAAATGTCTAGAAGAAGTCGTTTGCCCGATTCATTAAGGTGGCGGGCGGTAGGATGGATGGAAATGGGGTTGTCACAGGCCGATACTGCTAGACGGATCAATGTGTCTCGTAGTGTTGGCCAAAGACTCTGGGATCAGTATGAATCCGAAGATTCTGTGTCCAGAAGACATGTTCCAGGCCGCCAACGTGGTACTACACCGGCAGAAGGCCGGTTTCTAGCTCTTTCGGCCCGAAGGAGAAGACGCACTACTGTGCCGCAACTCATTGCAGACCACTTTGCAGCATCAGGAAGAAGAATCTCCGCTACTACGGTGCGAAGACGTCTTCACAATGCAGGTCTCTGTGCAAGGCGACCAGTTGTGTGTGTGTCCCTCAACAGACGACAGAGAAGGGTCCGCTTATGTTGGGCAAGAGAACATGTTTCCTGGACCAGACAACAGTGAGCGTCTGTACTCTTCACAGACGAGTCCAGATTCACACTGGAGAGCGATTCAGGACGTCTTCTGATCTGAAGAGAACAATGCACTCGATACCATCTATCAAACTCTGTCGAAACACACAGGTACAGAAACGGTGGAATCATGGTTTGGGCAGGGATCTCACTCGGAGGCCACACTGACCTGCATCCGTGTTCCATGGAGGAACTGTGACTGGTGCGAGATATCGGGATGAGATCCTTGATTCATATATGCGCCCATATGCCGGTGCTATTGGCAATAGTTTCATTCTAATGGATGATAATGCGAGAGCACACCGAGCTGTGGTTGTTGAGGATTATCTTGAGGATCACGGTTTGGAGAGAATGGAATGGCCAGCTCACTCTCCAGACTTGAATCCGATAGAACATTTTTGGCACTATCTTGGAAGACAGGTGGCGGCTTTAAGTCCTCCTCAAAGGTCATTAAATGAGCTGGAACAAGGCTTACTCCAAGTCTGGTCAGTGTTACCTATTTCGGTGTCCGACAATTTAATTGAGAGCATGGAAAGTCGATGCCGTCAATGCATTCAAGTCCGGGGTGGACATATTCCATATCAGAACCAGTTTTTTAATGTTTCTGTCACATTTTACTGCATAATACTGCGATGTACTGATTTCTCCAAGAATGGAATTTTCCACCATGAGTGCTTTTTTGTTGTAATTTCATTTATACGCTTAACTTAAGTAAATTTCTATGTCGCATTTAATAAATAACTGTTTAGCGCACATTTCCTCCAAATTGGTTGTTTCTATATTCATTCATTTGCAAATTAGATGCAAAAAACCGGTTGTACCTTAACTTTTGGAGCCAGTGTATATACGACATACAAGACGTAAATAATATGTGTATAATGACTTATACGGCACATATAGGAGTGTTTGAAATATATATATATATGCGTATATAGGATGCATATATAAGCTTTGCGATGATCTTGGCGAAATCATAACTGCAACCTTGGAGTAATCATAATTGCGGGCTATAACACGAAAGTACGGTAATTTTTTATTTTGTTTTAGCCACACACAGGGCTAATTCTTTCAGTCTACAGTAGAATTCATGTTTATGAAAAGTCACAGCCACTGCATATATAAAGGAAGACACCCTTTATACATAGCTATATAAATGATTGTTGCTGACAATATTAAAAATCAAATTGTCTCTTTTTTTATGCCGATACTTCCGCTTGTATTTCCTTTCTCAGTCCCTAATTGCCCTACAGCGGGCGCAGACCCCATTTAAAGGATCCAACGAAGTTAAACTCGTCGTGGCGGACATTTCTAAAAGGGTCTCGTTACACCCCGGTGGGGTAAGTTCTTATAAGTTCGGGGGAGGGGAGGTTGAGTAAGACCTTTTTGGTGTTCAAACCCCTTCATGTAACATATCAATAGATAGATCTCGTCAAGCAGTATGGTTTTTCTCCTACTCTCCCCCTCCCTTAAGAAGCATTTTTCTCTATTTCAACTCTTTTTAAATTTTATTTTTTCCCATCTTTCTCAGCCCCTTTAAGCCCACAAAGGGCGTAGGCCTCTTCTAAAGGATCCAACGAAGTTAAATTCGTCGAGTCCGACATTTCTAAGAGGGTCCCGAGGCCCTATCTCCCATAGGAACGGAGTTACCCCCGAGGAGGGCGAGGGGTGGAGCTATTCAAGGTGTTCAAACCCCATCATGTAACATATCAAAAGTTTTATCACTTTTGTCTGATCCTACTCTCCTCCTACTTCTCTCCTTCCTCCCGTCAGGAGCACTTTTCTTATTTAATTTTTTCAATTTCTCATAATTATTTTTGTTTTTCCCATTTTTCTCTGTTCCTATGGTCGGACAGCTCCAAAATTTTCCCAACATTAGCTGTAAACCGCCTAAAGGTATTCCCCACACCCGCTTTATTTGGCGCCCTCGGTTTTCACGTCAGAGGGGCTCAAAAGTGGCATCCCCTTTAAAGTCCCATCTCTCAATTGCAAGTGAGGATTCATTTTAAAGGTCTCGTACAGCACTTGTGTTTTGTATAGCTCCCCCTCTCCCTTCCCCTCACCGCTCTCCAAGAACCCGTCAATTAATGCTAACTCATAATTTGTTAAACAACTTCTCTTAGCTCCATCATAAAAGCTGCTATCATAGAACTTTTCATTACCCTTTTTAAGTTATCTATTAAATGTTAAAGTGTTTTGAACCATTAAAAATAGTTTAAAGAGTGTCATTAAGCCAGCACATTTGTAAACAACATCTACCTCGCCACGTCTCAGTCCATTGAAGCCACATCTTTTTACTATTATATTTATTAAAAATACTTCTAGTCACCGAATCTTTTTAAAACTTGGTGTGTTCGTTCTTAATATATTCCGCCAGCCTCACAAAAAATCTTAGAGCGCTAACTAAATTCTAAAGTGGAGAAGCTGGCTTATGGTAGCAAACACTTTTTTTTTCCTTTTTTTGACGAGTTAGACTTGGTTGAAAAATCTCAACGATAAAAGCCGTGTGTGGCCAATCTATATTCTGCCGAAAGGTAGAATTTTTTCCGCTTGCTTAGATATCTCATTTCATTCTATAAACAAATATGCAGTTTCCTAACGTTATTCCAATAGTGTTGGAAAGTATTATATAATTTATGCCGTAATGCAGGATTTTTAATTCTTGTTTAAGTATTTTTTCATTGCGTATTGTTAGTAAAAATTGTTGCAGGATATGCTCTAAAATTTACATAAATGCCAAGGACCGCTTTTAAAGCCTTGTGAACTGTCTTTCATGGCTGTGGTTAATGTTTTTTTTAGATATCTCATTTCATTGTATGAACATTGTATCGTGTATTTTTTCATTGTGTATTGTTATGTAAAAATTGTTGCAGGATATGCTCTAAAATTTACATAAATGCCACAAAGACCGCTTTTAAAGCCTTGGGAACTGTCTTTCATAGCTGTGGTTAATGTTTTTTTAGATATCCATTTCATTGTATGTAGTTTCTTAATGTTATTCCAATAGTGTTGGAAAGTGTTACATAATCCATACCGTGATGCATGATTTTTAGTTTTTGTTTAAGTATTTTTTCATTGCGTACTGTTAGTTAAAAATTGTTGCAGGATATGCTCTAAAATTTACATAAATGTCAAAGACCGCTTTTAAAGCCTTGTGGACTGTCTTTCACGGCTGTCGTTAATGTTTTTTTAGATATTTCATTTCATTGTATCAACATTTTATCGTGTATTTTTTCATTGCGTATTGTTATTTAAAAATTGTTGCAGGATATACTCTAAAATTTACATAAATGCCACAAGGACCGCTTTTAAATCCTTGTGAACTCTCTTTCATAGCTGTGGTTAATGTTTTTTTAGATATCCATTTCATTGTATGTAGTTTCTTAACGTCATTCCAATAGTGTTGGAAAGTGTTACATAATCTATGCCGTGATGCATGATTTTTACTTTTTGTTTAAATATTTTTTCATTGCGTACTGTTAGTTAAAAATTGTTGTAGGATATGCTCTAAAATTTACATAAATGCCAAGACCGCTTTTAAAGCCTTGTGAACTGTCTTTCACGGCTGTGGTTAATGTTTTTTTAGATATCTCATTTCATTGTATCAACATTGTATCGTGTATTTTTTCATTGCGTAATGTTATTAAAAATTGTTGCAGGATATGCTCTAAAATTTACATAAATGCCACAAGGACCGCTTTTAAATCCTTATGAACTGTCTTTCATAGCTGTGGTCTTTTCTGCCACCCCGCTTATATTTACAAACACGTAGACGAAGCTTCTTTTTATTATTACACATAAACAGATATTACTGAGTTACCCTTTAGTTACTCTTCGGTCGAACTTTAGAATTAAAAAAAAATTAAATGAAAAAGCACTAAGAGAGAGGAAGCTATTTGCCTAAGGTATATATCCATCCATTTAAAATGTTAAGATAGAGAAAAAAATTTAACAAAAACTGTCCATAATCATCTTTAATTAGTCTCTATAAATAATTAAAGAGAAAAAACTAAATTAGAGTCATTGTTACGAAACTTTTTCCAAAAACTTTAATGTTTCGTAGTTCTTTTTCATTTCTAAAGTCAATATTTGCTGGATTCTGAACGGCACTAAAGAAAAAGCTTAAATAAATTTTTTTACCAAAAAAGTTAGACACAAAAAACTTTATTATATTGTTTAATGGTCATTTGATTTAACAGCATTGTACGTGTTCTTTAAAAAAGAAAAGTGTATAACTTAAAAAACAGTTTGAATCTATTAAATTAGCTAAAATGTAACTTATGAAACAAAACTTAAGACACTCAAATACAAGTGATATCTTAAAACAGTTTGAATTTATTAAATTAACTAAAATATAAATTATGAAACAAAACTTAAGACACTCAATACAAGTAAAGTTTTTTGATGTGTAAATATGTAAAGTATAAAATTTCGATATCCTGAAATTAGATTAATAAAGTTTCTAAACCAAATGTTTATGTAGTATCTTAATTCTATACTCATTCACATAGGGATAAAATATGAAATTTTTTATCAGTTTATTTGTACAAAAAAAGAAATGTTAGACACAAAACAACTTTATTATATTGTTTAATGGGTCATTTGAATTAGCTGCCTCGTACATGTTATTTTAAAAAAGAAAGGTGTGAAATGAAAACAGTTTGAAACTATTAAATTAACTAAAATATAAATTATGAAACAAAAATTAAGAAACTCAAATACAAGCGAAGTCTTTCTATGTGTAAATATGTAAAGTATAAAATTTCGATATCCTGAAATTAGATTAATAAATCTTCTAAACCAAATGTTTATGTAGTATCTTAATTCTATACTCATTCACATACGGACAAAATATGAATTTTTTTATCAGTTGATTTGTACAAAAAAAATGTTAGACACAAAAAAACTTTATTATATTGTTTAATGGGTCATTTGAATTAACTGCATCATACATGTTCTTTAAAAAAAGAAAGGTGTAAAATGAAAACAGTTTGAAACTATTTAATTAACTAAAATGTAAGTTATGAAACAAAAATTAAGACACTCAAATGCAAGCAAAGTCTTTTTATGTGAAAATATATAAAGTATAATATTTTTATATCCTGAAATTAGATTAATGAAGTTTCTAAACCAAATGTTTATGTATTATTTAAATTCTATACTTATTCACATACAAAATATGAAAGTTTTTATCAGTTTATTTGTTCAAAAAATGTTAACACAAAAAACTTCATTATATGGTTTAATGGAACATTTGAATTAACTGGAACGTACATACTAAAAATATCAACGTTTGACACACAATAACATCGTGTAATAAACAGACGCACGTTTCATGAGTATCCTGGACTCATTTCCTCAGTGTAAATAAACTTAAACCCTATTGTATCCCCCCAAAGACATGAAAATGAATCTAAAAACCCAAATGAAAGACAACAACACACCGAGAAACTCCTCCAATCTGATTAAGTCGGTTGGTTGGTTGTAGAGGATTCACTATGACAAAGTAACTCAACCCAGAAAGGTGAGATGTACGGTACACTTGAAAAATCATTAACCAGGGAGTTACCAAATTTATGAATATAAACTGCCTCAAAGAAGTCTAAATCTAATGGAGTGTTACATTTCTTAATAATAGTGGCTGAGTCGAAGTTAAAATTATGTCCCTCACTCCAACAGTGACAGGCAATAGAGGACTTTTGTAATTCTTTTTTCTTAATGTAATTTCTGTGTTCATTGAGTCTGAAACGGAGTTGTCGTTTAGTCTGTCCTATATAGGACAAACCACATTGACATTGGATATTGTAAATGCCCCAAAAGTTTTGATGTGAAATTTTATCCTTTAACTGTGAAAAATTTAGTTTATTAACTGGCTTAAAAACAACCTTAAAATCATATTGCCTTAAAATATTAGCTATTTTATAGCTAATACTATTGTGAAATGGTAAAATAATGAGGTTAGAAAAAGATTCTGGGACATCAGAAGGAACAAGATTACTATTTTTATTTAGACAACGAAAAATTAAACGGTTGATATAAGTCAAACTAAAACCACGATTAATAGCAACAGATCTAATATAATTCAATTCTGTACCAAGGGAAACATTATCAGAACAAATGGAAATTGCTCTATTAATAAAGAAATGAAAAGCCGAGGCTTTCTGAGAAGGGGGGTGACACGAATTAAAATGAGGGGGGAGTGAGACTGCAAAAGGTTTCCGGTATACACAGGTATCAAATGTATTAGGCTGACGTGTGACTAACACATCAAGAAAGGACAATTTATTTTCAACTTCAACTTCATATGTAAACTGAATAACAGGATCTATTGAGTTTAGAATAGTTAAGACGTTATCAATGGATGAAATAGACAGGTCCAAGAGTGCAAAAGAATCATCAACATATCTGCAATAAAATGGAAAATTTATAAAATTAAATAATTTATCCTCAAAATAATGCATATACAAATCTGCTAGGAAAGGACTTAAAGGATTACCCATCGCTAAACCATCTGACATAGAATAAAATTGATTTAAAAACTGGAATGCATTTTGCGTTAAACAAATACTGAATAACTCAATAATGTGGTTTATCTTATAATCTGGGTAATGGAATTCTTTTAATCTTAAAGTGAGACATTGAAGTGCCCCTTGGTCATCGTTTAATCTTACAGTTTGGCAAAGTTTTTCGTTATGAAAAGTGGTCGACGGGATAATAGAGCTGATAATTGGGATAATAACCAATGCTTTCATATGAATTCACGTCTGATTTAGTGATTCATTTTTTTTTTTTTTTCAGTATAAGGATCTTGGCAACCTAGAGAAATAACCTTGACGAGAGAAGAAAATTTGGCAAAACATTTTCTGGCAATCTATTCCCATTTTCTTATACACAAGCTATCATCATATATATTATTTCTGTTCTCAACATCCTTTTTCTATACACATACAAAACATACAACGATGAATGAGGTATCATTCGAAAAGTGTTTGAACAAGTTTCTGAGATAGTACACCCACATTTCGTTAAAACGCGTTGTTTGATTTAAAAACAAAATCAGTTAATTAAAAATTAGTGCTAAAACGTACCTTGAAATAATCTCAAAGATTGCAGTGCGAAAGCTTCATACGGTTCCTTCAGGTCTATATATAATTTTGTTAATTTATAAGGTCACTTTGATAATTTCTTTTTATTGAATATACATTAATACTTGATTCCTTTTTAGTAAACATTTTCGAATTTTTTTTTTTATAAAAATTATCTTTACGCATGGAAAATTAAAAAATAAATTAGTCATTTTTGAAAAAGAAAATTGAATTATTATTTTTTTTTTTTTTTCATAAAAACCATTTAGGAAAAATAATGTAGATGTTGAAACACGAGTTTCTAAGATTATTTTACGGAAAGTTTACAGAAAAAAATCACTTTTAAATATAATAAAATGAAAAGGGGAATAATGACTAAACTCTTGTGTAATTTTATTGAAGGAAAATCAAGTATTAAAATATACATTTTTAAAGTTATTTATTTTAACTATCTCTGATCTTTAAATAAAAAATAAAATAATAAAAAAAAATCTCGACAGCATAAATTTCTAAAATTATTTCATAGAAATTAAAAAATATATAATATATTTAAAATGATAATAATAAAAAAACCCGAATAATTTCGTGTATTCTGTAATTACCAGAAAATGCATATGTATAGATGGCATCATTAATTAAAAAATTAGGTGTACTATAATATTATCATAAATATTTTTAATAAAATGTATCTTAACAATCTAAATATATTAACAATCTAAAAGTATAATATTACAAAGCAGAAATTTAGGATATGTGTACATTGAAAAGCATTTTAAAATGAGTAAAATTCGTACATAATTTTTTTTTAAACAAAATTAATTATTAAGGTATATATGTGTGAAAATATACATAACATACATGTGTACCATATACTTTTAAAATTACATGTATTTCCACTATATGAAATTATAAATTTATTTTACGGAAAAAAAATTAAAGAAAGAAAAAACATTTAGAATTATGAAGAGAAAAAAGTAGTCGGTAAAACCATGAATAATTTTACTTAAAGAAAATTAATTATTGTAAATGCATTTTTATAATTATTTTCTTGTATTTTATATCTTTTCAAATAAATTAAATATATCATGCCAGCATGAAGCGTAAGGAATTTTAAAAAACAAAACACATTAAAAAGTCATTTAGAGTAATAAAAAATTGAATTATTAATAATTAATAAATTCATAGATAATCTTATTTAATGAAAATAATTAGTATAAAGTTAGTTATAATTATTAAAAACTTACTGCAGATAATCTACTAATTTCACTAATATTTAATGATAATTTGAATAATTCTTAGCAACATAGAATTAACACTATTTTACTAAAAATATAAAAGAAAAGAAGAAATAAGCCAAATGATAAGAAAAGTTAAAACTAGTAGTGGGTAAATTTCTGTATAATATTACTTTATAAAGACGAACATAAAAACTATTTGCATAGTTATTCTTTTTTGCCATGTACATTATTTAAAAATCAAATATGAGATTGTCGTATTAATTTATAGAAATTTTTAAAACGATTTGAAATTTTTAAAAAAAGAAAGGAAAATACATGGATAAAAGGATTTTGTCTTTTATTTTATGGTTGTAGATATTTTTAAAAAATAGAAAATATCTTGACATGATGTTGTATTATTTTTATAGCATTATAGAATTTTACAGAAATGAATATATATCTATATATATAAAAGAAAGTCCTTTCTGGCTAGATGATCAACGCATGGTCAAAACTACTGAACCTACAAAGACGAAACTTGCAGGAAAAATACTTCTTAGTATGTAGAGGCGCACTAAGACAGAATTTTCAAAAACTCCACCCTTAAGGGGGGTAAAAAGGGGAACAAACTTTAAAAAAATTCCTTAAAAATCGGGTATTATAGTTACGTGACAAATGATAACATATTTTAATGTATTTTTGTATGCTGAATAAAATGGTATCAATTAAATACTCATAAGTCAAATAGTTCGTGAGATATTGCACATTTTTCTAATTTGGCGAAGTCTTTGACGTCAAAATCTAACAATTCTAACAATACAAGTGATAATTTCTAAAAATACGTCCGTTACTATAGCAATGGAAGAAATTCAAATTAAATCTTTTTGTTTATTTTTGCAGATAGAAACATCAACTGCTCAATTGGGAATTGAATATTATTCTTACGGATATTTATGTAATTGTGTATTATTATTATTGACGAACCCAAACGCCACCATTATTACCCAAACGCTACGATTTAAAATAAAATGTGATTGCTAAAATAAAGGGTACATCTCAATTATACCGTCGACCACTTTTCATAAAAAACATCGCCAAACATGAACTCCAAATAAACAAATGGAAGAATGTTGCCATTGGAACATCAAAATAAATAAATAAAATAAAATGAATTCGGAAAAGCCCCACTCACCAAAGTGCCCAGTAAGTTTTAACACAAAAAAAAAAATCTCCATAATAAAAGCTTAAGTCATGTGACTGTCATCCACAGTTCAGGGATGTCCGCTTCACTTTTTCATATACCAGGCGGCCATTTTTATTCAAAATATTTTTTTCGAATAAAACTGCATAAAAGTTACATTTTTAGAAAGATCGCTCAAAATAAATTAATATTTGACAGATAACTTACGTTCAATTATGTATATATTCTGCAATAATTTCAGTTAAAATTAGGTTCGCAGTTCAAATTCTCTATCCATGAAAGTAAACAACAACAAATAAAAAAACATTCATTCGCCGTGAATGTTAAAATATTAAACCATGGAAGTAGTCGTTCGTAAAGCAAGTTCTCCGTGAATGATTTTTTGGACGGCCGCCTGGTGTCAAGAAATAATTCGCACCAGTGAGACAGTCAAAGTTTACCATAATTATTATGCTATACAACTCAACTTTCTTCTGTATCTTTTCTTGACGTATGCTGAATGTAAACAAATAAAACGCCTGTAATAATATTTAATGAATCAAATTTCGAAACGAATTATCAGTTATTTTGGTATTTATGTATTATACTTGCCAGGAAAAGAGATCACCAAAAATGATTGTTAATCACCAATCATATTTATCATTGTTAATGACCAATCGCGTTAAAAACAGTAATTTAATATACATTTATAAAAAAAAATAACACCATTAAACACTTTTATGTTATTTGGGCACAAATCTCTCCAACAGCATTTTTAAAATCACCAATACCAGCTTTTATTTTTCGCGTGTGCAAATTAGAAACAAAGATTTGATTTTGAAATCAAATGTTTTGATGGAACAGCTGTCGCAGACGCACCGGGGTTGGCGCGATTTTTGTTTTGCGCCATTTTGGCGAGAAAACCCCATTTTCAAGTACCGGTTAGAAATTGCTAATACAGCATGTTACTTTTATTTTATTATGAAATAGTTTATTTTATATTAAAAACACACAATGTTATTATAAAAGACACACAATGATTAATATATTATAAAACACACAATATTTAATTTATTATAAAACATACGGAATATGCTCTACCGGGTTAACATACGAAGTAAAATCTAGCCGAAACAGCCGGGTTCCCCAGGCATAAAATCACCATTTTGGAGCCAAAATGATACCCCGGTTTGTCTGCGACAGCTGTATACCTAAAAGCACCCATCATTATAAGTGGTAAATAATATAGAATCAAAGTAAAATAATACAAAAAATAATTTAATATACATTTATTAAACACATAAAATCATATCGACGGCTTTTAGCATAAAATCATATCGATGGCTTTTTCCACATATTTACGATGGGAGTTTTATTGGCGGTATGTTATATCCATCGGAATGAATATGAGATATATATTCTAAACACATACTATATACCTATGAATATAATATATATACCTACATCTACTACAGAAATAAAAGCGTCTTTAATTGTCTTTAATATTTCTACTACATAATATTAACTATAGAGTTACAAAATAGAGAGAAAAAACGGGTTTCTGTAATTAGCTATAAGCGCCAATGTTGTATTTACCTGTTACAGACCTTTAATAGTCAGTAGACATTAAGCAGAAACGCCAAAGTAAGAGAATTATGCAATTATGCAATTATGAAAACTCCTAAACTATATCAAGAAAAGAAAGCAGAGAAAAACAGAGATCGGCATCTAGAAGGAAGTTCGTGAATTTTAATCAGATTGTACGTCACGGGTCAAAATTTCTGATAGCAAATAAAGTTTAAAGAGGATGTGATTAAAACTGAGCTGCTCCGTCAGGCACATCAACCGCCTTATCCAAGTCCTGAGGGAGTTTTAGCGTGAACGACCAGGACAGTTCCTGTATGCGCTACGACGGTGGGAACGCTGCCACCTGCTGACCACTCCCATTCTCTTCCAAAAGTTCAATGTTTCACCAAACCATACTCAAAAATAACGTGTAATAATATGCAGCCCGATTATGGCGCATTATTCAAGACGTTTTAGATGAGAATAATGTTAGATTTTTTTATCTTCCGTAATCGAGTCTACAGCCAAAGTTAGCGAGAAACAAAAAAAAATATTAGCAACAATATGCTTCAGTGTAAATGTGGATATCATTAAAGACTTTCACAAAACAGACTTCATTGTATCAAATCGTATTAACTGAAATACGCCAATTGGCAATGGACCCAATTACGGAAAATTACTTAATATGTTTAAGAATCTCTGCATTAGCGAACATATAGCAACTGATTAGCAAACGGGCATGAAGCATAAATGCTTAAATTGGTTAAGGGGTTTTTGTCAAGAAAGATGAAATACATAACAAAAAATATTTGAAATGCTACCATGATCGCAAAAGCTCTAGATTTGTCTATTAGAATCTTCCGGTTTGGAGAAGGATTAAGGAAAAAAATTATATTATGAATAAAAGTAACGTGTTACAATGCTTAACATACATTTAAGGGAGACCAAACTGGTCGCCAGTGGCGGCTAGTATATATATATATGTGTGTAATGCTAAAAAATACCAGTTAAAAGAAGACTATAAACAAGAGTGTGTATATAATCTTTCATAAAGACGATTGTTTATTAAGAAAATGTAGTTTTTTTTTTATATGTCGAAATATTTTAAAGAAAATAAAATGTGCCATAAAAACTGAAGATTTTGAACATTATTGTCAAGAACTTTTGAAAAGGTTGAAAACGACGGAATTAAATTGTGAAAATTCGTATGTAATTTTATTTGGTAAAAACATCTTATACCTTCCTATAAAAGGCATTTTTTTATGAAAAAATTAAATGTGACTTAGTAACTTGAGAATATGCCGTTGCTTTATAGAAAAAAAAAACATTTGAAGTAATAAATGAGTAAAATTATAAATATGATTAAATTCATGCACTATCTTATTTAATGACTAGCTGATCGGCCCGGTGTTGCCCGGGTCCGTGATAATAAACTTCAATATACCTAAAAATCCGTGTTGAATGATTTTATATTTTTAAAGGAAAATCTTGCCAAACTAACGTAATATTGGGGTGTCCACTGCCTTCGGCAGCGAACACACACGAATTTGTATGATTTTATTTTTTAATATTATATATATTGAAAATATTGAAGTTATATATTTATATTTTGTTCGTACTTCGAATTGTTTCGCCGATATATACTATTTTTTAAAACCAAATGCGTCGCTTTAAAGAAAAATGTGTATTATCTGCTAAAAATAATGCAACATCGTTTCGTTTTTAAAAAATATCTACAACCATAAAAAAACCATAAAATCCTTTTATCCTTTTATTTTTCTTTCTTTTTTAAAAATTTGAAATCGTTTAAAAAAATTCTATAAATTAATCTCATATTTGATTTTTAAATAATGTACATAGCAAAAATAATAACTATGCAAATACTTTTTATGTTCGTTTTTATTAGAATAAAAGTAAACATAAAGTCTGAGTTAGTTATCTGCTTTTCCAGATTTCGACGAAAGATAATGAGTCAGAATTTTAAAGTGTGCGGAAACTTTTTTTTTTTTTTTCCACATTGGGTCATTTAATATATTTTTTAAAAAGTATCAAAACTCTTCAACATTTTATGAGTTATAAATATAATGTTTTCTAAGCCTAAAAACAGTAAAAAAAAAAAAAAAAAAAAAAAAAAAAAAAAAAAAAAAAAAAAAAAAAAAAAAAAGTGAAAATATATTGACTTTTTTTTTTTTTTTTTTTTTTTTTTTTTTTTTACTGTTTACATCGAGTCATATAATAGTTAAAGAAATAGTTCTTACCCTTCAAATGCTTTGAAATTTTTATCAGTTATAAATATAATAGTTTTAAAGTAGTGTTAAAAAAATCGTGAAGAAATATTGATATTTAGTTGTAAAAAATCTGAGCTTTCCTCTTATATTTTTTTTTCCAATCAGGTCATTTAATATTAAAAACCAACCCACTTAATATTAAAAATAAAATTTTTGAATTTCGCATACTTAAAAATTAGAAAATACTATTTTTTTTCCAAAAAATTGACACTGTAGTAAGTAAAAATAAATGCTCTACACATTCAGTTAATATTTTTAGTGAAACTTCTGCTAAAAAGGAAGCATAATAGGTTATAAATTACAAACTTAAAATTCTTTCACTTCATTCATTGAGTATGTTGGGCTGACAGCACCATCTTCGCCTTATATCTATATGAATCGCCTATACAATATAGCAATTCATCAAGTTTTCAACATTTAATTAACGTGAAAGCAATTAATATAAATGCTGAACGATTACACCATGAAATATTACAACATTAAAGAAGTGAATATAAAACATCACATATTTTTACTGAATGGTGTATACAAATTAAAAATTTTATACATACATTAATATTAAAAATATCGACGTTTCGACCACCATCTATGGTCATCTTCAGGAAAATTTTCTTACATTGCTTTTAAAGTTTCAAATGCGAAAAAAAACAATCCGCCCGTTGCCACAATATTATTGCCGTCCACAAATTAAAAATTAACAAGGGTAACACTCAACCATCGTACCAACCAACCACAAGTAGAAACGATGCAGAAGCATCTCCTAATGGACAAAAATCTAACTGCAGTAAATGTATTATTAATGAAGAATATTAAAATAAAGAAAAGCGGAATAAACTATTTCAAGATGTTCATCCAAATTTTAGGGATATTAAATGAAATGCTATCATTACAAACCTCATTTTTCCTAATCATAATTTCAATGGACTCCTTTCGCAGACCCTCAAAGACGTTATTACATGGAATTTTAATTTTAGCGTTATCAAAATCTATGTGGCTGTCAGGATTATTAAAATAGAACTTAGCCAGGGCTGTCGTCTGTTGATATTGTGAAATATTCCTTTTATGTTCTTTTAGACGTTCAATAAATTTTCGTTTTGTAACCCCAATGTAAAACTTTTTAGTGCCATCTTTCAAAACAATAGGTATTTCATAAACACCCGCACATTCGTGCAACGGTGCAGGATCCAGGTTACTACATAATAAATTAGTGAGGTAAGGAGGGGGAATAGCAATAAGCTGAATATTAAACCCACGAACTATACTCCTTAACTTTTAAAAAATAACGGGAACATATCCAAACCGACAATATGTTGGCCTCTGTTGGTTATTAGGCAAGCTATGAGGGGGTGGACAATGATGCTTGTGAATGATGTTATAAATGTACTTAAGGGGAAACCCATGATGTGTGGCTATTTGCTTTATAAAATTAAGCTCTTGTTTTAATTGCATACCCGAACAAATTAAGAAAGCTCTTTGAATGAACGATTTAAAAGCAGAAATCCGGTATTGGAAAGGTAAATTAGCATTGAAGGGGATAACAGTATTTTCCTTCGTAGGTTTTCTATGAACATTATAGCTCAGCACCTGATTATTGCGGTGTAATTCAACATCAAAGAAGCGTTTTTCTCTATTTCTAAAGTGAATTTTATATTACGGTCCAAATTATTAATACTGCAAAGAAAATTATCCAGGGCCAAGCGACCGTGATCCCATAAAATGAAAATGTCATCCACGTAACGAACCCAAAAAGTAGGCTTTATAGCAAAGGTATCAAATATAAGTTTCTCTAAAGGCCTCAATTTAAATTCCGAAAATAATCCAGAAACTGGTGGCCCCCCTAGATTGCCTGTAAAATTCCCCATTAAAGCTAAATATATTACTTTGAACAATAAGATTCAAACCTGCTATAAGTGAAGTTTTTATATTGTAATTAAGTTCCACCTGATTATCGATTATAGTAATAATATTCTGAATAATTTCGTGCATGTCAAGAGAGGGGTATAATGAGACGATATCAAGACTAGCTAACATTGTATTACTATTTAAAGTACAGCTCTTAACCCTTTCCATAAATTCAGCAGTAGAATTAACGACATAATTTCAGGGGGGCAAAATCTTTTTCAAAAAGGAGACAAACGCTTTTTCAATAAAATAAACCGGACCCGAGCAACGAGCAACTATAGGTCTGATTGGAAGGGCAGGTTTATGATCTTTCAAACGACCTGTAAGTTCTGGGGTAACACCAGTTTGATTCAGCTTTATATGATGTTTCATGCAATCCGGCCATTCTCCAGTCCATAACAATTCTTGCTTTTTTCTGAATATCGACTTATTCAAGTCCTTTTTAAGAGTTTCACAGCCCATTTCTTCAATACAGGTCTTAACTTTATTAATATAATCATCTCTCTTGAGAACTACAATTTTATTAGTCTTATCAGTTCTTAAGAAAACAATATCCTTCACTTTTCTTAACTTCTGGATGGTTTTAAATAAATGAAGTTGAGATTTATCCAGAGGGCCCGTGCGAGGATTTCGCACTGAAATCTAATACTTTTTAGGTACTTCTCTATTATGCTGTCGACCACTTTTCATAATAAAAAACTATCGCCAAATTGTAAGATTAAACGCCAAAAATGCAGTCCCATTTACTTGATGTCAGAAGCCTTATACGTGTTTGTTAAATCATCAAGTGGTTTTTAATTCGTCATTTGCGTGTATTTTTCATTATGTTTTACTGGTTTATTAGTTATTTCATTAATTAAAATAACAATTGTGTCCTTAAATTCTTATATTTTATTTATTTATTTTGATATTCCAATGGCAACGTTCTCCCGTTTATTTGGCGATAGTTTTTTGTTATGAAAAGTGGTCGACGGGATAAAAGAGAAGTACCATTTTTTATCAATATGTAATAGTTATTAGATGCAGGTTTAAAAATCTAAAGAAAAAGCAAGGATAAAAATATCTGTAAACAACATTTAGTTGTTAGTCAATCCAGAATATCATCTAATTTATTCCATCAAAGTTAGAGTAAAAACTGATCCAAGATTGCTAAAGGCACGCGCGAGAAAAAAAAAAAATTAACAATCGTATTTTAACTGCATTAGAGGATGACGTCATCCGCCGAGTGAAGTTGAGTTAATACTTTAAGAAAACTTCACTGTTTAATAACTAATAGATAGTACTGTAACTGAAATCGTTGGTGTGTCCCTGTAAATGGACAATAAATGCTATGCACATCATATTATACAGCAAGAATCTTTCAGAGAACCACAGTAATGTATATAAATTTTATTGTGTTTCAAGTAGTATAACATCATTAAAATACGCTGCAAACAGTGTTTTCCCATAGTCCATTACGAATATAACTGAATTCTTTTGTGTGATCCTGTAAATGAATGACAAATCTTTTGCACTCCATATCCTACAGAAAGCATATTTTTGTGCACCTGAGAAATTTTAATAAATTTCATTATGTTTGTAATAGATGTGTTTGTAACATCCATTAAAATGTAATATGATATGTTTGTAATATCATTAAAATTTACCACAAATGATTTTTTTTCATTGACCGTAATATAACGGAATACTTTTGAGTGTCGATGTAAAGTAATTATAAATGCTACACATTCCATTTTCAATAGCAAATATGCAATAGTGAACCTCAATAACATATATCAATTACATGGCAGTCCGAGTGTATTTACGTGAATTAGAGTACGGACAGACGTCAGATAAACAAAATCTGTAAACACTTTCAGGTTTCAACTATGTTGCAAAGTGTTAAAAATATAAGCACCGAAAAAGTCGATTGGGTATGAAATCAAAATGCAGTTGGATAGAATAATAGTGAAAAATATTGTAGAATAGGAAATTTCGAATGTTTTCATGATTGAAAGTAAAATAAACTTAAAATACGTCTTGCAATAATAATACTTCCGACTATCTTAAATGATGCTGAAAAATTCTTCGCGATATAATAGATTCACAAGTAGTCGAAATTGACAGTCTCAAAACTTTCTTCTATCTCACGCATTTTAACACTGGAAAATTCGCTATCAAAGTGCCACTTTCAGACTGCTTTTCGCTAAAATTTTATCCACATCTCGGCCTATGATAATACATCTGAATATAAAATTTCGTCAAAAATTATTCACCACTTGCCCACTTGAACTGCCAAAAGTCGTAAAAATCGGTACCACAACGCCCCCTTCGGTGAAAATAATCACATTTTCAACTGTGCCTGACGTCTATAGTCATGAAGTTTTGTTCAATTCTATGCAGAACTTTGTACACTTACCGATGATATAATAAGAAAAATCTCACAAAAATCGCTATCACAGCCTTTCGGTGGAATATCATCTGCTGGCCACAGTCACATATATGAAATTTGGTTCAATTCCATTCATAACTTCATACATTTTTTGATGATACAAAGAGGACACAGACACGGACATGGGGACAGACAGACATTTTGTAAAAACATACTTTTCGGAATATCTGACACGTAAAACGTGTAAATCCGTAGAAAAAAAAATTCGATTACAATACTTTCTTCTATTATAGATATAAGAAGATAAAAAGGCGAAAAATTGATAAATTTTTTGTACAATAAATTATTTTTTTACACCACAGATTGTAAGACAATAAAATATATGTTAACACTATCATATTGTAACAAAAACATTATTAAAAACAACAAGAATTAAATTACATTCCAATTTTTTTTCTCTCTCTAAAATCTACGTATCCTGATACGTCATATTTCATCCTCTTAAAAAGGGTGAGACGAACTTTGCCGAGAGTGCTGAATTATCGATATTTCCCAGCTATAATTTCGTTTCAGTTTACCTAATTTTGCTGTCGTACGGAAAAGTGGCCCGTCCTATTTCGCGAGAAAGAGAGCGGGAAAAAAAATTTGCTGGATAGCAACGCTTTTTGGCAGTGTAACCTTAGCAACACGAAAGTTATTGTTTTCTTTTACGTTCTTCGAGTGAAATATGACATACTCCGGTCATTACGTAGCGTCAATTCGGAATTAGATATAGATTTAAGTGTGTCAAAAAATTATTCAGAATGTATACACGTATTTAGAAATTTATTTAAGATTAACAAATCACGAAATCTTAATAGGTTTAATGTTTAATACTTCCCAAGATAGCTGAAAAGGGCTTATGAATTCGGTTTGTCTGTCTGTCTGCCGTCTGTCTATTCGTGCTCTAATTCACTTAAATATACTCATGTATCGATTTCATAGAAATCGATACATATTATTGAAGTTTAGTATGGTATGTTTGACATTGAAAATGAAGTGTGTAGCGTTTATAGTTCTTTTACAGGGACACTCAAAATAATTCCGTTACATCACAGTCTAACGGGTAAAAATCGTTTGCAGTGTATTTTAATAATGCTACGATATTTCAAACAAATTAAAATTGATCACTGAGTTTCACTACAAGATGCTTACTATAGAATATGGTGTGCATGCGATTCATCGCTCATTTACAAAGTCAAACAAAATAATCCGGTTACAGTACTGTACATGAAAAATAATTGCTGGCAATTTGCCTATTGTATGTTTCGATAAATTTCGTACCCCAGGTACTATTGACATCTGTATACAGAGTATCACAACTTGTTTCTTTTCTTTTTCTTTTCTTTTTTTTTTCTTTTTTTCTTTTTTTTTTTGTTATAGCAATATTCATGTGAGCCACTGAAGTATAAGTACATATCTTTCAGTCATCCTTGTCTGTTTGTCATAATATCATAACATTTTCTATCACAGCATAAAATTTAATCTTTGAATTGTATCAAAATGTATTTGAGTGATTCCATGTTGTTTTTTCTCTTTATCTTTCTAATGATGTACTTGGTGCCTTTTGGGGAGAAAGGTGTCATGGGGTACGAAAGCTGAGAGGGTCAGAAAAGAGCCACCACCACCCCCAAATCTTTAACAAAAAATGATAATTTTGCTCATTTTTTACCATTTGGATCATGGGCACGCCCCGGGGGCCTTCCCTGAAATGGGAGACGTGAAGGCAGCGACCCCGCATGCCTCTGCATTTAGTCAGGCCCTATTCATGAATAAAAGAAATTGCGAATCAGTTGCATAACCCTCGATACATAAAGTGATAATTTTAATTACTCTCAAAGGAAAAGAATTAATCTCGATAATATTACTTACCCATCATACATAGTATAGAGTAAGTCTTGTAATCGTTTTGAAAATCGAAAAAATTCTTTTGACGGATTTACACGATTCAAACACTGGAGATTCCGAAAAACATATTTTTAGAAAAAAAAAAATACCGTCCGTCTGTGTGTCTCTGTGTTTGTAAGCGCTCTATCTCCCGAACAAATCGAGATAGAGACTTGAAATTTGGTGTGTACTTGGTATGTAATAAAGAGAAGAAGCTTAATGAATATCAGTAACCTCGATTATCCGGAACTATTTTTTTCGGACTCTCGAAATATTCGTTCTGATAAAAGTATATAAAAATTTTCGAAATTGTTTATTTTAAGGGGGGAATATAAAAGACAATAAAAAAACATAAATTTTGCATAAAGAATGAAGTCGATCAGATAATGAGTTGCCGAGATATTTGTAATCGTATTTTCCACAATCTTTGATTTTTCATGACTTTGTATTACATTCAAATTTCAATTCAAAGATATATTTTAATTAGAAATCCGACGCAGTAAACCGTTAGTTAATAGGATTTTCAAATTTGGAGTTATAAGGATATTTCTTTTACGCAATTCAGTAATAGAGCATTTAAAGTTTAGGACGTCATCAAACCTCGATTTTATTCGAATTGCAATGCATTTTATAAGTAGTTTACACATGTTTCATTTTCATATTTTATATTATGCATATCCATGATGGGTAAATATTATGGTGCCCCCAACGATTAGATTCCGTAATAAAATGTTTTTTTTTAATTATTTACTTGAACGCTATTTTTTATTTATTTAAATATTTATTGTTATTAAATTTTCGTTGGATAGTTTAATAAATTTAATTTTTATAGTTCTGCTGAGGCTGGTATTATAGTTAATGAATAAGTGATGCTGAACCAGCTGGGTAAAACTTGGTATTTTAAATGCTGATAATAACGTAATAAAAACTCTAAAAAAGCGGGAAATATGTGAGAAAATATTTAAGAAACTAAATTTTTTAATATTTTCTAATATATATTTTTTAAATTGTAAGTTCTAGCATTATTTTATATTTCATTTATTATGCTTTCATTGAATATACCATTTATTTAGTTTTACAAAGCAAGTTTTATTTTGTTTATTAAAAGCAAGATTTTACATTATACTATCGAAATATCTCAGAGTAAGTCTACGATGTACATTGCATTGAAATGTATTTTTACATTTTATTTTTAATCACTTGAATTAAAAGTATTAGCATTACATTTTTACAGATCTTTATGGGTTTAGTGTTACCAGATTCTTGCAGACTTATACTAAAAGAATCATTATCGCACAAATATTTTTCAAATTATAGCAGAATTTTATGTTTTTGTTTAAATAATACTGTTGTGAATTTAACAATACTCTCATATTAAATTCCCCTTTAGCTTTAAAACTTTTATATTTTATTAAACTTTTATATTTATTACATTTTCTCTCTCGATAAAAGTATGTTGTTCATTTTGGTATCATTTTTATTCAAATAAATATAGGAAATTTGGTGATATATATAAAATAATTAATGTAAAATTTCTCATGATTTTTAAATTGTTCGATTAACATTTTTGCGTTTTTGAAGTCTTTGAAAGATAACTAAAGCTTAGAAATATTGTCATATTTCATTAACATTCAATATAATTAAATTGAAAAATATACACTTGTGAGCAAAACTTAAGCAACAAACACAAAATGCTAATTTCTGAACACGTGAGTACTCAAAAGGAAATTCTATAAACAGCAAGTGTGGAAAATAGGTACTACCCTAATAGGACAGACAGTCGATGTGAAGTCTTCTTGACATCACAAATGGTCACAATTGTCACAGTCACTACAATGAACAGAAATGTGATATCTTTCATTCGTCTCATTTTTACTCTCATTTGGTCACTCCACTGAACAGTCACCATGACTGCTGCTTTTTGACGAGTCACCAGGTGACTTTACAATGAAGTCATCTTGTGACTCTGATGTGACTGTCATTTTGACACTCCATTGTAAAGTCATCATGATAGCTGTTCTGTGACGAGTTCCCAAATGACAGAAAATGAAATCATCTGGTGACTTTTCACAAAGGAGTGCAATGGTGACTTCACAATAGAGTGTCGATAACCGGAAAGTCACCATGCGACTTCATTGTAACATTATTTGGCGACTCATCACAATGCAATGCTCACAATGACTTCAAAGTACAGTCTTCAACTGACAGTGACTTGAGAATCACAAGGTGACTTCATTGTGATGTCACCTGGTGACCCATCACAAAGCGAGAATCACAGTGACTTTTCAGTGTTAACAATCATTTGAGAATAATAATGAGACAGTGAAATATCCCATATTTTGATTCACCGTAACGATTGTGACACTTCTAACCATGTGTGACGTCAAGGGGACTTCACATCGACTTTGCACATCCTACTTTGCCTTTCATAAACATCTTATACGAAATTTATTGTGATGTAAAAAGTTTGTGCTAGAAAATTAGAAAAAAGGTATCTAACTATCTAAGCCATACATATTTGTAACAAAAGTGAAAACGAACTCAGAATATACTAACATAGGTGCCAAAAGTTGTAGATTTTGAAAACCACTTTTTTTTTTTTTTAAATAGAAAAATAAGACTTCTGTGATTAAGAATTTTGTACTTCAAGAGTTATTGAAAACCCGTAACTCGCGGCACCTATGTGCACTAACTGTCGCAGAAATTTGAGTTTCAAACTTCAAAAAAAGAATATTGGTTTCAATTTCTGAATTTTAATCTGAATATGACATGAAATAACATGAATAAAAACAATAATTACGACACAGTCATGCTTAGAAGAATATCGAGAAAATATTATTCATGATACATTTTCTCCCAGCATTTATAAAATGTACCGTTCATGTTTAAAGAAAAAATAACAGCGACATTATAGTATAATCACGTGAGTTTGGTTATAGTATGATAAAATTATGTTCATCGATTATAAAATTTTTTGAAATCAAACTCATATATAATACGATTAAACAAAGCCCCATAAATGTGAGGGGAGAATTATGTGCGAAGTATAAAGTTGCAAAAGTATAAAAAGAAAAATGATAATAAAAAATATTATGCTTTTCGAGGCACTTGCACTTTAAAAATCTAAATAATCAACATTAAACGCTATGTCTGTTTAGTAAATATGTAGACAGAAATATGCGCGTAAAAATTATCAATTTTCTCTATTATTTTTAATTAATCTCGAAACTAAAAATAAAACTGCGAATCTACTTCTTCGTGAAACTTATTAAATCATGGCACAATTCTAACTAAATTTCTATTATATTATACCAATCTTGGGATTATCCATTTAAATATATATATATAGCCAACAGAGTAGTTGATTTCATTGTCCTAAATGTAAAGCTTAAATTTTCGAATAAATCATTTTAAATTAAAGCCAATAAAGAAAATATTAAGGGAATAATATTCAAATGTTGCTTGTTGCTATGGAAATTATCTGACGAAATAATACGCTATAGTGGCGGTTTTTAGATTGTGGTGTGCGGATCCCAAGGGGTCAATAAAACATGTTCAAGGAATCCGCAGTAGTCTCGCGTTCAATGTTATTTTTAAAACTTTTTAACATAGTTGAAAAGTGTTTAGGATTTCGGTTTGTCTGGCCGTGTTCTAACTCACTTAAATACACTTGGATTACCATGAGCAATATATTATTAAGGTTTAGCATGGAACATTCCCTATTAAAAGTGGAGTGTTTATAGTGTATAGTGTATAGTTATAGAGTGTATAATGCTTTTATAGTTTTTTACAGGGACACTCAATATATTCAGTTACATTATGATCTATGGGAACAAATAGTATGGAACGTATTTTAATGATATTACACTATTTCAAACATATTGATATTGATACACATCAATAATGTACACTACAAGATGTTTACTACAGAATATAGTGTGCATAACATTTATCGCAAGATCGCTATTTAAAAATTAAGTGAGTAGCATTTAAAGTTTTCTTACAGTGTCAGTCTAAAGAATTCTGTTACATTATGATCTATGGGAGAAAATCGTACAGTACATTTTAGTAAAGTTGAACTGTTTCAAATTTAATGAAATAGATATGCATGATTGAGGTTCAATACAGCATTCTTCTTGTAAAATATAAAGTACATAGCTTTTATCATTCATTTATGGGCACACAAACATGGGCATTTCATGGGCACACAAACGAATTCCGTTATATTATGGCCCATGCGAGGAAAAATCATTTGCAGTGTATTTTAATGATGTTACACTATTTCAAACATAATGAAATTTATTTGTAGTCTTGAGATTTTTATTTTGATATATTTTTTCTTCTTACCTTATTAAATAGTAGTGTTTCGTTGCAGTATTCTGAAAGAGTTGGAAAGTGTTTCATAATGTATGCGTGACGCATGACTTTTCGTTCTTGTTCTTTTTTTTTTTCTTATTGTTGTTTTTATTGATTTAAAACCTGATAAAAATTTAAAAAAAATTAAAAATGCTGCTTAAAAATATATATATATATATATATCATTTTATAAATCTCTGTTAGTTTATATATCCTATATTCAACATTCTAAAGAATATCGGTGAAGAGAATTAGAAGAACACGAAAAGAATAGGAAAAGTAGCCCGTGATAACTAAGAATTTAAGAACTGCCGTGTAGTGTTCCATTATCATTCAAAAAGAACTAGAAACTAAAATGTAAAGAGGAAGTTGTTCTAATTTTTACACACAATAAAATCAATGAAAAAAAAGATTATAAAAATCTGAATTTGTATCGATTTATTTATTTTATTTTATTTTTTCTAGGTTAATCAAATTTTGAGGTCATCTTAAAAACTACAAAGTGAGATACATTTTTATACTTTCCTTAGAAACAATTCGATTTGAAAGACCGGGACATGATGCAGCGGGGTTAGAAGGGGGGGGGGGGGTTCTACTCTGGCTTGGATTCAAAAGTAGTGGCGGGATATAATTCGCCGGTAGATGTGCGGATCGGTCACTACCGCCACTTATGGCCTGTCGCCAGTGCCGCAGTTCACTCGCACGTCGATCGCTTGGGTGAACTGTTCGGAATATGCGCTGCTCTTGGAGTGGCTGGAAGTTATTGCGTAAGAGAGGTGGAAGATGGAGGAATGTAAAATCCGATAGATAGCGAAAGAGTTGATACAAGTTAACTTTTGACAAAGTTATAAACGTACAATTAAATATAAAATTACGTACTTATACAAACGTTCCTGAATCGTCACTATAATTCATTATTCAAATTAATCGTAAATTAATACTGGTGAGAAATATTTTTACGTTATGAAATCAGAAATTTACTTTTGACTGAATAATTATTATCCTATCATTATTTGTTTTTTAAATTATTGTTTTCCTATATGATTTTAATAATAGAAAATTAGTTGTTTTAAGTTAAAATTGTATTTTGTAAACTAAAATTTCCGATTTCAACTTAATTTTGAAAATATTCAAATTACTTACATACATTATCAAAATGAAACATGTTTCTAAAACAGATTAAGTACATTTTTAAATATTTTCATTTATGTTATTTTTAACACAATTTCTTATAAGCGTTCTTAACACAAATTTCAAAATGAAATATTGAAAACGAATAATATTAACAAATATTTTTTCGATGTTTTAATTGATCGTTATTGTACATTCAAAAATAAACTCATCCAGGAAAACAAAATTGTACAAATTTTCAATTATTCGCAAACAATAAAAACGGCATGTTAAACAAGCCAATAACACAACGTTAAATCAATATTGTGCTTTTTTCTTACCTATTGCAAGTATTCACAATATAATACCAATATCACAAAATATTGGCATTTTATTGGAGTATTTTTCTAGTTCAACTGAAATATAGATGAATAAAGAATACCAAGAAAACACCAATATTTAGCAATATTGTTGTTTTATTGGAAATATCTCCAGTGGCCCGTATATGCCAATATTTTACCAATATCGAATAAATAATGGTGAAAATACTGGCTATAAATTTTAAATATGTAACTATCTTATAACAGTTACATTATTGGGAAAAAAATTAACCAATATGTTGCCAATATTATTTTTACATCCATCTGGGGTTGTATCAATAAATACACAAATATAAATATTAAATATGTAAATATTTCGTTATTCGCTCAATATTGTGCAAAATCAGCCAATATTTTGCCAATATCTCAATATTAATCTAGGGATGAATCAATAAATACACAACTTTTTATAGCAAATGTAAAATCCATTTCATTATTATCTAATCCATGTATAAATTAATGATATGATTAAATTTACATCTATGTATGCATATCAATTAGTATATATGCCATATGATCTCAAATCAGTTTTGTCCAATGCGATGAAGTTTTGACAGAATAATCAAAGACCTATACTGATTGTCTATCTAGAATATTTTTTATAATTATATACAATAACTTAAATATACCAATTCATTGGGTCATGTATAACTGTCGTAAAAGCTTTAATTTGGTGGCGCTGCGGTCTTTTTGACTTTCTCTATTTTCAGGAGCTCTAAGCAGTCCAACTGTTAAAAATGATAAACATATTATCTTCATAACAAAATGTAAAGTTTCATTAAAATTATTACAGTTCTAACAAGTTAAGATTAGCAATATTATAAGTTTTGACATTGCAATTTCATATAAACATAAACAAACACGGAAAATACTTCTTCAAATAAGCAAAATGTTGCAATCAATGAACGTGCCTTTTAATTGAAATGCAGAATTTAAAATATCCATGAAAATCAATTAAAGAAATATTACTGTATAATGTTATTTAATTGACCACTGGAAGTGATGAGTTTAGCTCCAAAATTTTTATTGTATCACAGGGATTATACAGAAGAATAGTCATCTATTATTCTGACATATTATTGGTTCCCAATCTGTGTCTAAAAAAGTCAAAAGTGCACTGGTGGTCTCCTATACTTAGATCCACTTATAATAATAGTCTTGTTTTTATTTATTTCTGCTAAGTTACATCATTTAGTTCTTTATAAATTATTTCAACTATTCTTTCAGTGAATAACATGATAAAAAGGAATTCAATTTTTATCAAAAAGAAATTATATGCGATGTAAAATATTTTGTCTTGCATTGTTGAATTCGTTACCAAATGTACATACATAAAAGGGCAGAAATAACTTATTAAATTCTTATTATAGATTATGAGAAAAATATGTATACACTTGAAGGTGGGGTTATAACTAGAATAGGCTCCGCCCCCAAAATATATTTATCAAAAACACGAGAAAATATTAAATTTACCTGAATTAATTGCTTAAAATTGAAAAAATTACGAACAATTAAAATTGAAATGAGTAACTATGTGAAGATTTATTAATAAATGATTGGTTAATCTTATAAATTTGTTAATATTGTTGAATTAAATCCAAATTCCATTTACATAATGTCAAAAATGTTTTATTTGAAAATCCCATAAAGTAAAAAATAATATCAATGATACTACATGTTAAATAAGAAAGCATGTTAATTGAGTCAAATCATATGATATATTGTTGAAGATTATTGCAATACTGAAATTTTCGTGAAATTTTCTCACTTATCCCGCCCAGAGTGTAAAAAATGGAATAGCGTCTTCCGAGTCGCCCGTGAAAAGTGAGCAAGTAAGGCATGTTTTTACTCCCATGTTATTTCTCTGCTATCATGAAATATGTGAAAAGGGTAAAAAGGAAAAAAAAAAAGATCCGCAAGAAGTAAAATAGAGTCAGAAAAACAGCAGAATTTCATGTTTATTATTTAAGTTAATAGAATAATCTGTGTAAAATAGGACTGAAGTATGTCCCGTAACTTCCAGTATGAAATGTTTCATATCGAAAAAATGAAAATTAAGAAATTGTTGAAATCTTATTTGCACCTTAATTTAGCAATACTATTTTTACAAAGTTATATTTATTAATTAACGCATTGATTCCATCTCTTCATCTGAAACAATAATTACTAAACGACCATGCAGAGTCTGATTTTGGAATCTATATCACTGTACAATAACTGCGTTCCTTATTCTTTAAAACAATATATATCTTTATTTGATGGTATATAAAGTGTATATCTGCAATTACTTAATTTCTAGACAAGTGTTTGTACTTAATTATATAGTTCGGTGTTCTTTTGACGTTTAGTATAAAAATACAAATATTTAGAAAAGGTAAAACGAATGGAACCCCTACTTTAAAAACTGTATTTTTTACTCCTACGTTAATATTTTCTGCAATTTATGACAATTTTTAAAACATTAACTCAATTTTTCTAAATTCTTCCGTCTTGCTTCCCAGCATAACTTGGCAAGTTTTCAACTCACAAATATGCGCAGTGCACCAAGCAGAACTTGATCTTTATGTTTTAACAGAATAACGATTGCAAGAAAATCCACGATTTGTTGACAATACCGATACTTTTACTGCTAGATATTTTATTGTGCTATCTATCAAAAGTTTTAAATATATGCAGTACTCTGAATACAGTAGAACAAATACCAGTTATTTTCACACAACGGCGTAAAGTTAAAATTAGGTTAAAAGCATACGGAAATAAACTCCGTAATCTTTTAATTTAAGTTAATGTTGATGTAACAAATATTTGGATATATAAAATTTGGAAATTTATATTGCACATAGCATAAATCAGTTCTCAAATTAAACAAATTTCAAAGATATTTTTTAATCTATTATTATTGTTATTATCATTATTATTTATTTATTTATTTATTTATTTATTTATTTATTTATTTTATATATCATTTTATTTTCAATAATTTCCTGTCAATACTATTTAATTTGGATTACTATAACAACAAAAAAACAGCATCGTAAAATTAATCAATAACTAAACCTACATCATTGAAGCAAAATCAATAAAACCGGACATTCAAATTAAACACAATGCATCACATATGCTTCTCTTGCGTCGTATACATTGATATTTTATTTAAATAGAGATAACATAGTAAACTATATCGGATATATAATATATTATGGTTTTGAAAGAAATATTTCACTTTTACTACCAGAAAAAATATCTTTTAAAATTTAATTAGTATTTTGTCTAGTATTCGATGTCAGATTCAATAACAGCTCCGAAAAAATAATATAATTTCGAGCTAGCATATTATAAACTGTTAAATATGCTTCAAAAACATAAAAATAGCTTAACATGTAAATCTTTGGAGGCTAAAAGAGCGGGAGTAGCATCTCGAAATGTTGTTCTATGTAAAATATATTGAAAACTCGGAAAAGAAGACGCAAAACCTTTCCGCGTCTGATTCTTAATAATATCTTTGACATATTTTTAGAAAAAAGGTGCAGTTTTCGTAACATATTTCTTGCATGTCTATTAAAATGGTAAAGGACAGTCAAAATAATCCAAATCAACACAATTTGCCAAATATTAATTGCATCCGAACATCACATTTTGTCTTACAGTTTCTTTGATGGTTTGTCCAGATCCAATTTAAACTACAGTTGACGCCTCTTATATGAATCACTGGTTAATCGAATCATCACTTTTATGAATCAAATCCTGAAGAGCAAAACAGAAATCATACACTTGCGATTTCGTATTGAAATGAGCTACGTTTATTAATACTACTCCGTTCTCTGTTGTACAAACATCTTTCATTTAAGCAACCGTTACATCAAGCAAGATTTAAATAGTAAATTTTAAACTGCAATTTTACGATTATGAACTTTTACATGTCATTAAGGATTCAAAATATTTCTTGTAAATTAGTTTCCCCCCCTATTCTTTCCCAATTTCTTGGCGTTATTAATGGTCGCATTCAGTTCTAATGAGCGAGGTGAGTAGCCTACACCAATCCAGGCCCTGACTATCACACGGGCACCTGGGGCCCATGCCCTGGGCACAAAATTTCTGAAGGGCACGAAAATTTTCATAATTTCATCTAAATTTCCATTTACAAAAATCATAATTGTGCCAACGTTTTTATTTCTTTTAGGACTTTTGTTTGCACTCAGTATCAGTTTGGTTTTCTCATTTCATATCAATAACATCATTAATGAGTAGACTTCTTATCATTATTTTCTAGTAATTGGTGTACTGTATTTATCGTCATTCAATTTTGTCTTTTTGCATATTTATTCGAAAAGTGACATCGCAATCTGTAGTTAAAAGTACATTTCAATAAATAATAGAAAAAATATTTTATTTTTATTCCTGGAACCGTTTTTTAATTTTCTGGAAAACGTAATTTTTTGAGTTGACACTTTTCGAATAGCGTGCAATATGTAAAAAAAAAAACTAGTATCAGTAAATCAACCAATCTAAAAGGGCACGAAAAATTGAAAGTGCCCTGGGCACAAAAAACTTGCTAGTCAGGCCCTGCACCAATCAACTAATAAAGATTGTTCATTTCAGAATTGTATACGTTTGGATGTACTGTATTATTATTTATTCAATTCTGTTAGCATTTCATCGTTGAAAGTTGTTCTTAAATTTAAAACTTAAGACATTTTACACATGTATTTCTAATTATACATTATGATTTTTTTCTGAATTGGACATAAGGTACTTTCGGATCTTGGAGCTTTGTCTGTCTATAACACATCCCACTTGCGTTTTGTAACTAGCACTTGCGTTTACTTATTGTGTATTCAAATTAATTTAAATAGTTCAATATAGCTTAGAATTGAAGTAAATAGATTCATAACTTTTTTATTTGTAGTTTGCAAAAAAATGGCGTAAAATTAAAGACTGCACAGGAGCGCCATACGTCCTAAATACGGACTAGGTCATATTTGTCAAACCAAAAAAAAAAAAAAAAAAAAAAAAAAAAAGGTCTGTACGATTCATTTAAAAAAAAAGTCTTATTTAGCAAAAGTTTAAATTATTAAACATATTACTGTGGTCCAAACTCTGGAAATTTACCTATTTTGAGAAAAAATATTATCATGGTTATGAATATACGCAAAATTCTGTGCGCAAATATGTTTAATTACATGAAGTGAATTTATCTTACAACAGTCGTAGATTCTGAATGATATACAATGCACACGGAACATTTTAATGTAACAATGCATTTTTTTTTGTACTTTTCAATATAGGGACCTTGGCGAGATAGAGAAAATGGCCTTTGTAAGAGAAGGAAATTTGGCAAGAAAAGTTTTGGCAATCTAGTCGCTGTTTCATATAAACAAGACCTTTTTTCAATATTTATGCAATTTATTTAATATAAGGAAACCATTTATCTATTTTTATATACAAACAGGGGTAAATTGCATATAAAATCAATAATAATAATATATATAAATAAAATGCTTATATATATATATATATATATATATATATATATATATATATATAAGCATATATATATATATATATATAAACTTATTGCAAAAATTATATATAACCATTAATGAAACATTACCGAAACACCAACTGAAACTTGAAATTATGATTTAGGAAGTAATAATTTATTAACAACGAAATTGTAACCCCAGCACTATGAATATAGATATTAAATACTTATTTAAAAGAAGTAGAAATTAAATTAAAAATTGAATGAAATAAATATAATGAATGAAATTTGTGGAATTTATACAGAATTATCAAGTCCCAAATGCATAAATTCCACAAATAAAATAAGTGGTTTCATCTTCATTATATATATATATATATATATATATATATATATATATATATATATATATATATATATATATATATATATATATTATACATACATAAATAAGCATAAAATATCATTAGGTTTATTTTTATAGCTGTTTATATCACTAGGTAACAAATCTCCCTTTCTAAAACCCGAATTGCACCAATCTTTTTTTAAAAATACGCCAAGACCCCTATAGTGGAAAAATACCTTTTTTTTTTTGTCTATGGAATAATTGCATATTCTTTTAAAGTAGGTTCTTTCATACCAAATTATTAATTTAACGTTCAAATATATTTTGCTGTAATTTTTAAAAAATTAAAAGAACTTGTTTGCTTAAGATGGTCATATTTATTTTCAGTTTAGTACATAAGATTTTGCATTCTTTTAACAATTGGATTTTAAGCCCAAATTTTGTATCCTGGGGTAATTAAGAATTAAGCATGATCTTTAAATACGTTTTTGCTTTTAAAAATCGAAATTTTTAAAGAAAAAAAGAGTACTACATTTACATGCTTATCACAACGTAAGCTAACGTAAAGTCATAACTTTTGGTAGAAAAAAAAAAGTAATGTTTATGATTTCTAGAATGTTTCTCTCAGTTTGTATATACTAGTACATACCACATTATGCGTTGTGCATATATACATATATATATATATAAATGTGTGTGTATTTATATATAATATACCTTTGAAATAATATATGTATAGAATTTTTAATAGACAGGAGAAAATAGCTGAACCAAGTGAGGGAATTCCAGATCAGTGTGTATTCTATTTTCTATAAACAAATATTTAAAAACAAGTAAAAAACATTCTTTAACAGAAAAAATACAGTATTATAGTTTCGAGTGTAATTAATTATGTATCTAGTTAGAAAAAGGCCCATTGTCCGTTTTTGGTATTTTGAGAAAAATTGGATTTCATGTTTTTCTTGTTATTATTTTTTTTTCTGAATACAATACTTTCCCTGCGAAATAAATTAAAGCAAAATACATTGACATTTATATTTTTTATACCTATGATTATTGTGAAATGGTTGGTAGAGATAGAAAAAAAATAATGATGATTATTGGGAAATATATTAAAAGGGAGAACAGTGGTAATTTTTTAAATTTTTATCTATGACTACTGTGAAGCGAATGATAAATGTAGACAAAAATGGCAATTTTGGCTATTGGCCTTTTTTCTATCAAGGTACAGATTTAATGGCTCCATTCAACAGTTGGAGACGCATACAAAATTAGAAGTTAGTCTTCTAGAAATTTTTAATTATTGAATCTATATCGTAATATAAAGAGATGCAGAAGGGAAAAGATAATAGACGTATTTTTACTTCTAGGTTTCAGCCTTCAGTTTACATTGCTATTAAATAACTACTTTATTCGTCTTATTTCTCTTACAGAGTGTGTAAATTGACGATAATGCATTAAAAATTAACTGCTGCAATAAATAATGTTTTATACTAAAAGGCGTAGTTCTTATGATGATTATTTCAATAATTTATTTATATTTATATACTTTACATATTTATACAATACTCAATAATGTTTTTCTGACCATTTAATAGGAAATATTTCAGATGTGAGGATGTCAATAAGTTTTATAATTTTACAAAAATCCTTCATTATAATGCATTATTGTGTCATTCATGTGACATGTTGTTGATTAAAAAACTGTTCCTTCGCAGTAGAAATAAATCTAGTCTGAAGACAAAATATTTGATAAGTAACAAGATGTGTAATTTAAAAATCGATTTTTTTTTCAACCGTTAGTTTTAGTTAAAAAATTATTTTTTAAATTAGCAATAATTTGCAAATTTTTCTGAGAAAAAAGCTTATTTTATGCCAGATAACATCTTAATAAATTTAATTTTTGATAAATATTAGAGCTAAAAGTTTATAAATATTGTTTAATATGAAGTATTTGCAGTTAGTACAACAATTTATTTCAGAATTTCTTATTCTTTCATATTTCAACATTTATCTGTCTTTAAGACATTAATTAAAAATATTATTATTTCAGTTTGTATTTTTGGACTGTTAATCAAAAATACCCTTTAAAATTTTTATAGTAACTTAAACTTGTACTCTGTAAAACGTGTTTGAAAAGTTATTATTGAATGTAAAAATATAATTATTGATTCAGATTAAATAATAACTATTTTACTTTTAGGATATGAAACGAATATCACGAATTAAACTCTAAATGAAGTCAAATATTTAAAGTAAGCTCAGTAAATTACAGTTTATAATAATATGTTAGAATTCCTTGTAATAATATACATAAAATTTACGCTATTTACATTTTTAATTTTAGAATTAGCCATCATAATAATTTATTTGAGTGTAAAGGAGGTTTTATAATCTTTGAATTAAGAATCACATTGCTAGTTTATGAAGAATAAGCTTCTCTCACTTTATAATATATTGCATAATCTATAATAACTATCATCCAACTTTATAACTATATGATATACTATTAATGATTACTGTTATTATGGTTTAATATTTATTCAAATATAATTCCTATATTTAATACAGAAAATAATTGCTTTTTAAATCACTTAGAAATGCTGAGATTTTGATGAAGTTTTGCTTGCATTTCGTTTCTTTTTTCTTTTTTTCTTTTTTTTTAAGAAAGAAAAAAGATTTTATTATTAATAATTTTATTATTAACAAATATAAAAAATATATTTGTGTTTATAAAAAATTTAAAAAGTTATGTAATTAGAAAACAAATTACTTTATTATAAAAAAAAAATCTTTAAACGCAAAGAAACATCTTGAAGATACGTAATAGTTTTAGTATTATGATATTTTTTTCCATTTTTATTCATTTATTTATTTAGTTTTAGCTTTGGCGATTATGTGCAGTTTGGTTAAACACACAGGGGAAAATATGGAAAGCATTTGAATTGCTATTTTCTCCGCATTTTCATCAGCAATTATGCCCTGTAACCACTTATCTGAATAATTTAGCACAAAAAATGTTAAGATATTGATTTTCTCAATTTCGACTGAAGCTACTGGCATGAAACTAATTGCAAATTATTTCTCCATTTTTCTCTTCTCTTTCTAAATTTGTATTTATTTAAAACAGTGTTATTTTTTCTGATGCTGGTGTATCTCAAGCAGGCAGACAAACTGAAAAAAAAAAGAATTTAAATTATGTTTAAAGATATATTTATTCGTGATAGGTCATAATATTATGATAAACATGGGCGTAAAAAAAAAACACTGTAACATTATTGCATTGCAGTAAATTATTATTATTATTATTATTTTCAAGCTTGTGATATATTCTTTGGTTTTTCAAAAAATAATTCTCTTTATACTGGGTGATCCTGAATTCATGGTACAAACTTTAAGAGTTAGTACAGGACACTGTAACAAACAATTTTTGTATAGGAAACCAGTGTCGGAAATCTATTTATTTAGTCAAAAATACAGGGCGTCTCACTGCAATCCGAAGTCTCGTTTTCGTTCATAACTTTAACAGTAGTGAATATATTTTAACGAAATCCTTACAATATGCTTACAATTAATACAAAGATGAGTCTGTTGCGATTTTGTTAAAAAAAAAAAATGTTAAAATATCTTCACTACTGTTAAAGTTATGAACGAAAACTCGACTTTGGGTTGGAGTGACACGCCCTGTAATTTTGACTAAATAAATGGATTTTTGTCCCTGGTTCCCTATAAAATAAATGATTTTGATAATAAATAAATGATCAATAAATGTGTCTTGTACCAACCTACTGTAAAAATCATTTATTGTATAGGAAACCAAGGCACAAAAATCCATTTATTTAGTCAAAATTACAGGGCGTCTCACTCCAATCCGAAGTCGTGTTTTCGTTCATAACTATAAAGGTAGTGAAGATATTTTAACAAAATTCGCAAAAGATTCATCTTTGTACAAATTGTAAGCCTACTGTAAAGATTTCGTTAAAATACATTCACTACTGTTAAAATTATGAACGAGAACGTGATTTTGGGTTGGAGAGAGACGCCCTGTAATTTTGACTAAATAAATGGATTTTTGACCCTATGGTTTCCTATACAATAAATGATTTTTACAGTAGGTTGGTACAGGACACATTTATTGATAATTTATTTATTATAAAAATCATTTATTGTATTGGAAACCAGGGTCAAAAATCAATTTATTTAGTCAAAATTACAGGGCGTCTCACTCCAACCCAAAGTCGAGATTTCGTTCATAACTATAACAGTAGTGAAGATATTTTAACAAAATTCGCAACAGACTCATCTTTGTTCGAATTGTAAGCCTATTGTAAGGATTTCTTTAAAGTATCTTCACTACTGTTATAGTTATGAACGAAAACGTGACTTCGGATTAGAGTTAGACGCTCTGTATTTTTGACTATATAAATGGATTTTCGACCCTGGTTTCCTATACAAAAATTACCCGGCATAACAAATAGAATATTGAATATTGAAATAATGAATATTGAAATAATATTAAATAATAAATTAAAGTAATGTGATATTGAAATTTTAATTATGTGCTTGTGCCTGTTAAAGATTTTAAATTTAAGGAATTTCCAATGGAAGACCTGGATGCAATAATTAAAAATGTTTATTTTTTTAAACTATCTGTACGTTAACTAAAGCAATTAGTCTGCTTTTATATATTAGAATAAATCAATTTATTTATAACCAAATTGCTATTAGAGAAATTTAGCACCCAATTGGGCTTTAATTAGCCTTTAAAAACTATTTTTGTGAACCCGGATAAGTTTTTTTTTTTTTAAATAATTTTTTGGGAGATAATTTCCATAATACTTATTATTGTCAATGGCTACCTACAATATATTTCAAATATAATTCAATGCCATTTGTGATTTATGTCTATGTTATTCAGAACAAGTTTAATCCACAATTTCATGTATACAACCAACATGTAAGGAACAACCCAATTCCGTGCATTTTAAAAAGTCAAATATGGCAGATACAGTTTTTTATGCACGGTACACAACTTTACACATGCGTTGAGAATGTCAAAGAGCAGTTTAATACTGTGACAATGTGTAGTATTATACCTATAAAACTTCTTTACACTTTCGTTCGTTGCTTTGTAAATATTAAATTTATCCTCCCCCACTCTTGTTTCGAAATACATAAGACCGTAAAAGCTTCTTGAAATTCCAAGAGACTATGAAGTGGATGATTTCTATTCCATAGTACATATGGCAATTCTTCAAAATTCTAAGAATTCTTTTTAAAATATTTTATTTATTTTGGAAAAAAAAACATTAGTACGTAGATTTTCTGTATTATTATTTTTGAATATATATTACAAAAATCTTATATAATTAATTTAAAATATTATTACATGCCATCTTTAAACAAGAGATTCGGTCATTTTTGTTACACGAACTAATAAGTTTTTTTTTTTTTTTCAAAGACACATTATATATATGTATATCATTTTTAATAATTAACCCATCTTAAATTTATTCTAAATTTTTCTCAATTAATTTTTCTATATTTCGTTTTCCATTTCAAAAAAGCCTAAATGATTTCAACGCGTCATATATATTATAAATATTTCTTCTTTTCTCTTTGCAAAAGTTTATTTTCTGCCCCCGTGATTTTTTTTTTTTAAATTATTTATTTTCCAATGCTGAGCTCGAAAGTTCTAATTGGTCCCGATCTTTGTAGAACTATTTTTCCAATGTTTTGGGATAACCGAATTGCTTAGCTTTGTTTAATCCGCAGTCATTCCGATAATCGAGGCTTTGATTGGATAAAATCTATTTGTGGTCTTCCTCGAAAGGGTTTAACCCTCTGACTGCTCATTTTTTTTTCAAAATCCTTTCGACCAATATCTAATCGACCTTTATCTCCTATACTATTACATATTTCAAATCATCTTGTATATGGAATATGTAGTAAATTTACCATTTTCATTTTCAATCTTTGACTGTGAAATTTTTAATACAAAATTGCTTCAAAAATTGTAAATTATATAAATTTTTCTACAAATGTCTTGCCCGTGGAAATCGCGAGATAAGCGGTCAGAGGGTTAAAGCCAGTTGCACGGCTTCGAAACAGAACTTTTTCAGTGTTACCGGCTGCTAAAAATAGCTCCATGCATCACAAGATATGACTCCTGATTTTTTATTTATTTATTTATTTATTTATGTTTTAGAATTTCGCCGTTAACATGTTTTTTATTAACTGCTGTGTGGATTAATTTGAGAGTGCTCCAAATTTCGTCTGAAGAATATGTCAATAAAGAAGTTAAACTCAAGCTGTTTGATTCTCTCTCAGTAAAATATCTCCAGGGATTTTCGACGTTTGCTACACCTGTTTTTGATTCACTGGATTCCACGCTGGTATGGGTATGACTGCACGATTACTAACTGTGGTCACACATTTAATTGACTGCACGCTCCTGTTTTTAAGTTATGCACTGCACGCTAGTATGGCTACAAATTAGAATTTTCTTCCTCCAACGTCATTGAATACGTGATCTTTTGGAGTGTATTATATTTAATCATCTGCAGTCTATAATGTTTTTGATGCCTGTTCACAGAATTCAAACAAGTTCTGCATTCAAGTATTTGCTGGGGCAGGGAGGAGGGTTAATGGGATATCGTCATATACATCTTACATACACACAGACACACATATATATACAATGCTTTATAAATAAGATAATTCCTTTTTGCAGAAATAACTTCAATAAGTAGGGTTATCCCAATCGTTGCTATTTAAAACATTTTATTCTTTATTTTGTTAGCTTATTCAACGGTCTTAGAAGTAGACCTTGTGGCAAATTTTCAGTAAGATGTCAAAAATTTCCGTAATAATCGCATGATAAATACTTTCAATGTTTCTCCAATATTGGTTTTATCATTTAAATCATTTAAAATATTTCTAATGTGAAGCCAGCAAATATAATATTGGCCTAATATGATCGTCATATAGACCCGAGCAAATGGTCTCGCTAGGGTAAATGAAACTAGAGAGGCCAGTCTAATCAGTATAATGACTACTTCCGTGACAATGTAAGATTGATACAATATTCAGCTCGCAGTGAGAGAATGGCTACAGGGTCGAGCTAGTAGACTGTGGGTCCATACAAACATTACGTATATATGCTATATCCATTTAACACAGAAGGAGGAAATATCTTTTTTAAAACAAGTTAAACTAGTTTTTATATATCAACCATTTTTCTCTGAAGTAATCTTTCAACACTTTCAAACATAGTTCAAAAGTTTCAAAGTTGCTACACCTGGCCCGGATCAAATCCTGGCCCGAACTTTTTCGCCTAGTTGGGAAGATTACATCTCATATGATTTCTTTACCAATTAGAAGTAATTGTAGTAAAATTAATTTAATAGTTCAAAAATGTTTATGAATTTGGTTTGCCTATCTGTCTAACTGTCAGTGCTCTAACTCGCGTAAATATGCTCGGGTTACCATGCAATTGATATATGTTATTGAGGTTTACTATGACATGTACGGTATGGAAAATGAAGTGCGTAGCATTTATAGTTCGTTTACAGGGATACTCAAAAGAATTCCTTTACATCACAGTATGGGGAGAAATCATCTGTAGGGTATTTTAGTAATGTTACACTAATTCAAACATATTGAAATTGATATACGTTACTGATGTGCACTACAATATGCTTACTATAGAATAGGATGTGTATGGCATTCATAGATCATTTACAGGGACACAAAAAATTCGGTTACAGTGCTATCTAATAACAATAATTGCTGAAAGTGCGTTATCCATTGTGGTATGCGTTTTTAAATTTAACTAGCTTTTTGCCTATTACTTGGTGTGTATAAATTCTATAGATCCTATACAGGACAGCACAAAAAAGCTCGAATATATTTCGTTTATTGATGGAAATTTCTGAAGTAGGATTTTCAACTGTGCTATGTGTTTTCTAACGAACTAAATTTTAGCATTCTATGTAGTACTATATATGCAAAGTTATAAATCATATAGAGGGCTGCACAAAAGAATTCGGATATTTTTCCGACTATTAATGGTAATTCTTGAAATTGAATTTTCAGATTTGTTATGCGTTTCCCAAATTGTTTACTTAGACTGTATAAATTGTGTAAGATACAACAATTCCCATTCACATGAAAAGACTTTATATGCTCGGTAAATATACTCGGATTGCCCTGAAATTTTTTACGTTATTGTCATTTACTATAGCATGTTCCCTATTTCAACTAAAGTGTGTAGCACTTAGAGTTTTTTTTTTTTTTTTTTTTTTTTGCAGGACAGTCAAAATTATTTTGTTACATTATAATCAATAAGAAAAAATCGTTTCAAGTGCATTTTGATGATGTTACGCCATTTGAAACATGATGAAATTGATATACAATTATGAAGCGCACTAAAATATGCTTTTTGTATAATATGAGGCGCAAAGCATTTATTATTCCTTTACAGGATCAAACAAAAGAATTCTGTTACACAATGTTCTACGGGGATAAATCGTTTGCAAATCTATTTAAAATATAATGAAATTTATATGTATTACTGACGTGCTCTATAAATTGCTCACTTAAAAGTATGGTGTGCATTGCGTTTATCGTTCATTTACAGGGATACACAAAATATATAGTTTACAGTATACGTGCAGTAATTAAGTCTATGTGTGATAAGTGTGTTTTAAACTTTTGTTTGCGTTTTTAAGTTTAACTAAATTGTTGCATAATGCGTGGGGTGTATAAATTCGATTCAGTGCCACCCAAGGAAATTCGTAAGTATTACAGACTGTGGAAGTGAATTGCTTAAGGGTGTGTTATGCATTTTCCTGCTGAACTATACTTAGAAGACTAATAGAAGTTTTTGGAATATAAATAAATTCATATGCAGGGCTACGCAAAGAACAAGATACATTGTCGTTTACGATTGGTAATTGCTAGAAGTGATTTTAACTTGCATTGTGCGTTTTTTACTTGAATGAAATTTTAGCTTAATACGCGTTGTATACAAAAGTCTTTAGATAATATACAGGGCTGTACAAACGATTTCGAGTGCATTCCAATCGGTTGTCGAAAATTGCTAAATGTAAATTTTCTAACTGAATAAAATTTTGTAGTACATATCCAAATCTATATACAGGTCTGACAAAATAATTCAACTACTTTTTTGACATTGGAAGATAATTTCGAAAACGGGATTTTTCAATGTGTTATATGTTTTCTAAACTGTTTACTTACACTGCCAAAAAAAAATTGTTGATTTTACAGTATAATAGTGGCACCCCAGCTGGATTCCAGTATTATACTATAAAATCTTTTTTTTTTTTTTTTTTTTTTTTTTCAGTGTAGATATCATTTTTTACCTTATTTAATGGTGAAGTTTCGTTACAGTTTTCTGGATGTGTTGGAAAGTATTTCATAATATATGCTTGAAGCATGATTTTTCGTTCTCGTTTTAATGGTGAAAAGTTTTCGTTCTCTTCTTTATTATCACTGACAATTTCTTGACCTCTCAATAACCAAAGTTATGTCAAAGTTGCTTTTGAAAAAAATTATATACAAAAGCAGTTTCGTTTCTGCTCGGTCAGTTTTTGTGAAAAAATTGACCGCATTATCCGATAATTAGTACGCTTTAAGCGACGTATTTAACGTTAATTGCAAATAGGAAATGATGGGAGGAAACGAAATTGCCTTTATTAACCAGATATATGTCTTAAGCGGGGACGCACTAACGAGAGTCCAATAAGCTTTATTTTTATGCTGGTGTTGAGTATAATCTTACCTAGCGTTCTTATAGCTATGGCGTTTAAAACAATCATTCTAGATCTTTGTAAAGCACAAATATTTTTATGAGTTATAATTTTCCAAATATACGAAAAATGTCTGGCCCAGGATTTGAACCTGGAATCTCTTGGCTGAAGCTGCCATGCTCTACCAACTGAGCTATCCTGGTCGAATCTGGAGGGCATAATTCATCCAGTTAACCTTATTGATCGTAGCATCTGGTCTGATATTTTAATCTGCACAGTAGAATAGATCGCAGGTAGTGGAACTCCATTAAACGCTGGATACGTGATTACACTAGATTAATTTTAACAGAATTATTCAAATTGGTAAAGAAATCATATGAGTTGTAATTTTCCAACTGGACGAAAATTGTCGTGATTCCAGGTTCGAATCCTGGCTCGGACATTTTTCGTCCAGTTGGAAAATTAGAACTCATATGATTTCTTTACCAATTTAAATAATTCTGTTAAAATTAATCTAGGATAAATATTTTTAGTTTCGTTTATGCTCAAATCCAAAGCTTAAACTGAAGATAAATAATGTTATTATGAATAATTTTAAATATACACTAATGTACAAAACGATAAACATTTAAAAATCTGTTTTCAAAATAACATCGCTTTTATTTTTCTGTTTTTGTTTACTTCTTTATGCTTCACTTCGTCTTATTTTAAAAAGAAATTTGTTTGTTTTTATGCGAGATGTTATATACTTCGACATATTTTTCCCCCTCCACCTACCAACAGCAACCTGAACAATTTCAATTAACATGCTATCTTACTTTACTGCAACGTTTTATGGTAGTTTTTTTTTTTCTTTTTTCCAAGAAGGAAACTATATTTATAAGAGAATACTTTACAAAAAATACGCAATTTTAAACAAGTCTTGTATTTTTAAATTGATAATTTCTCTCTTAATTTTAGACGTTAGATTAATGTTATCGACAATGCAGAACTGAGAAACAAGCACGATAATCAAATTCTAAGAAAATTTAATTAAAAATATTTTAATAAGAAAATAAGGATAAAATATTTGGTAAATGTTTTGTCTTTTCGTACATTATTTTTTTTTTCATTCTCACAGATTAATGTAGGATATACAGTATGTAAATAAATGTACATTTTATAAATAAATGTTATAATTAGAGCTCAGTAGTTGTTGAAATTGGATATTTTGCGTTTTATTTTGGGCATTTTGTTACTGTTTTACTTATATAAGACATATTTTTAGAAGTTATTTTTAATACATTTGAGCATTTTTTTTTTTACTTTCCAAGAACATGGTGTAAAGAAAGTATTGTAATCATAATTTATGTGTGTGGTGATGAACACAATAAAGCCAAAATGGTACCTGTGCCAAAATGCGCTCCTATTTGCCGAAAATGTTAAAAGCCACTGTAGGAATAACTGTAACACAATAATAATTTTCGTAATTCAGCAGATGGATTAGGTATTTAATCCATTTTTAAACCCTTTTGTAACCCATTCTATAGGAAAAATTACTAAGGAAATGTGACAGAGTAATCACGGCGATGTAATCAAGCATTAGTAGCGCAGCAGTAACGATATTCATATATATATATATAACACATGGGCTGATAAGTTCCCGGTCTGGCACACAGATGACGTTGCAATCGCCGAACCGATGTTTTTTTAGTAAATACTAACATTTAAAAGGTAGTAGAAAAAATGCCATGACGATTCGCCGTGTGGATAAAGCGTTAGAGTGGTTTTAGTTGAACGACTTTGTTGATAAACAAAAAAATGGATAACAATAATTTCAAGAATTGTTATTTGATGAGGAAAAAATACCGTTCAAACAAAAGCTTGGCTAGATAAGCGTTATCCGGACACTGCACCAAGTAAATCAACCATTATTGACTGGTTTGCTGAATTTAAACGTGGTCGTACGGACACCAGTGATGCACCACGCAAAAGAGGTGGTGACTCCGGAAAACATAAAAAGAAGTCCACAAAATCGTTTTGGGGAACCGTAAAGTGAAGTTGCAGGAGATAGCTCAGACTCTGAAGATATCCAAGGAACGTGTAGGTTTTATTTTGAATGAACATTTGTCTATGAAAAAGCTGTTGTCAAAGTGACTGCCGCGCGTGTTGACTTTTGACCAAAAACAACAACGAGTTCTGAACACTGTTTGGAGCTTTTTCGTTATAAAATTATGTTATTTATTGTTAAATTATTATTATTAATCATTTCTTAAATTATTATTATAAAATTATTATTATTAAATTATTTTTTAAATTATTATTATTAAATTATTATTATAAAATTATTATTTTTAAATTATTATTATTATTATTAAATTATTATTATTTATTATTAAAGTTATGTTATTTATTAAAGTTATAAAGTTATAAAGTCATAAAGTTATAAAGCTTTGTTAAAAAGTTGTGTTTTCTTTATTAGACCGGCAACTTATCAGCCCATGTGTTATATATGTGTGTGGTTTTTTGTATACCGCTAACCAGGCCCCTACCTGCCCGGCATGAATGCCTAGCTTAACGGGTTAATGTGTGTGTGTGTGTGTGTTAGATTTTTACGAGGATTTAATTTTTCACGAGAAACATGCATCTGTATAAAGATGATGAATTATTTCAGTCTCTCGATTAAAAATCATGGCGAGGAAGTAAGGCAATGGGGGAAAACGATGAGAATTTTTCCAATAATACTCAGCCAGTTTTCCAGATAATTAGTTTATTCAGAACAGGAGATATGACAGCACAATTTTCACAGGACACAGATGTGTTCTAAAGCCCTCAGGCTTAACTATAAATCACGACATCGTTAAGTTTATCTTAAGGGGCTGTTGAAAAATTCTAAGATTACAATTTGGTCAGCACTTCAAAACACGACAAATCTGCTTTCGGAACGCTTGCAGTCAGTTTTTGTTCAATACGCGGAAAGTTACAGAAGCGACGTAACGTGTGCACGAGCCAATCAGTGAGAGGCGAAATAATGCTAAGCGAATGACGAGCGATGGAGAAGTTTTAACAATAAAGAATCCCCGTACCCAGCTGCGCATTGATTTTAAAGTAAAAAAAAAACGCAGCGCGCGAAGCGAGCCTTGGAATAAAAAATAAAAAAATGGCTTTTAAAAAACATTCGAAATGACAAACTAGCGTCTCTCAGAATATTATAGATTGGATAGTTGATAAAAGTTACGAATGGACTTAAAGTTTTAGATTAAGATTTTGAATAAGATAATTATTAATATACGTGTTATTAATTTTAAAAGGACATTAAATAAGAATAAATATTATTAAGAAATAAGGAAATAATGAATAATCAGGTCAGAATTTAGAATAACTTAAAGGAATATTGCGAAATAAAATTTTTATATAACATATATATATACTAGGTGCGCCAGAAATATGTTAAAATTTTTAAAATTCATTAAAAAGGAACAAATGATGCTAAAAAATTTCTGTCAGCACGAATGGGATTAAAGGGAGATCAGATAATTTTTAATAACAAAAAAGTTGTGGTTAAAAAAATTACAGATATATGACGCTAACATGCATAATATGAATCAGATATATGCAACTTAGGATTGTACACTCACTGCCAAAAGTTAAGCATGCAGCGGTAAAATGCGGAAAAATCGATAAGTACTGTTGGATTGACACGAAATGCGGCAGGAAAGTAGCAAATATATTTATGCATGAAACAAAACAAAGGATTACATACAAAGATGAAAGCAATATTGAATTATCAAATGATAGACTATGAAGTCATATTGGAGTCATTAACAAAAACATGTTTAAAGCCAAAACAAACAAACAGAACCGACATTAGAAGGGTATGTGAATACCCCTCATCTGCATACAAAATTTGCAGTGTGTGACCATGCTTTCCATGAGGTGATCAACCAACATAGAGTCAAGTAATCGCCATTCCTCCTGTAGAGCAGTTTGCAACTCTGTGAGAGTGGCTGGGGGTAGGAAACGTGTACACACAGCACGACCGAGGACATCCCAACGATTTTCAATGAGATTAAGGTCGGGCGAGTACTCCGACCACTAGATACGCGCAATCCCCTCATTCTTCCGGTAGTCTTCATCGAGGACAGCTCTATAAGGACGCGCATTATCATCCATTTAACGAACGCAGGACCAACTGTTGCAGCGTACAATCTGACAGTGAGGTCTACAACTTCATTCCGATACCGGACAGCCGTCACAGAACACCGTTTAAAGCTGTGCAGGTCGGTGAGCTATCCCAACGAAATCCCTGCACACACCATGATGCTTCCATCTCGGAATGCGTCATGTTCGGTGATGTTCTGGGACCGATTACGTGTGCCTACTTCTCTCCAGACCCTTACACGCTTGTCATCTGGGTGCAGGGCAAATTTTGACTCATCCGTGAACATTACGTTGCCCCAATCAGACATAGTCCAATTAATATGTTGTCTTTTGTCTTTGCTCTAAAGATTATTAATAATTGCTGGGTTTTTTTTTTTTTTAATAAATGCAGACGGTGACGTGGATTTTTCAGTTGTTCCAATACTTATCAATATCTCCATCCATATCAAACTTCATTTAGTATTATTTCATTGCTCTAGTCTACCATTTACTTAAGGGCATATACCTACCTGAAAACTTTCAAAAAAGCCTTAGGTGAATCCGGATTATCAAAATCTATTGTTAAATTAAGGAGATCGTTAAATCCGAGTTATACTGTACTTTGCTTTCTCTGAAATATAATGACACGGCGTGAAAGTCTGTAAAGAAATTCCACTATCCGCGTCCAAACAATTTAGATGCTTCATAATTCGGTATGAAGCAGATTGTACATATTATCAATCATAAAATTAGAGAGCTGTTCCAACACTACTCATGATATTATTGCATTTCATTCAAAGTGAAGTTAATCTGATGAAAATATCTGTAAAGTATCTTCGTTCGAAAATTCAAGCTCAACTAATACTAAGACAGTCCGTATTTTTGACTAAAAAAGTAGATTGCAACCCTGGTTTTCTATACAACAGTTGTTCACTTTGATGCGTATTACCACCCCTGAAATTTTTTTCTATTTGGTTAGAGGCGCCGTGTGAGAAATAATCACAGGTGTTTGAAATATCAAGAATAATTACATGCAAAAGTGTTGAATTTTTTTGCATTTTAAAATGTAGTTTTGCTTTGTGTGAAACACAAAATGCAACGAACATGCACAGGAATTCTGTCTCGGTGGTTAATCGTGAAGGAATGCTGTGATAGATCAGGTATATACGTCAGAATTATTCTTTTATCCTCCTTTTTCTCCCACCTTTTTTTTTTTTTTTATAAAGGAAAAGGGCTATTTTTAGGAACGCAAGTTTGGAACTTTTCACTTTCGCGGTCTTTGAGAGATACACATTTTATTTAAAGATTAATTACTTCGTTATATCATAAAATGCTTCTTATTATGTCTGGCTGATTCACAACAAAAAACAATTCGCAATTGAAGTACAGGAGGGACATAAAGTCTTTTCCTGATTACATTAATTAATTGTAGAAAAACTAATATAATTAGGCATATTCTTGTTTCAATATATTGTAAAGACACTTATGAAGTTTTTGATACAAGTTGTTGTGAGCTCGGGGTTCGAAAGGACTGATGCCAATATATAAGAACAATAAAAAGGCTTTATTCACTATAAACAGTGCAATACGAACACCAATATCTTCTGAAAATTACAAGATATTCAGTAATCTTCAAATCCAATAAAAGCACAGCAAAATTTCACACAGAAACAATGCGTTCAATACGACGTATCAACGACAAAATCGATCCGAGAAACACAGTTCTCAATGCAAAGCCTCTCGTATGAATTCAATCGCAGTTGACAGACAACTAACTCACTGAACTGGTGGAGGTCCCTTATATAGACTTCAGAGATCTTTCCAGATTATTCCCGGGCTTTCTAATGCTAGAAATTACCAGAAGGTCCTTCAACTCTCGATAGAGTACTCCAAACGTGAAAGGATCCCAATGTAAATGTATAAGGGGGGGTTGCACAAAAAGTCGCCAAATCTGTCGCCAACTTGGCGACATTTGGCGATATATCGCCAAATTTGGCGACAAAAATAAGTCGCCAAAACCATCGCCAACTTGGCGATAAACCCATTCCTTGGCGATTTTCCAATAGAACTCATTATAAAAACCGATTCTGTAATGTTGTTTTCCTTGCAAACCATCTGAGGCCTTTAGCATTGAGTTACGTGATGCTCAATAGGAAATACATTAATAATACTGCAATTTTCACAATAATAAAATAAAATAAATTTAAACAAATGGAATATTTACAGATATATACAAAATTCATAACATTGCCCCCCTCTCAAGGACTGCACGTCCCGGGCAGTTCAACCCTTGATCGGAAAGCAAACCCGTTGCCAACAAATGCTATACTATTCAAAACACTTAAAGCAAACATGCAAAATAACCATTAAACACATTCATAAAGCTGAATTATACAAAATATACACTTATTTTAAAAAAAAAATTAAATTAAATTAAAGCATAGACATCATTACATACAAGTATTTAAATAATAATAACATTAATAATGATAATGCTAAGCAAAAGAAATTTTTACATTAACTTATATACAAGACCATGGTCATACTAATTTACATTACACTATTTGCAATCAATGCACTAAGTACTATGGCCATAGTATGGAGCCAGCCTGTCGTAATGAACGACTCTAGGCTTCGAACTTGGTGACTTTCGGATCCGAATTACGACATCGTTCAGTCTGTTTAGGACTGTATAAGGACCGTCCCAGTGCGATTGCAGTTTGGGAGAAAGTCCTTTACGTCGAGTCGGATTATAAAACCAAACCTTGTCACCTTCTTTGAATTGATGTCCCGTGGCTTTCGTGTCGTACCTGGTCTTCATCTTCTCCGTTTGTATATTGATCCGCTCTCGAGCCAAGTTGTGGACGTCTTCAAATCGTGCCTGGAGATTCTGCACGTATCCCTCTGGCGATGAAGGCGCATCTGGAGGGCGACCAAAAAGCAGATCACAAGGAAACGAAGATCACGACCGAAAAGCATCTGAGACGGGGAATAGCCGGTCGTTTCATGGACGGCGCTGCGATAGGCGAGGAGAAACAAGGGAAGTTTTTGGTCCCAGTCTTGTTGGTTTCTTGAAACTAGCAGTGAGAGGTTGTTGAGGATGGTACGATTAAACCTCTCAACCATGCTATCCGATTGTGGATGTAAAGGCGTCGTCCTAGTTTTGTCCTTTCCGAGAAGTTGACAGAGACCCTCAATCACAGCAGAGATGAAATTTCTCCCCTGGTCAGAATGCATTTTAAGGGGGACTCCATACCTTGATATCCACTGGTGTACCAAGGCATCCGCAACCGTAGAAGCTTCTTGATCAGGGATGGCATAAACTTCAGGCCATTTTGTGAAATAGTCCATGACAACAAGGAGGTATTTGTTGCCATCAGCACTTCTTGGCAGAGGACCTAGGATGTCAAGGGCGATGCGTTCAAAAGGTGCTCCTACATTGTAGAGATGTAGTCTTCCTCGGCTACGTTTCTTTGGTCCTTTCCGAGCTGCACATGCATCGCAAGATTTGCACCATTGTTCGACGTCAGCTCTCGCTTTTCCCCCAGAAGAAGCGCTCTCGGACTCTGTGTAATGTTTTCATGACTCCAAAATGGCCACCAGTGGGACTGCCATGTAATTCCTTGAGGACGTCTGGGATTCGGGATCGAGGAAATACCAACTGCCACCGAGATGTCTTCCCATCTTCCGATTCGAATTTTCGGAACAGGACACCATTCCTGACGTGGAGAGAGTTCCAAAGAGCCCAATATTGCTTCGTCGTAGGACTGTAAGTCGAGATGTCTTTCCAACTGGGCTTCGTGCTAGAAGATTCTAATAACTCCAAGATTGGTTTGATCTCAGAGTCTGCCATTTGATCTTCTCGAATCTTCTCATCACTCCAGGGATCTGGTGGCGTCAATAGTGAAGTCTTCGTCTGGCGTATGACATATTCGGGATTATACTTGCTTTCTGCTCTGGAACAATAGCGACAGCTCTCGGGACACGGTCTTCTTGATAGGGCATCGGCGTTTCCATGCGATGAGCCTTTGCGATGCCTGATGTCAAAGTCGTATTCCTGGAGCCGTTGTATCCATCTGGCTACTTGGCCCTCTGGGTTCTTAAAATTCATCAGCCATGTTAGGGATGCGTGATCAGTACGAAGGAGAAATTTCCTGCCATAGAGATAGTGATGGAAGTGTTCTATGGCTTTCACTATAGCTAATAACTCCTTACGAGTGACGCAATAATTCCGCTCTGGTTTCGATAAACATTTGCTCCAGTATGCTACGACTCGTTCTTGGCCATCTATTTCTTGATAAAGTACAGCGCCGGCACTTTCATGACTGGCATCCGTGTCCACAATGAACTGTTTCTCGGGGTGCGGATAGGTAAGGACTGGAGAGGATGTGAGTGCTTCTTTCAGCCGCTGGAAGGAATTCTCGCATTCTTGTGTCCATAGAAACTTCTGCTTGCGTTCAGTGAGCCTATGCAATGGTCTTGCGATGTTGGAGAACCCCTGGACAAACTTTCTGTAATAAGTGCATAGTCCCAGAAAGCTTCGCAACTGATGGACATTTTCCGGACGCTTCCAGTTCTTTACTGCGGACACTTTTTCAGGATCTGTTCGAACACCTTCAGCTGAGATGATGTGTCCTAAATAATTTACTTCGCGTTGGAAGAACTTGCATTTCAGAGGGTTCAGCTTTAAATTCGCCGCTCTTAGCTTCGTTAACACTTTTCGAATATTTCCAAGATGTTCTTCAAACGTGCGGCCACCAATGATGACGTCATCTAGGTAGATGAGACAAGCTTCAAAAGTCAGGCCTTTTAACACTGTCTCCATGAGGCGCTCGAACGTTGCTGGAGCATTGCAGAGCCCGAACGGCATAACTTTAAATTGCCAAAGTCCTTGTCCAGTAGTAAATGCAGTCTTCTCTTTGTCATCAGGATGGATCTCTACCTGCCAATATCCACTCTTCAAATCCAGTGTGGAAAACCATTTATGTCCTGAAAGAGTATCTAGCGTGTCGTCTATTCTTGGTAGAGGATAGCTGTCCTTCTTCGTGATATCGTTAAGTTTACGATAATCCACACAAAATCTTGTGGAGCCATCTTTCTTTCGGACCAACACGATGGGAGAGGCCCACGGACTTGATGACGGTTCGATGATGTCACTATCCTGCATCTGTTGTAAGAGCTTAGACACCTCTTCTTGTTTAGCGAACGGCAAACGTCTGGGATGCTGTTTAATCGGTGGATGGCCGGCAGTATCAATTCTATGCCGTGTCAGTGAAGTGCGACCAATATCACACTCGTTTTGAGAAAACACATCATTAAATTCCTGGAACAGTCTTTCTGCGGCATGTCTCTGTTCAGGAGATAAATTTTCATTTCGTCCAATTTCAGGTGTTAAACTTGTAGGCGGCTCCGACAACAACAAGCTCGGGTCTTTGCATACACAGGTGACTGGAGCACAGGTTGCAAGCACTTCACCCTTCTGGATAATTCTAGACTTTTCACTTACGTTTGCAATTCTCACGGGTATCACATCTCTCGACAGATCTACCAGCGCTGATGCTATTAGCACTTCCTTTGGGCTCTTCTCAGGATATCCAGTCAAGCCATACTGGAAAATTCTTTCGTTTCCAGTTACCCCAGGTATCATCATTTCGGTTCGAGGAGGGATGATAACATCTGCCTTGGCTGTGATCCGTTGAATGGACCCGGACTCATTTCCAAGTTTAAAAATAGTGACATCTTCTTGAGCAGAGCGTAACTCATTATTCTTAAAATCCAGTGTAAATCCATGCTCTTTTAAAAAGTCCAGTCCGAGTATGAAAGGATCTGAAATATCGGCCACATAGACTGTATGATGGTAAGCGGCGTTCCCAAACTTTATTTCCAGTGTCATTCTTCCAAATATGTCGATCTTATCTCCGGTCACAGTTTGAAGGATAACACGTGGCGGGGTCCAGGAGAGTTTTTCTTTCAGCCGCTGAGCTAGATCTTTCCGAATGATGGTCACATTGGCTCCTGTATCGATGATCATATTACAGGGCAAATCATTCACACTTCCGACTAGAAAAACTCCGTTTTCGCCGCAACTTCTAGCAGAAATTTCACATACTTGAAAATGAGGCTTCTTAAGATCTGGCAACCTCCACCCCGTAAGATGACCATTAATCAGTTTTCCTGCTCCTCCGTTCGCGGGTGAGCTATTACCTTCAGTGCTGGGTCGTCTTGGGCAGTCGATTTGGATATGGCCTTCTCCACCGCATTTCCAGCACTTGATCTTCCTGTAAGGCTTGTTGGCCATTAAGGAGTTCATCTGTCTCATTATGTCCTTCATCTGCTGCTGTAAGCGCTCCACAGCTCTATCCGACGTCTCAGGCATGTTGGCTACTCGCACAAAGTGTCGATCTTTCCTTGTAGCTTGCTGGGCTGCCTCGAATTTCAGGGCATAAACTAAAGCCCCTTTTAAGTCACTGAGATCTGCAATCCGGAGTTGTTTCTGGATCTCAGAGTCACGCACACCATCAATAAAATGCTGCAGAGCCAAGCTTTCTCTAATTTCAGTCGGACAGTCAGGATAAGCAAGATGTGAAAGTCTCTCGACATCCGTAGCAAGCTCTTGCAGGGATTCAGTGGATTTCTGCTGTCGAGATTTGAGCTGGAGTCTGCTATATTCCTTCATGCATTTCTCGCCAAAGCGTAATTCTAAGGCACTGACGAGCGTTTCAAAATCCAGCGGTTCATTTGCAGGCAAAGTCTGTAGGACGTCGGCAGCATCAGCTCGTAGAGAAGCAGCTAACTGGCAAGCCTTTGTCTGGGAATCCCATCCATTGGCGTCCGCTACGATCCCAAATTGTGTCTTAAAAACTGGCCATGAGGATTTTCCGTCATAGGTCGAGAGTTTAATAGAGGCCCGGGGAAGCATAGCTTGATACTTGACATCTTCGGGATAGTTTTCGGCAGTTATCTTTTGTTTCTTCACATTTTCCAACTCCTTTTCTATACTCTCTATCCTTTCTTCTACGGTATTGGCTGTCTTTTGAACTTTTTCCTCTATTTCCAGAAATCTTCCTTCAAATTTGTTTTCCACGCTGTCAATTCTTTCATTTAAAGATGTTATTTTATTATCTATTAATTCTTTCAACTCACCAAGGTTGGTTGACATATCCTTCTTCATTTCTTCCGACATCTCTTTCATTTCAGCCTGGTTTGCGGTCATTTTCTCATCTATCGCTGACATTTCCTTCTTCATTTCTTCCGACATTTCCTTCATTTCAGCCTGGTTTGCAGTCATTTTCTCATCCATCGCTGACATTTCCTTCTTCATTTCAGCCTGGTTCGCAGTCATTTTCTCATCCATCGCTGACATTTCCTTCTTCATTTCAGCCTGGTTCGCAGTCATTTTCTCATCCATCTCTCCTAATTTCTCCAATAATTTAGTCAGTTGCGCCTCCATTGCTCTGGTAATCGGCATTCAATCCCACTTCTGACACCAAATGTTGTGAGCTCGGGGTTCGAAAGGACTGATGCCAATATATAAGAACAATAAAAAGGCTTTATTCACTATAAACAGTGCAATACGAACACCAATATCTTCTGAAAATTACAAGATATTCAGTAATCTTCAAATCCAATAAAAGCACAGCAAAATTTCACACAGAAACAATGCGTTCAATACGACGTATCAACGACAAAATCGATCCGAGAAACACAGTTCTCAATGCAAAGCCTCTCGTATGAATTCAATCGCAGTTGACAGACAACTAACTCACTGAACTGGTGGAGGTCCCTTATATAGACTTCAGAGATCTTTCCAGATTATTCCCGGGCTTTCTAATGCTAGAAATTACCAGAAGGTCCTTCAACTCTCGATAGAGTACTCCAAACATGAAAGGATCCCAATGTAAATGTATAAGGGGGGGTTGCACAAAAAGTCGCGAAATCCGTCGCCAACTTGGCGACATTTGGCGATATATCGCCAAATTTGGCGACAAAAATAAGTCGACAAAACCATCGCCAACTTGGCGATAAACCCATTCCTTGGCGATTTTCCAATAGAACTCATTATAAAAACCGATGCTGTAATGTTGTTTTCCTTGCAAACCATCTGAGGCCTTTAGCATTGAGTTACGTGATGCTCAATAGGAAATACATTAATAATACTGCAATTTTCACAATAATAAAATAAAATAAATTTAAACAAATGGAATATTTACAGATATATACAAAATTCATAACAAAGTATTTACGTCAGTAAGTTTCGATGTGAACACCCTTGGTAACTTGAAGAATGTCAAGGCGATATTCCATTTCTCGCCACTTATTGCCCAACATTTGGGATGTCACGACTGGACACAGCATCTGTGATCCTGACCTTGAGTGGATATCCCATGAATATTGAAAAATAGGAAAAACTTAATAATTGGATTTTTTACAGTGCGTTAGGCGAAGGATTTTTGTGTAAAATATGTTCAGTTTGTTTTTCAAAGGGGCCTTGGATTGATCAAGCCTTATATCTAGGGCATCATCCATCCCGATGAGAAAAAACTTAAGAACATAACTTTTCCATAATAAAAATTTTACAGTATTACATTCAATGGTTATTTCGTAATATTGTTTTGTAATCAGGGAAAGACTTTATGACACCCTGTTCCCAGGTTCCAGGCACCCTATATAATATGTATTCAATGCAGTCTACTTATTGCGCTAAATTATATTTTAAAATGATATTTTGCATCTTCAATTTCATTTTAAAATTAGAAAATTTCAGAAATCAAAGAATTTCTTGAATATAATAAAAATTCAATTGTGTAAAAATAATTTTTCCTTATTCGTCACAGATCCTATAAAACCGTGAGCAGATTGTAACAAATGTTACACGAATCGAAAAGCAAAACAAATATGACATCAAATGTTTTACAATTATATGCATTGCATTTTACATTAAACATACAAGATGTTTCATGGTGTTATTGGCGAACAGATAATTCATAAACGGTTAACCTCATAAGTATACTTCCAGTTATAACAAAGATCAAATATTTTACAATTTTCTGCATTGCAATTTACGTTAAACGTAAAAGGTACTTCTTTTTTTTATATACCGCTAACCAGGCCCCTACCTGCCCGGCATGAGTGCCTAGCTTGACGGGTTAGTACCTGGGAGCTGGGCGGAAATCGCCTGATCACAGCTTGGCTGTGATCCACCTGACTATAGATTTGTTGACATCGCTGCAGTGCTTGCTCTTTTGTTGTTTGCAACAGTTATCTTTGTTTGCCGGTTCAAGGTTTCTATTTAACTTTGTTGAATTGACAGACTTAAAAGGTCTCGTAATTTAGAACCTTGATCAGGTGAGGAGACCCTCACCTGACTAGGCACCCCCAGATGTATAATTCACAGGGAACTTGGAGGGCTTTGCACCCACGACGGATTTTACATGCACCAGGCGCCTATAGCGTACATAGATTTTCATATTTGTCGTCTCTGTTGACTTGTCACGCTCATGGTGGATTGTCGCTGTAGTTTTTATCGCCTTTTTTAGGGGGCTGATTTCACTTTTCGTGTTTATTTGTCTCTGACAGGGTTTTTTGCCGTTTTTATGGGCTCACCCCTGCTGTCGGTTGTTTCTGTCTGTTATCATTCGTTAGGTTTTGTCTCTTTCTTGATAAATTGATACCTCTAGCTTGTGATAGAGCTGGTTGTCACATTTTGAAACTTGGTCTTCTTTCGAGAGTTTCACTGGTTATTATGTCACTATCGTGGGTTTTGTCACATTGTAACTTTTGTTACTGGTAGTTGTCACATTGTAATTTTTGTTACTGGTGGTTGTCACATTGTAACTTTTGTTACTGGTGGCTGTCACATTTCTGGATGTTGCACACTCATTGTTGTTTTTGTCAATTTATCTCACCCATGCATTATAGCTGGGGGTTTTGATTTTATTTTTTTTCCCTTCGTGAATACGCTTAATGCGATCAGTCCATTGAATCCTAATGGCTGTTATCACTGCTTTTGAATTTTGTGCAACTTGTTGATTTGTTGTTTGAGAAACTTGTCGCACTAATGGAGTGGGGCTTGTTCCGTGGCCGTTAGTCCGTCATATATCCATGAGGCTGTATTCACTTGATGAGGCACATTTTTTTTGTTCCCTATTCACTTTCTTTGGCAGGTGTGCTTTGTGCATTCACCAATTAATTATTTTGTTGTGTTTTGTTCGCTTTTTGTTGGTTATTTGACTTCATCAGTTGGTGAAATTCAGTCCGTCACAGATGACTTCCACTTCTCACTAGTGCTGAAGAAAAAAATCGATTTTTTTGGCGTAGCAAAGAGGTTCCATTGCTACATTTTTATTTTTTATTTATTTATTTATTTTTTATTTATTTTTTAAAGCTATATTAGAATATATACTTACCAAAGGGATGGCTTTTGAGGGTGGGAAATGCTTTTGAGGAATCTCGCTGCTGGGAAAGTGTATTTATTCTGATATGAGATCGATTTTTTTACTAACCATCTCATCACTGCTCTTCCTTTTGTTTGTACTTGTTTGTTGTTCGCTAACTGGTTGTGCAATATTTTTTTCGTTGTTCGGTGTGATATGGATCAGATGTAGTGATTGGGTTAGTGAGCAGTCTGTTAGATAGTGTTTGGAGGTTCCCAACTCCCCGCATTAGCAGTTTGGTGCGTCTTTGCACCTAAACCTGTGTAAGTAGTCCGGGAATGCACCGTGACCCGTGTAAATTTGACTTAGTAGATTGCAGCTAATGATTCTGCGAAAGTCTACTTTTGGGAAGTATTCATATGTCTTCCTGCCCGTTTCCCCATAATCCCACTCGAACTGCCATTGTTTGATAGTGAGTTCTTTTAGTTTTATTTTTATGTTTGATATCGGTCTTTCCAGATGGTATGGAATTTCTTTAGATTGGTTTTCTGCAGCCTGTTTTGCTAATTCGTTGGCATCCTCGTTTCCTTGGATGCCCACATGTGCTTTGACCCAGCTAATTTTGAATTTATGGTTTGAGTCTTTTACGGTTTTTTGTATTGTATCGATTAATTTTGCTACATTGAAGGGTTTACTGAGTGATTGGATGGCTGACATGCAGTCCGAGCGAATGCTTGGTGTCACTGGCTACTAGCTAATTTACAAACGGTTAACCTCCGAAATAAACTTCTAGTTACAACCAAGATGATATCAAATATTTTACAATTATTTCCATTGCATTTTACATTAAATATACGAGGTGTTTACTAGTGTCATTGGCGATTAGCTATAGTTCACAAACGATTAACCTCAGAAATATACTTCCAGTTACAACAAAGATGATATTAAATATTTTACAATTATCTGCATTGTAATTTATGTTAATCGTACAAGATAGTTCATGGAGTCATTGGTGAATAGCTAATTCATAAACGGTTAACATTAGAAATATGCTTCTAGTTACAACAAATATGACATCAAATGTTTTATTATCTGCATTGCATTTTACATTAAACATACAAAGTGTTTCATGATGTCATTGACAAATAGATAGTTCATAAACGGTTAACCTCAGAAATATACGTCCAGTTACAACAAAGTGTCGAATATTTTACAATTATCTGCATTGCAATTTACGTTAAACGTACAAGGTATTTCATAATGTGATAAGCGAATAACTAGTTCTTAAATGGTTAACTTCAGAAAAACACTTCCAGTTACAAAAAATGTTTAAAAGGATGTCAAGACGTATTTCAGAAGCCGCTTGAAACGCTAAAAATATTCATGAAGAATTTCTCATCTACAAATTTTTAGACGTACTCCTATACGTTGTGTAACAATTTCAGTAAATCTCTCACAGTCTGCTAATTAGGCAGAGTAATCAAAGATAGAAGTTCCCAAGAGTTGGAAAACTTTTCTCACGCTTAGCTGTGGGGGTGACAAGAATGCCGGTTACTACAATAGGAAAAGATGAGCTTCGATCAATCTTGTGAAACTGAAATTGCTAGACAGCAAATATTTCTCTGATCTGACCGTCTATGTGTGGGGTCTCGGATCGTGGGAATTTCCTGCGTGAACATTTAAAAGTTCAGTAAGACCTCCCTAAAAAGGCTTTATCCAATGACGTAAACTAAAACTTTTTTTGATTGGTGATCGGAGAATCTTTTGTTCGAGCAAACGGACCGGAGAAGAAGATCGAGAGAGGTTAGTTGGAGTTTCGGCAGGAGAACGAGTGTTGGTGGAAAACACTCATCTCAGGAGAGGTTTGCTGACAGATTTTTGAATGAGAGAGTGCGATCTCTCTGAAGTCAACGCAACAGCCTTGGATTTGGTCTTTCGGAGAGAGTGAAAAGTAGCTCTAGTTAAGACTTTAAGATTTTAAAACTACTGTAAAAGACTGGACTATTTGGTGATTTGCTATAAATTACAAGTCGAGCGAACTCAGCTAAAAAAAAATTGTTGTAAATAATTTTTACCTCTAGAAATTTCAAGAACGCCTTTTAAATAAAATTTGTTCTGAAACATTTAATGAAGGTGATCCATTGTGAAATCGGCTCCACGCTACCCCATTTCAAAAACACACAACATCGTGGATTCTTTACAGCTGGTGGCAGCGGTGGGATATTTCGACAAAAATTTATTAGCATTAGTGAAGAGAGTCCAGACAGTAGCAGTGACGCCCGCCCGCATCTAAGCGCGCAAGATCTGACGCCAGTTCAGGAGAGGAAAGCAGAGACCAAAGCAAGCCTTGCAGTGTCACGACAGACCACAGTTCCGTCCTGGAAGCAAGCCCGTGTTTACAGAGAACAAGCCCGAAGCAAGCCCTTGCATTGGCACGACAGACCACAGTTCCGTCCTGGAAGCAAGTCCGTGTTTACAGAGAACAAGCCCGAAGCAAGCCCTTGCATTGTCACGACAGACCACAGTTCCGTCCTGGAAGCAAGCCCGTGCTTACAGAGAACAAGTCCGAAGCAAGCCCTTTCTAGGAAACATCAGGAGTCGACAAACCGAGATAACCTGTGAAATCGACGACGTCTAGGCCAGACCCGAAACCGGCGACAGATGATGCAGACAAAGACTGTAGAAAAGGTAAGCTCAATTCATTTTTGAGTGGCTCTCATTTTGTTTACATATTCTTTGTTGAGGAAAATTCATTTCTGAGAAATTTTTTATTTGAATATTGATATATGATAAATTATGATAAATTTTTAAATCTAATAACTTTTAACATATTTGGAAAAATATATGTATATTTGTTATCAGCATAAAATTTGATAGTGTGAATTTTCTTTTGGCAGTAAAATAATATAAGGATTGTCAGGCTAAATGTGTATATATATAATTTTTTTTCTCGAAAAAAAAAAAAGAGATAAAAATTTTGATTTTTCAAATAAGTCGATTGTCTAGTTATTCATGATTGAAAGATTTCAAAGGTGTACTTTTTTATATTATTAGTGAAACAATAGATGTTGTTGATAATCAAATATTTTGAATATGTGATGTTAGGAAAATTTTTTAGCAGTTGCAAAAAGTGGTCATTTTGTTACCTGCGGGGTCAGAAATATCAAGTATTGGTTGAATTATGAGCACAGAATTTCAAATTTCTAAATTTGTTTTAAATTTGGATGACCTACACCAAAACGTGTCAGTGTATTGAAAATTTTACAATATTGAAAATTTATTTTTATATGTATACTATTTTTATTATTCCTCAAATTGAATTGTATTTAAAATTGTTAGTATTATGTGGGTAGTAGCAGAAAATTTTCCATAAAGTGTTAGAATCCCTGTTGCATAAGTTAGCGAGCGAAACTATCATTTTCATCTTTATATTGTATTTACATAAAATTTTAAAATGCAAGAAGTAACTGATCTGAAACAGTGCAGGAAAATTGATTTGCAGAATTTAGCGGAAGAATTGGGAGTGGAAATAGGGAAAAATGACAGGATACCGGTAATTATCCAAAAAATCGAAGCTGCCGATGATTACGATAAAGATTTTGCATTTACGCAAGCTGCGTATATCATGAAAGATCGCGAAGACAAGATAGCCGCGGATAAAGAGGAAAAACAAAGGGAATATGAGAGGGAGAAAGAAGAAAGAGAAAGAGAGGAAAAACAAAAAGAACGCGAATTTACGTTAGAACAACTTAGATTGACGCAACATGCAAATAGACGTAGTTCAACTAACAGTACCGGGTCGGAACGCCCACCTAAATTGCCGCTTCGAACAATCATGCATCGATTTGATCCAGAACGCTCGGATATAACTTTGTTTTTAAATTTGTTCGAACGACAGGCGACCAAAGCGGAAATAGAGACAGGTGACTTAGTGACGCATTTATTAGCTTTAGTGCCGGTAGAAATTGCAGAGTTAATTTTAAGGGAACCGCAAGATCAGACGGATAACTTTGAATACGTCAAAAAGTTTTTGCTTGAACGATTCCGTATGAGTCCCGAAGCATATCGTCAAAAATTAATGAAACATCCACGCAATCCAGGTGCTCCGTGGAAGGATATTATTTTTGAACTCAATAGTTATTTAGAGGGTTGGTTAAATGGGTTAGATGTTACAGATTTCAATAGTCTGAAAAATTTATTGATAACGGACCAGATCAAGCGCCGTACTTCTAGCGAATTGAAAGAGCATTTCATTGATTCGTGGGCAAACTACAAAGACCCGTTAGTTTTGGCAAATTGTCTCGACGAATATGAAGCGATTAAAGGCCCTTCGAAAAAACTTTGGAATGTAAGGCCCCCTCCAGATAAAAGAACCGAAAAACCAAGGTTCGAAGAAAAAACGCGAAGTGAGAGAATTTCCGAAACCAAAACAAATTGGCGAGACAAAGATATTAACAAAGACAAAGAGCGCATATTTGAACAAAAGAGGTGGAACAAATGTTTCGTGTGTGGATCCTCCCAGCATTTGAAAGCAAATTGCCCAGAGTACAAAAAAAACGAAAGACCCATCTCTAAAATTAGTCACATCCGAAACAGCCCTGAATTGGAAGAAGGTTTTAGACCCTATTTAAGTCATGCGCTAATTAATGGAAAAGAAATTACCGTGTTGAGAGACACGGGTTCCTGTTCGGACGTGGTGTCTAGGAAATTCATTAATTCGGATCAATTAGACGGGGGAACCGTTTGGGTAAGACAACCATTGATAAATGATTTGCATTGTCTGCCTACGGCCGATGTAATTCTCGAAATTAAAGACGTTGGAAATGTGAGGACTAAAGCAATTGTGGCCGACAGCGAAGCAGATATGTCTTATTATATTTTGGGTAACGAAACGCAGAAGTTGATAGACGAGATTAAAAACGGAACAATTAAAACCCTACATGCGGTAATAACGCGTAGTCAGACTAAAACGAATCCGAAAGAAAAAGAAAACGAACCGAACAAGGAAGTTACTCTTTCTCCCCTAGCCGGGGAAAACGAAAAAGAGGCGGATGATGAGGTGACAGTTGAGACCTGGGAAAAAGATTTAATCCCCGAAGTTCTAAATGATCAATGCTTAGATCTGGCTAAAGTAGGTAGGGGTGAGTTTGGAATGGAACAAAGCAATGACCCTTCTTTAGACATTATCAGGAAAAAGGCAATGGAAAAAAAATCGCATTATGAAATAAAAGACTCGTTGATAATACGAAAAACTAAAGACCATCGGGGGTTTGAACGAATTCAACTAGTGGTTCCGGCAAAATATAGGATAGGCCTTCTGAATGCATGTCATGAGGGAATCGCGGCTCACATGGGCGAATTGAAAACAAAAGACAAAATTTTAAGATATTTCTTTTGGCCGAACATAATAAAAGAAACGGAAAATTTCGTAAAATCTTGTGACTCATGTCAAAAAGTGGGAAAGGCGGGGGAGCAGAAAAGGGCCCCGCTGAAGCTAGTACCTATAATTTCAGAGGTATTTTCAAAACTTTCGGTGGATCTTGTAGGCCCCTTACCAGTGTCTAACAAGGGAAATAGGTATTTATTAACTGCAATTTGTTGTTATTCGCGATACCCTGAGGCTATACCCATACCAAACATGCTTTCTGAAACGGTAGTCGAGGCCCTAACCTTAATTTTTAGTCGTTTAGGCTACCCCTTTGAAGTACAGACAGACCTTGGAAAATCTTTTACTTCAAGTTTAACCACCATTTTTCTGGAGAAATTTGGAGTGCAACTAAATCATTCGAGTGTATGCAGACCTTCGTCCAATTTGATAGAACGATGGCACCGCTCTGTCAAACGTTTATTAAAGGTATTGAGTGTGGAAAACGGTAGTGACTGGAAGAAAAATCTACCGCATGCACTGTTAGCCTTGAGGACGGTAACGCATGAGTCGACCGGTTTCAGCCCGGCCGAGTTAGTACATGGGAGAAATCTACGGACCCCGGAAACCTTATTGTTCGAACAATGGACAGGGGAAAGTCAAGAGCCAGAGTTGGTCACTGAATATGTTTTTAATCTTATGAATAGGTTAAAGCGCTGTCAGGAATTAGCAGTCCAGAATATGACGGTCGCTAGAGACAAAAGAAAAATCTGGTACGATAAAAATGCCGTCGAAAGGCACTTTGAGCCAGGGGAAGAAGTGTTAGTCTTAGCAACGAACAAAAAGAATAAAATGTCGGTAGGGTGGATAGGTCCCGGAAAGATCGAATCCAAAATTTCCGCGACAAATTATATAGTGAGTGTTCCGGGCAGACGGGAAAAATCACAGATCTATCATGTAAATCTCTTAAAACCGTATGTAAAAAGGGTGGGAAAAATAAATATTTTAACCCGCGAATTTCACGAGCCAGATGCATCCCAAGACTTAGAGATTGTGTACCCCTTAGCAGACTCCAGCAGTTACAAGTTTAGCGAAGTAGTGGAGGATAGTGGGTTAAGGGATCGGTGCAGTAACGAACAATTGCATATGTTGGAAAATTTATTGGACGAATACAGCGAAGTGTTCTCGAACGACCCAGGATTAACGGATCTCACGGAACACGATATAGAACTTATAGAAGAAAAACCGGTGAGAATAAGGCCATACCGTACATCGCCCAGACAAAATGAAATTTTAAAAAAGGAGATTAAGCGCATGTTAGAACTCAACATAATTAAGGAAGGGGAGTCTAATTTTAATTCTCCGATGATATTGGTGGAAGCCCCGGGAAAAGATCCGCGCCCCTGCATTGATTATAGAAAACTGAACGCAATTACGAAGGCAGAGTTTTTCCCACTCCCGAATATAGAGGAAAGGGTTGAAAAAGTGGCAGCCGCGAAGTATATTACGGTGCTTGATTTGACAAAAGGATATTGGCAGATACCCATGACACCCAGGGCGCAGAAATTGGCCGCATTTGTGACTAACTTTGGAAGTTTTTTACCTCTGTCAATGCCTTTTGGGCTCCTCAACGCGTCGTATAGGTTCTCTAAATTCATGGCAAAATTGTTATATGGTCTAGAAGAATTTTGTTTACCCTACCTAGACGATATGGCCATATTTTCAGACGATTGGGAGGAACATATCAAACATCTTGAAAAGGTATTAGTCAGAATAAGGGACGCTAAATTAAAAGTTAAAATAGCGAAGTGCAAATTCGCACAGAAGACGGTTAAATATCTAGGCCACATAGTGGGGGAAGGACAACGAAAACCCGCCGAAGCTAAAATCCACGCCATCACGGAATTGCCAGCGCCAGAAACCAAAACAGAAATTAGGAGATGCCTAGGTATGGCAGGGTATTACTCGCGTTACATAGAAAATTACGCCACTATAGTTGAACCTCTCACGCGAGCGCTGAAAGGAAAACACAAAAAAGAAAAAATAGCATGGAGTGACGAAATGAGTAAGGCGTTCGATCTACTAAAAGATAAACTCACCAGGGAACCGATTCTATACGCCCCAAATTATGATTTGGAATTCGTTGTGCAAACAGATGCGTCTGAAAAAGGGATCGGAGTAGTGTTGGCACAGAGGCAGGGCTCAGAAGAACATCCCATAATATACCTCAGCCGGAAGTTTACTGACCCAGAAAAAAGTTTTAGCGCAACGGAAAGGGAATGCGCGGCAATAATTTTTGCGATCAAGAAACTAAGACATTACATTGACGGTCAAGAATTTCGTATAGAAACAGACCACAACCCTTTGGTGTTTCTGAAAAATAATGCAGGTAACAATCCCAGATTACTACGATGGGCGCTAGCCCTGCAACCCTTTCAATATGCCATCCGACACAAACCGGGTAAAGATATACCCCACGTTGACTACTTAAGTAGAGCAATTCAGTAGTAAGTTTTTGAGTAAAATCCAATCTGTTGTACATATTTGATTATTTTTAGTTTTATTTGTTATTTTGGCATGTGTAGTGAAAAAAAAAAAAAAAAAAAAAAAGTCTCTTTCAAAAAAAAAAAAAAAAAAAAAGTCTCTAATGCTAGATGTTCAAGCAATGGTAAGCAGTATATAAGAAATCAGGTCACTGATGTATATAGTGAGGTTAAATTGAAATGTTATTTGAGCCACTCAAATATGTTGAGCTAATCCTTTTTTTTGCAGATTTTCCGCGTTTTAACCCGGAAAATGTTTTGATGGTGGGGGTGTTGTAACAATTTCAGTAAATCTCTCACAGTCTGCTAATTAGGCAGAGTAATCAAAGATAGAAGTTCCCAAGAGTTGGAAAACTTTTCTCACGCTTAGCTGTGGGGGTGACAAGAATGCCGGTTACTACAATAGGAAAAGATGAGCTTCGATCAATCTTGTGAAACTGAAATTGCTAGACAGCAAATATTTCTCTGATCTGACCGTCTATGTGTGGGGTCTCGGATCGTGGGAATTTCCTGCGTGAACATTTAAAAGTTCAGTAAGACCTCCCTAAAAAGGCTTTATCCAATGACGTAAACTAAAACTTTTTTTGATTGGTGATCGGAGAATCTTTTGTTCGAGCAAACGGACCGGAGAAGAAGATCGAGAGAGGTTAGTTGGAGTTTCGGCAGGAGAACGAGTGTTGGTGGAAAACACTCATCTCAGGAGAGGTTTGCTGACAGATTTTTGAATGAGAGAGTGCGATCTCTCTGAAGTCAACGCAACAGCCTTGGATTTGGTCTTTCGGAGAGAGTGAAAAGTAGCTCTAGTTAAGACTTTAAGATTTTAAAACTACTGTAAAAGACTGGACTATTTGGTGATTTGCTATAAATTACAAGTCGAGCGAACTCAGCTAAAAAAAAATTGTTGTAAATAATTTTTACCTCTAGAAATTTCAAGAACGCCTTTTAAATAAAATTTGTTCTGAAACATTTAATGAAGGTGATCCATTGTGAAATCGGCTCCACGCTACCCCATTTCAAAAACACACAACATCGTGGATTCTTTACAGTTGTATTTATAAAGCGTGTTCAAATGAAAATGATTCCAAGTGTCGCACGTGAACAGTTTTCAATGTATTTTCGTGAAACAAACACGATAGTGAAGATGTACGTACCACGCGTGCGCATGCGCAAGCAGATTTGCAATAACCTCATTCGTAAGGACGTGGCATTCAGTTAAAAATGGCTGGTGTGGATGCAACTGCATCAGAAACGGATCAGCGAGCTGTAATTAAGTTTTAAACACTGGAAGGGTGTAAGCCGGTGGATATTCATCGCAGAATGCTGGCTGTGTCGCGAAGGTGTGTGCCGAGGCACTGGCCCCTAAAAAGTGGAAAGTCCTGGAACATCCACCTTACAGTCGAGATCTGTCACCTTGCGAATATCACATCTTTGGACCGCTGAAGAAAAGCCTAAAGGGTCAACGATTTCACTCCGACGAGGACGTAAAGACTGCAGTTCTGAACTGGTTCCATGATCAACCGACATCGTTCTTCGCGGACGAAATTCGTAACCTTCCTAAGCAATGGGACGCCTGCCTAAACGCCATGGGTGATTTTTTTTTAAACAAACTTTGTATGCATTTCACTCATTAAATATTGTTGTTTCTATTTATGTATCTGTCTCATTTCTGTCCCCACGCCTCTCATGGATACACACATCGAATCACTTTCATTTGAACATTCCTCATAGAAAATAATCTTCATCTTCTAACACAAAACACATTAAAAGAATTCATGGTTCTTCAATAAAAAGCGTCTGAGTTATTAAAATTTAAGATTAGTTAGTTCCAAGTTCCAAGTAATAATGTCTCTTGAATAAAATTGTTTCAGCCATGATCTTTACGGTCTGCATAAAACAAAACCTGAAATTCTGTACACATTAACATTATGTTTAGATTTCACTTAACTAAATATCATCAATTGGTTCTAGAGCGTTCTGAAATGTCTTTTGACATTCATTAATGAGTTAAGCAAGGGGTTCTGTATAATTTTGCCACTAAAATTTCAGTTGTATTAAAAAATATATTTGTCGCCATTACCGCCAAGTTTTTGCTATTCTCACTGGGTTCGTGCGCTTTTACCACAATTTTAATAAAATTGTTTCAGCCATGATCTTAACGGTCTGCATAAAAATAATAAAAACTGAAATTCTGTACACACTAAGATTCTGTTTAGATTTCACTTAACTAAATATCATCAATTGGTTCTAGAATTTTCTGAAATATCTTTTGACATTCATTAATGAGTTAAGCAAGGGGTTCTCTATAATTCTGCCACTAAAACTAAAGTTGTATTTTAAAATATTTTTTTCGCCATTTTTGCCAAGTTATTGCCATTTTCACAGGGTTTGTACGCTTTTACCACAATTTTAATAAAATTGCTTCAGCCATGATCTTAACAGTCTGCATAAAAAAATAAAGACTGAAATTCTGTACACACTAAGATTATGTTTAGGTTTCACTTAACTAAATATCATCAATTGATTCTAGGGCAGTGTTTCTCAACCTTTTTTTTGTTGACGGCACACTAAAAATATCTGAAATTATTTGCGGCACACCTCAATATAAAAAATGGGTACTTTTCGGTTAGCCGGGCGCCAGTGTTATATATATTGATAGATATTTATGTATATACAACACCGGCTAACCAAAAAGTACCAAAAATGTATAAGTTGTATGACACACACAAAAAAAAATTACTTACAAAATTTATTCAATGAGAGGGCTGAGCCTGTTTTATGGAACAAATTAAATCGAAACGAGGTTCCAAAGTCGTCAGACAAGCTTGCATTACATCGTCAATTTTTAAAAGTCTTTCTCGTGTTTTGGACTTCCAAATTCACCGAGCCATGAAGATGCAAAAGGCAGAAGAATTTTAATAGCTTTCAAGCTGATTGCAGGATACAAATTGTTGACAGAAAGCCAAAACTCATATAAATATTTCTCGAAGAATATTGAGCGGTAAAACTTATCGTTTCTCAAATCAATTAGTTCTTTTTCCATTGTTGCCAAATTTGGTGTCTTTCAAATTACAAATGGGTTGATTAACCAATCATATTCGTCAACTGAAAGTGATGGAAAATAGTTTTTCAGTGAGGTTTGGAGTTAGTCAATGGTGCTTATCATTTCGTCTGCAAATTGTCTTTTCGACTGAGATTCATTGACACCCGGAAAACAGTCAAAATTTCCTTTTGATATTTCAGATTTTCACAGTGTTAATTTTTCTTCAAATGATTTAAGTTTTGATGTTGATGTGACGATATTCTCAGATGGACCTTGAAGACTTAAATTCAGAGCGTTCAGCTTTTCAAACAAGGCCGAGAGAAACTGAACTTTAAGCCACCAAATTACGTCGTGAAGAGAAAATTCAAAGCATGTTTTATCGCTTCCAAGAACAATATCACCTCGGCTTTCAGGTGTACGAGTCGTTTCAAAACCTTTCCCTTCGCAAGCTAACGCACTTTGGTGTGATATAAAAGAGTTTTGTATTCGGAATCCATTGCGTCACAAAGCTGAGAGAAAATTCGAGATTTCAGAGGTCGACTCTTGATGAAATTGACCACTTGGATAACTTCCTCAGCATATCTGGAGTTAAAGATTTTGAAACGAGATATTCTCTGTGAATCATACAGTGGGCGCTTATAATATTTGGATCTTCTTGGTGCACAACTGTGATAAATCCTTTTTTGTTTCCCAACATTGATGGTCATCCGTCTGTACGAATGAACGCAGTACGTATGTACAGAAAACCCATGCAGTTTTTCCACAACAAACAAAAACATAAAATATTTTCTTTTACAAGCTCAAATATTTCTTTTCCTGTCGTCGTACTTACGAATTCTTTACAGAAAAGATACTCATTCAAGAATTTTTCATCTTTAATAAATCGAATGAAAGCAAGGAGCTGAGCTTTACCACTGATATCTGTCGATTCATCAATTTGAAGTGACCAGAGTTCACTGTCACGCGATTGGAAATGCTCGACAATTTGTTTTTTGAAGTCTGAAGATTAATCTTTGATTTGGCGTGATATTGTGTCATTGGACAATGGTATTTTCTTGACCTTCTCTAATACTTCTTTTCCCAGCATTGTTTCGACAGTGATACCTACTGCTGGTACAATGATAGACTCGGCATCGGTGTGTGCTATTTGCGTTGTGTTATTAATTGGGCAACCTTATAGCTGGCAATCAATCCCTTTTCTGGCATCTATATATAGTTTACAAATTTTTTTTTTATGTTTTATTTTCCCGGGCTGCCAGGTTTTCAAATTATTCTCTTGGGTAGTTTTTTATCTGTGGATGTAAAGTTTCCAAATGCCTTTTCAGTTTACTAGGAACGAGAGCTGCATTCGCAAGTTTCTTTTTACAGATTACACAGAATGGCATCTGAGAGCCTGCCGTTTCAATTGTGCTGAATCCGAATTCGATGTACTCATCTTTATACTTCCGTTTTTTTCTTTCTTTGTATTCCGTTTGTGAAGCACCATATTTTATTTCAATATATTCGTTCATCATGCTTTCCTATGCTTCTATTTTTTGCATTTTAACCAATTCACAGATGTGAAAATCAATTGTTTTACTTTAACTTTTTTTTAACAACAATACGCACTCTTTTCTCGAACGAAAACAAGAGTAGAACAAGAGGGGAAAATTCTGCTATAAGGCCGAATATAGATTGCCACACACGGCTTTTATTTAAAAAATAAATAAACTAGCTGTAACTCAGAATAAAAACGCAATGACAACAAACAATTTTAAAATATCTAAATAACAAATAAAAATTCCCCTGTTAAAGTGTTGAGTTGTTCAATAACCATTCGATTTAGAAAAATATTTTTCTACCACTGAGCAATTTTTTTTAATGAAATTTTATTCATGTTGCTATGGCAGCAGACGATAAAACGATATCTTTGGAATAAGGGAATAAATAGAAGAAAAAATTTTGTTGATGTTTGTGATAAAATGTTTTTCTTTATTTTTTAAAAATGTATATACATAATTCACTTTTATATTTTAACAGAATAATAAGTTTACTATAATTCGTTAACTCATCTCATGCTATGGCCAGTATACACGATACACGTCGAGCCACAATGCCTTTATCATTATCTTTTTACGCGTAAAAGTTTCGCTACGGTACTCCATTGTGAAGTTTTGTAATTTTTGAAATCTAATATTTGAAAAACGGCATGATCATTAGATTTGAAATTTATATCAAGAAAAATACAATTTTTTACCATTCTAACGCAGTTTGTAAAACAATTTTGTGACAAATACTTTTCGAGTTATTAATTTTTTTAGTAACTTCAAATGTTTCATTTTCCGAGATTAATCTGTGGCAACGATGGATTGCTGTGACTTTTCATAAACATGAAAAATGATAGAGATTGAAAGAATAAGCCACCCTGTGTGTGGCTAATAAAATGCACGCTACAAAGTTCAAAACAGATTCCAATCGAAAGTTGAGAAGGCAAATGCCTGCTCCCCCAATTGAAAAAAAGAAAAAAACAATCTGAATCGGATGGGCGGGTACAAGGGAGGAGAGCGCGCTGGAAACACTAATACAGGGAAAGGAGTGAAGAGGGAAGGTAGCACATGATAAATAGAAAATGCATCGTCAATCCGACATCATGCAATTTTAATTATTTGTCAAAAACTATCTTGGCAAATTTGACAATCTCTCGCGGCACACAGGTGGAGAAACACTGTTCTAGGGTGCTCTGAAATGTATTTTGACATTCATTAATGAGTTTCAGCAAGGGGTTCTGTATAATTATGCCACTAAAACTTAAGTGTATTAAAAAATATATTTTTCGCCGTTTTCGCCAAGTTTTTGCCATTCACACAGGGTTCGTACGCTTTTACCACAATTTTAATAAAATTGTTTCAACCATGATCTTAACGGTCTGCATAGAAAGATAAAAACTGAAATTCTGTACACACCAAGATTCTGTTTAGGTTTCATTTAACTAAATATCATCAGTTGGTTCTAGAGTGTTCCGAAATGTCTTTTGACATTCATTAATGAGTTAAGCAAGGGGTTCTGTATAATTCTGCCACTAAAACTTAAGTGTATTAAAAATATATTTTTCGCAGTTTTCGCCAAGTTTTTGCCATTCACACAGGGTTCGTACGCTTTTACCACAATTTTAATAAAATTGTTTCAACCATGATCTTAACGGTCTGCATAAAAAGATAAAAACTGAAATTCTGTACACACTAAGATTCTGTTTAGGTTTCATTTAATTAAATATCATCAGTTGGTTCTAGAGTGTTCTGAAATGTCTTTTGACATTCATTAATGAGTTAAGCAAGGGATTCTGTATAATTCTGTCACTAAAACTTAAGTTGTATTAAAAGAAATAGTTTTCGCCAAGTTTTTACCATTCACACAGGGTTCGTACGCTTTTACCAGAATTTTTAATAGAATTTTCGCCTTATTTAAATGCAGAAAAGTATTACAAATCCTACAATTAAAGCTATTTAAATATTGAATAAAAAATTTCTACTAAAAAATTGTGGCAAAATTGTACGAATCCTGTCACAGTATTTGGACATTCCCTGAAAAAGAAAGAGGATTAAGCTGTTTATCCAATGTCCATACATCTAAGATTTCTTAACCTGAAAATTGTTTAAAACTTTCTAGTACTTGTTCGCCATCTTCGCTTTTCATATATAAATAATATGCTTTTAAACTACGTATCTGAGGGTGTTACATGCATATTATCTTCATATTATCTTTATTTGACTTTTGCGTAAAAGTAAAAACAGAAGCCTTCATTATTGTATACTAGCAGAACCACGCGGCTTTGCCCGGGTTAACATAAATTAAAATAAAACAATACGACAATAACAATGACGGATCTTGGTGCATTCTCGACCATAAATCGATAAAAAAAAACAATTAGAAAAAATAGCGTTACTTTGACTCAGCCATAGTAAAATTTCTCAGCTTTATAAATGAGAATGCGCGTTTTCTTTGCGCATACAATAGAAAAATATCGATTTTCCTGACAATGAAAAAAAAAATACCCAATGTCGTAACATTTTGCGAAATTTGCTTTCATATGGCATCTATCTATATTATAAAACCAAAACATATCCGTGAGTAATGTCGCCATCATATGGACGGTAGCACCGACCTAACCATTAAATCTTGCTTGTACTGCATTTTTGTAACTATACAAAATATCGCAGAATTTCCTTTTTTAAACTATCAATTAGGAAAAAAATGCACTTTCAAATGTAGTTTGAAAAGTTATCTATTAGTCTAGTTAAAAGTTATCTATTAGTCTAGTTAAAAGTTATCTATTAGTTAGTCAATTTACTGATCTTTTTTTGTGGATTTTAAAGTAATTTTAAAACATGTATATTTTTAAATCTGTGTCCAATCCAATTACGAAAGATTAACTTATTTGATATTTATAAAGTAAAGACATTTACTTCTAAACATACCACATTAAATTTTATGCGGTCGAATAAAAAAAATGTTCTCTCAATGTTATTTGTTTGAAAAGCGTATCTCAATTTACTGATGTTTTATGGATTTTACAGTAATTTTCAAGAATGGATATTTTTAAATCTGCGTGCGACTCAATTACAAAAGATTAAGTGATTTGCACTTAAAACAATGTAAATAATTCAGCATTTGTTGGTTTACGTATAATATTCCATAACTAATTTGCCAAATTAAATTAAAACTAAAAAAAATAAAGAAGGAAAATAGGGAAGACTCGCATAATATTAGAAGGAGTGTTTGAAATATATTAATTTCATAGTTTTAAATGTTTTAATATCACTTAATAATTACACCAAAATCAATATATACCACAGAAATCATTTTATTTTTTTATTATTATTCTAAAAAAAAACTGGAAAACTGGAAAATTGCCAGATTTTATTAAATAGCGTTATACCGTGTCGATAAAATTTTAACAGAAAAAATAAAATAAAATAAAATAATGGAAACATGGAGTTAGTAAAAATGGCATTAAGGATTATATTAATATTTACTTTTAATATGGGTCAAAATTGCGCAACCGAGCCACTACAGTAACATTTTTAAAATTTATTTTGTGTAGCTTAAACGAAATTGTGGGTAAGCCTTTACTTTATGGATATTATTAAACGTTAATTTCAAAAAATCAAGACTTTCCACTGATAATAAAATATCCTTTTAAAAATGAAACTTAAATTTTCTTAAATGAAAAGTTAAATCTATAATGATTAGATGAAAGTCATGTCAATTTTATATGTACTTTTAGTCATGAAGTTTTTGTTGAAAAACGAAAGAAATTACCCTCTCAATATAAATCAAAGAAAATGTTACCACTGCTTCTAAATCAATAAACACATAGCAATATAACGTATAGCTATATAAGATACAGCTGTAGTATACAACCAAAGTAGGAATAAAACATAGCAGACAATTATTTAGTTTCAGTCTGAAATCAAAATGAAAACCTTTAAGAGAATATGACGTCAACCTAGCTTTTTTTTAAACCTTTTTACTAAACTGTTTTCTTGAAATTGAAACATCTGTATTAAAGTAGATGTGTTAACAACAAATAAATTTAAATTAAGGTATTACATCATTTTATACATTTAAAGTTATCGTTTTCTATTTATATAGAAAAAATGGCGCATTTTCTTCTTAGAATCACTTCAGTTTCGGAAATTAAAAAATATAGCGAGTGATTCTGAATTTTTATTGGCTGATAATAAAAAATAAAAATAAACGTGTTGTCATTTATTTTTAAATTTTTGTGCCGATTTTTAGAGTGTGGCAACAGGAAAGAATTATTGCATTAGAAATTGAGAAAAAAAAATAGATATCTGTAATGATAAAGTATGGGAGATGTTTGAAAAAAAAATAATAAAGAATGGTCTGAGAAATTTTTAAAGTTGACAGTGATTTTACTCGTGTTCTAAAATGTATGCACATCAAGTTTCGTTCCAATCGGACAAAAACTGTAGATTTGTATAAGGAACATACATGGATACATACTAAGAACGGCTTTTATATATATAGATATATGAATATATTTTAAACTAATCATTTCTAAGACATTACAATAATCCTACTACTTCAACCTTTCTATGAAATGATGAATGAGTGGCATTAAAAACACAAAATTGAAAAATCCCAAATCAATATCAGAAATGGGGACAGCTTCGACTATCTCATAGATGAAAATATTCCTAGATCAGGATTACATTGTTTTTCTTCAAACACCATCTGTATATTTTGATGTTACTCTTTATCTCAAAAGCATAAGACTATCACTCTTGCTTAATTTATCCGTCTTGTATAATATTTTGTGCTATTTCTCTCATTGCTTTCTTATTATTATAAGCTTTGTTATACTGTGTTATATATCTAATATTATACAATACTAGGGGGCTCAGCCCCCTACTCGCTAACGCTCGCCAACCCCCCGTGAATTGCGAAGAAATTCACATTGAGACCGCTACGCGGTCACAGCTCGCCCCTTTTTTTTCAGCAATTCTAGCCGAAATGAGTTCTACCATAAAACATTTGAACATATGAAATTGACAATTTTTTTTTATTGTAAAAAAGTAATTCTCCGTTGAAAACACAACTGAAAATGTATTTAGTTGGCGCTACCAATGAGCATATAAATCTTTTAAATACTATGAAAAAAGGATCTTTTGTACAGCACGACTTAAATTCATTAGAAAAAAAAAAACTACGTAGCAATTATTTTTTACTTCCTCAATACATCAACAGATGGCGCCAGGTGCAATCTACAAAGTTGATTTTTTTCTTCGACTTTTGAGTGAGTGAAAATCGTAAATGAATTCTGAATAAGAGTTGAGAATTCATTTGAAATTAACGATATTGCTCATAATTAAAATGAGGAATCATCTCAGACGCTTTGGATTACGTACATGTTATTTTATTTTTATTAATTGCTAGTTTGAGCTTCATTCTATGGTTTCAATGCTCTCACACTGACGGCCATATTGGAGGTGGAGCTAATCTAACACAATCTAGTCTATTCATTGGTCTGAGCTCTGGAAACTACGGTTGTTGCCAAACCATAAGTTACAAATTCAGCCCTATTTTCGCGCCACGTAAGACAAATATATATATAGATTATATATTATACAAAAGATTAGTGCTTATATTATTTTTTAAAAAGAAAGAATGAAATTTGAAGTATTCATTGTAAAATAATAAAATGTAAAAATTATACATTATTGAACTTTTAATTTATATTAAAATAATTAAATTGAAGCCTTACGTGGTTTTTAGTTTATTTTTATACGAAAGTAACATGGGATTTCGTCGGAGAAAAGTTTTTTCTTTTTTTAAGTTTCATTTTCGGACAAAACTAAGAAAGTCACCAAAATTCGGTTTTGTTTCGTTTCGGCAGCAAATACTTGTTTCGGACGAATACTAATTATAATCCCTTTTCTTACTTCTAAATTTAATATAAAATACATATTGAGGCAATTTCGTGTAAAAATAGAATGGATGCATCACTATAGTTTGTTTTCTAACGCTTTCCAATCAAGTTGAAAAATAATTTAATATAAAATACATATTGAGGCAATTTCGTGTAAAAATAGAATGGATGCATCACTATAGTTTGTTTTCTAACGCTCTCCAATCAAGTTGAAAAATAATTTAATATAAAATACATATTGCGGCAATTTCGTGTAAAAATAGAATGGATGCATCACTATAGTTTGTTTTCTAACGCTCTCCAATCAAGTTGAAAAATAATTTAATATAAAATACATATTGAGGCAATTTCGTGTAAAAATAGAATGGATGCATCACTATAGTTTGTTTTCTAACGCTTTCCAATCAAGTTGAAAAATAATTTAATATAAAATACATATTGAGGCAATTTCGTGTAAAAATAGAATGGATGCATCACTATAGTTTGTTTTCTAACACTTTCCAATCAAGTTGAAAAATGTGCATGAATTCGGTTTTTCTGTGAGTCTGTCCGTGTTCTAACTCGTATAAATATACTTGGATTGCCATGTACAGGGCCTGACTAATGCAAGGGCAGCTTCCCCGGGAGACTCAGTTGAGGAGGAGGCTCCATGAGCATAAGTGGAATTTTCATTAAAAGGCAGGCAAATGTTAAAAATTGGCTAAAAGTGATCAAAATTCTTATTTTTGTAAAGATTTTTACAGGGAGGGGGTGTCTCTCTTCCCCAGATTCTGTACCCTATGCCCCCCTCCAACCCCCCCCCCCCCAAAAAAAAAAAAAAAAAAAAAAACTATGTACATCATTAGAAAGCTGATGATTAATATTTTAGTGTAACAACCTAGTAATCCATTGTATTTAAGAGAAATTCATTATCTGGAGGCACGGCAGTGCCTCCGCCAAGTCGAGAGAGGACAGCCGTAAGCATACTTTTCTGGAAGCAACTCAGGGCACTTTTGACCCCCCTCCCCCCCATATCTCCGCGCTGGAGTATCCCAAAAATTTTAAACTTCAATTATAGAGAGTATTTGGCCCACAGGACCAAACTTTAAAATTACAACTTTCTGTCTTTTCTAGTTCAGGCGATATATGAACTCAAACATTCGATTTTTTGTCACTTCTTACTCACTCGTTCGCGCGTCATCAAAAAGATTGGGTAGATCCCGTAGCCCCAGAAACTTGGCATTTGGAAAAAAGGTAGTGCTTAGGATACAAAGAAAGGAAAAATTATAAAATCCAGAAAATTCGAAAAAAAAAACATTCGAAAATTCCACAAATTCCATCAAAATTGAATATTGAAAATAATACGATCTTGTAGTCTTGGAAACTTAAGATTTGGTGTGAAGGTAGTGTTTAACATCCAGAAAAAGAAAACATCAAAAACACCAAAAAAATCGAAAGCAAAATTGAAAAAATCGAAGAAATTGAAAAAAACCAAAAATCTGAAGACAATCCGATTTTGTTGCGCTAAAAAATTCAAATTAGGAATAAAGGTAGTATTTAGGATACAGAAAAAGGAAAATTAAAAAAATCCAGAAAATTCGAAAAAAAAAATAAAAAAATTCGAAAAAAATTGAAAAAATGAAAATTATTTGATACGATAAAGCTCGTATTTATAAATTAATTTGGATGAAACTAATTGTGTGTATTAAGCTCACCAATGCCTCAACCGAGTTCGTTGGCCAGCTTGGTCCGCCATCTTGTTTCAAGATGGCGGCCACGGAAAATTTTAAAACTAAAATAAATATACAAAAAAGTTAAAAAATCAAGTTTATTTTTTAATTAGGTGTTAGGACTTGATACAAGGATTCCAGAGCATTTTTTGTTTTACCTCTATCTTAAAAATTGGCTGAGATAGAGCAGTTTGAAATTCTAGGGTGGCTGACATTTTGAAACAAAACAGCACATTACAAAAAACCAACGATAAATTTATGGTCAATAATGGTCAAGCAGGTGCAATCCCGAATGAATACTCCGTGTTATTATAACTGTAACTTTGACTTCGAAATTTTGATACGTTGCATTTTCTATTTGTTGATATTTTTGAACTATGATTTACGCTAAGTGAAATGTTGTTGTTGAAGAGGGATTTTCCATGTAAATCCGAAACGTCCAATTTTAATATGTTTTTAATGTTTTATGAAAGTGTATTGTAATGTCTGTAATTTTAATGATTTTAATATAAATTTATAAGTTTTAGTGAACGCGATTTCTCGCAAATTATTTTCTTTCATTGTTGTAATCATTTTCCCAATCATACGCATAAAACTATATATTCATATCCATTAGCGCCAAATTACCGCCAAACTTGGCGACAATTGGCGAAATCTCGCCAAATTTGGCGACAAAAATAAGTCTTCATAAATGAAGCCAACTTGGCTATAGCTCAATAATTTGGCGAATTTCTTATTCAAATTCAGTGTAAACGAATCTTTTGTAAACGGTTTCTTTGCATTTTAACTTGCTGTTTTCGAGTAACATTAGCTAAAATTTTAAAACGAAGATATCGGAAAGCTACCTTTTCCTGCCGGTACAGGCCGGAGGACTTTTTTATGAGTTGTCGGATGCAATCTATGTTTTGCATTAAATAAAGTAAAACATTGAAAAACAAATCCCACAGGATGGGGATAGTTTGTTTTAGATAGATTTTAAGATAATTGTCCTATTAGCTAGTACACCTTCCGTTATTGTTTTGTGTTATTTTCCCCGGATTATGCTTTTCTTTTCTTTTGTTTACGAATTTTGTAATAGAAAAGTTCCGCTATAGACTGGCTACGTTATAGACCTTTTTTTTTTATAGACAGGTTCATTTTCTTTCACAGGCTTTACTCTATTTAATTTATATATGAAATATTTGTTGTTAAAAGATGTTAGTCGCACAAAAAATTTCACATCTCTCCCTCCCTCCCGACATTACTGGTTGGTTATGGCTTGATAGTCCTTTCTAAATAAAATCATGGTGATTCTAAGATTCTCTTGATTTATCTCTAAATGGAACATAAACGATCCTAAGAAAACGGATCAATGAATTACTATATTGGCATGAGGAAATTTAGTTGCAGAAAAATGGAGCATATAGCTAACATTAAGTCTAATAGGAAAACCACAGCCTTGGCAAGATCTGGAGGCACGGCAGTGCCCTCGCCAAGTCGAGAGAGGACAGCCGTAAGCATACTTTTCTGGAAGCAACTCAGGGCACTTTTGACCCCCCATATCTCCGCACTGGAGTATCCCAAAAATTTGAAACTTCGTTTTTCTAGAGTATTCGGCATACAAGACCAAAATTTAAAATTACAACTTTCTGTCTTTTCTAGTTCAGACGATATATGAACTCAAACATTCGATTTTTTGTCACTCACTCACTCACTCGTTCACGCGTCATCAAAAAGATTAGGTAGATCACGCAGCCCTAGAAACTTGACATTTGGACAAAAGGTAGTGTTTAGGATACAAAGAAAGGAAAAATTATAAAATCCGGAAAATTCGAAAAAAAAAACATTCGAAAATTCAACAAATTCCATCAAAATTGAAAACTGAAAATAATACGATCTTGTAGTCTTAGAAACTTTAGATTCGGTGTGAAGGTAGTATTTAGTATCCAGAAAAAGAAAACATCAAAAACACCAAAGAAATCGAAAGCAAAATTGAAAAAATCGAAAAATCGAAAAAAATCGAAAAATTTCAAATAATTCGATTTTGTTGCGCTAGAAACTTGGAATTCGGAATAAAGGTAGTATTTAGGATGCAAAATAAGAAAAAAATTAAAAATCTCGGAAAATTCGAAAAAAAAAAATTCAAAAATTTGAAAAAAATTAAAATAATTAAAATAATTTGATTTTTTAGCCTTAGAAACTTAAAATTCGCAGTAAAGATAGTGTTTAGGATTCAGAATAAGTTAAAATAAAAAACGCAATAAAATTTGAAAATAAAATAAAAAAATCGAAAAAATCGGAAAAATCGAAAAATAAGGAAAAATTGAAAATAATTCGATTTTACAGCGCTAGAAACTTGAAATTTGGAATAAAGGTAATATTTAAGATACTAAATAAGGAAAAATTAAAAAATATGGATAATTCAAAAAATACCCATAAATTAGTGCAGACGATATATGAACTCAAAGTTTCGATTTTTTGTCACTCACACACTCACTCACTCTCGCGTCATCAAATAGATTGGGTAGATCCCGCAGCCACAGAAACTTAAAATTTGGAATCAACTGATACAAATAAAGGAAAAATTATAGAATCCGGAAAATTAAGAAAAAAAGAAACATTCGAAAATTTAAAAAAAATCGAACAAATTGAATATTGAAAATAACACGATCTTGTAGTCTTAAAAACTTAAAATTTAGTGTGAAGGTAGTGTTTAGAATTCAGAAAAATAAAACATCAAAAACACAAAAAAATTTTGAGAATAAAATCGAAAAATCGAAAAATTTCAAATAATCCAATTTTGTTGCGCTAGAAACTTGAAATTCGGAATAAAGGTAGTATTTAGGATGCAAAATAAGAAAAAATTAAAAAATCCAGAAAATTCGAAAAAAAATCAAAAATTCGAAAAAAATTCGAAAAAAATCTGTGGTTACTTTGATTTGTGGCCTTAGAAACTTAAAATTCGCGGTAAAGATAGTGTTTAGGATTCAGAATAAGTTAAAATAAAAACGCAATAAAATTCGAAAATAAAATAAAAAAATCGAAAGAAATCGAAAAACAAGGAAATTTTGAAAATAATTCGATTTCACAGCGCTAGAAACTTGAAATTTGGAATAAGGCTAATATTTAAGATACTAAATAAGGAAACATTAAAAAATATGGATAATTAAAGAAAAAATCGAAACTTTCAAAAAAAAAGAAAGTAGAAAGAAAGAAAGAAAAAGAGAGAAAATGAAAATAATATGATCTCGTAGTCTTAGAAACTGAAAACTTGGTGTAAAGGTAGTGTTTAGGATTCAGAAAAATAAACAATTAAAAACACAACAAAAATTGAAAATAAAATCAAAAAATCGAAAAAAAAACGAAAAATTGAAAATAATTCGATTTTGTAAAATTAGAAACTTAAAATTTGGAATAAAGGTAGTATTTAGAATACAAAAAAAAGAAATAAATAAAAAAATTTTAAAATTCGAAAAAAAATATAGAAAATTCGAAAAATTGAAAAAAATTCGATTTTGTAGCTTTAGAACTTAAAATTCGGCGTAAACTTATTGTTTAGGATACAGAAAAAGGAAAAATTAAAACACAATAAATTCGAAATTAGAATAAAAAACTCGAAAAAGATCGGAAATTTCAAAATAATTCGATTTTGTAGCGCTAGCAACTTGAAATTTGTAATAAAGGATACAAAATAAGAAAAAAATTAAAAAATCTAAAAAATTATAAAAAAAATTCGAAAAAATCAAAAATTGAAAATAATTTTATCTTGTAGTCTTAGAAACTTAAAACTTGGTGTAAAGTTAGTATTTACTATTCAATAAAAGGAACAATTAAAATATTCGTTAAATTCGAAAATAAAATAAAAAAATCGAAATATCTTTAAGAAATCGGAAATTCGAAAACAATTTGATTTTGTACTGCTAGAAACATTAGTTTTAAGATAATTGTCCTATTAGCTAGTACAACGCCCCTAATTGTTTTACGTTATTTCCCCCGGATTATGGTTTTCTTTTCTTTCGTTATAGAAAAGTTCCGCTATAGACTGGCTACGATATAGACGATTTCTTTATAGACAGGTTTGTTTTCTTTCACAGGTTGTACTCTTTTTACTACACATATGAAACATGGATTGTTAAATGATGTTAGCCCCACAAAAATTTTCACAGCTCCCCCTACCCTCCCGACATTACTGGCTGGTTACGGCTTGATAGTCCTTTCTAAATAAAATCATGGTGACTCTAAGATTCACTTGATTTATCTCTAAATTGAACCTAAATGATCCTAAGAAGACGGATCAAAGAATTACTATATTGGCATGACAATCAGGTAACTTAGAATTAAAATCGAAAAATCAATAAATTTATAAAAAGTCGAAAATTTGAAAATAATTCAATTTTGTAGTCCTAGAAGCTTGACATTTGGCAGAAAGGCAGGGTTTAGTACACAAAGTAAGGAAAAATTAAAAAATCCGTAAATAATAAAAGACTAAAAAAACGAAAAAAAAAACATCGAAAAAAGGAATAAAGTTTGATTTATTGGAAATTTCCGGAAATTTTAATTTTGGCTTTCTTTTTATACTAAAAAGTTATTTTATGTTAAATATCAAGTATCTGGGGCTGCGAGTAATATCTCAGATGGATAGCACCTATCCTGGAAGCAATTGAGAGTACTTTTGACACTCCCCCTCCCATAGCTTAGTGCTTGCCTAGGAACCTGAAATCTCTTTTTATCTACAGTACTTTGCAAACGGAACTAAATCTTCAAATTTTTGATACCTGTAAATAATAGGGACAGAGTGAGGGCTTAGCGAAAATCAGTGGATGATCTCCAAAAAGAACCCAAAATCAAGAAAAGGAGGATTACTTACAAAAAGAAGTGAAATCTCATCAAAAAGTCACCTGTAAAAAATGCAGCCAAGTCTCGTAACTCATTTACCGTAAAAAGTACTGAGATCGTATAAAGACAAGTTTAACTATCTTATTAACTCTGAAATTTTCATTCACAAATCACTCCTAGTCTCTACATCTTTAGTTAATTATTACTTTGTGACTTGGCAATTACGCAGCACAGGGAAGTTATTACACCTTACTATGTTATGGGATGGGATGGGATAATTTAATTAAGGCAAATTATATACGCACAGGGAAGTTATTATACTTTAATATGTTATAGTATTATTTGATTAAGACTAACTATATACATCACATTCTCGTGCTACGTAATTGCCAAGTCACAAAATAATAATTAACTAAAGATGTAGAGACTAGGAGTGATTTGTGAATGAAAATTTCAGAGTTAATAAGATAGTTAAACTTGGCTTTATACGATCTCAGTACTTTTTACGGTAAATGAGTTACGAGACTTGGCTGCATTTTTTACAGGTGACTTTTTGATGAGGTTGACATTATTCTCGTAACAAGGAAAATTAAAACTTTTAATGTTGACCAATTGAGGACATTTTGATACATATGAGCCGTAGGGTGAAACCTCCCATTAACGGACACTTTAAGGATCCTTTCTTGTTCAAATCACTATTACAAAAATTTAAATCTATTACTTACCCATCATACGTAGTATAGGGTAAGTCTTGTAATCGTTTTGAAAATCGAAAAATTTTTTTTGACGGATTTACACGTTTCAGACATTGGAGATTCCGAAAAACATATTTTTAGAAAAAAAATTTTGCCGTCCGTCTGTGTGTCTGTGTGTGTGTCTGTGTGTGTGTCTGTGTGTCTGTAAACGCTCTATCTCCCGAAAAAATTGAGATAGAGACTTGCAATTTTGTATGTACTTAGTATGTAATAATGGGAAGAAGCCTATTTCATTTCAATAACCTCGATTAACCGGAACTATTTTTTTCGGACTCTCGAAATATTCGTTCTGATGAAAGGTATATAAAAATTTTCGAAATTGTTTATTTTAAGAAATGAATATAAAAGACAATAAAAAAACATAAATTTTGCATAAAGCATGAAGTCGATCGGATGATTAGTTGCCGAGATATTTGGAATCCTATTTTCCACTCTCTTCGATTTTTCATGACCCTGTATTTCATCCAAATTTGACTTCAAAGATATATTTTAATTGGAAATTTGACGCTTAATCAGATGCAATAAACCGCTAGTTAATAGGATTATTATTTTTGGAGTTATAAAGTTATAAGGATGTTTCTTTCAAGCAATTCAGTAATCGAGCCTTTAAGGTTTGGGACGTCATCAAGCCACGATTTTATTTGAATTGCAATGCACTTTATACGTAATTTACACATTTTTATTTTAATATTTTACATTATGCATATCCATGATGGGTAAGTATTACGGTGGCCCCCAACGACTAGTTTTATACTTACCATTGCTTTTGAAAGGATAGTAGAGATATATTAAAAAAATATTGCTGGCAAAATTTTGAAAAATTATACATTTTATTATTAAAAATTAATTTTATTCATAAGTATGTTCGAAAACTCCAGTAACTGACACCATCCCTATTTTGAAACACCAATAACTGACACAAAGTGAATCAGTGACTGATAATTTATTTTAAAAGATTAAAATGTTTCTAAAAAACTTTATTATTTATTATAAAACAAAATACATTAATATTTATTATAAAAAGTGGAATTTAGTAAGCTGTACCCCGGGGCACTAGATACCCTGAGTCGGGCCCTGACCATGTAGTTGAGATTTACCATGGCATCTACAATATTGAAATCGAACTGTGTGTCATTTATGGTTAGTTTACAGGGACCAGCAAAAGTATTTCGTTACATTGCGGTTAATGGAGAAAAATCATTTTCAGTGCATTATAATGATGATACATTATTTCAAACATAATGAAAATTATATGCATCACTGAAATGAACGATAAAATGTTTTTTTTTTTTTTTTTTTTGAGTTTAGGTTATGTAGCAATTATAGTTCGTTTATAGGAACACTCAAAAGTATTCTGTTACAATACGGTCAATGGGAAAAAATCGTTTTTAGCACGTTTTAATGATGTTATACTGTTTCAAACATAATGCAATTGATATGCATCACTGAGGTGGTTGGCAACATACTTTCTATAGAGTATAGAGTAAGCATCAACTATAGTTCTTTACAGGGATGCACAGAAGAATTCCATTCCATTATGATCTATTGGGAGGAAATCGTTTGCAGTATATTTTAATGATGTTACACTATTTACTTGAAATTGATATACATTACTTAGGTGCACTATAACATGTTTTCTATAGATTATTGCGTACGTAGATTTTATTGTTAGTTTACAGAGACACTCAAAAGAATTCGGTTATAGTGTGATGGATCGACTACTCTGATCCTGTGAGTAGGCGATGTTTTGAATGAGAACGTAAGTTTTTGTCCACTAATTGTCCATGTGCGTAAAAGTTGATCAATGCTATCTTTCTTTAACTTTGGACGGATGACTGTGAAAATCTCGGAACTTGTGATTTTCTGCTTTTCATCGATATGTATGCACATTGTTATAGCTGGTCAATCAATGTTTGGGGTATAGAAGCTTCGAAAATACGTTTGGAAGTCGGAACTTGGGTCGTGTTCTTCCTCTATACGAGTACATTTAGATCCTGCAATCAAATCGAAACTAAATAGTGTATAAATAGTTGTATTGGTCTGGACGGATATACTGAGATCAGCGTTCGCCTACACTGCAAAAAATAATTGTTGATTTTACAGTATAAAACTGGCACCCCAGCTGCCAGTATTATACCGTAAAATTAACAGTATCAAACAGTAAAATAAGCAGTAATATGCTGCCGTGCAAGCAGTAGCGCGGTAGCGTATTACTGCTTGCACGGCAACGTATTACTGCTTATTTTACTGTTTAATACTGTTAATTTTACGGTATAATACTGGCAGCTGGGGTGCCAGTTTTATACTGTAAAATCAACAATTATTTTTTGCAGTGTAGTCTACAGCGTGGAGTTGGACCTTACTGAAGGCATCCTGACTTGTAGTTATCTTCAAAGTTGTGAGTTCTTTTTGAATCTTTATATTTAATATATTGAAATTTTATTTTACTGAGAACAACTTCGGGAAAGTTGAATTGTTTTTGGAGTAAGGAAAATTTAGCAGTGTCCTTCTCCCAGCCCGATTAAGTTTCAATAAACCCCTTTTTAAACCTTACCTCTTGTACTCCCCTTTTACGACTGAACGGCATGGTTCACTATTACTGACAGCAATGGCCGCCACAATAGGACTGATTATGAGCCATAACTGCTGGATGTATGTTTTCAGATGTGATATACATTTTAAAACTTAAGTAATTTTTAGTCTATTACGAGATGTGTAGATCATATACATGACTACTCGAAAGAATTAGCACACATTACTGGCTATGGACGGCAGTTGCTGAAAATGTTTTTTACTGCGTAGTTTTTTTCCCCTAATGTTTATTTAGATATTTTATTCCATTGTATGAAAAAAATTAAAAAATTCTTTAAAATATTCCGATGATGTTGGAAAGTTTTTCATAATCCACACCTGATACATATGATTTTTCATTCGTGTTCCATTTATTTTGTATTCTACTTTTAAATTATTTTATTACAAATTTCTTTATTCTTTGTTCTTTAATATTATGACAGATCTAAACTGTTTCAACATTCTTCAAAAATAAATAAATAAAACGCTTCTAAGCGTTTCACAGAAATATATTAAAACAAGACAGCCAATTTACTCACAAGAAAGAAAGAAAGAAAAAACAGATGAAAAATAATATATCTCAGAAAACAAAAGAATCACTGTCTCAAATCTCAATGAGATTTTGATTTCAAACAAGAGCAGGGATTAGAAACCTCTCGTGTCAAAATCAATTTTCGTTTTGTTTCTAATTGGATTACATAAAATTCTTCCCATTCAACAAAACCTTCCACACAATAAAATAAAGCAAAATTAATTCCAATTCAAAACAATTTTTCTTATGGAAATTTTAATTTCATTAAAACAAAACTGAAATGAGAGACTATAAGCGCAGCAGGTGAAATAGATTCTTACTGTTTTTTTTTTAAAATGCACTTCTGGAGGTTATATAGCAAAAAAAAAAAAATTATAGTATAGAGGCTTTATGAAATTCCATTTAAGTACTATATATTACATTGTTCAGTTTGTTTGATATGAAAATGAAATTGATTTGTCACTGAAAAGCGTAAAAGATAATTTAAAAATAATTGAAGATTAATATATTCAGTGGATTAAGAGATTAACTTTAACTGAACATTATTAATTTTAATTAAATAAAGTTAGTAACTTAACCAGTTGATTTTTGTTTTAATGTAAAAACGAAATTACTGCATCTCTCAGAAGATGAAGACTTAATTAAAAAGTAAAAATAAAACTAAGATAATATTATCAAAATTAATCAAATTAATACATTTAGGCTGTTTTATTATAAAAATTTAATTAGTCTATTCATGAAAAACACAATTCAGTAAGTAGTGATAAAAATCTACAACACCTGCCGAGTTGATACTTTAAGACGAATAACGAAAAATATATATACTTTTGTAAAAACTAGTGTCAAGCAGATCAACATTACTTAGAATCAATTTATTGATATACAAAGCATGTATACCGAAATCTTTTCCCACGTCCTTGACTTTTGAATGCCGACAGTTACAGTGACACAAATGGAATTTCAGCAGCATTGATTTGCAATCGACGATTGATTATGTTGTAGAAATGATTAATACGTTATATTAACAAAAAAAAAAAAAAAAAAAAAAAAAAAACATATATATGATTAAAAATATATAATAATGCAGAAATTTTACATTTGTGATTTACAGATAAATATGATCCGAATATTTACCTATTATTATTTTATTGATTATTCTGAATTACCAAGGAAAACTTTATTAAAACTGTAAAAAACAAATAACGATGCTGTATTTTTATTAGCCACAAGGTCATATTTCTTTCACTACAGACTTTTCTGTCGTCTCCAAAAAATCGTAGTCCACTTTTGGACTACTGACAAAAACCAATAGCTATTTCTAGAAATAAATAACGATGGTAATAATGACCGCTGCTAAAGCTGTGGTTTTTATTGCTCCCACATCATTTCTAAACATCGCATAATTTTAATTTTTGCATCATCGAACTAGTCGGATGTGTCAATCCCAAAACTTTCTTCTATCTCACACAGGTTTCGCATACACTAAAAAGAACCAGCACAAATTTATATCAAGGTCTAACTGAATTTAAAGTTTTTTAAATTCCGTGCATTAGTTCTTGAGATATGCTAAAATCGTCTAAATCCTGCAAAATGCAGCACAGCAGTGCCACCTGTTGGGAGATTTAGACCGAAGCCTAAACTAATGCTCGGAATTTAATAAATCTTTAGATTCAATTAGTCCCTGATATAAATTGGTGCTGATTAGTTTTTAGTAAAAATCGTCCAGCAGGTGGCTCTGCTATGTAGCATTTTTCGCGATTTTCGCAATAGCTCTATCTCAAGAACCAATGCTCGGAATTTAATAAATCTTTAGATTCAGTTAGTCCCTGATATAAATTGGTGCTGATTAGTTTTTGGTAAAAATCGTCCAGCAGGTGGCGCTGCTATGTAGCATTTTTCGCGATTTTCGCAATAGCTCTATCTCAAGAACCAATGCTCGGAATTTAATAAAACTTTAGATTCAGTTAGTCTCTGATATAAATGGGTGCTGATTAGTTTTTGGTAAAAATCGTCCAGCAGGTGGCGCTGCTATGCAGCATTTTTCGCGATTTCCGCAATAGCTCTATCTCAAGAACTAATGCTCGGAATTTAATAAAACTTTAGATTCAGTTAGTCTCTGATATAAATGGGTGCTGATTAGTTTTTGGTAAAAATCGCCCAGCAGGTGGCGCTGCTATGCAGCATTTAGCAGGATTTACACGATTTTAGCCATAGTCATATCTCAAGAAATAATGCACGGAACTTAATAAAACTTGAGTTTCAGTTAGATTTTGATATAAATGGGTGCTGATTATTTTTAGTGTATGCGAAACCTGTGTGAGAAAGTTTTGGGATTGACACATCCGGCTAGTTTTTTTTTTTTCTGTTTACACTAATTTTCAGTAAATGGGTCCACTTGCAAGCGTTGACTTTATGGCTACAATATTCTTTAAAACGAGTGTAAATACCACAAAAGACTTTAAACAACACTTTTGCGCCAAGTCACATTTCCTCAAATATATCATTTGGCTATTTATTCGATTACGTAAGATTAATCACGGAAAATTTAATTTTCTACTTCCCACCCTACTCCTAGATACATTAAAATTATCTATTTCCTATTAAATATGTCAAAATGATTATTCTGGGAATTTTATATTACATTTTTTTTAAAGTTTAAAGTAATATACCATAAACCAGACAGATACAAAAAGTGTTTATTTACATGCGTAAAATCAATAGTATGGTATCAATAGTACTATGGAAGGTAACAGAACAAAATAAACGTGCCACCTTCGTTACGTTTCATAATATGAAAATGCAAAAATTTATTTTTGCACCAAAACAACAAAAGAAATGCACATTGGGCGCCTTTGCGTCTACATATTCTCTGTACTTCATATTTTCTGGCAGAGAACTATTTTGTCTAAACATACATTATACAAGAACGAAAAATTATGCGTCAGGCATAGATTATGTAACACTTTCCAACTCTTCCAAAATAATTTTACAAATCATTACCGTTTAATAAGATGAAATATAATATCTAAAGTAAACAATTTGGAAAATGCATAACATATTTATAAACCGAATTTCAGGAATTATTAACAATATTTGGAAAAATATCCGAATTATTTTGTGCAGTCTTGTATATGATCTATAGATTTGTATATATGTCACATAGAACGTTAAATTTTAGTTCAGATAGGAAACGCGTAGCACAGTTTAAAATATCCCTTTTGGAATTTCCGTCAATAAACGTAAATGTACTCCAGAACTTTTGTGCTGCCCTGTATATTATTTGTAGAATTTATACACACCAAGTAATAGAAAAAAAATTAGTTAAATTTAAAAACGCGTTAAGCAACTGAAAAAGCACTTTCCGCAATTATTGTTAACACACAGTACCAAATTATTTTGTGCGTCCCTGTAAATGAACGATAAATGCTATACTCAAAATATTCTGTAGTAAGCCTCTTGTAATGCACCTTAGTCACATACATAAATTTCAATTTGTTTGAAATATTTAAACATTCTTAAAATAAACCGCAAAAGCTTTTTATCCATAGACCGTAATGTAACGGAATTCTTTTGAGTTTCCGGACCCGGCAAAACAGACAGACAGACAAACTGAATTCATAAACCCTTTTCAACTATGTTGGAAAGTGTTAAAAAGAGACAATGCTTGAATTTCGTGTCTTTTTCCAATTCATAATCTAAACCACTTTCCACATTGATTTTTAAATTGCATGAGATCATTAGATTCTTTGGGAGGGGGGGGGGGAGGGGAGGTGCTAAATTTAGTTTACATTTAGAAAATATTTATTATTTTGATTCCCTTAAATACTAAGTATCAAGTATGAAATCATTTTTACAATGCAGGTAAAATAATAATAATAATAATAATAATAATAATAATAATAAAAGTACACGTTTCCAATGACTTCATTTGTCAAATATATTCGTATTTCCAAAATTTGGCTATTGGCTTTTGAAGCTGGTGAAATAAAAAACAAGTGGGTAAGTGTGATCAAAGATCGCTCAAAGGATTCGTTTAATATTCCTTTCAAAACACTTTATCCTTTCTTTAATAAATTCAAACAAATTTCATTTAGCAACAATAAAAAAAAAGTCATGTTTTTTATGAAGTAATAATTTTCCGGTCTATTTTTTCCTTTTTTCGAATATCTAAACCAGCCGGATAGCGGTCCAAGCCCGCTATTATATACTGTCATAATAATATCCGTCATACGGACTAAATGCAATATTTAAAAAAATAATTTCAAAATTAAACAAATTGTACACCTTCAAAGTGTTAAAATAACGAATATTTCCATAATCGGATTTTTATCACGATTCAATATGTTTCTCAAACTCATATATTTACTATTCTCTATTATTTATATTGATACTCGCTTTGTATTATTCTCAAACATTTGAAAAATTAGTTAAACTTCCCATAGGACGTCAGATTTTCTTTTTAATTCTCCAATGACGTGATATTAATCTGCTTTGTCCACTTACACATACTCCTACTCCTTGTATTATTGAGAAATCTTAGACATTTTCCGTTTTGTTACGACTATGACGTCAATCAATTTTATTTCATATTTATCTTTTTAACACTTTCCAACCTAGTTGAAAAGTGTTTATGACTTCGGTTTGTCTGGCCGTATGGCCGTCTGCCGTCTGCCGTCTGGCCGTCTGTCCGTGCTCTAACTCCCGCAAATATGCTCGGATTGCTCTGCAATTTTTATATGTTATAGTCGTTATCTATAGCATGTTCCCTATTTCAACGAATGTGTGTAGCACTTATACTTTTCTTACAGGGACACTCAAAAGAATTCCATTACATTGCGGTCTATGGGGAAAAATCACTTGAGGTTTATTTAAATAATGTTTCACTATTTTAAACGCATTGAAATTTATATATATCACTAAGGTGCATTAGAAGAAGCTTAATATGGAATAGTGTGTGCATAGCACTTATAGTTACTTTACAGGGACAGTCAAAAGAATTCCGTTACATTACGTCTATGGAGAAAAATCGTCTGCGGTTTATTTAAATAATGTTTTCCTATTTTAAACGCATTGAAATTTATATAAGGTGCATTACAAGAGGCTTACTACAGAATATTGTGTGTAGAGCAGTCATCGTTCATTTACAGGGACACACAAAAGGATTCTCTACTGTCTGTTAACAATAATTCCTGGAAGTGCGTTTTAAGTTACTGAACGCGATTTTAATTTTAACTCGCTTTTTGTCTATTACGTGGTGTGTATAAATTCTGTAGATCCTATACAGGGAAGCACAAAAGTTCGCGAACACATTTTCGTATTGTTTAACTCCAGACGGAGAATTTTAAACTGTGCTACGCGTTTCCTAACTGAACTAAAATTTAGCATCCTATGTAGTATATATACAAATCTATAGATCCTATACAGGGCTGATGAAAAGTATTCGGATTACTTAGATGTTATCTTTTAGCTTATTAAACGGTATGATTTGTAAAATTATTTTGGAAGCGTTGGAAAGTGTTACATAATCTATGCTTGACGCATGTTTTTTCGTTCTTGTTTTCAATTGGGGAAACTTTTTATTTCATTTTCATTTTTCACGTGAAAATTTTCTGATAGAAAATTAATTATTGTAGAAAGAATTTCATTCTGGATTTTAAATCTTTGGCATCTGCTATATCGAAAAATGTTTCAATTTAATAGGAAAAGGCTGTTAGAATTTTGGTTTTTTATCTCTATTTATTAAAATAATACGAATTTTTCAAATTTTAATATTTTGAGCTCTTCACAGCTGCTATTCATATTTATACACTAAGTTTCAACTCTGTAAGTTACATACTTTTTGGAAAATGGCTCTGTGACGGACAGACAACGAAGCGGGGGTAATAGGGTTTCGTGAGATGAACGAAACCCTAATAACGTCATTTTGACGATCATAAACAAAAACTACGTGATTTTGGCTGACGTGCAAAAATATTTCTGATTTATGAATTTAAATAAATGCTTAAGAAATGTAATTTTTTCTCACTTAATCACTCCACTTTTCGCGCTTTTGGGACAAATTTTAACTGCCATCTTTAGGAAATAATTATTGGAAAAGCTTATGTTTCTTCTTTAAATTCATTTCTTCTAAATAGTGGCTATAATTGTCTAGGAGCTTAATTTTATTGTTGTTTGCATTCCTTGGGTAATTGTAAAAATGAAAAAAAGTTACGGTGGAGTGATTTCTAGATGTCAATTGGTCGACATGACGATTTTTTGTTCCGCAGAAAGAACAAGTTGGAAATTGTACGTCAAACATGAAAATGAGGTGCGTTCGTACTATATCTAGTTTCAGTGAAATGAATTATATCGTCTGTTATTATGATATGATTAATTTACGCAATAAAATAAATGCCTTTTAAGTTAGCAACATTTTATCTTTTGTTGACATTTATTGAAAATTCCAACTTAAGCTTAGCTTTGAAAATTTTAGAACTTGAAATCTATATTTAGATTTTTTTTTACATTTAATATTTATTTCTCCGAAAATATCTATCCAAAACAAATGTCGGTAGAATAAAAAGATGGTTTTAATTAATCAATTTTAGTATACAAATTCGGTTTTTGAATTCAGTAATACGGAAATAACAGGACTCCATCTCAAATAGGACGTAATCAACATGGCAACCTAGAATCATTACCTATCCTGAGATATCATTGAATTACGTATAATATGGTTTAATAGATTGAAGAATGTGACTATAACTTGGTCATAGAGGTTATAAAATGTCATATATATGTCATATAGGGACTATAACGTCGTACATATCAGATAACTTGGCGATACATCTCGGTCGCTTGACGATTACTCCTCAGAAGTTGCTATATAAAAAGGACGTACCGATTTTTAAAAAAATTCAAATTACTTAATAAATATTTTTATTAATATATTTTTAAGTTTTGATTCGATTTTTCTAGAAATTTGAAATGACTCGACAAAATTCTGCAACGATTATATATATTTAAATTTCAAACCATTCTGTTGGGTAGTTTTTGCGCTTTCATATGAGGACAGACGGACGGACGGACGGACCAAACGACGACTATATATACTACGTATTTATATAATTACGAACGCATCTAAAAACTAATTAATGAAGGTTAAATCTGTGAAATTGTGTTTTTTTTTTATTCGAATTTTCTTGAAAAATTTAATTTAATCAAGTTTTATTTCCACCACCCATTTAAATTGAACGAAAATTGATTCAACGTCAACAAAGGTCATTTTCAATTTTACTAAGAAAATGACGTCAATAAAAACAAATAATTCGTATTATTTCCCCTTTTTCTCTCATTTATCCACAAAAATGGGGTAATTTAGTTTCTACCATTATAGAACCGTCATTAAAAATCCCCAAAATCAATATATCGGAAATTACTTCAAATTAAAAAATTCTGAGAGGTTATATGACATTCTCGGATTTATGCAAATAACTGGCGTTAATTTTATCACCCAACGTTCTATATTCGAGGAGGAGTAGTTCTGAAATGCATATAGACAGTCTGATTTTAATATAATAAATAGATTTCAGTACAGCAGTTTTAAATCAAGTAGATTCAAGCTGTCTCATTTTATTTTAAAAAAATGGCCCTTCAATATGTGCCCATTGTGGTTCTTTTTTCAAAGTAGCGTATTCTTATTTATTTGCTCTTAAGGGGACGGTGGACGTTAAAATTGATTTTTTTTTTCATCATAAATACATGAAATTTTGTACATATATACATTTCACCATAAGTATATAGAATACCTTAAAAAAAATGTCTAATCTTAATATAATTTTCAGATTTTTTAAAAAGTTAAAAATTTATAAACCAAATTTTAACATGCTCCTTGCGTCTTAATTTTTAAGATATTTCCTCTGTTTGGCATTTGGATCACTTAGAACTATATTACAAACAAATCTGTATATCAGTTATTTTATCTCTTGAATAGTAAATTTTTGAGAAATTTTTTACTGAATTACATTCCGATTTTCATCAAAATTTAGCATTTTAATAAGCTATAAATCAAATTTAACTATCTTAACGAAGTCTAATTGTAAAATGCATACACAGTTTCTTTGTAAACAGTATCAGGATTATTCCTTATCAATTTCATGAATTTTGAATAAAAATTAAGACGCATAGAGCATTTCAAAAATCTAAAAAAGTGTAAAATCTATATATTGAGAAAACAAGGTTTAAACTTTACAAAAGCACCAAAAATTTTATTGTGTACATAATTCAAACGCTTGTAACTTTGCAAAACATCATTGCAGTTGCATGCAGTTTTTCTCAAATGGTTAAATACAAACTGAAGAATAATAATACACACAAAAATAAATTTCGATTTTTGGGTCAATTTTTGATCAAATAAAGGTCCACGGTCTCCTTAAAAATTTGACGGCTGGAACAGATTTCCAACAAAATACAAAGAATGAACTTCTAAAAATTAAAAGATCTCAAATAAGAGAAATAATCTTTGATTGTTTGAACAATTATATAGGAAATAAACATAATTTTAAAGCAAAGTGAACAGAAATAAGAAAATGGTAGAGAAAGGTGATTCTAAGCAAAATTGTCCAACTCAGAAATAGTAATAAATTTTTTTCTGTAGCTTTTTTAAAGTATTCATTATTTTTAACTCATCATCTGAGCCAAGGCTTGACAAATACGGACAAAGTTCCTTTATCTGTTGACCAAATTATTTTATCTTTCGACCAAGTTATTTAATCTGGCGTTTTTCTTTTCCTTGGAACAAAAATTGGCATACGAAATGAGTACAAATGGAATTTTCTTCTCCCCCCCCCCCCTTTTCTGATTTTACTCGTGTGCGACAAGCAGTGATCTTCATCTTCTCGTACTTTTAATGGAAGAACCAAGATTAAAAGTCATTTTATATCTCATGCACAGAAAACGCCATTCTTTTCTGCTCTAGCCAACTACCATGTCACATTATTAAAATCTGCGTGGGAGGTAGACTTCAATTAAACATTAAGAAATACTATCAATCCAGCCTGTGTGGCATATAAAATTGAATAAGATGCTAAAAAGAATCTTTTTTTCTTTTTTTTTTTTTCGTGTAAGTTTTAAATTATATTTTTATGCTCAGAATTAAAACTGATTAATCTATCACATTCATTTTTAGAAAATAATAATATATAAGTGATTATATTATAATTCATTTGAAATACACGTATAAAAGCTAATTAAAATTTCAAGAATAATTAATTTTTCTAAAATTAAAGAATAAATATTTTCTGAATATTTCTTCCTCGCTTAAAATGCTTGGCGTCTGTTTGCACAGCACACGTTAGGTTAGTATTTTTCACTGGCTACTAGAATAGTATTGATTATATCCCTCATCTGTTTGAGCGGATTAAATACGCATTAAAGAAATATAATGTAACTCTTATCGCAAAGCCCCCAACAAAGCTAAAATATCTGGTACATAGAATGATTGACCCCATTGATAATGGAGATAAGTCTGGCATTTATATTATTCCTTTTAAAGTTATGGCAGTTCTAAACTTTATTCATATATAGGCATGACAACTCGCAGATTAAAGGAAAGGATTAAGGAGCATACAGCTGATATGAAAAAGGGTAAATTATCCACTGCTTTATCCAGATTAAATCAAGCTAAAGACATTGATATATTTTTCAGTAAAACTAAAATAATTTCACATTGTTCACAGTATAATAGTTGCATAATCAGAGAGTCCCTAGAAATTTTGAAAAGAGGTGATAATGCATGTAATGATGTATTATCTTATCAGATCCCTCGTATATGGTATAATGTATTGGGTGTCACTGGGTTTTTTGGTTTTTGCTGACCCCCCGTCCCCAGCTTGTAATGGTATCATCCCAACTTCCGTCCCTCCCTCCAATTCATAGTGGATTGGTTTCGCCCATTTTGGACCTGTCCAGAGCGCGCCATTCAGAGCTGCGTCTTCTCGACGGCTTGTGTTCATCTGAGGAAGGCTAATGTTTGGCCGAAAGCTTATGGATTTTTAACATCTATTAGTTTTAATTTTTAAAACTGTGTTTTGTTTTATGGCACCTCTGTAGTAACAACAAATCATCAATGTGTTTACATTGTATGTAATAAACAAAACTTACTAATATACAGGTTTTCCTCGATTAGTGCTGTTAATCTCTCAATATAACCTCACTAAATGAAACATACCGGGTTTCCTAAAATGGACTGACTGATTTTAAAATTCAATTACTTCCAAACGGTGACAGATATTTAAAAAATTCTTATAGGAGAGTAATGTATGATGTCAGGAGTTTCTTTTTTTTTTTTTTTTACTGCGATCCCTGATTTTAGCTCGAATTATTAACAATAGATGGCGCTGCGAGCAATAGACATCCAATCCAGACAAAAGCAGAAACCACCCAGCATTGATGTGAAGGAAGGAGGTTCAATACATGTAATGGGTCTCATTCACCAACAAAATATTATTCAGAATCGGGCCCAAAGAACAAGACTGTATTAGCGAATGAGATCCACTCCATGTGTTGAACGTCCTTCCTTCACATCAATGCTGGGTGTTTTTAGTTTTGGCCTGAATTGCACTCCTACCGCTTGCAGCGACATCTGTTGCGGTAAATTCCAACTAAAATCAGTAATCGCAGTATTAAAAAAAAAAAAAAAAAAAAAAAAAACTCCTGACATCTTATATTACTCTCCTGCAAGAATTTCTTAAATATCTCTCACCGTTTGTGAGTTATTGAATTTTAAAATCAGTCAGTCCATTTTAGGAAACCCGATACATTGAATGGGAAAAATACTTTCCTCTCAGTTGGGGAAAAAATTCAACTTGTTTGATTTCTTTATCATTCAGTTTGATTGAGTTAAAATAATTCAATACGTTTTATATATTTTCTTATGTAAAATTTCCTATATAATTGAGTTTGATAATATTACTGTAATCATTTTATTACATATTGTAAAAAAAATGTGTAATAAAATTATATAAATAGTAAAATTAATTTTCAAATATATATTTTTCGAAATAATTTTCTGAAAAACATATGAATTGTAATCTATAATTTTTTTAAACAGAAATGGATTAGAAGCTTCAAATATGCGGTTATAAAATTACATCTTATTCCGTCAACTAATTTTTGAGTTATGCTTGAAAATATTTTGCATCCATTAAAACTGAATATAACATTACGAGTATCGAAATTTTTTACCTGCATAATTCGCAAACTACTTGAATGAATGAATTGCAGTTTGGTATACAAAGGTAAAATTTACCTAAAACTCCAATATGATGTCAAGATCAGGTGTTGAAAATTTGTTACTATTTCTATATGTAGACGACTCCCTAAGCAACATTTAAGCATTGCATTGATTAGTAGACGATAGTACTAATTCATTAGTTCCGCTTACAATTTTATGCGATCGTTTGTGGCAGAGTTAGTAGGGGTGATCTCATTTTTTTAAAGTATTGTACTGGAATACAAACTTAAACCAAAAAGTTTCCTTAGCTAATGAGAGATACTGTGTCAGATGTTGGGGTGCAAATTTATTGGAATCTAAAATTTAGCGATATTTTTCAGTATTTGTTTTTAATATACTTTTTTTTTACTAGCTAAAACATTTCTATTGCATGTTCTATTTTAATAATTTCCCTTACAGAACAGAAAATAATAATTGTAACTAAAAGTGTGATAACATTATCATATAAGGTGTTCTTACTTGTAAATATTTAACATTAAAAATTGCCATGTGCAGTTGCAATTCGCAAGTTATCGTATATATTATTTCTGTAGTCGACATCCCTTTTTCTACGAATTTACAAAACGCACAACAATGAATGAGGTACCATTCCAAAGGTGCTTGGATCGGCTTCTGACATAGTACACTCACATTTCGTTAAAACATGTAAAAATTGCAGTTAATTAAAGATTAAAGCAGCATTTTTCTCAAATCAGTGTTGCCACAAAAGTAAAATACCCCGTTATATCACGCTCAGCAATGATTGCAAAAGAAAAGCAAAATTGAAATTGAAACGTCTTATAGAAAAATACACCATCAATCGACTGAAGCAGTGGTATTTCATGTGTAGCCTAGAAGTATGTTTTGTTATATTTGATTAAATTGCATTTTAAATGCATTCAATTTGTTTTTCTTTGTCCTATATTTTTCCCTAAGCTGATGATGTCATTCTCTAATGCAGTTAAAATACGATTGTTATTATTTTTTTTTCTTGCGTATGCCTGTTGCTGTCTTTGATCCGCTTTTATTGTAACTTTGAGGAAATAAATGAAATGATATCCTAGCTTGACAAATGTTGTTTGCATGGCTCTACATTAACGTCATATTGTTTCTTTAAATAAAGCCTAAAATGTGTTATATGATAACAGTCTCATTTTCTGCACTGTAAAAAAAGACAAATGAGTCTTGTTCCAGGAAAATATAACATAACCTTGAGCTCAAATATACAATAACCTCTTCCAAGTTACCCACGATTCCGAAAGATGTGCTTTATCTTTAAAAAGCTCAGAAACTAATATATTTTCATGATAAAGAAGCATTTATAAAAACAATGTTTCTTTTGCTGCCACTGATTGTAGAAAACGTTTCCGAATAGTTTTTATAGTGTATTAATAAGTTTTCTTCAACCCTAAATATACTCTTTTGGATGCTATCCATTCAGAAGTAAACATTTTGATGTTCAACAGACATGTTTTACAGGGAAGCACGATAAATCGACAACATTAACATTAACATTAACATTACTTTATTACTCTTGCATCTATAAATTCAGGATCGAAGCATTGGTCTTTCACGTGTAGCCTAAAATGTATGCTTTGTTATATTAGACTGAATTGTATTTTATATGTATTCAATTTATTTATTTTTTGCCCCATGTTTTTCCCGAAGTGCTGACGTCATACTCTAATGCATGTAAAATACGACAGCTAATTTCTTTCTCACGCGTGCCTTTTGCTATCTTCCATCATTTTTTTACTGTAACTTTGATGGAATAAATTATATGATATTCTAGCTTGACTAATGTTGTTTTCACATATTTTTAATCCTTAATTTTTCTGTAGAAGTTTAAACAAGCATCTAAAAAATATTAGATATTGCTTTAAAAAAATATCAGACTGCCGTGCTAATTCCTCGCACGGGTCCACTGGTTTACACATAATTGTTAAGAGAATCATATTGAAATCATATAATTATTGAGAGATACACATTTGAGAAAATTTTAAACAAGTATCATTATAATACATACATATATATTTTAGCTTTTTACGAAGATGATTTAAAATCCACGAGAAAATGGCAGTTTGTTACAGATGAAGAATTATTGCAGTCGTTATCAAGAATCATGGCGAGGAGGTTAGGCAATGATGAATTTCTTCAATAATGTGCAGCCAATTTCGATGCCAGTAACAGTTCCCACAATATCAAGGTGTAATCATATAGCCCTCAGGCTTGACGTTAACTCACTACATTATTTAATGATCTTAAAGTGCTGTTAGAAATTCTATGTCACCGAAGACCAGATAACGCTTTGGTTAGCACTTCCAAACACGACAAAAACCTGTTCTCCAAATGCTTGCAAGCGAGTTTTGTTAACTGCGCGTAGAGTTACTGAAACGACGTAACGTATGCACGAACCAATGAGTGAGAGACGAAATTAAGCTGAGCTAATGAGGTGCGATGGAGAAGATTTAACAAGAAAGAATCCCTATCCCAGCTGAGCATTGATTTTGACGTGAAAAATACCCAGTGCGCGAAGCTAAGCATGGAATAAAAAAAGAGGCTTTTAAAAGGATCCGAAATGACAACAAACGTCTCTCAGAATTTTATAGATTGGGGAGTTGATAAAAATTACGAATGAACTTAAAGTTTTAGAATAAGATTTGGAATAAGATAATTATTAATATACGTGTTATTACTTTTAAAAGGACATTAAATAGGAATAAATATTATTAAGAATTAAGGAAGTAAGGACTATGTCAGAATTTAGATAAATTTAAAGGAATATTGCGAAATAAAATTTTTATGTAACATATATATATATATATGCATTTATATAAAAACATTTATGAAAAAAAATATATATATAAACAAATGCTTTTTAGAGCAGCTTTAGAGAGAAGGAATAAATCTATTCTTAAATATTAAAAGCATTTTCGGCTGTTTTTGCTGAAACACAACTTTTAGCTTCAGGTTAAAAAATAATTTGATACAAGAAAAAAATGTTAAGAAAGAGTGGAAATTGTAAGCCTCTCCCAGGAACAGAAGAAAAAATTGTCATCGTTTACCGTTACAACTAAACTTTTCTCTCCAGTTTTTGTCGATGAAAAGAACAAATTTCTCTGTAACTTAAAATCTGTACATTCTCAAGATTTTCTTTTTCTTTTTTTTTTTTTTTTGTAAAAAATGGTTTTTACTCTTTTATTTAACTTAATTTGTTTTTTGTATGTAAAAAAGGAATCGATTTAGTATCGATTTTCAACTCATTTCTTGATAGACTAGAATCATAAAAATTATGTACAGAGGTATGTTTCTGTTGACAATACAGCATTTTAATACATTTAGAACTTAATAAGTTAATTTTAAGGTATTTTTCCGTTAGCCTGTTGCAGCTGATAAATCGCCGAAATATTAGGGTTACAACTCTTTGCGAGTTACAAAAACAATGGCGTTAATGATGTGCCAAACCACTCTCACCAAAATAAGGCAACTGTCTGTGAAATTCCAACAATGAAATGTTTTAAACATTAAAAATAGAAATTATAAATAAAAAATAAAAATTATAATATTTTTATTAAATACTCTTTTATTAATATTAATTAAATTATGATTATACATTGAGAAACGCTTTAGAAATCCGGAAGAGATAGTTTAAATGTTTCTTTTTTCCTTTCCTGTTGCCATATCTTTAAAAAGGAATAGAAAAAGATATGTATTTTTAATAAATTCACTTGTTTGCGCTTTCTATCAAGTGTAATTCAAAAAGGTGAATAATCAATAATAAATCAATGATAAATCAATAACGTATTGTAACGAAATTTGTTTTGGAACTACATGAATTGCAGTCATGAAATTAAGTGTGATTTTTAAGATAAACATTTTAAGATAAACACAATTATGTGTGTTTTTTAAGATATTTTATTCAACATTGATTGCTCATAAGAGAATATTTGTTAACTCTTTTTTTTTACTTTTATTTATAATTAAAGGGGCTACGAGCCCCTCTGAATGGTCCCGAATCAAACTGGGTTCGGCGCAGGAGGATGACTGGGAGCTCAGCCGAGGACACCGTAGTGGCACAAAGTACTTTCGGAGGGTTGCTTAAGCAGGGTCCCAGACGGGGGCAGGTATCGATGGAGCTCTACTTCCGGTCTCGTGCTACGTCACCTTTCTCAAGTGTGCCCGGGGATTTCGTCTACATGGCAGCATCGTGCGGATCCTACTTTCTCCCGTCAGAATGCGGAAGCTGTGGGGCGCAGTTGTCGAGTAGCGAAAGCAGGTGGTTGTCTATGGGGCGGATGAGCGAACGGAGCACAGGAGGCACTAAAACCGGCCGGACCACATTTTTGCTTTATTTCTCTACTTCGTATTCTTGACGCCTCGAGAAGGTTGCCCTGTGGTACGCAGGCTGCTCGAAAACAAAATCCTTTATTTTATAACTAACTTTTTATTTGTTTTAGTAATATTTTATGTAAGTCCACAGGTGATGTGCAAGTAGTAGGCTTTGTAGGCTTTCAATGATCCGAGCTGGCAGTAAAGCAATTCTCGAATGAGGGAAGGGGGAGGGGGTGTTTCCACGTTAGTTTCCAATGTGTGCTCGCTCTTGTGGGCTGCCACATGCCGCTTGGGGGGCGATAATGCGTGGTTCCTAGATTGACGACCGGACCTGCTCCGGCCTCTCTCTGTCTATTGAATGGGGTTCCATCGCAGCGTCCAGATTCGGTTAACCAACTATGTCATGTACAGTATTGAACGAGTACATTAACTAACTGGTCTAATTATTAAGGGGACAGAATAACATCATTCAATTTCTAAAGTAGATAGTCATGTTAAATGACATTTTTGAAAAAATGGGGGTTTTCATATAGAAAAATATATTAGAGTCTAACTTAAATGTGAGAAACCCATTTGTTAAGCCAAGTCTTCAAATAAGGGAGTTTCCAGTGGATGGAGATTAGGTACACGACCTTGAACTGTTTCATTAGTGGAAGAACATGTTAAGTGCACATGAAATCTTCTTCATCTATAAATCAGTAATTTCGAAATCGTATCAACAGCGCTCATAACAGGGTCCTATGTTTATCGGGCATGCACATAACGTGTTCATCCACAAATAAGAAACAAGTTTTTCAATACATGGAGTGGAAGAACATGTTATGTACGTTAAATCGTTAAAAAATTGCTAAATCCCAGATCGGAAAGCTACAGCCATGTCAATGAAACCCTAACATTTTAAATATCCTTTCTTCACAAGACTGCCAGAAAAACAATAATTAAGTGAAGTAGCAAAATTAAAAAAGAGCATATTGTAAACTTTAAAGCTTGTTTTTCCAAATTCCCAAAAATGTCACTTAACGAGTCCATCCACTAAGCTCTTCATTCCTTACACTATCTATATGTACAGGGTGATCAGAAAATGAGTATACATTTGAAAAATTAATAATTCACGGAATAATGTAGGTAGAGAGGTAAAAATTGACACACATGCTTGGAATGACATGAGATTTTATTGTATCCACAAAAAAGTTCATAAAATGGCAGACAGATGGCACTTCGTGTGATAAGAAAAGCAATAATTAGCATAACAAATTATGACAAAGCAAAGACGATGTTCTTCAGAACGAATGCTCAACATGTCCACCGTCATCCCACAACAATAGCTGTAGCCGAGGGACAATGTTGTGCACAGCACTGTGCAGCATATCTGTAGTTATGGTGAGAAATTGGCGTTGGATGTTGTCTTTTAGCATACCTATTGATGTCGGTCGATCGCGGCAGATTCCCCATTTTGATAGTAGAGCTTCACTAACATTGTCTTTTCTGGTAACGTCAACATGCTGCGATTGCTGGTACATCTAATTCTCTTTCTCATTACAGCTCTTTTTATACGCGATTCTCAGGCAGAGTCACTGACGTTTTGCTGTTCAGTGCCATCAGTAGGCCTTTTTTTTAACCTTTTTTTTGTGTGGTTACAATAAAACCCCATGTCATTCCAAGCATGAGTGTCAATTTTTACCTCTATACTTACATTATTCCGGGAATTAATAATTTTCCAAATGTATACTCATTTTCTAATAACCCTGTATGTCAATGAAGAATTGTTCCTAAAATTTGAAAGAATGTCCATTTATGATATTGATATTTCTGATCCAGATTTTGTGTTTATATGCATTGAGATATAATGTCGAAAAAAGAAGTGCAGTTAGGTTGGCGCTATGCGCTATGTACTACAACTTTCACTTCAACTCCCAGAACACCCTGCTTTTTTGTAAACAGAACGCAACGGAGTGTTGCTAGTATAGAATGAATATGTTCTGATTGAAAGATATGACGTTTTATCGTCATTACTAAATATGAAAGTGGAGCATTAAGTATCCCGATTAATAGATTTAAAGATTTTTGTATATAATGTAATATAGTAACTGTAAATAGTTTTGCTTTCATTAAAATGTTTCGTCAAAAAAATTCAAGGCCAAGAATCACTGCTTTCGATAACAGTATAATAATATCTACAAAAACAACTTTTCAAAAGTAAAAAAAGGCCAAGCGTAAAAAAAAAAAAAAAAAAAAAAAAAAGTTGTGGCCAAAAAATGGTGTGATATCAAATTTCCAAGCTATTATATTGCTTATTTAACTTTTTTCCATTAAATAAGTTATCATATATATAAGTCGAGTGCCTACGTATATGTTAATAGAAATCGTTTTCTCCTGTACTAAATACATCCTAATGAGTTTCTGAAAATTAAATTTTTTTCAAATTATGCATGATGGGCTTGGCGGCCATCTTTCCATATTTCTAAGCACCCAAATTTCTAAAGTAAAAGCGTAATATGTTTGCAATGTAATATGTTTATAAAAATTTCGAACTTCAGATTCTAACTACGGACAGATAAATTAGATAAGACTGATATTTTGATAAATTGATTTTTACTAGTTTGAAATTAATAATTACTCTAAAAAATAAATCATAAGATGAATCTTTAAGATAAGTCATCATTATCTTAAGACACAATTTTCAGAGCATACAAGTCTATAAATGAAACTCTTAAATATTTGCTTAAATAACAATTTTGAACTTCGGATTTTAACTACGGATTTGGGTGCTTAGAATTTTGTGAATAAGATGCAAAGATGGCCGCCAAGCCCATCATGCATAATTGGAAAAAAATTGAATTTTCAGAAACTCATTAGGATGTATTTAGTACAGGAGAAAACGATTTCTATTAACATATACGTAGGCACTCGACTTATATATATGATAACTTATTTAATGGAAAAAGTTAAATAAGCAATATAATAGCTTGGAAATTTGATATCACACCATTTTTTGGCCACAACTTTTTTTTTTTTTTTTTTTTTTTTTACGCTTGGCCTTTTTTTACTTTTGAAAAGTTGTTTTTGTAGATATCATTTCTTTTTTTTTAAATATATTGAACATAATTTAAATAATCTAAACATGAGAAATAATTCAAAAATACATTTTACTTTCAGTCATTGTTTAAAGGGTTAACTAGAAATACCAGTAGATTTTTCAATTAAATTAATTACACTCTTAAAAACAACATACTAAATGTGGCTTGTTATAATACTTGTTATCCTCCGTTAAAAAATATCACTGACTAATCCATTAAATGAATAAAAATGGAATATGTACATAGCGTGTCAGCGCTGCATTTTAAATCAAACGTGATATCACGCTCTTTTATTATTAGCACTAGCTGGCTTCGCCCGCTAGCGGGCCCCTAATTTACACCGGGGCCTCAATCCTTTTAAAACCTCGAATAAGATAAACCACGAACCTCCGACCTGGTTCCACGCTGCCTTCGGCACCGGATAATCCCTTAATTTGCACATCCAATTGTATAAACCTGTAAACAAACGAACTTCCGACACGGGTCCCCGCTGCCTTCGGCACCGTATAGCAGTCGTGCTGCGCACGCTCAAGTTCTATCTTCCACCACCAGGTAGCGCAATCTGTTCTATACGAACCTCGGGCACTGAAATCGTTAAGGCTATAGATGTCGAGTCGAATGAGCTATACCCCGCCGTGATCTAGCCCATAGAACCAGAGATAAGAAAGTGCCCCCTGGTGGTGAAAAAACGAACTAAAATCAGAAAGCTCTATAGATGTCGAGTGGAATGAGCCATACCCCGTCGTGATCCGCTGCTTCTTTACTTTTGAAAAGTTGTTTTTGTAGATATCATTTCTTTTTTTTTAATATATTGAACATAATTTAAATAATCTAAACATGAGAAATAATTCAAAAATATATTTTACTTTCAGTCATTGTTTAAAGGGTTAACTAGAAATACCAGTAGATTTTTCAATTAAATTAATTACACTCTTAAAAACAACATACTAAATGTGGCTTATTATAATACTTGTTATCCTCCATTAAAAAATATCACTGACTAATCCATTAAATGAATAAAAATGGAATATGTACATAGCGTGTCAGCGCTGCATTTGAAATCAAACGTGATATCACGCTCTTTTATAATTAGCACTAGCTGGCTTCGCCCGCTAGCGGGCCCCTAATTTACACCGGGGCCTCAGTCCTTTTAAAACCTCGAATAAGATAAACCACGAACCTCCGACCTGGTTCCACGCTGCCTTCGGCACCGGATAATCCCTTAATTTGCACATCGAATTGTATAAACCTGTAAACAAACGAACTTCCGACACGGGTCACCGCTGCCTTCGGCACCGTGTAGCAGTCGTGCTGCGAACGCTCAAGTTCTATCTTCCACCACCAGGTAGCGCAATCTGTTCTATACGAACCTCGGGCACTGAAATCGTTAAGGCTATAGATGTCGAGTCGAATGAGCTATACCCCGCCGTGATCTAGCCCATAGAACCAGAGACAAGAAAGTGCCCCCTGGTGGTGAAAAAACGAACTAAAATCGGAAAGCTCTATAGATGTCGAGTCGAATAAGCCATACCCCGTCGTGATCCGACCCATAGAAACAGAGATAGGAAAGCGCCCACTGGTGGTGAAAGCTAATCGCGTTTGGGGGGCAAAGTGGGGGGGATGAACACCGGAGATGCATAATAAGATTAGGCGGTCACAGACTTTTCCAACGATGTATCACATGAAGGATATGTGCAAAATTCAGAAAATACCCCCCCCCCCCACCTGCATAATTTGATTAAGCGTTCACAGACCTTTCCAACGATATATCACATGAGAGGTGTCGGCAAAATTTAGAAAAATGCCCCCTTTGGGTGGGGGGGTGAAAGCGGGAGGATGGACCCCGAAGATACATAATATGAATAAGCGGCCACAGGCCTTTCGAACAATATATCACATGAGTAGTGTCGGGGGGGGCGCAAAATGTGGCGGTTTTACCTGTGGTGCATAACATGAATAAGTGGTCGCAGCCCTTTGTAATGATATGTGACATGACGGATATCGTTAAAATTTAGAAAAGTGTCCCCCCCCTTGTGTAGGCAAAACGCGCTCCGCCCCTCCCTATAATTTTTGACGCAGCTTTATTTTTAAAATTTATGTTATGTGTTATAAAATATCGTAAAGTTTCAAACAGATAGCCTTATTATACTTCCTAATTTTGTTCACGCTCCTCCCCATCCTCTCCCCGAAGCCATTCTTTTTTATAATTTTTTTATCATGTGTTATAAACCATCTTAAAGTTTAAAACAGATCGCATTGGAATTTAATATATTTGCTGAAATTACTATTATATGTAGAATAATATAGAAATAAACTCTCCTTTAGATTGTAATTGAGATATATGAACATTTTTTAGAATTTATGAAAGCTGATTTTTATTTATTTATTTATTTATCTATTTATTTATTTTTTGTTTATTTATTTATTTTTTTTGCATTGCCCTGTGCATGTTTGGAATTTCTTAGCAATTTCTTAGATTTACATTATTTTATTCAATTAAACATTGTACTGTTACAATAAATTTAAATGGAAACTTCACTTCTAAAACAAAAATAATTTAACAACTGGATTTCATTAATTTATAGAAAAATGACGTGAAAGGTATTCCTGCAAACAAAATGCCTGTCCTTTACCGTTTTTTTTTTTTTTTTTTTTTTTTTTTAGAAATAAATGAATCACCTTTAATTCATTTCCAAAAATTTGTTTACGTTTGGAAATAAATTTTAAATGCTGATAACTCTTAATGTATACATTTTAGAAGGTACATCTTCCCTCAAAAACTAATTTATTTTTAAAGATCTTTCAAAAACGTATATTATATATTTAAAATATTTTTTAAAGCATAAACACTACGTCTGATTACTTTATTTTACAATATTTTAAGAACACGCATTTTATCAGAAAAATTAAATGCACTAAACAAACACGAGTGAAAAATTGACCTGGGCCAGGACTCGAACCTGGGACCTTACGCATACCATGCCGACGCTCTGCGACTGAGCCACCCAGATCGATACGCATGACGGGAATTTCTCATACTTATTCATGTTGGAAACAGTCATCTGCCACAGTTTGCAGTCATATTTAATTGTTTGATAAAATGTGTGTTCTTATAATAATGAAGTTTTATTTTTTTTTTAAATATCTTCAGAAGAAAATGGCTGACTTGCAGATGAAATTTGATGTTGTTATAACTTGTAACTGATTTGTGCTATTATAATACAGACTAGCCGCCACTGGCGACCAGTTTGGTCTCCCTTAAATGTATGTTAAGCACTGTAACACGTTACTTTTATTCATAATTTATTTTTTTTTCCGTAATCCTTCGCCAAACCGGATGATTCTAATAGACAAATCAAAAACTTTTTCGATCATGGTAGCATTTCGCATATTTTTTGTTGTTATGTATTTCATCTTTCTTGACAAAAACCGCTTAACCAACTTAAGCATTTATGCTTCATATCCGTTTGCTTATCAGTTGCAATATGCTTGCTAATGAGGATATTCTTAAACATATTAAGTAGTTTTCCGTAATTGGATCCATTGCCAAATGGCGTATTTTAGTTAATACGATTTGGTGCAATGAAGTCTATTTTGTGAAAGTCTTTAATGATATCCACCATTTACACTGAACCATATTGTTGCCAATATTTTTTTGTTTGTTTGTTTGTTTCTCGCTAACTTTGGCTGTAGACTTGATTACGGGAGAATCAAGAAGAAAATCTATCATTATTCTCATTTAAAACGTCTTGAATAATGTGACATAATCGGAGTGCATATTATAACACGTAATTTTCGAGTATGGTTTTGTGAAACATTGAACTTTTGGAAGCCAGTTTTGATAATCACGTGAAAATGTCACACCAACATTACCGCCTATAATTCTAATTACAGCAACCCGTTTTTTCTCTCTATATTGCAACTCTATAGTTAATATAGTGCCCCGGTGCGTCTACGACAACTGTTCCATCAGAACATTTGATTTCAAAATAAAAGTATTGTTTCTAATTTGCACACGCGAAAAATAAAAGCTGGTATTGGCGATTTTAAAAATTCTATTGGCGAGATTTGCGCCCAAATAACACAAAAGTACTTAATGATGTTATGTATTTTGTAAATGTATATTAAATTACTGTTTTGAAAGCGATTGGTCATTAATAATGGTAAATATGATTGGTGATTAACAATCATTTTCGGTGGTCTCTCTTCCTTTCACGTATAATACATAAATACCAAATTAACTGACAATTTGTTTCGAAATTTGATTCATTAAATATCATTAAATGAGGTGTATTTGTTTACATTCAGCTTACATCAAGAAAAGATAAAGAATGAAGTTGAGTTGTATAGCACATAATTATGGTAAACTTTGATTGTGTCACTGGTACGAATTATTTTTTTGACACCAGGCAGCGCTCCAAAAAATCTTTCATGGAAAACTAACTTTACGAACGATTTTATCTCCATGGTTTAATGGTTTAATATTTTAAACCTTCACGACGAATGAATCTTTTTTTTTTTGTTTACTTTCATGGATAGAGAATTTGAACTGCGAAGCTAATTTCAACTGAAGTTATTGGAGAACATACATAATTGAACGTAAGTCATCTCTCAAATATTAATTTATTTTGAACGATCTTTCTAAAAATGTCACATTTATGAAGTTTTATTCGAAAAAATAATTTTTAATAAAAATGGCCGCCTGGCATATGAAAAAGTGAAACGGACAATCCGGAACTGTTGATGACAGTCACATGACTTACGGTTTTATTATAGAGATGGTACATGGTCGTTGGGATGTTTTATCTCTGTTTTGGCATAATTTTTTAATCGCCAAGTTAATTAACAGTTTTTTGCTAATTAAGGATAGAAAATAATATTTTTTTACACTGAATTTTATAAAAGCACATAGATTACGTAATTACTTGTCCAAAAATGCAATCCTTTTTTTATTCTGCCGAATATTAAGGTCTGTAGGTTGTTTGAAAAAAAAAATCTTTGACGAAGAAAAAAGTGATCATTTTAAGTAACTCGACGTTTTTTTTTTTAAATCTATATCTCTGTTTATAAATCACTTATGAAGATGAGTTTGGTTTTAAAATTGAAGAAATTCTTCATTAGATTCTTCTAGTTTTCGTTTTTTTTTCTGAGACGCTTGGTTTATTTGTTATCTGATATTTTAATCTGGCATGTTTTGTCGATTTAACATTGAAAAGTTGATTTCTGTATATAAGCAGTAGCGGTCTAGTTCAGTTCTTGGCGTTGTTTGTGTGGCGTTTTTTTTAAAGCTTGGCTTGGCAGAGCGACCGCCCTGCTTGATTATGATTATATTATGATATATTATTAATATTATGATATTAAATACAATAGAAAAAGTACAGCCCTGGCAAGATTATATCAAGAAGAAACCATCCAAATAAATTTCAATGAAAGTAAAATAATATATCCCTCCACTCTATATTATCCATCCATAATAAGAGAAACCATAGAGATACTCACGCGCAAAAATACAATATGTAACGATACGGCATCTTTTAATTTACCGAAACTGTGGCTAGAGTTACTCTATGGTCAAAGATATGAAAACAAACAACCAAGTAAAAAATAGTAGATAACGTGCGTAATTTTTAAAAAAGTACATGAAAATATTAACTTCAAAGCCCGTGCAGCTTTAGAATATTCTCATTTTGTTTTTGAAAATGACTCGGAAAAAGTCGAAACATGTAAAACAACTAATAAAAGTTATTTTAATTTATATTATGTTTTTAATTTTACACCTTTAGCATTTAAAAGTAATATTTTATCTATCATGATGCTTTTTTACCCATTCTTCAGATTATATTTGATTAAGATGTTTTTTGATTAATGATTCAAATACTTAAAGTGGGATGATGATATTATGAAGTTTTACGATGGCTTTTGATCTAGATCTTGATTTTATTTCATTTTCAGTAATGTTGAAATTATGAAAATACTTTAGATATTCTCGTTCTTATTATTTAATGCTTCCTTTTAAATGGCTCTCATAACTAAAAAGAATAGTCGCCTGCATATTAAATGTTATTTCTGATTGATATATTGGAATGGTGGAAAAGTTCAGTTTACTAAAAAAAAATATTGTTTTTTATCAATATAGTGCGTGCGTTCTGTTCGATCACCTTTCTAATTCTCTCTTATGGCTGCACTATTCTGTTTTCATAGAATATCTTACGTTTTTGCCTAAATAACAGACCGATGGGATTTTTCAAGTTTTCTAAAGAAGTAAAGTTTTTATCATTTAAGTTCTGTGTCGGGTGGCTAAAAATACGTGTGTTCTAACATGGAACACAATACCTTCTTTATGGGTTAATTCTCAAATACCTGAATCAGATCAGATCAGATCTATTACTGATTAGATATTTGCTCGCTTAATTCACTTAGAATACTTAGAACGGTATTTCTTAGAATTAGTTATCTTATTTAGTACAGGTAACGACTCATAATGAATGGTTCCCTTCCAAATCCTGTAATCTAAATGAAAAAAATAACATTTTTCAAATTAAACAGAGTTTTGTGCTGGTTGTGTGCTGGTCTTAGACCATGATCGTTGCGTTTCAATAAAAAATTGCAAACATAAATTCAGTCTATCGAATTTTTCCCCGCTTACTCATGTTGATGTAATCGGCTTGATAATATTGTGAAATGGCTGATTCCAAAAAATTCTCCAATCTATCCAGTTGTTGTGTACATTGGTATCTTTCAGTAGGCGCCAATATTTTGTTGAAATCAGTGTGAGTTGGCCGTCCAGAATGTGGAGCCTTTCCAGAAACAAAAAATCAAAAGTGTCGAAAATCTTATTTATTTCCTGCCATTTTTAAGGTTTAATAAAATTTTAAAAACACAACCAAGTAACAGATTTGTATTTTCTCAAGTACTCGCTGAAATCCCGTCTTTCAAACAATATCGAAACTATCAAGTGTGAAATAGCTGATTAGATGTGGTATTAGATATGTAGTAAAATGTAGTATTTATTCCCTTTGATTTTCAAGGTATTGCCATATATTGCCAGAAATGAGACAAGAAGACTGCACTGAAACGGACGTTAGAAAAATGCACTGATTAATAAAAAGAAGGAGAAAAGAAATCGTATATATATATATATAGACAACAGTATCATGAATGAAATCAATAGAAGAATAAGAAATGGATGGAGTGCTTTTGGGAAGAACAATATTATTCTGAAAAGTAACGTGCCTCTTTGTTTGAAAAGAAAGGTGTTTAACCAATGTGTTTTGCCTGCACTAACTTATGGAGCAGAAACTTGGACACTAACAAAACGGATGGTACAAAGATTACAAACAACACAGCGAAGTATGGAAAGATGTATGCTAGGCATAACCAGAAGAGACCGAAAGAGAATAACGTGGATAAGAAGTCAGACGAAAGTTTTTGACATTATCGAGAGAATTAAATGGCTAAAATGGAAATGGGCTGGGCACATTGCAAGAAGACAAGACAATAGATGGAGCACAAACACCCTACAGTGGTATCCCAGAGATGTAAAACGACCAAGAAGACGACCTCAAGTAAGATGGAGTGACGAAATCAGAAAAGTGGCCGGTGTTAATTGGATGACTAAAGCACTAGACAGGCAACAATGGAAAAAATCTGGGGGAGACCTACATCCAGCAGTGGATTGAAAACGGTTGATGATGATGATGATGATGATGATATATATATATATATATATATATATATATATGTCGGCAGTGGCAACGGCACTTCCAAGCAGACTGTTAATAAGAACAGAGAGCAGCGCCACCATTTCTACAGCTGTAAAAACGTTTCGCGCCAGCCAGAAGTGAAGATGTTTTTGAACTATAAAGACGTTTATGGCAGACTGTAAAAAAACGTAAAAAAAAAGTTACGGTGAAGTTTTGATTTACGATGATGTGACCAAATGTTTCTAATCTGTAAATAGCTTTTGTAAATACAGTGTCTCACATAAGTGATGGGACACTTGTGCTTTACAAAAGGAAACTAATCAAATAAATTAAAAAAACATGTACACATTTTTTTTTGTGGGTGTGTTTCATACTTAAATTTAGTAAAGATTATTACATAACATACATTTTGTCAAAATATTAAAATATTAATTTAATAAAAATACAAATGTTTAGAACGGAGCAAAAAATAGCTCACATAAGTGATGGGACACCATTATATATGCAACAAAAATCGCCTGAAATAAGCAATAAAAATATTTTTTGGGGTTTTATTTTTACTTAAAAGCAATTGGCAATAATTTATAAAATCGTCTGCAGTATTTCTCTCCAGTTTGTTTTGGAATTTTTGTGTTTTTTAGCTCTGTGTAGTCATGAATGCTAAACGAAAAGAAACTTCACCTGAAATTCGAAAATTAGTTATTAATTTGCATATTGAACGTGGAAAATCTATTAGAAAAACTGCTGAAACAGTTAACTTGAGTCGTTCAACAGTTTTCAATATCATTAAACGATATAAAAAGAATCATATGATTCAGGATAAAAGAAGACCTGGCTGACCATCAAAGCTATCCAATGGAATAAAGCGAATTATCGTTCGAAATATTAAAAAAAATCCAAGAATTAGTGCTTCAAAAGTTGCTGCTGATTTACAAGCATTATATGGAATAATTGTTAATCCTGAAACTATTAGAAGGGTAATTCGATCTGCTGGATATCACGGTAGAGTAGCCAGGAAAAAATTCTTCGTAAGTGAAAAGAATAGAAAACTCAGACTAGCTTTCGCAAAATCCAACATAAATAAGAATTCTGATTACTGGAATAAAGTTATATTTGCTGATGAGAGTAAATTTAATATATTTGGTTCTGACGGTAGAATCTTGGTGTGGAGAAAACCCAGGGAAGAACTTCGCAAACAGAACTTGGTACCAACAGTAAAACATGGTGGAGGAGGAGTTATGGTATGGGGGTGTATGTCGTCCGCTGGAGTTGGTAATTTTGTTTTTATTGACAGTATAATGGATCAGTACAAGTATATTGATATTTTAAAGCAAAATTTGAAATCTTCAGCACGAAAATTGAACCTTCATAACGATTTTAAATTCTACCAGGACAATGACCCCAAGCACACTGCTCTGAACGTTAGACTCTGGCTGCTATATAACTGTCCTGAAATAATAAAAACACCACCACAATCTCCAGACTTAAATCCCATAGAGAATATTTGGCAAGAATTGGAATCAAGAATTCGCAAACACACCATTTCTTCAAAACAACAACTAAAATCGGTGCTTCAAGAAGAATGGGGTAAAATCACTCCAGAAATCACAAAAAAAATAGTCGAATCCATCCCAAAAAGATTAAATCATGTTTTAAAAGTAAAAGGAAATCCAACAAAATATTAAAACCTTTTAAAAAGTAAAATTTGTGGATAAATATTTGATGGAAAAGTAAGTGTCCCATCACTTATGTGAGCCATTTTTTGCTCCGTTCTGAACAATTGTATTTTTACTAAATTAATATTTTAATATTTTGACAAAATGTATGTTATGTAATAATTGTTACTAACTTTAAATATGAAACACACCCAAAAAATTTTTGCACATGTTTGTTTATTTATTTTATTGCAGTTTCTTTTTATAAAGCACAAGTGTCCCATCACTTTTGTGAGACACTGTATTTAATATAATAATATATTTCTAACATCAAATTATAAACCTCCTTGCTTATGTAATGATCATAGTTATAGCAATTATGTAAATAAGGTACATGGTCACATTATTACAGGGGATATTAATATTGTAGAGAATGATTATTTACGAAATTTTATGACTAATGGGACTAAATTTCGAATATACCTTCATGTTATACAATTTTTTCTATATTAAAACAATTTAATCTGGATCTTGACCTTTTTATATATAAAATTTCCGTAGATTATAATACCTCTTGCATTTTTTAATGAATAGAAATTAAATGTTTTAAGTAATTTAAATGTTGAACTTTACAGAAATACTGACAGTTATAATTTTAATTTTAAACAATTAAATAGTGAAATAAAGAATTTACAAAAAAAAAATTATTGTTACATATATGTTGATAAATCACCAAACAACTATGCTTTCATCTGCAAATATTATTATTCCCAGCTAATTTCTAATGCTATAAATACAAGTTTAAATTAAAAAAAAAACTAATCTTGATACAATCATTAATAATCGGATTAATAATTTAATAATTAAATCATTAATAATTTATTTTAACGAGATTGTAACAATTGAAATAATAAGAAAGCATGTTTAATTCCCCCAGATCATTAATTGTCATTATCACTTAAGATTTAAAAATTGAAAAAAAGTAAAAGAGTTCTAAATCGTCTGAACGTTTGCAATAACGCAGACGACTATGAAACTTACTGCCATTCTATAACGAGTCATTTCAACACAGAAAAAAAAATCACTGAAGAAAAAAAACTTTCACTATGACGTAGACGACTGCAAAACTTGCAGCCATGCTATAAAGAGTCTTTTTAACACAGAAAAAGAAATCAATGAAGAAAAAACAACTTTCGCTATAACGCAGACGAATATGAAACTTGCTGTCATGCTACAAAGAGTCATTTTAACACAGAAAAAAAATCTATGAAGAATAAAAAACTTTCACTGTAACGCAGACGACTACGAAACTTGCTGGTATACTATAAAGAGTAATTTTAACACACAAAAAAATGAATGAAGGAAATAAAAAAAACATATCAACTCTATCAAAGTTTGCCACAAAAAGACATACATTTTTTAGGGGCATTCTAATTGGACATGCTGGCACATTCGCTCTGCAGTTAATAAAGTCAACAGAGAGTTTCAAAACAATACAACCGTACTTGAAGAACAAATGGTACAAATTCGTTTTATTCACAAAGAACTAGAAAAGTTATCTTTTGAGAAAACTTTCTTTTTCCTTCGTGTTTTTTAAAGTAAAAACATTTTTTTTTTATACCTGAATTTTGACTACGTATTTTTTTGTTAAGATGACGGAAATAGATAGCTTCAGAGGTGTTGTTTCAGTTTCATTAGTCTTTTGAATAATTAGTTTTTAGCAGAACATTTTGTTTGTTTGTTTTTTGTTTACCGAAGTTTTTAATATTTTCAACCGCAAATCCTTCAACTAGTCATTGAAATTAGTTCAATTAAAATTTAAAAGCATGTTTTCATTGCTACGATACAACATTATGTGAGAAGACTTTTTTATAAATAAAAAAAAATTTAATTAAATCTTTAAATTTTTTATTAGTTATGAAGACTTGTAAAATAATTGTTGAACATTTCTTTTTAGAACTTTCCAACCCAGTTGAAAAGTGTTTACAACTTCGGTTTGTCTGCCGTCTGTCCTGTTGTCCGTTCATCCGTGCTCTAACTCTCGTAAATATACTCGGATTGCCCTGAAATTTTGTTCGTTATTGGCGTTTAGTATAGAACGATCCCTATTGCAAATGAACTGTGTAGCATTTATAATTTATTTACAGGGACAGTCAAAATTATTCCGTTACATTACAGTCAATGGGGAAAAATCGTTTCAAGTGCATTTCAATTATGTTACGCCATTTGAAACATGATGAAATTGATATGCAATTATGAAGCGCACTAAAACGTGCTTTTTGTAAAGTATGAAGTGCAAAGTATTATTCATTTACAGGGTCACACAAAGGAATTCTGTTACACAATGTTCTATGCGGAAAAATCGTTTGCAGTGTAATTTAATCATGTTACATTATTTCAAACATAATGAAATTTATATGCTATATACTGAGATGCACTACGAATTGCTCACTGAAAATTATGGAGTGCATTGCGGTTGTCGTTTATTTACAGGGGCACACAAAAGAATTTGATTAAAGTCTTAGTAGATAATTACAGTCTATGTGTGATAAGTGCGTTTTCAACCTTGGTTTGCGTTTTTAAGTTTAACTAAATTTTTGCATAGTACGTAGTGTGCATAAATACTGTTGATCATATAACAGGGGTACACAAAGGAATTCGTAAGTATTATCGACTGTGGTAGTGATTTGTTTAATGGTAGATTTTAATTGTATTACGCATTTTCCTGCTGAACTATATTTAGTTGACAAATAGAACTGTGTGGAATAAAAATAAATTCATATACAGGGCTACGTAAAGAACAAGATACATTGTCGTTTATGGTTGGTAATTGTTGGAAGTGAATTTTAAGTTGCCTACTGCATTTTTTACATGAATTATATTTTAGCTTAATGTAAATATATAGATCACAAAGAGGGCTGCACCAAATAATTCGACTACTTTTTTGACTATGGCAGGTAATTGTTAAAAGTGGATATTTGAATGTGTTATATGTTTCCTAAACTGTTTACTACATACCTTCCTTCACCTTATTTAACGGTGAAGTTTCGTTACAGTTTTACGGATGTGTTGAAGAGGTTTTCATAATCTATGCTTGACGCATTATTTTTCGTTCTTTTTTCACCTTCCTTTTGATATATGAAAGGCTCGGGTGTAAATCATAGTAAATGACATGTTTTAATTTTTACTGATTTTCATGTAAAATTATTTAATTGCATCCTGTCATTTCTTTAAAGTACAAGATTTATTTACTGCTCGATATATTACTAATATACAAATACTCGTTAATCGCAATCACAATCAAAGATAAGTTTTTGCTATTAAAATTCAATTAAGTTCGATAAAATATAACCTATCAAACAAAAACTGTTGCACATAAGTTATCTGAAGGTTCAGTCTTAACAAATCACGTGTTTTATTAATATACGGATTATTTATTATTATAGGGATCAATCACAACAGTTTCCATCAGTTTCACGCCCTGAAATTTCAGTCTTTTTAAGCAATTTGTTTAAAAGAAATGTGAAATGTTCATTAAAATCTATTTATATAAACTTATTGTACATATATTAAAGTAGAAAACTGCATTTTTATTTAATTAATGTATTATGAAATGGCGGCTTGACAGCTGATGGGCGGGAGAGATGAAAAAAAGAAGGCCAAGAGGTGGATACAGTAACTCGTCGTAGATTTTTTTAAAAGTTTTGTTTTTTAATCTAAAAGCTAACTGTTAAAAATCTGCAGCCAACTGTCCAGCCATTCAACCTTTTTAAAAATATATAAAACAATTAAATAACCGTAATTTAGCTCTATTCTAACCAATGAGAATTGTTGAAATTACGGTCAAGTAACCGTTATCAATAGAAACATTTGAATAAATGGACAGTTCGCTGAAGAATTTTAACAGTTTTAACAGTAATGTCCGTTATGTTTTTAAAATTACGCATTTTTAGTAAAATGGCTTCAATTAAAAATAAAAGGTAAATTTCCAACGAAGAATTTCGTAGAAAAACGAGCTATCGATATTTCGAAAAAATCTTACGCATTTCGCTAGAAAAATATGTGACGATTACTTTTCAAAAAGATCAGATTGATTGATTGACAATTAGCAAAGCTAGAGTGTTCACCGATTTTTAAAATGCTGTTTTGAAGAAGAAAGGGGGGGGGGAAGTGTTTAAAGTATTCGTTACTGTTTATTCGCTGTGGCACGCCCTACACTATAAAAAATTTGCTGGCAAATTATCCAGTCATTCAACCGTTTCATAGATAACGGTTACTTGACCATACCGGGTATCCTAAAATGGTATGACTGATTTTAAAATTCAGTAACTTGCAAACGGTGACAGATGTTAAAAATATTCTTGCAAGAGAGTAATGTAAAATGTCAGGCGTTTTTTTACTGTGATTCCCGGTTTTAATTTCAAATAGAAGCGATAGATGGCGCCGAAAACAAATTCAAATTCAAATTCAACATAGGCGCTGAATTGAGGCTAAAACTAAAATCAGCCAGCTTTGATACAAAGGAAGAAGGTTAAATATATGGAATCGCTCATTCGCCAATACAATCTTGGAATGTAACAAGTTTTAAAAAGAATGGTATTTTGAACGTTGTCGTTACACATTTTGATTTCGAAGAAGTCGTTTCCATGGAAACAATACTTTTCTCTATTGTTTCTCTGACTCCTACGATATCGAAATCATACCGACTGAGTTTAGAATCGGCTCCTAAAAACAAGGTTGTATTGGTGAATAAGACCCACTCCATATATTTAAACTCCTTCCTTCACATCAGTGATGTGTGATTCCTGTTTATGCATCCATTGGACGTCTATTGCTCGAAGCGCCATCTATTGCTAGTAATTCGAACTAAAATCAGGAATCACAGTCAGTGGCGTAGCTTCAGGGAGGGCTAAATCACTTTACTACTAGTATAATTATATACTACATTTGGCCTTATTTAATCTTTGAAAGTTATGAATTAAATAAGGCCAAATGTAGTATATAAAAATACTGGTAGTAAAGTGGTCCAGCCCCTCTCCCCCCTCATGGTACGCCATTGATCACAGTAAACACCCCCCGATATCATACATTATTCTCCTGGAAGAATTTTTGAAATATTTGTCACCGTTTGCAAGTTAATGAATTTTAAAATCAGTCAGTTCATTTTAGGACACCTGGTATCGTTCTCATTGGTCAGAATAAAGATAAATTACGGTGATGTAACCATTTCCTATACTAGTAAATCTGCAGATCAGGAGCCTCAACGTCAGCTCTGCAAGTCATTTGTTTTTTAAATCTCATTTTTGATATCATTTAACATCGTACAATCCGCAATTATTATTTTTTCAATTGCATGCATATTTATAAGCATATAAAATTATTCAAATGTTCCAGAAATTAAAAAAAAAAAATCATCAAAATATTGAGAGTTTCTTGAATTTTATTATTTTACACTCTTTGAAATACGGTTGCTAAGCAACGGATAAATTAAAGTGGAAAGTAAAAATAAAAGCTTTTAAAAATTGTAAAAAATATGAAAATAAGATGTTTATATTTCCCGAACAGATGCAAAAACATTTTCAAATATTTTAAGCAATTAATTTCTAAATTATATTAAATTTATCGGCAAAATTTTAAAACTATTGAAAATCCATATCGAAAATTTAGCATTCATAATTTTACGTCTAAATCCATTATGTAAATATTCCATTTTCATTTCAGATAAAAATGAAATTTTAAAAATCGTCTGCATCCCCATAGGAAAACATTATGACCTAAAAATAAAATGTTCTATATTTTCCGAACGAATGAACCAAATGTAACAAAAAACTATACAGCTAATTCCGGATACCTCGCCAACATACCTAGCAAAAATCAACCTAATCGGATCATTTTTATGGCAGTTATCGCGGAACAGAAAGACAAACAGACAGACAGAAACCAGAAACTTTTCACGTCTCTACAGTGAGCCTCAACTCAGGTTTCGGCAAAAAACAATGCACTGGACAGTTTGCTGCTACAGATTTTTGACAATGTTCTTCTATAGCTTCAAAATTTCACTTTTATTTTCGATATCGATTTCTAACTAATAAAATGCGATTTTCGTGTTTACGTAGAGTACTTTAAGCGACCAATAGCTGTTGAAATTCCGAACTGGTGAAAGTAGTGTTACTCCTTAATATTGAATATATCTCGAAACTTGCATTTTGCTAGTTTCATAGCTTTATATTCGAACTCTTTACAGTTTGAAATTACAGTAAAATCTCGTTATAACGAATTTATGGAGACCACCGATTGAATTCGTTATACTGAAAAATTCGCAATGGGGAATTCCAATATGGCATTTTTTTAAAAAGGAAGTTTCCATGCCCATTGAATAAAAATAGTACACATTAATACTATTCAAATATTGAATTTCGGTTAATATGCAAACATGTCAGTAAATAATAAATATACAGTATATCACTATTGAGAACTTACTAGTTAGAAGTGAGATAATTATTAAGTTCATTATGTTTCAATGTTATAATCGTAACTATATTATAAAGGAAATATAATTTACCTTACATATGACAGATTATAAAAGCTCACTGACATCTGCCGTTAATGTAACTTTACTTCTTTGCAAAATATCTCAAGGGTTCTTTTTTTTTTTCTCTGAAATTTACAATGCATTTTTCAAAAGAAGTTGCGGGAAATATTTTTGAATCATTATTTTACTAGGATAATTATACTTTAAGAGTTTCAATGTTCTATAGAGCCCCTTTTGATCGTACAACACAATCTTCGGTACTTCATGGACAATCATCATCTTCATTGCACTGTCGTCTACCTCCCCGTCATTGAGTACCGACGAAAATTTTCTTCCAAATCCTAATTTTTCAATATATTTTTTCTTGCCAACTCAACATTCGTAAAACTGAAATGACTATTTTTTTTACGTCTTCAATAAATTTGTTAATTTGAAAAATTCGCTAATATGAAATTCGTTAAAGGGAAAAGTTTTATAATGTTAAAGAATGGGACGTTTTTTAACAATTCAAAAAATATTCGTTAAAATGAAAAATTCATTAAAGTGACATTTTTTTAACGATATTCTACTGTAGTCAAAATAGCTAAACAAAAATAAGGAATGCAGTTAAAAGAAGCACTTTTAAAGAATTGGCGGTATATGCTGCATAACACGGGGTTATACCGCAGGGGAATATGCACCATAAGTTAACAAGCTGCAGTAAACAAAAGTGAAAACAATAAGTATAAGTGTGGAATTGCAGTCTACGGTTGATCCCTTCTATTGGAATCGCCATTTGGCAAGAGAAATTATCTACTCATTAAGATTGGAATTTTAAATTATCCAGGACTACATTTTCACACATTTTTTTTTTTTTGCAGAAGTTAATATTATTAGAACAGAACATGGTATACATAATCCAATGCATGAAATGTTCTAAATTGTAAAAGATAATTAAGTACTACATTAAAGACGTGAGTATAAAACATCACAAATTTACTAAATGGTGTATACAAGTGTCAAATTTAAAATGTATACATACATTAAAATAAAATTAAAAATATCGACGTTTCCACCAACTTCTATGGTCATCCTCAGGAAATAGTTGTTACATTGCTTCTAAAGTTTCAAAGGTTAACCTACTTAATTTTTTAATTCGTGGACGGCAATAATAATGTGGCAACGGACGGATTGTTTTTTGCCTTTTAAACTTTAGAAGCAATGTAACAACTATTTCCTGAGGATGACCATAGAAGTTGGTCGAAACGTCGATATTTTTAATTTTATTTTAATGTATGTATAAATTTTAAATTTGACACTTGTATACACCATTTAGTAAATTTGTGATGCTTCATAATCACGTCTTTAATGTAGTACTGTTTCATGGTGTAATCGCCCAGCATTTATATTGATAATTAAGTCATTGGATTTGCTAAATATACATTACAATCAATTCATAATGTTACAATGCATAATTCAATCAATTCGCCATTCGCTTAATACATAATATGCAATTTAATACATAATTATATCATTGTACAGAATTTTTCGTGACACCTAATTCTTTTAATATATACGTAAAATTTCCAATATACAATTTTCATTCAATATGTTAAACGGGGACTTGATGCCATAACGTTTTGTTCACAAATTTCCTGTTTTTGACTTATGATCCCTTACAAATATTTCAAGGCACTTTCCATTTAGTTTTTGGAAACCTTATTTTCGATCGTCTTCCGTATTTGAGGAAGCCTAAACTCACTAAATGGAAAATGCCTTGAGTGCATTCTAAGAGATCATAACTCAAAATCTGGAAATTTGTATTCTTTTGGCGCTAAGCCTACGAAATACTTAATTATTTCAATACATAATTTATAATGCATAATTCACACTTCATTCTGTAGAAAATTCATAATTTATTCTGTTCATAATTCCCAAACACAAATGATACATAGTCATGATGCAGAATTATTCATGATACTTAACCCTTTGATTACGTGCGAGGGTTGGCACCCATTTTTATATTCAATCGTACTTAAAAAAAAAAAAAAAAAAATCTTTCTGGTAGATTTCTCTTGACAAAATTCTAGTATAGCAGAGATTATTTTTCACAAAGTGGTACGAATAGAATAAAAAATAATCCAAGGAGCGTATATGTCCCAACTCAAAATCAAAGGCTAAATTTATTAAAATTTTCGATATACTGGAATTCCTATTGCGATATTTTGAGAAAATAGTTGTACCAATCAAGCTTTATTGGGTATGTATTCCATCTATCCTATACGCTTTGCTTAATAAAAATGATATTTTGTCACTTTGAAGAAGAAATTTGTCTCTGCTAATGATTCTATCCTCCCACCAACCACCTCTTCTACCTGTTTGAGTTACATAAAAATTGCAATATTTCTAGAGTTTCACCAGGACCTACAACACACATTGAAAAAAAAAGAAATCTGGAATCGAGTTTCAGAAATAGAAAGAAAGTGGAAGCTACAAAGCTGAAAATGTTCCTAAAATTATAATTACTCTACACCAGTGGTTCCCAACGGGGGGCGTACGCCCCACATGGGGGCAATTTGACTTTTCAGGGGGGCAATTTAACTTTTCAAGGGGACAATTCGGAATTTCTGTGAACCCATACCTTCTGAATTGTTTTTCTAATAGTAATGTTGTAGACCGTAAATAAAAGTTACACATTCAAATTAAAAAAAAAAAAAATTAAATAAGTTTTTTATTCAATTTTTAAAAAGTATCCATTCAAAAGTTTTAAATACAAGAAAAAAACTTTTAAAGATATTTAGATACCTTTTATATATTTAAAAATTCTTTATAATTTTTCTGATTATAAGTATTTTAGAATTTTAAACAACTTTTTCGATTATTTATTGAATGAGTCGCACTGCAATATGTCACATGAAAATCAATTTTACACATGAAACTATTCAAGTGTATATTTAACAATTACTTGACGACCTTCCTTTACAGAATCTTTTATCACGTTTTATTCTGATTAGAAATTGTTGCGTAATTTAATCGCAGAAATTCTGTGATTAAATAAGACAATAATGTTTTATTCAAAATTATTGATTTTTCTAATCAAGGATTCTGAGCGCTCTATACATCACGCATACGTGGTGACCGTGTGTCAGTAAACTACGAGGAGTATCAGATGATTATAAAAAATATTTGATTCATCCATTACCTTCGGCACGTTTCAGGATCAATGCTAAATGCTTTTTACTCTACCAGGAGTAAATTCTTTTAAAATTTTATAAGAATTATATGTTATAGGGGGAGGGGGCATCATCATTTTAGAGACGTTTTGGTGGGGCGCGGCTAAAAAAAGGTTGGGAACCACTGCTCTACACAGATATGATAAATAGAAACATCAGTTGTTTAATCGAAAATGTTATAAATAGTATCGGAGATGAAAGTATTGTTTAATGCATTTGTTCTTTTCAAAATCTTACTTGAACAAAAACACAGATAAGAACTAATTATTTTATATTTGCTTGTTTGACTTAAAAAATGTTAAATTGATCCTGTTAAAAAGAGAATTAATCAGAGCTTAAATTGCGCCGGAGCCCGGCTCCGGTACTTCTCTGCTTTTAATAAATATTTAAATATTGGTCGGAATTCACCGGAGCCCATAAACACTGGGCTCCGGAGCCCAGTGCGAGCGCTTCCAAAAAACCGAAGCCTAAATTACCCTTTCCTTTTCCTCCCATATTCGTGCATATCTTTGTTCGACTCTTCATCATATAAATATTAATTTTTGAAAATTTCATTCATTTTTTCATAAAAATGCATAGTTGCGAACTATTCTTTTTTGTGTTAAAACTAGTTCCGAATCACAATCCTTACTTTATTTAAACGCAGAATTCTGCGATTCATTAACATTAAAATTAGGCAAAGATTTCTATTCGGCCGGAGTGATAACTAAAAAGTGGAATAATTGACAGCTAAGTAAATGCAGATTAAAATTTGTATTTTCCTAAAGAAAAAAATTGCTTTAAATTTTGCAAATACATACAATGTATGAAATATAAATATGCAGATTGGAGTGACGGTGGAGGGGGAGGGGGGTCATGCTAAGGTTACTAGTACTGCAGAACATTAGGGCTCCGATACTTTTTTTGTTAGAAATTAAGCCCTGGAATTGATTATATTGTTAGTGTATACTGTAGTGATTGGTTAGGTTTTATAACGTGAAATTACTTCAATGTATTCATTATGTGAGGTTTTTCACATACACACATCTCGTTAACTCCAGTAGTTAACAACGAATCTCGGCCCTGTACTAAAAGCCAAACGTGGACCTCTCCTATGTTACTATATCTTATTTCGTGAAAAAACAAGTAATTTGATTTGTTATAAAACTAGTAACATCTGAATAAAACTTACTTTTTTACACTTTCCAACATAGATGAAAAATGTTTATAAATTCGGTTTGTGTGTCTGCCGTCTGTCCGAGCTATAACTCGGATTGTTATGCAACTGATATACAGGATGTCCCAAAATTCTCCGTACAACTTCAAAAATTCATTACAAAAAATGTAATAGGCCTATAGCAAAAATAATTACAACAGTGCATAGAGTAACTTAAAAAAAAATTTTCTACTGCCTTAGTAAACTTCAACATGAGATCCTTTCGTAAGCACGAAGAATATCAAGACGATATTCCATTTCAATCTACGAACGTTTTAATGCTAACATCAACAGTAGCTACTGCTGTTTAGATCTTTTGTTTCAATTCCATGAGACTAGTAACTGTCGTTCAGATTTCATCAAACAGTTGTAACTACTGTTGATGTTAGCATGCTGAAACGCACGTGGATGGAATTGGAATATCGACTTGATATTCTTCGTGCAACGAAAGGATCTCATGTACACGTATACTAAGGTAGTAGAAAAAACTTTTTAAGTTACTCTATGTACTGTTGTAATTATTTTTGCTGTAGGCCTATTATTTTTTTTGTAATAAATTTTCGAAGTTGTACGGAGACTTTTGGGACACCCTGTATATTATCGAAGTTTACTATGGCTTGCTCGGTATTAAAAATTAAGTGTTTAGCATTCATAGTTTATTTACAGGGATACTGAAAATAATTATGTTACACTACCGTGTGTGGGGGAAAATCATCTGCGGTGTACTTTAGTAATGTTACGCTATTTCAAATTATATTGGAATTGATATATATCCCTGAGGAACATTATAAGATGCTTACTATAGAATAAGATGTGCATTGCAATCGTCGTTCATTTGCAAAGATATATAAACCAATTCAGTTGCAGTACTGTCTAGAATAATAATTGCTGGAAGTGCTTTGTCAGTTGTGGCATACATTTTTACTCTTTTTTTGCATAGTACCTGGTGTATATAACATCTATAGATCCTATACAGGGCTGTACAATATTTAAAGAACATTTCCGTTTATTGGTGGAATTTGCTGAAGGGGAATTTTCAACTGTGTTATGCGTTTCCTTACGGAAAATTTTAAAATACTATGTAGTAGATATATACAAATCTATGGATCTTATATAGGGTTTCATAAACTAATTCGAATACTTTTCTGACTATAGATGGTAAATACTGAAATTGGGTTTTCAAATGTGTTATGCGCTTTCCATCTTGTTTACTTAGACATCATCTTTCATCTTATTATACTGTGGTGAAGGTTACTTTCAGTATTATGGATGTGTTGGAAAGTGTTTCATAATCTATGCTTGACGCATGATTTTTTGTTCTTGTTTTAAGAAAAGTTCCATACATTTTGCGATTGTTAAAACATTTAAATAAAATCCGACATTGAATCTTGACCTTTCCTCAACATTACCCGAACTCATAATTTTGATTCATCTATTGTTTTTAACACTTTCCAACCTAGTTGAAGAGTGTTTATGACTTCGGTTTGTCTGGCCGTCTGGCCGTCTGCCGTCTGGCCGTCTGGCCGTGCTCTAACTCCCGTTAATATGCTTGGATTGCTCTGCAATTTTTATATGTTATTGTCGTTATCTATAGCATGTTCCCTATTTCAACAGAAGTGTGTAGCACTTTTACAGGGACACTCAAAAGAATTCCGTTACATTGCGGTCTACGGGGAAAAATCATTTGCGGTTTATTTAAATAATGTTTCACTCTTTTAAACGAATTGAAATTTATATATATCACTAAGGTGCATTACAAGAGGTTTACAACAGAGTATTGTGTGTATAGCAGTCACCGTTCATTTACAGGGACACACAAAAGAATTCTCTACTGCCTGTTAACAATAATTCCTGGAAGTGCGTTTTAAGTTACTGAACACGATTTTAATTTTAACTGGCTTTTTGTCTATTACGTGGTGTGTATAAATTCTGTAGATCCTATACAGGGAAGCACAAAAGTTCGCGGACACATTTCCGTTTATTGACAGAAACTCCAGACGGAGAATTTTAAACTGGTGCTACGCGTTTCCTAACTGAATTAAAATTTAGCATCCTATGTAGTATATATACAAATCTATAGATCCTATACAGGGCTGAATAAAAGTATTCGGATATTTTTCTGAATATTGTATATGTTGGAAATTCATGAAATTATGTTTTTAAATATGTTATGCGTTTTCCAAATTGTTTACTTAGATGTTATCTTTTAGCTTATTAAACGGTATGATTTGTTAAATTATTTTGGAAGCGTTGGAAAGTGTTACATAATCTATGCTTGACGCATGATTTTTCGTTCTTGTTTAAAATAGAAACTGACATCTTTATTTAAATCTTTATCCAATTTTTAACAATTTACAACATAGCTGAAAAGTGTTTATGAATTCGGTTTGCATATATGTCTGTCGTTTGGCTGGCTGTCCGTTCTCTAACTCACGTAAATATACTCGGATTGCTATGCAATTGATGTATGTTATTGAGATTTACTATGCCATGTTCAGTATTGAAAATGAAGCGTGTAACATTTATAGTTCATGTACAGAGACACTCAAAAGAATTCCATTACATTACGGTATCAGGGGTAAAATCGTTTGAGGTGTAATTTAATAATCTTATACTATTTCAAACATATTGTAATTGATATATATGAGTGAAGTGCACTTACAACAGGCTTACTATAGAATAAGATGTACATAGTATTTATCGTTCATTTACAGGGACACACAAAATAATTCGCTTATAGTACTGTCTATGAGTGATAATTGTTGAAAGTATGTTTTCAATTGTGGTACGCATTTTTAATTTTAGCTATTTTTTGCATATGACTACTTGGTGTATTTCTAGTCTATACATCCTATACAGGGCTGCACAAAGGATCTCGAGTAGATTGGCAGAATTTGCTGTAGGTCTGCACAAAATAATTTGGATTCTTTTCCGAATATTGTTGGTAATTGCGGCATTGGGTTTTCAAATGTGTTATGAGTTTTCCAAATAGGTTACATAGACATCATCTTTCACCATATTACACAGTGAAGTTTTGTTACAGTTTTCTGAATGTATTGGAAAGTGTTTCACAATCTGTGCTTCACGCATGATTTTTCTTTCTTGTTTTATTTCGTCACAAATTCAAGCAAACATTGCTGTACGAAATACTAATTTTTCACTTATTACAGCACAAAGTATTTGTTTTATCTCAATTAATTGTTTAATTTGTTATTATCCGTTAATTGTAGTCAATCGTGATTGATAGTTGTTCCTTAATAATTTTATCGAAAACCAACTATATAATTAATTTTTATTGTTAATTCAACAGAATAATGTTGTAAAATCAAACAAATGATAATAGGAAACAAAATACCGAATAGATATAGAATAAAGATGTCAAAATTCAGAAGATACTTAAAAGATAATAATTTTCAAAGTACCTCATATTCAATTGTCTAATTTATTCTTGCTTTCTCAGAAATTTCTTACTGCATAAAGAAGTGATGTATTTTGTTTTTAATCCATATGAAGAATTCCTGTCTCTTAAAATTCGGAAAAGATATTAATCTATTTATTTCAAATAAAACGCTGAAGAATGTAACTTATCTGCAATACAAAAGAACCCCTACTTCTATTTAAGCTATGATTTTCAACTTGAATAAATAGAGGGATTAGGTATCACTTGTGACAAAATCGATTTTTGCTTCGTTTTACTAATTGGATTAAAAATAACACTGGGACTTGTGCTACGGTAAACAATAAAACAGCGTTAAACAAATTTTTTAACATTTTAATTGCATTATATTTATTATTCTCTTAAAACAGAAAAGATTTCAGCAGTTGTATATAAGTGGGGGATGGGGTGGGATAAAATGAAATGTAATGAAATCTTTGAGCTCTTTTAGAAAACGCTAACATTAATTTTTTCCCCAGTGACTTTTAAAGAATTATAATTTAAAAGTTTAAAAATCACCTGATCAGGCGTTAATGTGGTAACAGTACTTTATAAACATATACTGTACAAAATAGTTTAATTTTATGAATGACTTTTTAAAAAAAGTATAAACACTAATACGTAACTTAAGGTAAAAGTATCATATCTACAGGGCATTCAATGAATATGGAGGCGAAATCAGAAGGATGATAGTAGATATGTACAAACAAACTTTACTTTGGATCCTGCGATCTGAATCGTATTCAGTCAAAAACACAAGCTGTTCCATTCTAATTGGCCCATCAGCGACTGAGAGATTCTGCACTCAAAGCTCGTAGACGATAAGTGCTGAATTCGAACCCGATTCGCGCTCGTCGGACTAACCGTTCAGAGTTTCCCGCGGTTTTCTTCAAACCTTACCACAAATACTGGTTAGAATCATTTAGAAAGACTCCTACGGATGGCAATACTTCATCTGTCCATAATCCTCGCATAGATAATCGACCGTGACAACAAACCTCCACCACCACTATTCTAATTGACCTCCGGTTTCCGTTAACAGCCTAAAGAGAAGAGAAGATATTGCTTTATTTAGATGCATTTGTGATCCAATATTTTCACATTTGTTAACATATTTTTAACATCAACAAATTTTGAATGGTACGAAAAAGTGATTTAAGTCAGCAATAGCGTAGCGTGGATTTTGGTGCTCCCGGGGCAATTTGAAATTTCGCACATCACCGTAAGAGATTTTTACTTACCCACCATACGTAGTATAGGGTAAGTCTTGTAATCGATTTGAAAATCGAAAAAAAAAATTGACGGATTTACACGTTTCAAACACTGGAGATTCCAAAAAACAAATAAAAAAAATAAAAAAAAATGCCATCCGTCAGTCTGTGTGCGTGTTTGTGTGTCTGTGTGTGGGTCTGTAAACGCTCTACCTCCCGAACAAATTGAGATAGAGACTCGAAATTTTGTATGTACTTAGTATGTAATAATGGGAAGAAGCTTATTGAATTTCAGCAACCTCGATTATCCGAAACTATTTTTTCGGAATCTTGAAATAATCGTTATGATAAAAGGTATATAAAAATTTTTGAAATTATTTATTTTAAGGAGTGATTATAAAAGACAATAAAAAAACATAAATTTTGCATAAAGAATGAAGTTGATCGGATAATGAGTTGCCGATATATTTGTAATCCTATTTTCCACACTCTCCAATTTTTCATGACCCTGTATTTCATTCAAATTTCAATTCGAAGATATATTTTAATTTCAAATGAGAAGCTTAACCCGTCGCAGTAAACCGTTAGTTAATATGATTATAAATTTTGGAGTTATAAGGATGTTTCTCTTACGCAATTCAGTAATAGAGCATTTAAAGTTAATGACGTCATCAAGCCACGCTTTTATTCGAATTGCAATGCATTTTATAAATAGTTTACACATGTTTTATTTTCATATTTTATATTATGCATATCCATGATGGGTAAGTATTACGGTGGCCCCCAACGACTAGTTTTATACTAGAGTTTTTATAATTTGAAACCATTGTCTTACTTTTAAATTTCTCCGCTTTTTGGTAATGACAGTTGTATTTTTTTGGAGACCAGCTAACTGCACTCAAGATAATCCCTCTTTTGTTAAGAAATGTACGAACGGCACTCAACATCCACAGATATCCCTATAACCCCAATCTCTTTACATAAGTGATTAAGTGACATAAAGTGACATAAAGGGCATAAAGTGACAGTTTCTTTTGCTAAAAAGAAGATCATCTCTTTTCTCTCTGAGATAGGACCTGGGCGTTCGTTAATTTGTTTGCTAAATTGGGCGCTTGATAACCTGGTCTTTAGAAAATGGTTTTTTTTTTCTTGAATCTAGAATACCTGTTTAGTTTTAAGACTTTAATATTTTCTATATTTTAATTTTGCCAAGAATAAAGAAAAGTGAAAAATGAAGATCATCTATTACATTTCTAAAATAATATTTAAAATCTTTTTATACTTCCTCTATAGATATTCATAAAATACAATAAACATATAAAAACATTATTTTTTCTATTAGTATGTAATGCTAGATGAACGAAAATCACATGCTTATAAGTGTGACGATCATTTTTTTCCAGTATTTACCATGACTCGATTTGCACCTAGAAGACTTTTTTGAACAAACCTCCTAAACGGAACCCTTAATACAATGATGGATTGCTTTATGAATTTGCTTTTCCCACTTGCGTGCAGTTCGTACAGGTAGGGTTATTCGAAGATTTGGGTGCAGTTGATAATTGCCTCCCATCGGCGAGTGCAGTTGATGTGTACCCGTATTTTTATCCCTGATGAAGGCTATGTGTACAGCTGAAAGTGCTTGGAGTTATTGACATTGAATAATGTTAATGTAGTTTAACATATTTCTTACAATTTTATCATCTTTTAAGTAACTAGTCATTGGGGGCCACCGTAATACTTACCCATCATGGACTGGACATGCATAATATAAAATATGAAAATAAAACATGTGTAAACTACTTATAAAATGCATTGCAATTCGAATAAAATCGTGGCTTGATGACGACCTAAACTTTAAATGCTCTATTACTAAATTGCGTAAGAGAAACATCCTTATAACTCTAAAAATGATAAACCTATTAACTAACAGTTTACTGCGTCGGATTAAGCGTCTCATTTCCAATTAAAGTATATATTTTAATTGAAATTTGAATGAAATACAGGGTCATGAAAAATCGAAGAGTGTGGAAAATAGGATTACAAATATATCGGCAACTCATTATCCGATCGACTTCATTCTTTATGCAAAATTTGTTTTTTTATTGTCTTTTATATTCACTCCTTAAAATAAACAGTTTCGAAAATTTTTATGTACCTTTTATCAGAACGAATATTTCAAGAGTTCGAAAAAAATAGTTCCGGATAATCGAGGTTACTGAAATTCAATAGGCTTCTTTTCATTATTACATACTAAGTATATACCAAATTTCAAGTCTCTGCCTCAATTTGTTCGGGAGATAAAGCGTTTGCAAACACACACACAGACAGACGGACGGCAAAATTTTTTTTCTAAAAATATGTTTTTCGGAATCTCCAGTGTCTGAAACGTGTAAATCCGTCAAAAATTTTTTTTCGATTTTCAAAACGATTACAAGACTTACCCTATACTACGTATGATGGGTAAGTATAATAAAGCGCACTAGGCGTAATTTTAATTTTTTTTTTTTTACTTTTTAAAGGTAAACTTTGGCATTCTACTCATTTATTTGCTTATTTATTTTCTATAACTTTTTTTTTTCTTTCAGATTCGCTGCAATCGCAAAAGAAGTATTTTGTTCAAAGAAAATTTTATTTAAAAATACCCGTTTTATTTAAAATTTCAAACCGTTTACTGCAATCACATAATTGTTAAGAGATCCAAATTCTCAATGGCATTTTCTTCCTTTATGCTCAGGATTTCGACTTGGAATCCCGAGTGAAATGAGGATTTGTAGAAATGAGGCATTTCAAGGCGAATTGTTACTTTTGAAATCATTTGTACTGAAATCTTATAACATTTTATTTTAAGATGAAAAAAATCTGAATAGATAGTACTTATGTGATAAAACTTAAACCAGTATCTTTATACAGATTTTTTCTTATAACAACATATTTATAGACAATAACGATATACCTTAAAATAAATGCTTTTTACAGAAGATTTGAAAAAGAACAAAAAAAAAAAAAATGTATTTTTATGTATTAAAAATATTTTCGAACGTTTGTGCTGAAACACATGTTTTTGTTTTAGGTTAAAAAGAAAGAATTTGATATAAGGAAAAAAAAAATTAAGAAAAGAAGGAAATTTTAATCCTCTCCGAGGAGAGTCGGAGGAAATAAAGGCCACCGTTTATGTTAGAACTTAAATTTGCTATGTATTGTTTTTATTGATAAGAAAAGGCAATTTTAGTGTAATCTTCAGACAAATTTAAATGTGCACAATCTAAATTCCCCCCCTTTTTTTTTTAAATGTATAAAACATTTTTATCTAATTAAAAGAACATAGTACCTTGTGAACATTTTTTTTTTTGGTATTATGACGCTATTTGCAGTAAGTCAGACACTATAGACATCTTAATTTGAAAATAATTAATTTTGAAAAAACTAATTACATTTATGTTTCTTATTTTTTTTTTTTTTTTTTTTTTTTTTAAAGTTTACTTTTTCTTATCCATGTTTTGTACACATCTACATTGAGATTTATAGACGAAAGTAAACGAAATGAAAAAATGAAGAACATAATGAAGAGAATTATTATTTTACTTCATTTCCATTTGATAACAAGTGACATAATAATTTGGTAATAAGCACTACTCTACGTCATCGTTAGTAAAGATCATCATTTCCTCGTTTAAAAGGTCAGTAATGTGATCATTTAAATATGTATCACTGTAAAATAATACTTTCTAAATTTCTGCATATGATACGCCAAAACTTGTACGTGAAACGCCTCAAATTAGATACGTTTGAACATGGCACTTTATAGCTGTTAGTCAGTCAGATCTGAAATTCCGCTCCCTAAAGTTCAACCTATGGGCATGTGATGCATTCGTATATTTAAAATATCTCCTCAGGAAATTAATATTTTTAACTTCTTTTTTCAGTGTATTCTTCTTAAAGGATGTTTCCTTGTTTTTTAGTTGTCAAAATATAGTCAAAATATTTATAAAATACTATATATATATATACTACTTAATTTTATTTGAAGTCTTAAACTCTTACTCACAAGGGAAACACTTTTGGTGCAGCTCGCACCTAGCGTGGAGACCTAGTGCATTTTGTAGTTCTAATACGTAAAAGTTAGAGAACCGATAAAATTTCTCCGTTAAAATCATATTTTATGTATTTTTTTTATACTTTTAATTTTTTATTATTGGATTTTTAATTGTTAATTTTACGTCAAAAGCGAGTTAACCCTTTAACGGATAAAGCACTTCAATTGTTAAGATGTTGAAATAAATGATTGACACCGGAAATTATGAACAAATTTATTTTTATATAATAAAAAAGCGATATTTCACATATATAATAAATGAAAATCATTTCTATTAAAATTCTGCTGTCACTGTTGAGTTTCGTAATTAAAGTTTTGTGGTTTCGTGGGGAAACCAGTGAACGTTAAAGGGTTAAGTAGTCAAATAGGGTGCTACGAAATCAAACTACTTCTCACACACAGCAGACGACGACTATGACATTGGACGAGAAAAATTCTACGGTAACGAATAATGCCAATGTCGCGCCGCCAAAAATGCAATTATAATGTATTTTTTCAAAATTGAATTCGTATGTTCTTGACGAACTTTTTCAACTTTTCTCAATATTTTATACTTATTATTGACTAATTTGTATTTTTAAGTGCTTAAAAAAAAAAAAAAACTTTATGTTAATAGTCCGATAAGTGGTCTCGAAAATTGCTTTTTCAGAAAGTTATGTTGCTGTAGAAAAAAAAAATACATATGATTTTAACAGAAAAAAATGTATCGATTCTTAAACTTCGTAATATAGGTCTTTAACATGCATGGTCTCATTGCTAAGTGCGAGCCAAAAGTGATTCCTTTGTCAGTTTCACTAAGCTTTTAATACGTAAAATTATAAATTAAGCATATATTTTAGAAATATTTTGGCATCTAAAAAAGAGAGGTAGACTCTTTGAGAAACGTATAGTGCAAAATAAGTAAAAAATATTAATTTTCTGAGGAGATATTTTAAAATTGCGGCTGCATAACACTCCCATAGTTTTAACATTAGCGATGGAAATTTGAGATCTCACTAGCCGACAGTAAAGAGGCACGATACGATTTGTTTTAAGAACACAACTAGATGGTACCCGTCAAGATTTAACGGTAAATAACTTGAAAGTTCCTGTAGAAACATGCTTTTATTTTTAATTAGTTGCTTTTAAATTAATTAGGTATTGAAATTTTGATGATTTGGTATATTGTGTAAGCGATTCTTACAGATATAGACCAGGGATGTCAAACTGTGACCCGCCAGATACCACTAACATTTTATAGTAAACTTTGCTTAATCCAATCCTCAAATTTCTGCGATTCAAGAAGTCGACTATTTCAATAAAAAATTATTGGTATCTGGCGGGCTACAGTTTGGACACTCCTGATATAGACGATAGATGGTGTTGTTATTGCCAGTTCAGCCTACTCAACTAATGAAGTGAAATAATTTTAAGCTTCTAGTTTATATCTTATTATGCTTGAATTAATTTATCAAGAATTTAACAAAAAATATTAATTGAATGATTTTTTTTTTACTTACTACAGTCTTAATTATATATATATATATATGTGTGTGTGTGTGTGTGTGTGTGTGTGTGTGTGTGTGTGTGTGTGTATAGTATTTTCTATTTTTTTTAATTACGTGACCTTTAAAACTTTTCATTAATTTTATTTTTATCAGTCTGATTCTAAAATCTCTGAATTTAAACTTTGCTGTTTGCAGCTAACGATTTATAATACATATTTTTTAATTTTATATACCACAATCCGAATATTTTGAAGAAATAACAATATTTAGTATTTCTGATTTTTCCTTTTTTTTTTTTTTTTTTTTTTAATGCGCGACCTTTAAAAATTTTCATTAAATTAATTTTTATCAGTCTGATTCTAAAATCCTAAATTTAAACTTTGCTGTTGCAAACAGCTAACGCTTTATAATACATATTTTTTAATTACTTGAAATTTGTTTTACATTTTCATACATTATTTAATTATTAAATCATGGATATCAAGATAATTTAGAGTTCCTGTATGAATATTTTTCCTTCTTTTTATTTTCTCTTCTCTTACTTTTTTTTTTTTACAAAAAATAATCACATACTTATTTTAGTATATATATGACACCTTGATAAAGTTCATACTAAATATAACAAAAATTGTAGACCAGTTCAATTTATAAAATCGATAATTACATGCACAATTTTTTAATTTAAATACTTTTAATATAAATTTTGTAATTAAAACAAAATATTCTTGGGTGCTAAATTTTACTTAATTATAAAGCATTCGAATAAAAAAAATACAAATTGTATAACTTTTCCTCCTGAATTAAATATGACATTATTAAAATGAATTATTGCCAATAAAATAAATAATAAAAAAGCCTTTCCTCGCTCGAGTGTACTCTAAAATTTTATATGTTCTATATTTAATTTTACGCATGCGCAAATGAGTCATTTTTTGTGAATGTGAAATTTGACAAAATGCTCTTTTAGCTTTAAATATATAGATAGACTAGGCTAGAAAAAATTAAAGGAAATCTAATGGTGGAAATATTCCAAATAGTGATGGTGGAACGTATAACACCTAAGCTATCCGCTGTTACAAACGAGTTTCACAAAGTTTATTATCCCCTTTTTTTATGCATTTTTTTCTTTTCGTAGTCGGGCAATGGTTTTGCTATAAAATAAAGCATTTTGTGGAATTCAAAAAATTCGCATTGCATTAAGAAATTTTGCATTATATTATCAATTTATTTAAACACACACACACACACACACACATATATACATAACAGTGGTTTTCATTCTATTTGTAGAGGTTATGCTCCTTTGCAGTCTTAAGATACAAGGTTTTGAATAGAATAGAATGTGGATTTGTTTGGCTTTGAATTCTAAGATTCTATTTACATATTATTTACATATTGATTTTTTCTTTTATAAAATAGTGATTTTTATACAAGGTTTCGAATAGAACAGAATGTAGCTTTGTTTGGCTTTGAATTCTAATAATTTTTTTTTACATATTCATATATATTCACTTATTATTTTATAAAATAGTGACTTTCATTCTATCTGTAGAAGTTATGCTCCCTTAAAGCCTTAAGATACGAGGTTTCGAATAGAATAGAAAGTAGCTTTGTTTGGCTTTGAATTCTGACTTTTCTTTTTTTGCATATTCATTATACATCATATTATTTAAATCTTCATTTGTTCTTTTAAAAAAATAGTAATTTTCGTACAAAATTTCGAATAGAATAAAATATAGCTTTGTTTCGATTTTTATTTACATATTCATTACATATTCATTACTGTTAATTTATTATTTTATTATATATATATATATATATATATATATATATATAAATAATAATAAACACCAATGGAAAATCACTTGCAGAACCATTATCACAAAAGCCAACCAAAAACTTTAAAACACATAAATTCAATACTAGAAAAACAAAACTAAACAAACTACATTTACACAGAACCAGAAAACGCAACTAACTACTTAAACTCAAAACAAAAGAACACAACAAATTGCAGCAAAAATTAAAAAAGCCAATAAACAACAAAGAAAAGCTAAAACAACCTGTGTCAGGTGGCATGGCTTGAGACATGCACTGCTGGGTTAAACTAGTTTTACGCATGCAACACTCCCCCATACCTGACAAGTACAGACTGAAAATGAATGAAACAGACATAACAAAAGGAAGCAAACTAAAGCCAGATTACACCAACAAATTCTCGATTTACACCACAGTAAACAACCCACTACACCGACAAACTATAACTAGACTACATCATCAATTTCTCAACTTACATCATGGCAAACATCCCACTACACCGACAAACTATAGCTAGACTACACCATCAAGTTCTCAACTTACATCACAGCAACCATCTCACTACACCGACAAACCATAGCCAGACTACACCAACAAGTTTTCAACTTACATCACGGTAAACAACCCTCTACACCGACAAACTAAAACCAGACTACACTATCAAATTCTCAACTTACATCACGGTAAACAACCCACTACACCGACACTCCCACAAATATCACATCAACAAAACATCGCTCGTATTGAACACTCCTAACAGTTCGTCACTATAACCTTTATTTCTGATAAATTTCTATGTTAGATCGGACAAAAACTGAACCGGATAACCTTGTGATAACGCCATATAATAAAAATCAGCTATATTCCTAGCAATATTTGCATAATTAGAGCACAATTTCTCAATACGGCATAAACCATTTATAAAAATATTTCTGAAAATGGACAAATGCACATTTGAAGTGAAATGTAACATTTTAATAGTATCAAAATTAAAATAATTCTTCTTATCGTAAATATTTGTTACCAGTTCACCATTAGAAACATCTAAAGTTACATCCAGAAAATCGACGCATTTTGAATTATTTGACGCAATTTTCAGGCTTAAACTATTTGGATAGTGATCAGGGGCGCCATTTCGGAACTTTCTTGGGGGGGGGGCAAAGTTTTTTTAAGGTAGTGGCATAGCCGAGGGTGGAGTTCGGGGGGCTGCACCCCCCCCCCCCCCGTAACCTCTCCGAACTGAAAACGTTTACTGAATCATATATACAGACACAGCAATACTTCTAATACGGAATCTTAAGTGACCTCTGAAAAATTCCGTTTTAGACAGGTTTTCGTCTTAGCAAGTAGAATTTTAAAATATTAAGAAAGTTTTCAGTTATAGATAGGTACCGTTTTTTTTTAGGTATTCTTTAAGACTGTTAAAACCTCCTTTCTATAAAGCACTTCTGAAGAGCATACAGTGAAACAGTGAAGAGCATACAGTGGTGTATTACAGTGAAACGTGTCAAAGCGAAACCTGTCTATAACATAATTCTTTCTCAAACAGGCAAAAAAAAGTCAAGTTTCGACGAAAAAAAGTCATACAATTATACTTGCTAAGATGGAGACCTGTCTAAAATGGAACTTTTTTACAGTCCTTTTCAACTCATCTTTGCAGGTTTTACTGCAGGGCGACATTTCATGAGTTTCTTGGGGAGGGGGGGGGGGGAGGCAAAGTTTTTTTTAGAGACAGGGGCTGAAATATCGTGCACAAAATAGAAATAGGCACCCCACAATAAAAAATGCAGTGTGAGTTTTTGTCTTATCTTAACTTCTTTCACAAACATGTGATTCTTCAGAGAATATATATACTTAATTTTAGTGGTAGTCCGCGAATTTTTCTTCTTCTTTTTTACGCAAAAGCAATTCGTCAACCGATAGCGGTAAACATCGCGAACTTTACGAATTGGAATTAGAAAAGAATAGTTAAATTGGCAAAATTAGTCGCGGAAAAAATCGTTAATTTTTTCAAACAACCGTGAAAAAATATTGCGAATTTCGCCAAAGATCACTGAAACAAAATAGAGATTTTCGTAAATCCGTCGCGGAAAAGAATCGCGAATTTAGTATAACTATTGCGGGAAAATATCGCGAAATTCATCAAATAATTGGACAAACAAAAATCACGAATTTAGTCAAACAATCGCGCAAAAAAGGGAAATTTCGTCAAAGATCGCGCAAAAAGATATCTACTTTTGTCAGTTGGTTGCAGAAAGTGACTTCCGAATTTCAACAAACGATCGTAGAAAAGAGTCGCGAATTGCATCAAAAGATTGCGAAAACAAATAGCGAATTTCGTCGATCAGTTGTCCCCAAAAAAATGTCGGAAATTTCGACAAATAGTGGAAAAAAATTCGTCAGCAATCGGAATTTCGTCAAAGGTTGTACAAGAAAATAGCAATTTTTGTTAGTCGGTTGCGGAAAAAGACTCCCGAAATTTCAACAAACGATCGTAGAAAAGAGTCGCGAATTGCATCAAAAGATTGCGAAAACAAATAGCGAATTTCGTCGATCAGTTGCCTCAAAAGAAATGTCGGAAATTTCGACAAATAGTGGAAAAAAATTCGTCAGCAATCGGAATTTCGTCAAAGGTTGTACAAGAAAATAGCAATTTTTGTTAGTCGGTTGCGGAAAAAGACTCCCGAAATTTCAACAAACGATCGCAGAAAAGAGTCGCGAATTTCGTCAAAAGATGGCGAAAACAAATAGCGAATTTCGTCGATCGGGTGAAAAAAATATCGCGAATTTAGACAAATGGTCGAAAAAAATCAATTCCTTCAATGATTCACAGAAAATAGTGAATTTTGGAAAATTATCACAAAAAAAAAATGAAACAATCGCGAAAAAAAGTCGTGAAATTCAATCGGTCACGAGATAATCAGCACACAAACACCATCAAGAAGTTATGAAATTTGCAAATGTTGTAATCCATAGGTTTAACCCTTTCCGGCACAGACAAATTCTGTTTGTAAAATGAGAAATTACTGACTGACACCGGAATTTACAAACGACTTTTTTATAAAATTAGAACTCCTTATTTTAAGCTTTCACTATAGAAACAAATTTTTATTAAAATATTCTTGGTGCCGAATGCAAGTTTGGAATTAAAATAAGGTGTGCCCGGATTGGGACCACTGTGCCGGAAAGGGATAAGAAAATTTTCATTAATGATTTTCTTTCAGTAAAAATTTTCCGCAATCATTTTCTGCCTTCCTCTTCAGACTATGATCTAAATTTCATACAATTCAGAAACCTGCAAAACCCTTGGTCTCAGGTCCCTTGCTCCTGCATTGGGTGGGGGAGTCTGTCTGGTTAAAGTCATGATTCGGGTTGGTTACAACCAAATCTGGACAAGACTCTGGCTGTGGAGATTTTTAAGAGCATACTGTATATACAATATCAATTAATAAAGCATATGATTTAACAGCATTATAACGATTGGAGTAAATGTAATGTGACACTAATAAAACTAAATTAACAAATCATATAATTAGGAAATTGAATACACATCCGCCATCCCCCCACCCCCGAAAAAAAATAAAAAAATTCCCCTTAAATTTCTGGGTAAAGAGAGAATTTATCACTAAAATTCTAGCCTTGGGGTGACGAGTTTTCTTTTAATCATGCTGTACACAGCTCAGAAGCAATTCATAGTGTTTTTTCTCACATATATTTCTAAAACTAGCCAACATACTCATTAATGATAAATGTCTCACTTGCAATATGTTGAATGTTGCAATAGCAAGGTTTTACGGCTTTAGAAAACATTTCAATGTTTAAAGTGTTTATTATTTTCTTCTATCTTTACAAGAAAAAAGTATTGGATATATGAAAATTTGCCGCTTCCGGTTTTCGACGAATTTATATGTTTTAGAAGTTCCTGAACACAATTGGACTATTTTTAGAAAATGTCTGTCTGTGACAAAATTTTTGTGGGCGCTGTATCTCAAGAACTAATGCAGGGAATTTGTTAAAACTTTATATTCAGTTAGACATTGATATAAATAGGTGGTGTTTAGTTTTTGGTGTAAATCGCTCAACAGATGGCGATGCTATGCTACATATTTCATGATTTTTGCGATAGCTATATCTCAAGAACTAATGCACAGACTAATGCACAATTTCACTAAACTTCAGATTCGGTTAGACCTTGACAAAAATAGAAGTTGATTACGATTTGGTATAAATAGCCCAATAGGTGGCACTGGTATGGTACATTTTGTACGATTTTTACGATAGCTATATCTTCAGAACTAACGCACATAATTTAATAAAACTTTAGATTCGGTTAGACCTTAATATAAATTGGTGCTGATTTGTTTTTGGTGTATGTGAAACCTGTATAAGATAGAAGAAAGTTCTGGGATTGGCACATCAGACTAGTTTTTAGGTAGATTTCGTAAGAAATACTACCTATTACATTCTCACCTAAGTTGGAAATTTTGAAAATTTTTTGCAGATCTACGCCGATCATGACTCCCAGAACCCAAAACCACCCCCAGTTCAAAACTTTATATATCTATCTATCTATCTATCTATCTATGTCACTTTTTTATGAACACGATAACTGGAAAAATTCTACATAAATCTCTTCCAAACTGATACATAAAATCAAGGGGCATAAAATCGCGGTCAAGTTCGTTAATGGGCAAAATCGAACCAAGGGGGGGGGGGGGGGGGAATGGGGGGGCTTTTTGTGAAAACAGAAAACCCCCCATAATTTCTTAATTATTATACGTATTGAATCCGTTTAAAGTTATTATTACTTCTAGGAAAAGGGCCGAAAATTTAGGTATGTCAGTTTTTTTATATCATTCAAAATGGCCTCAAGGGGGGGGAGGGGAATAGGGGTTTTATAAGAAAAAAAATCATAGCTTCGTCCATTCACAAGATATCAAATCCGCGTAAATTTATTATTAATCCTCTTAATATTATCTAAAACTTTTATATTGACATGTTTTTTATAGGAACAACCGTTATAGCCAAAAAAAAAAAAAAATCCCTGCCAGCTCCGCCCTGCAAACAAGTTAGGTTTCGAAGTAGGCGGTTCCAACTGCCGCATCATCGTAAAAAGGTCATTTCTTCCGCAATTCCCGACAAACAGGCGCCCCACGGTCTGCGTCTTCGAAATCTACCTGTGCTTGTAGGCCGAGCCGTCAGGGATTTTTTTTGTATTGTAATCAAATCTGTGAAATCTGACGTTATTTTAGCTTTTGATCTTTTTTTTTTTTTTTGGTCTAACCTGTGATAACTGATAAATTTTCTGAAATTTCAAATTCCTTGGGGGGGGCGGTTGCCCCCCCCCAGCCCCCCCGAAATGGCGCCCCTGATAGTGATTAAAGCTGAAATCTTTCAAGGAATTGTTAATCCCGGCTAATAGAACATCATCTATGTATCTGTAATATATTACATTTTGATTTGCAGTATCTTCTTTTTCATATGTATATAAATAAATATCAGCTAGGATGGAGCTGCAGCTCCCACCCATGGGAATACCTTTAATCTGTTTGTAAACCCGTTTACCATCATATAAATAATTTTCTATAACTACAAAATTAAAAAGAGTTGTGAACTGTTCAGAGCTTATATTTGTAGTATTGAACTCCTTAAAAAAATCCATAATTTTACTCTTTAAATCATCTAAATTAATACTATTGTATAAATCTTCAAAGTCATAAGTATGAAATTCCATTATATTGCCCAATTTTCTTAAATTGTCAATCAATTCAAAACTGTTTTTAATTATACATGTAGATTTTTCTTTTAAAACTTTAGCAAATATTTTGTTTAGAATGTGTAGAAACTTTTTATTTGCCGTAACCAAATATGAACCGAAACCACATGTAATAGTTCTAAAGGTCACAGGAGTTTTGTGAAATTTAGGGACTAAAACGAGATACGGCAGTTCGTTGCTATGTTGTTTAATATTTAATTTCTTGTAGAAAGCCTTGATCCTATTACCAACTACTTGTTTGCTTGATTTTAAGAGCTTATAATTCGCCTTATTATCATAACTACCACGTAGAATGTCTCCATATAGTTGTTTACATATTATTGCATAGTTAGAATTTGCTTTATCAACGTATGTGATAATAAAGCTGTACTGAAGCTGCTTGATAGAACTCTTTAAATCATTATAGTATTCACCCGTAACTCCATCACTTTTTTGATTGTAAATCTTGTTCATTTCCTTCAAAATGTTAAATTTCCACTCCAAAAAAACACTTTCGGGTAAGCCATATTTATTCATCAATTTCTGAACAAAAATATCTACATTTTTCGTTATACGTTGTATAGCATAAGTTTTTGTAACAATCCTTTTCAGGCGATACTTCGTACCGTAACGCATATATTTTCTAAGGTTTATGTTTTGCACGATATTTAAATTGCCTGTTAAAACATGTCCATGCGTTTCATTTATAAAACTCTTGTATTTCGCGTCATTACAATGACAGAGGCTACTATCAATTCCCTTTTGCCATTATTTAGCATATCGATTATAGTTAAATATTTCACGTCCCAATGGCTTATCATATCTAAATGCCTTTACAATCTCAATTTTCTTAACTGGCAATAATTCGTTATATTTGTTTAGTATTGTTTTAAAATTAATGCCACTCATTTTGTGACCAATATAGTCCATGACAAAATACACTTTATTATCAATTTTATCATGTTTATTCTATAGCTTCAAATATTCTTCTAGACTTTGTTTTCTTACTCCAAATCTTAACAAATCCAAACTCATATCGATGTTAATACCACCATTATTTTTGATATATATAGAACTTAGCAGTTCTGGAATAAGTTTTTTCTTTAAATTGAATATAATAAATTTAATTCCATTTACATTATCTTTAATGTCACAACCAAGTATGGCTCTTTCAATTTCCATAATGTTATTAAGATTTATTAAATCTTTATAATTTCCTTTATTATTAATATCTTCATTTCTTATATCATGATTAGTTCTTTCATATATAGAAACGTCCAACACTTTCTCTAAAGCATTTTAATACATTAACCTGGTTAAACATAACATTTAACCCATATGGGTAAACAGTACCATATTTTATCATCATGTGTCTCTCACATAGCAATCTTTCCCTCTTATTCGGAATTATATGAAAAACTGATAATTCTATATTCTCTAAGCCATGTTTATTAAAGTGGGTAATTTCAATTTCTTGCTCTTCTTTACCACTTTTACAATGATTTATATCCGATTTGTGATTATTAAACCTTTTATTAATTGGGCCAATTGACAACATTAGTGTTCCCCAACACTCTGAATATAGATTCCATATACATATTTAAAAAAATAAGAAATTAAATTAAAAATTGAAAAAATGAAATAAGTGGAATTTAGACAGAATCTTCAGGTCCCAAATGCTTAAATACCGCAAATAAAATGTGTGGTTTCATCATCATATTAGCCATAACATTGCTAAAGAATATGATATTGGGACTACCACACCATAATAGAGAAAAAATCATAAAGTTCAAAAAATAAAAACAATATTATAAAGGAAAGAAACCTTACCCATAAAAGAGAGGAAAAAAACTGTGAAATTTAATCATAAAGTTCAAAATACAACAGGATTAAAAAGGATATAGGGAAAAGAACACAGCAGTTACCAGATATAATACATGATCCATACAGGAGTCATCGCATAACATAGGCAATGAATTGCAGAAAATCATTACATGTTGCCATAATAAGTTTTAAAAGATGATTGACCATGGAATATTATTGTACAGCAAAGCAAAACTCAAACCAATATAGAATCAGCTCCCACTGTAGAAAATTTAAAATAGAATACCAAACATGTTATCAAATGAATTAATATGGTGCTGCTATCTATGAGAACATTACTGAATATTCTACGATTTAATAAAAGCATTGGATTACAATTATTAGTTAAAGATTAAAACAAATACTGTCTAAAGTATGATAACTATTAGTTAATTAATAAATAAATATAATTAAATAATAAATAAAATTATGTTGATAAAATATTCAATTACACTAAAATAAATAAATACATACATAAATAAATAAATATATATATATATATGTTTATCCTTAAGATACGAGGTTTCGAATAGAATAGAATGCAGCTTTGTTTGGTTTTGAATTCTAAGTTTTATTCATTTGCAATTATTTATTTCAATCAAATAATAATAATAAAAATCTGCTCTCTTCATGTATAGCCTTTGATCCTTCATTATAATATTTCTGCACGCAGTCTAATATGCTTTATATTGCTGGTGGTATATATATTGCTGGTGGTTCATGAAATTTCTGTGAGAGCAGGAGATGTGAGACAATCCTTAAATTTATTCATATATTTTACTTTAAAGGTCTTTTATAAATGAAAAAAACAAAATCATAATTTTCCAGTTTAATGATTATTTTTATTTTTAAATCCCCCCCCCCCTCTTTAAACAACAAACATAAGATATTAAGTAGTATAAATGGATTCAGAATCAGCAGAACTTCAACCATGACGCAACCATCTCCGAAGTACACTCTAAACTTCATGATAAATAGTTTAATTTGGAAAAAAAAAAAGAAATAAAATGAATTTATCAAATTTTGCTGTAAAGAAATATTGCACAATTTAAAATTTTTATTTATAGTTACGTTAACATAATTATAATAATTAAAATAATCAGAAAAAGATTTAATTTTCGGGCTGAACCATTAATTCTATAACTTAAGATTACAAACAATAATTAAATTAAAGCGTTCTAAATCGGAATCCATTATAATTCAAAAGACACTGAAACATAATTTCATGTTATTAAGAAAAAATTCAATGGAGAAAAAAAAAAAACTATGAAGAAAGAAAACATCTAAACTCTGTCAAAGTTGGTTACAGGAGGATATACAGTTTTTGATAAGCATTCCCATTGGAGACATTCAATTTGCAGTAAATGAAGTCAAGAGAGAATTTAAAAACAATACAACCGTAGATGCAAAATCAATAATAGAAAAATATTTTGATCACAGTGAGCTTAAAAAGTTGTTTTTAAAAAAACATGCTTTTTCTTTCTTGTAAAAATAGAACATTTACATTTATTTTATATTATATATAACTGAAGTTTGATTGTGAGATTTTTGTATTATTTTATTCATTTCTTTTTTATAAAGGCCAAAGAAACAAGTAGCACTTGAGATTTTCTGTTTCTGTTTCAATATGTTTATGAGAAATTTGTTTTTACAAAACTTTTTGTCAATCTTTTTTGTCTTGTTTTGTTTTTTACGAATTTTTTAGTATTTCAGACTGTAAACTCTTCAGTTATTTATAAAAAAAACCTAACTTATAACTTAAAAACATCTATTCTTTGTCATAATGCATGTAATGATACACAATATTGTGTGATATAGTTTGTCTCCTTTATATTTTTGTTTGGTCAAAAGTTCTTTTAAATAAAATCTTTGCAGTTGTTTACTTTCTTCTGTCTACAAGAAGAAAGTATTGGATTTTTAATTTTGGAGGGGGAAAAACTGATAGGTGGAAAATGGAAGTAATACTATGCAATCGTAAGTTTTCAAACCATAACGCACTATTGATTCAGATATAGTCAAATTACTGCCTATTTGCCTCATTAGGTACCCACTATTTTGTTTTTCAATTATCTTTTTACGCAACTCTACCGTCAATCTTTTACCACCCATTTTCTTCTTATTAATTGATTTGAAACCGCTCTTCTTTTAAACAACAAATGCATCAGTCTCGGATGCAATAATTTGCATAGTTGGAAACAACCAGTCAATCGCAACTATCGAAAACTTTCTTTAAATGCACATGGAAACAGGACTTTCTGTTTGAATGAGGCAAAATGTTTTACATACCCAAATCTAAGTGTGCGACTTCTTTTATTTTTTTTATTCAATGTAATTCATTTTAGACGACTGACATTTCAAGAATTTGATTGTTTATTTAGACAAAATTAAGTTTGAGTTTTTTTTTTCTTTGAAAAACTTTACTTTTAAACTAGTGCGCACAAAGAATTTGAGCTACGATTACGGTAGTATGCTAAAATTTTGCGAAGTTAGGAAACTCATAGTACAGTTGAAAATTCCCTTCAACAATTTCCGTTAATAAACAGAAATGTACTCGAGACCTTTTGTCCAGCCCTGTATGTGGTCTGTATAATTCATGCACACCATGTAATATGCAAAAAAAAAGTTAACTTTAAACATGCGTACCACAACTGAAAACTCATTTCGAGCAAATATCGTTCATAGACAATACTGTAACTGTAACCAAATTATTTTGTTTGTCCCTGTAAATCAGCGGTTCCCAACATTGGGTACGCGTACCCCTGGAGGTACTTGGCAGATCTGCTGGGGGTACGTACACTGCAAAAAATAATTGTTGATTTTACAGTATAAAACTGGCACCCCAGCTGCCAGTATTATACCGCGCATGCGCGGCAGCGTATTACTGCTTGCACGGCAGCGTATTACTGCTTATTTTACTGTTTAATACTGTTAATTTTACGGTATAATACTGGCAGCTGGGATGCCAGTTTTATACTGTAAAATCAACAATTATTTTTTGCAGTGTACAAATAATTTCGGTGATGGCGGAAGTCACAAAAATGTTTAACTGAAAACACATAAAGAAAGTTGATACTTTTGGATTACAAAGTTAGTCTCATGTTAATTCCAATCTGTTGCACTCAAAACGAGGGGTAAGGCCCACTAGACATAATAATTCATTGATAATTCAATGTCACAAGCTCCACTCACTAATAATCATACTGCATGAGTACTTACCCTATTTTCGCGAAAACTATCTTTGATGAATTATACAATATTATTTTCTCAAACATTTATCTTATTGTTCCGTTTTTAATAATAATTGCAGAACGCCTTAATAACATAAGGGCTTCTACTTTCAATGCTTTATTTTAAAACGTGTTGAAAAGCAGGCCCCTATTTTCGTTTTCGATAATAGGGTTACGTCACTAACTTATATTAATAGGAAAGTTCCTTCTTTTTAATGAGTATTTACTAATGAGTATATTACTTATTTTAAACAGGCATGTTTGCGTTATATGAGTGAGGGGAGGGGGTGGAGGCGTGTTTCTTATTAAAGGGGGTGCTCCGAAATGAATATCCTAAGCAAGGGGTACGTGAAAAAAAAAGATTGGGAAGCGCTCCTGTAAATGAACGATGAATGCTATGCCTTTCATATTCTATAATAAGCATCTTGTAGTGAGTCTCAGTGATATATATAAATTTCAAAATGTCTGGAATTGTGTAATATCATTAAAATACACCGCAAACGATATTTCCCATAGACCGTAATATAACGGAATTGTTTTGAGTATTCCTATAAACAAACTACGAGTGCTACACACTATATTTTCAATACCGAACATGCCATAGTAAAACTAAATAACATATATCAATTGCATATCAATCCGAGTATATTTACGCGAGTTAGAGCACGGACAGACAGAATTCTTAAACAGTTTTCAACTATGTTGGAAAGGGTTAAATATACTTAATTCAGTAATCTTTATTTACGAAAAAATGTTAGAAAAGTCAAAGGTTAATTGCGTATTCGTACTGCATTAAAATAGTCAACATGAAGTTCATATGCATCATGCAAAAAAGAGTTCACGTTTCTTTTAAAAAAGAAAATTTACCGTCACTTGCTATAGCGCTTTCAGAAACAAAAATTTGTTGCTAATTTATCTTGATTTAAACTGTCAAGATTCCTCAGCCTAAAAAAAAAATACATATATTTTTGTTTTTCACTCTGAAAATAAAAATTGCGTCATCTCTCATTAAGGCAATTGCATTTTTTTTATCCTTTAGCAGCAAAATTCTATCGAAAAAATGAAGAAAGTATTCGCTGGAGGAATGTGCTTCTTTTAACTTAATTGAGGAAAATTTAAACTTGTTCTTTTTTTTTATGTTTTGAATTAAACTAACAGGTGATGAGAAAGAAATTTTTTAATTTTTTTTTTCTCGAAAAAAATATCCTTTCCATATCATAATAATTTTAAGAAAAGTTATTATGATTTAAACAGTGAATATTAGTTCCAATAAAAACATATTCCCCTAACGTGCGGTACTTGAATGAGATATAAATAATGCAAACAGACTCTATGCTCAAAAGAGAATAAGGCAATTATAAGAAATATAAGAGAATTATAAGAAAACACTGTTTGAGCATCCCATACACTGTAAAAAAAAGTGTTGATTTTACAGTATAATACTGGCATCCCAGCTACCAGTATTATACCGCTAAATTAACAGTAATAAACAGTAAAATAAGCAGTAATACGCTGCCGCGCTTGCGCGGTAGTGTATGCACACACACAACAACACATAACAACTGTACAGCGATCACATAACAACTGTATAGGTCAGACATCACACAACGTTTATATTAAAACGAATGTAAATTTGTATATATATGCATTTTTACTTTTTTCTATCTATACAAATGTATACTGAAAGCGCACTTCCAGAAAGTATTGCTCATAGACGGTAATGTAATCGAATTATTTTGTGTGTCCCTGTACATGAACAATAAATGCTATAGACGCTATATTTTACAGTAAGCATCTTGTAGTGCACCTCAGTAATGTATACCAATTTCAATATGTTTGAAATAGTGTAACATCATTCTTTAAAACACTAAATACGCAGAAATATTGATTTCGTGAAAATTTTTGAGTTCCAGTTTTCGACGTATGCATAAGTTTTAGAAGGTCCTGGACACGATTTGACTATTTTTTGGAAATGTCTGTCAGTATGTGACGAAAATTTTACAGCGTAGAACTCCGTGAAATTTCATATGAAGTTCTATCCGTCTTTGAGCTGGTGCTGATTAGTTTTCGGACAAAATCCCCCAAGAGAAGGTGCCACAAATCGATGATTTGTTCGATTTATGTGATGCTTATATCTCCAGTTTATGTGCGCAAAATTCAACGAAACATCCACTTTAGAATCCTCATTGTAATAATAGATTGTCATGGAATTTTGGTTGCGATCATCTAAGAGGGGATGCCGCAATTCGCTGATTTGTTCGAAATATAAATAAGCGATGCTTATATCACCAGTTTAAATCCACAGAATTCAACAAAACTTCACGCTTACCATGTCTTCATTGTCCACGATTCCATAACAATATTATGTGTTTGTATATATATATATATATATATATATACAGTAACACATCCGAATAACGGACACTGCGGGAACGCTAAATTTGTCCGTTATTTGGAGGTGTCCGCATTTCAGAGGTAAGACTATACAAACAGTATTTGTGTTGGGGATTGAAAATTTGTCCGCTAAATAGAGGTGTCCGCTATTCGGGAGTGTCCGTTATGGAGGTTTTATTCTATATATCCTTCTATATTAAAAAAAAAAGTAATCTGGAACTGAGCCAAAAACGATTTAGAAATGGTCCAACCAAATTCTGCGTAGACATTCTGGGTTATTCTCATCGCTTTTTTACTAGGGACTTTTTTGAGGAGCTATTACTTTTTTCCTAGCCATCCTACGGATTCGAAAATCATACCACCAGACGCGAAATATAACAAGTTTTCAGAAATTAAAAAATTATCACGGTCGGACAATAAAAACTCAAAAAATTCTTAAAAATCGAGTAAATAATCTTTTATTGAAAAAGTCATTTTTTTATATTGTTGCCAATTTCTAAATAAGCGCAAAGGATTATGTTTCATCTCAAATAAAAAATGTATTTGCGCGAGACTATTAAAAACGATAATGAAAGTTTAAAATAATAATTAAATGATCACGCGTTGAAAGCAGGAAACAAAGAAAATGACGTCATAAAAATTGTGTTTACACATGAATATTAAAAATAAAAAAGATCGAAAAATCATGCGTCAAGCATAGATTATGTAACACTTTCCAACTCTTCCAAAATAATTTTACAAATCATACCGTTTAATAAGCTAAAAGATAACATCTAAGTAAACAATTTGGAAAACGCATCACATATTTAAAAACATAATTTCAGGAATTTCCAACATATACAATATTCGGAAAAATATCCGAATACTTTTATTCAGTCCTGTATAGGATCTATAGTTTTGTATATATACTACATAGGATGCTAAATTTTAGTTCAGTTAGGAAACGCGTAGCACAGTTTAAAATTCTCCGTCTGGAGTTAAATAATACGGAAATGTGTTCGCGAACTTTTGTGCTTCCCTGTATAGGATCAACAGAATTTATACACACCACGTAATAGACAAAAAGCGAGTTAAAATTAAAATCGCGTTCAGTAACTTAAAACGCACTTCCAGGAATTATTGTTAACATACAGTAGAGAATTCTTTTGTGTGTCCCTGTAAATGAACGATGACTGCTATACACACAATATTCTGTAATAAGCCTCTTGTAATGCACCTTATATAAATTTCAATGCGTTTAAAATAGTTAAACATTATTTAAATAAACCGCCGACGATTTTTCTCCATAGACGTAATGTAACGGAATTCTTTTGACTGTCCCTGTAAAGTAACTATAAGTGCTATGCACACCCTATTCCATATTAAGCTTCTTCTAATGCACCTTAGTGATATATATAAATTTCAATGCGTTTAAAATAGTGAAACATTATTGAAATAAACCGCAAATGATTTTTCCCCATAGACCGCAATGTAATGGAATTCTTTTGAGTGTCCCTGTAAAAAAACTATAAGTGCTATACACTTCCGTTGAAATAGGGAACATGCTATAGATAACGACTATAACATATAAAAATTGCAGAGCAATCCGAGCATATTTACGGGAGTTAGAGCACGGACAGACGGCCAGACAAACCGAAGTTATAAACACTTTTCAACTAGGTTGGAAAGTGTTAAAAAGGAATATGTAGTGGCGGTAAAGTTGCCGTCTATTCTTCGTTTTGGTATATCCTTTATCCAAGACGGAAATTTTTCGCATTTCAAGACAGAAAATTTTTGGTTTTAGTTATGTGAGCAATAGCGCAATATTTAAAAAAAAAATCTAAATAATAATTACATATACTGATGCTTATTTACACAGAAGAGGTATATGTATTGCATATTATCACACCCATCTTTTATCGTCTTACTTTCCTCGGTATTCGAACTTCGGTACTTGCCAAGAGAGCATGAATGCTCCGTCTCCTTACACCAAATGGCCACATCCAATGACTTGGTTATAGGCCAAAACAGCCATTACGAAAATTTAACTGGAATTTTTCCATTTTCTCTCAATTTAAAAGGAACTTTTCTGTTTGTCTGCCTCAGAGGGAATATTTCTGTTTTTAATAATCAACGAGTAAGGATTAAAGAAAATTTTTTCATTTATTCCGATAAAATTTATGATTTCAACTCAAAATAAAAAGTTTGCGTTAAAAGACAGAAACTTCATATAAAATCACCCGTGTGTTAAGGGAATTTTTTTCAGTACTATATAGTATTTAATGTAGGTAAGAAGATGAGCTTTCAATCAATAAGAAACTCTAAACAACTCTTGTTGAGAGAGCTCAGTATTTGGATCATTGGTAGATCAAATCATTCTTTTCTGTTCCCTTCTCTTTATCTATCTATACTAATATTATAAAGGAGTAAAGATTGTTTGTTTGTTTGTTTGTTTGTTTGTTTGTTTGTAGGGGGTAATCTCTGGAACTACCGAACCGATTTCAAAAGAGATGGTGGCAAATTGATGATGACAATTCCTGCTCAAACATAGGCTATATTTTATGTCGGTGCCACTACCCCCAGGGGGGTGCAGGAGAAAAAAACGTTCTAAAATTACGATTTTTCCGATACTGAAGGAGCTAGAAATTTGAAATTTGGCATTGTAGTTACTCATAAGATGTAAATCCTCTCTAAGAACAATTTTTAAAAAAATCGAAATTTAAAAGGGTGAAACGAGCGAAAAGAGTTCTAAAAACATTCTAAATTACAATTTCTACGGAATCTCTGGAACTACAGAACCGTTTTAAAAACTGATGGTGGCAAATTGATTATGACAGTCCCTGCTCCATCATAGGCTATAATTTATATCGGTGTCACTACACCCAGGGGGGGTGCAGGAGCGAAAAACGTTCTAAAATTTCGATTTTTTTATACTGAAGGAGCTAGAAACTTGAAATTTGGCATGCTAGTTACTTATAAGATGTAAATGCCCTCTAAGAACAAATTCTAAAAAAAATCGAAATTTAAAAGGATGAGACGAGCGAAAAGCGTTCTAAAAATATTCTAAATTACAATTTCTATGGAATCTCTGGAACTACAGAACCGTTTTCAAAACTGATGTTGGCAAATTGATGACAATCCCTGCTCCAACATATGCTATATTTTATGTCGGTGCCACTTCCCCCAGGGGGGGGGGGGGTGCAGAAGCGAAAGACGTTCTAAAATTTCAATTTTTTTTTATACTGAAGGAGTTAGAAACAGGAAATTTGGCATGGTAGTTATTTATAAGATGTAAATGGTCTCTAAGAACAAATTCTAAAAAAATTCGAAATTTAAAATGGTGAGATGAACGAAAAGCGTTCTAAAAACGTTCTAAATTACAATTTCTATGGAATCTCTTGAACTACAGAACTGTTTTCAGAAGTGATGGTGGCAAATGGATGGTGACAGTTCCTGCTCCAACATAGGCTATATTTTATGTCGGTGCCACTAGCCCCAGGGTAGTGCAGGAGCGAAAAAATGTTCTAAAATTGATTTTTTTTATACGAAAGGTGTTGGAAACATGAAATTTGGCATGGTAGTTACTTATAAGACGTAAATGCTCTCTAAGAACAAATTCTAAAAAAAAATTTGAAATTTGTAACTGTGAGATGAGCGAAAACGCGTTCTAAAAACATTCTAAATTACAATTTCTATGGAATCTCTGGAACTACAGAACCATTTTCAAAAGTGATGGTGGCAAATTGGTGGTAACAGTCCCTGCTGTAACATAGGCTATAATTAATGTTGGTGCTACTACCACAGGGGGCTGCAAAAGAGAAAAATTTTCTAAAATTTCGATTTTTGTTTTATACTGAAGGAACTAGAAACTTGAAATTTGGCATAGTAGTTATTTATAAGATGTAAATGCTCTCTAAGAACAAATTTGAAAAATTCGAAATTTAAAAGGGTGAGATGAGCGAAAAGCGTTCTAAAAACGTTCTAAATTACAATTTCTATGAAATATCTGAAACTACAGAACCATTTTCAAATGTGATGGTAGCAAATTGATGGTAATAGTTCCTTCTGTAACATAGGCGATATTTTATGTCGGTGCCACCACCACAAGGGGGTGCAAGAGCGAAAAACGTTCTAAAATTTTGATTTTTTTTATATTCAAGGAACTAGAAACTTGAAATTTAGCAGGGTAGTTATTTATAAGATGCAAATGCTCTCTAAGAACAAATTCTAAAAAAAAAAATCGAAATTTAAAAGGGTGAGACAGCGAAAAGCGTTCTAAAAGCATTCTAAATTGCAATTTCTATGGAATGTCTGGAACTACAGAAACCATTTTCAAAAGTGATGGTGTCAAATTGATGGTAACAGTTCCTGCTTTAACATAGGCTATATTTTATATCGGTGCCAGTACCACAGGGGGGTGCAGGAGCAAAAAACGTTCTAAAATTTCGATTTTTACGATACTGAAGGAGCTAGAAACTTGAAATTTGGCATAGTAGTTACTTATAAGATATCAATGCTCTCTAAGAACAGTTTAAAAGAAGTTCGAAATTTAAAAAGAGTGAAATGAGCTAAATGTGTTCTAAAAACATTCTAAATTACAATTTCTATGGAATCTTTGAAACTACCGAACCGATTTTAAACGTAATGCTGTCGTAATGCCGTAATGACAGTCTGTGCTCTAACACAGGCTTTATTTTATGTCAGTGCCACTACCTCAGGTTGTTGTAAGAGCGAAAAACGTTCTAAAATTGCAATTTTTATTATACTGAAGAGATTGGAAACTTGAAATTTGGCAAGATAGTAACTTATAAGATATACATGCTCTTTAAGGACAGTTTCTAAAAAATTCGAAATTTAAAAGAGTGATATGAGGGAAAACTGTTCTAAAAACATTCTAAATTACGATTTCTATGGAATTGTTAAGGACAGACTCTTGAAATGTGACATGGCTGATGCTTTTGAAGACAGAAATGCACACAGAACAGTTTTTTAAAATAAATAGAAATTTAAAAGGGTGAAAAAGGAAAAAAAGTTCTAAATTACGATTTTTTAGGTGCGTTCGTAATTATATAAATACGTAGCACCTATAGTCGTCGTTTGGTCCGTCCGTCTGTCCGTCCGTCTGTCTGTCTGTCCGTCCGTCTGTCTGTCTGTCCGCATATAACAACGCAAAAACTACCCAACCAAATGGTTTGCAATTTGAAATATATTATCTTTGCATAAATTTGTCGAGACATTTCAAATTTTATCAAAATCGAATCAAAACTTTAGGAGATATTAATAAAAATATTTATTAAGAAATTTGATTTTTTTTTAAATCGGTGCTTTTTTGTTATATGAGCTTCCGATGGATGTTAAATCGTCAAGCGACCGAGATACTTATTTTATGACAGAAATTAATCTGCAGACGATATAATTCATTTCACAGAATTAAAAATCATCAAGATCTGAATATTTATATAACTAGCTGATACATATATATCTGAATATTTATATAACTAGTTCAGATATTTGTATGAACAGTGTCATAAAATATATACTTAACTAGCTGTTTAACCCGTTCTACGCACGGGATATCATGAATTTAATTCTAAAACGTGCGTACGAACGCACCTCGTTTGTAACGTTTGACGTACAATTTCCAACTTGTTTTTCTTGCTAACAGGATTAGAAGTTTCAAATTTGGCATGGCGGTTACTTTTAAGATAAAAATGCTCGCTAACAATGGTTTGTAAGGAAATTAAAAATTTCAAAGGTTGAAATGGGCGGAAAGCATTTAAAAAGCGTTCAAAATTGCAATTACTATGAAATTGTTAGGCGTAGAAAGTTAAAATTTTACATGGCTGCTGATTTGATCGCACAGAAGAATTTGAAAAAAATCAAAATTTACAAGAGTGAAATGCGAGAGAAGCGTTCTAAAAACGTTCTAAATTACGATATATTTGGAACCATTAAGGCTAGAAACTGGAAAATTCGCTTGGCTGTTACTCACGTAAATGACCACCCAGAACAGTTTACTAAAAATGCGAAATGTAAAAATGCAGGAGCAACAAAAAAATGTACTAAAATTGCAATTTATATGATACAGCTGGTATGGAAGCTTCGTTTTTGGCATGGTGGTTACTCTTAAAATGCAAATGCTCGCTAAGACCGGTTTCTAAAAAAATCGAAAATTTACAGGCTGAAATGAGCGAAAAAGGTCTAAAAACGTTCTACATTATGATTTCATTTGATTTATTCGGGTTAGAAACTGGAAATTTAGTATAGTTGTAACTTTTAAGATGGAGACGCTTGGTATAAACAGTCTATTAAAAATTCGAAGTATAAAGGTGTAAACTGAGCGAAAAACGTTATAAATTATGTGTTTTTCTACATTGTTAGTGATAGAAACTTAGAATTTAACATGCCCGTTATTTTTATACTTAAATGCTTCCACAAAACAGTAATTACAAAATTCGGAATTTAAAAAAGGTGCAGAAGCAAAAAACATCCCAAAATTGCGATTTTAGTGATACTACTGGTATAAAAAGTTAAAATTTGGCATGGTGGCTATTTTTAAGATTTCAGTGCTCGCTCGCTAAAAACGGTTTCTAAAAAAAATCGAAATTTAAAAAAGTGAAATAAGCTGAAAAAGTTCTAAAAACCTTCTAAACAATGATTTATCTGAAATTGTTAGGGAAATAAACTTAAAATTTTACATGACTGTTACGTTAGAAACACAAATGCATCCATAGAACAGTTTTTAAAAATTTTGAAATTCTAATGTGAGCAGGAACAGAAAAGTTTTAAAATTGCAATTTCTGTGAAATAGTCATTACAGAAATTTTCTTAATTAGTGTGGCTTAATTAGGAATTTCTGAATTATCTGTGGCAGTAAAATTTCCTCTAATGAAAATAGGTCAACGAATACCACCTGGCATTTTTCATGAATTACGTGAGCAAAGCCGCGGGTTTTGCTAGTATATTATAAAGGACAAACGTGTCCGTGAGTAACGTTGATGTCATTTTGCGAATGACAACACTTTACGATGCAATTTCGGTTTTGCGATTTTTGGTGCTGCAATTTTTTTAATTTCTATGCATCGCACATTTTAAATTTTTACACCGTTATACAGGGGAGAAAAAATCTACTTTCAAATGTAATTTGTTGGAAAACGTATTGCAATTTACTCATTTATTATAGAATTTAAATTAAATTTCATGCATATTTTTTGTTTAAATCTATTTCTATCGCTTGCAGACGATTACAAAATATGAATCCGTTTGCACTTTAAACTATATAAAAAGTTCAGCCTTTGTTTCCAGCTAATATTCTATATCGAAATTAAAAAACTTTATTAAGCAATAAATAAAATAGTACACTGCAAAAAATAATTGTTGATTTTACAGTATAAAACTGGCATCCCAGCTGCCAGTATTATACCGTATAAAATCAACAGTATTAAACAGTAAAATAAGCAGTAATACGCTGCCGCGCAAGTAGTAATACGCTACCGCGCATGCGCGGTAGCGTATTACTGCTTGCGCGGCAGCGTATTACTGCTTATTTTACTGTTTAATATACTGTTGATTTTACGGTATAATACTGGCAGCTGGGATGCCAGTTTTATACTGTAAAATCAACAATTATTTTTTGAAGTGTATAAAATAAACCCACAAATTTAACAGACGTAATGGAAATAAGGGCTTAAAAGCGGTGAAATTATAAGAATATGATAAACTGCTGTATATAGCGAAATTTTTAGCCATTTCTTCGGTTATTAACTTCTGTCACGAGGTCAATAAGAAATTACCGCTCTTTATAAATTTCCTAATTGTATTTGAATATATAATTGACATATTTCATATAAAAATGCTCTTTGGTGTTATTATGGGGCAATCTAAAATAATTATTGAATGTAAAAAATCTATTAGAGTTTTCAATAAAAAAATAAATGGTTTTCACCTATTATCTCTAAGCCGGGGTTGGATGACCTAGTTTCTTTAAAATCTGAAGACCTATTATTATATTTAACAATGTATTTGGCCTCGGAATTGCGTCGAGTATTGCGAGCTCTTATTCGTAAAGTGACACAACTTAAAATACGTCTTTTTTTCTTTTAAGAAATTAATATGAGTGAATTCCAAACATATTTTTTCATATGTCATTAAAAAAATTCTTTAATATATTTGTAAGCTTTAAATCTGAAAGCCTATTATTATATTTATCAATTTATTTGGCGTCGGAGCTGTGTGGAGTGCTGTAACGCTTTTATTCGGAAAATGACATAACTCAAAAAACGTATTTTTTTTTCTTTTAAGATATTAATATAAGATAATACCAAACATATTTCTCCATATGTCATTTAAAAATTCTTAAATATTTTTTTTAAATGACGAAATCAGAGCAATTTTATTATTCTTTTGCTTGATGTTATACCATCATATACCATCATACCATCTACAAATTTTCATGTAATGCAATCGAATGGAACGTGGACTCATATTGAAATAAATAAGCTGTATTTGATTCCAGATATAAAAGCTTTGATTTCTTTTCTGATTCAATATAAATAAAAATCAATTTTCCTGACTGAGAACGTTTTCGCATGTTCTATAAAGCTTCCCTTTTTTAAGTGTGCAAGTGTGCGTAAAAACGTGCGATTATATTTTCGTTTGCGGAGTGCAAACAATGTATCGGTACATGAATAATCCACCCACCTACGGCCGTTGATCATCAAAATAATAGACAAGTTAAAACCAGTTTTAATTTGTCTCATGCATTCCACTGAAGTTGTGCTCATGATTGATGTTCCCAGGGCCCGATTAACCTCTGAATCTAGGAGAAGCAAGGTATCATTTGGGGGGCCTTTTTCATTTGGCAAATGTTTTCTTAATTCTTTATTTAGATACTAATATTATTCCTTAGGAGTAACTTAGCCGATATCACATATATTTCACTAAACAGCTTTTTTATGTTCCCTGTACCCTGTATGTACTTGAGATATATTTAGTACATATAGTTGCTCAATTTCCCAGGTGGTTTCTAACAGGCACACCAGAATGCTATATCATTAATTAACATTCTATTGAAGACATTCATATTTCCCTGTTAAATAAGTTTCGTGAAGTAGTGCGTGGATTTCCTCTTATACTAAGCAAACTTTCTTTTCCAAAAAATTGAAAATACAATGTAAAAAAATGAAAATGGGAATTAGAGGGCTCTCTTCACAGTCATTTTAGGGGTCCTTTTTAAATTTTAGAGGGGAAGCATCTGCTTCAAGTACCTTTTTGATAATCAGGACGTTCCATCTTTTGCTGCAAAAATTGTAGCCTTACCATACAAGAGTGAGAGAATGCTAGACTGGATGTCGTCCTGGTGGCTTAAATGGTAAAGCACTTGGTGCGCTATACCAAGGTAGCCGGGTTCGATCCCCCGTCTGGACATTTTTTCATTCTGTTGATTGTACGCTGCGTAGTAAAGTGATAATTCACATCCGTTGTATTCATTAATTTACCTTGTAATTTCAGCTCTGCTGAAAATTCAATTAGATATATACATTTATACTAATTTATGTAATTTATTTTTAAGTAAAATGGATCCTTTAAGTAATTGAAATTTCTTTTTTTGCTTCAAACATATTTTAGAGGGAATTTCGTTTTAACAAATGAAGACAATAAAGCAGAAATAGATATAGAAAATGTTTTGAATTTATGTGACACCTTTGGAGGAGTATAACAGTTGACTCTTCATAGTAAAACTTCTGAAAGTGGACTGTAACTTTAACAAGAACGAAAAATTATGCGTCAAGCATAGATTATGAAGCACTTTCCAAAACATTCATAAAACTGTAACGAAACTTCACCGTTAAATAAGGTGAAAGAAGTAAGTATACGGTATAGGAAACATAACACATTTAAAAGTACAGTTTTAGAAATCCATAGTCAAAAATGTAGTCGATGTATTTTGTTCAGCCCTGTATATGATCCATTGATTTGGATATATATTACATAACATGATAAAATTTAGATCAGTTAGAAAATCCACATCCAGCAATTTGCACCAATCGATGCAAATGCATTCTAATTCTTTTGTATAAACCTGTATATTATCCAAAGACTGTACACACCCAATATTAAGCTAAAATTTAATTCAGGTGCAAAATGCATAAGGCAACTTAAAACAAACTTCCAGCAATTACCAATACCGATTACCAATTGACTTTGTTCTTTGAGTAGCCCTGTATATGAATTTATTTATTTTCCACAAACTTCTATAAGTCTACTAACTGTAGTTCAGCAGGAAAATGCGTACCACAATTAAAAACTGCCTTAAGAAATTCACTCCCATAGTCTGTAATATTTACGAATTCCCTTGTGTAGCCCTGTATATGGTTAACCGAATTTATACACACCACGTAGTATGAGAAATTTAAGTTAAACTTAAAAACGCAAACCAAAGTTGAAAACGCACTTATCACACATAGACTGTAATTATCACAAGTATACTGTAACCGACATCTTTTGTGTGTCCCTGTAAATGAACGATAAACGGAATGCACGCCATACTTTTAATGCACCTCAGCAGTGCATATAATTTTCATTGTATTTGAAATAGTGAAACGTCATCATATTACAATGCAAGCGATTTTTCCCCGTAGCACAATGTGTAACAGAATTCCTTTGTCTGACCCTGTAAATGAATAATAAATGCTTTGTAATCCCTATTTTCTACAAAAAGCATGTTTTAGTGCGCTTCATAATTGTATATAAATTTTATCATGTTTCAAGTGGCGTAGCATCATCAAAATGCACTTCAAACGATTGTTTTCCATTGACTGTAATGTAACGAAATACTTTTGACTGTTCCTGTAAAAAGACTATGAGTTCTACACACTTCATTTGCAATAGGGATCATGCTATAGTAAACTACAATAACATACAAAATTTTCAGAGCAATTCGAGTTTATTTACGCGGGTTAGAGCACGGACAGACAAACCGAAGTCGTAAAGTGTTAAAAATGAATAACGAATTTTAAATTAGTTTGACGAATGATGCTCTGATAAGAGGATAATGCGAATATCCCAAAAAGATTGAAATGTGCATTAATTTTTTTACCTGTTGGAGATACGTAGGCAATGTAAATTGCAAAAGTATTTAAAATAAGGTAGGACTTATAGGATTATGTTGATATATATAAATGTATCCTCTTTAATAAAAAGCTATGCGTTGCTGACGACTGGGATTTTCGCTAATCGTTGCCACAGATTAATCTCGGAAAAAGAAACATTTGAAGTTACTGAAAGAATTAATTGCTCGAAAAGTATTTGTCAGAAAATTGTTAGAGAAACTGCGTTAGAAAGGTAAAAAATTGTATTTTTCTTGATATAAATTTCAAATCCACTGATTATGCCATTTTTCAAATATTGAATTTCAAAAATTACCAAATTTCAGAATGGAGTACCGTAGCGAAAACTTCACGCGTAAAAAAATAATAATAGCAATGTGTCAGCACGAGTCACAAATTATAGTAACCGTATTATTCCGTTAAAATATAAAAGTAAATTATGATGTCACGAGTGCATGATTTTTATTTAATTCTCGACAAATACTAGATGGGCCATTTCTTTTTAGTTGTGAATAATATAGGTTAATTCACGTTATTAAAAGATGTATCTATAAAACATATAAATCAATGGAAAACGGTAGGTCATAAATTGTAAACGTAATAATAAACCGTATTAAAAAAAACATAACTTCGTGAAATAAGTATCCGTTTTTATGTTATTTTAGGATATTCCAGGTAAAGGTACAGATTACTTTAAAATACTAGGTTAAATTCACCGATATATTTCGTTTGATTCAAGGTTCTTTTGGAGAAACCGACCAGCGCAGCGGGCGTAGTCTGCTAGTAAATATATATTATATATAGAGAGAAAATCTTGTCATGAAGATAACGTTCGAAATACCGAACCAATTCGAATCTAATTGGGACAGTAAATTGATCGCTACCGCATCTTGGATGAATTCGTTAATCAAGTATGTAGCTGTAATAGTTCATTTACATTTACAGGGACTCAGAAAAGTAATAAGATGCAATACTTGTCATCAGCCGTCGGAAAAACCGGTCCTGTTGAAAGCAGAGAGTGAAATCAACGAATGCGTTTTTACCTTTACGCGCATAAAAATGTCCCATTGCATGACATTTTTGTCCAAACTTCGCTAGTTTTTTTTTTTTTCTTTGCATCGAAAGACTAATATAAAACCTTTTGGCGACCCTCCTACACTGGCGCCCGGGGCATATGACCCACTTGATCGCCCATATTTTCGTCTCTCGGCTGTGTTCAAAGCCAAGAGTATAAAAGTATAAAATTAACAAATTTTTACTTTCGGTTGTGTGATTGCATAGCTTTTTACCCGAATTTTATTATTTGTATTTTGTACAATCTAACCAGATCTGCAGCCCCACCAGTGGCTGAGAGGTTGTGCTCTCGAAGCTGGTAGCCGGAAGGTGCTGGGTTCGATTCCAATCGCGCCCGTCGGCCTAATCGTTCGGAGTTTTCGTGGTTTTCTTCGAACCGTGGATTTTTCCATGCGTAAATACGGGTTAGGTTCCCTTAGAAAGACCCCCACGAAGGGCACTCCCCCCGGGCCTATATCCCATGTGTAGATAATCGGCCGTCAAAAATCAACCCAACCCTAACCAGATCTGCTTTTGGCACCCCTTTTTGCTCTGGCGATCAGGGTACAAGCTCTATTCGCCTCCTTCTCCTCACTCCCTCGAAACTGCCCTGACAGATCGGTAAGACTCCTGAGGAGGTTCAATCCTTAATCCCCTGCTATAAATATTTCTACAATTGTATTAATAATACATAATAATACGCATATAAACGCAGTAAAAAAAAAAAAAAAAAAATGATCATGAGTCATTCTGAAATATTTTATTGTGTTATTTTTTAATACCTTTCTTGTCCATATAATTTCTACAGCTTCAAAATATATTCCACCCGCATAAAAAATTTATTTTCAGTGTATAAATATTTACAAGAAAATGCTATTATTATTATTATATTTTAATGTAACATAATCGCAGTTGTTAAAGCAGTCAATGCGACATAATACTGCTGTTTTCTGCGATAGATGGCAGTAGTATACCTTCTTGATTTTTTGTAAAATATTAGAGAGTTTCCCTCGTGAAACTCAAAACGTTTCGTTTCAGAATTTTTATTTTAAAAAATATAAATGAACAAAGAGACAGAAATGATTGTGTTGTTTGTTGATTGCGTTGTTTGTCTTGTTTAAAAAATTCTCTCAGCAGATATTTTTTAAATCGTATTCCTGAGCCTGTGTAGGTGTTGTTTATTACATGCATCCATAGCCGCCTTTATACATTCAGTGGCCCGGAGCCAGAATTTTTTCGAAGCCCCTCCTTACACATTATTTTAAATTACTCCCATATTTTTAAAAGCAAATATTTATTGGCATAAATGCAAATTATTATTTAATCAAGGAATACGAAATCTAATCAGTGAAGCATTTGCGACGTAGACCGGAGGGGGAATTCCCCCGAAGCATTGTCCCCCCCCCCCCCCCCCCGGGAAGATTAAAGATTTTATGTTTATATATGGCCAGAAATGCAAATACTTTCCACCTTTTGGGGTTTCATAATGTCTCATCCGAAGCTTCGAAAATCCCTCCTTGACTAAATCTCTAAAAAATGTTCCAATTGGCAGAAAATTTCTTGTTGAAATGAAAAGAAACATATATGTGAATGAAAGAAATATATAAAACAGAAATATATATGCATAAATAAAATATTATTGTAAATGAACATCACAGTTATATGTTTTTTTTCTTTTTTTTTAACAATACATTGTCATATAATTTGAAATTTGAATATTGATGAAGTAGTTGAAAGAAGGTTTATTTTCTTTATTTTCATTTTAAATTCTAAATATAATTATCGCTTCGTATGCAGTTTTATTTATTTATTTATTTATTCATTTATTTTTTACAAACTCAAATGGAAATTTTTGGACACATTATTACATATATCCCCTTAAAAATGCTCAACGATCTAAAAAAAAATAATAATTACGGTGCCTAGAGCATTTTTAAAAACATTCAAAACCTTTAGTTTTTTTTTTTTACAAAATGTAAGAATGGGTGCTTTTGATGTACACATAAGATTAATCAGAATCTTAGTAAAGCAAACGTGTACTTTATAAAAATACTTTAATTTTCGAGGCAAAAATTCGTATTTAATGTAGTGATGTTAAGCTCCCAATATTTTGTTAAAAACGTTAATAGTAAGTTTTATTACTATAATTATTACCAATGGGTCCGTGCCAGAATTTCGCACTGTAGTCTAATATTTTTTAGATGCAGGTTTAAACTTCTAAAGAAAAATGAAAGCTAAATATATCTGCAAACTACATTATTCAAGCCAGAATATCATCTTATTTATTCAAAGTTCCAGTAAAAATGTATCCAAGATTGCAAAAGGAACGCGCGAGAAAATAATAATAATAACAATTGTATTTTAATTGCATTACAGGATGACGTCAATCGCTTCGGGAAAAACACGGGACAAAGAAAAATAAATTGAATACATATAAAATACAATTTAATTCTATTTAACATAGTATATAGTTTAAGCTACACGTGAAATACCATTGCTTCGATCGATCGGTAATGTCTTTTTCTTCTAAACATTTGAATTAGAATTTTTCTTTTTAATCATAAATATAAAATAAACCCGTGCGTTGACGTCCCACTGTTTTGTACTTTTTTTATGATCATTGTTGTGCATGGTATAATGCGGTAGTTTATTTTTGTGGCAGCATTGATTTGAGAAAAATCTTTCATTTCATTTATAAAAATAATATTGATTTAATTTTTATTTAACTGCAATTTTTTATCCAAAAACATGTTTTAATGAAATTGTGAGTGTACTATAACAGAAGCCGGGTCAAAATTTGTCAGCGCAGATCAACAATCCGTCATTTTTGACGGGGGTTATATACTAGTCTACATAATAAAAGCGCAAGTCATGTGACTAAGGAAAACAAATGCGGGCAAACCACTTCTTTTTTCCTATGCCAGACGCCCATTTCTATTCGAAATTATTTTTTCGAATAAAATTGCATAAAAGCTACATTTTTAGGTAGGTCGTTCAAAAAAATTGTTTTCTTGAAAAATAAGTTACATTCAAAAATATATATATTCCGAGATAACTTCACTGAAAATTAGGTTAACACCCGATTATCTCAATCAGTTAAAGTAAATAAACACAAGAGATTCGTTCATCATGAGTCATAGAACTATTAAACCATGGAGGTAATCATTCGCAAAGCAAGATCTCTATGGTGAATTTTGCAGTGCTATCTGGTGTCGAAAAAAAATTCACATCTGTAAACGTGAGAAAAAAAAGACATGCTCATTTCGCTGATAACAGACGATATAATTCATTTCACTGAAATAATAAGAACGATTTTTTTTTTTTTTTTTTTGCATTTTAAAACTAGTTATAGTACGAACATTTGTCACGTTTAACGTACAATTTCCAACTTGTTAAATGTTATAGATGTTCACTATAAAATTTTCGCTATTGAAAATGAAGTGTGCATCATTCATAGTTCGTGTACTGAGACACACAAAAAGAATCCGTTACATTATGGTCCATGGAGATCGCTTGCGGTGCATTTGTAATCATGTTACTATCTATCAAACCTAATGAAATTGACATGAATCATTGAGGTACATTTCAACATGTTTTCTATAGATTATGGTTTGCGTAATAGCATTTATCTTTCAGTTACAGAGACACACAAAAGAATTCGGTTACAAAACTGACTATCTATCTATCTATATTATAAAGGACAAACGTGTCCGTGCGTAACGCTGACGTCATTTTGCGAATGGCAACACTTGACGATCAAATTTCGGTTTTGCGATTTTTTGCTACTGCATTTTTTTTAATTTCTAATCATCTCACATTTTTAATTTTTACACCGTTATATAGGGGAAAAATCTACTTTCAAATGCAATTCGTTTGAAAACTGTATCGCAATTTACTCATTTACATTCATGTCCAAAATTAAGGTCACAAACATAAAATCTGTGATAACTAATGAACTATTCACTGTGTTGCCACGAAATTTGGTATAGAAGTATATTACAATGGGAGAAAGAGTATAGCAACATAACAATATGGAAAAGATTTTTATTGTGAATTAAGATACAGAGCAGGTTAAAAAGTGTTATATCATGAATCAGAGATAAAGCATTTATCTCGGGAAAAGTCTGTCTAATATGGAGTGTGACCACCGTACACTGCTATACAATCCTCACAACGAGCTCTCATACTGTTTATGAGGGTATCAATAAATGTTTGTGGCAACAAAGCCATTCTTCCAAAAGCGCGGCTTTTAACTCCTGGCGGGTCCTGTGAGTGGGGTTACGCCGTCCAATGGCTCTTCATAGATCATCCCAAACATGCTCAATAGAATTGAGGTCCAGAGACCTCGAGGGACAATTCATACGACAAATATCCTCTTCTTCAAGAAAATCATCAACAATGTGAGCTCTGTGTGGCCTTGCATTATCATCCATAAAAATTACGTCTGGGCCTACAGCACCCCGGAACAACCTCACATAGGCTTCAAGGACCTCATCACTATAGCGATGTGCGTTGACAGTACCCGCATCGAAGATGCCCAGTGGGACGGCTGCCCAACATTATGCCGCCCCAGACAAGGATTCCTTTGCCACCAAATCTGTTGATTTCTTTTACGTAGGAGGGTTGATAGTGAGCTACACATTCTCTCCAGATGAAGATTCGACGATAACCACTTTGCGTTGCGAATCGCGACTCATCACTAAAAAGAACACGCCCCTGTTCTTGTTGTGTCCAAGACTGATGTCTTCAGTTTCATAACAACCAGGCTCTCTTGTTCGATGCAGTGAAATGGTCACACACGACTGGACGCCGAGCGTAAAGGATCGTCTCTGTTAGATGTCTATATACTGTTTGCCTGGAAATTCTTATTCCAGACGCAGCAGTAAGGTCACGAGCAAGCTGAGGAGTCGTTGCCAGCATATGTCGTCATGCGCTTAATGCCAAGTAATTATTCTGTGCAGGTGTCGTTGCTCTGTGGCGGTCTTGGATGGCCTTCCTGGTGACTTAGGGATGGTCTAGGAAGAGCCATTGCACAGCGTAACTCCCCTGCCATGACCCGCCAGGAGATAAAAGCCGTACTTTTAGAAGAATGGGCTTTGTTGCCACAAACATTTTTTGCTTCCTCATAAACAGTATGAGAGCTCATTGTGAAGCTTGTATAGCAGTGCACAGTGGTCACGCTCCATATTACACATACTTCTACCGAGATGAATGCTTTATCATGATTCATGATTTAACACTTTTTGATATACCCTGTATCTTAATTCACAATTAAAATCTTTTCCATATTGTTATGTTGCTATGTTCTTTCTCCAATTGTAATATACCTCTGTGCCAAATTTCGTGGCAACACAGTGAATAGTCCATCAGTTTTCACAGATTTTATGTTTGTGACCTTAATTTTGGACATGAGTGTATTATAGCATTTAAATTACATTTCAAGAATGATATTTTAAAAAGTCTACCTCTATCGCTGGCAGACGATTTCAAAATATTAATCCGTTTGCATTTCAAACAATATAAAAAGATCAGCATTTGGTTCCAGCTGATATAATAATCCATAACGAAATTAAAACTTCATTAAAGAAATAAATAAAATAGAATAAATAAAACACAAATTTAACAGATATGTAATCGTAAATAAGCGCTTAAAATCGCTAAAATTATCAGAATAAAAAAAAAAATTGATGTATACATCAATTTTTTTTTTCGAAATTTTTAGCGGTTTTTTCGGGTTTTAACTTCTGGCACGATGCCAATAAGGAATTACCACTTTTAATAAATTTCAAGATTTTATTTGAATATATAATTGACATATTCGATATAAAAATGCTCTTTGGTGTTGTTAGGGTACAATCTAAAAAAAAATTATTAAATGTAAAAAAAAAGGAATTAGTTTTCAATAAAAAAAAGGAAATGGTTTTCACCTGTATTCTCTATCCGGGGAAGCCCGGGTTGGATGCCCTAGTGATAGATAATTGCTGGAAGTGCGTTTTCAGCTGTAGTATGCATTTTTAAACTTAGCTAATTTGTAGTGCATTGAGGAACGTGTATAAATTCTATAAATCATATGGCTTCATGGAAGAATTTGCACGAATTACTGGATATGGGCAGCTATTAAAGAAAATGGATTTTTACTGCTTCATATGCTTTTAGCTGTTTATTTAGATACCTCATTTAACTGTATTAAAGAAAAATCGTGCGTCAAGCATAGATTATGAAACACTTTCCAACACATCCAGAATACGTTAAGAAAACTTCCCCATTTAATAAGGTGAAAGATGAAATTTTGAAAACGCATAACATATTTGAAAACACAATTTCATAAATTACTATCTATAATCCGAAAAATATTCGAATTATTTTGTGAAGCCCTGTATATGACCTACATAATTCATACACACGGAGTGCAAAAAAATTAGTTATATTTCAAAACGCATACCACAACTGCAAACGCACTTCCAGAAATTATTGCTCATAGAAAATACTGTAACCGAATATTTTTCTGTGTCCTAGTAAAACAATGATAAATGTTGTGTACACCCTACTCCATAGTAAGCATCTTGTACTGCACATCAGTGATGTATATCAATTTCAATATGCTTGAAATAGTGTAACATCATTAAAATACATTGCAAATGATTTATCATTAGGAATTCTTTTGAATATCCTGTAAACGAACTATAAATGCTACACGATTCATTTTCAATCCCAAGCGTGTCATTGTAAACATTAATAACATATATCAATTACATGCCAATCCGAGTATATTTACGCGAATTAGACCACGGTAAGACAGACTGCTAGACAAACAGAATTCATAAACACTTTTCAACTCTGTTGGGAAGTGCTATAAATGAACAATTTTAACAGTATTTGGATAGTGTTGGAAAGTATTTCATAATCTATGTCTGGTTGATGATTTTTTGTTCTTATTACATATGTTTTACTTTATCTTTCACATTAACATAGGTCAAAACTACGATAGTGCTATGATCGCTTAATGAAATAATCGGTAAAAAAAAAAAAAAAAAAAAAAAAAAAATTCATACGAAAAAGGTCGAAATGCATTGAAATTTTCTAAATAATCGCGGGTTTCTGATATTGTACAATACTAGTGCTCCATATTAAACGTTTATACGAGTATACGTTTAATACCTATTATATGGGGTACATATTTTAGATACGTATGATACAGCCAAGGTAATACACAAGGCCATACGTAATATACGAAGCAGTATTAAGGTGTAGCGTATATACCGAACTTACCCCGATGGTTAAACGTATAAACGTAAAACGGTTTTCGTTCATTGTGTGAAAAAAAAAAGAATATACAATAGCACCCATAATACTTTAATACACATAATACATAATAATACACACATAATAATAATAATAATACACATAATAATACATAATAATATACATAATAATAATAATACATAATAATAGCTATAATAATAATAATAATAATAATAATAATAATAAATAATAATAATAATAATAATAATAATAATAATAAATAATAATAATAATAATAATACATAATAATAATAACATACATAATAATAATAATACACATAATAATACACATAATCATACACACATAATACACACACACTTTCATAATAGCACACATAACAACCATAATGGCAAATTTAAGAAATATAAAACAATTTAAACTGTTCCAGCACATTTATATAACATTTTATCACTTAATTAAATGAAAATTAGAAGTAACATAAATTAATTAAAATATTTATAGGAAAAAATAATATTCTATGTATGAAACATATTATGCAAATTGTTACGGTAGCGCTACAGATTTCCAGCTTGTTCTCCTTTTAGTGACGTCAGATTGATGATGTCCATTCCTATTAAAAAGAAGTACGCATATTTAAAATACATGTACACTTGAATTATATGTGTAAACGGTATATGCTTATACGTATCCGGATACGTTTAAACGTATTGTTTTAGGTATACCTATTTCAAACCAGCGTATTATATGTTTATACGTATATCGATTAAACGTATAACTGAAATACGTATCGCGTCGGTAGCACTATACAATACTTTAAAAAAACCGTCAAACAAAATTCAATCACAGAAATGGTAAATAAAAATCCTAAATTATACTTAAAGCAATCAAAACATCCTAGGAAAAATAAGAAAAAATTGGCCGTTTTGAGGGAAGAGGGGGGGAGGGGTGAAAATCAATGTTTATTATCTACTCATCTTCTTTGTTAAAAAGTTTAAAATAAATAAAAAATTAAAAATGTGAAAAATAAAAATAAAAAAGTTTTGAACTATTTGCCAACTAATAAAAAGAAAGAAAATTTCTAAATCATATTTTTGTATGAGGTTTTTAATATTTTTGATCATATTCGCGAATGTACTTCTAAAGAAAATTAAATTTAATCGATTTTAAAATCTTTAGTCCTTAAAAAGTTTACCCCCAAAATTCTTTTCTTGAAGTTATTTTTCTTAAACTTTGTATTACACTATAACAAAATAAAAGGTGATAATATAGGTGAAGTTACCGTGACTTATCTTTTAAGCCTTTATTTGGATCTCGCTATCAGTTTTAAGGATCAGTATTGTAAAGTATGACAGAGGAAGGATTAATTGTCCTAATTTTCTGCACATTTTTCTTAACATTTTTCTGGAGGAGAAAAAAGAGGAGAGAATTTTTAAGAGTAGAATGTGAGATTTATATCTTTCTTCTAATTACGCCTACATAAAACTAAATTTGAAACGATAATTACAGATTTTGTAGAACTTTTTTAAAGGAACTATTTTTTATTTAACTGTTTTAGAAAATACTATTGTTTACTAAATGGTTTTAAGAGAGGATATTTTTTTATGTAGATAAAAGATAATTCTGATAGAATATATATATATTTTTTCTTTATTAGATTAAAATAAATAAAAACTTATCTTCTTCTGTAAGTTTTGCTATATTTTCTTAGCATTAAAGAAAAAAAATCTGTTTTACTTTCATAAATGTTTTCTGAAAACTTGAGGATCTAATTTTGAATTAATATTTATTAATAACTGTGAAAAACGATGTACAGAAGTTTACTGAGTGTTTATTATAAATTTGTAAGTAATAATTCACTGTAAGCATTCAGTAAGAAAACATATTTTATGTTTTTATTTAAAAACTCACTTTTACTTTGCTATAATTATCATCCGTAATTTTTTTTTTTTTAAGAAAAAAAAACACTACAAAGAACTTTTAGAAAATCAATCAAGAAAAATACGCCGAGGCTTAGAATATTATATATCTCTATAAACCCGCTAACTTCAACTATTTATTCTCTTGGCCAAAATTAGAAAGACTGTAAAAAGTGTAAAGAACCATGAATTTTATACTAGACTAATTATTAATTTACATTATACATTTCAACAAACTATCTTTTTTGTGTGAAATATAATGACATCGCGGACAGTGCTGGCAATGCATTGTTATTCTGTCAGTGACACATTATTAGTACAGTCAACTATTAGATTCTGAATTATGTAGCGTCTAACTCAGTGTTGTTTAAACACGAATGGTGTCCAAATAATGCTATTCAAGCACTTCTCACGATGTCATTACCGGTTTACAAAACGCAACACAAGCCTATTGAAGACATCATTACAGTATTTATATTCTTTTATAAAGTTATACACGAAAATATGATTTGATTTGGATTGAGACACCCTGTATTACTGTTAATTTTACAGTATAATACTGGCAACTGGGGTGCCAGTATACAATTGCAGTGTACAATAGTCTCTTCCGAGATACCCATATCATTCCGTAAACATTCATCATTAGAAACCTCATAAACCAATGTATTTCCGAGATTTAAAGAACCATTAATAAAAACGAAGTTTATCTCGCTGCCACTGATTTTCGAAAAGTTTTCCGAGTAGATTTTTTGTGTATTAATCAGTTTTCTCAAACTAGAATATCATTTTTTAGAGCGATTTTTATTCTCAAGTAAACAATTTCAGCTGAGTAACACAATTTATACATGCACGAGTAGCAAAATAATATTAATTTTATTGTTCATGTTAATGCTGTCAATTAATCACATTTGTCTGGAGAACGTGTTTGTTGCACATGAAAATGTTTACTTCAGAATGGATAGCATCTGAAAAACCAATATTCTAAGGTGAAAAACTGAATAACCCACAATAAAAACAACTCGAAAACGTTTTCGAAAATCAGCTGCAGAAAAGGAAACTTTGTTTATGTTTCTTTAAATCTATAAAGTATATTGGTTCGTGATGTTTCTAAAGATAAAGAACGATGCTTATCGGAATTATAGGAAACTCTGAAGATTTTATTGCATATTACTTACCCATCATACGTAGTATAGGGTAAGTCGTGTAATCGTTTTGAAAATCGAAAAAAAAAATGATGGATTTATACGTTTCAGACTATGGAGATTCCGAAAAACATATTTTTAGAAAGAAAAAATGCTGTCTGTGTGTATGTGTGTGTGTCTGTAAATGCTCTATCTCCCGAACAAATTGAGATAGAGACTTGAAATTGGGTATGTACTTAGTATGTAATAATGGGAAGAAGCTTATTGAATTTCAGCAACCTCGATTATCCGGATCTATTTTTTTTTTTTTTTTGTACTCTCGAAATATTCGTTCTGATAAAAGATATATAAAAAATTTCGAAATTGTTTATTTTAAGGAGTGAATATAAAAGACAATAAAAAGAACATAAATTTTGCATAAAGAATGAAGTCGATTGGATAATGAGTTGCCGAGATATTTGTAATTCTATTTGCCACACTCTTCGATTTTTCACCCCTCTGTATTTCATTCAAATTTCAATTCAAAGATATATTTTAATTGCAAGTGAGACGCTTAATCCGACGCAGTAAACTGTCAGTTAATAGGATTATCAATTTTGGAGTTATAAGGATGTTTCTTTTCCGCAATTCAGTAATAGAGCCTTTAAAGTTTATGACGTCATCAAGTCACGATTTTATTCGAATTGCGATGCATTTTATAAATAGTTGTTTACACATGTTTTATTTTCATATTTTATACTCTGCATATCCATGATGGGTAAGTATTACGGTAGCCCCCAACGACTAGTTTTCGTTCGTGGTTATATTATATTTTAGTATGTTAAGAAACATTTGTCGTTTTTTATTGTGTGCGTAACACAGAGCAACAACTTGTGTTTTATTATTTCCTGCCTTAGCACAGCAAAAGAATAAGTCAATGAAATGGATGCAATGAATGAGAAGAGCTTCCAATGAATATCTCATACGACGAATATATCACATAATCGTAAAATATTCAGAAATGGAACACGGACACCTCTATTTAGCGAACACTGTTTTATTCCCAACGCATATTCTATTTGTATGTTTTTACCTCTGAATAGCGGTCAGATTCCGCGCTCCCGAGGTGTCTGTATTCAGAGTTTTTACTATAATTTATATTATACTTGATACGTACTATACCTCAAAAACAAAACCTAGTTAACCCTTTCAGGGGCAAAGTACTTTCAGTGCTAAAATGTTGAAATAAATGACCGGCACCGGAATTAACGTAGAAATTTATTTGGAAATAAGAAAAAGTAAAAAAAAATCGCATACATATTAAATGGAAAATATTTTAGCAAATTTCTGGTGCCATTGTGACGTTTGGGAATTAAAATTAAGTGGTTTCATAAACATACCACTGCCCCTGAAAGGGTTAAAATATAAACATTTGATAAATACTCATCCAGCACAGTATTTTTAAATTAAATATACATCCATTTCGTCTGCCGCAAGATCTTGTGTTTTATCATTTCCTACCTTAGCATATGAAAATAATAAATTAATCTGTGTTACAATGAGTATCTTATACGCCGAGATCAATATAATCGTAAAATATTTATAAATAAAAAACATACAAACATTCGTCAGACTTACCCTTGGTCCTCTATTTAGCGAACACTGTTTTATTCCCAACGCATATTCTATTTGTATGTTTTTACCTCTGAGTAGCGGACAAATTCCTCTTTCCCGAAGTGTCCATTTTTAGAAGTTTTACTGTAATTCATTTTATACCCATAAATAGTATAGCGCGAAAAGAAATTCTAGTTAAAATAATAAACATTTGATAAATACTTGTTTTTAAATACATCCATTTCGTCTGCCGCAAGATCTTGTGTTTTATCATTTCCTGCCTTAGCACATCAAAAGAATAAATTAATCAAATTAATGCGATGAATGGGAAGAGCTTCCAATGAATATGTTATACGCCGAGATCAATACAATCGTAAAATATTCATAAATGGAATACACACGAACATTCGTCAGACTTACCCTTGGTCCCTGGGGTCAGAAAAGTTATTCGTTCTCTAAGTCATTGCAAGCACACCTGTTGAATAGGGAAATAAAATATTAACTGAGAGCATATAAAAAATTATATTCGAGGGAACGTATGCAGGTATATTGAAATTTTAATTGAAATTATTCAAAAGTTTTAAATCAACTTGTAAAGAAATAAAAAAAAAAGAGAATGAAATAAAATGCATTATTGAAACAAATGAAATATTTCACGAAATAAAGAAAGAAATGTTTAAAATTAATTTTTTACTGAAAGCAGTGAATATCTTGTAAATTAAGCAGTTAACTTTGCACAACTTCCTGTATTGGCCAAATATTGCACAAGTCTTGTATTTATGAAATAATGATAATCTTAAGCCATATTGTTGAAGCATTAACACTGCGCGAAATTATTTGCCACGTAGTATTAACACTATGAAATAGTCGAGTACACTGAAATTATTTACAGTGTAATATTCATATTGGGAAAACATTAAGTATTGCAGTAAAAGTTTTTATAAAGTGATACCAATACTGGCAATGCACTGTAAATATTTAAAATTGAATGTAAATTTCACCAAAATTGACAATGCAGTAGATACTTCTAAAATTAGATCAGTATTTTACCAATATTCAGTAAATATTGTTAATCAGAATAGTCCTTAATATGTTTAATATGGAATTTAAGTTTCCAAATTTTCAGTGTAACTTTGGGTAGTTTTTTGTATTTTGTTTTTCTAGGAAACCTTAGAGTAAAAAACAAATAGGAACCTCTGAAAAACAATAGGTTTTTGAAATTAACAGAAACGTCTTTTCCGAAATTTACAGGTACCAAAATGGGTCATTTAAAGTCATTAGTTGTTCAGAATCGTTTCTGTAAAACTTTGTTCTTTTCTCATGGCATTGCTTGCAGATAGTAAAATCTGTTTTTTTATTGTTGTTGTTGTTGTTTTGTTTGTATATTTTTTATGTACATAGAATGCTAACTGACTAATGATGTATGCTATACCGAATAATTTACAGTTTATATAAAAGATTACTTGTTTGGAAATGCTTATATCAAGATCAAATGCCGGAAGTACCGCGCTACAAATAACGAAACTACAGTAGTCGCTATATTTTACAGTAGTTTGTAGTGTAGTGCGCTATATTATGGATATTTTAGAGTAGGGAGTAGCGCGATTAAAAAAAAAACAGTTGTTTGTAGCGAGAACCGACGCTACTTTCAACGTTATTTTAGTGGGAAAAAAGTGCAATTCTGCAAATCACGTCGCCGAAACTTGCTTCTTTTGTGCAAAATTTGTTCTGCTCAACAATTTACAAATCTCCGCTGCAATGTATAAGCAACGCATCGCATGAAGTCATAGATTTTTCCCATTGACACTTGCTGCTAAAATTAAGTGATAACCCACCAAAGGAATTAATTTTCATGCTGCAACATTTGTCTATTTACTTGTTAATAGGTTTTCATGTTTAACTCCGGGTTTCCTATTTTTCGGAATTGCTTTGTTTACAGATTTATTTATTGTTTGCATTTGGAGTTGTTTTTCTGTAATTTTCTAGATTATGACATCTCTTTTAATTTTGCTAGATGAAATTTGTAATGGGTATATAAACTAAGATTTTGGAGACAAACACAAAACATTTTCTTGTATGTTATCTTTCTCAATTATTTAATGTTCTCGGTTATGTCGCATTTCTTAAATTGTATCCCGGCAGACGCGATATAACGAGGGATCGCATTATTTAATCCGTGTCTTCAATTTCTAGTGTAAATTGAACCCTTTGAAAAAATCTGAAAGTTACAAAGTAGTGACTATTTTTGAAAAGTAGTATGTAGTCGCTACTTTTTAAAACAAGTAGTTGTAGTTTTAGTTAACTACATTTGCTATAAAGTAGTTGTAGTTGTAGTTCGCAAGGATAAAAAAGTAGTTTTTTCGACCCCTGAACAAGATATAGACAAAATAACACTGGTATTTCAGTTTCTTTGCGAGGATGTGAACACATTTTTTTTCTTCAGCATGCTAGAAAATCTGATAGACGGGTTCAATTTAGAATTTCATCAACATTATTACATTTATTAATTACTAGTTGCGTAGTAACCCGTTCTGTTGGATTTAAATTACATGAGGTTTTTTTATTGTTTGGGGAGGGGGAAAAAATCTCATTTTATTAAACATTTCAAGTTTCTAGCCTAACAATTCCAAATAAATCAGAATTTCGAATGTTTTTAAAACATTTTCCGCTCATTTCACTTTTTTTTTTTAGAAACTATTGAGCTTTTACATAATTTACATAATAAAATTTAAGATAGCCTTTTATCTCCCGAAAGAGGACCTTTTAGGTAAGCCTAACCCATTCGTATGTTCTAGTTGTATGATATTTTAACTTTGAAATGAATATTGATAATTAAATATCAATATAAATATCATCGAAGATAAAATTTTATAGAAAGGAACAGATTCAATAGTGAGTATTTATTTACGCCTTAAAAGTAACAGTTATGACAAGTTTCAAGTCTCTTGTCTTAACAGTTCCAAATTAATCGTAATATAGAACGTTTTTACAATGTTTTCCGCTAATTTTACACTTTTGAATTTCGAATTTTTTAGAAACTCTTCTTTGGGAATATTTATATCTTTAAAGTAACTGCCATGCAAAATTTAAAGTTTTATGCCCCAACAATGTCACAGAATTCTCAATTTTAGAACGTCTTGTGTTCTTTCTCACTTTTACATTTCGAAATTTTTCGAACCTCTTCTGTGCATTTACGTTTTGAAAGCTACGTCTTAAAAGCTATGTCAAATTTCAAGTTTCTAACCTTAACAGTTCCCAATACATCATACTGTAGAAAGTTTTTAGAACATTTTCCTCTCATTTCACACTTTTAAATTACGAACTTTTTTTTTAACCGCTCATAGTGAGTATTTACATCTTAAAAGTATCCACTACACCAAATTTTAAGTTTCTATCCCCAACAATATTACAGAAATCGCAATTTTAGAACGTTTTTTCGCCCCTGCATCCCTTTGGGTGTTGTGGTACCGACATAAAATACAGCCTATGTTGGACAGAGATAGTCACAAGCATTTTGCAACATTATATTTTAAATCGGCCCAGTAGTTCCAGAGAATACCACCTAGAAACAAACACACAAACGTTATTTCTTTATACAATTAGTATAGATAAATTCAAAATGAAACACGAAATTCATGTGACACAAAGTCACATGGAGTGTCATAAAATATCTTGAAATGTGACACAATGTCACATGTGCAAGATTAAAAATATTTTCTTAGAATATATATGAGATACGGTTATATTATAATAAGCCATTAAAACTGAGTCATCGGACTGCAGGTTAAATTTACAAGTTACAACTAACGTAAAACAGTTCCAAAATAATAAAATAAAAACGGCGAGTTCTTTATTAATACTATTATACCGAAAAAAACCTGAAAAGATTTTAGTAAGTAAAATTGGTACATAATACGTTTGCAATGTTTTACTTGAATCCATATAACATTACCCATTTGATGTTGTACGCTGATTTTTAAATATCGCTTCTATTTTAAATTGCTTTCACATACAACAGTCTTGTCAGAAACTCGATCTACCTCAATTATTTTCCACACAGGAACAGCAATTTATCGTGTATACCCTTAATTTTTGTAAGCAAATCTGTATTTAAAAAAATCGAGTGAAAAAAAGCTTCGGTGTATTGTGTTACCAATCAGTAACTGCGCGTATAATTACTTCTTGAGGTCAAATGCGGGTTTTCGACAAGTAACGTTATACCTCGATAGAGACTGTTTCATATTTAGCAAATGTGCCTTTTAAATTAACTTGATTTTTTTCCCTTGGAAGGGTGTATTTAATTATTCCTTATAGGTAATTAAATGTCATTCCATTGGAATATTTGAATTGACCATTCAAACGAGAAAAATGGATTAAGACAACTCAATAGTGCGTTTTTTTTTATTATTATTTATTTATTTTGAAGGATACATCCTATAGCTAATTATTTCTTATTGATAGTAGTGTATTATCCAATTGAAATAGTTTAATTTACTGTCTAAACAAGAAGAATGGATTAAGCCAACTTAATAGTGTGTTTTTAAAAAATATTTAAAAATTTATTTTCGGCGGATGCAATCTGTTGGGTTGTTCGGAAAGTTATTTCCGTTTGGGAAAGTTGGTTCGTACCGGAAAATTCTATAATTTAATTATTATACAATAATTCCGATAGCTAATATCTAATAATTGACGGGCCGAATTGGTTTTCCCAAACGGAAGAAACTTTCCGAACAACCCAATATATTTATGTTCATATATATATATGTATATACGGTCAATATGATTAATCCGGTCATTATTAATAATAACCGGTTGTTACTAATAATGACTGAACAACCCAATATATTTATGTTCATATATATATATATATATATATATACGTATATACGGTCAATATGATTAATCCGGTCATTATTAATAACTAGCAGAACCACCCGGCTTTATATATAAAAGCCATTCTTGGTATGTATGTTCCTTATACAAATCTACAGTTTTTGTCCGATTGGTACGAAACTTGATGTACATATACTTTAGAACACGAGTAAAATTACTGTCAACTTTAAAAATTTCTCAGACCATCCTTTACTACTTTTTTCAAACATTTCCCATAGTTTATTATTACAGAAATCTATTTTCTCCCTCAATTTTTAATTCAATTTCTTTCCCGTTGCCATTCAAAGGAACTGCGTATGGACAATATTTTTATAAACCAATTTCAGATTAACTCTCTATAATTTGAAATCTGAAAGTGACGTCAATTTTGTCAGTTGTGATTTTTTTTCGCATATTACAAAGATTACTATAAGTGCTTTAAACGACATAGTACATGTATTTAAATGTGTTTGGAGAAAAATAAATAACTTAGCTCCTAATTTTACAAAGGCAAATTGTTTCCACTGGTTTATTAATATTAAAGTAAATTTTCTAAGAAATAAAAATATATTTTTTGTGCATTCAAACTTCATGATTCAATTTATTCAACATAATCAAAAATCGTCTGTCAAATATTGACATTTAGCAATCATTACATCGTAACTTTTTTCAGCTTGAGCCTCAACCAAGGAGGCATATTTAAATTCCTTGGATGTAGGTGGACAGTAGATATGTCCTATTAATAAAAATTGAATTTAAAGAAAACAATACGGTATTTTCCATTATTTTTTCTTCAAAAATGGGTAAAAATTTATTGCATTAAAAGTAAAAAGGTTTATCGGAGAAAAAAATTTAAATGCATTTTTAAAAATATAAAACATTTATTTTAATTTAAAAAATATATATATATTTTTTTTTTATACGTTTGACAACGTGACGACATTTTCATTTCACCAGCTTCAAAGTTATTATCCAATTCTTAAGAGAACACTATATTTTTAAAAAATAATGTTTTGCATAAAAAATCACATAATTTCAAAACGCAATTTTATCAAATTCTGTTTAAATTACATTGTAAATATAATTTTGGAGTTAAATTTAGTATTTAAGAATATTGTTTAAAATTTTTCTATGAGTACAGTAGTATTGGATTTCATGTTTTAAATACAAATGAGCATGCGACGTCACACACTCAAGTAAAGTCGTTTTTCTCAATTAACTGTAGGCGAAAAGTAACAATTCCTGCGGAGTTAGTAATTCATAATTTATTATTTCCTACACATAATATAATGTATTTTAACTATTTGAAAATTACGAGAAACTTGGCAAAACTTCAAGCAATTTAGCTCAATGTTTTCTCTACGTTAAGTTCACACTGATTTGATCAACTCTAAAACGATTGACAAACGTGCACATTATCTATAAATATAAATGCATATTTGTACATGATTCATGAAGTGAAAGAATTTGTTTTAACGTATCGGTTCAGAGGAAAATCTACCCCGGTGAAAGTGTCGTCATATTTTAAATTATGTGCCGGTTTTCATTCACAAAATATTAGTATTTTATAGCAATTACACAAAGTAACGTAATTTCCACAGAATGTATTGGTCGCCAAAGTATAAGTTTAACATCCTTTTACCGTACAATTTTCCAGAATATTAAATTATTTTAAAATCCATAAGACATCAGTAAATTGAGATACGCTTTTCAAACGAATAACATTGAGAGCACATTTATTTTATTCGACCGCATAAAAATTGAAAGTGCTATGTTTAGAAATAAATGTCTTTACTTTATAAAGATCAAACAAGTTAATCTTTTGTAATTGGATTGGACACAGATTTAAAAATATACATGCTTTAAAAATTACTTTAAAATCCATAAAAAATTAGTAAATTGAGATAAACTTTTCAAACTACATTTGAAAGTGCATTTTCTTTTATTGATAGTTTAAACATTGAAATTATGCAATATTTAGTAGTTACAAATATGCAGTTCAAGCAAAATTGAATGGTTAGGTCGGTGCACCGTCCATATGATGGCGACATTACTCACGGATATGTTTTTGTTTTATAATATAGATAGATGCCATATGAAAGCGAATTTCGCAAAATGTTACATTTGGTAATTTTTCTTTCAATGTCAGGAAAATCGTATATTTTTATATTGTATGCGCAAAGGAAACTTGCATTCTCATTTATAAAGTTGAGAAATTTTACTATGGTTGAGTTAAAGTAAAGCTTTTTTTCTAATTGTCTTTTTTGTCAATTTATGGTTGAGTATGCACAAATCATATTGTCGTCATTGTTATTGTCGTATAATTGTAATTTTAATTTATGTTAACCCGGGCAAAGCCGGGTGGTTCTGCATATATATATGTATATACGGTCAATATGATTAATACGGTCATTATTAATAATAACCGGTTGTTACTAATAATGACTGAACAACCCAATATATTTATGTTCATATATATATATATATATATATATATATACGGTCAATATGATTAATCCGGTCATTATTAATAACTAGCAGAACCACCCGGCTTTGCCCGGGTTAACATAAATTAAAATACAATTATACGACAATAACAATGACGACAGTATGATTTGTGCATACTCAACCATAAATTGACAAAAAAGACAATTAGAAAAAAAGCTTTACTTTAACTCAACCATAGTAAAATTTCTCAACTTTATAAATGAGAATGCAAGTTTCCTTTGCGCATACAATATAAAAATATACGATTTTCCTGACATTGAAAGAAAAATTACCAAATGTAACATTTTGCGAAATTCGCTTTCATATGGCATCTATCTATATTATAAAACAAAAACATATCCGTGAGTAATGTCGCCATCATATGGACGGTGCACCGACCTAACCATTCAATTTTGCTTGAACTGCATATTTGTAACTACTAAATATTGCATAATTTCAATTTTTAAACTATCAATAAAAGAAAATGCACTTTCAAATGTAGTTTGAAAAGTTTATCTCAATTTACTGATTTTTTATGGATTTTAAAGTAATTTTTAAAGCATGTATATTTTTAAATCTGTGTCCAATCCAATTACAAAAGATTAACTTGTTTGATCTTTATAAAGTAAAGACATTTATTTCTAAACATAGCACTTTCAATTTTTATGCGGTCGAATAAAATAAATGTGCTCTCAATGTTATTCGTTTGAAAAGCGTATCTCAATTTACTGATGTCTTATGGATTTTAAAATAATTTAATATTCTGGAAAATTGTACGGTAAAAGGATGTTAAACTTATACTTTGGCGACCAATACATTCTGTGGAAATTACGTTACTTTGTATAATTGCTATAAAATACTAATATTTTGTGAATGAAAACCGACACATAATTTAAAATATGACGACACTTTCACCGGGGTAGATTTTCCTCTGAACCGATACGTTAAAACAAATTCTTTCACTTCATGAATCATGTACAAATATGCATTTATATTTATAGATAATGTGCACGTTTGTCAATCGTTTTAGAGTTGATCAAATCAGTGTGAACTTAACGTAGAGAAAACATTGAGCTAAATTGCTTGAAGTTTTGCCAAGTTTCTCGTAATTTTCAAATAGTTAAAATACATTATATTATGTGTAGGAAATAATAAATTATGAATTACTAACTCCGCAGGAATTGTTACTTTTCGCCTACAGTTAATTGAGAAAAACGACTTTACTTGAGTGTGTGACGTCGCATGCTCATTTGTATTTAAAACATGAAATCCAATACTACTGTACTCATAGAAAAATTTTAAACAATATTCTTAAATACTAAATTTAACTCCAAAATTATATTTACAATGTAATTTAAACAGAATTTGATAAAATTGCGTTTTGAAATTATGTGATTTTTTATGCAAAACATTATTTTTTAAAAATATAGTGTTCTCTTAAGAATTGGATAATAACTTTGAAGCTGGTGAAATGAAAATGTCGTCACGTTGTCAAACGTATAAAAAAAAAAAATATATATATTTTTTAAATTAAAATAAATGTTTTATATTTTTAAAAATGCATTTAAATTTTTTTCTCCGATAAACCTTTTTACTTTTAATGCAATAAATTTTTACCCATTTTTGAAGAAAAAATAATGGAAAATACCGTATTGTTTTCTTTAAATTCAATTTTTATTAATAGGACATATCTACTGTCCACCTACATCCAAGGAATTTAAATATGCCTCCTTGGTTGAGGCTCAAGCTGAAAAAAGTTACGATGTAATGATTGCTAAATGTCAATATTTGACAGACGATTTTTGATTATGTTGAATAAATTGAATCATGAAGTTTGAATGCACAAAAAATATATTTTTATTTCTTAGAAAATTTACTTTAATATTAATAAACCAGTGGAAACAATTTGCCTTTGTAAAATTAGGAGCTAAGTTATTTATTTTTCTCCAAACACATTTAAATATATGTACTATGTCGTTTAAAGCAGTTATAGTAATCTGTGTAATATGCGAAAAAAAATCACCTGACAAAATTGACGTCACTTTCAGATTTCAAATTATAGAGAGTTAATCTGAAATTGGTTTATAAAAATATTGTCCATACGCAGTTCCTTTGAATGGCAACGGGAAAGAAATTGAATTAAAAATTGAGGGAGAAAATAAATTTCTGTAATAATAAACTATGGGAAATGTTTGAAAAAAGTAGTAAAGGATGGTCTGAGAAATTTTTAAAGTTGACAGTAATTTTACTCGTGTTCTAAAGTATATGTACATCAAGTTTCGTTCCAATCGGACAAAAACTGTAGATTTGTATAAGGAACATACATACCAAGAATGGCTTTTATTATATAGATAGATATTCGGATTAATCATATTGACCGTAACATATATATATATATATATATATATGTGTGTGTGTGTGTGTGTGTGTGTGTGTGTGTTACGGTCAATATGATTAAGCCGGTCAATATTAATAATAACCGGTTATTATTATTAAACAAATGCTCCTATTTCATCCAACATTTAATATATTTATATTCTAATTGTACTGTGTTGTCTCGACTGTACTTTGTCAAGTTTTCTGAAAAGGGCGTTAAATGTGGTTGAAAACCCTGCATGCTTTAAACAAAAAACAGGCGAAAATTTCTTGTATTTTTCGAAAAGAAACCTTTATATCTCCATAAATATACATGCTATTCTCACACAAATGTTGTACAATATCCACGTAGTAATGTGCTGCAGCTACAGATCATTTAGAGCATTTTATTTTATAGAGTGATCGCAAATTTTTCTTTTTTATTCAATTTGTGTTTGCCCCCCTAATAGCTCTCGTGATCAAACCTTCGCTGAAAAATATGAAGTGAGACATTTTCTTTATATTCCCAAAGTTCCAGAACAATTCGTCAATTATTTCTCTAGATATTCGACAAAATGTGTAAAATCGTAAGTCCGGGGATTTTTGGCAATATAGTGTATGTTAAAGAAATCATTGGATTTGAATCATTTAGAAATCGCATTTTAAATATTTTTTTTCCTAAATTGATATTTTAAAGCGGTTCTCAAAAAAAAAAAAAAAAAAAAAAAATCTGCTAAACAATGTAAAACACATTTCTTTATGACACATTTACGGACTCATTTTTAAACGTCGCGTCTGGAAATTCGGTTCAAAACGCCAACATTGACAGCATTTTCTGTAAGGTCCTCTGTCTTTACCGAAATATGACAACAAATATTGTTCAACTAATTGTTACCCGTGACGTTGTTCACGTAACTAAAAAGAATAATAAATGCATTAATTAAGCAAAACTTTTCACTTCTGATAATTAAAAACATATATAATTAATCAACACTTTATCACTTTTTATAGAAGACAATACGGAATTTCTTTGTTATAAGGGGATTAATATAACTCTGTCTTAAAAATGTGAAAATTTGTGGCAAATAATATAAACAATCGCGAAAATGAAACTGCAACCAATTGAAAAAGGAGTCCAATTTGGGAGAAGAAATAATCAACCCCCCCCCCTCCCTCCCCCCCCCAAAAAAAGGAAAAAAGAAAAGAAAAAGCCATTTTTTAAAATAACAATAAACTTTTTACTTCTTTAAAGCTGAAAAACGTGGCATTAAAATCCGATTGTCAAATCACGATCTACAAACGTGCCTCGATTGTACCAATGTACTTCAAGCCTTCGAGCCTTAATTTTAACACTGTAGAGGGAAAATGATATTACTTTGATGCAATAATATTAAATCTTTAGGGATTTTATAAACGAAATGCCACTTTCTTTTAAAAAATAAAGAAATTTTCATTCAGATTTCCTGAGATGAACGCCTTTCAGAATTAACACTCGTCAAATATTGTTTTTTTTTTTTTTTTTTTTTTTTTTTTTTTAGGCAATCGAGTTATTATTTTTTTAAATATGGTATATTTATGTTATATGCTCGCAGACAATAAACCTTGCCATCATTCTTATTGGTTTCATTTCATTTAAAATACAGAGCTTTAATTTAAAACACATACATTTAACATACAAATATTACATGCATTTAAAATACATATTATATATGCATTTGAAATATATTCATTTCGACTGAAATACAAAAGAAAAGAAAAAGAAAAAAAGAAAAGAAAAACAAAATAATAAGAAATAATTTCATAACCGAAGATCATTTTTTTATTTCAACATCAAAGCATATCCGTTTAATTTTCGATCTTTAGGACGTCATATTCGCCTGATTTTCGTACTTATATTCGTATTAATGCATCTGGTATTATTGGCAAATGCTTGAAAATGTGTGTTTTATTTCTAATAATATTATTTCAGCTTCTTTTTCATTCTTAATTTTTTTAATTTTTCACGTGAAAAATTTTCTACTGAAAATAAATTATTTAGTAAAAATTATTACTCCGGGTTTTGATTTCGTATTGGAAACGATAGAGTAAATTTAACCATTTTAAAATTTCAAACGAAAATAAATGTCCATTTATTCTATATGAAAATAATGAAATTTTGAATTATTAAGAAATGCTTGAAAATGTACGTTTTATTTCTAATAATATTATTTCATCTTCTTTATAATTCTTATTTTTTTTATTTCACTTTAAATTTTCACGTGGAAATTTTTCAATTTAAAATAAATTGTTGAGTAAAAATTATTATTCCGGGTTTTGATTTAGTATTGGCAACGATAAAATAAATTTAACCATTTTAAAATTTTACACAAAAAAAATGTCCATTTATTCTCTATGAAAATAATGAAATTTTGAATTTTTAAGAAAAATATTTGAATAAAATAAATAAAATATAGCCTATGTTCATTTCTGTGTTATAATCCATCTGTATTCAAAGATACAGGGCCATTCAATCCTCCGTTTTGACGCTGGCTACAGCCAAACATTCACACACACAATCGTATTTATAATTACTAGCTGTTACCCGTGACTTCGTTCACGCAACATTAAAAGAAGAATAAATACATTAATTAAGCAAAATATTTCACTCCAGATAATTAAAAACGTTAATAATTAACTAACTATTTATCACATTTCATAGGAGACAATAGGTTATTTTTTGTTATAGGGACCTTGACATAACTCAGTCTTAAAAAAGTGAAATTTTGTGCCAAATAATCGCGAAAATGAAATTGGAACCAATGCAAAAAGGAGGGCCAAATAAAATCGTGGAAATAGACGAATCGGGTAAAAACAAATGTCAATTTTACTTTTAACGCCTTTGTGAAACGTTTTAACAGACATCCTTCAAAAAAACATTAATTGGAAATAGTATATGATTTTTTCTTTAAATTCAATTTTGAACTCCTTGGTTTAATGTATAGCTGAAACAAATCTTGTTTTCTAAATGACAGTATGTTGACAGGCAATTTTTGTTCTCCAGAATAAATTGATTCATGAAGTTTGAATATGTGAAAATATGTTTTAATTTTTCGGATAATTTACTGAAATCAAGATTTTGTTTTCACCATCTATTCAAAGTGAAAATAAATTCTGTTTTTCAATTTTAATGAGAAAATGGTGTAAAAAATATACTGATCTGTTTTATTTCTCCTTTTTTATACACAAATATGGAGTAATTTACTTTCCGTTTTTAGAGAAACCTTGTTAAAATTAAAAAAATAAAAATAAATAAATAAATCTTGGCTTCTAATTATTTTTTTTTAATTCTGAGAGTTTGTGTGACATCCTCGGATCAATGATAATCGGTATTAAGTAAATCGCGTTGCGTTCAATAGTCTAGGAGTAGTTGCGAAATACAAACACAATGTCAGATTTTAATACAATAGATTCCTGTTCATTTTCCTTTTCTTAAAATTATGATTCGATTTTTAACAGAAAACTCTCATCTGTATATAACGGATACTCATGCTTAATAATCAGTATAGATTTAAAAAAAAAGTTTACATTTTTCGTTATAAATATGGCGTGAAATTCATCTACTTTTTATACTTACTGATCCTTGTATTATTAATGTAAGGAATTGATTCACACTCATTTTAAAACATATTGGAAAATTCCCGTTTTATTTCAAATATGACGTCTCTTTTTCTCCAGAGAAATCCTATTTTAATGACATAATTCTTGTTAATTTTCTTTTCCATGCAATTAATTTCAATACTGGCATAGGGGAAATTATGTTACTTTGACGAAATAATATTAATTCTTATGTTTATCAACAAAAATGGAATTATTAACATTCGTCATTTTATTTTAGGTAATCGAGTTATTTCTTTTAGTTTTAAGAATGAAAATAGCTATTTCTCGCTATATCCATGACATCATTTCCGACATCGGTAATTTTGCGGAGCATATTATTGACATTTGCTAACCTTTTTTTTAAAAACTTCTTTTTACTTTTTTAAAATTTAAATAAAAAATACGGTATAGTTATATTAGCCGTGCGCAGACGGTAAAACGCCAAGTATTTTACCATACAAAAGAAAAAAAAGTGAAGAAAAAACCCAAGATTATATTATTTCACCAATCAAAGCCTATCCGCTTTATTTGCGATGTATGGGGTCATATTCGCCTGTTTCCTATGGTTATGCATATTAAAACCTTGTATTACTATCAAAAACTAAACAAAGTACGTTTTTTTCTAATAATATTATTTAATCTTCTTTTTAATTCTTTAATTTTTTTTATTTCATTTTCATTTTTCACGTGAAAATTTTTCAATTGAAACTAAATTGTTGAGAAAAATTATTATTCCGGGTTTTAAATTAGTTTTGGCAACGATAAAGTATTAGCAACGGTAAAGTAAATTTAACTATTTTAAAATATTATACGAAAAAAATGTCCATTTATTCTCTATGAAATTTTGAATTATTAAGAAAAATATTTGAATAAAATAAACAAAAACTAGCCTATATTCATTTGAGGGTTATAATCTATCAATATGCAAAGATACAGGATCATTAAATGCTCCATTTTGACGCTGGCTTCAGCCTAACATTTGCACACAATCAGATTTATAATATTATTAGGACTAGCTGTTACCCGTGACTTCGTTCACGCAACATTAAAAGAAGAGTAAATACATTAATTAAGCAAGATATTTCACTCCCGATAATTAAAAACGTAAATAATTAACTAACTCTTTAACACATTTGATAGGAAACAATATGGTATTTTTTGCTATAGGGCCTTGACATAACTCAGTCTTAAAAAAGTGAAATTTTGTGCCAAATAATCGCGAAAATGAAATTGCAACCAATGAAAAAAGGAGGGCCAAATAAAAGCGTGTAAATCGATGAATTGGGTATAAAAATAAATGTCAATTTTACCTGATAAAACATTTTACTTTTAACGCCATTGTGAAACGTTGTAACAGCCGTCCTTCAAAAATAATTATTTGAAAATAGTATATGCTTTTTCTTTAAATTCAATTCTGCCTTCTTAATTTAATGTATAACTGAAGCAAATCTTGTTTTCTAAATGACAATATGTTGACAGACGATTTTTGTTCTGCAGAAAAAATTTGATTCATGAAGTTTAAATATGTAAAAATATGTTTTTATTTTTCAGATAGTTTACTGAAATCAAGATTTTGTTTTCACCATTTATTCAAATTGAAAATAAATTCTGTTTTCAGTTTTCATGAGAAAATGGCGTAAAAAATATATTAATCTGTTTTATTTCTCCTTTTTTTATCCATAAATATGGAGTAATTTACTTGCCGATTTTAGAGAAACTTCGTTAAAATTTACAATAATAATAATAATAATAATAATAATAATATCTCGGAATCAAATTCAATTTTTTTAGTTCTGAGATTTTGTGGACATCCTCGAATCAACGACAACCGATGTTACGTAAATCGCGTTGAATTCGATAGTCTAAGAGGAGTAGGTGCGAAATGCAAACAGACGGTCAGATTTTAAAATAATACATTCGTGTTCATTTTTCTTTTCTTAAAATTCTAATGTGACTTTAGCAGAAAACTTTCGTCTGTATACAACTGATAATCATGCTTAATAATCAGTATAGATTTTTTAAAAAATTCAATTTTTCGTTTTAAATATGGCGTGAAACTCATCTACTTTCTATACTTACTGATTCTTCAATTATTAATGTACAGCATTGATTCACGCTCCTTTTAAAACATATTTGAAAATTCACGTTTCATTTCAAATACACTGGCCTCCAAAAGTTAAGGTACAACATGTTTTTCGAAGCTCACCAGACATTAAATGGCAGTCAGATTAAACTTCATTGTTTATATGAATGACAATAATAAGCTTTAAAAAAACTTACGCAGAAATTACAGCTACCACTTTAAGTTTATAGAAAAGAATAGGTATTTGTGAATGAGAGAAAAATATGCAATTACGAAGCTTTCGTAATTTCGCGTGTAAGTTTTTTTGTATTCGATCTATTGTTGTCAGTTTTGTTCACAACAGCCAGTAGAGTCTAGAAATGTCTAGAAGAAGTCGTTTGCCCGATTCATTAAGGTGACGGCCGATGGATGGACGGAAATGGGGTTGTCACAGGCCGATACTGCTAGACGGCTCAATGTGTCTCACAATGTAGTCCAACGACTCTTAGATCAGTATGAATCCGAAGATTCTGTGCCCAGAAGACATGTTTCAGGCCGCCCACGTGTTACAACACCTGCAGAAGACCGGTTTCTAGCTCTTTCGGCACGAAGGAGAAGACGCACTACTGTGCCGCAACTCATTGCAGACCACTTTGCAGCATCAGGGAGAAGAATATCCGCTACTACGGTGCGAAGACGTCTTCACAATGCAGGTCTTTATGCAATGCGACCAGTTGTGTGTGTCCCCCTCAACAAATGGCAGAGAAGGGCCCGCTTATGTTGGGCAAGAGAACATGTTTCCTGGAACAGACAACAGTGGGCTTCTGTACTCTTCACAGACGAGTCCAGATTCACACTGGAGAGCGATTCAGGACGTCTTCTGATCTGGAGAGAACAATGCACTCGATATCATCAATCAAACACTGTCGAAACACACAGGTACAGAAACGGTGGAATCATGGTTTTGGCAGGGATCTCACTCGGAGGCCACAATGTGTTCCATGGAGGAACTGTGACTGGTGCGAGATATCGGGATGAGATCCTTGATTCATATGTGCGCCCATATGCCGGTGCTATTGGCAATGGTTTCATTCTAATGGATGATAATGCGAGACCACACCGAGCTGTGGTTATTGAGGATTATCGTGAGAATCACGGTTTGGAGAGTAAGGAATGGCCAGCTCACTCTCCAGACTTGAATCCGATAGAACATCTTTGGGACTATGTTGGAAGACAGGTTGCGGCTTTAAGTCCTCCTCCAAGGTCATTAAATGAGCTGGAACAAGGTTTACTCCAAGTCTGGTCAGCGTTACCTATTTGGTGTCCGACAATTTAATTGAGAACATGGAAAGTCGATGCCGCCAATGCATTCAAGTCCGGGGTGGACATATTCCGTATTAGAACCAGTTTTTTAATGTTTCTGTCACATTTTACTGCATAATACTGCGATGTACTGATTTCTCCAAGAATGGAATTTTCCACCATGAGTGCTTTTTTGTTGTAATTTCATTTATACGTTTAACTTAAGTAAATTTCTATGTCGCATTTAATAAATAACAGTTTAGCGCACATTTTCTCCAAATTTGTTGTTTCTACATTCATTCATTTGCAAATTAGACGCAAAAAACCGGTTGTACCTTAACTTTTGGAGACCAGTGTATGAGGCCATTTTATTACCAGAAATTTTTTTTTAATGATATAATTCTTAAATTCGTGATTGTACGCTGTGCAATAAAGGAATAATTGATATTGTATTGATATAATATTATTGATATAATTCTTGTTAATTGTATTGATATAATTCTTGTTAATATTCTTTTCCTGGCAATCATGAGGTAAATTTTAGCAGAAAACGCACCAGTAACTGATGTTCAAGCTTATTATTAATCGATATCGATAAAAAATATTTAAGTTTTTTATCTTGAATATGACGTCCATTATCTATCTACTTTCATTATATATAATGATATTCATGCTCCTTGTATTATTAGAAATATTTGAAAGTGCATGGTTTTATTTATCACGTCACATTTGTCCAAGGCAAGGAGGATCCTTTTCATAGTTCCATGGTCCAAACGAAATATTTTCTTAATAATATAATTATTATTCATTTTTCTATCAATTTATATCGCCGTCTAGATTTATATCGCCGACAGAAAATTTCTACTCAACGTATCCGATATTCATACTTCATGTATAACAACAAATACTCCATATTTGCTTTCAAATATCACGGCAATTCATCATCTTTTGAATTATTTTTAATTTTCATTTTTTACGTGGAAATCCTTCAATCGAAAAATAATTGTTGAGGAAAAATTATTATTTCAGGTTTTGTATTTATTGGCAACGGTAATGCTTAGAAACGTAAAATGGTTACTTAAATTTTAAAGGAAAAATGACGAGTACTTCAGCCAAACATTTCCGCACACAATCAGATTTATAATATTATTAGGATTAGGATAATCATTCAAAAAAGTTATCTTTAAAAGCGGCAACAAACGTTTATTCTTTTAAAACTAAAAGAAATGCGAAAATAAAATCCTAGTTGCCAAACCACGATTTACAATGTGTCTTGATTGTAGCAATATACTTCACGCTCCGGAGCCTTAATTTCAATACTGGCATAGGGGAAATTATGTTACTTTAACGAAATAATATTAAATCTTTAAGTTTTATCAACAAAAATGGAACTATTAAGATTCGATATATTTTTTTCAGGTAAGCGGGTTATTTTTTTTAGTTTTAACAATGAAAATAACTATTGATGACGTCAGTTTCGGCATTGATAATTTTCCGGAGCATATTATTGACATTTTCTATCCGTTTTCTTTTCAAACTTCTTTTTACTTTTAGGAAATTTAAATTACAAATACGGTATAGTTATATTAGCCTTGCGCAGACGGAAAAACGACAATTATTGTTACCATACAAAAGAAAAAAAAAGTAAAGAAAAATCTCAAGATCAATTTATTTTAACATCAAAGCATATCCGTGTTATTTTCGATTTATGACATCATATTCGCCTGTTTCCCATAGTTACGCATATTAAAACCTCGTATTATTATATATATATAAAAAAAAAAAAAAAAAAAAAAAACTACGTATTATTTCAAATAATGTTATTTAATCTTTTTTTTTTTATTATTCTTACATTTTTTTATTTAATTTTCATTTTTTACGTGAAAATTTTTCAATTGAAACTAAATTGTTGAGTAAAAATTATTATTCCGGGTTTTGTTTTGTATTGGCATTAGCAACGGTAAAATAAATTTAACCATTTTCAATTTGTATACGACAAAATGAAAATAATGAATGAAGAAAATAATGAAATTTTGATTTATTAAGAAAATTATTAGAATAAATAAGTAAAAACCAGCCTATGTTCATTTACGGGTTGTAATCAACCTATATGCAAAGATACAAGGCCATTAAATTCTCCATTTTGACGCTGGCTTCAGCCTATCATTTGCACACAATCGGATTTATAATATTACTAGCTGTTACCCGTGACTTCGTTCACGCAACATTAAAAGAAGAATAAATACATTAATTAAGCAAAATATTTCACTCCGATAATTATAAACGTTAATAATTAACTATTTATCACATTTCATAGGATACAATACGGTATTTTTTGTTATAGGGACCTTGACATAACTCAGTCTTAAAAAAGTGAAATTTTGTGCCAAATAATCGCGAAAATGAAATTGCAATTAATGCAAAAAGGAGGACCAAATAAAATCGTGGAAATAGACGAATTGGGTAAAAACAAATGTCAATTTTATCTGATAAACAATTTTACTTTTAACGCCTTTGTGAAACGTTTTAACGGCCATCCTTCAAAAAAAAAAAAAAAAAAAAAAAAAAAAAAAAAACAATAATTGGAAATAGTATATGTTTTTTCTTTAAATTCAATTCTGCCTCGTTGGTTTAATGTATAGCTGAAACAAATCTTGTTTTCAAAATGACAGTATGTTAACAGGCAATTTTTGTTCTTCAGAATAAATTGAATCATGAAGTTTGAATATGTGAAAATATGTTTCTATTTTTCGGATAATTTACTGAAATCAAGATTTTGTTTTCACTATCTAATCAAAATGAAAATAAATTCTATTTTTCCGTTTTAATGAGAAAATGGTGTAAAAAATATACTGATCTGTTTTATTTCTCCTTTTTTATACAAAAATATGGAGTAATTTACTTTCAGTTTTTAGAAAAATTTCGTTAAAATTAAAAAAATAATAATAATAAATCTTGGCATCTAATTTAATTTTTTAAATTCTGAGAGTTTGTGTCACATCCTCGGATCAATGATAACCGATATTAAGTAAGTCGCGTTGCGTTCGACAGTCTAGGAATAGTTGCGAAATACAAACACACGGTCAGATTTTAATGTAATAGATTCGTATGATGTGATTTTTAGCAGAAAACTCTCAGCTGTATATAACGGATACTCATGCTTAATAATCAGTATAGATTAAAAAAAAAAACATTTAAACTTTTCGTTATAAATTTGGCGTGAAACTCATCTGCTTTCTATACTTACTGATCCTTGTATTATTAATGTAAGGAATTGATTCACACTCATTTTAAAACATATAGGAAAATTCCCGTTTTATTACAAATATGACGTTTCTTTTTCCCCCAGAGAAATCCCTTTTTAATGACATAATTCTTGTTAATTTTCTTTCCGGGCAATTAATTTCAATACTGGCATAGGGGAAAATATGTTACTTTAACGAAATAATATTAAATCTTTAGATTTTATCAACAAAAATGGAACTGTTAACATTCGTCATTTTTTTTAGGTAAAATCGAGTTATTTCTTTTAGTTTTAAGAATGAAAAAAACTATTTCTCGCTATCCATGACATCATTTCCGACATGGATAATTTTGCGGAGAATATTATTGACATTTGCTAGCCATTTTCTTTTGAAACTTCTTTTTACTTAAAAAAAAATTAAATTAAAAAATACGGCATAGTTATATTAGCCGTGCGCAGACGGTAAAACGCAAAGTATTGTTACCATACAAAAGAAAAAGAAAAGTGAAGAAAAAACCCAAGATCGTTTATTTCACCACTCAAAGCATATCCGCTTTATTTTAGATGTATGACGTCATATCAGCCTGTTTCCTATATGGTTATGCATATTGAAACCTTGTATTATTATCAAAAACTAAAAAACGTACATTTTATTTCTAATAATATTTAATCTTTTTTTTAATTCTGTAATTTTTTTATTTCATTTTCATTTTTCACGTGAAAATTTTTCAATTGTAACCAAATTGTTGATTAAAAATTATTATCCCGGGTTCCGAATTAGTTTTGGCAACGATAAAGTATTAGCAACGGTTAAGTAAATTTAACCATTTTAAAATATTATACGGAAAAATGTCCATTTATTCTCTATGAAAATAACGAAATTTTGAATTATTAAGAAAAATATTTGAATAAAATAAACAAAAACCAGCCTATGTTAATTTGACGGTTATAATTAACTTATGTGCAAAGATACAGGATCATTAAATGCTCCATTTTGACGCTGGCTTCAGCCTAACATTTGTACACAATGAGATTTATAATATGATTAGGATTAGGATTAGGATAGGATTACATAGTTTCTGAATAAGAGCTTCTTAAATTTTCATGAGTTTCCAAACAAAAATTAATTTTAAAAAAATGTGTGCGATATGTGATGCTGTAATTATCTAATCATCACAAATCAGTAGTTACCACCCGATAAAAAATTTTAATTCCCTCTTTTATGGATATAATTAATTAAAACTTCCTTTCTCTTTTAAAAATATATCTATTTCTTCATCTCTTTTCCGGTTAATAAATATATTTCCTTTTAAAGCTCGCCAGTTTTTTCCAGCCGTAAAAAAGTAAACTAAAAAAATCAACTTTTATATCTTAAAATGTTAAACAGCGCAATTGCATATTGTTAGGACCTTCGGTAGCATAATAATTTTCTATTCTTATAAATTGTTATATCAGTCTTTATATTTATATTTTAATTTTCATCTTTTGATAATAGTAAAAAAATTAATTCAGCTTACCGGAAATTTGCCTTCGCGCTAAGATTTATCCACAGTATTATCCTAATACTTATCCTTTTGAATCGTCGTCGTATCACTGTTTTGGGATAAGAAGTAATATTAGTAGTAAATAACAAATTGGCATGTAGTAAGTAGATATCCATTTTGGTTTGAATATAATATTATTATTCACTTTCTTGGCTACATATATACATTTACTTCGCGTTTGGAGTCTGCTTATAAATTCTCAAATTTTACATTAAATTTAAGATATATACATCGTATTTACACGGACGTCTTTACGGTACAGTTACATTTTGCATACTGAGAAAGTTTATATTGAGTTCACACACGCGGTATCAGTTGAAGGTTGAAGCGGCAGTCTGGAGTATTTCTGGGTTGATTAGTTTCGACATAAGGTCCATCTGGTTACATTCAGTTTGGTTCGCAGCTGCGGTCATCACTTGAGGTACTAGAGTTATTGGGTAATTGGGGTCTGGTTTTTAACATTTAGTGTTTTTCACTGCGATGTTTATAAGTATGCACCGAGTAATGTTCGATGCGTTCTTTCCATCGTTCACAACACGTGGAGATTATTAACGGGTAAAAAAGATTCTCCGTCACTCCCCCTTAATCTCTTGTGTGGGGAATGGTTGAAGATTTAGTTGCTTACGGTGTTTTTCGCACACAGGCTTGGGATTGGGTTTGGTGAGGGTATCGGCTATCATTTCTTCAGTGGGCAGTATTGTAAATCAATTTTTCCTTCTTTTTTCATCAGTTTGATGTTGTGAAAACGTATGTCTATGTGTTTGGATCTCTTAGTATCTTTATCATTTTCAGTCAGTTTTATACAGGACATATTATCCTCAAATATCGTGATGGGTAGTTTTTGTGGAATATTGAGGTCGCTAAGCAAGTTAGTTATCCAACTTAATTCTTGCGCTGCGTTGCTAGCTTCAGCTGACGAAAGTGCGATGCAATTCTGCCTTTTTGTGATCCAGTAAATCGGAGATTTTCCTAGCATGAATAGATTTCCTGACGTTGATTTACGTGTTTTCAAGTCAGCAGCCTAGTCTGCATCTGCATGTGCTGTTAAAATGGGCTCGCTGTTTGCGTTAAGAGTTAAATTATCTGTAGTTTTAAGGTATGAAATGATTCTTTTCACTGCTAACCAGTCCTTTTGGCGTGGTGTTTCGTTTCTACGACATAATATGTTGACTGCTGCAGATATGTCCGGACGCGTGATTGTTGATATGTACAATAATGTGCCTGTGGTTTGTCGATATTTCGTATTATTTGGTAAAAGATTATCATCGTCCTCAAGTCTGTTGAATCCGGCAATCATGGGTGTGTAATGAGGTTTCATGTCGTTCAAATTCAGTTTTTTCACTAGTTCGTGTATTTTATTGCTTTGATTTAGGTAATATGTATTGTTGATTTTATTAATGTTTATACCTAGGTAATTATTCACTTCCCCTAAGTTTTTCAGTTCATATTCGTTCTCAAGTTGGTTTATTGTTTCTTCGATATCACTGTCCTTTTCTGCTATCAGGATATCATCTTCGTAAATGATGATATATATCGGATTTTCTTGATTTGATTTAAAGTACAGACATGGATCATTTTTGCTCTGTATGAAATTATTGTTTGTGAGTGTTTCCGATATTTTGGTGTACCAGGCCTTTGCGGCTTGCTTGAGACCGTAGATGGCCTTTTTAAGTTTACAAACTTTTCTTTCATCGCCGGGTTTAATATACCCGTCTGGTTGACTCATATAAACAGTTTCGGTTAATTCACCGTCCAAGAATGCTGTGGTGATGTCAACATGTTTCACGTTCAAATTTTTGTGCAATGCGGAGATGAGAAATGTACGTATTGTAGCGTGCGAAACTACAGGTGCGTAAGTTTGATCATAATCAATCCCGGATCTTTGACTATATCCTTGTGCTACTAAACGCGCTTTATATCTTTGAATATTTCCTAAATTGTCCTTTTTTGTTTAAAAGTCCATTTGGAACCGATAGATTTTGTTCCAGGTGGTGGATCTGTTAAAATCCAAGTGTTATTTTTTCTTAGGCATTGGATTTCATTTTGTGTCGCTTTTATCCAGTTTTGTTTATCATTAATATTTTCCATTTTTTCGATATCTTCCCAATTTTCGGGAATGTTTTCTGATGAACTATTTATGAGACAGACATATCTGTCAGGAGGAACGCCTCTGTTTGTTCTATTAGATCTTCTTGGTTCAATTGGTTGCTGTTTGGGCTCGGATGGTGTCTCCTCACTGTCAAGTTTTATTTCTAAGTGATTTTCATGTCTATCCGGTAATTGTGTATTGTCATCGGATGTTTTTGTGGTGTTTTGTATATTCTCAATGTTATCTGAGTGTACATTTTCATTTTCAAGAAATTTCACCGTTCTCGCTATTATAATTTGTTTACCTCGTGTGTGAATTCTATAGCCAGTCGATTGTGTATCATTACCTACGAACGTTCCGATTTGAGCCCTGTTATCAAGTTTTCGTCTATTTACTTTATCGACGTAAAATAGCGCTTTACAACCGAATGTCCTTAAGTGTTTTAAATTCGGTTTAACTCCTTTCCATAATCCGTAAGGTGTTCTGTTGTTATTTGCTTTAGTTGGGAATCGGTTTTGTAAGTATGTTGCGATGTTTATGGCTTCACCCCAAAAATGTTTGCTTAATTTTGCTTGTGATGATAGCATACTTCTAGTCATATCTAATAAACTTTTATTTTTTCTTTCCGCAACTCCATTCTGTCTCGGATTATGCGGGACAGTCAATTGGTGTAAAATTCCGTTCTGTTTTAAGTATTCGTCGATCTCTTGATTTACATATTAACTTGGGCTGCGTGCTCCTCCGGGTGTTCCGGAATCAATCCGGTCCTTCAGGACGCGGAGGGATGACCTGGAGCCCGGCTGTAGACGCCGTGGCGTCCGGATTCCATTTTCAGGAGTTTGGGACAAAGCGGGGTCTCCGAGGGAGCGGTAACCGACGTAAGTCCACTTCCGGGAGAACTGGGCAGCTGGCTGTCGCCGGTTCGTCCGGACAATCCTAAGTGCAGCCTGGGGATCCTGAACCGGACACGGAATCGAGCGGCCTGAAACTCATGCTTTCTCAGCGTACGGCACTCCAGGGGATAGACAAGATGAGTGCTTCTCTTGTCCGTTCCCAGGGCCCTCGGCGGGGGGCGCTGGAGACAGCTGTTGTTGAGATTTGGAGCCAAGGGTGGGAGCCACTTGGTCAAGGTTTTGGAAAGCTGGTGTTCGTGTCTAGTGAAGGTGAGCTAGCGGACGCGGGCAGTTACACAGGTCTGGCCGGACCACCGGGACGAAACTATCGCACTACCTGTTTCGATCCCTTCACCTTTTCGCTTTCAAACTAACGTTCTCCCGGCCCTACGGCTCTGGTGGCTTGGTCACCCGACAGCGTGACGGGGGTCGGAACCCTCTTCCTATTTTTTTAGTCTATCTGTGTTTTACTAACCCTTAACCGGAAACGTACCGTCTGTGAGACGGTTGCGTCTACATATCTACCCTTTATGCAAAAATGAACGTGTCTACAACCTTATTACGCCATCTAATCCTTACACTATTGGTCCTCTCCACCCCGACCCATTTGCAACACCTGCACTTTTTTAGTTGTTGAAAGAAAAAATATTTTATTTTCGACGCAGTCTGTCAGACTGCATGTTTCCGTTTATGTAATTTTTTTCGTTCTGATATCAAGATGGCGGGGCCGTCAATGCGGGTACGCTATAGTGATAAATACTATTTTGCGATGGTTTGATGAAGTAGGAAGTGACATAAGCGATGTTGAAAGTATTTCAGATGATGAATATATAAATTCTGAACACGAAAGTGATTCAACATCTTCAGAAAATTCTAATGAAAGCGAAAATGAAGATATAAGAAATGATGAAAAAGTAGCAGACGCATATACGAAATATATATATGAAAAAAATCGGTACCGATGGTCTGTTTAAAAAGTTCGCTCCTCGTCAAGAACAAGAAAACACAATATTATAAAAGTGCCAGTTTTAAGAGGAAAAGCTAGTGAGCTCGGATAAAAGGCAGATCTATTCTCTGTCTGGCAGTTGTTATTTACAAATGATATGTTACTGCATATAGTGAAATGGGCAAACCATAAAATAATTCAAATGCGAATGAAATATGATACTCTGGCCAGTAATATGAAAGAGAGTAATATGAAAGAGCAATATGGAGAGACGACTAGAAAATCCCCAGCTACCTCGGGAATTGCGCTTTATAATAGCTCGCATTCTGCAAAAACCTGTTGAAAATGTGCCCCAGGTAGATGATGACTTAATACTTTTCAAACGCAAAGAATGTTTTTTGTGTCATAGAATCAACCATAGAATGACAAAATATCTGTGTGTACAGTGGCGGAAGCCTTATGCATGCAATGCTCCAAACCTAAACACAATGATTGCATAAAAAACGCTGATATTTAGAACATGCTGCAATATTTACTATTACATGTTTTTGTTATTTTTACTGTATAATATTTTTTTTAATTTATATTCTACTAATATATATCAAAATATTTGCATTTATTTCATTATTTTGTCGAAAATGTAAATATTTGAATAACAGTGTGTAATTTTGAAATATTTCCTGTCTCCGACATTCAAAACTTATAATTTTGCTGTTATATTAAAAATTTGTTCCTGTTATTGCATTACTATTAAGGAATAAACGTTTAAGTTCACTATTTGGTAAATTATTAAGAGTTGTTTTCTTTTTAAAATTTTATAGCAATTTTTTAAATTTAGCAGTCTCACAGACGGCACGTTTCTGTTTGTGTTCTGAATTTTAACGTTTCCGGTTAAGGGCTAACCTAGTTTTTAAGAAGTGTTTGTCCATTCCCGACAAGAGAGACATGAGATCACTCGTGTGAGTTGTTCTCGATCTCGAATTGGGATACAGCAAATCATGGGAGGGAGCCCTTGACTAGTAGCTGAGCCCTGGTTGCTCCTATGAGCCCTCCAGACAAGCTCGGCTTCGAGGATGTCACGGACTTTCTTTCATGAACCGAGCCTGTCTGGCCACTCTCGTACTCATGAAAGGGGTTACGATCGCGCCGATGCAGGCCTCAGGAAGTATGAAGGGGGCAATGTCCAGTAATGGATGGGTGCCGCGATTTTTTTTTAATCTTACATATTAACGACCGTTATCCGATCTAATTTCCTTAGGTTTTTTACCGAACTGATTGTATATCATCGTTATATACTCTTTTATCTTTTCAGCAACTTCGCTCTTTTTAAATAATAAATATATCGTAGTATATCGGGAATAATCATCGATAAGAGTCATAAAATAAATTTTTCCGCCTAAAGTCGGTGTATCTAGAGGGCCATACGTCACTGTGGATCAGATCCACAATATTAGTAGCTCGGTTTGTTGCTGATTTAGGATACGGCATGCTAGTTAATTTAGTTTCGACACAAGTTACGCATGTTTTATTTTGATGTTTACAATTTCCTATCTTTTTTCCGTCCGCAAGTTGATTTGTTATTATTGATTTAATCGCGTCATAGTCTCTGTGACCGAGTCTGCGGTGCCAGAGATCTATGCATTGTTTGCTGTCACACTTATACGTTATGTTTACATAATTTTGTTGTTCTTCCACATCGTCCATTTCCTTAATAATGTATAGATTTTTCGCCCTAATATATATTTCTTCATCAAAGATCAAATCGCATTTATTATCGTCGAAGATTAGTTTACACCCGTTTTTAGCGGCTTTACTAACCGAAATTAGGTTCGACTCTAAGTGTGGGACATAAAGCACTTCGCGTAATTTCGTTAGTTTTTCTTTTCCTTCGGAGTTAATGTATTTATAAAAACTTCTTCTGAACCTAACGCTGTCAGTTTATTACCATTCGCGATCGTTACTGAAGTTTTATTATAATCGATAAATTTACTAAATAGGCTTTTATCGTTACAAATGTGCGAAGTAGATCCTGAGTCGAGGATCCAGTTATTTATGCCTACTTTTTCGGTGATTAATGCTCTATCTTGCGTCTGATCATTTGCGTATTTTCTTTCGTTTGGAATTTTATTTTCCCTATGAGTTTCGGTCTTTTCATAACATAATGAAGATGACAAATTCTTTTTATTTTTGAATTGATTGTTACGAGGATTTCCGGATAGCACCATGTTTTGCTCTTGTAGTGCCAGCATTCGTAAGTGGAATGATTTTTCATTTTACAGTTGTTGCAATATTTTTGTTCTCTTCTATTTTCAGTGTGTGTATATCTCCTATTTGTTTTAAATGCTCTCTCATTGTTGTTATATCCGCTATGTGATAGTTCTGACATTTCTTGTCTACGATTATATTCGCCCGTTAATTTGTTTTTGATAAAATCAGGGGTAAGCTCGTTTTCCGGTCTCGCCTCCAACGCAGTTATCAAAGTATTGTAACTGGGGGGAAGAGAACACAGAAATAGCGCGGAAATATGTGAATCGCTAATATTTTCTCCAATGGCATTAAGTTTATCTATAATTTGCAAGATATTAGTGATATGCGTGATCATATTTCCACCTTCCGCTAATTTAGTACTGTATAATTTCCGTAACAGCTAAAGCTTACTAGATAGATTGCTTCTTTCATGTATATTTTTTAGAGCTTCCCACGTTAATTTTGCGGTATCTAAGTTTTTTACATTTACGATTTGAGAATCATCGATGCTTATGTTTAATAGAGCCCTAGTCTTGCGATCTTTTTTGAGCCATGCGGGGTCGGGTGGATTCGGTGGATCTTGTGCTATAATATCATCAAGTTCCTCTTTAATCAGGAACATCTGCATCTTGAACTTCCATGTACTATAATTTGTTGAATTGAGTTTTTCAATAAATTGAGTATTTTCTTTTAGTGGATTCATTATTACTTTTTTAGTGTTCTTTTATTTATTATTATATTTTTAGAAAGTGGTTAAATTATCGTTTTTGATACTGGGATATTCTTTATTCAGTCTCATAATCTTTGTTAGGACCTTCGGTATAATTTTCTATTCTTATAAATGGTTATATCAGTCTTTATATTTTAATTTTCACTTTCATCTTTTGATAATAGTAAAAAGATTAATTCAGCTTATCTGAAATTTGCCTTCGCGCTAAGATTTATCCACAGTTTTATCCTAATACTTATCCTTTTGAATCATCGTCGTATCACTGTTTTGGGATAAGAAGTAATATTAGTAGTAAATAACAAATTGGCATGTAGTAAGTAGATATCCTTTTTTGTTTGAATATAATATTATTATTCACTTTCTTGGCTACATATATACATTTATTTCGCTTTTGGAGTCTGCTTATAAATGCTCCAATTTTACATTAAATTTAAGATATGTACATCGTATTTACACAGACGTCTTTACAGTACAGTTACATTTTGCATACTGAGAAAGTTTATATTGAGTTCACACGCGCGTTATCAGTTGAAGGTTGAAGAGGCAGTCTGGAGTATTTCTGAGTTGATTAGTTTCGACATAAGGTCCATCTGGTTATATTCAGTTTGGTTCGCAGCTGCGGTCATCACTTGAGGTACTAGAGTTAATTGGGGTCTGGTTTTTAACAGTTAGTGTTTTTCACTGCGATGTTTATTAGCATGCCCTGAGTAATGTTCGATGCGTTCTTTCCATCGTTCACAACACATGAAGATTATTAACGGGTAAAAAAGTTTCTTCGTCACATGTATATATATATATATATATATATATATATAAGCAGTAACCATCACATCATAAACAAAACAGCTATATATTCGTGTGAACAGCGCCAGAAGCTGCATATTAAAACACACAAATTCAATATAATCCAGCAAAAACATGATTTTGGCCTGAACTAGCACCACCCCCCCTCACCAGAAACAAGACAACACAAGAAAACACAGTAGAAAATATATGTAAAAATAAACAGAAACAGAAACAAGCTGCGGCCTCATCAGCAGTGGGTAAATTCAAAGGCAGCCAAGCATCCGAACAAAAAGATTAACAATTAGTGGCAGTGGGTTTCGGCCAGAGCGCTGCGTAGCAAAAATTCAAAATGTACAGAAACATATTTTAATACTACTTAACAGACGCTCCCCCCCCCCCCCCACCGTACCCTACACCACAATATTAAGCGAATGCTGTACCAATATCACTATACTGAAACACCATAGTTGAAACAAATGTCTCTTCGAAAATACACACAACCAATTCAGCCACGTTGCCACAATTAAAAAAGTAAAACACGATAAGCAATCCAAATCCGTCATTCAGTACACAATCGAGATTCGTTCCACGTCGGATGCCAACAAACACAACCATCATCATAAAACCGTCCTTTTCAGGCTTTAGGAATTACGAGTCATTTACTATTGAATGTAAGCAATCTATCAATAATGGAGGCAGTCTGCAAAATCTGAATATTTTTTGATAAATTTTAGAGGGATATTGTTTTTATAATATAAATGACTGATAAAATAAAATAGTTCCTTATTAAACAGGTTTTTATTAGAACAAATTCTGTAGAAACGGTAAATTTGACCAATTATAATATTTATATATATATACGTTTGTGAATATTTGAAGACCAATGAATTAATTGATTCACATTAAACGGAAAACTGGTACGTTTATCAAAAACTGAAATTTGTAATCCATTTTTAATCAAAATTTTTAGATCAAGATAATTAGCGAACTTGTTATCTTCATTAGTTCTCTTTAATACTAAAGAGTCAGGGTAAATTACTTGAGAAATCACCCCAAATTCTCCATCGAAATTTAAAACAATTAAATCATCTATGTATCTGTGTGCAATAAATCGAACATCAGCTGTATTGATATTATATTGAAACTCATAATAAAATAAAAATAAATTAGCGGTCGTAGATGAATAACTCGTACCCATCCCGATACCATTGATTTGCGAGTATATTTTGGAACCTGTATAAACTTTTCGAAGAGACATTTGTTTCAACTATGGTGTTTCAGTATAGTGATATTGGTACAGCATTCGCTTAATATTGTGGTGTAGGGTACGGTGGGGGGGGGGGGAGCGTCTGTTAAGTAGTATTAAAATATGTTTCTGTACATTTTGAATTTTTGCTACGCAGCTCTCTGGCCGAAACCCACTGCCACTAATTGTTAATCTTTTTGTTCGGATGCTTGGCTGCCTTTGAATTTACCCACTGCTGATGAGGCCGCAGCTTGTTTCTGTTTCTGTTTATTTTTACATATACTTTCTACTGTGTTTTCTTGTGTTGTCTTGTTTCTGGTGAGGGGGGTTGTGCTAGTTCAGGCCAAAATCATGTTTTTGCTGGATTATATATATATATATATATATATATATATATATATATATATATATATATATATATATATATAACCATAAATGAAACATTATCATAACACCAACTTAAACATTTATTTAATTAAGTATGAAATAATTAGTTGACAATAAAAGATTCCCCAACACACTGAATATGGAATCAAAAACATTGAAAGAATAAGAAATTAAATAAAAATTGGAATATATGGAATTAAATGAATGTTTAGTGTTAATTTTAACCATATTCGATAAATTTTGTTTTAAAGACGAACTTAATTTTTCAATAACCAGTATTTTCCATTGATAAAAATATTCAATAGGTTTACTATATGAAATTGAAATTTTATAAATAAAAATGTCTATATCATATATAAACTGTTTTATAATAGAATTTACATTAAATTTAGAAGGAAGTCTATATTTAGTACCATAACCCATGAGTTTTTGCAGTTTATAATCATTCACAATATTAAGATTACCAGTGATTATATGTCCATGATCATTATTAATGAATTTTTTTAGATTGGGGTCATTGCAATTACACTGAAAAGTACTAGCATCAGATGTATTTTTTGAAAATGCATTATAGTTAAAAATCTTTCTTCCAATTGTAGTAGGATATTTAAATGTCTTTGAAAGTTGAAGATTTTTTATAGGAAAATAACAGTTTTTATCATTAATTATAGAATTAATATTAATTTTATTAAAGATTTGATTTGAAAAAGTTATAATTATTTGAGTATTAGTGTTTTGATTTTTTTGTTTTTTATTTAAATTAATGTTAAAAGATTAGCTCTTGTCATAATTAGATCGTAGAAAATATCAGAGAAATGATTAGAGTAAGATTTACTAAGAAATACATTTAAATATTGTACTATCAGTTTCTTTTTAATAGCAAAAATATATTTTCGTATTAAAAACCAGTTGTAGTTCTTGATATAGTTTTGATGAAGAGTGTTGATTTGTTTAAGAATAAATTTATTGGAAATAACAACTGTAGCAGTACATTTTCCTCGCTTGTTACGTGTTGTTTTATGATTTAATTTATGATTTAGAGTGAGATAAATAGGAGAATAATCTGTAGTATTATTTGTTGAAAAAACTTTAACTGGTCTGTTAAATAATTCACTATTAAGTCCATAAGTATAAATAGTGTTATAATATTTCATATATGAAGACTCCATAAATAAACGTTCTGATTTAGCTTTTATTATTTGTATAATTTCAATTGTAGTATTTTTAAATTTATGTTTATGAAAATGTTGTATTTCTGCTGTGGACTGTAAATTTTTTGCTTTGTTCTTGTTAGTGTCTGAACGATGTTGATTAATACGTTTATGTAATGGACCTGATGTTTCACCTATATATTTCAAACCACATAGGTTACAGTTTATGCTATAAATTACATTAAATGCTTTACAAAAAGTTGATAAATTAGGATCTGATACAATTTGTTTCTGAGAAGCAAATGGACAAGTCTTGCAGCGAGCATCATTACATAATCTAAAAAATAATGGAGGAGGAGGAGAGTAAAAATGGTCACTTGATGTCGATCCAGGAACAACCCATTTATTGCCCCTGTACCGGGCACTACACTGCATAGATGCAAAGTGTATCTTGCCAGGAACGAGAATTTTACTTAGAACTACCATTAAAAATATGACACAATAAAAATACAATTTGAAGAATAAGAAAATATAAATGAATTAAATTAATGTATGAAACTAAGAAAGCTTGATTAATATGAATTATTAAAAATCTTGAATAAATGAAAGTATATACAAAATGTACAAATTAAATAAGTAGTGCTAAAAAAACTCAATAAAATCATAACCATAATTATGAAAACTCGCATTGCATAACCTCCAAAACAGAAAACCAATGGACTTTTAGTAGAAAAAAAGTCAAATGAACCAAGTCATTATAACATATCCATTAAAATACAAAATCCAAGCAAAGACTCCCATATTGTTAACCCAATGGACTTCTCAGAATATTGCGATCAGATCAAAACAATTTACCAAAACATGTTTAACGTTAAAACACAATAATGTTAAATATTTTTAAATATTTTTGAAAAATGTAACATAATATAAAATAACATTACATATATTATAAGTGCAAGAACAGAATATGTAATTAATACTAGTGATTAATAGGACAATATCATACAAATGCAATAGAAAAGGAAATGTTCCATGTGATGTACATAATGAATCAATTATTGGAAATTCCTATAACGAGGTATCAGATAACTACAAGTAGAAATCAAATATAAAACACACAATGATAATGCGCAATTGCAGCAGAGATCAAAGCGTATAATATTTAAAAGATTGCTAATATCAATTAGCACCATTATCGATATATTTAAAAAATATATATGCAATACCATAATGTATAAGAAAAAATATCAAAATGAATTGTTAAGATTCAATATGAAAAGATATCATAAATAAGACATCATAAATAACTTACATTCATAATTATATGCGCAAGTGCATCATAATAATTTGAATGCTAATATATAACCATAAATGAAACATTATCATAACACCAACTTAAACATTTATTTAATTAAGTATGAAATAATTAGTTGACAATAAAAGATTCCCCAACACACTGAATATGGAATCAAAAACATTGAAAGAATAAGAAATTAAATAAAAATTTGAATATATGGAATTAAATGAATTAAATGAAATGAAATTTGTGGAATTTAGACAGAATTATCAAGTCTCAATTGCCTAAATACCACAAATAAAATGAAATGAGATGTTTCATCATCATATTAGCCATATATTGCTAAAAAATATGATATTGGGACTACATCTCAAATACAATGATTCAAATCAGTGATAAAATAAAAAATAAAATACAATATAAAAAAGGAAAGAATCCATACTTATAAATTACAGAGAGAACATTTAATAGAGACATTAAGTATAAAATCCATAAAGATGAAAAGAGATAAAAATAAGATACCTTGCAGTTCATGAACCATCATGAAAACTCCAACATGACTGGGGAATGAATTGCATAAAAAATCATAACATGTTGCCAATTTTAGAAATATAAATTGCTTAGAAATATAAATTGCTTTGCAGTGATGCCAGAAATAATGTTAAAATATAATGGATTATAAAATAAACAGGAACATTAGTGCTGCCATCTGTTAGTAAAAGTGAATATAATCTGAATCGAAGGAATTGTATGGAAATAAATGTTTCATAAATCAACCAAATTACTGTCTTAATTGATACCAATTAGTTAAATAATAAATTAATGAAATTAATTAATAAATAGAAAATTGAATTACATTAAAGGATGTATTAATGAATAATTCTATGTTATAAATAAGTATTAAGATGGAAAAATTAATAATAAAAAACAACTTAAAATAGCGCTGCCCTCTAGTGGTAAAAGTAAATATAAAGTAATGGATGAAAATTAGTGTTTAATAATTAAACCAAATTACTATCTTAATGATAGCCATAAGTTAAATAATAAATAAATGAAATTAATTAATAAATAGAATGTTGAATAATATCTAAGTAATGGATGTATCAATTAATAATACTATGTTATAAATAAGTAGTAATATGGAAAAATTAATAATTAATGCAACATTAAAAATGTACCATTAAATGACAACAACGATTAAATAACTGTACTAAAATTGCAACATCAATTAAAATAATTTAAATTAAAATACTAAAGATTTGAATTAAGAATCAAAGAATTTAAAATTAATATTGATTAAATATTGAAATGAATTAGTCACAAATAATGTGGCTTCAAACAAAGTTAAATTAAATAAAAATACTTAATAAAATTAAAACATATTATATTAACACTGTATAAAAGTAAACATTATCTTAGAAGTAAATATGATATTGTCCACCAAAGGTATTAATCCAAATCATTAGATCAAATACATTCTTAATAATAATTAATATAAATTCATTTAAAATAATTAAATAATGAATAACTAAATCTAACTAAGTTAATATACATATAAAAATAACACATCGCAGTCCATTATAAAATGTGTATGATCAAACAATTGTGTAAATCAAAATGCCCCCTTTTTTTTTTTTTTTTTTAATAATATAAATTAACCATGCGTATTTTTCCATACAACGCCGCCACACACCTCCTCAATCCTTGGCCGGTGACGGATAAATAACAAGAAAAATCATGCATCGAGCATAGGTTATGAAGCACTTCCAAAATACTTAACAAAAGTTCGCCGTTTGCTAAGGAAAAGAAGATACTTAAGTAAACATTTTAGAAAACGGCTAAAACATTTGTAAACCAGATTGCAGCAATTACTGTCTATACCGTAAAGGTACTCCCATTCTTTTCTACAGCTCTGTATATGATCTATAGATTTGATATAGTAGACTTAGAATGCTAAAATTAGTTTAGTAAGAAAACTCATAGCAGAGTTGAAAATTTATCTTCAGCAATTTCTACCAATAAGCGGAAACGTATTTGAATTCATTTGTACAACCCGATATATTACCTACAGATTTTTATATATGCCACATATTAATCTTAAATTTATTTCAGGCAAAAACACGCTTAAAACTACTGAAATCCCACTTTCAGAAACTATCTTCCATAGGCGGTCGTGTATCCAGTTTTTTGTGATGCCCTCACTGCAAAAAAATAAAAGTGTTGATTTTACAGTCTAATACTACACTGTTAAAAATTGCAGCAAACTGTCCAGTAATTTGACCGTTTTTACAGAAAACGGTTACATAACCGTAATTTAACTCTAGTAATTTAAGTAATTTAACTCTATTTTGACGTCACAATAGAGTTAAATTACAGTTATGTTTTCGCAGCAAACTGTCCAGTAATTTGACCGTTTTTACAGAAAACGGTTACATAACCGTAATTTAAGTAATTTAACTCTCTTTTGACGTCAGAATAGAGTTAAATTACAGTTATGTAACCGTTTTCTATAAAAACGGTCAAATGACTGGACAGTTTGCTGCAAATTTTTAACAGTGTAGCATCTCAGCTGCTAGTATTATACCGTAAAATTGACAGTAATAAACTGTAAAATAAACAGCAATACGCTGCCGCGCCTGTGCGGTAGCATATTACTGCTTATTTTACTGTTTATTACTGTTAATTTTACGGTATAATACTGGCAGCTGGGGTGCCAGTATTATACTGTAAAATCAACACTTTTTTTGCAGTGCTGTATATGATTGTATATTTTACAAGCATCTTTTAAAATACTAAATGTAGTTGTGCTTGAAAATACATAACTCAAATTAAAAAACACCTTTAAACAATTTACGGTTATGCCCAGTAATGCTTACTAATTATTTTGTGTATGATCTGTAGAATTTATACACACCAAGTAGTAAGCAAAAATTTAGTTAAACTTAAAAACGCATAACATAATTGAAAAGAACTTTCAGAAATCATCTCTAATATATAATATGTAATATATAATAAAATAAATTAATTATACAAAATAAACATAATAAAATGAATTAATAAATACATATTAATATATAATATATAATATGTAACATTATTTTCTACTGCAAGCATCTTATAGTAAACTTCAGTAATGTGTATCAATTTCCTCATGTTTGAAATACTGAAACATAATTTAAATACGCTGCAAAAGGCTTTTGCCCGTAGACCTTTATATAACCGAACTCTTTTGTTTGGCCCTGTAAATGAAAGATAAATGCTTTGCACCACATATTCTACAGAAAGTATGTTTTAGTGCACCTCAGATTTTCTTATAAATTTTGTTATGTCCGAAACGGAGTAGCATAATTAAAATACGCCGCAAACGATTTTTCCCTGTAAACCATAATATAACGGAATACTTTTGAGCTCCCCTGTAAACGTACTTTAAGTGCTACACATAACATAATCTGTAATAACATTCTTCTAGTGCACCTCGCAATAATATATATAAATTTAATTATTTTTAAAATAGAGTAACAATATTAAAGTACAACGCGAATGATTTTTCTCCATAGACCATAATGTAACGAATACTTTTGAGTGCCCCTGTAAATTAATTATAAATGCTACACCCTTCATTTTCAATACCGAACATTCTATGACAAACTTCACTAACGAATATCAATTACATGCGAATCCGAGTATATTTACGAGAGTTAGAGCATGGACCAGATGGCCAGACAGAGACAGACAGACGGACGGACGAACAAACCGAATACATAAACACTTTCAACTATGTTGGAAAGTGTTAAAAAGAAAAGTGTTTACCATATATGCCTTTCCTGCCACATTAATATAAACGGTTTTTTTTTCTCACAACTGTAGCCTATAGAAGAAATTATTTCAACCATAAGTACAGTGTTGTACGTGGGCTACTTTTTTTAAATTCAGTTTTCATGATTACCACCAGTTTTTTGAGAAAGTAAAATTCGCCTTATTTAATGACAGATTAAGTAAGGCGGAAACAAGGGGAATTATACCATTTCAAACAAGTTATGGGAATTGTACATTAAACGTAACAAATGAGGTGCGTTCGTACTATAACTAGTTTTACAATGTAAAAAAAATCATTGTTATTATTTCAGTGAAATTAGTTATATCGTCTAATATGAGCGAGATGAGCATGCCTTTTTTTTTTTTTACTTATTACGTTTACAGATGTGATTTTTTATTCCGACACCTGACAGCGCTGCAAAATTCACCATGGAAATCTTGCTTTGCGAATAATTACCTCCATGGTTTAAAATTTCTATGACGAATTTCTTGCGTTTATTTACTATAATGGATTGAGATTTAGGCTGTTAACCTAATTTCCACTGAAGTCATTTCAGAATTTATACATTTTTTAATGTAACTCATCTCTCAAGAAAAGAAGTTTTTTTTTTTTTTTTTTTTTTTTTTTTTTGAACGATTTTTCTAAAAATGTAACTTTTATGCAATTTGATTCGAAAAAATAATTTTGGATAATAATGGCCGCTTGACATATGAGAGTGGTTAGCTCGTATTTGTTTTCCTCAGTCACATGACTTGCGCTTTTATTATGTAGATTACGTATGATAGGATTTAATAGAAAAAAGGAAACTTTTATTAATACATTTTTAACACTTTCCAACCTAGTTGAAAAGTGTTTATGACTTCGGTTTGTCTGGCCGTCTGCCGTCTGGCCGTCTGTTCGTCTGGCCGTCTGGCCGTGCTCTAACTCCCGTAAATATGCTCGGATTGCCCTGCAATTTTTATATGTTATAATCGTTATCTATAGCATGTTCCCCATTTCAACGGAAGTGTGTAACACTTATAGTTTTTTTACAGGGACACTCAAAAGAATTCCGCTACATTGCGGTCTATGGGGAAAAATCATTTGCGGTTTATTTAAATAATGTTTCACTATTTTAAACGCATTGAAATTTATATATATCACTAAGGTGCATTAGAAGAAGCTTAATATGGAATAGAGTGTGCATAGCACTTATACTTACTTTACAGGGACAGTCAAAAGAATTCCGTTACATTACGTCTATGGAGAAAAATCGTCTGCGGTTTATTTAAATAATGTTTCACTATTGTAAACGCATTGAAATTTGTATAAGGTTCATTACAAGAGACTTACTACAGAATATTGCGTGTATAGCAGTCATCGTTCATTTACAGGGACACACAAAAGAATTCTCTACTGTGTGTTAACAATAATTCCTGGAAGTGCGTTTTAAGTTACTGAATGCGATTTTAATTTTAAATCGCTTTTTGTATATTACGTGATGTGTATAAAATCTGTAGATCCTATACAGGGAAGCACAAAAGTTCCGTATTATTTAACTGCAGACGGAGAATTTTAAACTGTGCTACGTGTTTCCTAACTGAACTAAAATTTAGCATCCTATGTAGTATATATACAAATCTATAGATCCTATACAGGGCTGAATAAAAGTATTCGGATTACTTAGATGTTATCTTTTAGCTTATTAAAGAGTATGATTCGTAAAATTATTTTGGAAGCGTTGGAAAGTGTTACATTATGCTTGACGCATGATTTTTCGTTCTTTTTAAGTTTTAATTCAATTTTCATAAAATTTGAAATAACTCGACAAAATTCTGCAACGTTTATATATATTAAATTTCAAACTATTCAGTTGGGTAGTTTTTGCGCCTGTTATATGCGGACGGACAAACAGGCGGACGGACCAAACAACGACTGTAGATGCTACGTATTTATTTAATTACGAACGCACCTAAAAAGTGATGCCAATCAAGCAATCTGATTTTTTTTCTTTTTTAGGTAACTCACTGGCAACACTGATTAAGTACACTGCAAAAAATAACTGTTGATTTTACAGTATAAAACTGGCTTCCCAGCTGCCAGTACTATACCGTAAAATTAACAGTATTAAACCGTAAAATAAGCAGTAATACGCTGCCGCGCAAGCAGCAATACGCTACCGCGCATGCACGGTAGCGTATTGCTGCACTGCAAAAAATAACTGTTGATTTTACAGTATAAAACTGGCACCCAGCTGCCAGTATTATACCGTAAAATTAACAGTATTAAACAGTAAAAAAAGCAGTAATACGCTGCCGCGCAAGCAGTAATACGCTACCGCGCATGCGCGGCAGCGTATTACTGCTTTTTTTACTGTTTAATACTGTTAATTTTACGGTATAATACTGGCAGCTGGGTGCCAGTTTTATACTGTAAAATCAACAGTTATTTTTTGCAGTGTGCTTGCACGGCAGCGTATTACTGCTTATTTTACTGTTTAATACTGTTAATTTTACGGTATAGTACTGGCAGCTGGGGTGCCAGTTTTATACTGTAAAATCAACAGTTATTTTTTGCAGTGTATGTACTTTTTTTACGTTAAATACGCTACTGCATTTTCATTACATTCTCTGTCTTTGCTTCTAAATATAAAATTCCCAGCCTTGGCATGTAATATAGAAACTTTGAAATTTCAGTTACAAAATTAATAAACTTCTTGTCTGAATTGGAATTCAAAATTTACATTAAATGAGCTATCTTTTTTATTATAATACTAGCTAACCATCCCGGCGTTGCCCGGACCCGAGATAATTACAATCTCAGAGAAAGGCGTTAACCCCCTTCCCTCCCCATACCCGCAAATATAATGAATAATTTGTTCAAGAGAACCACCGTCACCTACATTAACACGATCATTAAAAAAATAATTACATTTTTCTGATAATTAGAACATAACGAAGACGCTACGCTAAAATAGCCGGCAGATGACACCCCTTCCCGAAATCAATTTCAAATCTATATCTTAATTAGTTACTTAAATTTTTGTTCATTAGTAAAAATTGGCAATTATTTTCTTTCATTTTCGCAAACTAAATGGGGGAATCGGTCCGAAAAACAGATCTCTTTGTAGTTTAGTTTTTAATGAAAGCAGATCCCTGTCTGAAACTTTCTAGGATCGTTTTCACTGGCGCCGGCAGATTTTTGGCAGTTTTTTGCATAAATTTAAAAGAAATTACCAACCGAATTTTTGAAAAATCACATAGTCAGATACAGAATATTTTTTTACATATGCTCAGAAATTTTCAAATTGATATCTCAATTAGTTTTCTTAAAATTCGCTAATTAGTAAAATAATTTCGAATTCATTCATTTCCGCTTCCAAATCCAATGCGCCAGTTCGTTTCTTTCGCCATTTTGATTTAAAAGAGGACATTTTAGAAGCGATGGTTAATGAGAATCTAATTAATATCTAGGCTAATTATCAAAATATTAAAATTCTGAGGCTTAGGTGCACATGGCCAGACCTTGGACAATCCACACCTAAATTTCCAGACTTCTAGGTGGGCTAGATTTTGCTAGCCATCGCCAACAGACACACGGACACACTGTTCATCACTTTCGAAATCGAAATGGTAGTCATGGCATTCGCTCTCTCAATGTGGACTAATTAACTACACTGAAAAAAAAAAAAAAAAAAAAGTGTTGATTTTACAGTATAATACTGGCATCCCAGCTGCTAGTATTGTACCGTAAAATTAACATTAATAAACAGTAAAATAAGCAGTAATACGCTGCCGTACATGAGCGGTAGCGTATTACTGCTTATTTTACTGTTTATTAATGTTAATTTTACCGTATAATAGTAGCAGCTGGGATGGCAGTATTATACTGTAAAATCAACACTTTTTTTTTTTTTTTTTTTTTTTTTTTTTTTTGCAGTGTACTCGCCCCGTTTGGGTACCTCTCTGGCACTTCTGTCATTTTTTCTCTGGATATGCGATAATTATTCCTTTTCATGCCCCATGTCTGTCTTTGGAAAATAAAACCACTTGGAATTTGACATACTGTGTGTGTTTATTTCTTCAAGATTTCATGAATGTATATCAAAGGAAAATCTAAAGAACCTGAACACGTAAATCGTATAATTAGGACTCCATTTATAGACTTGCAGAAACTATATTATAAGAAAGTAATCAGTTTGGATATGAGATCAACCCTAAAAAGCGGATTTTTAAACGGAATACATTTTCTACTTTATTTCAAAACATGTTGTTGTATCCACGTGACTTTGTTTCTATTGACTTGAAACTATATTATAAGAAAGTAATCAGTTTGGATATGAGATCAACCCTAAAAAGCGGATTTTTAAACCGAATACATTTTCTACTTTATTTCAAAACATGTTGTTGTATCTACGTGACTTTGTTTCTATTGGCTTGAAACTATATTATAAGAAAGTAATCAGTTTGGATATGAGATCAACCCTAAAAAGCGGATTTTTAAACCGAATACATTTTCTACTTTATTTCAAAACATGTTGTTGTATCCACGTGACTTTGTTTCTATTGACTTGAAACTATATTATAAGATATTAATCAATTTGGATATGAGATCAACCCTAAAAAGCGGATTTTTAAACCGAATACATTTTCTACTTTATTTCAAAACGTGTTGTTGTATCCACGTGACTTTGTTTCTATTGACTTGAAACTATATTATAAGAAATTAATCAGTTTGGGAATTTCAAAACATGTTGTTGTATCCACTGACTTTGTTTCTATTGACTTGAAACTATATTATAAGAAATTAATCAATTTGGATATGAGATCAACCCTAAAAAGCGGATTTTTAAACAGAATACATTTTCTACTTTATTTCAAAACGTGTTGTTGTATCCACGTGACTTTGTTTCTATTGACTTGAAAGCATATTATAAGAAATTAATCAGTTTGGATATGAGATAAGCCCTAAAAAGCGGATTTTTAAACCGAATATATTTTCTACTTTATTTCAAAACATGTTGTTGTATCCACGTGACTTTGTTTCTATATTGACTTGAAAGTATATTATATGAAATTAATCAGTTTGGATAAGAGATAAGCCCTAAAAAGCGGATTTTTAAACCGAATACATTTTCTACTTTATTTCAAAACATGTTGTTGTATCCACGTGACTTTGTTTCTATTGACTTGAAACTATATTATAAGAAAGTAATCAGTTTGGATATGAGATGAACCCTAAAAAGCGGATTTTTAAACCGAATACATTTTCTACTTTATTTCAAAACGTGTTGTTGTATCCACGTGACTTTGTTTCCAGACAAGTTTTATAGACCTTTTAAATAAAACGAAAATATTTATAATTGGAGCATCCAATATCCTCTTCAGGGGACAGCGAACTGTAATGGACAATTAGGCGTACAGTTTTGAAAATTATTGGTGGGGATCAGCTCTTTTTTACACAAATATGTGTATGTGAGTATAAAAAAGATCGATTACCAATTTTATATTGTTTTTTTAACTCCATTTTAAAGAAAATAAACAGAATCGTATATACGGATAAATAATCACAAGTTAAATAAAACATAAAGACAATATAAAAATTCGAATGTACAGACACGTTTCTAAAATGATACTCGCTGATATTCGCGAATCGTTTATAATAAAATCACAACGAAAGTTGACTTTGAATAACGCCATTTTTTTTTCGGAATATGTTTTTTTTCTATTTTCATTTTTTATATAAAAAGTTCAAACGTTGATCACATTTTATACTAATTTAAAAAAATACAACATAAAGTGAAAAAGTTTTCCTAATATCGTTTATCCCTATAATGAAAAAGAAAATTGGAAAAAATAGAACATAAAAAAAAAAAAAAAAAAAAAAAAAAAAAAAAACATTTTCTTATAAAATAAAAAGGAAAAAGAAAGTCTCCATTTTAGAAATTATTGGTGGGGCTCGAGTCCTACGAGCCCATACAACTCTACGCGCTTTTGTGTTAAAATATTATATATACAGTAAAACCTCCATAACGGACACTCCCAAATAGCGGATACCTCTATTTAGCGGACACTTTTGTGATCCCCAAAACCTGTATATTTGTACATTTTTAACTCTCAATTGCGGACACCGCCAAATAGCGGACAAATTCTGTGCTCCCGATGTGTCCGTTATTCAGAGGTTTTACTGTATATATATATATATATATATATATATATATCGATGTATTACCATATTTATTGCAGAAAGTGTGTTTTCATGCTTCTTAAAGGAAAATGGTGAAAATAACATATAATGCATTTTCTCAAAAAAAAAAAAAAAAAAAAAAAAAAAAAAAAAAAAACTGTCTATACATCTTCAAAATGCTCCATGGGATCCATTTTGTTCAAAATTCACTATATGGCTAAATATCAATCTTGATGCATACTACGGTAAATCAGTGCATCCGGTTTGGAATGTCGGTTTATCAAGGTTCTCAAATTAAAGTGACTGTTAACATGTATTTTTTTTAAATAAATTTAATATCTTGCTAGTGTTTATTTTTTTTTAAATGACTGTCTGTCGGAATTGAAAATTTGTTTAATAGAGTATTTTTTAATTAATAAAATTAAAGAAGATGGAGAAAATATTAAAAACTAAAGAGCATGGAGTACTTTTTAAATTAAAAAAACTAATTAATAGCTTTTAAACTTTCAGTAAATTGCTTTGTTGTTGTTTGTTTGTTTGTGTGTTTTTAATTATTTATTGAGTCCGTGGTACAGAACATTCCTTTGAAGAATTTCTTATTGGAATAACACAAAATATTTGTTATTGTCCGCTGTCCCCTTAACAGAAAGATAAGAACATTTTGATGTTGTGAACGTTTATCTACAGAGTAAAAAAAGACAAATGTTTTTCAATCTACGAAACTATAATATAACCACGAATTAAAATATGTAACAACATCTTCCGAGTTATCCCGGATTCCAAAAAGCGTTCTCGTTCCTTAGGAACCTCGGGAACTAATATATTTTCGAGATTTACAGAAGAATTTATAAAAACAAAGTTTCCTTTGATTTTCGGAAATATTTCCGAGTAGTTTTTATAGTTTTTTTTAATCAATTTTCTCAAACCAAAATATTGGTTTTTAAAATGATGTTAATTCTAAATTAAACATTTTCAGCTGCGTAATTATAACTTTATACATGCAAGGGTAACAAAATAATATTAATTTTACTGTTAGTATGTCAATGCTGTTAATCCATCATGTTTGACTATAAAACATGTTTGTTGAACATGAAAATGTTTACTTAAGAACGAATAGTATCGGAAAATCCTATATTCCGGTCTGGAAAAACTGATTAATACGCTATATAAACTACTTGGAAACATTTTCGAAAATCAGTGGCAGGAAAAGAAACTTTGTTTTTATAAATGTTTCTTTAAATCTCGAAAATATATTAGTTTCTGGGGTTTCTGTAGATAAAGAACGCTTTCCGGAATCGTTAGTAACTCGGTAGAGGTCATTGTCTACTCTCGTTCGTGATTATATTATATTTTCCTAGATTAAGAAACATGTGTCTCTTTTTTCAGTGTAGGGGGGGGGGATCCACAAAATTTATTTCTTCATGCTTTCTGATTTCCCCAGTGAAAATTCATTGAGGCTGAGATGACTCAAACTGTCGATCGATGGCAATAAATTAGCCGATGATCCCTTAAGTTAGTAGCAAATTAGCAATCAAAATACGCCAGACAATGCTGACACGGAATTGATCAGCTCCGATAGACAGCAATGAGTTTGTTTCTCTCGCCCTCCCCGCCGGATGATTTCTTTTCGGGATATTGCTGATGGAGCGGAAAATAAGGAAACAGGAAAAGGAAAAGAAAATAAGCCCCGAAGAATTAAATGCATCCGGAAAACAATTTAAGTGAATCATATAAATAAAAAAGTTGCAAGCAGGCTAACGTTTATTTTAATGAAGATTTATTTTGAGATGTAACAAAACGAGAGTGCGAAAAACTTCAGTTGTTCTATTAAAATTTTATTGAAAAGGTGTAAATATGGGCGGATTCAATTTTTTTTGTTCTAAATATTGGTTATTAAGTAAAATTTTATAGTCTGGTAAAACATTAACTAGTTTGTGGAATAAATATTCCAAAATTAATTTTGTGGAAATATAAGAAAAAAAATTCTAAAAAAAAAATGTGTTTTTATTAATTAAAAGTTGCAAAACTAAGCCTCCAAATAAATGTTTCAATTTACAATATCTCTCAATATTATTGAGAATTTTATTGAGAATATTATTGACTCAATATTGATATTTGCAATATTTCTCAATATTATTGAGAATTTTATTGATTCAATATTGATATTTGCAATATTTCTCAATATTATTGAGAATTTCATTGAGAATATTATTGAGAAGATTTATTTTGAGATCTAACAAAACGGGAGTGCGAAAAACTTCAGTTGTTCTATTAAAAATTTATTGAAAAGGTGTAAATATGGGCGGATTCAATTTTTTTTGTTCTAAATATTGGTTATTAAGTAAAATTTTATAGTCTGGTAAAACATTAACTAGTTTGTGCAATAAATATTCCAAAATTAATTTTGTGGAAATATAAGAATTTTTTTTAATGTGTTTTTATTAATTAAAAGTTGCAAAATTAAGCCTCCAAATAAATGTTTCAATTTACAATATTTCTCAATATTATTGATAATTTTATTGAGAATACTATTGATTCAATATTGATATTTGCAATATTTCTCAATATCACTGAGAATTTTATTGATAATATTATTGATTCAATATTGATATTTGATATATTTCTCAATATTATTGAGAATTTTATTGATAATATTATTGATTCAATATTGATATTTGCAATATTTCTCAATAATATTGAAAATTTTATTGAGAATATTATTGATTCAATATTGATATTTACAATATTTCTCTATATTATTGATAATTTTATTGAGAATATTATTGATTCAATATTGATATTTACCAAATTTCTCAATATTATTGAGAATTTTATTGAGAATATTATTGAGAAGACTTATTTGGAGATGTAACAAGTGCGAAAAACTTCAGTTATTCTATTAAAAATTTATTGAAAAAGTGTAAATATGGGCGGATTCATTTTTTTTTCTAAATATTGGTTATTAACTAAAATTTTATAGTCTGGTAAAACACTAACTAGTTTGTGGAATAAATATTCTAAAATTAATTTTGTGGAATATAAGAAAAAGAATGTGTTTTTATTAATTAAAAGTTGCAAAACTAAGCCTCCAAATAAATGTTTCAGTTTACAATATTTTTCAATATTATTAATAAAAATGTTCGCTTTCTTTCTCTCAATTAATTAATACTCCTTTTTTTATTGTATTTTTATTTTTCAAATTTTTTTTAATAAGTTTTAATGTTTTTAGAAAATTAAGTAATATTTTCTAGGACAATGTATATATATATATATATAACTGAACTGTTCCACAATAGTTCCAATGTTCCGCAATATTAACATTGCATTAAAAGCATTTTCAAGAAAAAAACGGATAAATATTGCCAAAGTAATAGCACAATGCTGGTAAATTGACAAGAAAGCAAAATTAATGTAGGAACAGACAAGAATATCACGAAGTTATATATATATATATATATATATATATATATATATATATATATATATAAGTAGTTTACACTTGATTTTCTTCACAGAAATTGCATCGGTGTTGTGGTTAATCGATGGCAATAAATTAGCCGATGTTTCCCTAAATTACTAAAGAGTCCCTAAAATACGCCGGACAATGCTGACACAGAGTTGATGAGTTCAAATTATAGACAGCAATGAGTTTGTTTCTGCCCTCCCCGCCGATGCTCCTTTGGAGATATTGCTGCTGAAGCGGAAAATAAGGAAACAGGAACAGGAAAAGAAAATAATCTTCGAAGAATTAACTGTATCCCGAAAACAATTTAAGTGAATCATGTAAATCAAAAAGTAGCAAACAGGCGGACGTTCCTTTTGATGAAGATTTATTTTGAGCTATAACAAAACACAAGTGTGAAAAACTTCAGTAGTTCTATTAAAAATTTAATGATTTTATTGAAGAAGTATAAATATGGACGGTATTTATTTCTCTTTGGTTCGAAATATTCTCTATTAAGTAAACTTGTATGGTACAGTAAAACATTAAATATATTTGTGTAGTAAAAATTCCAAAGTGAATTTTGTAAAAAAAAAAAAAAAAAAAAAAAAAAAATTGTTCTCTTTCTTTGTTTTGGAAGTTTTTTTTTTTTTTAGTTTTTCTTTTTTTAGTTTTTCTTTTTTTAGTTTTTTTTTTTTTTTTTAACCAACAATTAAAAAATAAATCAATAAATAAACATTGTATTAACATTTCAGAGTTAAAAAGTGAAAATAAAAGTATTTTTAATTAAAAGTTGCAAAACTAAGCCTCCAAATAAATGTTTCAAGCAACAATATTTCTGAATAATCACTGATAAAAATTCATGCTTTCTTTCTTTCAATTAGTTAATATTCTTTTTTTTTAATTGTAATTTAAATTAGTTTTGTATAATTTCAGAGTTTTTAGAAAATTTAAGTAATATTTTCTATGACAAAATTAATTTGGCGCAATGTCGCGCCAATATTAAAACTCTTTCAATAATAATATGTCGAGTGACTGTATTTTAGAAATACATATACGCATGTACTTACTAATATTCTTCCACTGTTAAACAACTGTATGTTTCTAACTGATCTGTTCCAGAATAATTCCAATGTTTCCTGAATATTAACATTACATTTAAATAATTTTTATGGAAAAACCAATAAATATAGACAAAGATACCAGGACAATGCTAGTAAAGTGACAACAAAGCAAAATTCATATAGCAACAGATAAGAATAAGATGCTTTAATGGGAGAAAAGTTAAAAAAAAAAATGTTATTTCACTGTTGATTTTTTTCCCAAAAATTGCATGGTGGATCGATGGCAATAAATTATCCTATGTTCCCTTAACTTAGTAGCAAACAAGTAGTATAAAAACTTTTTTTTTTAAGTCAATTCCTACTTAGGTCAAATAGACATTTTTTTCCAGCGATCTACACACTTCGCCACTGACGGTATTTATTCCTAAATATATATCCTGCTAAATATCTTACATAAGAGAAATTTTTGAAATGTATTAAAAATTAAATAAAAAATAAATAGCTAAAATACCAAAAATTAATAGCTCGAAAAGTATTTCTCACAAAATTGTTAGACAAACTGCGTTAGAAAGGTAAAAAATGGTATTTTTCTTGATATAAATTTAAAATCTAATGATTATGCCGTTTTTCAAATATTGAATTTCGAAAATTACCGAACTTCACAATAAAGTGCCATAGCGATGTTACAGTTAACGACAATACAGTTTTTTCTTTCAAATATTAATTCATTAATTAAATTTTATTATTTAATTTTAGTTTCATACTTCATTTCTGTTCAAAAGTATAGACTCACTCCACATTTAGAGTTTCCTTCACCCGCGAGCCGCCTGATGTTCGTCCGTGAACAGCCAGCCCCATTATCTTTTTACGTGTGAAGGTGAGATTATAAATATGGAGGGAGTCAATACTTTTGAACAGAAATGAAATATAAAATTAAAATTAATTCATTTAATTTAATTAATGAATTAATATTTAAAAAAACTGTATTAACATCAATTGTCATCCAGAACAAGTCTAAAAAATGTATTTGAACTTGATAGAATGAATAGAAAATATTTTATTAACGATTGAAAATTCCAACAAGATATATATAGAGAGAGTGTGAGCTAATAGTAGGAATTTAATAATTAGCAATCAAAATACGCCGAGCAATGCTGACACGGAATTGATCAGCTCCGATAGGCAGCAATGAGTTTGTTTCTCTTGTCCTCCCCGCTGGATGATTTCTTTTCGAGATATCGTTGTTGAAGCGGAAAATAAGAAAACAGGAAAATAAAATAATCCTTGAAGAATTAACTGCATCCGGAAAAGAAATTAAGTGAATCATATAAATCAAAAGGCAGCAAGCAGATGGACGTTAATTTTAATGAAGATTTATTTTAAGCTGTAACAAAACGGGAGTGGGAAATATCTGAGTAGTTCTATCAAAAATTTTAAGATTTTATTGAGGAAGTATAAACATGGATGAGTTTATTTCTTTTTAGTTCGAAATATTGGTTGTTAAGTAAACTTGTATGGTACAGCAAAACATTAAATATGTTTGTGCAATAAAAGATTCCGAAATTGATTTTGTGGAAATATTTAAAAAAAAAAATCTTTCTTTTAACCAAAAAAAAAAAAAATATATATATATATAGTACTAAAATTATAAAGTTAAAAAATGAAAACAGAAAAAGTATTTTTTAATTAAAAGTTGCAAAAGTAAGCCTCCAAATAAATCAAAATAAATATTTCAAACAACAGTATTTCTGAATATTAATGATAAAAATTTATGCTTTCTTTCTTTCAATTAATTAATGTTTTTTTTCTTTTATTATAATTTATTTATTTAGTTATTTAGTTATTGTAAAATTTCAAAGATTTTAAAACATTTAAGTAATGTATTCTATGACAAAAAATACATTGAAATAACTTTCAAAGAAAAACAGTAAATATTTATAAAGTAATAGCACAATGCTGATAAAGTGACAAGATATATAAATTCATATAGCAACAGATATGAATATTGTGAAGTTCAAAAAGATATTGTAAGGGGTAAAAAAGTAAAGGAAAAAAAATCTTATTTCACAGTTGATTTTCTTCACGGAAATTGCATTGCGCCTGTGGTGGATCGATGGCAATAAATTAGCCGATGTTCTCTTAAGTTCTCGGCAGTAGCAAATTAGCAATCAAAATACGCCGGGCAATGATGACATGGAATTGATCAGCTCCAATAAACAGCAACGAGTCTGTACTTCTCGCCCTCCCCGCCGGAGGATTTCTTCTCGGGATATTACTGTTAGAGCGGAAAATAAGAAAACAGGAACAGGAAAAGAAAATAAGCCGTCAAGAATTAACTGCATCTGGAAAACAATTTAAATCATCCATATCCAAACCTGTGGCCCGCGGGCTGCATGTGGCCCGGTGACCTTTAATATGCGGCCCGAGACATATAATCGTCAATCTCTATTTATAATATCAATTGAGAAGTGCATAAATTTTTTTTAAGGCTTTCACTGTTCTTTTATATGTTTTCATGGGAAGACAAAATCTGCCCTGTTATTTATTTATAATCACTAATTTAAAATTATCTTAAAACATATAAAAGGCCGTTTCGTAAGTCAAAAGTTCTTTTTACATGTAGTTCTATTTGTGCTATAGTGGTGTATGTATTTCTTAATCTTCAACACTGAAGAAACATTATTTCAAATTAATCAAATTTGCACTATATATTCGCAAAAAAGATTTTGCATTGAGATAATGACTGTTTTATTAAAGAAAATCATTTTATTTTATTTATTTTTTTATTTTTTTAAACTTGGAAATGCTGCATTGTTATATTATTACGTTTATACTTATCATATAGCTAATAATACCTATTAGGGTTAAGCGTTTGCCGCAGAAAAAGGTTTTATATCACTAATTCAAAAGAAAAATCTTCCCGGCATATTTCTACATCATTATGAATAGAAATGTACTACGAAGTATATTGTTCGGAAATAATGGTGTTAAATTTTTTGGTAACATATCTTTCGCGACAAACCTTCAATCCTACTAATTATATTACCTTTTTTATACTACTTTTGTTATCTTACTATTTTAATTACATTTTTTTTTTTACATTATTATACAAGTACACACTTGTACATGCTTGCGGCCCGCCTAACGTCGAAAACATATGTTTGCGGCCCGCAAGAAAAGAAGGTTGAGCATGGCTGATTTAAGTAAATCATATGAATCAAAAATTAGCAAGCAACCGGTCAGTCGTTTTAATGAAGTTTGATCTTCAACTGTATCAAAACCAGAGTGTGGAAAACTTCATTAGTTCTATTAAAAATTTTAAGATTTTAGTGATGAAATATGAAGAAGGATGGATTTTCATTTCTCTTATATTCGAAATATTCGTTATTAAGTATACTTTTCTGATCTGGTAATACATTAAATATGTCTGTGTAATAAAAATTCAAAAATTAATTTCAAAGAAGGTTAAAAAAAAAATATTTATTTAATTAAAAGTTAAAGAACTAAGCCTCCAAATAAATGTTTCAAACAAAAATATTTTCGAATATTATAGATAAAAATGTACGCTTTCTTTCTTTCAATTAATACATATACTTTCTTTTATTAAGTTTATTTATTTACCTATTTATTTTGTATAGCTTCAAAGTTTTTAGAAAATGTAAGTAATATTTTCTATGACAAAATAAATGTGGTGCAATATTGCGCCAATATTAGAAGTCTTTGAATAATAAGGTGCAAAGTGACTGTATTTTAGAAATATATATGCACAAGTGCTTACCAATATATATCCTCTGTTCGTCGAACTGTATGTTTCTATAAAAGCATAAAAAAAAGAACTTATTAATAACACCGTAAAAATAAGGAATGCGCAAGGCCTTTTGAAAGAACTTTTTCTTTCTTCGTCAGACGCAAAAAAGACGTGCAACCACTTTGAAGGCAGGCCTCCTCCTCTTGCAGAAGGCAGCCTTCAAAGTGGTTGCATGTCTTCTTTGCGCCTGACGAAGAAAGACAAAGTTTTTTCAAAAGGCCTTGCGCATTCCTTATTTTTATGGTTTATTAAGAAGTTCTTTTTTTATGCTTTTGTAAAACACCAGTTTATTCAATACTTTAATGTGTATGTTTCTAGCTGAACTATTCCAGTATAATTCCAATATTTTCGCAATATTGATATTGCATTTAAAGAATTTTCAAGGAAAAGCCAATAAAAATTGCTAAAGTAACAGGACAATGCTGGTAAAGTGGCAACAAAGCAAAATTCATATAGCAGCAGATACGAATGTTATGAAGTTCAAGAAGAAGTTTTAAGAAAAATAGTAATATATGTATGTATATATATATATATATATATATATTATTTCACAGTTGATTTTCTTCTGAAAATTGCATCGAGGCTGTGGTGGATCGATGGCAATAAATTATCCGACGTTCCCTTAACTTGGTAGCAAATTAGCAATCAAAATACGCCGGGCAATGCTGACACGGAATTGATCAGCTCCGATAGACAGCAATGAGTTTGTTTCTCTCGCCCTCCCCGCCGGATGGTTTCTTTTCGAGATATCGTTGTTGAAGCGGAAAATAAGGAAACAGGAACAGGGAGAGAAAATAAGCCCCGAAGATTTAACTGCATCCGGAAAAGAATTTAAGTGAATCATATAAATCCAAAAAATAGCAACCAGACAAACGTTAGTTTTAATGAAGATTTATTTTAAGCGCTAACAAAGCGGGAATGGGTCATCCTACCGGAAATGGGTCATTGCCCCTACATTTTCAGTATATATTGTTCTGAAAAAGTGAAAATTAAGGAAGTAAATATATATATATATATATATATATTTTTTTTTTTTTTTGGGGGGGGGGAGTATCTATAGCATCATATCAGGAATCAATAAAAGTCTGAAAAAGTACTTTTGCAGCAAAAGTCCTAGAAGTATTTTAGGGTCAAGTATTTATACATTGTAAAATAAAAACGATAAATGTTTCTTAATCTATGAAAATGTTAACCCCACAGTGCATGAATTTTTCTTTTAGAATTGTGTTTTTTTATACTTATATTAAGAATTCGACACCAGAAATTTTAAGACAGATTTTTAAGTTCATTTAGTAGCATATTTATGTTATTTTTACAGGATTAATATTTCTATATAAATATAGTGGTTGCAAAGACTTGATTTATTTATTAAAAGTTAAACAGAAAGTGTTGCCAGTTGGCTACACTATGCACTGGAGTGACCACGAACGAAACGAAACGAACGAACGAACGAAACGTGATAATACCGATGAAACGTGACCGCGATGATATACGTGATAACGATGACACGACGATGACCACGATGATAACGATGACCACGTGATAACGATGATACAACGAAATGTGACCACGAACGAAACGTGATAATAACCACGAACGAAAATATACAATATTCTCTTCTGAGTTATTCATGATTCAAAAAAAGCGTTCTTTGTCTTTAGAAACCTTAGAAACCAATATACTTTCGATATTTTAAGAAGAATTTATAAAAAAACACACAAAAAAGTTTATGTTGTGGTCACTGATTTTCGAAAACGTTTCCGAGTACCTTTATTACTTAGTTTTCTTAACCGGGATATCGGTTTTTCGGATGCTATCCATTTTCAAGTAAACATTTTCAGGTTCAACAAACATGTTTTGTAGACAAACATGATGGATTAACAACATTAACACTAACAGTAAAATTAATATTATTTTGTTACCCTTGCATGTATAAAGTTAATTACGCAGCTGAAAATGTTTAATTGAGAATTAACATCATCATAAACACCGATGTTCTGGTTTGAGGTTGTTATCAATTCTCAATTAAACATTTTTCAGCTGTGTAATTGAGTTTATCCATTCAAGAATAACAAAGTAATATTAATTTTAATAATAATTTAATTGCTGTTAATTTATAATGTTTGTCTATAAAGCATGTTTTTTAAACATTACTTGAGAATTAGTAGCATTTGAAAAAAGACCTATATTCTGATTCCGGGTTGAGAAAACTAATTATTAACATCATCCTAAACACCGATATTCTGGTTTAAGGTTGTTATCAATTCTCAAATAAACGTTTTTCAGCTGTGTAAATGAGTTTATTCATTCAAGAATAACAAAATAATATTAATTTTAATATTAATGTTATTGCTGTTAATTTGTCATGTTTGTCTGTTAAACAAGTTTGTTAAACATGAAAATGTTTACTTGAGAACTGATAGCATTTGAAAAAGACCTATATTCTGATTCCGGGTTGAGAAAACTGATTAATACACTATAAAAACTACTTTGAAACATTTCCGAAAAGCAGTGGGAGCAAAATAAACTTATTTTTATAAATGTTTCTTTAAAATTGCATTTTAAATATTGTAATATCATGACAGCCGAATGACGCACCGATTCTTCTTTTTTTTAAATTTAAATACAGAGTTTATTAAATATGAGAGCTGGTATTTACAATGATGTACACTATATACATTTTTACTAATATTCATAACAATTCCACCTAAACCACATTACTTCGTAAAACAACCAAAATATACTCGGATGCATTCCCACATCCTACTCTTCCGAACGAACCACCATTCCTTCTGTCTTCTCTTCACTTCTGTTTACTTTTTTTAAAAAAAGGGTTGGAAGGATGTTGGTTGCATGACAAATATTTTAATCCGACAAAAAATTAACATATTTCAAAATGTTGAACGCGCATTTCTTTTGCATAAAATATGACAATATTTATTTATGAGATACTTTTCATATATTACAATAAAAGGTGGCATGAATTGTAAAAATTAGCTGAATGTATAAGAATTTTAAAACTATATTTTTATGATTATGCTTTGTTTTTTTTCCTAAAAAAGTAGCTATATATATCCATATGCGCATAAATTTCAACACAAAAATATACTTGAAATGTAATTTTCTATTCTAACGATTATTTATTATTGTATAGAATTATAGAGGACTAGCTGTTACCCGTGACTTCGTTCACGCAACAATAAAAGAAGAAGAAATACATTAATTAAGCAAAATATTTCACTCCCGATAATTAAAAACGTTAATAATTAACTAACTATTTATCACATTTCATAGGAGACAATACGGTATTTTTTGTTATACAGACCTTGACATAACTCAATCTTAAACAAGTAAAATTTTGTGCCAAATAATCGCGAAAATGAAATTGCAATCAATGCAAAAAGGAGGGCCAAATAAAATCGTGGAAGTAGACGAATTGGGTAAAAACAAATGCCAATTTTACCTGATAAACAATTTTACTTTTAACACCTTTGTGAAACGTTTTAACAGCCATCCTTCAAACAAACATTAATTGGAAATAGTATATGCTTTTTCTTTAAATTCAATTCTGTCTCCTTGGTTTAATGTGCTGAAACAAATCTTGTTTTCCAAATGACAGAATGTTGACAGGCAATTTTTGTTCTCCAGAATAAATTGATTCATGGATTTTGAATATGTGAAAATATGTTTTTATTTTTCGGATAATTTACTGAAATCAATATTTTGTTTTCACCATCTATTCAAAGTGAAAATAAATTCTGTTTTTCAGTTTTAATGAGAAAATGGTGTAAAAAATATACTGATCTGTTTTATTTCTCCTTTTTTATACACAAATATGAAGTAATTTACTTTCCGTTTTTAGAGAAACTTCGTTAAAATTTACAAAAAAAAAAAAAAAAAAAAAAGAAAGAAAAAAAAATTGGCATCTAATTTCATTTTTTAAATTCTGAGAGTTTGTGTGACATCCTCGGATCAATGATAACCGGTATTAAGTAAATCGCGTTGCGTTCGATAGTCTAGGAGTAGTTGCGAAATACAAACACACGGTCAGATTTTAACTTTTCTTAAAATTATGATGCGATTTTTCCTTTTCTTAAAATTATGATGCGATTTTTATTAGAAAACTCTCATGTATATATAACGGATACTCATGCTTAATAATCAGTATAGATAAAAAAAACATTTAATTTTTCATTATAAATATGGCGTAAAACTCATCTACTTTCTATACTTACTGATCCTTGTATTATTAATGTAAGGAATTGATTCACACTCATTTTAAAACATATTGGAAAATTCCCGTTTTATTTCAAACATGACGTCTCTTTTTCCCCATAGAAATCCCTTTTTAATGACATAATTCTTGTTAATTTTCTTTTCCAGGTAATTAATTTCAATATTGGCATAGGGGAAACTATGTTACTTTAACAAAATATTATTAAATCTTTAGGTTTTTATAGACAAAAATGGAACTATTAACATTCGTCATTTTTTTTAGGTAATCGAGTTATTTCTTTTAGTTTTTAAATGAAAATAACTATTTCTCGCTATCCATGACACCATTTTCGAAATGGATAATTTGGCGGAGCATATTATTGACATTTGCTAACCATTTTCTTTTGAAACTTCTTTTTACTTTTTTAAAATTTAAATAAAAAATACGGTATAGTTATATTAGCCGTGCGTAGACGGTAAAACGGCAAGTATTGTTACCATACAAAAGAAAAAAAGTGAAGAAAAAACCCAAGATCATTTTATTTCACCAATCAAAGCATATCCGCTTTATTTTCTATAAATGACGTCATATTCGTCTGTTTCCTATGGTTTCGCATATTGAAACCTTGTATTATTATCAAAAACTAAAAAATGTACGTTTATTTCTAATAATATTATTTAATCTTCTTTTCAATTCTTTATTTTTTTTTCAGTTTCATTTTTCCCGTGAAAATTTTTCAGTTGAAACTAAATTGTTGAGTAAAAATTATTATTCCGGGTTTTGAATTAGTTTTGACAATGATAAAGTATTAGCAACGGTAAAGTAAATTTAACCATTTTAAAATATTATAAGAAAAAATGTCAATTTATTCTATCTGAAAATAACGAAATTTTGAATTATTAAGAAAAATATTTAAATAAAATAAACAAAAACCAGCCTATGTTCATTTGAGGGTTATAATCAACCTATATGCAAAGATACAGCATCATTAAATGCTCCATTTTGACGATGGCTTCAGCCTAACATTTGCACACAATCAGATTTATAATATTATTAGGATTATTTTAATTTATTTCATGCGCTTGAAATTTTTTACGCTTTCTCTAGGGTTAGGTGTCGAATAAATGTACTTTCTTGTTATTTTATTTTGCCATTTCTATTTATTCTATTTTCCATTCATTCCATTTATGGATATTGATTTAATTTACATATTCGTGTCAAAGAATATTCTTTAAAGTTATTATCAGGATTAGGATAGGATACGATTAGGGTTAAGATTAGGAATAACAATTAAACGACAATGGCATGACCGATCCAGGTTTAAAGAATGGAACAGGATGTCTATTTACATCATGAAGCAATAAGAAAATTAGAAAATTATCGGCTAATATTTTTTAATATGTTTTACAGTCATAGTTGACATCAAAGGTGAGCGGGGAAATGATCATCTAAAATACCATTAAGTGTTTACCACGCAAAAAACAAATCTGGTTACAACAATGTATTTAATTTTGCGCCAAATTTCACTTGATAAAAAAAAAAGGCAAATTGACTATGGACCTAATTTTAGACCACTAAGCTTCCTATTCTCGGAAATTTTCTACCGATATGCAAAAAAAAAATTCTACTATATAGAACGCGCTTTCACGTTTATAATGTTATGAATTGGCACGATCGGCTTGTTCAAATTTACACAATTCGGCTGGAAGAAAAGATTCATTACTTTTTTATTTCTTCTTTGCTTTTGCATTACGCGAATTTGTTGGTAAAATCGATTTTCTTTTCGATAACATTGTTGTTTTTTAAGTTTAAAAATGTTGTAATTTTACTTAAACATTGCTTTAAAATCCATGCAATTTTTCTTATCCTACAAGACTTTACAAAAATCTATTATGAAACAACTTTAAAAAAAGCTATATTTAAAAACGACAACAAAGTTTTTCCTATTTTAAAACTAAAAGAAATGTAATATTAAATTCCGGTTCAAAACGACGATTTACAAATGTGTTTCGATTGTGGGAAAATGATAGAGGAAAAATGCTGTTACTTCGACATAATCATATTAAATCTTTAGCTTTTATGAGAAAACCAACTTTCTCTTAAAAATTATAGTTCTTTTTATTAAGATTTTCTGATTTTCGATACAGATAATTTTGCGATGCATATCATTGACATTTGCCATCCAATGTTTTTTTTTCTTTTTAAAATTTAAATTAAAAATATGGTAACTTTATGTTAGCCGTGTGCAGACGATAAATCGCCAACCTATCCCATCATTTGTATTGAATTAATTAAAAATATAAATCTTTCACTCATTTCATTTAAAACACAGAACTTTAATTTACAACACATACATTTAAAAACATATATTACGTACATTTAAAATAATTCCTTTCATGTGAAAAAGAAAAAGAAAAAAATAATTGAAATTAATCACAAATAATTTGATAACCCAAGATCACTAAATATTAACATCAAAACAAATCTGTTTTATTTTTCTATATATGACATCATATTCGCTTCTTTTCCATACTTACTCGTATTTATGCACTTTGTATTATTATCAAATATTTGAAAACGCACGTTTTATTTCTAATATGACATCATTTCATATTCTGTTTAATTCTTAAATAATTCATTTCCTTTTCATTTTTCACCTGGATATTTTTCACGTGAAAATAAATTGTTGATTTTAAAAATTATTACTCAGGGGTTTTATTTCATATTGGCAACGATAAAGTATTAGCAACGGTAAAATAAATTTAACCATTTTAAAAAAAAGCTGCAAAACCGGACCCTTTGGGCCAAACCAAGCAAACCAACCAACCATTTTAAAATATACGAAAAAATGTCCATTTATTCTCTATGAAAATAATGAAATTTTGAATTATTAAGAAAAATATTGAAATAAAATAAACAAATACCAGCCTATGTTCATATGAGGGTTATAATCAACTTATATTCAAAGATACAGGATAATTAAATGCTTCATTTTGACGCTGGCTTCAGCCTAACATTTGCATACAATCAGATTTATAATATTATTAGGATATGCAGTATAATTTTTTTTTAAATCTGATTATTAGAAATGCACATAAAATATTTAAAAATTTAAAAATGTTTTTATTTTTGAGAAAACAGCATTTTAAGTATAAACTGTTTAAATATATTAGTTTTTTTTTATAACTATAAAAGCTTATACAGCTGCGAAGAAGAGTCAGAATTGAAAAGTTGTTTTTGCATTGGATGAATTTGAGCATTTAGTTTCACAATTCTCCAAGTTATTGAAAAAAAAAAAGATTTTTTAGTGGAATTTTGTGATTTTGAAAATGCATTGTGTCCTTAATTCTCATTTTTTAAACAAGCACATAAAATTTACCATTATCCTCATCATATCATTACATTTAATAAGAAACAAAGTAAATCTATTGAAAAAATAAACTAGTCGTTGCACAGTGTGGTATTTAGTCCCAAAACCTGGCCAAAATTATTTTATACTTCTAAAAGCTACACATATACGTTTTTATTAGCTCGCAGGCTATCAAAGCCTGAGAGATAATGTGCCCGCCGGTTCTGTATGTACGTACGCATGTATGTACGTACGTATGTATGTATGTATGTACGTATGTATGTACGTAACGCGATAACTCTTGATAGAAATAACCGTTTTGCTTCAAATTTTTTTTATAGGTCCATTGTGATAAGGCGCTTCTCTGATTAGTTTTGAAGGTTCATTGGTTAAGTATAAAGGGGGGGGACGGTGGCTAACTCCCCCTTAATTTAGATAAATGAGTTTTTCATGCAGAATTATCCGACTTTCTTCCAATTTTGTATATATATTCATTGTAATAAAGCATTTCTCTGGTTAGTTTTGGGGGTTCATTGGTTAAATATAAAGGGGGGAATGGGGGATGATCCCCCTTAATATATAGTCAATTTACTTATTTTTTGAGAGTCAAGAGTATAATATACAATTAGTGTGAAAAGCCTGTGATCTCAATGTCCTCAGCTTAACTGAGCAGTTTTCTTTTTTATTTGAATTGTAGAGTGGAAACGGTAAAATAAAGTCTTATTTATAAATGAAAGCATTTATTCATCAGTTTCATCACTATTACTGTCTTTAAGAATATTAACATTTGTAATATCACTTTCTGATAACAGATGTAAAACTTCAGAAGATAAGGGCTTTCTTTTCTAGTGTGTGTTGCATTTCATGCCAGTTATTACTGGGTCAGAAGTTAAAAGAAGCCTATTCAGGACATCAATGTACAGGCCACTCGCGAAGAATTTCTTCTGTAGTTTAATTTAAATGACCTAATATGTTTATTGAGAGCTTCTGCAGCCTCTTCAGATAGTTGGCCTATTGGCAGAATAGCCTTTTTTATAAAGTCTGCTCCATGACGAAGTACCTTGTGCATTGTAGGGGACATGGGATAAAAACTATATATCGACACATACAGTTCAGTTATACTCTTAGCAATATTTTTCAAATTCTTCTGTATTAATTTTGTATTAGTATTGTTTTCTCCAAATATTGTCCTTGTTTTTATGAGTAGCTACCCATTTTTGTTTGAAATGATTTTTAATAACGGAGAGCTTTTACTTCATCTCAGCTATCCTTGGATCACCTTCAGAATAATTTCTCAATAATTCTTTCTGCATAAACTGATGATTTCCGTCAAATGTTGACTATTTGAGCATTGTATGATGGTATACAACTCATTTCGAGTCTTAGATCTCAATTCAGAAGGCCCCGTTACCAAAATAAATAACAAAATAAATAGCAGTAGTTTATATAAAAAATTGTAGGAACTAACAAAAAAATTCGTTAAAAATAGGGGGCGGTTTCGGGCGGCTGATTTTTTTATAATTGCCTTGTATACTAAGTACTGCATATTACACAATAGTTTTCATCGCTTAAATATGTTTAAAAATATAACAAAATCCTTTCTAAATATTATAAATAATTATTTATGCCACTATGAACTATACCTAAGTTGTCGACCATATAGACAAAAAATCTGCGGGATATTCATTAGGTAAATGTAGTGTGTATAAAGTACATACCCAGTTCAGAATAATCCATCACAACAACAACCACTAAATTGTTTAGACAATAAGCAACAAGAGATTTTAAAACAATGAAATCTGAGCGCATTGTAAAATCACAGGACCACTGGAAGCGAACGGCAACTTCAGACTGATCTCGTGGCGCGCTGCGTTGTGCTAGCGCATTGCACGTTTCACCTTTGGATGCAGTAACTATTAAGCTTTTTGAGGAATAATATACAGGGTAGGAAACCGATTTTTTTAAAAATCATTTTTGGCCATGTTTTGGGGCTAAATACCACACTGTGCGTTGGGGGCCACCGTAATACTTACCCATCATGGATATGCATAATGTAAAATATTAAAGTAAAAAATGTGTAAACCACTTATAAAATGCATTGCAATTCAAATAAAATCGAGGCTTCATGACGTCACAAAATTTAAAGGCTCGATTACTGAATTGCTTGAAAGAAACATCTGTTGGGTGTTTCGATAAAGTGACAAATAACCAAAAGAATGAATTTTGTTGATTTTTGAAATGAAAACAATTTACATAATTACCAATTAAAAATTTAAACAGAGAGATGCATCAAACAAAGCAAACCAAATAAATTCTGAATAACTAAAATTAACTAAGTAAATGAATAAATTTGCAAAAAGGGTGTCAACAAGATTCTCATTTATCACAATATCTCATATACCCAACAAGTGGTCTGACGGATTGGAATATTGTTATGATAATACACATGATACTCATTAAAACCTTACAGGATAAATTTTGAGTAAAAAAAAATAAAGAGGGACCTGCAATCCTTTCAAGATTCGAAAGGCACACAAAAAAAAGGAAGTAAGTTAATAAAAATAAGGAAATAGATAATTAATTAAAGTTGCAAAACATGACCATAACAATGTACGAATTCGCCAAAACCCAGATCGTGAGTGGTATAGTGGTTGATATCATTTCAATAAAAAAGTAAACAAAATAACTTTCTTTCAATAAGAAATTGGTGTACTTTAATTATCTTAAATTCAGCTAAAAATATTTAAAAGTTAAATGTAGCTGATATTAAACTTCTTTTACTCATCTCCATTCCTTTGCTATTATTAAGAGTAGGCTAAATTTTACTTTATTCGTTATATCTTTTTTTTTTTTTTTTTTTTTTTTTTTTTTTAAGAAAAAGGAACTTCACAATATTTTACAGAAACTAACCGAAAATCCTTAAAAATTAAATTAATAATTACTTTCAAAACACAGCAAGAATTTAAATTTACTTATATTATTTTTATTGACAAAAGAAAACTACTTTGGAATTCCAATCATAGTAAACTACTCTTAGTAAGACTTAAATATTAAGTAATTAATTGCTCTGATTATTTAAGTAATTAAAAAACAACTCATTCTCTAAAAAGTAAAAATTAAGTTTAAGTAAAAAAAAATGAATTTCTACAATACGAGCAAATAGAAAAGAGACAAGTTATTCACATAAATTTGAATTTGTTAACTTATTAATAAATTTTTAATTGAAACAACAGTTTATCTAAACTTATGATGTAAGATGGGTTGCTTAATAACAGGTACTGTGATCATTGATACATTTGTACTCAATTTTTTCTTACACTGTAAAAAATAGCAACAATAAAAGATGGAGAATTAAAGAGAAGAACATTTGTTAAAAGATTACTTACATTTTCTGCATACATGAAGATGTTGTTGACAGACAAAAAAAATAGTGGCAGTTTTAATTGTCAGTTGGCAGCCTATACTACCTAAAAGAGGGGCACCATTCGGTGAAATTGTTGACAGTGTTGATTTTTGCGACGTAACCTCTTTTCTCTATGAACATTGTGGGAAGTAGTTGATCACACTATTTCTTCTTCTGTCACTTTCATTACCGGTGGGACCTCAGTGCAGATTACAGCAACATACTTTCAAGTTGACATCTTTAGATTTAGATATTAACGGATACGATTGTGACATAATGTCACTAATAAGCGACGACCTTTCGATTTAATGAGTCCCGGCTTGAATATTAATAGGTACGTATTAATTTGGATAGAGTGAACTTAAACGCCCCAATTCTTGGTGAGAATGCCATAATGAAAATGTCTTTAACCAGCGGCGGTGATAACACCTGTCCATTCCAGGTTTAAAATTTAAAAAAATTGATTACTCCACGATTAAATAATTCGAATTGATGATTCCAGGTTTGCACATTATCAGGTGCATACAAATCTTGATACAATGTTCTTTTAAACACCCCAACTTTCGGTGAGAAATATCGATTCAAATCCAGACTATCAGTTCATCGGTCCACCGTACAGGATATATATATATATGTTCTCTGCATCACGTTTACGAGAAAAGCCGCTTTTACTTAGAGGTATTGGTCATTTTAAACAGTCCTACCATTTCCTCGGTCCATACTCGAATGCCTACCAAATTCTATATCCTTCAACAGCTGCTTCACTTTCGTTCTTTCCACGAAGAGATAAACACAGCTGATATCAGCGACCACCTACGTGAAAGTTGTTTACGAAAACAGAATAATTGGGCTGGTAAAAAAGAGTCATAAAACTCTGACAATACGAGCTATCATGCGTCGCATGGGAAATAGTATTTTTATTACCCAAGTGTCCGAGTGTTGTAAAAATTCCCATGGGTAAAAGGACCACCGTGCAAGTGAATTTAACTTACAGGGAATATATAAAAATTATGAATTTAAGTAAAAGAGACAATGAATTTGTTTTAGCTTTGACATTTAAAAGAAAGAGGTATTTTAACTCCATTATTACAGAACTAATGTTAAAAATTAGCAGAGAAAAGTAGGTGGGCTATGAATAGTAAAACTTATATGGAATAAAATAAAGAGAATATTAAATGAAAAACATTACAATTATTAAAAAAGAGGGGGGGGGCTACAACTTATATAGAATAAACTAAGGAGAATATGGAAAATTTAAAATAAATGAAAAAGCCACCCTAACACATCCTTATAATTCCAAAAATAATAATCCTATTAACTAGCGGTTTATTGCATCTGATTAAGCGTCAAATTTCCAATTAAAATATATCTTTGAAGTGAAATTTGAATGAAATACAGGGCCATGAAAAATCGAAGGGTGTGGAAAATAGGATTCCAAATATCTCGGCAACTCATTATCCGATCGACTTCATGCTTTATGCAAAATTTATGTTTTTTATTGTCTTTTATATTCATTTCTTAAAATAACCAATTTCGAAAATTTTTATATACCTTTTATGAGAACGAATATTTCGAGAGTCCGAAAAAAATAGTTCCGGTTAATCGAGGTTATTGAAATGAAATAGGCTTCTTCCCATTATTACATACTAAGTACATACCAAATTGCAAGTCTCTATCTCAATTTTTTCGGGAGATAGAGCGTTTACAGACACACAGACACACAGACGGACGGCTAATTTTTTTTCCTAAAAATATGTTTTTCGGAATCTCCAGTGTCTGAAACGTGTAAATCCGTCAAAAATTTTTTTTCGATTTTCAAAACGATTACAAGACTTACCCTATACTACGTATGATGGGTAAGTAATAGTGGAATTAGTAAATATCCCAGCATCTCACATCCGTCCGGCATGACTTCCTCTACACTTGCAGTGCTGAACCGTTTCATCCAAAATCAATCAGCAAACGGCCAACTAAAAAAAAACAATTAAGGCCAACAAGACGTACTGAAGCCACTTCGGCCTATAGATTTATCAAAAACGTCTTCGCCATGCCTGGCGAGGATTCGCCACGCATGGCGGGAACCCGTTAAGCTGGGCAAAAGCCTCGCACGTAGGAGCCTGGTCAGCGGTCTAAAAAAAAATTCTGTTGAAAAATAAAGTTATAATATCTTCATTATTGTTCCAAAATCCAAGGTTTTTATTATGACAGAGTATAATAGCGGGCTTCGCCCGCTATCCGACCGGTTCAGATTTTCGAAAAAACGAGAAAAATGGACCGGTAAATTTTTACTTTATAAAAAACATGACTTTTTTTTTTCTTTTTTTGGAAAATGAAATTTATTTGGGTTTATTAAAGAAGGATAAAGTGTTTTGAAAGGAATATTAAACGAAACCTTTTGTTCGATCTTCGATCACACTTACCCACTTGTTTACATCTATTTATAATATTTTTTTAATAAGTCTAACTTCTTTAATGAAAATTGACTTAATTAAATCATCTTTTTTAATTCTTCAAACTTATAATTTATTTTATTGAAGAACATATCAACAGCGTACGGATTAAATATATATATATACAGGTTGTTTCGAAATTAATAGTACAAACATTCAGGGTTGATAATGCACACCCAGACAACTAATTTTTGCATAGGAAACCAGGGTCGCAATCCAATTATTCAGTTAAAATACACAGGATATCTTAATCGAAGCCAAAATCTGATTTTTGTTCATATGTTTAACAATAATGAAATCTTAATTCAATTTTCAGCAGGGCTGAAACTACGCCGGAAATTATTACTGACAAAGAATGTGAATTTTTTTTTCACTTTGCTACACAGCTTACAACCAACAGAGCAAAAAATGTCCTGGCAAAGTATTGAACCCAGATTCCTTGGAATAGCGCCCCAAGAGTGGTGTGCTATACCATAAACCTTGGTTATACCAAGGTATCAGGGTTCGATCTCCGGCCTGGGCATTTTTCGCTCTGGTTGTACGCTGCGCTGTGTAGCAAAGGGGAAAAAATCACATCCTTTGTTAGTAATAATGAAATCATTGTAACGATGTTATCAATAGACTTACTTTGCTCTATGTGAAATGAGAATACATCAAGAGAAGTGCTGTAAATGGCTATGATTCGCATCCAAAGAACACTGAGCTAAACGCGTCATGATTAGCCCTCTGACTGGTTATCCCGCGATTTCCACGGGCAAGACATTTGTAGAAAAATTTATATAATTTACAATTTTTGAAGCAATTTTGTATTAAAAATTTCACAGTCAAAGATTGAAAATGAAAATTTACTACATATTTCATATACAGGATGATTTGAAATATGTAATAGTATAGGAGATAAAGGCCGATTAGATATTGGTCGAAAGGATTTTGAAAAAAAAATTGAGCAGTCAGAGGGTTAAGAATGTTTTTGACAGTAGATACGATATTTATGACCGAATTACACTATATTTGAACATTGCTCGTTACATCATTCCATTCCACGCTAAGCAAAATTAGTTTGTTAAAAATATCGTAACAATATCTTCATTAACTTCTTCACTTTATAGGTCCACATATGTGGACCTCAGTACTTTCAAGTTTTAAAAAGGATACTCTAACATATTTGCAATTTCGATCTCAGAATGATATACTTTGATGTCCAAGATTGGAAATAATGCAAATACCGGGTATCCCAAAATTAACTGATGGATTTTAAAAGTCAATAACTTGCAAACGGATATTTAAAAAATTCTTGCAGGAGGGTTATGTATGATGTCAGGAGTTTTCTTACTGTGATTCTTGGTTTTACTTCGAATTTCAAACAATAGATGGCGCTGACAGCGATTGGCGCTCAATCGAGGGCGAAACTGACGCCCCTCAGCATTGATGCTCCGCCCCCTGAATACTAGGCCTGCGCGCTGACAAAAATGGCGGCTGTCGCAGAAGGATTTTTTTTTCAGTGTTTGTACGGTCCCTCGAACTTCAACACCAATAATATCTAAAAGTTTTCTTTGACTTATTTGATCTCTTAAAAACTGGGCGAAGAAAATTTTTAGACATTTTTGGTGTTGAAGTTCGAGGGACCGTTCAAATGCTAAAAAAAATCCTCCTGCGACAGCCGCCGTTTTTATCAGGGGGCGGTGCATCAATACAGAGTAGTGCTCCCTATTAAATGTTTATACGAGTATACGTATAATACGTATTATACGGGGTGCAGATTTTGGATACGTATGATACGACCAAGGCGGTTATACGTATTATACGAAACAGCTTATACGGTACATCGTATATACGGATCTTACACCAGTGGCTAAACGTATAAACGTTTACGGTTTTTGTTCATAGCTTAAAAGATTTTGCCTTTCTCCTGCTGGTCTGAGGATCAGAGACTTTGAAAAACAACCGCTGTGCAGTCTACTTGCAAACGGCTACTTGCAAAAAAAAAAAAAAAAAAAAAAAAAAAAAAAGATTGGAATATTTTTTTCTTTGGTTTAGATTTTGTTTTTTCTCTCTTTAAAACTAAACTATTAATTATGAAATGATTTACTATAAAATGATTTACCTTTCGCATATCTGTAACACACGCACATAGCTTATTTTGATTTATGGCGTGGACATTTCGCAGAACACAAACTTACACAAACTTACATTGACTTCATATTTTATACTGACATTGATCAATCCAACTCCTGGGAAGTTTCATAATCTTATTTTTATTTTAAAGACCCCCACGGAGGGCACTCCCCTCACCGGCCTATAGCCCTAGTGCAGAACATCGGCCGTACCAAATAACTAACTAAACATACTTTTATTTTATTTAAGATTACTTTTTTCTATATTAAAAATATTTTGAAAATACGTTTTACAGCAAAAAAGAAAAGCGAAGGTAAGTAATTTTAAGCTTGTGTGATTGCGTTCTGAAACCTGCAGTGACGAATATTTGTCAGGCTATAAGTAATCGAAATTTATAGGTACTAACGCAAAAAATGAAATTTTTCAAGACTAACAACAATTCTTAAAACGTAATACTATCTTGTAATGCACATACCCTTTGTATAAAAAATACCACGAGTGTCAAAGTTAAAAAAATGAAATTGCGTTATACATTAACACAGAGTAGAAAACAATAACGCCGTGGAAAGAACAACATTTGACCAACCGGGCACAATTTGAGTATACGCACACAAAAATAAATATATTTTTTTAAATAAAAAAGACAGAATATACTTAATAAGGATTAACAATAAATCTGAAACGTGTATATTCTTCTTATTTGCTCAAAAAATATTTTTACTTTCGTTATATATTTACAATAATCGTTTATAGCGAAAAATAACAAGATTCTATGTATGAAACATATTATGCAGATTACTAAAGTGACGCCACCGATTTCCAACTTGTTCTCCGTTCAGTGACGTAACACTGATGAGATCCATTGGCATTAAAAGTAAATACGATACTTGAAATATACGTATACTTGAATTATACGTTTAATCGATATACGCTTATACGTATCCGGATACGTTTAAACGTATAGTTCAAGGTATACGTATTTCTTAAATACGTATTATACGTACATACGTATATCGGTTAAACGTATAACTGAAATACGTATCGCAGTCTACGTAACGGGAGCACTAATACAGAGTGGCGTCAGTTTCGGCCTCGACTAAGCGCCAATCGCTGTCAGCGCCATCTATTGTTTGAAATTCGAACTAAAATCGAGAATCACGGTAATAAAACTCTTGACATCATACCTATCCCTCCTGCAAGAATTTTTGAAATACCTGTCACCGTTTACAAGTTATTGAATTTTAAAATCCATCAGTCATTTTTGGGACACCCGGTAAGTTAAAACTCGTGCTCTAAAGTCAAATTGAGAAGAAATAATTCTGTAGTAATCAATAATATTTTAGTCACACTTAACTAGTGAAGAGGTTACGGTTAAAGTTCTGAGCTAAAATCCGGGTGCCGGTTTGGTTTGAAGTAAGATCCTTTTTATTTTTGTTTGAGTAAATGGATTTCTACTCTAATTTCGTTTGAGAAAATTCTTTATTTTTATGCGTATTATCAATAACATTTGTAAATATTCTGTATATGTACTAGAAATAAGGGTGCTGGATTTAATGTAAGCTTTAATGTTTACTTCAATTCAGTTATCAAGCTTTTTTTTTTTTTTTTTAATTCCGGGAAAAATAATATGAAGGAAATTTTATTTATTTTTCAATTTTATATCAAAATTCAACAATACAATCTAAAGATATTTTTATTTGAAGTTTTGGTTTGAAAGTGAGATGCTCTTTATTTTTACTTAAGTAAATGGATTTCTGCTCTAGTTTCATTTGGGAAAATTGCTTATTTTGATGCATATTATAATTCTAAAACATTTGTAGACATCGTGTGTATGTACTAGAACTAAGGAGTGCTGGATTTAATGTAAGCTTCAATGTTTACTTTAATTCAGATATTAAGTATTTTTTTTAATTGCGGAGGAAATTATATGAACGAAATCTTATTTATTTTTCAATTTTATATAAAAATTCAAAAATACAATCTGAGATATTTTTATTTGAAGTTTTGGTTTGAAAGTGAGATCCTCTTTATTTTTGCTTGAGGAAATGGATTTCTGCTCTAGTTTCATTTGAGAAAATTGCTTATTTTGATGCATATTATAATTTTAAAACATTTGTAGACATCGTGTGTATGTACTAGAACTAAGGAGTGCTGGATTTAATGTAAGCTTCAATGTTTACTTTAATTCAGATATTAAGTATTTTTTTTAATTGCGGAGGAAATTATATGAACGAAATCTTATTTATTTTTCAATTTTATATAAAAATTCAAAAATACAATCTAAGATATTTTTATTTGAAGTTTTGGTTTGAAAGTGAGATCCTCTTTATTTTTGCTTGAGGAAATGGATTTCTGCTCTAGTTTCATTTGAGAAAATTGCTTATTTTGATGCATATTATAATTCTAAAACATTTGTAGACATCGTGTGTATGTACTAGAACTAAGGAGTGCTGGATTTAATGTAAGCTTCAATGTTTACTTTAATTCAGATATTAAGTATTTTTTTTAATTGCGGAGGAAATTATATGAACGAAATCTTATTTATTTTTCAATTTTATATAAAAATTCAAAAATACAATCTAAGATATTTTTATTTGAAGTTTTGGTTTGAAAGTGAGATCCTCTTTATTTTTGCTTGAGGAAATGGATTTCTGCTCTAGTTTCATTTGAGAAAATTGCTTATTTTGATGCATATTATAATTTTAAAACATTTGTAGACATCGTGTGTATGTACTAGAACTAAGGAGTGCTGGATTTAATGTAAGCTTCAATGTTTACTTTAATTCAGATATTAAGTATTTTTTTTTAATTGCGGAGGAAATTATATGAACGAAATCTTATTTATTTTTCAATTTTATATAAAAATTCAAAAATACAATCTAAGATATTTTTATTTGAAGTTTTGGTTTGAAAGTGAGATCCTCTTTATTTTTGCTTGAGGAAATGGATTTCTGCTCTAGTTTCATTTGAGAAAAATGCTTATTTTGATGCATATTATAATTCTAAAACATTTGTAGACATCGTGTGTATGTACTAGAACTAAAGAGTGCTGGATTTAATGTAAGCTTCAATGTTTACTTTAATTCAGATATTAAGTATTTTTTTTTTTTTAATTGCGGAGGAAATTATATGAACGAAATCTTATTTATTTTTCAATTTTATATAAAAATTCAAAAATACAATCTAAGATATTTTTATTTGAAGTTTTGGTTTGAAAGTGAGATCCTCTTTATTTTTGCTTGAGGAAATGGATTTCTGCTCTAGTTTCATTTGAGAAAAATGCTTATTTTGATGCATATTATAATTCTAAAACATTTGTAGACATCGTGTGTATGTACTAGAACTAAAGAGTGCTGGATTTAATGTAAGCTTCAATGTTTACTTTAATTCAGATATTAAGTATTTTTTTTTTTTAATTGCGGAGGAAATTATATGAACGAAATCTTATTTATTTTTCAATTTTATATAAAAATTCAAAAATACAATCTAAGATATTTTTATTTGAAGTTTTGGTTTGAAAGTGAGCTCCTCTTTATTTTTGCTTGAGGAAATGGATTTCTGCTCTAGTTTCATTTGAGAAAAATGCTTATTTTGATGCATATTATAATTCTAAAACATTTGTAGACATCGTGTGTATGTACTAGAACTAAGGAGTGCTGGATTTAATGTAAGCTTCAATGTTTACTTTAATTCAGATATTAAGTATTTTTTAAATTGCGGGAAAAATAATATGAACGAAATTTTATTTATTTTTCAATTTTATATCAAAATTCAACAATATATTCTAAGATATTTTTTATTTGTATGTCTTTTTCTTTAAAAATGTTCCGAATGCAAGGAACATTTCTCCATCTAATTATCTTCAACATCCGTTGAAGATACTAAGAACTATATATTCGATTTTCTTTCTTCCTTAACGATCGCTGTATATCTGTTTTCGTTATTTGTTAGTCGTTTCGATGTAATTAGCTTTTCATTCCTTCTTTTTTTTCCGAAGGAGTGATCGCTGTCTGTCGTTGTTTGTAAATGGGTGTCTGCCGAATCCTTCCGTCGCCTACTGATGGGATTCCGCAGGCCCATTTCAGACATGTCGGAAACAAACGGGAGAAAAAAGAAAATATGTTTATGTACCGCCGCTCTTTTTACTTATTTATTTATTTATTTTTTATTAAAAACAATGCGGTAGTGCTGTCAAAGTACGTTAATTATCTTATTTGCATCGCAATTCCAATTCCATATACTGATGCAATTTACGATAGAACGATAATATTACCCTAAGTTTGTTTTCAAATACCAGCTCACGCAAATCATTAAAAAAAAATTCATTCATAAATGTGTAAAATGTGCTGATATTTCAATTCAAGTTTGAAGAAATCAATCAACTGCTTTTAACACTTTCGAATATTGTTGAAATTGTTTATAAAGGGCCGTAGAGAAAGACCGCGGTCCCCGGTAATACTTCCAATGCGCCCCCCCCCCCCCCCCACCATAAGCCTGATAAAATAAAACGTGCTTAGACGAAAACGTACAAGAAATTCCGTTTTAAATAGGTTTTTTTCGTCTTAAAAGGTATAAATGCATGGATTTCTCTACGTTTACAGCAGAATATCGTTATAAACAGTCTTTACTGTATTAGAAAATAAATATGTTGGATAGCACTTTTTTTAGAAAATCTATATAGTATTTTCTAACAATTTTATTATTTTTCTTTTACAGTATTTTACAGTAGTATTACAGTTTATGATGCATTGATAACACCTTTTCATATAAGGATTTTAGATAGACATTTAAAATATTGAAAATATAACTAAATTTTAATTCAATTCATCAGTCCAGGCGCCGATTGCCTGACGCTATTGCAAATTTTGTTATTGTGTTTTACAATTTAGAAAATATTTGTTCTATAAAACATAAATAAATAAATGCCTGCATCTTTCCTATGTGCGTTCTGCTGATTTTTAATAAAAGCCGGATTTTGTTTCGAATGTAAAATGCCTCCTGAGCAACCCCCGACCCCCTCCTAGCCAGTCCGTGAAGACGTTCAAGCAACTTCTGACTTTTGGATTTTATTATTTATTAGTTATTTTAAAATTTGTATGTAAAAAATACCAGTCTACTTTTTCTGGTATTTATTTAAAAACCAGTACCGAAGCCGGGCCCCTAGGAGACTTGGGCCCAGGTAATTTGTACCGGCTCTACCCCCCTCTGTACGGGCCTGTTTATAACTTCCGGTCGTATGCATATATATCTGTATTTCTGATCGCACTCTAATTTTCATAACGATACTTGAATTGCTGCGAAATTTAAATATATTTTTAAGGATCACTCTAACATGTTTCACAATGAAAATAGTATAAGTTGCATTCATAGTTCATTTACAGTAACACACAAAATAATACGGAAGCATTATAGTCCGGGAGGTAGCGACATTTTCCGTTAACCATTTTATACAAGCTGATCGTCAAATATGTAATTTATCTTACTTAATCAGTCACGAAAACAGTCTTCAGTTGTCGCATAGCCGTGCATGCGGTCTCGAAAAACGAAACATCCAAAAGTCACTCATAATCGGAACACCGTTCGTTTTGTTTTTAATATGTGATTTTCCGACATTCGAGGCCGCATCCACCACCATCGCGACACCTGACAGCTGTTGTCGTGATTGATTAAGTAAAGATCAACTACATATTTGAAGATCAGCTTCTATAAAATGGTTAACTGAAAATGCTGCTGCCTCAAGGTCTATCGATGGAAATTCTTTAATCATCTATTTAATGATTTAATACACTATTTAAAACAGAACAAAATTGACGGACGCTATGTTGGTTTAATTCACTATATTATATTGAAAATATCGTGTATAAAATTTATGTTTCTTTTACAAAGATGCACGAAATTAATTCGTATATATCATCAATCAACAAAAATTAGCATAATCAACAATCGCTATCAATCGACAAAAATTAGCATAAGGAAAAGTCATGCTTCAAGCATAGATTATGAAACACTGTTCAATGCATTCAGAATACAGTAACAAAAAAAACGCATGCCACTTTCCAAAACCCAATTTCAGCAACTATCATAGTAGGAAAAAATTTCCGAATTCTTTTGTGCAGCCCTGTATGTGATCAATAGATTTGTAAATGTACGATATAGTATGCCAATATTTACTTCAGTTTGAAAATTCATAGCAAATGTGAAAATTCGCTTTCAGTAATTTACGCCAATAGACAGAAATGTACTCGAGTTCTTTTGTACATCCCTGTATATTATGTGCAGATTTTTTATACACATTACATATTAAGCTAAAATTTAATTTAAAAAAAAAACGTGCAACACAACTAAAAACATACTTCCAACAATTACTATCCATAGACAGCAATGCATTTAGTTGTTTGCGTAACCCTGTATATGAATTCATTTATGACAGCAATGCATTCAGCTGTTTGCGTAACCCTGTATATGAATTTATTTATGACAGCAATGGATTCAGTTGTTTGCATAATCCTGTATATGAATTTATTTATATTCTACAAACATATCTTAGTATACCAAATATAGTTCAACTGGAAAATGCATAACACAATTAAATATCACCTTTAAGAGCCTACGTTAGTCACGCGAAGAAACGCTCAAGCTAATGTTAAGTCTATGGGAAGGTTCTTGCGCGATTTCTCGCTCGCATTGTAATATTTTTAAATCATTTTTTTTTTTGCATAGGATAGCTGAGGTTGATCTCTAACGTTGTTAGTTTTTACTTTTTCGATTTTGGTTCCAGTGTTTTTTATATAAGGGTACTTTCACTTTCACAACCGGTTCCAACCGGTTCCAAAATTGAAAATGTCCGCTTATAAAAAACTCTAACCAAAATTAAAAAAGTAAAAACTAACAACGTTAGAGATCAACCTCAGCTATCCTATGCAAAAAAAAAAAAAAAAAAAAAAAAAAAAAAATGATTTAAAAATATTAAAATGTGAGCGAGAAATCGCGCAAGAACCTTCCCATAGACTTAACATTAGCTTGAGCGTTTCTTCGCGTGACTAACGTAGGCTCTTAAGCAATTCCCTCAGCACTTTGGATTTAGACTTTCAGATTATGAGAATTTGTCTAATCCTCAATTGTAAGGAACACACATTTGCCAGCATGTTTAAGCTCACCTGGAGCCACCGGACAATGGGATTAAGAAATCATGTACAAGGCCAGTACCATGTACTATAGTACATTACCAAGTACCATGACCTTACAGTGATCACATACAAAACATGCAAGTACATCATTAAGCTGCTACACTGGTCACGCAAAAAAACTCGGAAGCTAGTGTTAATCTTATTGGGGAAGTTATTTTAAATTTTTCGTTTGGTTTTTAATATTTTTGAATGATTTTTTTTAAAGTAGGATAGTTGAGGACAATCTCTAACGGAGCTAGTGTTTACTTTTTCGACTTTTGTTACAGGTATTTTTTTTTTTTTTTATATTAGGATAGTTTCAATTTCAGAACCGTTTCCAATCGATTCCGAAATTGAAGAAATTTCTTTTAAATCAGAACCAAAATCAAAAAAGTAAAAACTAGCCTCGTTAGAGGTCGTACTCACCTACCCACTGCAAAAACAATCATTCAAAAATATTAAAATCCAAGCGAGATATTTGAAAATAATGCCCCCATAGGATTTACATTAGCTTCCGAATCTTTTCACGTGACTACCGTAGGGCCTTAGGAGCCTACACTAGTCAGGGGAAGAAACACTCAAGCTCATGTTAAGTCTATGGGAAGGTTCTTTACAGATTTATCGCTCGCATTTTAATATTTTTAAATGATTTTTTTTTTCGATTTTGGTTCCAGTGTTTTTTATATAAGGGTACTTTCACTTTCACAACCGGTTCCAACCGGTTCCAAAATTGAAAATGTCCGCTTATAAAAAACTCTATGTTATTTTCATTCATCTTGTTTTTAAGACAAAGTTTTAAATAAATTTTAAATTTTAATTTGACGTTCTTATTCTAATCTTTTTTTTTTGGCGTAGCATGTCCCTAAAGGGACTTTGTGCCATAAAACCTCATTCAACCAACTACACACATACACATATATATATGGATAGATAGATAGATATAATTAAGGCAAAATAGTACATATCTGTAAATACTTCTGTGGCTTTAAATTCTGTGCTTTATAAATTCTCTTTATATATATATATATATATATTTTTTTCAGGAAGTTGAAGAACTTGAAAAGCTAATAGTATCTCAGCTTTTGACTTTGTTGGATGGTTTGAAGCAGAGATCAGATGTACTTGTCATGGCTGCTACAAACAAACTAGACTCAGTATATCCAACCATAAGATGTTCTGGTAAGACAGCTTTTTAGATTCGCGTTAACCCTTTCCGGTGCGGAGTAAGTCTGTTTTTAAAACGATGAAATTATGGACTGACGCCAGAATTTGCCAAAGAATTTATTAGAAAATAAAAACTTGCTTATCTGGCCGTACTTTATGAAAGGAAAAATTTAATTAAATATTCTTGGTGCCGTTTGTCAGTTTTGGAATTAAAATTAGGGTTAATAAGTGAGATTTATCTTATTTCCTTTCAAAACAAAATAGCATGGCCTATTTTCATTTCTTTCATTCTTCTTCTTTGTACATTGTAATTTGAATTTCCCAATATCTAAATAACACAAAATGGTTGAAAAATGGTTAACTAACACTGGAGTGCGCCACTGATCAACGATCATAAACGCTTGCCAACTATCGCTTTGCCAACTTGCAATTGTCAATCTATAAATTTGTGCATCAAAAATGAACCAACTAAGGTATTTCAATTTTGGAGTGCTGGTGAATCAACCAAAAATAACTTTTCGGAACATTGTTTAGTGATTTGCTATCTATGAATAAATGGTTCACTCTATTTAAACAAGTTATTAAATTAGCAATTGTTGACAAAGTGAATTTTAAATCATTGGACAACCAGTTTGCAATGCTTAGTTATATTTATTTGATGTGCATAATTATATTTCTTAATGAAACTGAATAAAATCTATCTTCTAATATTTAGTTAAAATTATTGTTTAATATCACGCTGGAAAATCTTGATGTTTATAATTATTCATTGAATATTTCTCCCACAATACACTTACTCTTTATAATAAATGACTTCAACTTTCTCGCCAACCGGTTGTCCATGTCCCACTAATGGTTCGCGAAAAAATTTTTGTGATCCGCAGATAAATCTGGAAAACATTTGCATTTTTTTTATGTTTTATTAATAATAAAACAAAAATAATAATCTAAAAAATTTCTTTGTTTATGAAATTTTAGATTTTTTTTTCTTTTTTTGAAAAAATTAAATTATAGCAAGCGTTGCAGGTAACAGTTATGATATTAGTTATTATTTATTTGCAAAACAAGTATTTTTTTTTTTTTAAATCAAAGGACAGATTAAAAATTCTTGAATTGTTTGAAGCAATAATCCTCTATACCTAATTGTCGAATGTTTGAAGCACGTTGTGAAGAAATGGTTTTCCAGTCTTTCTTCTTCACGTAGTGAAATGAGATCGGTTGTCAATTAGAGAAATAGTAACAGAGGTGATCACCCTGCGCGAAAAAATCAACAAAAAAATTTTTCTCCAGCAAACAAAATAATCCGAAATTTCGAGAAATCTCGTCCGACGATGAACAGCTAGCCAAGTTTGCATACCTGGTAGATATATATCACTGCTAAATGAATCAAATATATCATTTCAAGAACAATTTCAAGATGTTTTCAAATTTTGAAGTAAAAGGAATGCTTTTCAAAGTAAAAAAAAAAAAAAAAAAAAATACTATGGCGGTTGGCTGTATATCTGCAAATTTTCAGGAATATGTGAAAGAGAAGAGTGTCATTCGACAGGTAGCAACCATTGTTCAACAGCATTTACAATCACTCACAGACAGACTTGGCTTAAAAATTTAACTCTAAGCAATCCTTCTCAGGTTATCACTCACTTACAGAATGTATTGGTCGTTAGTAGCAAAAGTAATAAGTAGACCCCAGACAGAGCAATATGTGAATAATTGAACGATTTTCAGAAAACCTTGGTGGTGCTGGTGATTGACAATTTTGACCATATTGGTATAAGGGAAAGGCCTCTAGGGAGGATCTCTGAAAAGGAAATAACTGGAATTGTACAAGCTTCGTTATTGTACAAGGAAAACTCTGAAAACCTTGCACAGCAAGATATCATTCGACAGTTAGCAACCATTGTTCAACAATATTTACAATCACTCACAGACAGACTTGGCTTCCTCGTCTAAGTAATCTCACTCAGGTTATCACTCACTTACAGAATGTATTGGTCGTTAGTAACTGTTCTACATATTTACTTCTGTTACTAAACGTATATTACCGTTCAGAAACAGAAAATTTTTAAAGCATTACATCCCTCTCCCCTCTTTGAACACTGTGGGACATTGAAAAATACGCGTAAACAGCAGAGAAGTGGATAAATAAGAGGTCGCTGTATTATCATTATTATTATTATCATTATTATATTTATTACTATTTTAATCATCAATCTCATTTTAGGCCGTTTTGATAGTGAAATTGAGATTGGCGTTCCTGACATTACTGATCGCTTAGAAATTCTGCGTATTCACACCAAAAAAATGAAATTAGCTGATGACGTGAATCTTGAAAAGGTAGGTGAATTTTTATTTATTTATTTATTTATTTTTGTCTTTTATTATAACTTTTCCGCTAGCGTTATTTAGTTATTTAATGTATGTCTTTTATTTTTTTTATTTTTTTTTTAAGGTTATGCTGCACAACATACATTTTCTCTTCTAAATAAAATTAGACGCTTTAATGTATTTTTGGCTGAATTTCCCAAATCTGATTTCAGTTGTCATACATTTATTACGAATTTTTCAAAATATCTGACTTTTAAAGTTTCATAATTCATAGATATTTAACTGTACGAAAATAATGCGATTCAATCGAAAGTGTACTTACTATAAAAAAAAAATCTGTACAAAAGGTTTTTTTTTTTTTTTTTCGTTTCCTTTCGATTTTTTCTTTTACTATACATAAAGACATTAAAAACATTTTAAAGTATTTTTTATAGTAAATTATGTTTATTATGTACTATTTCCAAAAATATTGAGGTGTTCTTTGTTGGATAATTCATTATCACTTAAACTTTCAGAATCACATTCTGTGAAAATTATACGTGATAGAAAAATATGGGATTACGTATTCAATTTCAACGTTGGGACATACTTTCAAAAACTATGCATGAACATAACAAAAGTAACATCTAAATAATGTACATGTGAATAATATAAATAAGTAATACACATAAAACATAATATTAGCAACTTGAGTATATAACCTGTTTATATATATATATATTTTTTTTTTTTTAATTGTTTCAAAACGAAACTAAACTTTTCAAACTTTTCATTCTACAATTCAATTTTTTCTTTATTATGGTCCTTTAATTTCACTTTTACAATTACTTCCAAATGTTCATAATTTAACATGATTTAAACATCGAATGAAAGCCTTACTTTCTTTTATGTCTATAAATGTCTTTAAAACTAGTTGGATGTACCAAGCCCAAAACTTTCTTCTATCTCAAACATGTTATTATTTCAAAAAGAGTAATATTTTTAACTATGCATTTTAGAATTCGAAAATGCAGCATAGCAGCGCCAGGTGTTATATGATTTTTAGCACCAACTTATGTCAACGTCTAGCTGAATCTGAAGTTTGATGAAAAACCATGCATTAGTTCTTGAAGTAGAGCTACTGCAGAAATTGTGAAAAATGCAGCATAGCAGCGCGACCTGTTGGGCAATTTACACAAAAAACGAATATAAGTACCGACTTATATCAAGGTCTAACTAAAGCTAAAGTTTTGTTAAATTCAGTGCGTTACTTCTTGAAATAAGAGCTATTGCGGAAATTGTGAAAAATGCAGCATAGCAGTGTAACCTGTTGGGCAATTTACACAAAAAACGAATATAAGCACCAATTTATATCAAGGTCTAACTAAAGCTAAAGGTTTATTAAATTCAGTGCATTAGTTCTTGATATATGACTATCTCTAAAATCGTGTAAATCGTAAAAAATACAGCATAGCAGCGCCACCTGTTGGGAGATTTACACCAAAACCTAATAAGCAACAACTTATCTCAAAGTCTAACTGAATATGATGTTTAACGAAAATTCGTGCATTAGTTCCTGAGATAGAGCTATTGCGGAAATCGTGAATAATACAGCATAGTAGCGCCACCTGTTAGGTGGTATATGCCAAAACTAATCAGCACCAGTTTCTATCAAGGTCTAATATAATCTAAAGTTTTATTAAATTCCGTGCATTAGTTCTTGAGATAGAGCGTCCACAGTTCTTGAGATAGAGCGTCCTCAAATATTTTGTCACAGACAGACATTTTCTAAGAAGTAATATATATATATTTTTTAAGTCAATTCCTACTTTTTAATCCTAAATGTATAAAATAAACCCGTGCAGCATTTTTGTCCCACGTTATCTTTATTGAACATTATTTTATAATCATCGTTGCGCTATTTTATTTCTGTGGCATCACTAATTTGAGATAAATCTTTCATTTCATTTATGAAAACAATGGGAGGAATTTTTTTCTGCCATTTAAAACTAAAATTAATTAATTAAATTTACTGAATGAATTAATATTTGAAAAAACTGTATTAACATAAAGTGTCATCCACTACAAGTTTAAAAAAATTTATTTGAACTTGAGTGGATGAATAGAAAATATTTTATTAACGATTGAAAATTTGAACAAGATATATATAGAGAGAGTGTGAGCTAATGGTAGGAATTTAAAAACAGTCAAATCGTGTTCAGGACCTTCTAAAACGTATAAATCCGTTGAAACCCGAAAGTCAAAAATTTTGATGAATCCCGTACTTTCTTCTTATAAAGATAGAAGAAAGTAAAAAAAAAAAAAAAAAAAAAAAAGTTATTATTAAAAAAATAACGGGTGATATGCTTTCACTGACTATAGCCGCAAAACCTTCTGAAATTAATAAGTTTAACTTCCTCTCTCATTAAAAAAACAAGAAAAAGTTAAAACTATGAGAATGAGCAGTTTCATTTTCATTTAGAAATCCTTATTGATTTTCTTTGTTAATATTGAAGTAAATGACAAAATCATCCTCAAAATTCGAGGATGTGTTCAAATTCAAGGTTCACGCTGTTCTCGCTGTTTTTGATTTAAAATACTTATTAAATTTTATGAAGGGACAAATTCGAGAAACAAAAAATATGAAATGCTTTAAAAGTAATAAATTTTAAAATTAAGAAATATAAAATTTGGACACTTTAAGGTATCCAAAGACCTTCGGAGGTGATTTTTTGAAATTTTTAAAATTTTCTCTTTATACAGATTATTTCTAATGACATTTAAGTTAAAACTTTTGTAAAATATATAAACATTTTAGAAATTACACAGAAAGGATAATTTTAAAAATGAAAAATAGTCAAAATTATGTGAAAAATTGACATTTGCGCAAAGCATGATAACTCAAAATCAAATCAATGCATTCACATTTTGTGAATTGCATAATAAAGAGAATAACTTTCTCTAGGACATAGACTAGACGCATTATATTAGCATCTCTATCGTAGATGCTATGGCACTTGAAGTACTACTAATGTAATAAAAAATTCGTAAAATTTCTTGCAGCTTTTTAACTTATACCAGTGTAAATATAAAAATAATTAATATATTATCATGATTGTAGTCTATTCCCGCAATAAACATTTGTAAAATAAGTTTTTAAAAAATTCAAGGCATTTCATGCATAATTTTTTGCTATAGAATGTTTTACGTACAGTAAAAATCTGAAAAACTTCATTTTGAGAAAAAATTAAAAGTAACTTTTAAACGCGGTTCTTGCTATAAAAATAATAATTATATTTTAAAGGTTTAATTGTATACTCCCTGTATTTTCTTGGACATATAATCCAATTTAAATGCTAAATCTCGAAAAAGAAGAGTGTAAACATACATTTCAGCTTGTTTCCGGTTTGCAGAATGATATTTCCAGTTGTAAAATTCTTCGGCAAGCTGTAAAAGATGCTACTGTAAACGCCTGTAACTGGGGTTCTAATTCAGATGCAGACACAATTAAAGCAGAATTCAATACACACTTGAATACTTGAAAAGTCGATATTTTTATTGAAAATGACGTTTCAAATGTGTGTGGATACCTTAAAATAAAGGGAAGGCTGATTCCTATGCTACACAAATAACACAAATTCTTTGTTAAATTGCACTTTGAAAGGGTGAAATATCATGCAGAGAATAAAAGGCCATGGATTTTAATTCGTAGAATTACAAACAGCCAATATTGTTAGTAATAACTAAGCATTATTGAGAACAATAAAAGGTTTTTCCGCATAATAACGTAAGTGTGGTCAAATGTTCTTACGTGATCAACGTGAGTTGATTATTTAAATTTCTTTTCAAAAATTCTAGTACACTTTTCATTGAAGAGATTTGTTTTTCGTATTACTGGCACTGCAATTTTATTGCTTCTGGCTCACGAAATTTGAGAAAAATTAAAGGTAAAATATCATTACTGGTATTGGCATAATTAAAATGCTATTTTAGATTATCTCTGATCTAAATCCACAACTAATGCTGCTGTTGCTGCCATAATTGACTTTATTGTGACCTTTTGTTTTCTCGGCTTATAATGAAAAAAAACCTATTGCATATGAAAACATCAAAAAATGCTAGTTTTACAGAGAAATGTATGATAAACACGCTGAAGCAGACAACTTTTAAATCAAATAATTATTTTAAGAGCTATTTTAAGCTGAAATCTGTCAAGATAGTTCAGTTATATGCGTTTTATAGGATCAAAAACTATGCATAGAAATGTAACCATCTTTTGCAGGCATATACTTGGCTAGATTGTGGTGTGTAATAATATTTAAATTAACTTTTTCGCTTTTATTATCACTTTTCATAGCTGTCAACATACCAATATTCCATACCAGTGTACCAGCTCGAACCAAGTGAAATAAATATGTTTAGGTTCAGAAAAATTGTTTAATAAAATATATCCTGTTTCTTTGTGGTTCTTATCTAATTTAATTTATTAAATAAAATTTATGATTGAAAATATGTTTATTTGGTTTCGGTGAAATTGACACAATGCTACGGGAAATTTTTGTATATTGGCAGTAATGCATAGTCTTTTGACTATACCTTCACGAAATCTACACCAAATTGGTCCAAAATATTCACCCCATACCTGAAATTAACATCTAAATAGTATATATAAAAACTATTAATATCAAGTTACGTTATCACGTCCCATAAAACAAAGCTGTCTCCATGAACAGAATTTCTGAATTTAATAGAAAAATTAGAACAAATTTTATTGAAATTAATTTAATACTTGGGAAATCAGGACTTAAATTGCGCCGGAGCCCACCGGAGCCCGGTTCCGATACTTCTTCGCTTTTAATAAATATATTTAAATATTGGTCGGAATTAACCGGAACTAATAAATACTGGGCTCCGGAGACCAGAGTGCAAGCGCTTCTGAAAAACCGAAGCCTAAATTACCCTTTCCTTTTCCTCCCATATCGAAGTTCATAACGAAGTTCATATCTTTGTTCGATTCTTCAGCACATAAATATTAATTTTTGAAAATTTCATTCATTTTTTCATAAAAATGCATAGCTACAAACTATTCTTTTTTTTTTTTTTTTTTTTGTTAACACTATTTTCGATTCACAATCCTTACTTTATTTAAGCGCAAAATTCTGCGATTAATCAACATTAAAATTAGGCAAAGATTTTTATTCGGCCGGAGTGATAACTAAAAAGTGGAATAATTGACAGCTAAGTAAATGCAGATAGATATATTTAAATTTTACATTTTGCTGAAGAAAAAAATTGCTTTAAATTTTGCTAATACATATAATGTATGAAATATAAATATGCAGATTGGAGTGACGGTGGAGGGGGAGGGGAGAACGCTACGGTTATTAGTGCTGCAGAATATTAGTGCTCCGGTACTTTTTTGTTAGAAATTAAGCCCTGTTGGGGATTAATACTCCGTAATTAATAATAAAAAAAAGTATATTCTGAAAACAAAGCATAACATAGGAATTTTATGGGGAGGGGGGGGGATAACTTGATAAATAGGAAGTGTCAAAAGGTTCCATTTTCAGAAGTTTTACTATACTTCTAAGAATTTGCATAAGCTACTCATGTAGAGAAGTAGTAGTTTTTGCTTTCACTCCTGTGCTACATTTTAGTCTTTTGACTATACCTTCACGAAATCTTCACCAAATTGGTCCAAAATATTCACCTCATACCTGAAATTATCATCTAAATAGTATATATAAAAACTATTAATATCAAGTTATGTTATCACGTCCCATAAAACAAAGCTAAACTTTGCAATGGAAAAAAATCAATTTTAATAGATAGGAAGTGTCAAAAAGTTCCCTTTTCACAGGTGTTACTGTACTTATAAGAATTTACACAAACTACTGAAGCAGTGAAGTTGAAGACCTTGCTTTCACTTCTGCGCTACATTTTAGTTTTTTTACTTCATCTTCACGAAATCACCACCAAATTGTGCCAATAAATGCACAATTTACCTGCAATTAAAATCTGAAAAAAATACTATATAAAAACTATTAATATCATTTATAAGTTACATTAGCATGTTCCATAAAGTTTAGAAGATATTAGAGAATAACGGACGGATGAGTGGGCATAAAAATTGCTAGATCCAACTTGAGACATTTAAAAATAAATTAAATTTTAGTTTGGTCTGAGTCTTCCTGTTCAAATTAAAAATTAGGTTTCAATATGATCATTTAGCATCCAGTATAATAGAAATAAATACAATAAAATCAAAATAAAAGCAGAACTATCAAAGTCTATTTAAATCAAAATAAAAGAAGTATGTGATCCAAAATGCTTGTAGGCATCAAGTCAAAGAAAACTAATCCATCTTAAATTAAAACATCAAACGATTGCAAAATGATGTCACAAAATGTCATTATTTTACAACCTAATTAAAAGTTAACAATGCTCAATGTCTAAATCAGAGGTACAACCTTTTTCTTGAGATCTTTTGTAAAACGTAGTTTCTTAAACAAAATAAAATGAGATAATAAAATAAATAAATAAATTTCAAAGTTATAGTGTGATAGTCACATACAGCATGATTCTTATTGAAGATTGTATGCACATAGCATTTAAATTATTTTTACAGATCTTCACAATATAATTCGGTTATATCACCGCCTATAAGCGGCAATTGTTTAATATGTGGGAATTTTTTAGACGTTGTACGTACTACATAAAGAATTCGGACGGATTAATGTGTATAGATAGTTATTTTTGGAAGTATATTTTAATAGCGCTACAAGTTTTCAAACATTGCTTTGAAAATTCATATTGCCTCTCCTCGAATGACTGATAAGCACCTGGAAATACAATTTCCTAGACAAGATATCATTATTACATTGAACAAACTCCTATCTAACATAGGCCCATTACTCTAAATTAAAAACATGGAAATAACTAGTTATATATAATGATGATAAAACAAAAACAAGTAATCTAATACATTAACCATCCATGCTCAAGATATGTACAGTGTGGTTATAATTAAAGTTACCCTGTTTAGACCTATGTAGAGTCTGCTCTGGTTGACAGATATCGATGAAACTTGGAATATAAGTTATATGGACCATGGGAAAATGAAGTCTGCAATAAAAACAATTAGTTCAAATTTCGACCACCAGGTGAGAAGGAGGCGCATGAAGACAAACAATCTCAAATTGGAAATACAAAACTTTTTTTTTATTTACAGCATATGTTCAGCGTGCATTCCATTTGCGTGAAGCACATGTTCAAGGTGTATTATAGCGTGCTCAATAGTAGTGCGAAGGGTTTCTCGATCTATTGCAGCAACATAACGAGTTATGCTTGCTTTCAAATCAGGTAGAGTCCGTATGGTTCCTCCATACACATGATCTTTCAGGAATCCCCACAATCAGAAGTCACAGGGATTCAAGTCCGGATTACGAGGAGGCCAGGTTGTCGGAAAACTTCTCGAAATTACCCGATCATCTCCAAAGTGGGCACGAAGCAGTGCCGTCACTGCTTGAGTTATGTGAGGTGGTACACCATCTTGCATGAATACGGTAGTCTCTAAACACTCTCGCTCTTGTAAGGTTGGAATGACCTGCTGCTGAAGGAAGTCGCACTAACGGGTACCCATAATGGAACACCTTTTATAACCCTGAGAAGTGTTCTAATAAAAAAATGGACCAAGAATAAAATCAGAAGTAAAGCCACACCATACAGTAATGTAATCAGGGTGCAAAGACTGTTCATGCACCATATTAGAACTTGCAGTACCCCATACACGACAGTTCTGAGTATTCACTGCTCCATCTAGGGTAAAATGCGCCTCGTCCGACCACAAAATGTTCCAAAGCCATGCATTGTCAACGGCTATTCTGGCCAAAAACATCCTCGCAAATTGAGTTCGTGTGTCCGGATCTTCAGGATTCAGCGCTTGCACAGCGTGAATCTTGAATGGATACCACTTTATAATGGATCGAAGAGCCTTTCGTACTGTAGACCATGGGAGATACAAATCACATGACACCGCTCGAGCACTTGTCGAAGAATATTGGAAACCGGACGCTCTTTCGACTACGGCAAGAGAGACTTCTTCGGCAGTTTCATTTGAAATCCGTTTCCGTCCTCTTCCTTGCAGCACACCCAACTCCACAATCTCTTCGAATTTAGACATCATCTTTTTCAAAGCCTGCCTCGACGTTGGTCCTTTTCGTAAGCCTTTCAAGCGTCGATATTCTCGCAGTGCAATTGACAAATTACTGACGTTCTGATAAACCAACTTCACCAGTAATGCTTGTTCCTTCTTCTCGCGCCATCTATCAGTCGAAATTTGAACTATTTTTTAATTGCAGATTTCATTTTCCCATAGTCCATATAACTTATATCCCAAGTTTCATCGATATCTAGAGTTGCAAAATTCTGGTTTATTCCCAGGTTTATTTCCAATAGACCCGGATTATTCCCAGGTTTATTCCCGAAAGACCCGGTTTATTCCTAAAAACCCCGGTTTATTCCCAAAAACCCCGGTTTATTCCCAGGTTTAAACCGGGTTTTTTTCTAGCCTTTGCAACTCTATCGATATCTGTCAACCAGAGCGGACTCTACATAGGTCCAAACAGGGTAACTTTAATTATAACTTCCCTGTACAATTAATTTGTCTGTCGATCTGTCCGACTAACACTCTTGACTGTTACTGCAGTTTGTTCCACCCAATAAATAGGGACAAGTCTTCCATACGTGCATCGGTTGTAGGACCATATCTTTATTTTTTTTTCGCGGGACGCAGGGATCAGAGCTCTCTAGTTTTCTTATAAATCTATTTTCTTATATGTAGTGTATATAAGATGTTTCTTATATGTAATGTATATAAGATGTTTCTTATATGTAATGTATAATAATCAAATTACAGTCTATTCACATTTATTGCTTTGTTTTAAAGATATTTGTGTTTTAAACTGTACTTTTCCTTCTCTTTTATGAACTCGAATTGGAAAGTCATTGAAGAAGAGATTGATTCTCGTTTCCGGCTGAAATTTAGAAGAAAATAATAATAATAATAACGAAATTCCAATTCAGTTTCGACGGTAAAACTTATTTGGGTTGAACACTAGCTATAATTTAAGCAAAATTTAAATTATACTTAAATTATATTATTATCAATTTGCACTTAAATATTTTTTTATGAATAAAAGAGTTTTTTAATTCAGCGTCATTAATTTTTTAATTTATTTTGTGGAGATCGCTGCTGAGACTCTTGGTTTTGTTGGCGCCGATTTGGCTGCTCTGTGCTCTGGTGCTGCTCTGCAACAAATTCGTGAAAAAATGGACCTGATTGATCTTGAGGATGAACAGATTGATGCTGAGGTGTTGAATTCGCTCGCTGTTAGCACCGATAATTTTAAGGTAAGTAATTTAAAAGTTGAAATTGGCAAAGATTCTAATTTATAAAAATTAATAAGTTATTTAAAATCAGGAATTTAATAAAATATAGAACTAAAAACAACACACTAATATCACATAATAAAATCAATTAATGCAGTGTACGTTTCGAGCTCCATGTTTTATTCAAGCCCTTCCTCAGTACAAATGTCAATCGAGACTAAAGTTTTAGTTAAGAAATAAGACATTGGCGATTTTCGATGGTGGGGCCCGGTACGCCGTAACAAACACGATTTTTTTCATATATTTTTTACTATTCAAATATGCAAAACAAATTATTTAACATTAAAATGAAAACATATTACTTTTAGAGATATAAAATTTATTATTTTAGCAAGTTATCAACTTTTATATATTTCTAAATAATGACAATATTAAACATACCATTAATTAACATTACTTACCATTTAACTTACTCTAATAAAACATTACTTGATTTAAAAACTAAAAAGCATATAAATAATACAGAAAAATAATTATCTAATTATTAAATAGTAAGATATGGCAATATATTTTTTATGCAGCTATTATCAACAAAATTCACTTCTTTAGCTCAAGTGTCCAAAACTCTCATGCATTTACGCGTAAAGAAAATATTGAAAAGATGAAAAACTCGTGTGATTTAACTGCTACAATAAAAATACAAAAATCATCAAATTTCGCTAAGTTAGCCTTGCTTATTCTTTGTATTACGGGGTGCCGCCAACTGCCCATTTATTGCAACAAATTGCTGAAGTTTTAGCACCGAGAGAGCAGTAAATCGCCAAATTTGATACACAGCTGTAGGCTATGTGAAAGATTCAAATATTCTAATTAACTCGCCAAATCGGACACTTCCAATCTGTGGCCGGCAGGAAGTAGCAGTCAGTCAATAAAGTGATTTATTGCATCTGGTGGAAAAACATATACTGACAGTGGAAAGAGCGAGGGTGGAGATATTTAAAGAGCACATTCTTTGCACTGTGTTTTCATAATAAATAATACTTTTTAAAATATTTAGATTATTAAATATGTATCGATTATTTTTATGTGACGGAAAGTACTGATGGAGCCGTGCCCCAGTAGCCTAATGAGCCGGCCTCTCCCCTGTCAGTCAATAAAGTGATTTATTGCATCTGGTGGAAAAACATATACTGACAGTGGAAAGAGCGAGGGTGGAGATATTTAAAGAGCACATTCTTTGCACTGTGTTTTCATAATAAATAATACTTTTTAAAATATTTAGATTATTAAATATGTATCGATTATTTTTATGTGACGGAAAGTACTGATGGAGCCGTGCCCCAGTAGCCTAATGAGCCGGCCTCTCCCCTTTGGGAGGGAATACACATCACAGCAGGACCGCATACTCAGGTGGAATTGTAGATGCCTCGTTTAGAGGGGATTTCTGTAGTGTTATGAACCAAATCTTGCAAACAAATTTTACTTTTATTATTATTGCAATTGGATTTAATTCTTGTAATATTTTTTAAATCTGGTATGGGATTAGTATCTATTGCATGTTTAGCAAGTTTCGATCTTAAATTGCCAGATTTGAAAGCACGCTGATGTTCTTCTAAACGAATATTGCATGAACGCCCAGACTTGTCAGCATATACGGAAATCTCGTTCGCAAATTACGGACTGTTTCGCGTACCAGAAATGTTACATGCAATTTTAGATATTGGCACGCGTAGGTATATATATAATTATTATAGAAGTTATTTTAGATTATTTTAGATTTGCAGACCAACGACCTAGCCGACTCGTATGTCAACGAATGCCAAAACGTGAAGAGTACTGTGGATTTTTTTTCAAAAATCATCACTTATAAATTACAATTAAAATATTTTGCACACCTTTTCCGATTTAGGTTATATTTTAAAAATTTGTTGTACAAAATACTTATACTTACAAATACTTTTTTAAAATTTGTTGTACAATACAACATTATATATTGAATAAATCTTGTATTAAAATATAATCATGATGTCATTTCTTATTTGAATATCAATGAAAGAAAATAATCGGAGTAAAAATTTAGTGATATAATAATGCTATTTTAGATGTTAAAATTACCTTTCTTAATGACGGGAAAGCGAAATTATTAATTTCGATTTAATGATACATCACTCTAAAAGTTTTTGAACCCATGTCTCAAGGGGACTCGGTATTTCAAAAGTTTTGGAACTTGACGGAAATATCAATTTTGAGAATTTTATGCTAAGAGCTACCTTTATGCTACTTTATTCGAAAAACGTTATAGTTATTTTTAATGGACTTTCAACGAAATAAGTTATACGATTGATTGTATATATACATATATATATATTCAATATTTAAGTTATTACTTACATTTATCATTCCACACTTTTCAAAAATATTAATTACTTTCTTATATTAAATAGTGTTTATTATCATATTATCCTTCTTTATTTATCATATCTCTTTATTTATATCAAGATTTTCTGTAATAACTTCACTGTCGGTAATTTATTTTTAGCTTCCGAGAGTAGCGCTATGTTACTGGTGATGATATAGCTACACATATTATCAAAATTGGATCTTTCGCTGGACGTTTACGTGAACTAGGAGAACCAATACCAGGTTCACTAGTGATGACAATTATTTTTAATACGTTACCATCGCAGTATCGTCATTTTTATAGTGCTCGGGACTCAACATCATTGCATGATCGTACACTGTCGAAATTAACATCCAGACTGATCATTGAAGGAAATAGATTAGGAATTGTTGATGTGAATATAAATAGTGAATCAGTTTTGGTAATGGAAAAACGACAATCAAATAAGACATTTCCAAAACCCAAAAGGTTAAAAACGTTCATTTCAAGAATGAAAAAGGCAAGTATAACAAAAGGAAATCGAAATTACGATTTTGGACACGTGGGAGGTCACATGTGAGGCATAATTGTGTAAAACATCAACAAAATTATAGAGATTTTGATAACAAAAAGGAAAATATTCAAGGTTTTGACTTTGTAAAGATATAAATCAGGGAGATCAAAGTAGATAATTCACTTTGGATGTACTCAGCATGTGTGTTAGAAATCTGAATATTTTACAGCCTATAAAGAATTAAAAGAAAAAATTATGTTTGAACATGACGATGGCAAGAAACTATTAGCCAAAGGTATTGGTAATATCAGAATTCGTTCACATCTAGATAAAAAGAAAACCATTTTTGTGATGTTATGAATGTTCCTGAAATTAGGGAAATTTTATTTTCTGTAATAACAGCAGCGGAGAAAGATTTCAAACAAATCAGTGAAGAAAATAAAGGGAAATTTATGAAAAATAATAAACTTAATCTTGTAGGACATCGGTAGGAAGATATGTACTTACTGGATATAGATATTCTGGAAAATAAAGAAAGCAGACTTATGGAAAGAAATTATAAAGGGCATTCTATTCAAGTATGGCATGAAACATTTGGTCATCAGCGTAAAATCGTATAGAGAATAGCTAAAAATAAAAGGAATTGAAATATCACAAACTGATGAGACTGAATATTGTGATGGTTGTGCAATTGGAAAGTTTCAGAGAACAAATTTTCGAGAAATGCCAAAAGCCATTAAAGCAGAGGAGCTAATTGTTAGTGATGTCTGTGGTCCAATTCAAGAACCATCATTTCAGGTTTCTAAATATTTTGTTACATTCAAAGATGATTATACACAGTACGGCAAGGTGTATTTTATGCAACGTAAAAGCAAAATGAAAGATAAATTGCAACAGTTCTTAGCATATTTCAAACTCAAACTGGAAATACACTCAAATGAGTGACGTCAGATAATGGAGGAGAGTAATGGCACTTGGGAACTTGTGAAACCTGATAAAACCATACACCCATTGACTGTCAAATGGGATTTTCGTGTCAAAACAAATACAAATGATAAAATTGAACGTTTTAAAGCCCGTTCTGTGATTAGTGGACCAAGATTTTATAGATTGCCTAAAGGAAAATGGAGTCGAAATTGGACTATCAACTGCACATACACCTCAACAAAACGGACGTGCTGAACGTTAGTATCAAACATTTCTAGAAATGGCGAGAACGATGTTGTTGTCAAAGGGACTCTCAAAATGCTCCTGGGCTGAAGCACTGCACTGATCTGTATATATATTTTTTAAACGTACTGGTAAAAAATATACGAAAAGTAAAACAACTAATGAAGCATGGTATGGAAGGGAATATCCATTAAAACACTTTAGAATTTTTGGAAGTGAAGGAAGTGAATGTGTTGTGCAAATTCCTGAGCAAAGACGCGTAGACAAGAAGCTTGGTATAACAAGTATGTGTGGAATCTTTGTGGGCTATGAAGAAGTTACTGGAGGTATAACCAGATGAAAATCAACTTTAAATAAATAGAGATGTTGACTTTCATGAAGTTTCAGTGCCGAATACATTGATAGATTGGAGCCAGGTACAGCAAGAGGAGGAACTGGTAGAAAAGAAGACCAAGTTGACCAATTAGAACAACGAGAACCAGTTGAGTGATCGATTAAGAATACAATCACCTATACGCTATTCCCATCTATGTCAAAAAGAATTTGAATCCAAGTCATATGAGGAAGCTATGGTAGCACCAGAGAAACAACAATAGATTGAAACTATGGAAGAGGAAATGCATTCTCATCAAAAGAATGGCACTTGGGAACTTGTGAAACCTGATAAAACCATACACCCATTGACTGTCAAATGGGATTTTCGTGTCAAAACAAATACAAATGATAAAATTGAACGTTTTAAAGCCCGTTCTGTGATTAGTGCATTTAAGCAACAGTATGGAGTGAACTATGAATACTATTACTGAACCTGTTATAAGATATGGTACTGTGCGTTTTTTATTTTGGTTTGTTTCTTTAAAGAAATTAAAAACAGCACAATTTGATTGCAAGACTGGATATTTAAATGGAACATTGGATGATCTGATATACATGGGGGCAACCGGAAAGTTATAATGATTGATTTGGACGTGTTTGCAGATTGATTCGAAGTCTATACAATCTAAAATAGCCACCTAGATGATTGACTAACTGATGTTTTAACAAATGTTGGATTTAGAGTTAATAGTTATGACTCCTGTGCATATCTGAGGTATGTTGATGAAATTCTAGTCATTATTGCTGCATATGTTGATTACGAATTGATTGCTGCCACTAATATTGAAGATATCCAAACAATTTGAAAAAACAATTTGTGAAAATGTCAGACAATTTCCTGGTTTTCAAATTGAATTAATGAAAGATAAAATAAGAATTCTTCAGACAGCTTATGCTAAAAGAACACTGTGAAATGAGTGACTGTAAACCTGCTAAAGTACCAGTAGATGAAAGCTCCTTAGATATCCTGTGTCATTAAACCGAATTATATTCTCATCATCCAGTTGCATCAGCTATTGGAAGATTAATGCATTTAGCTGTTGTTTCACGGCCAGAGTTGGCATATGCAGTTGGAAAAGCTGCGCAGTGGATGTCAGCGCATACTGTTGGATCATGGAAATTCATTAAACATATTTTGAGGTATCTGAAAGGTAAGATAAATATGGTAATCCACTACAGTTGTTGAACAGATGGTTATGTCCATCTGTTTTCTGATGCTGACTATGCTGGTGATATACAAACTAGAAGATCCACAACGGGAGATATTTCTACTTTAAGTAATAGTGCAATTACTTGGGGTAATCACAGACAAGGATGTGTGGCACTTTCTACGACAGAATAAAACTACATGGCTACATCGATAGCGTCCAAAGAGTTGGTCTGGTTGACCAATTGATAAGTGAATTTCAACATGGAGTACATGGACGTCTGTTCAATGATAACCAAAGTGCAATTCGGTTAGCTGGTAATCCAACTAACCACAGACGCATCAAACACATTGATATTAGATATCATCATATAAGAGAATTTGTAAAAGAGAAAAAGATCTTGATAGAATATGCGGACACTGTGGATCAAGTAGCAGATATGATGATAAAGCCTATGGATCATTTAGGTTAAAAGTATTAACGTGCAAATATTAGACTCGTTTAATACTGTGAATTGTTCATATTTCAGGAAAAGTCAAATTTTAGGAAGAGTGTTAAAATAAAAAATGGTGCTGTGTTAATATATATATATATATATATATATTATGGTTTGCTGTAACCGGCAATATCAGTCAAAAATGTTCGCGCTGTAATATCTATGTTAAAGCGGAACGTAATAAATTATGTCCTTTTTCTCACATTATATCGCTGTGCAACAGTTATAATATACAGAAGCACTTTATGCGTTTTTAAAATAGTCGTCATATCATGTATAGTTTTTTTTATACCGCTAACCAGGCCCCTACATGCCCGGCATGAATGCCTAGCTTGACGGGTTAGTACCTGGGTGCGGGGTGGAAATCGCCTGATCACAGCATGGCTGTGATCCACCTGACTATACATTTGTTGACATCGCTGCTGTGCTTGCTCTCTTGTGGTTTGCTACAGTTATCTTTGTTTGCCGGTTCAAGGTTTCTGTTTAACTTTGTTGAATTGACAGATTTAATAGGTCTCGTAATTTAGAACCTTGATCAGGTGGCGAGACCCTCACCTGACTAGGCACCCCCAGAGGTATAATTCACAGGTAACTTGGAAGGCTTTGAACACACGACGCATTTTACATGCACCAGGCGCCATTAGCGTACATAGATTGTCATATTTGTCGTCTCTGTTGACTTGTCACGCTCATGGTGGATTGTCGCTGTAGTGTTTTTAGGGGGCTGATTTCACTTTTCGTTTTTATTTGTCTCTGACAGGGTTTTTTTGCCGTTTTTATGGGCTCACCACTGTTGTGGGTTGTTTCTGTCTGTTATCATTCGTTGGATTTTGTCTCTTTCTTGATATATTGTTACCTCTAGCTTGTGCTAGAGCTGGTTGTCACATTTTGAAACTTGGTCTTATTTCGAGAGTTTCACTGGTTATTATGTCACTATTGTGGGTTTTGTCACGTTGTAACTTTTGTTACTGGTGGTTGTCACGTTGTAACTTTTGTTACTGGTGGTTGTGACATTGTAACTTTTGTTACTGGTGGTTGTCACATTTCTGGATGTTGTACACTCATTTCTGTTGTCTTTGTCACTTTATCTCACCAAAAACAGGGAGACGTTATAAATTTAAATAGGTCGTCTATTGCGCGTCAAAAAGAGCGCTGAATGGGTTTTAAAATGTCAATAATGATATTTAAACTGAGTGTGCATCGGGTCGGGTTGGATTTTTTAGCGCTATTTTTCTTTTCTTTGTTAGTCGGTTTCGGGTCAATTTCGGATTCTGTTTTGAATCCTGCCTGTCTGGTTTGCTAACACGCTTTTTGAAAAGAAATTCCACAAAACTGTTTCAGATAGAAAAATTGTATGTTTGAATAATAAAGCATATATATGTTATTTTTTCTACATGAAAATATTACAGATATAATTGCAGAACATTTTTCCATAATTGCATTAAAATATTGATTAATTTTGTTCCTTTTCGGGTTTCGGTTTGAAGTACATTGGGTTTGGGTCGACTTCTTTCAATGCATTTATCGCAGTTATTTAAACATATTTTTTTTTAAGTATAATTAAGTATTATTTTAAATATTTTCGAATTGTACATTGACACTATTCTTCTCAAAATTTATAATAAGTAAGACGGAATAATAATACGAGATTACATTTATATTTATCAACAAGGTTATTTTTAAGCGTTATAATGTGTCATTCTCTCTTTCAAAGGGTGCAATTGTACTTAAAAGAAAACGAATGTATTCAGATTTGTATTTTTGGAGTAGATTTCTTTTTCTTAAAGTAGGAGTAGCATTTTTAATTTTGATTAAATGATTTATTTAAAACATAATTCAAAAATGTAGTTTTTTACATTAAAATTATTTTTTGACTACTCATTTGATGTCAATTAAAAATAAATTTTTAAACATTCATATTTTTTCTCATAAACATGTCCATGAAATTATGGTTTTAAAACATCACGTTTATACTTATTATTTTGTTCTTCTTTTTCTGTAGGGGGCAATGCGGACAGTCAGTCCAACTGCTTTAAGACAAAACATGGTGAATGTTCCCAGTGTAACTTGGGAAGACATCAGAGGAATAGAACATGTAAAAAAAGAAATGCAAAACATTATACAGGTGATTATTTAAGTTTACTTATTTTATTTCTAGTCTTTTATTCAAGCAATAATTCTTCTTAGCCTGTAAATTTTTGCTTTTTAGAATTTTAAGGGGATGCTTCACTGATACAGGTTTTCGCCCGTCACTTATCTCGATTTTCCGTGTGAACAAATGGGGAAATTTAGATGGTGATTACTCATTATCTAATACAAATACCGGAACACGGTTTATGGCTGAACCTTTGGACTGTCAAATATATAAGTAGCCATAAGACAAGAATAACAATAAAAACAATTTATTTAAAACAATTATAGATGAGGAAAGCAGTGGAGCAAGGCAGTTCAGTTATCGCGCTGATCAAATTAAAAGCTCAAGCACTAAAATAACGAAAGGGGAAGTTGCTAACGCCAGGAGTTTTGCTGAATTCTATCGCTATCGTAGAACAAATGGCTACTTAATTTGTCACTCGTAATTTCGAAAAGATAGCAGTAAGCATAATATCTCTGGAAAATTAATATATATCACTTATAGAAAATGTCACTAATTTGAACGAAATCCGTGGATTCCAATAAATTTTTATTTGGAGTATTTTAACGTAACACCTTACAACCAAGGAAAACTTCTCAGCTGTAGAATCTTATTTCTAAAGTCAATCAAATGGAACGTTGATGCTTCCGGTACGTGGCTTGCTTGAAGAATCTCAAAATTCGTCTTGACTCACGATGAACGAGATACGACAAAATCCCACGCTACTCACTTCTACCGTCGTATTTATATTAGTCTGGAAACCTCATAAACCTAATTAACATATTACTGCATAACATATCTTCGATAATCAGATTCCAGTAGATCCAACCACACTTTGCTAAAGTAAAAGAAATAACAGAATAGGTGGCTGGTTCACACACAAGTGTTAGAATCATATCAACACGCTCACACATAAAACTCACCAATCCTTTTAATTCTAGACTACTTTCATAAGAAAGAAGCTAGACATTGCTGCTACAGCTGTTGCTACAAGTTATCATCATCAGAAAGTACTCGTCAAATGCCCAGATGGAGTGCGTTTTCTAAAAGTATTTTTATAAAAATTTAACTGTTTTTTAAAAACGCAATAAACTTTGAAATTTACTTTGGCAAATTCTCTCAAAAATACTTAAAATTTACGAAAACAGTTTTTAAAAACGCATTGCGAGGTCATCTCAAGTCCACTTTTTGGTGCTGAAAACCATATTTCGATAATTATGTTAGATGATGAGTAATCACTTGTTTAAATTTCCCCATACAATTAACATGGAATTTTACGATGGGCGAAGTACGGAAAACTTTGAAGGGGCTACATTACCTTTAAACAAGTTTAAAACATTTTTCTGTTTTAAGTTATCCTGATTCTTTAATCGTTTCCGAATACTGTACAAAAAATATAATGAAGTTATTTTAATTATTTTTTAAATTTCAATTGTCTTTTTAAAGTGCTGTTCAAAAGCTTGACATATTTTATTATAATCCGTCGTAAGCACACGCTATTTTTCCTAGAAAATGGAGCTTAGTCGCATTGTTCAACTTACTGATGGTTGGAGTAAAGAAAACTTGACAAACGTATGCCAGCGAGCTTGTAAGTTAGCTATAATTGAAAATATTGAAGCTGAAGTAAAGCGAGAAAAAGAACGTCTGCTTCATCCTGAAACAGCTGCAGTGGAAGTAAGTTTGAATTGTGTGATAGTTTATCATATGTTAAAATTTTGCTTTTTGTTTAACAAGGAGAGGTTACGAGGTCGGCGTCACAGAATGCGGTGAACCTTTGTGTATCGATAGAGTATAGTTAGTACATAAATATATGAATGCCATAAAGTGCAATACCCAGGGAATCTTGAGAAAAAAAGTCTCAAAGTTTACATCACAGTTTATAACTGTATAAATTTCTTCCTTTGCCAAACGTCTTCGTAGCCTGGTTGGTATGTCGTTGGATTCAAGTTTTTGGGTCTGGGCTCAAATCCTCAGCTTGGCTTATTTTTCACAGCAAAAATTTTTATCAATTACTTTTGAACTACAATTGAAAAAATATGTATAATCATTAAAATTTACGAAAAATATAAATTAAATATATATTTTGTATCATATAAATGCAGTTTTAACTATGAAATTCTGCATGTATAAATATTTAATGGAAAGTTAAATATATATATATAGACAAATTGTATTTATATAGACCAGATATTTTTGCTGTTATTGTGAATTATTTACAGTTATTTAAATGAATAATCTATATTTTTCATAATCAAATAAATTAAAATACGTAATATAAATCTATAATATACTTTTTTAATTTTGTTTCATTATCCAAACATTTATAACATTTCATGACATATTAAAGATATGATTTTATATTTTTAAAATGATTTTTTTTTAATCTCGGATTTTTTATTTTGTAATTTGAATAACTTTCTACGTAATAAACATTTTTAACAATTCAAATTCCTTTTTGTTATTTAATATGTTGTTATAATACAGTTTACTTATATAAATACAATTTAAACTATGAAATTTTCCATTTTTTCATATTTATTGAATAATAAAGTCAAAATAAATAAATAAGCAAAAAAAAATAAATAAAAAATAGGCAGTTGGTACTCCTATAGATCTCACAATTTTGCTCGTTTTAAAGTTTATTTACTATTATTTACATACATAAACTATTATTTTTCCACAGTGAAATAAATTAAAATACGTTCGATAAAATTATAACACGCTGATTTAATTAAAAAAATTTTGTTAGTATTAATAGTATTTCAATCATAATAGTACTTCAAAATATATCGTATTTTAAACAATTTTTTTAATTTTTTTAAATCTTGTATTCTGGTGTTTATAATTAAAATAACTGTCCATGTACTTAAAAATAAGTTCTAAAAATATATTGAATTACTAAAAATATTTATTACTTTCTATTAAATGTTTAAACGTGCAGAATTTCATAGTTAAAACTGTATTTATATGATACAAAACATATTCATTTAATTTGTATTTTTCGTAAATTTTAATGATTATAGATATTTTTTCAATTGCAGTTCAAAGGTAAATTAATAAAAATTTTCGCTGTAAAAAATAAGTCAAGCTGTGTATTTGAACCCACACACAAAAATTTCGAATCCAGCGACATGCCGACCAGGTTACGAAGATGCTTGGTAAAGGAAGGAATCTATCCAATTATAAACTGTGTTGTAAACTTTGAGACCTATTTTCTTAAGACCCCCTGGGTATTGCACTTTATGGCTTCCATATATTTATATACTAACTTACTCTGTTGATACACAAAGATTCACAACATTTTGTGATACTGACCTCGTAACCTCTCCTTGTAAGTTGAATATACTGATACTTAGTACACAAAAGAGATCGGGCAGTATAAATATCCAGATTTCACGATTTTTTTTAAAGATATTAAAAGAATTTTTAATCAAACTTCCATCTAACTACAATGTTATTGTTAACCATAACCTGTTTACCCACATGAATTTTAGTTCATCACTTTGCACGGAGATTATATCGTGAGTATCAAGAGTTTATTCTTTTTAATTTTTATCATTTGTGGTATGGTTCATTTATATCAGACATGTCAAACACGTGGTCCGCGGACCACATTTCACCCAACTTATCTGTGGACCAAGTCTTTGTTATTTTACCTATATTTGATTAAGTTTATGTTTGATGCAGAAAATACACTTTGCACGAATTAACTTTCACTAACCATGGCTGAACTGTTGCAAAGATGGAATTTTTTTAAAAAAATCTTTCCACTATTTCACAATAGTAATATTTTCTCTATTTAATGACAGACATTACATGATTAAATAAACACAAGAATGTTAGTAAAAAATCGGTAGCTATTTTGAATTTCACGAACTTGCAACATTGCAATGCGATACAACACGTTAGAGATGGAAACATCAGAAAATGTATATGATCCGATCTAACTAATTTTAAAATTTCAGCTCTAAGAGACTGTGGATGCGAAAATAATCAATCGCAAAGCTACTAAGAGCGGATCTTGAATCAGAAAATTTAAAGATTTATAAAATGTTTATAGTATTGTTTTAAATAAATTGTTATGTGTTTTATGTTGAAACAGTACTTTATTTTACGCCCTCTTCAATTTACATAATGCATAAAAAATTTATTAGGTACTAAAAAATGTATCGAAAAACTATTAAAACGATATTAATTAATGATAATTAAAAGTTTACAGAAATAGAAATAAACAAACAGCTTTTAACCCTTTGAGTGGCGGTGGTATATATTATATACCACCTAATTTTAATCCGATTCGAACCAGAAACTTTTAATTAAATTTTACTTTTTTAACTTTGACGAGAAAAAGTTGAAAAATTGCTTATTCTTATTTTGAACTAAATTCTTTCCTAAATTCCGGTGGGAATTCAACGTTACAGGAGCACAAGTGCTTGCCCCTGAAAGGGTTAAACGAGTAGCCTTGAAAGTGACACAAATTCTCGTTTTGTTTTTGTGAAAAAAAAAAAAAAAAAAAAAAGGTTACCCTGGATCTTTATTTCAGGCATACATAATCTAACACATTTCCACTTTAACTGAACTCACAACGTAATCATATTTCGTTGGGTCGGTCATAATATTTGCATTTCTAAACTGGGATTCCAATTGTATAAACCAAATCCTAGAATCGGTTTTCCAAAATAACGGTATCTTTCGGCTTAACCGCACGATATCGTTTTTATCTTCGGCCTTACTTTCTTGTTCAAAAGTGTTCAGCATACTGAATCGGATAGGTCACCAGTAAAGTGGCCGTAAAAGATGATTTAGACTACACTTAAGGATTAGATTTCGACGCACTAAATAATTTAAATTGTACACACTTCCTGATTCCAATAATTTGTTTTAACAATACATTCTTTTACAGCGAGTCGCAGAGATCAACAACAAAATCTCGTTACCATGTGACAATATTTGTGTGACATTTTCTTGAAGAATAATGAAGTACAAGATACAAAATAAAATCTGGTAGTTGTCGCGACACCGACAATTTCCCATAGTCGGGATACACGAACGAGACAGTTGGTCATGGTTATTGGTCAAAACTCGTGAACGTGTAACGAATGTGACATCACGCTTATGCATTTATGGCGTTCAATCCCATTGTTTGGCGACAGTTATTTTGTATAGAATGTGCTCGACGGGAAAACAGGCGAGTACTGAGTCAGTTATTGATTTATAAGCTATTACTTCTTTTGGAAAATGTTTGAGGAATATAAAATTGTTGTGTGAAAATGTGTCAGTAGAAAACGATCTCCTGTAATTTTTAATTATTATCTTTTAGGTTTCAGTCCCGACAACTTCAGATGCGAGACAGCCAGAAACAGAATTATGTATTGACGATTCATATAGTTAACATTTTTAAATCATTGTAAGAGGAACCATAATTCTGATGTGTTAATTCTTTCTTTCAAAAAGAGCATTATTTCTACAACAATATGGGTCGCTAAGCTGTGATTTACATCCACTCACAAGGACTGCTATTAATCAGAGTGAGAAAATTTGTCCGTACACTGCAAGAACAAATTGCTTGCGCGGTAGTGTATTATATTATTATTGCTTATTTTACTGTTTTACTGTTAATTTTACGGTATAATTTCCTTTTCTTTCACTTGTATAAATATGTCATAAATAAAATTTCTAATTTTTCTATGTATCATGACTCGTTTTGTTAACAGTACAATCATTGTACTTTGTAAATGAGTTCTGTTTAAAAAATATAAAATGCTATTTCCTTTTGCGTCCATAAGATTACCCAAGGTAAAAAATTTTCCTTAGACGTATACCATTTTCAATCTCATATTCATTGTGAAACATTCAATTTTATCACTTTCTTAGAAAAAAAATTACAGTGAATAATAAAGAACTAAACTTACAATTATATGTTAGAAAACAGTTAGAAACTGCCAAGGGTTGCGCCCAAATTAATGCCTCCATTTTTTATTCTAACGAACTGCAAGAGATACGAAAAATCATAATACATTATTGAATAAAGCAGATTTTCAGCTGAGAGACACTAATTGTTTCAGTGTAATCACCACCTTTCATTACACGTTTCCGTCAGCGATGAATGAAGACTAGATGACTAAGGTCATAAATCGGCAACATCTGATTTTAAAAAAAAATGTTTGTCAAGTTGTAAATGCACATCACAAGCTCGCGCTTAGCAAAATCGAAGCTAAACACAAACCACATTTTGGACAGCCCTCCACAATTGTCAAATTATGGCTAATTGAGAGCGAATTCTTGATATATTTGAAATTGAAATGTTCAAAAGTGGGGAAAAGGGGAGCAAACTAACGCACGTGCAAGTCGAAGATGTACACGTTTTCATCACTTCTGAAATGTATGCTTTTTTTAATGCGTTTAACGTTTAACTGAGCTTGAGACATTTTTCTTCATGCACCGTTTTCCATTCCGCTGAAAAAAAAACCTGCTCAGGTACAGAAACAGTTTCATAACTGTATTTTTGCTGAATCATCTGAGTCTTTGGATGTATCACCAAATTAGAACGGCTCAAACTTGTGATGCTTCGGAGAAACTTTGAGCAAAATGATTTCAACACAGGGAGAAGTTTTTAAGAGGAATGTGTGCATTTTAAAGCCCTCTATTAGAAAAAATTCCCTAAAAGAAAAAAGGATTGTTGACTTCAAACGAATTTAGTTTTATTATCGATTCAAATGTGTACAGTGTACACCAGCAGTAAACTGTTAAAACGGATTATAGAACAGATTCATGGACAACATATAAATCTTCAAATGTTCAACCTAGAATCAGACGTCACAGTCAGTCTCGATTTCGCAGAAAGAATAAAAGTATACGCAAAAGTAAAAGTGCAAACAGAAAAATTTCTATAAATTCCGTTAGTTTTTCAAAATGGTTATTAAAGTTTAGTATTCTTACAATAGAGTTCAGAATTTTTACAATAAAGTTTTCTGCGATGTAATTTTTTTTTATATGTGGTTATGTAACAACATCAAGTATCTGTAATCAGTAGTATCTGTAATTGTTATACATTATCCTGACCAGAATAGATTTTTCTATTATAACTTTTACAGCAGCTATTAAAACATTAGTATTCATCAGTGTAATTCTACAATAAGTTGTTGGACGAAATCGAAGATTTTTGTGATATTGTTTGTACGGGAAAATGAAGTAGGATTATTTCCTGTTTATTTATCATGCATTTTTCCATTTACAATCTTCCGTAATTTTTAACCTGCACCGTTATTTTATGTATTGTGTATTAATTTTAAACCCTTCAGTGCAATTTAAAACTAATATAAATAATTCCACAACTTACTTTATAGACTTTAAAAGTATAGTATACGTTTTTTTGAGGAACGTAAAATATAGGACTGGACAGAGGCGCTGCAAATCTTAAATACGGGACTGGTTATATTTATATGAAATTAATATGTGTCTATTATGTTGTGAATGTAACGAACTATCAGTTTAAATAGATGAGAATGTCCTGAAATTTTATAAATTAATGTATCAAAAACAGATAAAAAATCAGCAAAGGGATAATTTAATTGGGTATTATAGTTTGTCTGCAGTCGCACAAACACCAGAGTTATTCAAGATTTCAGTTCGATGGTATGACATCGCAATTTTGATTACTAACTTCAATGAATCGCCGCAGGAATAGTTATTTATAGGTTCAAATGGTTTAGCCGCCAGATAGTTTGCTCAACCTTAAGCTGCGTTTATTCGCATCCTGAGCAAATCGTGCTGAGATGGGCATAAATCATATGTCTTCCCATTCTTCTCCAATGATTTTGTGGCCATCGGCAAAAGAAAGGAGAGTCTCAATAAAATAAAGAGGTGGTTTCTGAGCTGACAATGACTCCCGCTCTTGACCTCTGACCTTTAGACATGCTAAGAAAGTCATTAAACATTAAATAGTCCGATATACCACAAAAGACGTACCGATAAGGGTATGTTCCGTCTGTTTGGTACTTTAAGCTCTCCAACGGCACATATATGTCTCTCTCGAGCGTTGGAAACCGACTGAGCTATAAGCGTCGCCGCAGAACGTGTTTTTGTCCCACGTACTTTGGAGGGCAGATCTTTCCCGCCCCCGCCTAGTCACCGACCTAGAAAGACATTTCACTTAATTCCACGTCCAAAAAATTAATTTTCTGCCGCATTCAAGGGAAACTGTTAGCTTAAAACACACATTTTCTTTCACTATTTTAAACAAACTAAACACTTAAATATTACCTATGATTTAAATTTTGGATAATATCTAACGATTGTAACATAATTTACAACATCTTGTACCTCCATGTGATTACATATTTGATGTACTTATTAATGAGGCAAAAAACAAATCAAATATAAAACATTATTTATTTTTTAGACACACATAATAAATACATATAAATTTCGGAATTGTTTTCGTTGTGTGCAATTCTAAGCCACTTTCTAGCAAACAAATTCAAGATCTAAAGAAATATATAAATCAACTATCATACGAGATCTGTCCCGAACATATTGAGATAATGTCAATGAATTATAATACTAATTGCAAGCTGAGATAATGCTAGAATTTTTACAAGGCAGTAAAATACCCTTTTACTAATTTTGAAGACATAAATTTTGAAGGCATTTAGTTTTATAAATAATACAAAAACAAAGACAGTCATAAAAGTGCACTGTAAAAAAAAAAAAAAAATGACAGATGTTCTTAATCTAGAAAAATATAACATAACTACTAATGAAAATATACAACAACCTCTACCACGTTACTCGCGATTTCGAAAAGCGTTCTTTACATTTAGAAACTCCAAATATGGTAATATTTTCGAGATTTAAAGAAGCATTTATAAAAACAGTTTCTATTGCTGCCATTGATTTACATAAACGTTTCTGAGTAGTTTTATTGTGTATTAATCAGTTTCCTCAACCTGAGACCTTTTCTCGGACGTTAACAATTCTCAAGTAAGCATTTTCATTTTCAACAAACTTGTCTTAAAGCCAAACATGATACATTAACAGCATGCACATTAAAATTAGTGTTATTTTGTTTCTTACCCTTATAAATTCACTTACGCAGCTGAAAGTGTTTTATGGAGAAATTGATAGCATCCTAAAAACTGATATTCCAGTTTAAGAAAACTGATAATACAGTAAAACAAACTAGTCTGAAACGTTTCCGAAAATCAGCGGCAGAAAAAAAAAGAAACTTTGTTTCTTACCCTTATAAATTCACTTACGCAACTGAAAGTATTTTATGGAGAAATTGATAGCATCCTAAAAACTGATATTCCAGTTTAAGAAAACTGATAATACAGTAAAACAAACTAGTCTGAAACGTTTCCGAAAATCAGCGGCAGAAAAAAAAAGAAACTTTGTTTCTTACCCTTATAAATTCACTTACGCAGCTGAAAGTGTTTTATGGAGAAATTGATAGCATCCTAAAAACTGATATTCCAGTTTAAGAAAACTGATAATACAGTAAAACAAACTAGTCTGAAACGTTTCCGAAAATCAGCGGCAGAAAAAAAAAAGAAACTTTGTTTCTTACCCTTATAAATTCACTTACGCAGCTGAAAATATGTTATGGAGAAATTATCATCCTAAAAACTGATATTCCAGTTTAAGAAAACTGATAATACAGTAAAACAAACGACTCTGAAACGTTTCCGAAAAACGTTTCCGGTGGAAAAAAAAAGAAACTTTGTTGTTATAAATGTTTCTCTAAATCTCGAAAATATATTGGTTTCTGAGGTTTCTAAAGATAAATAACGCCTTTCAGAATCGTGGGTAATTCGGAAAAGGTTATTGTATAATTTCACATGTGGTTATATTATATTGATGTAGAAAAAGAAACATTTGTCTTTTTTACAGTTGGTTATATAACAGGAAATATAGCCTGTTTTAATAATTATTATTATTTCCTAAGCAGCTTTTCAAGGTATAATATCAGAAGGTCGTAACATGCACTAAAATATCACTCATTTACAATAACTTATAAGATGGAAGAATCACACTTAATTTTCTAATAAACATATTAAAAATTGACAAGGAATAAATGTACACATTCTTGACCTGACATAAATGAATTTTGTTTATGGTTAAAAGTTCTTAAAAGAGTAAATTTTAAACAAAATGAAATGTTGTTTTCTGTTGATTTTTAATATTGAATTTTTATGATTGATGATTGATTCAGAGTAAATTTTTTGGCGAGTTGAGAATTCCAAAAATTAAATTGTCTGAAATTTTAGGTCTTAAAAATAAATGCGTGAAAAGGAGCTATAGATGATTTTCTCAAAGGCTTTTGCAAAATTTGGAATGCTTTTATAAAGAAAGAAAGCCGAAATTTAAGCCATTAAGACTATGTAATTGATTAAGTATTCAATGCAAACATTTTAAAAATGTTTTGAATAGTAGAAATGAAAAAGGGTGAATTATGTTACACACGAAAGTGATTATCTTGAAACAGACTAACAGACCTTCTCCTGCTTACAGTGTTTTCTTTATCTTTTTTTTTGTAATCAATTTTTTTTTCTACTAATCATGTGAATTTTTCTTCTTTTTCTGTTGTATTATACGACTCTATAATTTCGGAACAGACCTCGTATAAATGCAAATGTGTATACATATAGGAACATGACTTAGCAAATAAATACTTGCATTACTTCACTTGACACAGAATATATAAATACTATTATTTTTTTTTTAAGAAATTAATTATTTTAAAGCTATTTTTTTTTTCCTTATGTCCATATGTTTTGCTTTACAATATACAAATAACATATGAAACTAAATGCTGCTTTTCATTTAATATCTTCATGAACTGTTAGCTCTGAAAAAATGGTAAAACCGAATAAAAATGCGTGAAAGTAAGAAAATAATGTGAATAAATTATAGTAAAAATTTGATTTCAAGACAATTCAAAGCTTATTTTTAAAACAATTGTGCATATTGATAAGTGAAAATCAGTTATGAATTGATATTGAAGAAAATCATTTTCTTTTTCTAATGGGTTTACCACACTTTCAAAATAAACAATCTATATATCCACGACCTACAGTGATGAAATGCAAATAATCGAAATACAATATCGACCTTAATTTAGCACAATAATCGAAATTCTTCACATAATATATTTGAAACATGTTTTAATTTTTTAAATATTTTTTTTATTTTAAATTATTTTAATAGCCATCTAATACGGCTTGGGTATGTCACCAATATTAATTATATCTACATAATATTGAAAAACTGTAAACTTTACTTTATTTTTGACATAAATGTTGTGAAAACATTGGCACTGAATTCGAAATACTTAAAAAGTACAACATTGCATTTATTGCAATTACTTCCAAGGTAGTTTGTATGCGTTTTTTATTATTATTTCCAAACTAATGTAAATATTTCACCAACAATTTTTACAATTTTTTCTAAAAATGCATGCACATATACAGATTTCCTTCGATTAGTGCAGTTAATTAATTCCGCAAAATCACCGCACTAGTTGAAACATGTATTGAATGAGAAATGTCAATAGATCCAAAACCAACTTCCTTTAAACCTAATATACATATATAGACAATATAATAATATACTATACGGTATTGTTTTGGATGTGTTAATGATGGAAAGTACATATTACAGATTGATTTGAGAAAAAAAAAAAATCTTCTAATTTTCATGAACATCTGTTAACATAAACGTGTGAGCTAATTTAGTAAGTAACAATCAAGAAACATTAAAAAGTCAATTTTGAGTTTAATTCTGCATTAGTATATATTTTTTAGGTTAATTATGTTAGCATTTTTACCATTAGGTATTCCTTTTTTAATTTGCATAATTTAATTTCAACCTTATTCACTGTAAAAAAATTTCTGGAAGTTTCCGGAAAAAAGAGGTGGCATTAAGATTTTACGGCTTTTTGCTGTTACTTTCACAACAAAGTAGTGAAACATTCCAATTTTCAATAATCAATGTAATTTTTTTTATTCAATGTCTTATTTAAGCAATTAAATTTTTAAGTTTCGTGTTACAGATAAAATGAAAATTCAAATAATGAAGCATAAAAAGATTTAAATTAGCTACTTGCTTTATCGGTTGGTATCCAAACAAAGAATGGAATTTGTTCAGATTGAATTTGTCTCTAAGTGCCCAGGCAGCTGATTTGTATTCTTCTTTAGTAATCAAAACGGCTAATGGAACATAAAACACGAAACACGCATGCGCAGAATGTAGTTTACGGAAAAGTTGAAACCTCTCAAAAATATTACACGAATTATTGCCGTAATTGACGTGGGACATAAAGAAATTCAAAATTCCTGTAAAATATGCGAAATACTACATGATAATTTCCTGAAACCTTCCGAATTTTTTTTACAATGTACTATTCTTAACTTATTATTTATCAATAACATTTGATTAAGCCAAATTTACATGCATTTTAACTTATTTAAGAGAAAACCTCTCAGTTGTCAATTGCACAGTTTCTTTCTTTTCTTTTTCTTTTTTTTTTTTTCTTGTAAATATGTTTTGCGGTAACACTGAATTTGTTTTCTAAATCTCAGAGCACTTCCTTATTACTACTGATGTCTGGATCTATGTCTATCAAATGCTATTTCACGAATTCTAACTTTTGAAATGGTTCTTCGAATTCTTTTATATTCTTTACTTCTTTTTCAGCATTTTCCGAAATTTCTGTTTTTAACAATTCGACGCTGTCTGGCTAACAAAAGAAACAAAAAATTCCCATTTTGCGTATTGCGCAGTAATTGAAAAATTCCCCGCACTAATACAAATATTCTATTAGTGCGGGGCACTAATTGAGGGAGCATCTAAAAAAGTTTACCGTACTAATTGAAAATCGCTTTTACAGAAAACTCTTTAAGCTAAGGAAACCTGTATATATATATATATATATATTATTTCATGGGTAATACAAAAATGTAGCTTAGCTGTATTAGCTGCACAAAACTGAATTTACATTACTTTTAAAAGTCCAATGTTTTGTTTCAAATATAATACTTTTACACAAATTCAAATGCTTCACAAATATAAAAAAAATCAGTAACAAGTTGTTTTAAAAAATGTGTGAAAGAATGAGATAAAACGAAAAGTGAAAAAAAAAAAAGAGTAGAATTTAAAGAGGATAAATTTACACTTTTATTTCATATTTAGCTGTTGCGCACAATTTCATTAAAAGAAACATATACATATTTTTTAAACTTATTTTACATAAATTAAAATTAATTTTAATTTGTGCTTATTGCTATACAAGGAAGAGTTTTCTCTTTCCAAAGCTAAATTTAATTAATTTAATTTTGAAAGAGTGGTACTGATAGGCAGCTTTATTATTTTCGGTATGTTTCTATTTAACTATAGGAATCGACCTGCTTTGACTAGATCGAATTACAGATTATTGCTATTTATTAAAATTTAAATCACTTTTTTTATATTGCTTATTGCTACTTGCACATTATACACAATTAAACATTTCTGTCATAAAACAGACAAATAGAAAGAAATCGCACCAAAACACAAGTTTAAACACTCTCTAAAAATATATAATATAGATGAGAGAAGATTGCAACCATGAAGCACCTCCGTTATTGCAGTTATCAATGCAAGCTTGTTTCATTTTTCTATGCGAAAACATAAACATTTTTTTAAGCGCTCCGAATACTGAGAACACACGCCTAACCTGAAAGTTTATAGGTATAAATCAAGTAGATTATTATTTAACACAATTATTCAAATTGGTAAAGAAATGATATGAGTTGTAATTTCTCAACTAGGCGAAAAATGCCCAGGCCAGCATTCGAATCTGGGATCCCTTGGCTGAAGCGGCCAACGCTCTACCAACTGAGCCATCTAGGTTGAATCTGGAGGGCCTTTTCGTCCAGTTGGGAAATTACAATGCATGATTTCCTTACCAATTTGAAAGATTTTGTTAAAAATTAACCTAGTGTAATCAAGTATCCAGCGTTTACTGGAGTTCTATTACCTGCGATTTATTCTGTTGAGCTGATTCAGATATCACACCAGATACTATGATCAATAAGGTCCACTGGGTGAATTAGGTCATCCAGATTCGACCGGGATGGCTCAGTTGGGAGAGCATTGGCAGATTCAGCCAAGAGATCCTAGGTTCGAATCCTGGCCCGGACATTTTTCGCCCAGTTGAGAAATTGCAACTCATATAAAATAAATAGTTTTGGACTTACGTGATCATAACAAAGTTATAAGTAGAAAAAACATTATTTACAGCAATTCTTATCTTCAGAAGCACATAGTTTCAAAAACACATTATTTTCTGTTAATGTAATAAGGTATGGCTTTATAAAGAGATGCATTAAAATATCTGCGCTTGAAAGTTAAAAATAAATTAGTAACTAATTGTTGAAAAATTTTATAGCGAAGCATTCAATCATGATTACTACAAACAGAAAGATTTTGAAATGAAAGTACATATGCTAAAATTGATTGCTGTAAACGTAAAGGCTTAAAAAAAAATAATAATAGATAGACTTACTAGTTTCGTACTAACAGGAGATCTTGATAATGTCACTGTTTGCGTGTACAAAACTAGTAAGTTTGTTTATTAAAGGTTTTTAAGCCTTTATGCTTACTGTAATCACTTTTAGCATTTTTTAAAAAAATGATAAAAAAGTGTTTATATATATATATATATATATAATTCAATAGAAAGCTTTTGCTTTATCAATATATTTCAGCTACTCCAGCATATTCTGAACCTAAATGTTCATATATTTTAATATATATATATATATATATATATATATATATATATATATATATATATATATATATATATATATATTAAATAAAACTGAATTATTTTCAATTTTTTTTTCAAAATAATTTAGAGCTTTTTATGCTTTTTATACGTTTGAAACAGTAAATAAATTCACGTTTAGTGTTAAAATTTAGATATAATACTTTGAAATAAATTACTTTAAAGTATTTTTTTAATCATTGTTTACAAAGAACACCTGGTACATTTTTCGTCATTGATATTTTTATGCGCATTTTTAATTGACTGATTTTGAAGATAAATGATTTCATTTCAGGTGACAGATATATTAAAGTCTGATACTAAACCCCGTTATTATAATTTCCATGTCGTAGAAATATAGTGGAATTAATTATTTCTATAGCATGGATTGGTGAATAATTTTCTCTGTACTTTGAGCATGTTAATTTTTAAATCGAGAGCAAAAATATGTAATACGCATTAACGTGAAATTATGTAATTTTTGTTTATATAAAACCTGTATTTAAGAGCATTTAAAAAAAAAATAGTTTAGCCTTTCCGTGGGCGCGCGACATCCTTTTTATGATGCATAAAGTGTTTTGTTTTGTTACGCTCTTACAAATGCAAGATATTTCATAATACTAGTAAAATAGATAAGTTAGATAAGAAATTATGCATATCAATAGAAAAAACTTAATTTTAATAATATTTACATGTAGAAAAAAATAATCAGAAATATACATTTAAGGAAGGTAAGTACCAATTATTAAAAATGAAACAATGAGATTATTTCATAAAAAAAATACATCAAATATGATTTAATACACGAAGACAAAGATAACAAAATGTATTATAATCGAAAAGACTTACTATTTTCAAAAAATGATCCAATTTCACCTTCTATATTTTCCGCAAAATTTTCATGCCAGAAATCTCTTTCTCAGTGCATAAAAAACTGTTTCATTTTTTACCTTTTGGCACATTATATGTTATGCCATTTTGTATTTTTATCTTTACAAATATATATATATATTTTTTTTTAATCTTCAATCGATTCTTCTAGATCATCGTCAGGTATATATATTTAAAATCATCCCATTCTTCTAATTTTGAGCAGTAATGGAAAAACTTCTACTAATTAATTTCCGTTTGATTAGGTAAAACAAAATGATAACTTTGCGTAAGCAGTATCAATTATTTTTAGAACGTGAAATAATTAATTAATATTTCTTCTTTTAAAAGTGACACGATTAAATTTTTTGGGATCCAAGTCATACAAAACAGCATTGGAAATAGGGGAAGCCTATTTTATTCTGAGTTAATGGGTTGAGGAACAGCAATGATACAGAGACAGATTGTGTACTTTATTTGAAAACAATTTAAGAAATATCACACGTTTGCCGTAAAATTTGCCAGCACACACTCACTGAAGGTTTAAGGATATCTTTGTTGTATTTCCAAAAGAAGTTGAAGAGTATTTAAGTTTGTAAAATAATCTGCATTTAGTTGTGAGAGTTACCTCAGCGATTTGTGAAAAAAAATCATATATTCAAGCTCTCGATTTTCAAAATATGGAACAATGCTACTTATTTATTAAAGAAAATTTTGAAAAGTGTTATTAATGTTGATTGATATTTTGATAAATTTGATGTTTTCTTTCCATAAAAATATTAGAATCCATGATAATATTTCTATAATGTGTATAGTTGAGTAAGGATATCTACCAGATCATTTATGTTAGGCAGAAGACGAATTCAACTGGATTTCAAGAAGAAGTTGATAAGTAGTATTTGAGGAGCAATTGTAAAATAGTAGGCGAGTAGGTGCCTCAGTGATTTGCGAAAGAGTTGATGTACAAGGTTTCGATTTTCGAAAATTTCAATCTTATAACATTTAATAACGAAATTTTTGAATAGTGATGTTTACCTTCATTAATATTTTAGGCTTTTTATATACAGGGTGATTCAAAATAAATTCAATAAAATCCGTTTTCAGTGCCAGAAAACACTAAAAATTGATAGATTTAAAAGTACCATAACTAGGTAAGTTTTGGTCATAAACGAATGGTATTTTTTAGTTTTCTTCTTAGACGCAAGACAGTATCTTTATAAATGCAAGTTATAGAAAAAAAGGGGGGTGGTATAAAAAATTAAATTTCATATTTTAATATGTATGAAGCCCGGTAGCTTAGTGATCAGCGCGTCGCGCAACTACGCTACAGGTCCAGAGTTCGACTCGGAACTTTGACAAGGTGCACTCAGTCTTTCATCTCTTCGGATCGATAAAAAAATGTGTCCAAGCTTGCTTGGGAACTAAACATTGAGGGTTCCGCGTTCGATTGATCACCTGACCGGGACATGTGCTGTGTAGCACCTCAGAGTCTATGGTCTAGTAAACATGGTTGTGAACTGTGGGCCAAGATCCTGAATGGATTGTGGAGCCACAGATTTTAGTTTCTTTTTTTAATATATATACATTCCCTTGCAAAACAAATGCCACATCTAAAAGCTTCAAATATATTTTTATACAGTATGTAATTGGAAGCATGTTTCTATCACCAGTGATTTAAGAGATAATTACCATTACATCTATTTCGAATAGCACAATATATTTTCTTTCCACATAATATTAAAATGCATGATAATATTTACATAATTTTGTAATGTTTTTTATAAATAATTTCGTAAACAAATAATGTAATATAGCAAGGCTAGTTTATTGAATAATTTCATTTGGCTAAGGTAACAAAAGCAAAGTATAAAATCGCAGACTAATGTAATCGATCCGGTCATTTCAAAAACTACATAAGTCCAATTTTTTTTTTTTTTTTTTTTTTTTTTTGTAAATGAGATTTTAGTAAGCAAAAATTAAATAGGTTTATTTAAATTTTTTTTTTGCCAGTCAAAAGACAAGGAAAAATTGTCATTTATCACAAAAACAACATTAGTCAATGACAATACCAAGATTATATTCCAATAGACAACAACAGAACAAGAAGAAAATATGATCGAACACGATGGCAAATATAATTATGTGCGTTAATGACTAGCTGCCAAAGATTACTAATTTTGAATATACTATTTCCGAACAGTAAATTTTGCCTTATTTAATCGCATAATTCTGCGATTTAATAATACGAATATTAATGGAAATAGTGGTATTTCGTAATACTTGACGCATCTATGCATATGCCCTTAAGATGAAGACGTAGATAATTTTGCCAAATACCTAATAAGAATTTGATAAATGCTACCCTTTTCAAAATCATTTATTGGGCATTAAATCCCACTTCTAGCAAAAACAACATGAATCCAAAAGTTTTTTTTGTTTTTTTCAATATTAATTTTTATAAAATAAATAACGGATAACCAATATACAAAGTTAGAGATTTGAGAAATATAATGAGCTAAAAAATCTTTTTAAGAGAATCTAGCATTTGTGTGCAGTACAATTTTTATTGATTCCGGAATTTTTTTGAATCTGTGACTTATGGTAGTTTTTGAAATGACTTCTATTGAATTCTATTAACTCCTATGCTATAGTCCGTAATCGAAGGTATATTTTCAAAGTTAAGAACCAAGTTCTTACATTTTAGTAACCTGTACATGTATATAACTGATCAAAGAGTAGTAGCACTTTACAGTATCTTCAACTTAATATAACCTTATTAGTAATAGAAAAAAGTAAACTTATAAGAGCTTTGGAAAGAATTTTTAACAAAAAGACACATTTAAGTCTAGAAAGACAGTCCTGAAAGAAAAACAAAATACACCAATATATGTTATACTTAATCATTAAACTTCGCAAACAGATGCGAGAAGTACCATTCGACTGGAAATTGTGCCTACTCTCCGAATGCGATTGTAGTTTTTGAAATAGGAATCATCTAAAAGTTGGATCCACTTACATTTTTAAAATGGTAACACTCTTTTGTGACATTGTATTTGAGTTCCTTGGATTAAAGCAGCCCGTAAAAAGGTATAGTTTATATACTTTTTAATAAATCTGCATGGATTCATAAAATAAAAGTAGTAGGTGTTCATCCATAAATTTCGAATAACAAAATTAAGATCTTAAAATGAAAAGTACCTGGAACACACAATTAGTTGGCAGAAAAATTGTACAGAGTTTCTAAATATAAAATAAACTCCTTTTATGAAAGAAAATTCTACAATTTTTCTATTGGTTAGTTCCTATGTTATTTTCTATCGATGCTTTGATAACAATAGAGGGTCTCTTTAGACCTCGAAAAGTAAAAACGTCCTTCCGACTTGTACCGGGAGGAAAAGGTAGCTTTCCTATATCTTCGTTTTAAAATTTTAGCTATTGTTACGAGAAAAGACCAAGCTAAATTTCGAAGAAACCTATATTCGAGAAGATTCGTTAATACTGAATGTGAATAATAACTTCGCCAAACTAGTCAGTTGTAGCCAAGTTGGCTTCATTTGTGGCAACTTATTTTGGTCGCCAAATTTAGCGATATTTCGCCAAATATCGCCAAACTTGGCAAGAATTTGACACTAACGGATATGAATATAGCTTTATGCGTATAATATTGGGAAAAGGATTACATGAAAGATAATTTTCGAGAAATCACATTCACTAAAACTTATAAATTAATCCGTTTTAATCTGCCGTCTTCTTTATAAGTATCAGCCACCCTAGAATTTCAAACTGCTATATCTCAGCCGTTTTTTAAGATATAGGCAAAACAAAAAATGCCCTGGAATCCTTGTATCAAGGCCTAACACTTAAGCAAAAATAAATTTAAATTTCTATTTTTTTTACATATTTTTGAGTTTTAAATCTTTCAGTGGCCGCCATTTTGAAACAAGATGACGGACCAAGCTGGCCAACGAACTCGGTCAAGATATTGGTGAACACATTCTTAGTTACATCCAAATCAGTTTATAAATACGAGTGCTATCGTATGTCAAAGATCAAATATATATATATGGATATATATACTATATATATATATATATATATATATATATCAACATTTGAATGAAGGGTAGTTTTGGGATCTGGAGGTAATGATCGCTGAAAATATATTGAAATTTTCCGGAATTGCTTCCCTCCGAATGGCTGCAATGCAATAGGTAGCTTTTCACTTTTTGTAATGAAAGCTACCTAATATGCCTATATCCCGAAAACCAATGATTAGAATTAACTGTAAACTTACACAGCCATGTTTTTGCAATTGTGGTTCGTTTTATGCAAAAATTAATGTAGGTCATAATTCATGATTTTTTAATACGAAGTTTATTAATAATTTTCGTAATTAAAAATATGTGTTTGAATCAAAAAGATGACTAAACCATGTTTGGGTCATTCTATCTTATTTTTAAAAAAATCAATCGGATGATTTTTTGGGAAGGTATGATTGTCATTTTGATTTTACATTAGCGTCCTCAAACTTTGACCTCTTCCAACTCTTCGAAGATTTAAGAGAAAGTATATAATCCATACTTTTTTTCGGATTGACTTGGTCGAAGGAACTTATTATGTCAAAAGTGGGTATTACCATTTGGAAATTGAAAGAGGGTGTAATTTTTAATATGTAGACAATCTTTTTTTATAAAATTGCACTCATATTTTGAAAATAGACACAATTCCTAGTTGAATGGTATCTCTAGCATTTCAATACGACAATTTGGTAATAAAATATCATGTGGTGGTACATTTTCTTTTCTTTTTTATTTAAGCCTGTACATACACGAACGTTTGTTTATTTTAATTCTTAAAATGCTTGTTTTCACAATTCATATTATAATTAGGAATTTTTAGGTCTTTTGATATGCATCTTTTGAGGAGGAAGTCATCATGAAATGAAGTTATAGGGGGAAAGAAAATATAGCCATATCTTAAATACAATTACACAAACATTAGTATATATTAATCGATCACAAAACTTATGACATGTTTTCACATGTGTTGTACAGGTATATGAACAATTAAAATCATACTTATAAATAAAATAAACGAAAAATAAAATCATTATATTATAATTTATGACTAAAATAGTATAATTATAAGGAATAAAATAATTTCTAGCCTTTTAATTGTGTTACATATCCAAACATGATAGTCATCGCTTATTTGCATTTGGCATTTCACATCTAAAAGGAAACCATCATACTAACTTTGCATAGAACTTCAATATAAAATACTCTCAAACTTTTGTCTGGCTCAATTAACCTGTGAGATTAAAAAGGTACATTTTTCTTTCTTTAGCATCTCTTTTCAGAAACTATTTCATTATTTGTAACATATATAACTTTCATCATTTTATAGAATTATGAAACGAATGCGCCAGATTTATTTTATTATCGTCATGGATAGATTCAATTGCAGCAGAGCCGTGATTTTACGTTTTTCTATGTTATAAAAATGTATATTTTTTTTCCCCATGTGTAGCAAAATCGTTTACAAAACGGCAATACAATGTCATAGTTTCGTAGTTACCAGTTGCTCTAATTTCGGATTAGGGTATTTGAAGCATCGATTTCTGCTTTAAAATGTATAGGTATCCATATATATATTTTAATTATCTTCGAAATTATTTTTTGAAAAAAAAATATTAATTGTAACCTATGAATTTTTTAAGAAAACTCGATTTCTAGGTGCAAAAAATATGCAAATCTAAAATTACAGTTTCATTCCGACTAATAGTTTTTCTTTTCTACTCTAGGCAAATTCTTTTATTTTGGCAAACTTTTATCGGAAGAATTTTTTTTTTAAATTTCTGTAGGGTTAATCCTTTTTTGCTTAACATAGTCTTTACATGAAATTTAGAAGTATAGTTTCTTATTATTTATATACAAAGATTTACAAAAAATGAAAGAATTTTTAAACACCAAAAATTGGTTTTGAAATTTCGAAAAAAAAATTGTTAAACCTTCCTCGAAGTCGTTGAATACAATGTATTTTTTGCAAGACTAATTTCTGTTTTAATTATATATAAATATATATATATATATATATATATATATATATATATATATATATATATATATATATATATATATATTATGTATGCAGTCCGACCTCGATATTTCGAACCTCCTTATCTCAAAACCCTTGATATCGCGAAAAAAGAAATTTCCACTGCATTTCCATCAAAATTCTCATGTATTTTTCATAGTTATCTCGAAATATATTTTTCAAAACCCTTGAAATATCGAAATTTTTTCTACAGAAATTAGTTTGACTTTTTACTATTTGCTATTATCAGCTGCAAAACCAGTTTTATCTGGATGCTGATTTCCCACTCTTTTATCCCTTTGTTGATATAAAGAACTTAAAGGGTAAGAAATAAAGGCTTTTGAAGCCGTAACTAACGAAACAGTGCGTGCAAATAGCTACACTAAAAAGCACGCTGTAAAGAGAAATCCAATCACTTTTTCTTCCGAAACAACTGAATGCATTTTTTAATGAAGAATTGGATATCAAAACAGGCATGTATGTATATAACACAATTTTTAAATTATTAAAACGTTGAGAAGAGTAATTTGTTAATTATTACTAGATTGTGGGAGTTTTTGATGAATCGTATTTTTTACAGCAAAAAGCAGTTTGAGAGATTAGATCTTCTGATTTTGTCAAAACCTTGATAACTCGAAACCTTTGCAACTCTAATTTTTATCTCTTCCCCAGAGATTCGAGATATCAAGCTTGTGCTGTATATATGTGTGATTTCTTGCCTCTCTTGTTATCCTATTTGTCTATCCTTATCTCCATCTTCCCCTATATTTAAAGATCCAGTATAGTAAAAATGTGGCTATGCTGCACTTTTATTTTAACCCCTATTTTAGTATTGTTGCTCCGAAGCAAAATGTTTTTATAATGCTTTAGAACAACGGAAACAAAAACAACTATTGTCAGTTGTTTTATGTCAGATGATAAACTCATGCAACGTACCATTTAATAGAGTTTCTAAAGACAAGATTTTTGTAAAAGATTTGAGAAATACATATTGCCAGAGCAACAACTGAACAACGCATTAATCTGATAAATTAATTGCACCAGACTGATTTATATTGAGCCTATCGGAAGGTTATTATTTCCTTTTTTTCTCACACAAAATATTTGAAATCAGTATCATTCTAAAAAAAGAAATTCGGACGGAACTACTCTTAATCAGCTTCCAACTTGTAGCTCGGTAGTTGTAGCGATGCTTTTCTTCCACTCCTCATTTGTGCAGGTTCCTTTGCCAGCCCACCAAGTCTGGATGTCGGTATAAACTTTTGGTACCACAGGCGCATGAAGCAGTGCACAAAGTCTGCACCAGAACCGCGTGTTGATGAATTCACCCGAATTCTTCCACTGGAAGTATGAATTGAAGAGAGTATCGTTTTTGTCCAGCATGTGGAGATACTCAGCCAGTTCAGCAGGACCTGAGAAGTCTTCGACGTGGATGTAAGAGTGGGGTGGGGCCACTCTCGAGTAATCCTGTGGACGTGCACCCATTACGATTGGAATGACATTTTGTCTAAAAAGAAACGATCATACATGTTAAGATCAGTAAATAAATAAATATTAATACAATCCAAAAACATATGCATGGTGATCAAAAAAGATTGGACAAACTTTAAGAGGTGGTAATGCACAAATAACAAACAATTTTTCTATGGGAAAGTAGGGTCACAATCGGGGTTCTCACTGGCTTTTAACTAACCTTAGCAATTTGGCTAATCAAAAATATACATATATATATATATATGTTATATAAAAAATTTATTTCCTTCGCATTTATTTCGCATTAGTCCTTTAAATTAATCTAACTTCTGACATAGTCAGTATTTCCTTAATTCTTAATAATATTTATTCCTATTTAATGTCCTTTTAAAAGTAATAACCCGTTTATTAATAATTATCTTATTCCAAATCTTAATCTAAAATTTTAAGTTCATTCGTAACTTTTATCAGCTCCCTAATCTATAAAATTCTGAGAGAAGCTTTTGTCATTTCGAATGTTTTTAAAAGCTTTTTTTTTTTTAATTTTATTCCATGCTTTGCTTCGCGCGTTGGGTATTTTTCACTTCAAAATCAATGCGCCGTTGCGTTGGGGATTCTTTAGTGTTAAATCTTCTCTCTCGCGCCCCATTCGCTTGGCTTGAACTCGCCTCTCACTCATTGGTTCGTGCGCTCGTTACGTTGTCATCAGTAACCCTACGCGCCGTGAACAAAACTGGCTTGCACGCTTTTGGAGAGCAGCTTTTTGTCGTATTTGGAAGTGTAACCAAATGGTTATCTGGTGTTGAAGTCACGTAGGATTTTCATATCAGCTCTTTAAGATCTTTTAAATGATGTAGTGAGCCATCGTCAAGCCTGAGGGCTATAAGTTTATACCGAATACTGTGGGAACTGTTACTTGCATCGCTCCTGTTCATAAATAAAAAGATTTATCCGGAAATTGGCTGCTCCTTATTGACGAAACTCTTGTGGTGTCTCATCATTGCCTAAACTCATCGCCATGATTATTGATTACGACTGCAATAACGCACAATCTTCAACAAACTGACATTTTTTCATGGAATAAAAAATCATCTTCGTAAAAACTGCACATATATACTCAAATCAAAATAATGTTATATGTAGATTCGTCGTGAAACACTGATTCTAAAACCTTTCTTTAAACTCTCTGCACTCAAACTTTAATGCACTCTTCATCCCTCTTTATTTTTCAATATGTGTTTTCAATATGTGTTCAATATAATTTTTTATAATTATTTTCAGAGCAGTTAATGGTCTGAATTTAAATATCGGCTGTAGAAATTAATAAAACAAATGTATTCTAGATGCTTTACAAAGTCGAGAAAAAAAAAGCTATCTAGCCCTATTTGTCTCTAATAGTGTTACGATACAAAACCAGAGTTAACCCTAGATTCTGGAATAGCATTTAATTGGTTAAATACTAATTTAAAAAAATACATATTAATACAAGATAAGGAAACTCAAGGAAAGTCAAGGAATTTCCCTGACTTTCGATCATATAAATACCAGTATTACTTAGAGGGGAAACTCTCCTCATTCAATCACGCGATTACATGAGTCGAATTTTTCTATAAGAAATTGCTGGTATTTTTCTTGAAACTGTAGGAACCCTGTAATACGTTGTGAAGAAAAATCAAAATGCAAATAAGTTCCAAAAACTTTCAATCACTCAATAATATGATTGAAAGTGTCGATGAAAGAAAAAAAAATCGACTATCACAATTTACGGATTTTAGTTCTCACCAAATGAAGCATCTTGTCGAAATTTGGCGCAATTGCGATCGGTAGCGAGAACCTGTCAAAATTCACTCATCCAGTCAAAAGAACAAGCTATCTCATTCGATTCAAAATTAGGATCTTTTGTTCAGAACTTAACAATAATAATGAAATTTGAAGCAGATTGACCTTTATTTGTGTAAAATGTAAAGATATTACGGGAAATAGCAGAAGTGGCTGCCATCCTTATGCAAATAACGCTGAACTGGACAATACCTATTAGGTAGCTTTCAATACAAAAAAGTATAAAGCTACCTATTGCAGCCGTTCGGTGGAAAGCAGTTCCGGAAAATTTCGATATATTTTCACCGATCATGACCCCCAGACCCCAAAATCACCCTCCGTTCAAATGTTGATTTATATATATATATATATATATCTGACCTATGTCATACGATAACGCTCGTATTTATAAGTCGATTTTGATAAAACTAATTGTGTGTATTAAGGTCACCAATGCCTCGACCGAGTTCGTTGGCCAGCTTGGTCCGCCATTTTGTTTCAAGATGGCGGCCATTTAAAAATTTAAAACTAAAATAAATCTACAAAAAAGTTAAAAAATTAAATTTATTTTTTAATTAAGTGTTAGGCCTTGATACGAGGATTCCAGAGCATTTTTTGGTTTACCTCTATCTTAAAAAATGGCTGAGATAGAGCAGTTTGAAATTCTAGGGTGGCTGACATTTTGAAACAAGACAGCCCATTGCAAAAATTTTCATTGTTGTAATCATTTCCCAGTCATACGCATAAAACTATATATTCATATCCGTTAGCGCCAAATTCTCGCCAGACTTGGCGACATTTGCGAAATATCGCCAAATTTGGCGACCAAAATAAGTCTTCATAAATGAAGCCAATTTGGCTATTGCTCAATAATTTGGCGAATTTCTTATTCAGATTCAGTATTAACGAATCCTTTGTAAACGTTTTCTTTGCATTTTAACTTGCTATTTTCGTGTAACATTAGCTAAAATTTTAAAACTAAGATATAGGAAAGCTACCTTTTCCTCCCGGTATAGGCCGGAAGGACTTTTTTTAAATATAGTTGACAGTTCCATCACTTTTCATGCTTTCACTGAATTTCACACAAAGGAAGGTAAGTCTATTGAAAATATCTTTATTTTAGTTAAAGTTATGAACAATAGTTATTTTCGGGTTTGAATGAGACACTCTGCATTTATGAGTAAAATATAAATTTAAGCTCTTAAAAAAAATACAGTGGAATTCCGTCCGAAGTCTATAATTTTCCACTTTTTTAACACACATAAAATATTTAGTCTGTCATTTCCACTGTCTGTCCACATTTTAATGGGTCGCAGGGGTGGATGCAAGTTTTTTTTTTCTTAGGACCCATTTTTGTGAAAAATAAAGGTTATTTTTGTGAAATCTGTTATATTTTTGTGAAAAATAACATTTTGTAACGAAAGTTGAAATCCAGTTACTGAAATTCGAACCAAGCATTTATTAACAAAAACTTTTTTAAATCCTTTTGCTGAAGTTTTCCTCTCTGATGAACTTGTTTGTTTACAAATTACACATTTTAAAAAGTCACAAAATAATAAATAATTAATAAATAGTGAGTTATTATGGAATAGAATTTTGTGAATGTGCCTATTTTTTTAAAAGAAATTTTATGAAGGGGCCTGTTTTGTTATAAAGAATTTTGTAAAGGGACCCATTTTATCAGATTGATATTTATGAAGGGGCGCATTTTATTAAATTGATTTTTGTGAAGGGTTGTTAAATAGGCCCCAAATTTTGCCTGGATTGACCCTTGGGTTGATATCGGCAAACAGACATTAAGCAATTTTTGAACCTGTCGCGTTTTTAATGGTACAAAGTTTTCTTTCTCTTCATTATTGTCCCTGGCAATTTATTGATCACCCAATAACCAAAGTTATATCAAAGTTGCTTTTGAAAAATTAATGTATAAAAGCAGTTCCCATTTTTTTCGGTCAGTTTGTAAAAAAAACTACGCATAGAAAAGAAAACCATCCACTTCTAAAACTTTGGAATACATATGAATAATTTACGAGAACACAAAATCTTAAACATGTAAAATAAATAAATAAATAAATAAATAAATAAATAAATAAATTATTTTTATATTAAATAAAAGTCCTTTTCATTCTGAAAATTCTAAAGATTTGATACCAGATTTATGTTTTACACTTTTTATTTCAAAAATATCCAGCAAACAATGAACGTAATTGGGTCATATTACGGAAAACGTTACATTTTGACCCTACAAATTTCAAGAATATTTAAACCAACTTTTTTATATTAATATCCACTGTTCATCTTTCACTTTTTTCAGGGTTTTTTAGGTGGTCTCATAATTTTTTCATTATTTGATGGTTAATTTATTGTTTAAACGTGTAAGGGTTAATTTTTTTTTTTTTACAATATTGAGTGGAGGATACTGTTTTGTTTCATACTGAAACGCTTATTGAAGGTGCGATATGAAAAAAAAAATATGTATATGAATTAAAAACCTATTTTTACTAAATACATGATGCTTACTTTTCAAAAACGGAAGATACTTTAAGTTCATGACCTTTTCTAGTTCAATGAGAATAATTCAAAATCAACTTGAGAATGAGATTAATTCGAAAAATGAGACTAATTCGACATCAAGCGATAATGTGCACATTTGTGGTTGACAAATGAAATTACAGATAGATGCCTCCAGCCTCTGAATATTTTTATTAGGACACTTAACAATATTTAATTTACATACTATAAAGAAAGGATCGTGTTTTTGGCCCATGAAATAAGACTAAAATTCGATTTTGTTACACTGACTTAATTATTTCCCTTTTTAATATTAGAAGGTTTATCCTGTACGATTTCAACAATATTTTTTGCATTTTGTTCGGATTTATATGACTTACACAAGCTCAAAGTTCGTATTATTCGTAGTTTTTGATGAAAACTACGTAATTTCTCCTAATTTTACCTCAATTTTACCTCAATTTACCTCAAGTACAATATATTTTTTAATATTTTACTATGAGCGCAGCTTTGCAACACTTTTATTTTTATATATACTGTACATTTTGGTGTATTTTATAATATATGTAAAGAAGAAAGTGTTGCACGATTGCGCTCCTATAAATAATTGGGGTAAAATGAGGAGAAATTGCGCATTTTTCATCAAAAACTACGAATAATACGAACTTTGAGCTCTTCTGTAAGTCATATAAATCCGAACAAAATGCAAAAAATATTGTTGAAATCGTACAGGATAAACCTTCTAATATTAAAAAGTGAAATAATTAAGTCAGTGTAAAAAAATCGAGTTTTAGTCTTATTTCATGGGCGAAAAACACGGCTTACAGACCCTGATCCTTTTCAGAGAAAAAAAAATATTTTATTGAATAAATAATATATTTATGACATTCACAAAATAAGTGAAAGTTTTAATAGAGGATATCAGTTGTGATATATAATGGAGGTATACAAATATCCATTTCTTCATTATCGCAATCAAATATAAAATCCTCACAAATCACCAATCATCATCAAATACACTTTGTTTTAATGTATTATATTGTGTGAAACTTTTAAAAATCTCTCTATTTTTAAAAAATGGTTGTGTCAAAGTTAACTAAAAATAAGTGAAAAAGTAACATTTTCTGTAGAATGACCTAGTTACAGTGACGGAAACTAAGGTAGGGGGGATGGGCAGGGGAGGGGGACAGTTGTCCCGGCCGCTGGTTTTGGGAGGGTGCCAAAAAACGGAAACATACAAAGATTAAAATCAAAGGAAAATTGAAATTGTGCATTTTGTGAAAATATTGAATTTAATTTTGGATAACTGGCAAAAATGAAATTTGGTAAACTAGAATCAGTTATAAAATGAGAAAATTGGAATATTAACATGGTGCAAGTGAGAAAATTGGAAATTTAACATGGTGCAAGTAGGTTGTTTCTCGACAACTATAATCGATCACCTTCAGAAAACCTTCACTTCATCATACTAGGCTATCAGATTATACTTTTTCGACCATTTGGCTTACTTAACTTGTAAACTTGCAGATAAACTTTTCTAGTTAGGGATCGCAGTTATAATTGGGCGATTAATTTGGTTGGTTGGTTGGTTGAATGGTGCTTTATGGCACAAAGTTCCTTTTGGGACATGCTGCGCCAAAAAAGGTTTAAAAATGAAGCAAAATTTAAATTTAAAATTGATTTAAAACTTTGGGCTATTAAGTACTGCAGATTTAAGTATTTTTGACTTCTTTCATACTATCCATAAACTACAACTTAAACTATTACTTTTTTTAGCCTTCTAAAGAATTCTTATCTTCGTAGGGTTAAAGTGCAGCAACAATTTTACTGTACAATCAAGTATTTGAAGCAACACTTCACTAATATGCAGTTATTTTTAAAGAGATGGTAACATCACCATTTTCACAATTTGTCACTTACAGGATGAACCAAAAGGTAAAGGATTGAAAAAAAGTCTTAGAAATGCCGCTATGCATGAGAAAGATAAACAACACGTGGTGCACGTGATCTTCATAGTGGGCCATTGCTGATCCATACGTTATTTTAGTGAGTTTGTTGGACAAAAAAAAATGAAAAATACTGCTACCGTGGCAAAGAAATGTCTAAAATCACTGTAGTTTCAAGCCTCTATCTAAGACATTTATCATATATTATCAATATCATCAAATAATTTAAAATTTTCTGGCCCACTTTTTTATCGACCATGTGATGATATTGCATTACATGTGAGAAGTTTACTCAGATAGAGGTTTCAAACTACTGTGATTTTAGATCACTGCAGTTGTATTAAACAAATAACTATTATGAAGTAAATGAATTTTCATATGATGATGACAACACTTGAAAATACTCTAAAACTAATGATTTAGGAATTAACTTTTCATCAACTATAAGAAGGGATACCTATATATAGGGGAAAGTAGGGTAAAACCGGATACCTAACGGTTTTCCTTTGTTGACAAAAGTCTAGAAAAGCGGAAAAATCTTAACACTCCGCAAAAGTGTTTGGGGACATCTGGGATATTGAAAAACCACACCTGTTGCCACGGGAAAATTCTTCTGTACTTGGGAAAAGACGTTTTCTGTAGAACCATCTGAAACAGCTCCGAATTTTGGTGGTAGGGTAACACCGGGTACTAATCAGAAATTAAGTTTTTACACTTCCAGTAATAAAAAGTTTTATTGCAATAAATTTTGAATCAAACTTTAAAACATATATATACAATTTTTAAGGTCGGTAACTTTTTTTTAGATTTTGAAGAAATTTGTAGTGTTGTCAAGTAATTGTTTTCTCAGCTTTTACTTCTCGTATCTGGTGCACGCCTCATATACCCACTGTTTTCAGACTGAATATTGTACTATCTATCCTTCACCATCTGTTGAGGGAAGAAACAATTCATTGCAAAATTCAATGCAAAACCATTGGTACACTGTTTTGTCCAAACAGATGACTAAAAATCAATATGGTCGTTCTCCTAGATAGCTGGACGTACACATTTTACTTGGCATCAAAATATTGTGTGAAAGCTATAGTAAACAGTGGTTTTCTTACCTAAATCGATCTGCCAGGCTGGATTTATTTAAAAAGCAGAAAAAGGCAGCGAAAAATTAAACCTTTCAGGTGAATTTCTTTCCAATAGCACTGCACGGACACAGAGATTAACTGAATTTAAAAGCCGATGACACACTCCTAGGGGATGTAGTTAAGAGGGGTGCTATCCACAGGACAGCTCCCATCAACGAGAAAACAGGGTACCCGGTTTCACCCTACTCTCCCCTACCTACATATACATGTATAACCATTTACATATGTATATACCGGGTATCCTAAAATGGACTGACTTATTTTAAAATTCAATAACTTCCAAACGGTGGCAGATATTTAAAAAATTCATGCGGGAGGGTTATGTATTATGTCAGGAGTTTTTTTTTTTACTGCGATTCCTGATTTTAGTTCGAATTATCAGCAATAGATGGTGCTGCGAGCAATAGACATCCAAGACAAAAGCAGAAACTACCCAGCATCGATGTAAAGGAAGGAGGTTCAATACATGAAGTGGGTCTCCTTCACCAATAAAATCTTATTCAGAATCGAACCCTACGAACAAGATTGTATTAGCGAATGAGATCCACTCCCTGCATTGAACCTCCTTCCGTCGCATCAATGCTGGGTGATTTTAGTTTTGGCCTGGATTGCACTCCTATCGTTCGCAGTGCCATCTATTGCTGCTAATTCGAACTAAAATCAGGAATCGCAATAAAAAAAAACTCCTGACATCTTACATTACTCTCCTGCAAGAATTTTTTTTAATTCTGTCAGCGTTTAGAAGTTATTAAATTTTAAAATCCGACAGTCCATTTTGCCAGATAACATCGGTCATCGAATATTTAACCCTTTATCTACCGACGGCACTTTAAAGTATCATTAAAAGAAACTTGTTATAAAATTCATTTAACACATCTATTGGCAGTAATGCAAGTTAGCATGAGTTCTAGACACTTTACTTTATCATCTTCCAAAAACATTATTTGCTGTACAAGGCAAAAATATTTTTTAATGGCTATTTTCTTTTTCCAATTGCAACTGCTCATCTTTTTTTTTTATGTTTAAAGACATTCAATTGAAAGTTTCAGTTTTCTGAAAAATTTCTATGTTTATAAGGTCATTCATTACTTTTGTATATTTCATAATTGTTCAATTTGCTAAAAACAATATCCTGAAGAAATGATTTCGGTAAAGTCATAAATAGTCTACAAAATCCCTGTAAATACTCATTCCATTTTAGTTCATTACATTTTAGTAAGTGAAAATTTCCTAAAATTTGCTGATAAAATGATTACAGAAATCTACAAACATATTTTTAATTTTGAATATACATAAAAAATGCTTTGGAAGGCAAAATTTTTATTAATTCATAATTTGGTACATAAAGGGTTAAATTTAAGTTAGTTAGAAGGTCAGTAGAAAAAAAATTCTTAAGATAACCTTATGTTGCAGTCTTGGATTTCCCATTCATTCTGGGAATTTTCGCTTGCGTACCTGAAGCAAAAATTCAGTCTGGCTGGAAAATATCGATTTGGCTCTATGCCATAAACTCTTTCAGTAAAATTTCAGACATCGCAGAAAATATTCTTTCGTTTTTACATTGCATTCAAAAAAGGGAATTTTATGTGTTGAAGATAATAATCTTAAGTATCTGTTGTTTAAAAAGCATTTATTGATTCTAGAACTTGTTTTTCTCGCTGTGATCTCCCCCCTCTACCTCCCAGAGATACACAATGCACATGCTAGTGCATTGAAAGAGAAACAGTAATTTGTAACTTCCAAAAATGTTTTCGCATTTTTATGTATTCTGAATGTATTATAAATCATATTTCTAAACACTATGAAATATATATATATACAGGGTGTACATAATTAAAGCTCACCTACTCAGAGCTGTCTGTAGTAGAAATTATTCATAAAAAAATTATGAAATTTGGAATGCTTCTAAATGAAAGAATGTGAAAAAATTTAGCAGAAAAAAAAATTATTTAAAAAATGGCCCCCAGAGGGAATTTTTTTATAAAAAAAATTTGGCATATATGCAAATTTTAGCAACCACGTAATGCATCTGCTCGCATGCAATGAAAATGTTAAAGAAAAAGACACAATAAATCTCTTGTTAGTAGCATGCCTTTTCCATGGTAAATGTCATGCAGTTTACAAGATCGTGCTTTACTGGTGAAACTTTTTAATCAAAATGGTGATTCTGCACCAGAAGCTTTGCGGAGGTTTCGAGCTTTAAAAAACATTCGCAGAGTTGCAATGACTGCAAACGGAACATTGCCAGAACTCAATGTGAGTATTTCCCGTCACGCCCTCAACATTTTCAAGAATCGTGTGAATGTTGAATATGCTATTTTGCAATTTCAAACGATACTTGACAATAATAGCCGACTCATTGAACAGTATTTGTCTTGATAAACCAGTTTTACAGTTTATAATCTTGTATTTTGTTAAATTATTGAAAAATTTTAATAATACGCCCTCTGGTGGCACATTTTTGAAATTTATTTATTTTCATTCTAAATGTCTTTCGCACCCTTTCGTTTAAGCGCAAACCACATTTCATATTTTTCTGAATAATACTTTTGACTACAGACAACTCTGAATAGGTGAACTTTAATCATGTGCACCCTGTATATACAGGGGGTGGATAAAATAATACGAACACTCATGAAAAATGGTGAAAAGAGCAATATCTAGAAAAATACATGAGGAATTAACCTGAAACTGCAGGTGTGTAAACAGTATTGTATAAGTTATATATTTCCGTGAAGATGTTTTCCCGAAAGCCCATAGGGGCCTGTCAACAAATTGAAAAAGGACGAATATCTTTTGGATAACCCTGTAAAAACTAATGTAGCAATAGCGTTCAAACTCGAGATTATTAATAAGTTGCTTATTTTAATATACTGCGTTCATTTTTATGAGGATAGCATGCATACTCGTAGAGAAATTAAGGTTTTTATAAAAACAGTCCCAAATTTCGATTAGTTTTTTGCTTATAATTTGCAAAGTTTTTAATATAAAAAAAAGTTCTTTTTAGAAAATATGACAAACAACATTGTACTTAATACTCTGCAATCAGAATTAAAAAATAATAAAAATTGGATGAAAAATGAGCAGGTTTACTAAAAAATGTTTCACTGCAATCAAAATATAATATGCATAATGTATTAGCTAAGTATATAGATCAACTTTTGTGAAAGTCTCAAAATCATAGCTTGAAAATTCTGTAAATTATCGTCGATAGAATAAGCTCGAAATCCGTTGTTCCCAAAAGGAAGCAAAAATATGAGGGGTTGTATCCAAATATAGTAGTACGTGCAATATTGTGTACGCTATCTTGGCACTAATCAACAGATATTTGATACAACCCCTCATCTTTTTGCTTCTTTTTGGGAACAACGGATTTCGAGCTTATTCTATCGACGATATTTTACAGAATTTTCAAGCTATGATATACAGTAATAAACAGTAAAATAAGCAGTAATACGATACCGCACATGCCCGGCAGTATATTACTGCTTATTACTGTTTATTTACTGCTGTTTATTACTGTAAATTTTACGATATAATACTAGCAGCTGGGATCGCAGTATTATACAGTAAAATCAGCAATTTTTTTTTGCAGTGTAGAGCGCTAAGCGAAGTCTTTATTTACTTATTTATCTACATATTTAAAACGCTAAACGTTTTCTTTCGACAGTTCGTGAGAAAAAAACTACTTCCTCAAATTACATTATTCTTATTTTAAATGAAAGATATTTGGCCACAGATCTGTTATCGTGCATTTGTTTATTCAATACGTTTATTAATTAGCAGAATTTTAATTCTAAACGTTCTTAAGATGCACGCGAAACTTCATCCATTATGCACAGCGATGTTTGATTTGTCCATTTATGCTTGATAAAGTTACCATTACATTTTTTAAATTTAACGTAATTAGTCTAACTCGTAATTACGTCTAGCATATCAACAAGAAGTGGGCGAAAATTTGATTATAAAATTCCGTCTTTATATACAAAATCCATGTTGAGTTAAATAAAAGAATGTAAAAAAGCATTATTGTCATGCATATTAGCGTCTTTCTTTGCTATCGAAACAAAACTCCAAGGGTTACAATCAAGCTAAAAAATCTTTACGAGAATAACGACATATAACGAGTAAAATTTTGTTGCCGCGATGACTTTTGACAAAATCAGACTCTCCGATAATATGACATGAAGCCTGCCATTATCGTCAACATAGTGATGGAAAATTGTATTTGTAAACTTGTCTAAGCGAGTATCGACAAGTTTTGTAATGAAGGTTCACATAGTTTTGGTTTAGACAAAATCTTCCAATTTGAGTATGCGCACTGTGCGTATGTCACCTACTGTCTTTTAAAGATGCTCTATTAAGTCTCTGGGAAGAGAAAATAGAAATTAACAATGAAAAAATTAGCTAGTGATGAACTTATCCAATCTAGAGTATCCTTACGAGAATAACGATATAAAAAAAGTAAAAGGTCGTCGCCAAGAAGATTTTAGACAAACCCATATTTTACGATTATATGAAATGAGGCCTGCCATTATTGTGAACCTAGTAATTGAGAATTCTAGTAGTTGTAAACTTGTCTAAGCGAGTATCGACAAGTTTTGTAATGTAGGTTCACATAGTTTAGGTTTAGACAAAAACTACGAATTTGAACATGCGCATTGTGTGTATGTCACTAATATCTTTTAAAGATACTATAAATTAAATCTCTGAGGGGAAAAAAAAAAACAGAAATTATTAATGAAAAAATTAGCGAGGATGAATTTACCCAATCTAAAGTATCCTTACGAGAATAACGACATACAAAAAGTAAAATTCCGTTGCCAAGAAGATTTTTGACAAAACCATATTTTGCGATAATATGATAATTATCGCAGAGACCTGCCATTATTGTAAAACTAGAAATTGAGAATTCAAGTTGCAAACTTGTCTAACCGAGTATCGACAAGTTTTGTACTGTATGTTCACATAGCTTAGGTTTAAACAAATAACTACGAATTCGAGTATGCGCATTGTGCGTATGTTACCTACTCTCTTTTAAAGATCTTCTAAACTAAGTCTCTGGGGAAAAAACAAAAATTAGCAATGTAACAATTTTTGAGGAAGAACTTACCCAAGACCATTTATGAAAAATTTCTCGCTGATGTAATCTTTGCAGTTTGAATTTTCGAAAGCAAGGTAAAATTTGTAGTCCTTATTTAGTAGTTGGAAGCATAAACCAGCTATTGATCGTGAGCATTTCATTTTACCACATTTCCCATACAAATCGACTTCGATATATTGGGATAGTTCCTTCGCATACTGTAATCTTTTATTTCTTGCCGAACAGTTGGAAACAAACCAAGCCACTTTCTTCGTCTTGCCAGCTGCGTAATTACGACTTGGCAAATCGATGTCCTCTGGCTTGTAATCAGGATACTGGACAAATTTCTCGTACGGAGCCACTATATCAGAATCGTGTCGATAGGAAGCCGTCCAATTGAAGAGTCCGGCCATCTCAGCAAATGACTGTGTGTGCAATGGACATTCAAGTAGAAAGAGTAACCACACCTAAGATATAAAATGAAATCAAAAAATTAGTATCACTATAAAAATAAAAAATCAGACTTTAATTTAAAAACATAAAAACAACATTAAGATAAAATAAAATTAAAATAGACGTTTCGTGCTATAAACATAGCACCTCATCAGCAAAAGCATCAATATCATAAACAAAAGAAACAGTCATTCAGCCTTTTCCAATTGCTTAAGATATTGATGTTTTTAGTTTTTACTGATGAGGTGCTATGTTTACACTGAGAAAAAAAATACCTCCTTCAACTAGAATGAATAGTTAGACTGGTTCTAAATCGCTAAACTAGAAATATAGAAGTCCGAGCTATCGAATAGGGTAAGCAACTGAACTGAATAGACGAAATGGTCGAGAATTTCTAGTCTCTTGTTTTCTAGATGACGAAACGATAACGAATCGTGTAAATTGCGAGAAATTATCATTTTATTTCTGGAATGGATTTATAAACTAGCATTATAATTACTAAAACTAGCGACTTGGTTTCGCATCTATTTACAGACATTTTTAAATAAGTTTGACCACGAGAATATAGGAAAACACTCTTGAATTCTAATAGGAGACTCTAGAACTATATGGAAAGGTAACTAAAATTTATAGGGATGACATGGGACTATTTTTTCTAGAGCCACAATTTAGCTTCTAGTGGAGAAGGGCAGATTTTTTTCTCAGTATATAGCACGAAACGTCTATTTTAATTTTAATTTTAATTTTAATTTTAATGTATCTTAATATCGTTTTGGTGTTTTTAAATTAAAGTCCGATTATTTATTTTTATAGTGATAATTACGAATTCAGACGTAAAATACATATATATTTAAAAAATTAATTTAGTGATTATGACACACTTTGTACGTGTATTACTTAAGGGTGTTGGTCGTGAGATATCAATCCATACCAATTATATTATGTTTGAAATGGTGTAACATCATTAAAGTGCACTTGAAAAAATTTTCCCATTGACCATAATGTAACGGAATGCTTTTGACTCGCCCTGTAAAAGAACTCTAAATGCTACACGCTTTTGCTACAATAAACATCACAAACATATAAAAGTAACAGGGTAATCTGAGTATATTTACGAAAGTTAAAGCACGGGCAGACGGACAAACAGACAGACAAACTAAATTCATAAACACTTTTTCAACTATGTTGGATACAGTTAAAAAATGGTTCAAATTTTCCCATATAAATAGTGCTATTGAGGTCTACGTTATTAAAAGACATAAAATATATTGAAATTATACAACAGGTATTTATTTGCATTTGATAATATAATATATTCAAATCATAAATACTGTTAGACAATATTATATAGTAAAAACAATTATACCAGAAGCTCTGTACAACGGAAACCTGCCCGAAACAAAAAAGAATTATGATCTCGACGAAAAGACATAGATAACCAGTTACTTAACTTAAGACTTATAAGACATACTAGATGGAACCCGTCAAAACTTGACGGAAAAAAATTACAATAACAATATTAGTAAAATAAGCTTGCGTATGAAACAGTCTTTCCAATATTTTATTTTAAAAGTTTTTTTCCCACAGTGAATTGCAGTACTATTTCCGATGCAAACTTTAAACATACAATCCGTAAACAACCGTGTAATAATTCAAATTAGTTTGATATTACCGCCATATTCCCCACGGCAAGGAAGAAAATTTCCTGGACTTATGAAATATCACACAGTATATCCCTACGTTCATCTCATATTCAGTCAATAAAAGAACATAGTAAATAAAGCACACATCTGCCCCCCCCCCTGTAATAATGCAACCGAATGAGTTCCTATGCGCATGTGCATTGCATCTCCCCAAACGCACCGTCGAAATTAGACGTTAAAAAAAAAGTTTTAAAATGTTTAAATTAAAAGTTTTCAAATGTCTTCTTTAATCATTGTTGGTTTCAAATCCATATCTTCTGAAACGCATCCACTGTTGTAAGCTAATCAACTTTCCAATTCCTACTATTAGCTCACACTCTCTATATATTTATATATCTTGTTCAAATTTTCAATCGTTAATAAAATATTTTCTATTCATCCGCTCAAGTTCAAATACATTTTTTTAACTTGTCGTGGATGACACTTGATGTTAATACAGTTTTTACAAATATTAATTCATTAATTAAATTTAATTAATTAATTTTATTTTTATATGGGAGAAAAAGTTTTCTCCCATTGTTTTCATAAATGAAATAAAAGATTTTCCTCAAATTAGTGATGCCACAAAAATAAAATACCGAAACGATGATTATAAAAAAAATGTTCAATAAAGATAACGTGGGGCATTAATGCTGCACGGGTTTATTTTATATATTTATGATTAAAAAGTAGGAATTGACTTAATTTTTTTTTATATTACTTGTTATGTAAAGATGAAGAATTTGTTTTACAATAATAAATCAATCTGCAGATAAGGGAGATTTAATGTTTTCAAGAATAATTTATTTGTATGATTTCTTCGGTTCCTTTACATAATCAGAATGATTATTCCTTTTCCATCACAGTCCGGGATTTTTTCCTCTTATACAGTTAAATATCCAACGGATCTTTTAAAAAAATAATAAAATACAATTCCTAGCATATTCTGATGCAACATATAATACATTAACGAATTCAACAAATCAATTTTATGTTAATCATAAACTAAAAATAGTTTTTTTTTTTTTTTTTTTTTTTTTTTTTTGATAGATTTTAGTTTAGCGCCAAAATGCTCTATCTTATGGATAATCTGATCTAATGATTTATTAGGGGTTTTTATTAATTTTTATTTCAGTTTTTATGATGGCTAGGAAAATCTATTTTCAATTGGGGCAACTTTCCCAGGGACTATGTTACATTATTAAAGCAAACTGATGATCATTGTTGAGATAGAATTGAAAAATATTTTATGCTTGAAAATTATTTCAAAATTCAGTTTTCAAATAAATTTCAATCGAAAACTAATTTTTTCTAATTGATGATGTAAGAACTAAAATTCTAAAATGTAGTAAATAAATTGATTATTTGAAGTATTTAGCTGTCATTTTTGGCGATTTTCCTGTTATCTGTAAAATGTTTGTTTTTGATTGCTAAGAAAAATTTGGGTACTTTTCCGTTATACGGATACCATTGTCGCCAAGCATACATTTACATGCATGGCATGGTGTCCGTATAACGGAAAAGTACCAAAATTTGCGATCGATCAAATAATTGAATTTCGTTAAGCATTAAATTTTCGGCACAGATGTCACATACGCACCACATGGCGCGATTGCAACAAAATGGTAATTTTATGCCTCACATGGTAACCCGGTTATTTTGTTTATATTGCTGTTGATTTACTTTTATTTTTTAGTTTAATTCTATAAATTGTTTTTATTATGTATGTCAATATTTATTTATATCAAACTATCATTTATTTATTTTTATTTCCTTTTTTAAAAAATAATAGAAGCTATTTCATTTATTATGTTATTTTATTTTTTATATTGAAATAAAAAATCACGTGCTATTATTCCATGCTATTTGTAACTAATATTCAAAAACAAAGTTTTCGCCAAATTGGCGGGGTAAAAAAATTCTGCCAATGTGTGCAAAATTTTCTTATTTTTAATCTGAGAAAGAAACAATAATCGTGGATTTAATTAATTTTACAATATGCGGTGGAACCAAAACAATTTTGATCAAATCGGTACAAATATTGCAGACGCACCGGGGCTCATTTTTGGCGCCGAAATGACGATTTTTGTGTTGTATGGCAACCTGGTGTTTTATAATAAAATTGAATATATGTGTAAATAAATAAAATAAAATTGGTACTTTTATGTTAGCTGGGCGTCAGGGATAACTCTCCAAATCTTGCTTCAATTGGAATCATTTAAATTGCAACATTTTACGTGAGATTTGTTATTCATATTGCTATGTTTATGTTTAGATATTTTAATATGATTATACTACAGCTAATTTTAAGTAAGTTTTATAATATTTTATACTACAATGTTACAATATTACCTAGTTGATATTAGCTAATGTCAAAAGATTGGCGAACCACGGAGTTCACAGAATAAACTCTATGCCTCGAAACAGTGGGAGTTGCCGACTTTATGACATCATAAGCAGAAGTAAAAATTTAATTGAAAATTACGGCTAATTAATTAAACTTTCGAACAAACGAATGCACGATAACAAATCTGTGTCCAAATATCTTTCATTAAAAAAAGGAATGGTGTAATTTGATGCAGTAGTTTGCTCTCACGAATTGTCGAAAGAAAATGCTTAGCGTTTTAAATATATAGATAACTTATAATTTGTACCTCCTAAGACAGAATCCTTTTTTTTCGGTCCCTTACAATTCCGTCTGAGTAAGTTTTACTGCAGTTAGAAAGTGGATCTAAAGAAATTTGTGTTTTTAAAAAGTTTAATATCAGCATAATTCGAAACAGGCTTATCATACCTTACTCTATTTCAAATTTATTTTGACAATAAAAAAAGTCAAACATTTGGCATAGCTAAATTAAACATACAAATAAAAAAAAATCTTATAAAAAAAAAAAACTAAAATGTCATATTTTTACTTATCATACGATAAGTGTTCTCAAAAAGTGTGACATAACAAGTTAATATAGTTCCAGACAAACACCATTACACTTAAAATTTAAACGTTAATAATGAAGCAGCCAAACCAAAATCAAGAACATGTTTAAGCTACACAGAAAAAATAAATGGAACTGACAGGGAGGTCTTCCTAAAACACATACTCAGAATATCTTGAGAAAAATTTTGATGTTTCTCCGTATGTACCTAATATAAGATCACTGAAATTTATCTACGGAATCTCAATCGAAAGTCTGTAAAAAAATAAAAATAAATTATCGAGTTTTTACAACTAAAGGAATTTGGCGAAGAAGACAAATGTGCTCGCCAAATGCCCATGATTGAATTCACAATGCTAACTGAATTTAAATTTAAACAATGAAATAGTTTATAGCTTTTTTGTATAGGGTGCATTAGCTTTTCTATATTATGCTATAATAATGCAAATTGTAATATTTCATTTAGGGGAGATGGGGGATGAATGGGACATTTTCACAAAAATATTTATTTTATATATTTTATTTAAGTTATTATAAATATTATATGTCACATTTCATAGATTAAGTGTTTAACTACATCTTATGCACAATATTTATTCAATATTATTATTATACAGAAATATATTATGAAATAAAAAAAAGTTTCTGTATGTCCCAATCATCCCCACAGCAGGGATGAATGGGACACAAATATTTTCCTCCCTTTATTCAATGTTAAGGACTAAAAGCTGACAAAAATGCCTTCTTGGCAAAAGCTGAGATATTGTAAATTGTAATATTATCTCCAGGATTATTTGTTAGCCAATCATCTTGGACTCATCTCAGCTTTGCCTTAAAAGGCGCATAAGCAAAAGAATTCAATGGCTGAAGACTTTGGCTACAATGAGGAGGAAATGTTAAAAGAAGAATTACCATAAATTATTAATTTATCAAACTATGTAATATTATTTAGATAATAAATATATTTTTCAGCATCCTCTAGGGATGAATGAGACAATCCCATTCATCCCATTTGAAATGTCCCAATCATCCCCATGATGCATACATTCAATTGCCAGCCATTTTGTCTCAAAAATTATTTTGTCACAATGGTTAATGTTCATTCATTTTAATTACCAATATTCAGCCTTGAAATAAAAAACTACAACATATCTTAATTGTTTATATTGCATAAGATATTTAAGTAACTTCAAATGTAAAAAACTTTTAAGCAGAGTTTTCAGGAAATGCAAATTTGAAGGAAACTGAAAACAGCCATGTGGTCTTGCTTTTGGTTCTGAAGCACACTATGGTAGTGAAATCTATGAGGATAGGAAGCAACTAAAAAAAAAGTTTATTGCATGAAATATTGAGAACGTCCTATCCATCCCTTGTCCCATTCATCCCCCATCTCCCCTATTTACTTTCATTATTGAAAAATCTTTTAATATATTCTATTTTCGATTGTCCAAACACTTATTCTCACGTGTACTGAAATTAACATTTTAGACCTATTTTTCCGATTTAGAAAATTAAATCGTTATTTGAATTTTTAAAAAATAAATAAATAAAAATAATGGCTATATATTTGAAAAATACCGTTTGGATTTTATTTAAAAAATATGTAGAAAAAAGTGAAAAACATTTTGATATTGTTGGTACAGCTGTGAAAAATATGACACTGTTAAATAAAAATATAATAAATATATATGAGAGTTAAAGTTATTTTGGGAGGTTTATTTATGATTTATTTTGGAACTTTTATACTTCACCATGTTTTAATTTCCTTTTAAAATACCATATATCTTCCATTTTATTGAAATGTGATGTGCTTTGTAATAGAAACATGTATGCTGTATGTTGATTTTCGATTACTTTAATCGACTCAAAGTCATGTATGAAGCGACTGGTTAATAAACAAATTTCCTCAAGAATATTTACTAACATAAACACTTTAAACAATATTCTTTGACACGAAAACATAACTTAAATCAGAATCCATGAACGCAATAAATCGAAAATAAAATAAATGGAAACGATAAAATAGAATAACAAGGAAGTAAATTTATTCAAGACACTTAAGAAAACGCAGGAAATTTCAAGCACATGATAGAAATTTAAATGATCGTATATATAAAAGCATAAATATATAAATTCGGATATCATCAGAAGTATTTTCCACTATAAAATGTGATAAAGAGGTGGTTAATTGTATATGTTTTTTTTTTTATTATTATTATTATCGGGAGTGAATTTTTTTGCTTAATTAATGCATTGATTCTTCTTTAAATCTTTCATAAACGAAGTCACGAGTAACAAACAGCTAGTAGTGATATAATAAATGCGAAAAATACAACAGCGTTAGCGAAATTAAAAACTATAAAAATCTAGAAACAGACTTTACTAATGTGAAAAAAACTACCGAACCATGTTAACAAAGGATATGCTTTCAATTGCAAAGCAATTGATATTTCTGTATTACAAGATATTACAAGAACATATAACTATTGGCAAAATATCCCGCCATTTACTCAAAATAAAAAATCACTCAATAAAACGAACAACAAACTTTCAAAAACTTTCAATTTAAAATGATTGTGTCGATGATTGCGTGCGAGAGCCCAAATGTTACATGGTGCTCTTAATTGTAATTTTAAAAATGTACTAGATGGAACCCGTCAAAACGTGACGGAAAAATATTAATATAGCAATATCAGTAAAATAAGCTTCTTTATTATTTAACAGGGGGAGAGTATGAAAAGTGTTACAAAAATTTTATTTAATTTTTTCCCCCAGTGAAGTGCAGCACTATTTCCAATGCAAACTCCAAACAAACAATACGTAAAAATCTGTGTAATGCAAATGAGTTCTACGTTACTGTCATATTCAGTACTGTAAGAAAAAAATTATGGACCTATGAAGTATCATACAAATAGTATATTCCTACGTCCATATCATATTCAGTAAATAAAAGAACATAGAAAATAAAGCACACACCTGTGATAATGCAACCGAGTGAGCTCCTATGCGCATGTGCTTTCCATCTGCCCAAGGCACTGTCGAAATTCGACGTTAAAGAAAAGTTTTAAAATGTTTAAAAAACAAAGAGTTTTAAAATGTCTTATTAATTCATTGTTTGTTTCAAATCCATATCTTCTAAAAAGCATTTATTGTTTTATGCTACTCAATTTTTATGTAGAGATGGAGAAATTTTTGTACAATAATAATATAAACATTAATACATATGACAATCTGCATATGAGGCAGATTTTTAATGTTTTCAAGTGTAATTTATTTGTATTGCAACGAATAACAGCGTCAAAGTTTAAGAAACGGTATTCTTATTTTCAAACAAATTAAATACCCATGCCCTTCAATTTCATATGATTTATAAACATTTTTGCAATTCTCCGTCATCCCGACGACCACTTTCCCTTTTTAAAAAACTATCGCCAAACTGTAGGATTTAACGCCAAAAATGCATGATCGTGACGTCAAATGCGTTACACGTACTTTTTATCTCATCAAGCGATTTTTAATAGGACGTTTAATAAATTTTTAATTATGTTTTACTGATTTATTACTTATTTCATTAATTAAAATAAAAATTACGTCTTCGACACCATGATATTAAAAGAGAGAAAGCATTGAAAAAAATTGCGATGCGTGGTCAGGTACAATAGATCAATTTCAACTGACGTCACAAACATTTATCGAATCCAACAGTCGAGAGAGATAATTAAAAAAAGTGATGTATATAAATAAATATCCAATATTATTTTTGTTTCTGTTTTCATTAATATATTGTAGATTTTGTTGTATGAAGTTACTGATAAATGATACTTTCGTGAATGGGGCTTTTCCTAATTTCTTTTTCTTTTCTTTTTCTTTTCTTTTTTCTTTTTTTTTTTTTTGGGGGGGGGGGGGGGATTTTAATGGCAACATTCTTTTATTTGTTTATTGGCTGCTACAGTTTGGCGGATAATTTGGCGATATATATATATATATATTTTTTTTTTTGGAAAGTGGTCGACGGGATACCAGAATGTTTTTCTGCATTTTATAGCTGCATATTTTTTCTGCATATATATTATAAAAATATATATTAAGAAATATATATTTTTAAGATTTGCCGAATCTCTTATTTGTTTACTTTTTCATGTACCTAATTTGGATATAGTTTTTTTTTCTTAATGGGACGACGGGATAATGAACGGAATTTCGACAGGATAAGGAAGAGGTACCATAATATTTTTCTGCATTTTATAGTTATATTAAGAAATACATATTTTTAAGATTTGCTGAATCACGTATTTGTTTACTTTTTCATGCAATATATTATTGAAGGTTGTTAGTTCTCTTATTATTTTAAATATCCCCTACTTATATAAAAATAGCGTGTGTTCTCTGTGGTGTTTCGCATAAACGTTGTAAAATTCAGGTAATTAGATTTTATCCAACTTAACTGTCATAACTGCTGATGAAGCCGTCATTTTTGGCGATTTTTCTGTTACCTGTAAAATATTTGTTTTTGGTATAGCCCGAACTAAGAAAAATTTGGGTACTTTTCCGTTATACGGACACCATTGTCGCCAAGCATACATTTATATACATTTAATACACACATTTACATGTATGGCATGGTGTCCGTATAACGGAAAAGTACCAAAATTTGGGATCGATCAAATAATTGAATTTCGTTAAGCATTAAATTTTCTTATTTTTAATCTGAGAAAGAAGCAATAATCATGGATTTAATTAATTTTGCAATATGAGGTGCAACAAAAACAATTTTGAGTAAATTGGTACAGATATTGCAGTTGCACCGGGGGTAATTTTTGGCGCCTAAATGACGATTTTTGCTTTGTATGGCAACCTGGTGTTTTATAATAAAATTGAATATGTGTGTAAATATCTAAAATAAAATTGGTACTTTTATGTTAGCTGGGCGTAAGGGATAACTCTCCAAATCTTCTTTCAATTGGAATAATTTAAATTGCAACATTTTACGTGAGATGTGTTTTCCATATTGATATGTTTATGTTTAGATATTTTATTATGATTATATTTTAGCTAATTTTAAGTAAGTTTTTTAAGATTTTATATTACAATGTTAAAATATTACCTAGTTGATATTAGCTAATGCCAAAAGATTGGCGGACCACAGAGTTCAGAGAATAAACTCTATGCCTCGCAACAGTGGGAGTTGCCGACTTTATGACGTCATAAGCAGAAGAAAAAGTTTAATTGAAAATTACAGCTAATTAATTAAATTTTCGAACAAACGAATGCACGATAACAAATCTGTGTCCAAATATCTTTCATTTTAAAAAAAAATTGGTGTAATTTGATGAAGTAGTTTTTCTCACGGATTGTCGAAAGAAAACGCTTAACGTTTTAAATACATAGATTTTTATGTAATACTGGCGGCCCGTCCCGGCTTCGCGCGGGTGGACAATGTGTCGATTACAATGTAGGGTAGGGATGAGTAGGTAATTTTAAAAAATTGTTTTAAATTGGATAAAAACGGGAGTGAAGCAAAATTGCAGTACTTAAAAATATTAAACTTTAAATAAAAGTTTGTAAAAGTGTAATTAATATTTTTTTCTGTTTATGTACATATTGAAACTAATAAATTTATTTTACTATAGCAGAACCACCCGGCTTCCCCCGAGTTAACCTTGGCCTTTTGGGTAACATAAGTAAAAATGTTATATCCTAAAAATACACCGATCACAATCACGCATTCGCGTCCATAAACCGTCAAAATGACAATCAGAAAAAACGTATGATATTTTGACGCAATCATGCTAAATCTCCCAGCTTTATAAATGATTTTTAAAAAAACATTTTTCCTTTTAAAAATGTCTTAAACAAAACTAGATGGTACCCGTCAAAACTTGACGGAAAAAATTACAATAGCAATATTAGTAAAATAAGCTTCTTTATTACATAAGTAGGGGTGCTTATGAAACAATCTTTCAAATATTTTATTTAAAAAAAATTCCCCCCAGTGAGTTACCTTATTATTTCCGATGCAAACTCCAAACAAACAATCCGTAAACAAAATGGAAATCAGTTTGACATTACCGCCCTATTCCCCACGGCAAGAAAGAAAATTTCCTGAACCTATGAAGTATCATACAAATATAGCATATTCCTACGTTCATCTCATATTCAGTCAATAAAAGAACATATTAAATAAGGCACACATTCCCCCCCCCCGTGATAATGCAACCGAATGAGTTCCTATGCGCATGTGCATTGCTTCTCCCCAAACGCACCGTCGAAATTCGACGTTAAAAAAAAGTTTTAAAATGTTTTGATCAAAATTTTTAAAATGTCTTCTTTAATCATTGTTCGCTTTAAATCCATATCTTCTGAAACGCATCTATTGTTTTAAGCTAATCAATTTTTATGTAAAGATGAAGAATTTTTTTTATAATAATAAATCAATCTACAGAAAAAGAAGATTTTTAATGTTTTCAAGTGTAATTTATTTGTATGGTTTCTTCATTCCTTTACATAATCAGGATGATTATTCCTTTTCCATAATTAAGAGAAATAATGTAAATAAATAAATATCCAAGATTATTTTTGATACTGTTTTCATTAATATATTGTAAATTTTATTGTTAAAAGTTACTGATAAATGATACTTTAGTAAATGGGGCTTTTCTTTATTATTATTATTATTATTATTATTATTATTATTATTATTATTATTATTATTATTTTGAGATTTAATGGCAACATTCTTCCGTTTGTTTATTGGGCGCTACAGTTTGGCGAATTATTTGAGGTACTTTTCGGTTACCAGGGCGCCAATGAAGTATATATATATATATATATATATGTGTGTGTGTGTGTGTGTATATAGTGTATACATACATAGATACAAATATATATATTGTATATAGTTTTGTTTTTCTAGTATTGAATTTATGTGGTTTATAGATTTTGGTTGGTTTTTGTGATAATGATTCTGCAAGTAATTTTCCATTGGAGTTTGTTATTATGTGTGTATATATATATATATATATATATATATATATATATATATATATATACTTTATTGGCGCCGGCTAACCGAAAAGTACCTAATTTGCATATAGTTTTTTTTTTCTTAATCGGACGACGGGATAATGCACGGAATTTCGTCGGGATAATGCACGGAATTTCGACGGGATAATGAATATTTTTTATGGTACCAGAATATTTTTCTGTATTTTATAGTTATATTAAGAAATACATATTTTTATGATTTGCTGAATCACTTAGTTGTTTACTTTTTCATGCATTTTATTATTGAAGGTTGTTAGTTCTCTTATTCGTTTAAATATACCCTACTTATATAAAAATAGCGTGTGTTCTCTGTGATGTTTCGCATAACGTTGTAAAATTCAGGTTATTAGATTTTATCCAACTTTGCTGTCATAACAGCTGACGAAGCAGCCATTTTCGGCGATTTTTTGTTACATGTAAAATGTTTGTTTCTGGTATAGCCCGAACTAAGAAAAAATTGAGTACTTTTCCATTATACGAACACCATTGTCGCCAAGCATATATTTACATGTATGGCATGGTGTCGGTATAACGGAAAAGAACCAAAATTTGCGATCGGTCAAATAATTGAATTTCGTTAAACATTAAATTTTCTGGTACTTTTCTATTATCCGGTCGACCACTTTTCATAACGAAAAATTATCGCCAAACTGTAAAATTAAACGCCAAAAATACAGTCCGATTTACTTGATGTCAGAAGCATTATACGTGTTTGTTACGTCATCAAGTGGTTTTTAATTCGAGATTTGCGTCTATTTTTCATTATGTTTTACTGATTTATTAGTTATTTCATTAATTAAAATAACAATTGTGTCCTTAAATTCATGTATTTTATTTATTTATTTATTTTGATATTCCAATGGCAACGTTCTCCCGTTTATTTGGCGTTACAGTTTGGCGATAGTTTTTTGTTATGAAAAGTGGTCGACGGGATAACAGAGAAGTACCAATTTTCTTATTTTTAATCTGAGAAAAAAACAATAATCATGGATTTAATTAACTTTGCAATATGCGGTGCAACCAAAATAATTTTGATTAAATCAGTACAGATATCGCACACACACCTGGGTTATTTTTTGGCACCTAAATGACGATTTTTGCTTTGTATGGCAACCTGGTGCTTTATTGTCTGAGTGCAACGAAGACTCATACACAGCGCAGTATTACTTTGCCCCATATATAGCTACGATGGATATTAAAACCTTTCGTCAAGCATAACTCAAAAAATATTTAACGGATTTCGTTCAAATTTTTACAGCAGGTACCTATAAAGGTGACAACGACGTCTATTTATTACCAAGAATAAATGCTAAACCGTTTGGAAATTATATTAAAAAAATAGATAAAAAAGCACAATTAAAGTACATACGTCACGAAATTTTGTGGCACGTCATTTTCACCGGCGCAAGATTTTCGTAGACAATCGGAATTGAAAAGTTCATGGAGTACAAGGAGCAAAAAAAATATGCACGCACTAATATTCAGCACAATAAAATATATTTCAATTGAGTAGAAATCGAAAATTAATCTGGATTTTTTTCTCTTTGAAAGAAAAACCCCGCAATAACTTAGTAGACTTGGTATTAGAGATTTGGCGCAAATCTCAGCAATAGCAGCTTTTTTTATTTCTCATGTGTAAATAATAAAAAAAAATCCTTTGGTGTTTAAATAAAAGGTTTCGATTTATGGCATTATTTCTTTTTTTTTTCTTTTTAGCATTTTAAATGGGATTAATGAAAGGCATGTATTTTAAATTAAATGAGTGAAAGGTTTATATTTAAATGAAATGAATTCAATATGAAAATGTTATAGGAACAATATTTGGCGATTTATCAACTGCGCCAGGATAACATAAAAGTACCAATATATCAAACGGTATGTAGTATGTGAAATGAAACAGTTATAATCACCCATCGTACAAGAAAAAAACTAATATTCTGCATTCAGAGGGAAAAATCCATCTCCTGTGCCGTAAGATTTGGCGAGTTCTTTTTTGGTGATAAGTTTTTCGATGTGATTGTTGGGATCTGAAGGATTTGGCTTACTTTTTCTAAATCTTATTTTTTTGCAGATGTAGTATTATGTAAATATATTTTTTAGCAGATATTTTTCTATTTTGTATATTTTCTATTTGGCATTTGGAAAAGAGATTTTTTCCTTTTTATCTGTGCATTCGGAAATATTAAAAAATAAAAAAAGATTTACATATATCAAGCGCTTAATTGTTGTACGGACCACTTCTCCATTTTTAGATTTGGTACTTTTCTGTTAGCCGGGCGCCAGTGAAATTTATATATCTATGTATACATATATATACATATATCTATACATACACACATTTATATATGCATGTATGTATATATACATATATATATACACACATACATATATGTGTGTATGTATACATATATATATATGTATATATAGATATATACATTTCACTGGCGCTCGGCTAACCGAAAAGTACCTTAGATTTTAAATGCTATTTATTATTTACTAGCCGTTTATTAATTGTTTACAATTTAACCCCCTGACAATAACAATTATTTATCACAAAAATGCCTCTTAGGTTTGTTATATAAGTTTGTTTATGTGTTTTCATTACTTATTAAAATATCGAATATGGCGATAAAATTTCATTTTAGCATCGTGCTTAAATTTTTAAGATGGCGCAAAAACATGCTTTAATAAACGTATGTTTGTAAATATTTGAAAAACATGTTTTACCGCTCTCTTGAAAAATTTTGTAAGTTGCTAAAACTACCTGTTGCACCATTTAAAATTTTTTTCGCCAACCGCCATAGGATACGAAACTTTTTCCCATTCAGATACACATGCAAGGTTGGTCTCAAACAAGAGTAAAGCTAGCAACAATATTGTTTTAACTCTATAAGAGTTACAATAATGATATTAAATACTCCGATTGGCTTTGGGCCCAATTACGAAAGTTTCTCCTACAAAAAAACTGTAGAAGAAGTCTTTTACATTTGTTTCAAATGAAGCTCGGTCTACAAGGTATTAGTTAATAATACAAACAACACTAATGGCATGGAGGCAAAAGTTTTAATTCAAATGTATATATTTGAAACCCTTCCCCCTACCCCCCCCCCCCCCCCCCCCAAAAAAAAAAAGAAAAGAAAAGAAAAGAAAGTTACAGTAATGAATTTAAAATGGCGTTAAGCCACGCTTTCTGACATAAGCAATTGGCTGCAAACGCGATAACGAAACTTAATAACATGTAGCTAATATAGCCCTCAGGGTACTTTGCAGTTATACAGACCTTGTGGTTTTTTTAAAAAGCTTGAGACATTTCAGGTTTAAGAAGTTGAGATTTACTGTCAAATGATATAAACAACTATGAACACAAAACTGATGAATTATTATTCAGGTTTATGTATGTATTTTTAAAAAATGCATCTGATTACACTTATTAGATAAATTATTTCTGTTTGCATTTAATAACTGATAAACGGCTTCTGTATAATAAATGAACTGTTTAAATATTGGGAAGAGGTGGCGAGAGGTAGAAAGACGAGTAAACAAACGGGTAGACAGACGGGTAGTGAGATGGGTAGAGAGACGAGTATAGCGACATAGGTAGACTGACGGGTAGCGAAACGAATAGACAGACGGCTAGAGAGAAAGGTAAAAAGAGGGTTGACAGAGGGGTAGCGAGATGGGTCTCGAGACGGGTAGCGACACCGGTAGACTGGAATGTAGCGAGAAAGGTTGTGAGACGCGTAGCGTGATAGATAAAGAGACGAGTAGAGAGATGAGTACAGAGACGAGTTGACTGACGGGTAATGAGATTGATAGCGAGACGGGTGAAGAATCGGGTACAAAAACAGACGGATAGTGAGACGGATATACAGACGAGTAGAGAGACAGTAGATGGGTACGGAGATGGGTAAGAAGATGGGTAGAGAGGCGTATAGCCAGACGGGTAGAGAGACAGATAGACAAATGGGTAGCGAAGTGGATAGAGACACGGCTAGACATACAAGTAGTTAGACGGATAGACAGACGGTTAGAGAAATAGATTGGCGGGTAGCGAGACTGGTAGAGGAATATAGAGACGGGTAGCGAGACCGGTAGAGAAATATAGAGAAAGGTAGCGAGACGTGTAGATAGATAATCAGTTAGAGAGACGGGCAGAAAAACGGATAGGGAAACAGACAGATTGTGGAGAGACAGATAGACAGGCAAAAGAAAAGTCTGCGGATTGGCGCTGTAAAGGCGCAGGGGGCAGAGCCTCCTATAAAATAATCAAGAAGTATCTGTTAAGCTTAACTTTGTAATATATATAATTTTCAATTTTGCCGATATGGAGATTTAATGTAAAAGTTATTTTACAGAAGTCATCGAAAGATTTTTTCTATACTTTAAAAGTAATTTAGACTATAGTTTTGCAATCTGGTTTGTAGCAAAACATGCTATCAATGTGGTTTGAAGTGTAAGAGTTTTTATAAACAGTTATACAAATAATAGAAATATAATCAAAGAAAAAAAAATTTAAATTCACACACAAAAAAGGTGCAACAATGAAATTAAATTTGCGTTAAGCCACGCTTGATAGAATAATCTATTGGCTGCAAATCCAATTACGTAACTTTAAAAAGCTTGGCGTTTTAAAAGATCCGGCTTTTTTTTTTTTTTTTCCAAGTTTTGCGCAATACGCGCTTAAGAAAATGAGATCCTTTGCCACATGTTAAAAAAAATTATGACAACACATCTGATGAACGGTACTTCTTTTCTATTTTTTTAACAGTGTATATGAATTTATATATGATATTTTGTAATTCTATCATTTAATTTGCTCTTTTTCTTTATATTGTAATTGTTAACCCTATGTTCTCAGCAATATCACTCAGACTAATCCCTTTGAGGGAAGTCCTAGTAATAAATTTGAATATGTGTGTAAATAAATAAAATAAAATAGGTACTTTTATGTTAGCTGGGCGTCAAGGATAACTCTCCAAATCTTGTTTCAATTGGAATCATTTAAATTGAAACATTTTACGTGAGATTTGTTATTCATATTGATATGTTTACGTTTAGATATTTTATTATGATTATATTCTAGCTAATTAAGTTTTTTTTTTAAAGATTTTATACTACAATGTTAAAATATTACCTAGTTGATATTAGTTAATGTCAAAAGATTGGCGAACCACAGGGTTCAGGGAAAAAATTCTATGCCCTCAAAAGTGGGAGTTGTCAACTTTATGACGTCATAAGCAGAAGTAAATGTTTAATTGGAAATTACAGCTAATTAATTACATTTTCGAACAAACGAATGCACGATAACAAATCTGTGTCCTAATATTTTTCATTTAAAAAAAGAATGGTGTAATTTGATGCAGTAGTTTGTTCTAACGGATTGTCGAAAGAAATCGCTTAGCGTTTTAAATATATAGACTAGATGGAACCCGTCAAAACGTGACGGAAAAAAATACTATAACAATATCAGTAAAATAAGCTTCTTTATTATTTAAGTAGGGCTTCGTATGAAACAGTCTTTCAAATATTTTATTTTAACCCCCCCCCCTCCCAGTGAAATGCTATTTCCGATGCAAACTCCAAATGAACACTCCGTAAACAAATGTGTAATGAAAATCAGTTTGACATTACCACCATATTCCCCACGACAAAAAAAAAAAAAAAAAAAAAAAAAAAAAGGTCATGGAGCTATAAAGTATCATACAAATAGTCCTATCATAAAGTATCATACAAATTTCCTACTTTCATCTCATATTCAGTAAATAAAAGAACATAGTATAAGCACCCCCCCCCCTGTGATAATGAAACCGAATGAGCTCCTATGCGCATATGTATTGCATCTGTCCAAAGGCACCGTTGAAATTCGACGTTAAAATGTTTTAAAATGTTTAAATTAAAAGTTTTAAAATGTCCTCTTTAATCATTGTTCGTTTTAAATCCATATCTTCTAAAACGCATCCATTGTTTTAAGCTAATCAATTTTTATGTAAAAATGAAGAATTTTTGTTAAAAATAATAAATTAATATGCAGATGAGGGAGAATTTTAATGTTTTCAATTGTAATTTATTTGTATGGTTTCTTCTATCCCTTTACATAATCAGGATGATTATTCCTGTTCCATCACAGTCGGTCTCTTATACAGTTAAATATCCAATGGATCTTTAAAAAAATAATAAATAACAGTTCCTAGCATATTCTGATTCAACATATACATCAACGAATTCAACATATCAATTTTATGTTAATCATAAACTAAAAATAGTTTTTTTTTCTTTTGACAGATTTTATATTAGCGCCAAAATACTCTATCTTATGGATAATCTGATCTTATGATTTATCAGGTTTTTATTATTTCTTTTTTCACTTTTCATGAAGGTTAGGGATACCTATTTTCAATTGTTGCAACTTTCCAAGGGGCTATTTTACATTATTAAAACAAACGGATGGTCATTGTTGAGATAGAATTGAAAAATATTTCATGCTTGAAAATTACTTAAAAAGTCGTTAAATTAAGCGGCAGATTTCAAATAAATTTCAATCGAAAGCTAATTTTTTTTTCTAATTGAGGATGTAAGAATTAAAATTGTAAAATGTAGTAAAAAAAATTAAATTTTTAGTATTTAGAAGTGATGTAAGCGCGATGAAAGCTAAAGCGATAGGGCCGTTTGTTGTCACAACCGTTATACATTTCTAAATATTGCCACTGTGTTTTGGTTGGCGTCCAAAAGTAGACTACCATTTTTTGACATCGAAAGAAAAATTCACAGTGAAAGAAATAAGACTTTGCCGCTAATAAGGAACTGTTAAATGAACTTATAACAAACCTACCAAAATAATTCCTATAAAATATTAGCCTTACATTGTTTATTTTAGCTAAAAATACAATCATTATTTCAAGTTTTTTTTTCCTGAAATTCTTTACTTTTGTGAATTTTTTTATTAAAAAAGGAAATCTTAATAATTTAAATCCTATAATTCCTATAACTTAATCCCATAATTTAAAAAAAGTAATTGGTAACATGTAATCAAGGTATGCAATCAAGATGAAGCAACCAATAAAGGCTCCAGTTCTAATCTTTAAAATTAAAAATTGAAATATCAGTTAATATTACGCCATGTTGACACAATCATATAAATTTTTCTTTTTAGTTTTATAAATGTTAAAATGCATTTCAAGCTAAGCATAACGTCATTTTCACCGGTACAAACTTTTCACACGTACATTTATGCTTAAGCACCATGCATACAAATAAAAATATATTTTGCATTTAATTGTAATGAAAAAAATGGCATCAACAAAGTTATAATGCTTAATGATAAAATGAACCCAATGGACAATATTTCCGTGACGTCACAGTAAATATGAATTTTTATTTGCTTATAAAACATACGGATAAATATTTTTACCGAAATACTTAAACATTTTAACTATATATTAACTTACAAATTAAAAAATTCGGCCTAAAAGTCACGTGCTTTTAATATTTAATATTTATTTTTTATGCTCGCAATCATTGAGTTCAGAAAATAAACTCTGTACGTCGCAACAGTGGGCGTTAATCCGATTGCCGACTTTATGACGTCATAAGCAGAAGTAAAATTTTAATTTAAGATTACGGCTAATTAATTAAATTTTCGAACAAACGAATGTACGATAACAAATCTGTGACCTAATATCTTTCATTTAAAAAAAGAATGATGTAATTTGATGTAGTAGTTTGTTCTCGCGGATTGTCGACAGAAATCGCTTAGCGTTTTAAATATATAGATAGCTAATAAAAAATCTGCAATAGTTGTCTTATTCGTCTAATCTTCCATAATCGGGTTCATATCCGATGTTTAAGGGTGAATTTCTAAAATCGCCGAAATACATGTTTAACTATTTTTTAGTTAAATTTGTTATCCTGAATTTCCTGCTCCTACCTAAAACTAAAACTGCTGCTGAGATATGGCGAAATGATCTAAAACGTTCAAGACCCCCCCCCCCATTTAAACCCCTTAGGGATGGATTTCTAAAATCGCTGAAATAAGTGTTTAACATTTTTTAATAGATGTGTTACCCTGAATTTCATGCTGCTATCTAACACTGCTTTTGAGATATGGCGAAATGACCTAAAGTGTTCGGGACTCACTCCCCCATTTAACCCCCTTAGGAGTGAATTTCTAAGATTGCTGAAATACATGTTTAATCATTTTTTTAGTGGATTTATTATACTGAATTTAATTCTCCTACATAAAGCTGCTGCTGAGATATTGAAAATTAACGACATAAAACGTTCAACCCCGCCCCCCCCCTTTAACCACCTTCGGGGAGGGGACTTTCAAAAATTCTTTCTTATTGCTTGCCTAGCTCATAACAGCAATTTACTATCCAAATTTCGTGATCCTGACTTTAGTCGTTTCAGCTGGGCGTTGATGAGTCAATCAGTCAGGCATTCTCTCTTTATACACTATATTGCCAAAGGTGACCGGTCACTTGCGATTTTAGACGTTTTCTTAACTATCTAGAAAAATACATGAGGAATTAACCTGAAACTGCAGGTGTGTAAACACTATAACATAGGTTATATATTTTCGCGAAGATTTTTTCACGAAACCCCATAGGGGACTGTCAACAAATTGAAAAATAACGAATATCTCTTGGATAACCCTGTAAAAACTAATATAGCAAAGGCGTTCAAACTCGAGATTATTAATACGTGGCTTATTGTAATATACCGTGTTCATTTTTATGAGGATAGCATGCATACTCGTAGAGAAATTAAGGTTTTTATAAAACCAGTCCCAAATTTCGCCTAGTTTTTTGCTTATAATTTGCAGAGTTCTTAATATTAAAAAAAGTTCTTTTCAGAAAATTTGACAAACAAGATTGTACATAATACTCTGCAATCATAATTAAAAAATAATAAAAATTGGAAGACAAATAAGCAGGTTTACTAAAAAATGTTTCACTGCGCATGCGCGAATGCAATCAAAATATAATATGCATAATGTATTAGCTAAGTATATAGATCAACTTTTGTGAAAGTCTCAAAATCATAGCTTGAAAATTCTGAAAATTATCGTCGATAGAATAAGCTCGAAATCCGTTGTTCCCAAAAGGAAGCAAAAATATGAGGGGTTGTATTCAAATATACGTGCAATATTGTGTACGCTATCTTGGCACTAATCAACATATATTTGATACAACCCCTCATCTTTTTGCTTCCTTTTGGGAACAACGGATTTTGAGCTTATTCTATCGACGATATTTTACAGAATTTTCAAGCTATGATTTTGAGACTTTCACAAAAGTTGCTCTATATACTTAGCTAATACATTATGCATATTATATTTTGATTGCATTCGCGCAAGCGCAGTGAAACATTTTTTAGTAAACCTGCTTATTTGTCTTCCAATTTTTATTATTTTTTAATTATGATTGCGGAGTATTATGTACAATCTTGTTTGTCAAATTTTCTGAAAAGAACTTTTTTTAATATTAAGAGCTCTGCAAATTATAAGCAAAAAACTAGGCGAAATTTGGGACTGGTTTTATAAAAACCTTAATTTCTCTACGAGTATGCATGCTATCCTCATAAAAATGAACACGGTATATTACAATAAGCCACGTATTAATAATCTCGAGTTTGAACGCCTTTGCTATATTAGTTTTTACAGGGTTATCCAAGAGATATTCGTTATTTTTCAATTTGTTGACAGTCCCCTATGGGGTTTCCTGAAAAAATCTTCGCGAAAATATATAACCTATATTATAGTGTTTACACACCTGCAGTTTCAGGTTAATTCCTCATGTATTTTTCTAGATAGTTAAGAAAACGTCTAAAATCGCAAGTGACCGGTCACCATTGGCAATATAGTGTATAATGGTATAGATAAGACTTTACTTTAATACTTTTTAAAACAGGTGTGTGACAGAACATTGAAATGTATTTCTAGTTATTTCTAATATATATATATTTCTAACATAACTTGTTACTGTTGTTGGCATTAGAAAATATGACAAACTTTCAAGGCAATTTAACATAAGAAAGGTTTGATCCAAAGACCATCAATAAATATTTGTCCACTATTCAGCATTCAGCCAGACGTTCTCTCTTTATATAATAGTATAGATGTGTTTTAAATTGAAATTTTATACTATGACTGATCGTCGATTTTAAGCTTTTAAGATTCAAGACGGAAAAATTCAATTAAACAACTTAACGGATTGAAAAAACACTTATGAAAATAAACATTTTGAAATTTAAGAGGCTTTTAAAAATACCTATGAGTAGTTGTGTTTTTATCAGCAGAGTTCTAATAACCGTATGCGCCAGCAAGGGTAGGAAGGGAGAGGGTATTTTTGGATTTTTAATTTAATTAACTAAAATTTTCTTTATATTTGATTATTTAAAATAATGACAAAATTTGTTCTTATGGGGTAACTTTGGAATAATTAAACACTAAGAAAAAAAGAAAGTAAGAAGTTTTCTTTCGTGAACCTCCCGTGGAAGACAATTGTTAATTATTTTTTCTTTTTTACTTTCATGTGTTTCAAACTTTTCTTAAACTGTGGGATCAGGAAGCAGAGCTCCTCCCGTCCTTGACGAATAAAAGAATGGAGTGTTTCATTTCTCTATTTTGTAAAATGTTGGAGAAACTTATTTTTGAATTTTTTGATAATCTTAAATTGTTAAACTTTTTGCATTGCTTTTTACGTTGATATGTTTAAAAATTGTCTTGTGCGGGGAGTTCTGAAAAAAAAAAATGCTTAGATTTGCTTATTTGGTTTCGTATTCTGCATTTAAAAACACTCTTTAAGCTGTAGACTACAGGCATATCTGTTCCAAAATCACCCCAGCCCTAGATTTCTTTCTGCAGACCCCCAAGCTAATAAATGTAATCTAAAACACTAACCTGGTGGAGAGGCCGCTTATGACTGGCAGAAGTAAATCTGTCTTTAAATAGCACCAAATCTGAGGTTTCTGCCTTCTTATGGTCAATAGTGATTTCACAAGTATCTACAGGGCACTTATCTCTGAGGAAGACTCTTTGGCCAAAAAGCAGGTCGCTCCAGCCCCTTCGACCGTGGTAGAGAAGAATCCGCTTCAACCGGTTTTTAGAATTGTTTCTGTAGGCACCATATCCTGCTGGTATATACATGAGCTGGTTGACGATCCGGTCTGTACTGTCTTCGTGAGGCCATAAAGGTTGAGTTGGACCTATAGATAATTAAATGTAGCAATTAAGAACCTATAGTAGTCAGCATGAAAATTACAACAGTTGTGTGAGGCTTATGACATTGTTCGTGCTTCACGATCGGCAATTTAATTCAAACTGAGCGTTCTGCTGTTTCTCTGACGCTGTATTGCATCATCTCTCCAGAGTGTATTTCTCCAGATGCGTGGCCATTTGCGTTACGGATGACGTTGTGCTGCGTGGGACGTAGCCGGTTGCGTTACGGTTAACGTCGCGTTTATTCAACCAAGTTCATACGGTCAGGTACTGGATGCGTTACTCGAATTTTCGTTCGTAATCTTAAAAGTAATGAAGATATTTTCGCGAAATTTTAAACAGACTAACTTGTGAAAACAGTGATGACACTGCGAGAAGTGCTGTAAATGGTTCTCATTTGGTTGCAAACATACTGACGCTCCATATTACAGAATGTATTTGACAATACATAGGGTGTCACTGAACGAATAAAAGTTCACTTCCAGGTATTTAGGTGATGTTATCACCTTTAGGCGACGCAGTATACAATCTTGTTATTTATCTGCGTCTATTTACATTCAAATGTAAAATGATGAGTAAATTTTATGCTTTGCACACAGCATACATTTATGATTATTAATCCATTGATATAAAAATTAGTGTTTGAATGTATGTTCGTTATACAAATCTGCAATTTTTGACCGATTTCCACGAAACTTGATATACATACACGTTTTAGAACAAAAGTAAAATTACTGTCCATTTTAAAAATTTCTCAAACCGCTCTTTACCAATGTTTTCAACCACATGCCCTAATTTATCTTTATGCAATCTAAATGTATTTTTTTTTTTTTTTTTTTACATTTTCTAAAGCATTTTTTTTTTTTTTTTTTTTTTTTTTTTTTTGTCTCAAAAAGAAACTGCGCTTGAACAATATTTTTATAAGCCAATAAAAACTCAGACTCATCGCTATATTTCAAATCCAAAATTAACACTTTAATTTAACGCATTTTAATACGCTTTTTTCATATATTTTATAATTAATTTTATATATTTTATATTTTATAATTTTTTATTAAAAATATTACTGTATGTGCGTCAAAACGACGAACTACCTTCATTTAAATATATTTGCAGTTAAACCAGCTACTATAATACAGATATTTCAATTTCAAGAAAAAAAAAAATCAGGAAAAAAAATAATAAAAATAATAATTTTCTAAATATGGCGTCACTTTCTATGAGACACTTTTAGAGTGACGTCAGACTGACTTCAAACAAACGGTTGCTATGTTTTATTTTTCCTACTTCATTTGTATACTACAATTATATATCATAGTCATACCTTATGGCTAAGTGTTTTAATACTTTAGATGCAGTGGTAACATTTTCTGCGATTTATATTAAATAGGAAATGAAACATAGGAACCGTTTTTAGGTAGCTTCCATTACAAAAAAAAAAAAAAAAAAAAAAAAAAAAAAAAGCTATAAGAACTTATATATTTATTTTTTTCCTCAGATAGTTGGGTTGGGTCAAGCTAGTTTTTGTCGATTTTTTTTTTCGTTGTTTTGTTTTGTTTTTAATATACATAATCATTATTTGTTTACTACGAAATTTATACTTGAAATTATAATTGCTGTCTTAATTTAAACTGCTAAGCTTAAAACTTCTGCTGCATTTCGCCCTTAATTTTATTATAGTTATTAGTTTAACCCTTTAGCGGGCGGTGGTCACAAAAAAGGACACCTAATTTTAATTCCAAAACTGACAAACGGCACCAAGAATATTTAATTAAAATTTTCCTTTTATAAAGTAAAGGAAAATCAGCAAGTTATTCTTTTCTAAGAAATCGTTTGTAAAATCTGGTGTCAGTCCATTGTTTCATTATTTTACAAACAGATTTATTCCGCGCCGGAAAGGGTTAAAAGTAATAAATGAAAATTATTGCATTTTATTTATAGTTTGTTTTTCTCTTGTCTTACAAAAATTATTGCATTTTTTTTTTAATACTCCCTCTGACAAAAATTTTCTTAAATGAACCAAACGGTGCATCTTCTGTCATTTTGCCAATTATTATTTATATGAACTTAACAATGTTCATCCGTAATTTACCGCCCTAATACTTATCTGTCAATTTTTTCTCCTGTATGAATCAAACAGTACTCCTCCAAATTATTACTCCCTATTTTTTAGTGTTTTTTCTACTTTTGTAATTACTAATTTAGTGAATTATTAACGCTTTTACTGACAATTTTTTTTCTGCTTGAACCAAAGAGTGTCATTATATTCTCTCTCTCTATTATAATTATTGTTTTTATTGTTCAATATGCTCTAATTTGAGTGCAATTAAACCCTTTCCTTGCTAATATTTTCCCGCGTGATTCAAACAGTGCCTTTGCTCCTACTGATATCAATGCTAGCATAATTCATTCTAATATTGTAAAGTGATATATAATAGCATGTTCCCCAATTGTTCCCTTTATTGTTTCACACAGTTCCTTGTCCTTCTGATTAAAACAATGTATTTCCCCCTATTACATTTTCCCCATTTTAACTTATGATATAGTTCGTATTCTAAGGATTACTTAAACATTTTCACATCATAATTTTTCCCATGTGTCTATAACAGTGCCCTTTCTCCTTTTGAAATTTTAAACTAGTGCAATTCATTCCGATGTTGTGCAGATATTCGTAATTTAAAGTATTACTTAACCCTTACTACACCAAAATTGTTTTCCATGAATCAAACAGTGCGGGCCAGTTGTGAACCTGGTTGTTCGTTGCTGCCCCCTTGGGGAGCTTGGCGTAAGCTTTTTATGCCCGCTGGGCTTGGTTTTCAAAGACCATCTTTTAAGAATGAGTGGATTTCACAAAATCTAGATATTTACCCTTTTTAAACACGTGCTTTCGATGCACGTCAATTTCACATTTATTTCACATTAATTAATTTTAGTTTCAATTAGTTTTAACCATTTACTGTTGTATCTCCCATTATTGTTTCCCATGTTATTGTTGTTGGCATTGATTCATTATAGTTTATTTATTATTTTCTATGGCATTTAAAATTGCTTTTTAGTACTTTAAGAGTAAATGTTTCTTTTAAATTATAACCCTTTACTGTTGCATCTCCCTCCACTATCTTTCATGTTGTTGTCATATTAGATGATTATATGAGTCACATGTTGCCTTTTGTTTCACATACCTTAAATCTCCCCCTGTAAAAACATTTCCAATGTAGCACAAGATTTCATTTTAGTAAATTTGTTCCCTGCCTTTAGACAGTGTGCCATTTGATTCACATCCCTTAAACTTCCCCTGAAACCACTAAATTGTATTACATGTGTATTATGGTGCCATTTGATTCACATTCCTTAAATTTCCCCCTTCAAAAATTTTTTCCTAATGAAGCAGAAGATGCCATTTTATCAAATTTGTTTTCCCATTGAAAATTTAATAAATCTAGCGGTGTCAGTTATTTATTCCTCCTTAGACCTCACCTTACTAAATATATATATATATATATTATGAGTCAAATAATATCATTATTAGTACTTCAATGCTCCCCTTTTGTCAAAATTTCATTAATTAATTCAACAATGCCACTCTTCTGTCACCTGCTTACCGGCTTCCTTTCTCTTTGATTTAGCCATTCAGCATCAATTCTACCTCCCATTCTCTGATACTCCCCTTTTCATTTATTTACATTTAGTCCTGTTTTAAGCCATTTATTATCTTTAGCCAATTACTTGACTCTACGTCTGTTTCTGGCAGAAAGTTGTATTCTGTTAATGAGGCTTTGTCGCTTGCTCTGGACCGTAGTGGTCGACTTTCCTCATTAGATGATTCTACAATAAGTCAGTCCTTGCCTGTAGTGAGACGCAAAAAGTTCTTAACTAAAGGTAGACGAAAAAAATACAACAGTCGTAATGACAACTCTGATTATATACACTATGACTCAAGATGTAAATTGGTTACTGGTCCTGTTAGAGCACTGGTTTGTGACGGGGTTGAGCCAATATTATGAGTTCTTCAATAGACGAGTATGATGATAGATTTTTGACACCTGGTGCACCTCAAACCCTTCATAAAGATATTCTTTATGCCCTTCCTCTATGATCAATCCAAATCATTTGAATAATATGAACTCTTTAATTGACGACGATTTGCAGGAAATCTCCCATGCATCAGCAAATACTTTAACTATAAATTCCTCAATTAATGCTTGTAATATAAGTTATAACTTAAATTTTCCAATGATTAACTCTAACACTAAAACTCTTATTCCTACTCAAATTTCAAAAGTTAGGGGAGACCCTCCAGTTGAATTCTGTCTAGAAACAATGTGATATCTCTGTGGGTCAGCTCCTCAACCACATTTCGGTTCACTACAATCGTCATTCAAAAGGAACTGTCGATGAATCTTTTAAGTGCGAAATCTTCCTGAAATATACTTTTGAGTAGTTAAATTCCAAACTTAAAGAAATGTAAAATAATTTACAAGAAATTTGTCAATCTCCATATGGAAGCATTATAATAGAAGATGCGGCTCTCAAAACAAATCTTCAATCAACTAAATTAAAACTTTAAAAAACTCACAGGAGATAAGATGAAAAACGGAAAGAAAATAAAACAACTTAAAGAAACCAATGAAAATCTCCAGTAAGAAATCTACCAAATTATAGAAGAATTCAATCAAAATTAAACATAAATGAGGAAGAAAGGAACATGAAGGAAAAAGCTTTACAGATTTAAGCAACTCATACACTGCATTAACCGAAAAATTTACATTTCTGCAATCAGAAAAAGAAAAGGATGTTCAATCCCTAAAACATAAACTTAAAAAATTAACAGATGACAAAAACAAAAATTAGAAACCCCTAAAAGACTTTAAAGATGCAAACAAAAATTTCAAGTCCATTCAAATTGTTCATGAATTAGAAGCGCAATAGCTCAAGCAAAAACTTATAGATCTGGAAAATTCCCAATCAACTCAGAAATTTGAAGACGCAAAATTCCAATCTTTACACCAAGACCTATTCTTAAGTTAAAAAGAAATTAATAAAATGAATCAAAAGTATGATACTATTCTTGATGAAAATAAACTTTTATAGACGGAACTAGCGGAACTACAGTCAGTTCTAGAAACCTAGAAAACAAAGATAGAAGCAAATGTTGATTCCGAAAAACAATCACAACAAAAAATTTAAAACCTATTAAATAAAAATAATAAAAAAGAGACAAAACTGATGGAAATTAATAAATCATACAACAAATTAAAAGAAAAATACAAGCAAGTGTAATTTGAGTTCAGTTTCGAAATACAATCCCTTACTCACAAGAATAACCAATTTTTGGAGGAAAATGTTTCACTTCAAAACAGATCTCAAGTTATATAGGAAGAACTAATTTTAGTGCAGGAACAACATCAACAACTCCAATTAACACTAAATGATGTTGAAGTCGCGTTAATGGCAGTGCATTCCTTACTGGGTAACATGGTAAATGTGGTAAATGCAATAGAAGAAAAATTAACCTCAGTGGAAGACTTACAGGATCAATCGCAGCCAGAGAAAATACCTTCAGTCAACTACAAAAACAATAGCACAATCATGGTCAGTTCTCGAGCCAACGAAACATTTGGCAAAGACATTTATAAGCTCATCACATCTCAAAATATAGTCTTTAGCGATAATGAGTGACATAAAAATTTTAAAATCTAGAATTGAAATAATATGTCGAATTGAAAGAGGTACGAATATTCTCATTGAAGACCTAAAGCAAAATCAGTTTTTAAATGAAAAACTCTCTTTCACTAAAAAGACACTATTGCTTCAAAAGGTAATCCTTCTAAGTACTCCAAACTATGTGACAGCTGATAACATTACTGCCACAATAGCCATGTTGCATCACCCCAAAAATGATGAATTTTTAATCTTTCGTAAAAGATCTTCAAAGCAACCCACATACAATAATTGGATCTTGCTGCTGTGTCCTCCTCTTATGAAAATGATTATAGCAGATGGTGGTGTTTTTGTTGTACTGAAATGATGTAGACTCCGTCCATTTACAACTGTACTAAAATGTTTTAAATGTCAACAGCTAGGTAATTCGGAAAAACGTTGTATGAATACAATCGTAGAAGTGATCACTCTACCAGGGAATGTTCTCAAATTCCTTCTTCCGTTAATTGCAAATCATATAATACTACACTGTAAAAAATGACCAATGTTTCTTGTTTTATGAAAATATACTATAACCAACAACGAAACAATAATATAATCTTCTGAGTTATCCAACATTTCGAAAAGTGTGTTCCATTGTCTTTTGAATCCCCAGAAACCAATACATTTCCAAAATTTAAAGAATTATTTATAAAAACAAAGTATTTTTCGCTGCCTGTATTTTTCAGAAACGTTTCCGAAGGGTTTTTATAGTGTATTAATTAGTGTCTTCTGGAATACCTGTTTTTCGAATGTCATCCATTCTCAAGTAAACGTTTTCAGCCGCATAAATTAATTTATAAAATTAAGAGTAAAGAAATAATCTTAATTTTAATGTTATTGTTAACGCTGTTAATTTTGCATTTTGTTTTTTTGACTCTGTTAAACATAGTTTTTGAGTATGAAAATGTTTACTTGAGAATTGATAGCATTCGAAAAACCGGTATTCCAGGCTGAGGAAACTAATTAATGCACTATAAAAACCGTTCAGAAACGTTTCTGAAAAATACGGGCAGCGAAAAATACTTTGTTTTTATAAATAATTCTTTAAATTTTGGAAATGTATTGGTTTTTGGGGATTCAAAAGACAATGGAACACGCTATTCGGAATTTCGGATAACTCGGAAGATTATATTACATTTTCGTTCATGGCTATAGTATATTTTCATAAAATAAGAAACATTGGTCATTTTTTACAGTGTAGTCAAAATACTAAATTTCAAATAGATCATAAATGTTCAGATTCTACTTGCGCAATCTACAAACTCTATTGTGATAGAGAAAGAGCAAGTCTCAATTCCGTTTACCCTATAAATCTCAAGTCTACACCTTATCCAATAAATCCTACTCATCATTTTCAAATTTATCCTTCAACATTTACCAATATAGCCCATTTCTTCCTACAAACTTCAACTCATCAATATATTGTATTCCGCAGCAATCTTGGTCAAATTATGATCAAAAAGTTTCATTGTCTAATGATTACAACTACAGTTCCAATCTGGTTCCATCCACTGGACCCCTCATGACTCAAAGGGAGTTTTAGACCTACCTATTGCTTTAAATATACATAATTATGTATATATTTATCTTTTCATCGTTTTTGTTTTTCTCATCAATGTGTATGTGTAAACAAAGAAAAGTAACTTTATCACAATTTGTATAGAGTATGCGTATTATCTTCATCTACTAAAAAATTTCACAACTCTACTCATCGAATCAACATAGCCATTGATCTAATGCATTACCTCGTATTTTCATCTGGTGATGATTTTCTATGCATCTAATTTTTATTTCCTCATCATATTTATCATCATCAATCACCTCATCAATTTAAATCATCATATTTATCATTGTGTTCTTCTTAGTACTTTTCAATTATGCTACTAGTATCATCAAGTGTCTCATATCCTGTAATATTCTACACCATAGACGGTTGGTTGTCTAATATTTTATCACGCCCGGCTTTGCAAAGCTTAAAAACATCTTTAACTTTCATTTTGACTTTTCTATATTAATTGATTATTCAGTCAGGAACTCGGATTCCCTCTGATTCACTGTTCATTGTCTAGTCGGAGCTTTATCTTTTCCGGCAGTGATATTTCTTTGTAAAATTGTCTTTTTTTTTTTTTTTTTTTTACAAATATTGTTTTTATTATCACTACCTCGCCCTCTGTCGTGCTTACTGACGGACTCAGCTTCGGCTGAATTGTGTATTTATTTAATACCTTAATAAAGAGTACCAGGAGGGACATCTATGCTCTTCAGACTTGGTTTCCTAGTCTGAGCAGTCCTTCTCGAGGAGTAAAGTAAAGTAGAGTTACCTATTGCAGCCATCCGAAGGAAAGCAATTCCGCAAAAATTTGGTATATTTTCACTGACGCCAGATTTCCTCCAGACGCCAAAACCACCTCCGTTTAAAAGTTGATTTAAAGTTTTAAAAGATTACATGAGAATAAACATAAACAATCACAAAAGACTACATGCGTAGTTTTTAAATTAACTACTTTCAGCAGCTGTTTAAGTTTTCTTCTATTATCCGAGGTGGCTTTGACAGGACCCGCCTTGATGTTAAACGGCCCGAATGCAAAAGCATTTTTGCGCTTTAAATTACTTTTAAAGATAAAACAAAAGATCTCTTAATCACTTAATCACTTAATCTCACTGGAAAACTCTACAAGTTTAAAAGCCAGATGCGAGCTCTGGTGCTAAAACGTTTCGTTACACTAACTTTTTAGTTTTAAAAAGTTAAGATCTTTTTTTAGTCATCATCGGGTCATAATCGGTAAAAATGCACCGAAATTGCTTCCCTGCGGATGGCTGCAATAGGTAACTTCTTATTTTTTGTAATGGAAGCTACCTAAAAACAGTTGCTATGTTTCATTTCCTATTTAATGTAAATCGCAGAAAATGTTACCACTGCATCTAAATTATTAAAACACATTGCCGTAAGGCAGCGCTTCCCAAAATTTTTTCTTTCACGTACACCTTGCTTAGGCTTTTCAATTCGGAGTACCCCCTATTTATCTTTAACACCCCTCCCCCACATATTAGTAAAATATTCAACTCCCGTAAATGAAAATTCATAGTTCAAGAATTAATCATGATTATATTTTCTATTCATTAAAGAAGCATTGATATTTTAAGTTTTATTTAAAGTATTAATTAGGTTTATTAGTTATCAGAACAAGCCTATTAACAGATAAACTCAGGTTCTCTTGCAATTCCAAATAACCAAACTGTTTCGAAGAACTTTTGATTCCCGAATCATCAGGTTGAATTTCAATTGCAGTTGCAGTACTCTTAAAAATTACGGATTTCAACGAGTTATTCATTTTAAACATAAAATAAAATCATCCAAATAATTAGTAAACGCTTCAAATTAAATACTCATTAAAGGGAAGGAAGCTTTCCAATTAATATACATTAATGATACAGCTATGCCTATTCGAAAACGAACATAAGGTCCTGCTTTTTAACACGTTTTAAAATAAAACATTAAAAACCTACTGCTTTGGCGTAATTTAGGAGTTTTGCAATTATTATTAAAAAGGAACAATAAGAAAAAACAGGTGAGAAAAGAACATTGTATAATGATCAATGGAAGTTTTCGCGAAGATTGAGGCGGAGCTAATTACATTGAGTTACTAATGAATTATTACGCCTGGTGGGCCTTTACCCTCATTTTGAGTGTAGAGTTACACATGAGACTAACTTTGTAATCAAAAACTATCAACTTCCTTTATGTGTTTTCAATTAAACCATTCTGTGATTTCCGCCATTACTAATATTATTTTTACGTACCCCCAGGGGTACGCGTACCCCAGGTTGGGAACCGCTACCGTAAGGTATAACTATAATATATAGTTGTAGTATGCAAATGAAATAGGGAAATTAAACATAGAAACCTTTTGTTTGGAGTCATTTTGACGGCACTTCGAAAACGTCTCATAGAAAGTGACGCCATTTTTAGAATTTTTTATTCCTCATTTTTTTTAAATTGAAATATCTGTATTATAGTACCTGTTTTAACTGTAAATACATTTAAATGAAGGTAGTATGTCGTTTTGAAGCACTTATAGTAAAATTTTTAAAAGTTATATATGAAAAATGCGCATTATCTGCCCAGAATGACGTCAATTTCGGATTTGAAATATAGCAAGTGAGTCTTACTTTTTATTTGCTTGTAAAAATATTGTCCATGTGCAATTTATTTTTGAGGCAACAAAAAAAAATTGCATCAGAAAATTAAAAAAAAATGATTTGTAAAATGTCTGAATATATTGTGACTTCCAGAGTCATCCTAGTAGCTTGGTTGGTAGATCGTAGGCATGTAAGCCATAAGTCCTGGATTCAACTCCTGGCCTAAACAGTTCCCTCTTAGTTAGAAATTTTCCAACGCGTATGATTACTTTACTATACCCAAGATAATTGGGTTAAAATAACAAAATGTAATCAAGACAGTACTATACTTTTTAAAACCGTCTTTTGTATTGTTATAAAATACAATTACAATGCTATTGTTTCTCATTTTTCATTTACTTCCATTGCAGACATAACAAGACATAGAAGAGTACTTACCAGATGGCTTGGATTCAGTCGGCCGTATAACGCCGCCTTTCATATACCACGGACGGTTTGGTTGGTAGCTGGAACTAGGTCCGATCGCATCGCTGGGCGGACGGCGGTAAAACTTCGTCTCCACACCAAAGTGAAATCGCACTCTGAGGACACTTTGGAGGAGGAGGACAGCGACAATCAGGAAGAGGAAAGTCGAAGACACTACTCGGGGCATACGGAATCGCCGCATGACTGGAAGCGGAATGCATCCGTACCTGATTTACCTGGTTAAGTTACCTGGTAATGATAGGAAAAAGATATAGCAATACATACAAATCCTGTGCGCTACATTTAGACAGCCAAAGACTAGAGATGAGCATAATGAATGATTTTGGATATGCACAAAAACATAGCTGCCAATCTTCGTATTCTTTTTAGTCAAATTACACCAGAAATTTTGAAGGAAAAAAAATAAATTAATGTTTTTAATTTAATGCCGAGTTACCAGACTACGAGGTCTCCGACCCCATCCACCGTAAACCGAGATAGATATGCATTGACATTTGAGTATGAAAACTTGGGTTGTTTCTCTTCCTTTCACGTTAACCGTTAATTTTTTTTTGTCTTTGTCTATTGCCTATTGTCTAATTTTAATTGTTTAAAAATTGTATCCTATTAGTCTGTTACTTTTGTAACATTTTATATTTTATATTAAATTGTACGGTCACTGAAAAGTGTCTTTTTAAAAAAGAATAGGGCTAGGCTGCTGCCGAGGCTAACGAAAAAGACAGGCTACCACGGTGCATTCCACTTATCTTTTTTTACAGACCGCTAGAGTGACGTATTGCTCTTTTCGCACACCTTCATTGGAGCATTCGAGCATCACGTGACTCCGGCGGTCTGTAAAAAAGATACGCGTAAAGCACCGCGCTAGACTTTCTTTTAAGTTAGCCTCGGCTGCTGCTTAGGAACTAATGGAATTTTCTCTTTTTTGTTTTTGTTCAGTTTGTACTTTCAACTTTACCTTAATCATATATATTATTTCTCCTGTCAACATCCCTTTTTCTCAGAAAATACGAAACGCAGAACGACGAATGAGATACCATATGAAAGGATTTTGAACAGGCTTCTAACACAGCGCACTTAACATTTCGGTAAAACATTTTTTTGATTAAAAATTGCAATTAATTAAAAATTAAATCGGCATTGTTTTCATAAATGAAATCAAAGGTTTTCTCAAATAAGTGTTGCCACAAAAATAAAATACTGCATTATCAGATGACGTCATCCTATAATGCAATTAAAATACGATTGTTAATTTATTTCTTTGCGTACTTTTTGCAAAAATATCGAGCTTTTAATAGGGTTTTTATTTAACTTTTACACGTGCATCCCCTATTTTTTATTTGTTTACTTTGTTTAATCATGGCTGTGTATATGTGTACTGTATCGGAGCACCAGTAGATTACGTAATTTAAGGATTATCTTCCATTTAGATACACAGTTCATTAGGATTCACAAAAATTGTAAGTATTTATTTTTTAATATTTCATTAAGCTGTTAATATTTCTGACGTCACTTAAATGGCTGCTGGACCACAAAGTTTGAACATCCCATGTTTAAGTTCCCGTGGGCTTGCAAAAAAGTGGTGTACCAAATATTGATTTATGTATTTAAGACATTTCTGGAACAGTTTTGCAAAATCTGAGGAAATGCTTTCACATGAATTCCCTAAACGTCTGATTCAGAGTTTCAATTTTTTTTATAAGTCGTTTTTTTTTCAGTACAGGGTAGTGATGGGAGTATTCGAATTCAAAATGTCTGAGGTCTCGATTCAGCCAAGTTCTCGAGTGATCTCGATTCGGACAAAAGTATTCGAATACAAGCCACCTGACATTTGTGTAGGCGACGAAAACAAAAACTGCAGTTTCCGACTGTATTCAGTTCTCATAGCTCGAGTTTTCTATGCTTTCATAAGCTGCGTCAGTGAATGTTAGTATTCAAATAGTAGACTACTTGGCACTGTTTGAGACTTTTCTCCGGAATCTTGATGTTTGTAGGATGATCGGGGCTGTTTTATTTTTATTTTCTCAAGAGTGAATAGCTAAGGTACACTTTTTTTTTAACTTACAAAAAATTCTGTAAATTTGTATTTAAACATTATAAATATCAGATTTTATGATTTTTTAAAATATAACAGAAAATAATTACTCATAGTGGAAAAATAATTTGTACAATTCGAAAAAGATTTTATTTCTTGATTATGAAGAACCTTTTTAACTCAACTACTCTGATTTGAAAACTATTTATTTAGATGTTATAAAACATTATTTTAAGCATGTAAAAAATGATTGAAAAAAAATAGAACAAAGAAATATAAGTATATTGACTAAAAGGTGTTTTTATTAATATCTGGAACAAACAGAAAATTACATTTTTCTCATAAATATTATTAATTTTCTATTACAAAATTGTAAAGTATTTGTTACAAAACTGTAAAAAATCTATTCTTGAACGTCTCCGCCTTTTTTATTTTTCAAAATTTGCGAAGTTAATTATAGAAATAACGATAACCGCTTCATTGGAAAATAGCCTAGTGTGCTTAAATATATATATATATATATATATATATATATATATATATATATATATATATATATATATATATATATATATATATATATATATATATATTAATATATATATAATAAAAACAGAAGTTTGTGTGTGTGTTTTTGTTTCTCTGTCTATGTGCTGTATTCTAATGAGACCGCTTCATCCAGAGTAACAAAATTTGACAGGAAGGCACCTGAATATATGAAATTATGCTGACCTAAACCAGTTTTTTATTATTTTTTTTTTAATTTTGCAGCGATTTTTCCATATTAATAAAAAGAATCCGGTTTCAAGCTTTCACTCTGATATAGCAAATGTTGTCCTCTTTATAATAAAGTTTATTCGGAATTCCTACAGCGACTTTTGAACCCCAAACTCTAGGTACGTTTGAGTGAATTTTCGTTTAAAAATTCGTTTTGATACACTTTTAAAAAATATATAAAACCCAAGCATACCAGAGCGCGCATAGCTGTAACCTTTAAACGGCATAGCACACGCAGTGTACAGTGGTCCTGTAACTGTATGTTCGCTTAAAAATATATCATACAAATTCCAAGTTCGTTTTGTCTAAAGACTGGCCGCAGCACATTCGGTGTTCGCGGCTGAAGATAGTGGGCTGGACAACTCGATGAATGTTTGGATTTATTTTCTTTAAAAAATATATTTCATTAAACTTTGATGTTAGGTAAATTTAAGGCTGTTATCACGGGCCCGGACAGCTAGTACAAAATAATAATAATAATAATAAAACAAAAATATCTGAATTAAGATTTTTTTTGTCAGAACTTATTGTGCAAGACAATTTTTACCTATCAACATAAAACGCAATATATAAATTTACCAATTAGGAAATACTAAATATTCAAAAATAAATATTTCAAAATAGAGAAATGAAACAATTATTTATTTTTTTCACACCCATTTGAACCCTATATGGTACCCATATGAACGCAATATGATACCCATTTGAATACTGTACTCTTTTTTTTTTTTTTTTTGTTGAAATATAACGTTTCAAATATAAACAGTAATAAAACAAACGATTTCTCATGCTGGAAAGTAAAATTGTACAATTTGAAAAAAAAAAATTTCTCATGATTTTATCAACAATTAAACAAAAATTGCTTCCTTTCAATTTTCCTCCGAACTCAAAAACATGAAAACAGAAAAAAAAAGATGCTGTGACGGACACGCGATCATTAAAAAAAAAAAAAAAAAAAAAAAAAAAAAGAGAGAGAGAGAAAGGAGTGATTTTAGTAGACCAAACATTTGAAGGGTGAAATAGACGAAATGTTGCCCCTCATCTAGTTTCAATTCAACAATGCCTGGAGTAGTTTTCACTGCTACGACATTTGAATACAAAGTATATTCGAATGTATCGATTCTTAAAAGATCTCGAATCGGCCCATCACTAGTACAGGGGTCTTCACAACCTAGAGAAATGACCTTGGCGAGAGAAGAAAATTTGGCAAAAACTTTTCTGGCAATCCATTCGCATTTTCTTACACACAAACAATCATCATATATATTATTTATGTTGTCAACATCCTTTTTTCTATGCACATATAAAACATACAACGATGAATGAGGTATCATTCGAAAAGTGTTTGAACAAGTTTCTGAGATAGTATACCCACATTTCGTTAAAACACGTTGTTTGATTTAAAAAAATCAGTTAATTAAAAATAAGTGCTAAAACGTACCAGTACAAAATCTGACAGATTGCCGTGCGAAAGCTTCGTACGGGTCCTTCTGGTTTAATTTATTTTTGTGCTAGTTTTTCTAATGCATTTTTTTTACATTTAGCTTTTAAATTCTTAAATATTTTTTTAAGTTATTCATTCTCATGTAATTATCTGCTACAGTTAAACTTAATTTTTTCCAATTATCCCTTATGCCTCTGCAAATTGCTTACATGTCGCGTGGATGTAAAGTTGGAAAGGAAGTCCATTGGCCTACATTGTTCAATTCCTTTTATTTATTAATTATTTTTTTTTTTTTTTTTTACAAAATGTTTAGCTTTGATTGATTAAAAAGAACACGAAGGTTTACAGCTATGTTTTTGCGCATCCGGAATGATTTTTTTCGAAAATTAAAATCCTTCATTGCGCCCATCACTAGCAAAAATGTTTATGAAAATTTGTCTATTCCATATGTTAAGGGGACGCGGTACCCATTGAAATATTTTATTATTATTTCAATATTTTATAATACCTTATTTTACGTATTATTAACAGACTGTACGAAGAAAAAATGATTCAATCAAGAAAAAAAGCAATTCTCGTAACAAAGTTTGAAATTTTTAATTAATAGAAAAACTACGAACATTTTAATAACTCACTTCTACAATTTCAAACTTTTTACAACTTTTTCTTCATATTTTTCTAGTATAAGAATAACCCTAGGGACCAATTTTTCCAAAAAGTTCACTGACGTAAGAGATAAAACAAATGTCACAAGTAAAAGAAAAAAAAACACAAAAAAGACTTTTACTGAACATTTTTATTTTTTTAATACGCTATTTATATTATTGTAAATCCGATCATTAATTTCATAAAATACACCATAAGAAACGTCAATAAAAATTATCAAATAAATTGAGAAATATGTGTTGAATTTTTATCACTTTGAACATGTTGGTATGTTGAAAACACGATAAACAGGAAAATTAAATTTAAAGATTGTAACTCTAAATCATTGAAATGGAAATGGGTGCAGTAGAAAGCCTTATATATACAGGGTGTTCCAAAATTCAACCGACAAATTAAGAGGAATGATAGTAGGCATCAAGGGGATGAAAACTTACTATAGAACATGGGGTCGCAAGCAAAATTTAGTGAGAGAAAATCGCAAAAAGAGTTATGAAGGGTGTGACGTCGAGTGGAAGAAAAATGGCCAATAATAAGTAGAAAAAAACATTTTATATGACGTCAAGCATGATTACAATGCATTGCAGTTCAACGTCAGAAAGGAGACGACGACACATTTTTTATAGAAATTGTGCGAAGTTGCGGCCACGAAAGTCATTGCACAGACGACACCGACGGACGAAGGATTGCCGGAAGCGTAAAAACAAATTCCTATAAAAATGTATCATCGTCTCCTTTCTGACATTGAACTGTAATGCATTATAATCATGCTTTAAGTCAAATAATTTTTTTTCCTATTTATTATTGGCCCTTTTTGTTCCACTCGACGTCACACCCTTCATAAATATTTTTGCGATTTTCTACCACTAAACGTGGTTTGCGACCCCATGTTCTATGGACGTTTTCATCCTCTTGATGCCCTATATATATATATATGTGTGTGTGTGTGTGTATGTATGTATGTATGTATATAGGATGTTTGCGAATCTTCAGCAGAATGTACTATCTAACTACATTTTAAGCAAAAAGTTAGAAAAATAATATTTTTGTCATTTTTTCCAAAATTAAAAGTAGCCAGTTCACTTAAAATTATCCGGGAACGAAAGACAAAAATCTCGGAAAAAAATTCTGTTTTTACTTTTTTTTTTCTCCTTATTTAAAAGATACTTTAGCGATTTTAGATTAAAATGCTGCTAACCGCATGCAAATGCGACAATTAGATTAGAAGATAACTCTTTTTAAGTTGTAATGTCTGTGATTACCGCGCTATCTTCCAAGATTTAAATGCTTCCACCTAGCATCTATCTCGCAATGTATTTTATGAAGCTTTCTCGTATTCAAATTGATATATCTACGAAATATTTACGTATGTACAATATTTTTTACCATTTCCGTTACATTTCCGTTTATTAACAGAAATTGCTTAAGGGGAATTTTAAACTATGCTACGCTTTTCTTAACTGAACTAAAATTTAGCATTCTATGTAGTGTATATACAAATTTATAGATCATTTACAGGGCTGCACAAAATAATTCGGATATTTTTTCGAATATTATTGGTAATTCGTGAAATTGGGTTTTGAAATATTTTAAGCGTTTTCCAAATTTTTTAGGCTAAAAATAGTCACAGATTGGCAGCAAGATCAGTCATATTCATTAAAAGGCCGAAATGCTTATGAAATTTTACGAAAAGTGAATCTAAACTTTATTTGAAAAAAAAAACAGTCATTGCTTACATTATTGGACACGGTATACTCTCAAAATAAATTTCGTCTAAAACCGTAAGAAATACACACAGCAAGTTGCCGGAACACCCCTGTGATTGAAAGAGATTTTTCTGTTATTTGAAGAAATTTCTGTCTTGTAACTGGGGATTTTCAGGAAAATTTGACCTTCGTTTCTTGAATTTTCCGTGTTCTGAAAGAAATAAACATACGTAAAAAGTCCGTTTCTAATACGGAAAAATAACCCCAGCACAATTGCCGGTACACCCCTGTGGTTCGAAGAAATTGCAGACTTAGATAGGAGTATTTCAGGTATATTTTATGTTAGATTGGTGAGTTTTCCGTATATTGGGGGGAAGCAAAGAAAATCAAAGCGGAAATTTTCGTGTTTTAACGAAAAAAAGCAACGGAAAAATTTGTTCAATTCACGATTTTTTTTAGAGTGTAGCTTCCCATCATTTTTAAATAAAATAGGAAAACGCTCTTCCCCAACATGCATATGCCAAAAAAGCTCAGGTTTCTACGGCTCTACATTACATATATGGTAATTGTCCTCTAATGACACATACTTTCAATTTCAATAAAAATGTCACAGTGAGACAAAATCTGAATATATCTGTTTGATCCTTTAACACTAGAATGCCCGAACCGGTCAATTTGACCGATATTTCAAGTTTTTTCATATCTACCCTATATATATAAAATCCTAATCTACCCTCTATATATAAAATCCTAATGAAACGAATTTGTGAAACGATTTTATGAAACGAATTTATGAAACGATTTTATGAAACGACTGATTAAACGACTGATTGTGTTTCAGGGCTATTTTTAATAAAATATTAAACGCATGATGGTGAAATTAATACCAATTGTCCATAAAAATCCGCGGATGTCAAAACTGGTAATAGAATTTTGAAATTGGAATTAGTTTTCGAGATATTAATTTTTTTCTAATTTTAATGACATTTCTGTAATGATGGCAACTAATTACTCAGTTTTTTGTGACAAAAAAGGGGAAAAAATTGAAAAGGATCCCGATAGGGATTATTGATTTTTTTTATTCGTCATTTTCAAATTGAAAATGAATTTATCTTTTATTTCAATTGATAATGAAGACAATATTGTGATTAAATTATGTTTTTCAGGAAAATTTGAAAAAAAAAATCACATTTCTATCGTCAGGATTCAATCGTCTGTCAGCATTTAATTTAATTTATAAACTGGAAATATTTTGAATAAATTCGTCCAAATGACGTCATTTATGTAAACGCAAAAGAAAGGGAGGGATAGTAATTAATATTTATTGATATCATTTTGTTATTTTTTTTATAAAATTTAATTAAACGAATTTATAAAATCACTAATTCGGATATTTGAAACGAATATATAAAATAATAATTGCCCATCTGAACGGAGGGAGAATAAAATATCTGCTTGGTTTTCTTTCCAATTTTAATGAGAATATGACATCAATCACCGATTTTTATTGGAGACTGTTTTTAGCACTTTCCAACCTAGTTGAAAAGTGCTTATGACTTCGGTTTGTCTGGCCGTCTGGCCGTCTGCCGTCTGGCCGTCTGGCCGTCTGCCGTCTGCCGTCTGGCCGTCTGCTGTCTGCCGTCTGTCCGTGCTCTAACTCCCGTAAATATGCTCGGATTGCTCTGCAAATTTTATATGTTATTGTCGTTATCTATAGCATGTTCCCTATTTCAACGGCAGTGTGTTGCACTTATAGTTTTTTTACAGGGACACTCAAAAGAATTCCGTTACATTGCGGTCTATAGGGAAAAATCATTTGCGGTTTATTTAAATAATGTTTCACTATTTTAAACGCATTGTAATTTATATATATTACTAAGGTGCATTAGAAGAAGCTTAATATGGAACAGGGTGGGCATAGCACTTATAGTTACTTTACAGGGACAGTAAAAATAATTCCGTTACATTACGTCTATGGAGAAAAATCGTCTGCGGTTTATTTAAATAATGTTTCACTATTTTAAACGCATTGAAATTTATATAGATCACTAAGGTGCATGACAAGAGACTTACTACGGAATATTGTGTGTATAGCAGTCATCGTTCATTTACAGGGACACGCAAAAGAATTATCTACTGTCTGTTAACAATAATTCCTGGAAGTGCGTTTTAAGTTATTGAACGCGATTTTAATTTTAACTTACTTTTTGTCTATTACGTGGTGTGTATAAATTCTGTAGATCCTATACAGGGCAGCACAAAAGTTCGCGAACACATTTCTGTTTATTGACAAACTCCAGACGGAGAATTTTAAACTGTGCTACGCGTTTCCTAACTGAACTAAAATTATCATCCTATGTAGTATATATACAAATCTATAGATCCTATACAGGGCTGAATAAAAGTATTCGGATATTTTTCCGAATATTGTATATGTTGGAAATTCCTGAAATTATGTTTTTAAATATGTTATGCGTTTTCTAAATTGTTTACTTAGATGGTAGCTTTTAGCTTATTAAACGGTATGATTTGTAAAATTATTTTGGAAGCGTTGGAAAGTGCTATATAATCTATGCTTGACGCATGATTTTTCGTTCTTGTTACATTTTTTAAATGGAGGATGTTTTTAGTAAAATTTTTTAACCATGCTTTTTTAAATAATGTCTGAAAGAAAAATTGGTAAAATGTACAAATTGGCAACATACTTTCTGTCAACCTATTCACTTTGTCATTCCGTATACAGAAGCATTTTTTCAATATTTATACAATTTGTTTAGCGTAAAATGTCATTTATCCTATTTTATATATAATCAGAAGTAATTTGTATAGAAAAAATAATAATAATATACGTATAATTAAAATACGCATATAAACAAAAAAATCGTCGAATTTGTTTTCATGGCTGTTTATGTCATTTGGCACCAAATCTCACTTTCTGATGCCCGAATTGCGCCAAGCTTTTTAAAAAAGCGTCAAGACCCCTGTAATAGAAAAGCACCAAAAGTTCATAGCTCGAATTACGCCAAACCTAAAAGCAAAGGATCCTATACTGGAAAAGTACCCGATTTTCTTATGGACAATATTCAACTGACATAACATGGTGTAAAATTATCGCACAAAATAAAATGCACAAAATATTTAATTAATTTTGTATGATAAATAATTGTTAGAAAATTCGTATATACATATTAATTAAAATAAATAATTTACATATTTAAAATAACATGAAAATATGCATGATGGTGCACTAAAATAGAGAAAAAATTAAAATCTCTTACTGAAAGTGTCTATAACATAGTACTTTTCAATACCGTGGTTCTTAATGTTATTCACAAGCAGATGGAATTTTTCTCATCCTTAAACGCAAAGGAAGAATAGAATACAGATCGTTGTTATAAAAGTACGAGAGGTAGCCACAATTTAAACATAACCATTTTATACAAGCTGGTTTTCAAGTTGTAATTGATTTTACTTATCATTCCCGAAAACAGTCATCACTTGTCGCAACAGCTGTGTATGAGGCCATGATAATCAAAAAATGCCCCATTAAAACGTTAAAAGCATGGCAACCCAATTACAGATTTACTAATATTTTTAAAACAAAGCACGCTGTCATGTTTTTAAAGGCCTCGAAGTCTGAGCGGGGGTTGGCGAGCGTAGCTCGCAGGGGGTAGGCCCCCTAGTATTTCATATATTTTTTTATAATCTGGTAATTTCCTTTCGTTACATTTTCTAATATTTTTCTTTGCAGATATACTTTTACTTGAAAAAATAAAATTTGATTTTTTTCGTTAGATTTCTGCAAATTTACCTAGAAAGCCCAGAGCGGTCATTTTGACCGGCGCTGTAATTTTTTTTTCTCGTGGAAAAAATAAAAAAGAATCATTTGGTTTTTTTTTCAACGCTACCCACGCATAACATGAATCAAGGATGCACCTGCAGTCAAGTCAAGGTCAAAATAGTGGATTCCTATTGGCAAGGATTTTTTTATTGGGAGAAAGTAGAAATGTGGAATTTAATTTTAGTTCATTTTCAGTGTGATATTTTTACTGGTTTGGTAGCAACTAGTTATATGTTCCGGTTCGATTTTATAAATTATGTCTCGTCGCAAAGGATTAGCTCCGAAGAATGTTTGAAATTATTGCAAGCACTTTCTGAAAATGAATCGGAAGGTAGCTTGATAATTGGTAGTGATGAAGAATTTTTTCCAAAGCAGTTATCAAGTGACAGTGATAGCGAAAGTTGTGAAAATGTTGAATTTACAACTTTATCTCCTTCTACTAGTAATGCCATTTTAGAAAAACATTCGAAAGGAAAAATAAAGGAAAAAAGAGAAAGAAAGAAACATATTACGCAAAATCGTAAAATACACGCAAAAACTGAAAGAATAACTATTTCTGATAAAGAAACCGCTCCAGATGGTACTGAGTGGACTAAAAGTAATAATTATATTCGTATTGCGGGTAGATTTTCAAAACAAAATGTGCTTACAGAAATTCCAGTGCTGACACCATATGCCAGACGTTCAATTATTGAAAATAAAACAACATCTGCATGGTGACTTCTTTTTCCAGATGCTATGCTACAGCATATTCAAAACTGTTACTGAAAATGAAGCTTGTAGGCAACTTAAAAATAACGCATGGTCAATATCTTTAGAAGAACTGGATGGATTTATTGCATTATTATACTTCCGTGGTGCATACTGTGCTAAAGGATTGTCTGTGTCTAGTTTATGGCCCACAACTTGGGGTCCAACAGTTTTTCGAGACACTATGACACGAGAAAGATTCAATGAAATTTTAAGGTATCTAAGATTTGAGTTAAAAACAACCAGGTCAGAAAGACTGAAATTTAATAAATTTGCTTTGATATCAGAAATTTGGGAAAGTTCATCAAACAATGTTATTTGTGCTACAAACCTCATGAAAATATCACTGTTGATGAGCAACTTTTACCAATGAAAACAAGATGTCCGTTTATACCTTTTATGGGTAATAAACCTCATACGTATGGGGTTAAATTTTGGCTTCTTGTAGATGTGGATTCCAAATATCTACTGAATGGATTTCCATATGTTGGAAAAGACATGTCTCGACCTGATGACCAGTCTGTGTCAGAATTTGTCGTTCTACGCCTTGTGGAGCCTTTTGCCAATTCAGGTAGAAATTTGACAACTGACAACTTTTTTACCTCAGAAAAAATAGCAGATAAACTTAAAAGCAAAGAAACAAGCATAGTAGGAACAGTAAACCAAAAAAGACGTGAAATTCCCTTATCATGCAAAAACGCACAACAAGAAATTCACTCGCCAACGATAATGAAACAAAAAGACGCAACTTTGACTATGTATCAAGGAAAGAAAAACAAAAGCGTTATTTTACTAAGAACTTTGCTTCCCCACGTTGACATTGGAAATGATAATAAAAAGATTCCAGAGACAGTGGCATTTTATAACGCCACAAAATATGCAGTTGATGTAATATAGATCAGATGGCTAAAAAATAAGCGGTAAAAGCAAGCTCTCGACGATGGCCTGTACAAATATTTTGTAATATCTTAGACTTGGCCGCGATCAATGCTTGGATAATATATAGGGAAGTTTTGCCTAAAGATATCAGTCGACGAGATTTTATTCTGCAATTAGCTGATGAACTACGTGAAACATTGTATCGGAACAAGATCAGCCCGAGAAATGTTGGGCCACAACAGAGTTCTTAACCTCCTTCCAAACGTCGACGACAATGTCAAATAAGAAATTGGAATGGAAATAAAACCATAGATATTTGTCAAGCTTTAAAAAAAAGCAGTTTGCTGAAAATACACTAAAAATATTATTAAAAACGTCACTTTTGTGCAATGTGAATGTTAATAAATAAATTCTCCATTATCTACATCTGCAATTATTTGAAAGAAAAGCTCAAAAAAATGTTCCATACCAAGAAAAGGTAAGTAATATTTCAATATATATTTTGTTGTTTAATATGTTTGCAATGATAAAATATAATTATTTTTTGGAATTTCTAAACAGCGATCAAATTGACCGCTATGGGCTTTGTAGGAAGTTCGATTTTGGCGTCTTTCTAGACTAAAAGAAAATTACAACATTCTGAATAAACATTTCGCTTTTATTAAAAAGGAACTATGATCCTTTTTTCCTACATTTATAAAGTACTTTTTAATAGAATATATTTTGTTTTTGAAATTTGTAAATTCTAGTTCACATGCTGATCACATTTTTGTATTCATACTATTCCTATTTCAGCTTACTGTTTGAACGATGCAAAATTACCAGTTATTCTTTTTATAAATTTTTTCATTACTTTCTTTTATACTTTTTCTTATCTCTCTTTATATATATATATATATATATATATATATATAATAAAAACAAAAATATTAGATTTATACGAAATCAAGCAAAACTACATGGTTATCCTATTTTTTTGATAAATTCAATTATCAACTTTTTTAAATAACATTTATTACATTATATAAATATAAACATGTTATGTAATAATTTATTTTGTTTTAGTGTGCGATAAAATATAGCAAATGATATAGCAAATAATACAATTAAAACATATATAAGGACTATTATTAAGCTGGTTGAACATTGTTTACACTTTATATGGTCATGGTGAATGTGCGTTTAGCCGATCACCTTTATATTAAGTAATACTAATGATCAGTTATAAAAAGTCTATAAAATGTCTTCTGATGTTCACAGAATTTTGGATAATTATTGTGAGTAAAATATTTTATCTATTCTTTACTAGTTTTTTATTTCCAATTTTACTATTTCCAATTGTTTTCTGGTAATAATACAGTATACCTGGATGAATATACTGATCTTAGCATAAATGCCAGTATATTTATGAAATACTGTATTATTTTTAAAACACGTGTGGATACATCCAGGCTGATGATTATATCTACACGTGTTTTTTCATATCCAATTCTAATTTAAATCTCTTGTTATCCAATTTTCCATTATATTTAGTTCATATTTCATTTCAAAATCCATTTGTATTCACTTGTTATCAACTTCAAATTATTAACATTTTATGGTTTATTATATAATTTTTTTTTTTTCTCTCTCCCTTTTTAAATATTCTTCATATTTTCAGTATTTTTGGCCAATTACCATTGAAGAAAATGCTATGGTAAAATTATGATTGCACTTGTTAATTTATTAACTATGTGGTATTCTGTTTACACTTTATTACTAATTATCTCTTAGGAGATTTAATTAGAATGTTACAAGAACTTGATATGTTTTTTGAAATTCAAAGATATTATAATTATATATATATATATATATATATATATTAAGAAATGTTGTGATCTGAACCAGTATTGTAAAAACTAACTTTGTACTAATTTTATTTTAATCTCTAATGTAATATTCACGATTTGTATTCTAAAATATGAATTTTTAATAAACATTTCTCCTCCTGGAAAAAAGTTCCTATGCTTAACGGCTGGATCTCCACGAGAGGGTGATTTCATTTTATTTCATTTGTTTACTTAATTATCATCTTTTACCTTATTAAACGATAAAGATTTGTAGAATTCTTTTGGAAGGGTTGGAAAGTGTTACATAATCGATGCTTGACGCATGATTTTTTGTTCTTTTTTTATATAGGATAGAGCTGGCCTTCGGCTACTGTTTTTTTTTCTGCTTAAGAATTAAAGGAATTTTCTCTTTTTTCTTTTTGTTCAATTTGTAATTTTATAAACATTAATTAATTACTTTAATCGTAATTTAATTAATTTTTCTGCTAGTTTTTCTACTGTATTTTTTTAATTACATTTTAACTTTTAAATTCTTAAATATTTTTAAAAGTTATTCATTCTCATGCAGTTATTTGTAGTAACATAGTTGAAGAGTGTTTATGAATTTAGTTTGTTTGTTTGTCAGCCTGTCTGGCCATGCTCTAACTCTCGTAAATATATTCGAATTGCCATGTGATTTTTGTATGTTATTAAGTTTTAGTATAGAATTTTCGGTATTGAAAATAAAGTGTGCAGCATCTATAATTCATTTACTGGGACACACAAAAAAATTCCATTACATTATGCTCTATTTAAAAAAATCGTTTATGGTGCATTTTATTCATGTTATTATATTTTAAGCACAATGAGATTGGTATGCATCACTGGTGTTTACTGCAAAATGCTTTGTCTTGAGTATCGAATAAGTAGCATCTATATTTCGTTTACAGGGAGACACAAAACAATTCCATTATATTATGGTGTATTTGAAAAAAATCGTTTACGTGGCATTTTATTCATGGATTTATATTTGAGACATAATGAGATTGGTATGCATTACTGAGGTGGACTACAAAATGCTTTCTCAGGAATATAGAATAAGTAGCATTTATAATTCGTTTACAGGGACGCACAAAAGAATTCCATTAGATTATGATCTATGAGGAAAAATCAATTGCAGTGTATTTTAATGATGTTATGATACTTCAAATATAATGAAACAAAAAAGGAACACTGAAGTGCACTGAAAGATGTTTTCTGTAGATTATGGAGTGTGTACCATACACATCATCGAAGTTTTTGATGAATGCAGTGGAACGGCTTTCCAGGGCCCCGCTCAAATTGGCGTCTTGTTAGGGGCCCCAATTGGAAATAATGTTTCATCTGTAAAAAAGAACAATATTTTTACTTTAGATTTATTTTAAATGTTCTTTTGTGAGAATAAAGTGAGAAATAATTTATTTCTAACAGGCAAAGTTCATACAATTGTCGGTGACTGTATATAGATCTTACGATTTTCCTGAAAGTAACCATGAAAGCAAAAAAATAAATATTTAAGATATCGTAAAGGATAGAAGATTTCACGAAAGTAAAAATAATTATGCACATTTAATGTGAAAATAGTTTTATTTTTCATATATTTTATTATTTTTATTATATATTATTCTATGATATATACAATTTAAAAATAATTTTATCAGACCAATATTGCAGTATACGTTGGGCCCCACTAACTGCTTTGCCAAGGCACCGCAGAAAGTTGCGACAACCCTGATAACATATATGAAGGGTGTAGATGCAAAATTTACTCTCTCCACTTAACCTAGTTTTTAGAAGAAGTCAAAAAACTGATTATTATTAATAAACATGATATATTGGCACAAATTTTTTGTGTGGGATATATTTTTTGCCATAACAACTACTTGCACATGGTAAAGCTAGAATTTAAATTTAAATATGGAAAATGTAAGTTTTGCAGCAAACTTTTATGGGTAATGTTAGTTATAAACCAAAATAGTTATGAATTTAAAACAACAAAAACAACAACAACAACAAAATCTGAACATTAGTTTTTATTATGTTATTTTGGAGAGTAATAAACAACAAAAATCAAAACGCAAAAAACATTTATTAAAAATGATTTGTGCAAAAATTTTACTATAGAAACATGGCTCAACTTCTTCACTGTCATTAAATTAGTGGAACATTTTTTACACTACTTCTTACTACTTTAAACATTAACGTAATTTACTTCTGTTTTTGGCTCATAAATCGGTTCATCTTCACTGTTATTAGTAGTTGCCTCATCAATAATGTTTTTTGAAAAAAAAAAAAATCTTCATTTTTTCACCATTGATTATCATGGTGTTTCTTGAACAAATTATTCAAGTCAGCCTACTTTGATTGTTTTATTGTATTTGATTTAGGGATAACTGGTGGATTCATGTTGAACATTACAGTTCCTGGCTTTATTATAGAGAATTGTATGTTCCAAGCTTACATTTGTACGTATATCCTCCTCTAACAAGTACGCTCCGTTCTTTAGCTTTTTTTTTTTTCACAACTATTCTCCTACATGCTGTAAGCTTAAAATGAAACTGAACTGGTTTCTTCATAAAGGTAGCTTTTTCTTTCTTCCAATCAAGAACCAAACAATCTTCACCCACTTCACAACTTTTGCATGTCCCTACATAGTGTCTATGTACTCTGAAGGTTGGTAAATTATCGCTTTCTTCCTGATTACTTTTTCTGTAATCCCAAATACCCTGTCTAGTGGTAAAAAACTATGTCCAGTGATAGGGAAAAATAACGCAATTTCCTTGATATTTTTAGGTACTTGTTTGGATAGTCAGAAACAAGCCATGGACAAAACAATTGAATTTTTGTTCTGCCCACCATATCCATCACAAATTAAACGAATTGTCTCCAAAGGACTTTCTATTTATGTGGTCATATTAAGAAATCATGACGCAATCTCATTAGAGCCTTTAGAAAACTCATTTTCAGTCCAAACATAAGCTGTCACATTATCAGGCGTCAATTTACATTTTGATTTTCCCCTGACCGCAGTAAAATTATTGAGGTAAATTTGCCTCCTGATTGGTTGAAATGGGAATTGTGAGTTTTGCTGCAAAACAGTTGTTGGATAATGTGAGTTATGCATCAAAATGAGATTTTCAGCATTTTTTTTTCAGCCTTAGTATATTTATTATGGTCCAAATCACTATTACAGTCCGATTCGCCTTAAAAAGACGAACACGGTGATATGAATAACTCAATTCCTTTAAAAAGTGGATAATGTTACTTTTGCATCTGTACCATTCATATATCAATTGCATGGCAAACCGAGTGTATTTATGCGAGCACGGTTACACAGACAGACAGACGGCAAACAGACAGGCAAACCGAATTCCTAAACACTTTTCAACTATGTTGGAAAGTGTTAACAAAAATGTTGAAATAAACTATCTTTTACTACTGTACTTAAAAGTAGAAATAAAGTAGTAGAAATACACTTTCTTCATACAACTTCGCATTTCCGCCTGTATAAACAATAGAATAAAGGTTCAAAATTAATGGATTTCTATTAGAACTTTTATTAGTTTTGCTGTTGTTTTTTTTAAATATGGCAAAAGTAAAAAAAAAGAAGCATTTCCACATTACTGCAAATGCATTAATTTACATTATTGTAACAAACATATATTTACTAGCAAGCTACGCCCGCTACGCTGGTCAATTTCTCTTAACGCACCTTTAATCAAGTGAAATATTGACTTTGGATTTGACCTTGTATTTTAAAACACTGTGGATCTTTACTTGGAATGTCCTTCTGCATTTCTGAAAACGATACAAACGCTATTGCGTTATTACATTTTTAATGTAAAATTTGGGCTGTTAAGGACAAATTAGGCCAAATCTCTATAGACTTTACTATGGAATAGGTGAGCATTAAAAAATAAATGAATAATTGTGTTAAATTATGGTGTCTCTGGGGTTTACATTATGGTGTCTATGGAGAAAAATCATTTCCGTTGGATTCAAATTAGATTTGAAAGAAGTTACAATTTACAATACTTCAAATATAATGAAATCGATATGCTTCACTGAGGTGGACAAAAATATGGTACTCGTCGAGAATTAAGTAAAAATCATGCACTCGCGACATCATAATTCACTTTTATATTTTAACAGAATAATAAGGCTACTATAATTTATGACTCGTGCTATAGTCAGTATATATACGTCAGGACACATGGCCGTTATCGTTATCTTTTTACGCGTGAGGATTTCACTATGGTACGCCATTGTGAAATTTGTAATTTTTGAAATTCAATATTTGAAAAACGGCAAAATCATTAGATTTGAAATTTATGTCAAGAAAAATACAATTTTTTACCTTTCTAACGCAGTTTGTCTAACAATTTTCTGACAAATACTTTTCGAGCTATTAATTTTTTCAGCAACTTCAAATGTTTCATTTTCCGAGATTAATCTGTGGCAACGATTAGCGAAAATCCCAGTCGTCAGCAACGCATAGCTTTTTATTAAAGAGGATTGTGGTGTCACATGCCATTAGGTTTTTAAAATTTAATTTATGCTCAGTTTCTTTTTTAAATATGACAACGGGCAAAAAAAGAAGCATTTGTATATTACTGCAAATGCATTACTTTACATTATTGTAACAAACCCACATTTATTATTGTCTCACATAGTTTTATAAATGTATACCTAAAAATTATTTAAACTAAGTCTAAGATTTTTAAATTGTTTTCTCGGCATATAATAAAAAATTAAAAAATATATATATTTATTTTATTAATTAATAATTAAATTAGGAAACTAGGAAAGTAGTATTTTGTCACCGTAAACATACAACAGTATGCAATTTCTAGAACTCTAGCACTTCGGGAAGTGTGTCAAAAATCGATTACAAAATTCCATCTTTACATGCATGAACCAAGTTCAGTTAATGGATTGTACCTACCTGAAAACTTTTTTAAAATGTATTTTTTTTTTAATTCCATTTTCTGAAAGTACAATTAGTAGAAAATATTCAGTTACATTTTTTAGACTATATGATAAAAATTAAGAAAGTTACGCCGCTTTAATTTGCTTTGTTCTATGATACATAAACCGTAACTTGAATCTTTAAACGTGATTATCTCAAAACTGCATTTTTAAAGACTATGATCATAATAACTCGAACCAATTTCAACCAATCTTCTTCACATTTGGGCCAATTTTTTACAAAAATATTATCTTGGGAGTAATCGTTCCTTTTGGGGATCTGATAATTTTTTCTATTTTTTTAGAAACAATCAAAGTCTAAAATATTTCGTGAAAATCGTACCTTAACTTTGAACGTCTGCCATTTTGTTCGAAGTCAATTTTTCCAAAACTCGAACGATTACTCCCAAGTTTTAAGTATTCGGAGTAAAGACATTATGTTTTTTTATAATTTCAGATAACATTTGACAAAGTTACGGTGATCACCGTTGACGGCTACCAGATTGACACGATCTCCGGGGAGCATGTCTGCTTATTTTGTCCAAAAAATCAATTTTTTTTATGTGTAATAAATAAAATACAAAAATAACTTTTCAAATATATTGTTTCATTTTCTTTAAAAAAAAAAAAAAAAAAAAAAAAATCCAAAAAATACACGTTTTTTTTTTTCTTTCTCTTTCTCTCTCTCTTTCTTTCAATCTTGCAGGTAGATATAACTCCTTAAGTAAAAGCTTATAATAATAAATTTGCTTTCTCAAAAAAATCAGTAGGCCCGCAGCTGTATGGTTGCATCATTTTATACATTTTCAATTATTGCTCATTTAATCGTGTTGTATTTCTTCGTATAAGAAAACTCTCACAATTTATAAAATACAGAAAACAATAAACTCTAGAATGTAAGTACCTGTTGTAACTCTATTGTTGTAACTCTATTGTTGTAACTCTACACTGCAAAAAATAACTGTTGATTTTACAATATAAAACTGGCCCCCAGCTGCCAGTATTATACCGTAAAATTAACAGTATTAAACAGTAAAATAAGCAGTAATACGCTGCCGCGCAAGCAGTAATACGCTACCGCGCATGCGGTAGCGTATTACTGAGCGTATTACTGAGCGTATTACTGCTTGCACGGCAGCGTATTACTGCTTATTTTACTGTTTAATACTGTTAATTTTACGGTATAATACTGGCAGCTGGGGGCCAGTTTTATATTGTGAAATCAACAGTTATTTTTTGCAGTGTATTGTTGCTAGCAACACACTCAAATGACTTGTTTCTTTAAAAAATGTTACCTATGCGAAAAGCGGTTTTATTCCCCTGGAGCCACATCCTGATCAGATACGGCCCTGAATATTGTATGTAAAGATACTTGAATATTGCATTGTCTTTGACAATGACAATGAACTCATATGTAACGTTTGAGGTAAATGGGTTGCATCAGAAGTAGGTCGAAAATCGATTGAAAAATCGACCCAGACAGACAAACAGACAATAAACGAAATTAAATAAAAGCATTGCAGAAAATGTTTTATTAGGATATATTTTTCATTTCTTAAAATAATTCACAATAATTGACTATAGGTAGTCAGTTATTTTTTACATTTTTTCTTTTCATTCTTAAAGTAAAGCACGCCACAATTTTTGTTACTATAACCACATCAACAGTAACTAACACAAACATTTTGTGACGAAAAATAAACAGAATGAAGGAAAACTATTATGAAGGACTGGGATATGCAAAATTATGGGTTCATTAGCTGCAAATTTAAGATTCAAATTTTGGTATAATATGCGATAAATCTTTCTATAAAGGAATAAAAAATTCTTTAATAATAAAAGAAGTCTAAAACGCATTTTCTAATTAATTGCATATAGGTACTTACACAATGGACATGAGACGGGCTCGGGATCGAAAGGGGTCGGACTCAAAGTGAAAATTTCATTTATTCACAAGGGGCAAAAAAATAAGTATAATGTCCTTTTAAAAAAAAAAAACATGCTTTTTAATTAATTAATTTATTTGTTTTATTTATTTATTTTGTCGTTTGGCACTTTACAGGAAACAGTAAGCTATGCCAATGGAAGAAAATTGTGGAAGATTAGTGAATTTATATGGGAATTTTGCCAAATTAGCCACACTCAGAAAAAGGAATTGATTAAAACTACAAAACATTTTTGTTGAGTATATTTTGGTTGTTTTAGTAAAATTGGAGTAAAATTGGACGATTTTACTTCAATTAACAAAACATTTTTGCTGACGATACATTTTTTTTTTTTTTTTTTTTTTTTTTGAATTGCAAAAAAAAGTGGTTTTCAACAAAAAAAAATTTTTTTGTTGATGCAAACAAAATTTCCATTGACCTATATTTAAAACAAAATTCTTTTTTAAATATGGGTCAATAAAAATTTTGTTTGAATCAACAATTTTTTTTTTTTTTTTTTTTTTTTTTGCAATTTCAAAAAAAAATTTTATATCGTCAGAAAAATGTTTTGTTAATTGAAGTAAAATGGTTCAATTTTACTCCAATTTTGCTAAAACAACAAAATGTACTCCAAAAATATGTTTTGTAGTTTTAATCAGTTTCTTTTTCTGAGTGCAGCTATGGACAAGTTGGATTCATAAATGGCAACTTATTTTTATCGCCAAATTTGGTGCTATTGTGGTAATCCTGTCATTAGTACTCTTCAACAAATACTCATTGTATTCATATGTTTACATCAATACATACTCATACACATTTATTTCTTATAAATGCTGACGCCTTAATGATGCGGGCAACAATGTGATTAAAATGGATGAATGTTGCAACAACGGAGCTATTTTTTTAATTTAACTAAGGGGCTCTGCCCCCTGCTCGCTACGCTCACCAACCCCCGTTCTGATTTCGCAGCCTCTTAAAACTTTAAAACTCTTAAAACTCTTAATATATCCTGTTGTAAAAAGATGATGATGATGATATCACGAACGGCAACTTTCTGCTGTAATCAGATTATCATGCTTTTTCATTTAATTCATCTGTTTTATTTTTAATATTCATGTGTAAACACAATTTTTATGACGTAATTTTCTTTATTTCCTGCTTTCAACACGTGATCATTTAATTATTATTTTAAACTTTCATTATGGTTTTTAATAGTCTCGCGCAAATACATTTTTTATTTGAGATAAAACATAATCCTTTGCGCTTATTTAGAAATTGGCAACAATATAAAAATGACTTTTTGAATAAAAGATTTTTTATTCGATTTTTAAGGATTTTTTGAGTTTTTATTGTCCGACCGTGATAATTTTTTTAATTTCCGAGAGCTTGTTATATTTCGCGTCTGGTGGTATGATTTTCGAATCCGTAGGATGGCTAGAAAAAAGTAATAGCTCCTCAAATAAGTCCCTACTAAAAAAGTGATGAGTATAACCCGGAATATCGACGCAGAATTTGATTGGTCCATTTCGTTTTAGGCTCAGTTCCAGATTACTTTTTTTTAATATAGAAGAATATTAAACAATCACAACGTTATTTCTATGGGGAAATTGCAAGTTTTGGGTCGACGTTGACCCCCCCCCCCCCTCCCCCACTTAGGGATCGAATTTTAAAATATCAATATCCAATTCATGTATTGCCCTCAAGAATACATATATATATTCCAACTTTCAAAGCTCTATGTCAACAGGGAGTAGGTGAAAGATGAGTGACAAGATTTGACAGCCACATACGTACATAATTGTAAGCTAAAAGAAAGCATGTAAAAGAAAAAGCTTGCTATTTGAGATACAAAAGTGTAGTCTCAAGTTTGTTACGTTGATCCAGAAAAACTCAGTTTGAAAGGGAATTAAACTGTTATTGATGGGATAAAAAGAGAAATATTCAATTTGATTATAAAGCATCTATTTTATGTTAAAGCATATATTAAACATAAAGCAGGGTGAATGTTATTAACATAAAAACATCGTAGTATATCCAATGTCTATCCTCGCTTTTTGTTTGAAATCCTTTTTAGAATTACTAGAAAACAGAATTCAAGTCATTCTGTCATTGTTGTACAATCATATTTAAAAAAAAATCAAGATTATGACTTCTGCAGATTTCTGCTAGTGGTTGGAGAAAATAACAAATTTGCTTATTGAAACAGATTTCTAGGACATGAAAGTCATGAAACGTTGCCATGAGGGAGTATTTAGAGGAATACTTATTTCTATCTAAAGAAGATATTTTTAAATGAGAAAATTAAGCTTGAAACAATTTTTAAATGCTATTAACAATTTTCTACTGCGGGCTAGGATTTCAAATCGTCGAGTTTGGGCTCCGAAAAAATAGCCCCAAAACATACCTCTACTACACAACCAGGATTTCAAAAGTAACGTGGTCAACAGAGGGTCAATACGGTTACAAACAAGCATGTGAAGCAGGCGTTCTTTTATTTCGATAAAAATCAACACAAATTATACGAATAACACCTTAATACTTTTTGTACAGGGCAAAAAGTGGTACTATAAAAGTGGCCCTTGCAAAATTCGTATAAATCCTAATAATATTATAAATCTGATTGTGTGCAAATGTTAGGCTGAAGCCAGTGTCAAAATGGAGCATTTAATGATCCTGTATCTTTGTATATAGGCTGATTATAACCCTCATATGAACATAGGCTGGGTTTTGTTTATTTTATTCAAATATTTTTCTTAATAATTCAAAATTTCGTTATTTTCATTGAGAATAAATGGACATTTTTTCGTATAGCATTCTAAAATGGTTAAATTTACTTTACCGTTGATAATACTTTATCGTTGCCAAAACTAATTCAAAACCCGAAAATATAATTTTTACTCAACAATTTAGTTTCAATTGAAAAATTTTCACGGGAAAAATGAAAATGAAATTAAAAAAATTAAAGAATTAAGAAGAAGATTAAATAATATTATTAAAAATAAAACGTACTTTTTTTAGTTTTTGATAATAATACAAGGTTTCAATATGCGTAACCATAGGAAACAGGCGAATATGACGTCATTTATTAAAATAAAGCGGATATGGTTTGATTGGAGAAATAAAATGATCTTGGGTTTTTTCTTCACTTTTTTTCTTTTTTTTTTCTTTTGTATGGTAACAATACTTGCCGTTTTACCGTCTGCGCACGGCTAATATAACTAACTATACCGTATTTTTTATTTAAATTTTAAAAAAAGTAAAAAGAAGTTTCAAAAGAAAATGGTTAGCAAATGTCAAAAATATGCTCCGCAAAATTATCCATGTCGTAAATGATGTCATGGATCGCGAGAAACAGTAATTTTTCATTCTTAAAACTAAAAGAAATAACTCGATTACCTAAAAAAAAAATGACGAATGTTAATAGTTCCATTTTTGTTGATAAAACCTAAAGATTTAATATTATTTCGTTAAAGTATCATAATTTTCCCTATGCCAGTATTGAAATTAATTGCCTGGAAAATAAAATTAACAAGAATTATGTCATTAAAAAGGGATTTCTCTGGGGGAAAAGGAGACGTCCTATTTGAAATAAAACGGAAATTTTCCAATATATTTTAAAATGAGTGTGAATCAATTCCTTACATTAATAATACAAGGAACAATACGTATAGAAAGTAGATGAGTTTCACGCCATATTTATAACGAAAAATTTAAATGTTTTGTTATCTATACTGATTATTAAGCATGAGTATCCGTTATTTCGTTATTTCGTTCCGCGCGAGTATCAGAGTTTTCTGCTAAAAATCACATCATAATTTTAAGAAAAGGAAAATGAACAAGAATCTATTATATTAAAATCTGACATTGTGTTTGTATTTCGCAACTACTCCTAGAATATTGAACGTAACGCGATTTACTACCGGTTAGTTTACTACCGGTTTAGCGAATACCGGTTATAATTGATCCGAGGATGTCACACAAACTCTCATTAAATTAAATGCCATTTTTTTTTAACGAAGTTTCTCTAAAAACGGAAAGTAACTTGCTCCATATTTGTGTATAAAAAAGGAGAAATAAAACAAATCAGTATATTTTTTACACCATTTTCTCATTAAAACTGAAAAACAGAATTTATTTTCACTTTGAATAGATGGTGAAAACAAAATCTTGATTTCAGTAAATTATCCGGAAAATACAAACATATTTTCACATATTCAAACTTCATGAATCAATTTATTCTGGAGAACAAAAATTGACTGCCAATATACTGTCATTTAGAAAACAAGATTTGTTTCAACTGTATATTAAACCAAGGAGGCAGAATTGAATTTAAAGAAAAAGCATATACTATTTCTAATTAATGTTTTTTTTTTTTGAAGGATGGCTGTTAAAACGTTTTACAAAGGCGTTAAAAGAAAAATTGTTTATCAGATAAAATTGACATTTGTTTTTACCCAATTCGTCTATTTCCACGATTTTATTTTGCCCTCCTTTTAGGTAGCTTTCAATACAAAAAAGTATAAAGCTACCTATTGCAGCCGTTCGGAGGAAAGCAGTTCCGGAAAATTTCGATATATTTTCACCGATCATGACCCCCAGACCCCAAAACCACCCTCCGTTCAAATGTTGATTTATATATATATATATATATATATATATATATATATATATATATATATATATATCTCCATATATATATATATATATATATATATCTGAACTATGTCATACGATAACGCCCGTAATTATGAATCGATTTTGATGAAACTAATTGTGTGTATTAAGGTCACTAATGTCTCGACCGAGTTCGTTGGCCAGCTTGGTCCGCCATCTTGTTTCAAGATGGCGGCCATTTAAAGATGTAAAATAACTTAAAATCTAAAATAAATATACAAAAAATTTTAAAATTCAAATTTATTTTTTAATTACGTGTTAGGCCTTGATACAAGGATTCCAGAGCTTTTTTTGGTTTACCTCTATCTTAAAAAATGGCTGAGATAGAGCAGTTTGAAATTCTAGGGTGGCTGACATTTTGAAACAAAACAGCACATTAACGCGATTACTCGCAAATTATTTTCTTTCATTGTTGTAATAATTTTCCCAATCATACGCATAAAACTATATATTCATATCCATTAGAGCCAAATTCTCGATAAAATTGGCGACATTTGGCGAAATATCGCCAAATTTGGCGATCAAAATAAGTCTTCCTAAATGAAGCCAATTTGGCTATTGCTCAATAATTTGGCGAATTTCTTTTTCAAATTCAGTATTAACGAATCTTTTGTAAACGTTTCTTTGCATTTTAGCTTGCTGTTTTCGTGTAACATTAGCTAAAATTTTAAAACGAAGATATAGGAAAGCTACCTTTTCCTCCCGGTACAGGCCGGAAGGACTTTTTGCATTGGTTGCAATTTCATTTTCGCGATTATTTGGCACAAAATTTCACTTTTTTAAGACTGAGTTATGTCAAGGTCCCTATATAATAATAAATACCGTATTGTCTCCCATGAAATGTGATAAATAGTTAGTTAATTATTAACGTTTTTAATTATTGGGAGTAAAATATTTTGCTTAATTAATGTATTTATTCTTCGTTTAATGTTGCGTGAACGAAGTCACGGGTAACAGCTTGTCCTAATAATATTATAAATCTGTTTGTGTGCAAATGTTAGGCTGAAGCCAGCGTCAAAATTAAGAATTTAATGGTCCTGTATCTTTGCATATAGATGGTTTATAACCCGGAAATGAACATAGACTTGATTATTTTTTTATTATTCAAATATGTTTCTTAATAATTAAAAATTTCATTATTTTCATAGAGAATCAATAAGCATTTTTCCATAAAATCTAACCATTTTACTTTATCGTTGCTAGGGCTTTGATCGTTGCCAATAAATAAAAACGCAGATTTTTTTTTTCCCTCAACAATTAATTTTCAATTGAACGATTTTCACGTGAGATATTCGAAATAAGATAAATATCCGTGATATTTGAAACGAAAGTATGGAGTATTTATTATTGTATGAATATCGGTTACGTTGAGAAGAGATTTTCTGTCAAAAAATGCGTTATAATTAGAACAAAAAATGAACAATAATTATATTATTAAGAAAAGATTTCGCTTGCACCATGGAACTATGAAAAAAAGGATCCTCCTTGGCTCGGACATGTATGACGTCATAAATAAAACATGTATTTTCAAATATTCGTAATAATACAAGCAGCATGAATATCAGTGTTTAATGAAAGTCGATAGGCATCATATTTAAGATGAAAAACTGAAATATTTTTTATCAATACTGATAATAATAAGCTTGAATATCAGCTACATACAGATGTGAGTTTTCTGCTAAAATTTACGTCATGATTGCCAGAAAAAGAAAATTAGCAATACTTATATATCATTAAAAAGATATTTTTCTGAGGAAAAAATGACGTCATATTTGAAATAAAACGGTAATTTTCGAATATGTTTTAAAAGGAGCGTGAATCCGTTCCGTACATTAATAATACAAGGATCAGTAAGTATAGACCAGAGGGGCCCGTGCGAGGATTTCACACTGAAATCTAATATTTTCTAGGTACTTCTCTATTATCCCGTCGACCACTTTCATAACAAAAAACTATCGCCAAACTGTAAGATTAAACGCCAAAAATACAGTCCCATTTACTTGACGTCAGAAGCATTATACGTGTTTGTTACGTCATCAAGTTGTTTTTAATTCGACATTTGCGTGTATTTATGTTTTACTGATTTATTAGTTATTTCATTAATTAAAATAACAATTGTGTCCTTAACTTCTTATATTTTATTTATTTATTTATTTTGATATTCCAATGAAAACGTTCTCCCGTTTATTTGGCGATAGTTTTTTGTTATGAAAAGTGGTCGACGGGATAATAGAGAAGTACCATTTTTTATCAATATGTAATATTTATTAGATGCAGGTTTAAACTTCTACAGAAAAAGTAAGGATAAAAATATCAGCAAACAACATTCAGTTTTCAGTCAAGCCAGAATATCATCTAATTTATTCCATCAAAGTTAGAGTAAAAACTGATCCAAGATTGCAAAAGGCACGTGCGAGGAAAAAAAAATAACAATCGTATTTTAACTGCATTAGAAAATGACGTCATCCTCTTCGGGAAAAACATGGGCCATAGAAAAATAAATTTAAACATGCCAATTTCAATTTCGCTTTTTAATCATAAATATAAAATAAACCCGTGCGGAAGTTTTTTATAATAATTGCTGAGTATCATATAATGTGGGGTTTTTTTTTGGCAACAATAATTTGAGGAAAACCTTTCATTTCTTTTTTGAAAACAATGCCGATTTAATTTTTAATTAACAGCAATTTTTAATCAAAAAACAGGTTTTAACGAAATGTTAAGTGGGCTATGTCAGAAGCCTGTTCAAAATCCTTTCATATGGTATATCATTCGTCGTTCTGCGTTTCGTATATTTTTAGAAAAAGGGATGTTGACAGGAGAAATAATATATATGATGATAGTAGACAAGTTTCATGCGATATTTAAAACGAAGAATTGAAATATTTTTAAACTGATTATTAGGTATGAGTATCAGTTTTATACAAATGAGAGTTTTCTGCCAAAATTTGCATCATAATTATTAAGAAAAGAAAAAATAACACGAATCTGCTATTAACCATTGGGCAAATGGTTGTTGTTTTCGGTCGAGAATGGACCTCTTGACATCGTCACTTTATGCTTTTTAAGTGATTTTAAGCGTTTTTAATGAAATTCTGTAACTTTATAAGAATTTTTAACGAAATTCTGTAACTTTAGAAGAATTTTTCTTTGAATGGGCAATAGAAATGCACAAAATCGTTACAAAAAGGATAGATGCAAATTATCAGATATGAAAAAAAGCCGAATTCAAAAATTGATGTCGGATGAGAAATCGTCTTATATTTTTTTGTTTCTGTTTTTATTAATATATTGTAAATTTGGTACTTTCGTTTTATAGCGCCCCCCAAGGATGAATCGCCAAGCGACCAAGATTTATCGCCAAATTATAAAGCATGTATGACATTATAATAATGTATGATATACATATAACATTTTTGTTTCTGTTTTCATTAATATATTGTAAATTTGGTACTTTCGATGTGCGACTTGGGGTCGTTCAGCGGTCCCCCAGGATGAATCACTAAACGACCTATATATAAGCTTTGCGATGATCTTGGCGAAATCATAACTGCAACCTTGGCATAATCATAATTGTTTAGGCCGCTATAACACAAAAGTACGGTAATTTTTTTTTCTTTTTAAAGCTTTCGGAACATTTTTCCAGTGGTTATTGTAATTTGTTAAATTAATTTTTTTTAATTAAAATCTAACCGTCTGCTTGTCTTTGCATTTTGTAACTACCACTCTTAGCATATCGAACGCAACACCATTTACTTAACACTGTTATCATTGATCCGAGAATGTCACACAAACTCTCAGAATTTAAAAATTTAAATTAGATTCCGAGATTTTTTTATTTATTTTATTTTTTGTATATTTTAACAAAGTTTCTTTAAAAACGGCAACTAAATTACTCCATAGTTCTGGATAAAAAGGGAGAAATAAATCAGATCAATATATTTTTTACGCCGTTTTCTCATTCAAACTGAAAACAGAATTTATTTTCAATTTGAATAGATGGTTAAAAAAAAAAAATCTTGATTTCAGTAAAATTTCCGAAAAATGAAAACACATTTTCACATATTCAAACGTCGTGAATCACTCTATTGCTGCAGAAAAAAAATCGTCTGTCAACGTATTGTCATTTATAAAACAAGATTTGTTTCAGCTATACAGCTATACATTAAACCAAGGAGGCAGAATTGGATTTGAAGAAAAACCATATCCTATTTCAAATGAATTATTCTGTTTAAGGGTTATTTTGCGTAAGGATGGTTGTTAAAACGTTTCACAAAGGCACTATAAGTAAAATGGTTTATCAGGTAAAATTGACATTTGTTTTTACCCAATTTGTCGATTTTATTTGGCCCTCCTTTTGGCATTGGTTCCAAGTTAGTTTTCGCGATTATTTGGCTCAAAATTTCACTTTTCTAAAACTGAGTTTTCTCAAGGTCCCTATGACAAAAAAATACCGTATTGTCTCCTATGAAATGCGTTAAAGAGTTAGTTAATTATTTACTTTTTTAATAATCGGGAGCTAAATATTTTGCTTGATTAATGCATTTATTATTCTTTTAAAGTTACGTGAACGAAGTCACGGGTAACAGCTAGTTTTAAAATATATCATAAAACAATTATTTACTAAGAAAGCCTAATTAAAATTATTTTTAAAATGATAAGTATATAATACATGTGAGAATGGTTGCATTGATAAATATATTATTCGCAGAATATGGTGACGGCAATACGTTGTTGTTTTTGTTCGCATTCCGAGTTCAGCTTCAAAAGAAACTCCCTCTATATTAGACTGAGTAAGTGGATTGCGACCCGCGATTTTTACAACGCCAGATTAAGACAGGTCGAGTCCAAGGCCTCTAAATTTACAGAATCAAAGGACATTATCCCTATAAAATGGAACCATTTTTCTTTATAGTTTCCAAAAATTCAAAACCAAGAATAATAATTTTTCTATAGCAATTAATTTTCCATTCAAAGATATCCACGTGAAAAATGAAAATAAAATAGAAAGATTAAAGAATTAAAAAGGAGACGAATATGACGTCATAACAAATTTTCTTAGAAGTATTTGCTAACATAAGTCAACTTAAACAATATTCTTTGGAACGAATAATAAATTAAATCAATATCTATAAATGGAATGAATGAAAAATAGAATAAATAGAAATGATAAAATAGAATAACAAGGAAGTAAATTTATTCGACTCTTAATTTTAGAGAAAGCGCATGAAATTCCAAGATAATGAAAGAAATTTAAATGACTGTACGTATAAAAACATAAATATGCAAATTGGGACCATCAGAAGTATTTTCTACTATAAAATGTGATAAAATAAGTATACATTTGTATACATTTTTAATTATCGTGAGTAACTTTTTTTGCTTAATTAATACACTCATACTTCTTTAAATGTTACGTGAACAAAATCAAAGAAAACAACTAGTTTCTTTTTTTTTTAAGGTTTTTTATTTTTTTAAGGTTTTTTTTAACCTTTTCTAAAGACCCTTTTAAAGTACTATTTTATGTGCTGTACACAATAATTCCATATGTTGTTTATAGAATTTAATATGTTTATCGTTGCGTTTAAAAACTATATGTCAGTTATAGAGGCATTGAAATTATTTCACCTGACTCTACATAGTATACACATGGGGCCCGTATCAAGCCTCCAAAAGTCATAGTCTGGCCGTTTACTTATAGTATGCTTTACCACCCTTTAGTTTCATGAGTTCTGAATCACAATGTAATTATACATATACAGGGTGATTCAAAACAAGAAGGAAAATCATGCGTCAAGCATAGATTATCAAACACTTTCCAACACATTCGAAATACTATAACAAAACTTCAAAGTTTAATAAGATGAAAGATGATAAACAATTTGGAAAACGCATAACATATTTGAAAATCCATTTTCAGCAATTATCATCTATAGTCCTAAAAATATCCGAATTATTTTGTGCAACCTTGTAAATGATCTACAAATTTGTATATATACTATATAGAATGCAAAAATTTAGTTCAGTTATTAAACGCATATTACAGTTGAAAATTCCCTTTCATCAATTTCCGTCAATAAGTGGAAATGTACTCGAATTCATTTGTGCAGCCCTGGTGATCTATAGCCCTTATGTATACTCCAAATAATATGAAAAATTTTGTTAAATTTAAAAACGCATATACCACAACTGAAAATACATGTCGAACAACTATCGCTCATTAACAATATTATAACCGAATTATTTTGTGGGCCTGTAAATGAATGATAAATGCTACACAACCTATTATACAGTTAAGCATCAAGTGATATATATCAATTTCAATATGTTTGAAATCGTGTAACATTAAAATACATTTCAACGAAATATAAATGCTATGCATACACTTCATTTTCAATGCTGATCTAGGCACACTAAACTTCAATAACATGCTTAGTAGTATAGCAATGACATAGCAATTCGAGTATATTTACGCGAGATAAAGCGCAAACAGGCGGACAGATAAACCGATGTCATAAGCACTTTTCAGAACAAACTTTAAGAAATGGTACTTCACACACAAACAAACAATGTTTGTGTCAGAAGGAATGGAAGCTCGTCCTCCACTCACAAATACAGGGCGCCTCGCTCCAAACCGAACACAACTGTCGTTCGAAACTTTAACCCCCTTAATTTATATAAATGGGTTTTTCATGCAGAATTATACCATTTTCTTCAAATTTTGTATATAGGTTCATTTTGAGAATGCGCTTCTGTGAATAGTTTTGGGGGTTCATTGGTTAAGTATAAAGGGGGAAAAGGGGGATAATCCCCCCTCAATTTAGATAAAAGAGTTTTTCATGCAGAATTATCCGATTTTCCTCAAATTTTGTATATAGGTTCATTGGGGTAAGGCGCTTACCTGATTAGTTTTGGGGGTTCTTTGGTTAAGTATAAAGAGGTAAAGGGGGGGGCTAATCCCCCCCTTAATTTAGATAAATGGGTTTTTCATGCAGAATTATCAGATTTTCTTCAAATTTTGTATATATATATTCATTGTAATTAGAGGATTCCCTGATTAGTTTAAGGGGTTCATTAGTTAACTATGAGGGGAGTAACGGGGGGATGATCCCCCCTTAATATATTGTCGACTTCTTTATTTTTCGAGGGGCATATTTCAAATTCTTTGAAATAAGAGTATAATATACAATTAGTGTGAATAGCCTGTGAGCTCAATGCCCTCAGTTTAACTGGGCAGTTTTCTTTTTATTGGAATATTTATTGCGTGTGATGTTCGTGTAACGTGGATGTTCAGCGATAGAAGTTTTTAAGAGGTCCTCCTTTATAGATGATGGTCGTCCAGAGCGAACATCATCTTTGAGACTGAAATTTCTTCGCTCAAACTTCTCACATCACATTCGAAATGTGCCATCTGAAACAGCACTTTGTCCATAAACAGCAGAAATTCTATGAGCAGACTGACTAGCATTTTTACCTTTATTGAAATAAAAGATCATAGTTGGCGAAAATGTACATTTTGTTTCTCCATTCTTACCACTGCACTGAAACAAAAATCATGCCACAACACAGGCGAGAATTATGCAGCGCAAGCAGATAAAAAAACCGAACGTACATATCTGGATCATTCAATGTCATTCCTTATCAGCTGCAGCATACTAACTAGACGAAACAGTTCTTCGCTTTGAAAAACCGCAGAACATTCCGGATGACCCAATATTTGAAATTAATGTTAAAGACATCGCTTAATGCGTACTACTCATCGGATAATGTGGACAATTTTTTTCTCGATGAACTAGGTAGAATCGAAATACACACATTTTGCACATTATTTTTTTTAAATACAACTTCGATGCCACATATTTTATACAGAGATAAAAAAAAAATTGTTAGTGACACTGGTGAAGAGAAAGATAACATTCTTCAACTAACAATGTGATATGTTTAAAGAATCCTGTCATCTCTTCGCCGATATTACCAATCAAAATCTGATATCACAGGCCAAATTTTGTAATGTGTCGCAAAATTAGAAAACAACGATGCGGCAAAAAGACCACTTGCTCCACTATCACAAATAAAAGTGAATTAATAATTTAAATATACTAGGGGGCTCTGCCCCCTGCTCGCTACGCTCCCCAACCCCCGTTCTGATTTCACAGCCTCTTAAAACCTGGTAATGTATCCCGTTTTAAAAAGATGATGATGATGATATCACGAACGGCCTGTAATCAGGTTATAATGCTTTTTCATTTAACTGGTTATAATGCTTTTTCATTTAATTCATCTTTTTTATTTTTAATATTCATGTGTAAACACAATATTTATGACGTAATTTTCTTTATTTCCTACTTTCAACACGTGATCATTTAATTATTATTTTAAACTTTTATTATTTTTTTTAATAGTCTCGCGCAAATACATTTTTTTATTTGAGATAAAACATAATCCTTTGCGCTTATTTAGAAATTGGCAACAATATAAAAAAAAGACTTTTTCCATAAAAGATTTTTTACTTGATTTTTAAGGATTGTTTGAGTTTTTATTGTCCGACCGTGATAATTTTTTTAATTTCTGAAAGCTTGTTATATTTCGCGTCTGGTGGTATGATTTTCGAATCCGTAGGATGGCTAGAAAAAAAGTAGCTCCTCAAAAAGTCCCTAGTAAAAAAGCGATGAGAATAACCCGGAATATCTACGCAGAATTTGATTGGTCCATTTCGCTTTTGGCTCAGTTCCAGATTACTTTTTTTTAAATGTAGAAGGATTTAAATTATGCAAGTCCGGATTCCGGATATGTACTTGTACATTTTGTTTGTCCTAAATAATAAGCTCTTTTGTATTAACAAAAGAAAAGTAGAAAAGAGAATTGATGAAAGCAGAAAAGTAATTGCATTGTTGAATTCTGATCTGTGAAGTAATAATAGTCTTCCCGAAACTAAACGATTAATTTATATTGCAATCGTGTAAAGCATTTTTCTGTATGGTTTGGAGACATGGACCTTAAATCTCTTCCTTAAAAAAAAGAAACTCCTCTCTACGGAAATGGACTTCTGGCGCAGATCAGCCAGAACACCAAGGCTAGAAACAAGAATCGTGCAAGTCAAACAGGATGTCCTATCAGATAATCGAACATAATAAGCTTAGACGGAATGGGCATGTTCACCAGAATGGAAGAACAGAATCTTTTAGAATGAAGCCTTAAAGGGAGACGAAGAAGGGGTAGACCAAGAATGACTTGGAAAATTTCTGAAGTGTCATTGAAAAGTCATTGATGTCACAGGGCAATAACAGCACTTATAAGTTAAGTGATGTTATTGCCCTTGACAAGGAACAATGAAAAAGAAGTTACAAAAATACTTTTATGTGTCGAGGAAATAACTTCTTAGCGGAAATTCCTAAAGATGATGATGATGTATTAACAATATTTTCATTAATTTATATTTTTTAATAAAAATATTAAATTAAGAAAATGTTGTTTTTTATAGCATAAAGTTCTAACCTATTTAATGCCTTTAAAAAACTGAATTTAATTCAATCAACGCAAGGGCTCATTTTTATACAATTTAAATGTTTACATCAATTTAATGCGGTCTTCGGCAATTTAGTGCGGACACAAAATGGCCTTCCTTGGAAATCTGCACAAACAAGAGTTCACTGTACATACCTTCTGTGCAAAAAGTACCCGGAATTTATCATTTAAAAGACACGCATAAAAGATATCACGACAATTTGTTTGCTGAAAGTTGGTTCCACTGTACGAGTTACTCGTGCAACGTGGAGTTTGAGCGCCATCCGTGATTTAGTGTGTTGACAGCAACTGTTATTTTAGTTATATTTTTGAGTGCTCTGTGATTTTTGACAATGGACAATTTAATTAAACAAAGGGTTTTCCTTAATGTTTGAGTTTCAAATGAAATTTCGGTTATCAAAAATCTTGAAAATTTCTGAAATTTCGTGTGAATTTTGCACCACGATACCGCACGATCACACAAAACTATCGTTGTTCAAGAGTTTTTGGGGTCAAAAACGCAATAAATATATTCGTTCAAGTATCGTTCTTGCCTGATATGGCTCCGAGTGACTCTTTTCTTATTCCCGAAACTAAAATTACCACTTTGAAGAAGGTGTTTTGAAGCAATTGAGGCCATAAAAGGAAAATTCACTGAGGGATCTGAAGGCCATACCTCAATCAGCCTGCGAAAAATGTACAGAGGATTGAATCAAGAGTGGCATAGTTGTATTTCTCTCGATGGGGCTTACAATGAAGGAGATAAAATAAATTTTGTTGAATAAATTATTTTTTGTGTGTTTTATTTAACAATTCTGGGTATTTTTTTATACAGAAGGTATAACTTAATACATAAATATTGAGATACAAAATGACCATAACAAAAAAAAAAAAAAAACATGACGTGCTAATGACTTTTAAGGTCAAATAAAAAGATATTTAAAATTATCTATAGACAATTTTGTCAGAAAATCATTGATAGCCTATTTAATTAAAGAAATGCTAGAAGAAATTATAAACTTGATTGACAATAAGAAACAAGCTCCGTTGCATAGAAAATTCAATTACAGTGTTTCTTCAAATGTAAAATTTAAAATTAGGGAATGTTTATGCGCTTGTTTGTAAAAAGTTTATTTTTTTTTTTTTTTACAAAAACATGATTTAAATGTTGTGAAACAATAGACAATGTATTAACTTAATTGCTGAGAAAAGGAAAACAATTATAGAGGGAAATTTACCCGCAGTTTTTTCCAAATATGGAACATTCATATTTATGGATTGGCTATATAATTTTTTTAATAAAAAAATATTATAAGGATTACAAATTACTATTAATATTTTATAGATTATTTAGAAATTACTAGAAGATAGTATATATTTTAACGATTAGAAACGAAGTACATTTTTACAGAAATATGCACATTAATATTTCCCCAAATATACGCATCATATTCATTGGATGATCATTCGACAGCTTGTAAAAAAAAAATATAAATAATTATTACAAACCAGGATTTAAATTTCATGAAATAATAGAAAAATATTAATTTATAATTGCTGAGAAAAATAAAGCAATTGTAGGGGGAAATTTAACCACAGTTTTTTCCAAACATAAATAGTTTATATTTATGGCGTGTCTATATTTTTTTGATAAAATTATTTATAAAAATTACGAATTACTACTGATATTTTATAGATCTTTTATAAATTACTGGAAGAAATTATATATCTTATTGATGACAAACAAAAAAAAATTTCACACAAATATGCACAACAATATTTCACCAAATGTATAATTCATATTCATTGAATGTTCATACGATTGCCCATAAAAATTTATATAGAATAATTTAAAAGTCAAATTTAATGTTTATGAATTAATTATGAAGTACAAAAAAGAAATTATAAACTTAATTGTTGAGAAACAGTATGCCGCTATACAATAAAGTTCAATATTGTTAAATTCATATTTATGATACATTTATATAATTTCTGTTGAAAACTATAAAACATAATAATATAAATATAAATGCTGGACAATTACACCATGAAACATTACTACATTAAAGACGTGAGTATAAAGCATCACAAATTTACTGAATGGTGTATACAAATGTCAAATTTAAAATGTATACATACATTAAAATTAAAAATATATCGACGTTTCGACCAACTTCTATGGTCATCCTCAGGAAATATTTGTTATAACTTTATAAATGATTCTTTATAACAAATATTTCCTGAGGATGACCATAGAAGTTGGTCCAAACGTCGATATATTTTTAATTTTAATGTATGTATACATTTTAAATTTGACATTTGTATACACCATTCAGTAAATTTGTGATGCTTTATACTCACGTTTTTAATGTAGTCATAATAATATAATTTGAATTTTTTAAATTATTCGTAAATATTTCAAGAAATTTTACACTTAATTTTTAAGAAATAGAGAATGTCATTGCACAGATAGTTTAAATATAGCATTTCCCCCAAATGTAAAATTTATATTTACAGTATGTTTTTTATATCGTCGTCATAAAAAAATATATATAGAGATATATAAATAATAATACAAAAATATACTTTAAATTTGATAAATTGTTTGTTAAATTCTGGAAAATATTAAATTGTTTGTTAAATTCTGGAAAATATTAAACATGAAATACTTCTTTAAAAAAATTTAAAAGTTGTCAATGCACTAAAATTGAAAAGTTGTCAATCAAACACAAACAAACGCAATCAGGGGCGTTTGACATGGATGAGCTGAGGGGGCTCAAGCTCTTTCCCATTCAAATGAAGGCTATTTTTTTTAAGTCACATGAAATTTTCTCTCTTCATTGTTTGATCATTCATTCCTTAAAAAACAACTCAGTACATAGGAAAGTACTATAAATATTTATTCCAATTCTAACCAGTAAATCTACAAATCAGATGCCTTAACGTCAGCCCAGCAAATCGCATTTTTATTTTTAACATTTTGAAACTTTTAACTAGCAGTTTCATTTATTTTATATTAATACTAATGCAAGTAAGGTTTCAAGTAAGCTTAAGTAGAAAGAGAATTGAAAATTTCAAAGGGAAAAATGATTACATGCACTGATATTCTAACAATGTTTATTTTCTGTGAAAACTTTTTGTTACATGAGGGGAGGGAGTTCTACCCCCCCCCCCCCCCCCTCAGCCCCCCGTTCCGTCATTGATTTATACTCGTATCTCGCTAGAATTCAGTATCTTAAATGTCCTATCCAATATAATTAAAATATTGATTTTGTCACAATGGTATTAATAATTAACTTGGACGCGATTAATAATTTTCATTGTTTTTTATTATTATTATTAAATATTGATAATCGTAACCGTTCAATTTATTTGACAGTGAATGCTGAATTCCCTCCAACGATTTTAAAATTGCTACTCTTCTGAACGCAATACATGGAATTGAAAGAAACTTACCATTTCAATTTGGGAATAACAGCGTGGAGTATAAATCCGGCAAAAGTATCCCACATGTACTGTGAAAAAAAATTATTCAAACGACCCCCAATGTCCTCCATGCTCATGCAGAAGGTGGCGCTGTTCCATTGTGGAAGGGGATGTCGACCAATTCTCTCTGAATCGATCGTCTGCAGCCGCTCCTTTCAAAGTTACCAACTAAGTAAACAGTCGATATAGGGAACGAGGCGAATTGCCCCCACTCTCTTAACGGTCGCGATTTCTAAAGAATTCATTTAAGAGGGAGGCCAGGTGTTAAATAGGGGGCATAAGCGCCCGCAAACAGGGGCGTCGTTTAGAGAATGCAGAGTAGGGCAATTGTCCCCTTTAAATTTCATACTTTTTCTTTTATCATTATCTGTTCTTTTAATTTATTTTTGTTGAGTGTTTTCACTTTTCTTTTTTTTTCTTTTTTACCAGTTATTAATAATTGTGTGTAAAAACTATAACATTTAATATATTCAGCCAGGTGTTAAATAGGGGCATAAGCGCCCGCAAACAGGGGCGTCGTTTAGAGAATGCAGAGTAGGGCAATTGTCCCCTTTAAATTTCATACTTTTTCTTTTATCATTATCTGTTCTTTTAATTTATTTTTGTTGAGTGTTTTCACTTTTCTTTTTTTTTCTTTTTTACCAGTTATTAATAATTGTGTGTAAAAACTATAACATTTAATATATTCAGCCAGGTGTTAAATAGGGGCATAAGCGCCCGCAAACAGGGGCGTCGTTTAGAGAAAGCAGAGTAGGACAATTGTCCCCTCTGAATTTCACACTTTTTGTTTTATCATTATCTGTTTCTTTTAATTTATTTTTGTTGAGTGTTTTCACTTTTCTTTTTTTTTTCTTTTTTACCAGTTATTAATAATTGTGTGTAAAAACTATAACATTTAATATATTCAGCCAGGTGTTAAATAGGGGCATAAGCGCCCGCAAACAGGGGCGTCGTTTAGAGAATGCAGAGTAGGGCAATTGTCCCCTTTAAATTTCATACTTTTTCTTTTATCATTATCTGTTCTTTTAATTTATTTTTGTTGAGTGTTTTCACTTTTCTTTTTTTTTCTTTTTTACCAGTTATTAATAATTGTGTGTAAAAACTATAACATTTAATATATTCAGCCAGGTGTTAAATAGGGGCATAAGCGCCCGCAAACAGGGGCGTCGTTTAGAGAAAGCAGAGTAGGACAATTGTCCCCTCTGAATTTCACACTTTTTGTTTTATCATTATCTGTTTCTTTTAATTTATTTTTGTTGAGTGTTTTCACTTTTCTTTTTTTTTCTTTTTTACCAGTTATTAATAATTGTGTGTAAAAACTATAACATTTAATATATTCAGCCAGGTGTTAAATAGGGGCATAAGCGCCCGCAAACAGGGGCGTCGTTTAGAGAATGCAGAGTAGGGCAATTGTCCCCTTTAAATTTCATACTTTTTCTTTTATCATTATCTGTTCTTTTAATTTATTTTTGTTGAGTGTTTTCACTTTTCTTTTTTTTTCTTTTTTACCAGTTATTAATAATTGTGTGTAAAAACTATAACATTTAATATATTCAGCCAGGTGTTAAATAGGGGCATAAGCGCCCGCAAACAGGGGCGTCGTTTAGAGAAAGCAGAGTAGGACAATTGTCCCCTCTGAATTTCACACTTTTTGTTTTATCATTATCTGTTTCTTTTAATTTATTTTTGTTGAGTGTTTTCACTTTTCTTTTTTTTTCTTTTTTACCAGTTATTAATAATTGTGTGTAAAAACTATAACATTTAATATATTCAGCCAGGTGTTAAATAGGGGCATAAGCGCCCGCAAACAGGGGCGTCGTTTAGAGAATGCAGAGTAGGGCAATTGTCCCCTTTAAATTTCATACTTTTTCTTTTATCATTATCTGTTCTTTTAATTTATTTTTGTTGAGTGTTTTCACTTTTCTTTTTTTTTCTTTTTTACCAGTTATTAATAATTGTGTGTAAAAACTATAACATTTAATATATTCAGCCAGGTGTTAAATAGGGGCATAAGCGCCCGCAAACAGGGGCGTCGTTTAGAGAAAGCAGAGTAGGACAATTGTCCCCTCTGAATTTCACACTTTTTGTTTTATCATTATCTGTTTCTTTAATTTCTCTCTGTTGAGTGTGTTCACCTTTTTTTTTTTTACCAGTTATTAATGATTGCGTGTAAAAACTATAACATTTAATATATTCCTCTGAAATTATGTATGAGAAACTAATGGAAAAAAAAAAAAAAAAAAAAAAAAAAAAAAAAAAAAAACCTTAGTAAAACTCTTTTTTTTTTTTTTTAAACTATGTCTAACAAAATAATTTGACTCCCACCGAGCAAAATCTGAAATGATTCTCCTGTCCGCCATGGGGGTGGGGAAGCAAGAGGCGACAGTGGCCCCTCCTTGTATTTTCTAATTTAATTGAGGGGCCCTCTGCAATAACAAAGCAAGTGAAAAAGGGAGTTTTCAGCTACGAAGCTTTTTAATTTATTTTCAACATTTTAATTTAGAATATAACTTCTTTTTCCTTTGCCTATGATCGTAAAATTTATATTTCCTTATATGCTAAATAATACATTACATAAATCTGAAAATTGAACACTTACCTTATTATTGCATATCCTGTGGTTTTGGGTGAACGACAAAGTACATTTGGAACACATAATGACTTTTTTTTACAACTTTTATATAGTGTAACAGAAGAGTGTACAAAATATAAAATCATCTTAGCCTTCTATTTTTTTTCTTTATTTTTTTTTATTATTATTTTTTTAATTTCTAATACAGCTCTCAGCCCTGTTCAGCCAGAATCGGGAAACGGAGACACGTAAGAGTGGAAAAAAAGTTTTTTCAAGCCATTACGACGGACGGTTCAAATACGAAATAGAGCCCTAGGAATAGCAAGGTAGGTAAACAAGCCTTCTTTTTACATGGTTTACCAGGAATCAAGGTAACCTCACTTGCCTTGTTATTGCAGAGGGCTCCTCAATTGGCTAATTTTTTTTCTCTGATGATTTTGAGAAAAATAATTATTATTATTATTCTAATCTGAAGTGAATTAAAATAATAAAAATCATGACAAGTGCGAGTAATACTCGCACTTTGTTGGTTCTGCGCCGTTTTGTCATATTAACGTAAAATAGTAAGTAATATACAAAATATTCCGTTACAATACGTTAATTTGGCATTAATTCCGATTACGGAAATTCAGTAGTTTGTCACGTAATAAATCGACATAGAATTATAAATTAATGGTTTTCGTATTTTCTTCTTTACATGTTCTGCAAGATCTTCTTTGTTGTCAAATTTCAAGGTTTTGGGTCAATCAAAAGCCAACCATATAATTTTTACTCTCAAAACATATAGGGTTCTTACGGTTGACCCAGAATCTTGAAATTTGGTACAAAGGAAGGTCTTATAGCACATGTAAAGGGGGAGATCCTAAAACCGTTAATTTATAATTCTATGACGATTTATTACGTGATTTTCCATTCCATAATCGGGATTTCCAAAGCTAGACTAAAAGGATTCTGTTTTTTTTTTTTTTTTTTTCCGTAAGTTTGAGTCAAAATTACAACTTTACGCACGCTCATCAAACCTTTTTTTTTTTTTTTTTTTAATCATAATTTCCTGAAACTTTTTGTTCGCGTTAAAAATCATACATCAACTTTACCAGTTCACACGTTCAATGAAACAACATGAAATGTTTATTTTGTTATATTATGATTTTAATCCCTTTAAATATCAGTCCCCACAAAGTAACGGATCTGATAGAACCTGCTTGCCATAGCCAAACACATAGAAAAAAATGTGGTTAAATTTGAAGCATAGCTTCATACACTTTTAGATGGTACAATAGTGAAAATGGAACAAAAATATCGATCACAACACCCCCTTTCGTCGAAATATCCCCAAATTCTAATAGAACCTGCTTGCCATAGCCAAAAACATAGAAAAAAAAATTAGGTTCAATTTGAAGCATAACTTCATACACTTTTCGATGATACAATGAAGACACATTGACGGACAGACAGACATTTTGTAAAAACATGTTTTTTGGAATCTCTGACCCCTAAAACGTGTAAATCCGTCGAAAACCGGAAGTCGAAAAAAATTTCGATTACAATACTTTCTTCTATTATAGATAGAAGAAAGTAAAAAGTCTAGACTGTTGTTTCAGATTTAAAAAAAAAAAAGCTATATATTTAAAAATTAATGAGTCTCAATAATGAGTTTACAATTTTAATTTTCCTACTTAAAAGATGGAATTGTTATTAGAGATACGATTGTAGACTATTTTTTATAATTATATAAAATTTTAGATCTTTATGTGTTTCGAGTAGGTATCGGGTTGACGTATTTTGTGTTCGGGTCAACGAAAAAATTTTGTCGTGTTCGGGTTGGGTTTCAGGTTGACTTTAACAAAATTTTCGGTTTCGAGTCGGGTATAACAAAACCCACGCAGGAATCTATTTCAGATGAAAAACTATATATTTGAATATGAATGACTCATTACATGTTTATTTATCTAAATTTAAAAAAAAAAAAAAGATTGATACTAAATATATGATTACAGATTATTTTTTTCCATTATTACATTATATTTTGGATAAATTTTCGCTGACTGCTTGTTTCGGGTTCAGATTGAAATATTTCGGGTCAAGTTGCGAATTAACGATTTCTTTTTTTTTCTCTCGGCGCGGATGGGGTTGCGGCTGGGTTTTAAATAAAATTTGCAGGGCCGCAAATTGTATTTATTACCCGGGCAGGACTCTAGTTACGTGTAACGTTTAACTGCTAATTTTCACGATGACACTTTCTGTAACAAATTAAAAAAAATATTTTGGTCACTTCATGCGTTTTCGGTACACTGTAAAAAAAAATGCAGTAAAATTACGGGCAGAGGCCGCAGCAGAGATTCCAGTCATACCCCGTAAAAAAAATAATCCATGCCCATCATTTTGTGCAGCCCGTAATTTTACGGGGCAAAGTAATATAGCATTATAATGCACAGGATATAATGTACTTTAAAACACAATAACACTTTGCTTACTGTTCCGCAGCACGTAGCATTTTAGATAATGATCACAGAATCGCTGTTTTGGCGGGTTAAAATTTTCGAAACACGTGTAAAATGAAGGGTTACACCCTAGCGGAGGACAATGTATGGGGTCGTACCGTATTTTTGCTAACATATGGGCTAGAACTGCAAGAATATGTGGATTGCTCTTAATTTTCTAAGTATCTAAGGGATAAGGCCGCTTATTTAGTGGATCAGACCGTTTTTCATCAAATAAGGCTGTTGTCCGTGAAAATTGAAGGGCAACGCTCATAAATTTACAGTTTTTTCTGAGAGTGTATAGTCATGTGTCAACTGATTCTTTTCAATTACCTATTACATCAAAATTCAGAGCTTACCCGGCCCGCACACGAATCGTATTTTGGGGTTTCACCGGGTTAGCCACCTTACCTAATCCAGAAATCTTAATTTCTAGATGTTAGTATTTTTTTAAGGGGGCAAGATGGTCCACAGTGGTTTGACTTCCATACCTAGTCGTTGAAATACTGCTGTGTAATATTCCATATATGTGCACGTAAAATCTGTAATAATGATCCCTTATTGGGAGGTTGCTGGGTGGAAGAAGAGTACGAAGCGGAAATTTTCCTTTCAGATAACGCTCAAAATTGTGTGCACACTTTTTTCCTTTGTAGAGTTTCTCACCTATAAAGGTTAGATTACCAGAATGGTGTTTCAAAAATAATCTTTGTAAAAAGCTATTTTTTTTCACTTCATTTCTCAACAATATTCTTTGACAAACAGAGAAATTTCTGTTTTAAATAAAAATATTTTGCCCTCTGACAATTTCTTCTCTAATTTAAGGCGGTATTCCAAAAAAAAATATTTTTCCATGCTCAACAACTCAAAAATTTGAGACACATTCCCAGACTCATTTTTAAAAGTAACAACAGGAAACTTGGCGGCGTGATTTATAAAGACATTTATAAGGGCCCCTTGATTTTATTTTTCGTTCAATTAATTGTCTGAGTGCAACGAAGACTCATACACAGCGCAGTATTACTTTGCCCCATATATAGCTACGATGGATATTAAAACCTTTCGTCAAGCATAACTCAAAAAATATTTAACGGATTTCGTTCAAATTTTTACAGCAGGTACCTATAAAGGTGACAACGACGTCTATTTATTACCAAGAATAAATGCTAAACCGTTTGGAAGTTATATTAAAAAAATAGATAAAAAAGCACAATTAAAGTACATACGTCACTAAATTTTGTGCGTACGTCATTTTCACCGGCGGGAGATTTTCGTAGACAATCGGAATTGAAAAGTTCATGGAGTACAAGGAGCAAAAAAAATATGCACGCACTAATATTCAGCACAATAAAATATATTTCAATTGAGTAGAAATCGAAAATTAATCTGGATTTTTTTCTCTTTGAAAGAAAAACCCCGCAATAACTTAGTAGACTTGGTATTAGAGATTTGGCGCAAATCTCAGCAATAGCAGCTTTTTTTATTTCTCATGTGTAAATAATAAAAAAAAATTCCTTGGTGTTTAAATAAAAGGTTTCGATTTATGGCATTATTTCTTTTTTTTTTTCTCTTTTTAGCATTTTAAATGGGATTAATGAAAGGCATGTATTTTAAATTAAATGAGTGAAAGGTTTATATTTAAATGAAATGAATTCAATATGAAAATGTTATAGGAACAATATTTGGCGATTTATCAACTCGCCAGGATAACATAAAAGTACCAATATATCAAACGGTATGTAGTATGAAATGAAACAGTTATAATCACCCATCGTACAAGAAAAAAACTAATATTCTGCATTCAGAGGGAAAAATCCATCTCCTGTGCCGTAAGATTTGGCGAGTTCTTTTTTGGTGATAAGTTTTTCGATGTGATTGTTGGGATCTGAAGGATTTGGCTTACTTTTTCTAAATCTTATTTTTTTGCAGATGTAGTATTATGTAAATATATTTTTTAGCAGATATTTTTCTATTTTGTATATTTTCTATTTGGCATTTGGAAAAGAGATTTTTACCTTTTTATCTGTGCATTCGGAAATATTAAAAAATAAAAAAAGATTTACATAAATCAAGCGCTTAATTTTTATACGGACCACTTCTCCATTTTTAGATTTGGTACTTTTCGGTTAGCCGGGCGCCAGTGAAATTTATATATCTATGTATACATATATATACATATATCTATACATACACACATTTATATATGCATGTATGTATATAACACATATATATACACATACATATATGTGTGTATGTATACATATATATATATATATGTATATATAGATATATACATTTCACTGGCGCTCGGCTAACCGAAAAGTACCTTAGATTTTAAATGCTATTTATTATTTACTAGCCGTTTATTAATTGTTTACAATTTAACCCCCTGACAATAACAATAATTTATCACAAAAATGCCTCTTAGGTTTGTTATATAAGTTTGTTTATGTGTTTTCATTACTTATTAAAATATCGAATATGACGATAAAATTTCATTTTAGCATCGTGCTTAAATTTTTAAGATGGCGCAAAAACATGCTTTAATAAACGTATGTTTGTAAATATTTGAAAAACATGTTTTACCGCTCTCTTGAAAAATTTTGTAAGTTGCTAAAACTACCTTTTGGCACCATTTAAATTTTTTTTCGCCAACCGACATAGGATACGAAACTTTTTCCCATTCAGATACACATGCAAGGTTGGTCTCAAACAAGAGTAAAGCTAGCAACAATATTGTTTTAACTCTATAAGAGTTACAATAATGATATTAAATACTCCGATTGGCTTTGGGCCCAATTACGAAAGTTTCTCCTACAAAAAAACTGTAGAAGAAGTCTTTTACATTTGTTTCAAATGGAGCTCGGTCTACAAGGTATTAGTTAATAATACAAACAACACTAATGGCATAATGGCATGGAGGCAAAAGTTTTAATTTAAATGTATATATTTGAAACCCTTCCCCCCTACCCCCCCCCCCAAAAAAAAAAAAAGAAAAGAAAAGAAAAGAAAAGAAAGTTACAGTAATGAATTTAAAATGGCGTTAAGCCACGCTTTCTGACATAAGCAATTGGCTGCAAACGCGATAACGAAACTTAATAACATGTAGCTAATATAGCCCTCAGGGTACTTTGCAGTTATACAGACCTTGTGGTTTTTTTAAAAAGCTTGAGACAATTCAGGTTTAAGAAGTTGAGATTTACTGTCAAATGATATAAACAACTATGAACACAAAACTGATGAATTATTATTCAGGTTTATGTATGTATTTTTAAAAAATGCATCTGATTACACTTATTAGATAAATTACTGCTGTTTGCATTTAATAACTGATAAACGGCTTCTGTATAATAAATGAACTGTTTAAATATTGGGAAGAGGTGGCGAGAGGTAGAAAGACGAGTAAACAAACGGTTAGACAGACGGGTAGTGAGATGGGTAGAGAGACGAGTAGCGACATAGGTAGACTGACGGGTAGCGAAACGAATAGACAGACGGCTAGAGAGAAAGGTAAAAAGATGGTTGACAGAGGGGTAGCGAGATGGGTCTCGAGACGGGTACCGACACCGGTAGACTGGAATGTAGCGAGAAAGGTTGTGAGACGCGTAGCGTGGTAGATAAAGAGACGAGTAAAGAGATGAGTACAGAGACGAGTTGACTGATGGGTAATGAGATTGATAGCGAGACGGGTGAAGACTCGGGTACAAAAACAGACGGATAGTGAGACGGGTATACAGACGAGTAGAGAGACAGTAGATGGGTACGGAGATGGGTAAGAAGATGGGTAGAGAGGCGTATAGCCAGACGGGTAGGGAGACAGATAGACAAATGGGTAGCGAAGTGGATAGAGACACGGCTAGACATACAAGTAGTTAGACGGATAGACAGACGGTTAGAGAAATAGATTGGCGGGTAGCGAGACTGGTAGAAGAATATAGAGACGGGTAGCGAGACCGGTAGAGAAATATAGAGACAGGTAGAGAGACGTGTAGAGAGATAGACAATCAGTTAGAGAGACGGGCAGAAAAACGGATAGAGAAACAGACAGATTGTGGAGAGACAGACAGACAGGCAAAAGAAAAGTCTGCGGATTAGTGCTGTAAAGGCGCATTAAAGGCGCAGGGGGCAGAGCCTCCTATAGAATAATCAAGAAGTATCTGTTAAGCTTAACTTTGTAATATATATAATTTTCAATTTTGCCGATATGGAGATTTAATGTAAAAGTTATTTTACAGAAGTCATCGAAAGATTTTTTCTATACTTTAATAGTAATTTAGACTATAGTTTTGCAATCTGATTTGTAGCAAAACCTGCTATCAATGTGGTTTGAAGTGTAAGAGTTTTTATAAACAGTTATACAAATAATAGATATATAATCAAGGAAGAAAAATTTTAAATTCACACACAAAAAAGGTACAACAATGAAATTAAATTTGCGTTAAGCCACGCTTGATAGAATAATCTATTGGCTGCAAATCCAATTACGTAACTTTAAAAAGCTTGGCGTTTTAAAAGATCCGGCGTTTTTTTTTTTTTTTTTTTTTTTTCAAGTTTTGCGCAATACGCGCTTAAGAAAATGAGATCCTTTGCCACATGTTAAAAAAATTATGACAACACACCTGATGAACGGTACTTCTTTTCTATTTTTTTAACAGTGTATATGAATTTATTTATGATATTTTGTAATTCTATCATTTAATTTGCTCTTTTTCTTTATATTGTAATTGTTAACCCTATGTTCTCAGCAATATCACTCAGACTAATCCCTTTGAGGGAAGTCCTAGTTAGAAATTGATTTACAGACAATTATTTAAAAAAGTACGATCATTTTTTTGTTTCAAGCGCTATCGCGTTGGGAAATTCGGTTCAAAATGTCCACTTTGACAGCATTTTTTGGAATATATTCTGCCTTTATGAAAAAATCGAGACAGTGGGGACATTATAAAGTTTCTGAATAAGAGAACCTACCAATTGGATGCCTTTTAGAGCAAAAATGAATTTACAAATGTGTCTCAAAATAAGCAGTTTGGATTTGAATACACCCTTAAACAACAGTGTAAGTATTAAAGATCTTCGAGGTTCGGGTTATGACAAATCTGAGACTTGAAAATTTTACATCAATTCAATCCAAAAACCGTTCCGAACCAGACAAAAAAAATTAAGTGACCCGAATCCGTCCAATTTTCGTCAACCTTAACTCAACACGAACTAGAAATGAAAAAAAAAAAAAAATTCCATATTGTAATGCAATGTGGAAAGTAGTCTGCAATTATATCACTAGTGTCAATTTTATCTTTTAAGTAGAAAAATCAATATATACTCATTAATGTTTAAATATATCGTTTTCTATCTGAAAAAATATTTTGGGAAATTCTTTTGAGAAATCCGTTTAACTAATTTTCTGCAGGGTTTTAGTCAGTGTTTATCAGTCCATCTGTTTGTTTATTGGAATGTACACCTAGACAAATGATTGCACACATATAGAGTCCTGCATCGGGCCGAATAAGCCGATTTTCTCGGACCCGCGGTTCGGTTCGGGTTGGGTTGACGCTAATTTTATTCATTGCGGGTCGTGTTGACATTAAGCATTTTCGGGTTCAGGTCGGTTTTGTTTTCAGTTTTGACACTTTACAGTCAGATTTATCTTGACCCGAATTACATTAAAATATGGATTAATTTACTTCCATTTCGGGTTCGGGTCAGTTTTCTGTTAAAGTGTGCCGGGTTACAGGTCGGTGACAACTTTTTGTCGGGTTCGGGTCGGGGGGTAATAGAATTATCGGATATAATCCGACCCGTGCAGGACTATATATATATTACCAATATGGCCGGAGATCATGGCCCCCTTTTTCTCATCAGTGAAACCAAACTTTGCCATAGATTGCATTTTAAGACGTTGATTGATGCGAATGTTAGTCCGGTATGAGTGTGATGCTTTTATAGTATTCGCTTGGCTTTGAATTTAGCGTATTTCAATCATTCAACACTTTTAAACACATTTCTAACAGTTCTGAACGCTATTGGGAGTTCTGGAGCAGATTTTATAGTTGAAGAACAGGCACAATGTTGAGCAGTCATTCTAATAGCGATCCATTTACACCGGGCTAGGAGTTTTGATGCCCATTATCTTCTTTTTCTTCCATAGTTCATTGGATCAGAAAGAAAATTGTACACAACAGTTTTAGATTTAACTATTTTTAGGACAATTTGCCTTTCACTCAGCCCTCAATAAAAACTAGTCGTTGGGGGCCACCGTAAGACTTACGCATCACGGGTATGCATAATATAAAATATGAAAATAAAACATGTGTAAACTATTTATAAAAAAAATGCATTGCAATTCGAATAAAATCGTGGGTGGATGACGTCATAAACTTTAATAAATGCTCCATTACTGAACTGCGTAAAAGAAACATCCTTATAACTCCAAAATTGATAATCCTATTAACTAACGGTTTACTGCGTCGGATGAAGCGTCTCATTTCCAATTAAAATATATATTTTTGAATGGAAATTTGAATGAAATACAGGATCATGAAAAATCGAAGAGTGTGGAAAATAGGATTACGAATATATCGGCAACTCATTATCCGATCGACTTCATGCTTTATGTAAAATTTATGTTTTTTTATTGTCTTTTATATTCACTCCTTAAAATAAACAATTTCGAAAAATTTTATGTACCTTTTATATCAGAACGAATATTTCGAGAATCCGAAAAAAATAGTTCCGGATAATCGAGGTTACTGAAATACACACAGCTTCTTCCCATTATTACATACTAAGTACATACCGAATTTCAAGTCTCTATCTCAATTTGTTCGGGAAATAGAGCGTTTACAGACACACACACACACACAGACAGACAGATGGACGGCAATTTTTTTTTTTTTTGTTCTAAAAATATGTTTTTTCGGAATCTCCAGTGTCTGTAACGTGTAAATCCGTCAAAAAAATTTTTCGATATTCAAAACGATTACAAGACTTACCCTCTTCTACGTATGATGGGTAAGTAAAAGCTGTGTTTTTACCTCTTTCTTCTACAATCAATGATTTCCCGTGACACATACTCAAAGAAGCAGTTGCATATCCCAAAACTTCAAATCTAGCGACTACTGTGAGTTGTAATTCTCCAATTGGGAGGAAAATGTCCAGGCCAGGATTCGAACCAAGGACTTCTTGGCTGAAGCCGCCAACTGAGCTATCCTGGACGAATCTGGATTAGGTCTTCCAGATTCGTCCAAGGATAGCTCAGTTGACAGCTGACTTACTTACATTTTACTCCTCTGTTTTGCTCTTTATTTCCTGCCTCTAGACGCTAAAAAACGCAAGAGTAAATTGTGTTGAATCAGTAATACCTATTTTTATCTTGAATGCGGCAGGGTCATCATACAGTGAAACATTAAAAAAATAATAATAAACTTTTATTTAAATTTTGTTAATATAGTCTTCGTTAGGGGGCCGTTATCGACATAAAAAAAAAGTTGAGTTTAAATTAACCTATCAAATTTTAACATGAAATATGGGTGCTATATGAGAAAACTTTAAAAAATGTCATTTTAAATTTTTAGTTACGCAATTTCCCACAGGGGGCGCTACCAGCGTACAAAGACTAATGAGAAAAATGTTATCGATATATATATTTGACAATAACGGAAGATTTTTTTTTTTGATTTTTTTTTTTTTTTTTTTTTTGTTTAAGATTTGTGCGAAATCTGTCGGTGGTAAGTAAGCATAAATGCGCTAGAAAAGCCAGTTGAAGGCACAGATATACACATAGTGATACATGAAGCATTATTAAATCAAATAAACGTCATGGAAAATAGCTCTTCTAAATATAACTGGGGATAAAATGTAATGCATTTGTATTGTTTTGTGTTGCATTGTAAAAGAACTATAATTGTTACATCCCATATTTTCAACGAAGAACATGCCCCAGTAAGCAGAGCCGTCCTTAGGGATGTGCGAGACAGAAACCGCACAAGGCATCGCGCCGGAAAAAAATATTTATTATTCATTTTGTTCAGAAATATTTATTTCCTAATAAAAGCTATATGTGTAAATAAGCTTATTTATAAAATGTAAAATGTTTTATCAATAAAATGTTTGGTGGAAGTTGTGGATGCTCGAGAAGAGAATATTTGTTTGTAGCTTATATTAAATCCATAGACATCATTGTTATACTCTAGCCCATAGGTTCCCAACGAAGGCGGTTGCTTGTGGAGAGGCAAATGGGGGGGGGGCGTTGAGACTGTTAGTGGGGGACGGTCGTGGCATACCTACCTATTTAGGAAATTACTATAATAAAACAAGCCCGCGATAAAAACCTTATACATATCTTTAAACGAAAATCTATACAAACGAACCTAGAGCTGGCATCTCCAAATCGAATTCCTTTTATGAATGTCAAAAAATCGCCGTGGACCGCGAATAAAAACTAAAACTCGCAGACAAAATTTTATTATAGCGGGCTAAAACATTGTACTCGCAATTTTTTCATGAAAGTCAAAAAATCACGGTGGAGCGTGAAAAATCGCATTAAAAATCGTTAAAAATTCAAACATCGCGGAGTGCAAAATTTGTCTTATTGCGTTTTCTTTTCTTTATAACCTCTATTTCGAAAGATGTCAGCAAGATGACACATGACTGAACGAAGATTTCCAAACAAACCTGTTGTTTGAATCTGCTCAAGGAATTCGTTTATTCTGGGTGAAAGTAATAGAAGTCATTATCGACATTATTTTTACTACTAACTACTAGGGGGGCTCGGCCCCCCTGCTCGCTACGCTCACCCCCCCCCCCCCTTAATCGTTTCGCGTTTCCATTCTGGATCGCCTCGCGATCCCTTATTTTGTTTGTTTTACCCTGTAAAAGCGAATTTTCTTGTATTCGGAACCTAGCTAGATCTTTTTCTCGTGCTCGATTTAGTATAGGGGGCAAGTATCGTGAAAATCTTCCCAGTCGTTTACGATATCATTCATAATCGGGAAAATCCCTTCCTCGTTTAATATATATGAATTTGGCGACAGTAATTTGGTCGACAGGATAACTAATAAATATCAATTGTATATATAGTGTTACGAATATTGTAAATAGTTAGTGTGTGTGCTTAAAAATAATGTAAATAGTTCAATTAAGCTCTATTCATAAGCTAATATTAGTTTTTGTTGCATTGCAATACCTCAATTTGTTGATTTTTTGCAAGCGAGTAAACGCTATTGGATTTCAATGGGAGTCTATGGAAATTTGGCGAAATACTGGAAATAGCGCCAAGTTGGCGCCACTTTTAACAGCTAATTTTAGCTGCCAAATTTGGTGATATGTCGCTAAGTTGGCGCCAAACTTGGCGACAGACCCGGGTCCCTTCCCCTTGTTAACCCCCCCCCCTCTAATAGCGCCCATCCTATCTAAATTCTCTACTTTCATGTTAATTCCCCCTAAGAAAAGTCAGAAAGCTCTGACCAATCAGATACGTTTCGCGGTATCTACGCAGATTTTCATTGGGCCATTTCCAAACCATTACTTTTAGGTAGATTTCGTAAGAAATACTACCTATTACATTCTCACCTAAGTTGGAAATTTTGAAAAATTTTTGCAGATCTACGCCGATCATGACTCCCAGAACCCAAAACCACCCCCAGTTCAAAACTTTATATATCTATCTATCTATCTATCTATCTATCTATCTATCTATCTATCTATGTCACTTTTTTCTGATCACGATAACTGGAAAAATTCTGCATTAATCTTTTACAAACTGATACATAAAATCAAGGGGCATAAAATCTCGGTCAAGTTCGTTAATGGGCAAAATCGAACCAAGGGGGGGAGGGTGGGGGGGCTTTTTGTGAAAACAGAAAAAAACCCATAATTTCTTAATTATGATACATATCGAATCCGTTTAAAGTTATTATTACTTCTAGGAGAAGGGCCGAAAATGTATGTATGACAGATTTTTGATATAATTAAAAATGGCCCCAAAGGGGGGGGAAAGGGGGGGTTTAGAAGAAAAAAAATCATAGCTTCGTCAATTCACAAGATATCAAATTCGCGCAAATTTATTATTAATCCTCTTAATATTATCTAAAACTTTTATATTGACAAGTTTTTTATAGGACCAACCGTTATAGCAAAAAAAAAAAATAAAAACAAAAAAAATCCCTGCCGGCTCCGCCTGCAAACAAGTTATTTTTCGAAGTAGGCGGTTCCAACTCCCGCATATTTTCGAAACTGATACATAAAATCAAGGGGCATATAGTCTCGGTCAAGTTCGTTAATGGACAAAATCGAACCAGGGGGGGGGGGGGGCTTTTTGTGAAAACAGAAAAAAACTCATAATTTCTTACTTATGATACGTATCGAATCCGTTTGAAGTTATTATTACTTTTAGGAAAAGGGCCGAAAATTTATGTATGACTGATTTTTGATATAATTAAAAATTGCCTTAAGGGGAGGGGGATTTAGAAGAAAAAAATTCATAACTTCGCCAATTCTCAAGATTTCAAATCCGCTTAAATTTATTATTAATCCTCTTAATATTATTTAAAACTTTTATATTGACAAGTTTTTTATAGGACCAACCGTTATAGCAAAAAAAAAAATTAAAAACAAAAAAATCCCTGCCGATTCCGCCTGCAAACAAGTTAGGTTTCGAAGTAGGCGGTTCCAACTGCCGCATCATCGTAAAAAGGTCATTTCTTCCGCAATTCCCGACAAACAGGCGCCCCATGGTCTGCGTCTTCGAAATCTACCTGTGCCTGTAGGCCGAGCCGTCAGGGATTTTTTTTTATATATAGAAGGATAAATATGTTGGAAAGTTAATTTATTTAAACTTCAACCGTGGCAAATTTTGTATTTCAAAATGTCTGAATCTAAGAAGAAATGCCAGCAGTATAGTACTGTATATTTGAGTATAGTATTGTGTATTTGAGGAATTAACTATACCGGCAGTCAAAGATATAATAAAAACTGTTCTTCCTCATAAGAAATTGTCAGATATCATCAGAAAAATTCCTCTGAGTAATAATTCGGTCCAAAGAAGAATAGATAAAATAACTAAGGACGTTGAAAAATCATTATGCTATGTACTTAAAGACCTGCAAATTTTCGATACAACTCGATGAATCAACTCTACTAAATAACGAATCACTACTTTTATCATATATTCGATTCATAAGAGAAGAAATAACTTGTCAAGAGTTATTTTTTGTTAAAAATTTGGAAAGTGATATAGACGAAGAATCGATATTTAATACCATGAACAAAGTTTTTTCAAGAGAAAGAAATTCCAATTCGTAAAATTTGGCAGTTGCTGATAATGGTGCTTCAACAATGAAGGGCAGTCATAAGGGTTTCATAGTGCATTTGAAACAAGCAGTACCAAATGTATTCGTTGTACATTTTGTTGTTCATCGTCAACAATAAGTTGCAAAAAATCTGAATGAACACCTTCATATGTCGCTTCATTACGTTATTAACAGTCAATTAGATTAGAAGCAATTCATTGCGCGGCAGATTATTAGGCCAACTTTGTAGTGAAAATGAAGAAGATTACAATCGCCTGTTACTGAACACAGAAGTTGATTTGCTCTCAGAAAGGTACACTGCAAAAAATAACTGTTGATTTTAATGCGCGGTAGCGTATTACTGCTTGCGCGGCAGCGTATTACTGCTTATTTTACTATTTAATACTGTTAATTTTACGGTATAATACTGGCAGCTGGGGTGCCAGTTTTATACTGTAAAATCAACAGTTATTTTTTGCAGTGTATCTGTCTGAATTGTTTTTCAAGCTGTTTGACTCAGTACTGGACTTGCTTGAAAACAGAGACGAAAAATTGTGCGAAAACCTGGATTACATCCAAAAATAACATCGCTTATTTGACAGGCCTGTTTAGAATATTTAATGTATTCAATTTACAACTGAAAGGTAATGAGTTGAATTTAATTAAAATTTTAAAAAGTCATAGATGCTTTTGTGGGAAAATTTCTTCTGTTCAAACGAAATCTAGGTAGAGGTGAATACAGCCCTTTTCCCACATTATCAGCAGTCTGCAAAATAGGAAGTTTTACTTACTACCAACACTTGGACGTTCTTCATGCTGATTTTACGCAGCGATTCTAGGATATTTTAAGCATTTATATACCGAGTTGGGTTTTAGATTCTTTCGCAAATGCAGATACAGCAGAACCATAAAATTTGAATGAGAAATTTGCAGAACTCACAACTAACGAAGAACTTAAACTAAAATTCAGAAATGAATTAAAAAATCAATACCCTATCTCTACTCTGGATTGTGGGCAAGTGTACAGAAATTTTAAGTTGCCTTTCTTTCATCGTATTTGACTGAGTTTGGGTTCAGTGCAGTAGCTAATTTATTGTCTAAGAAAAGGAGCAGACAGCACATCGCTGAACGTGGCAGTTTGCGACTGGTGTTAACGAAATTGGAACCCGGTATTAACAAATTCTTAAAACTTCACAAGCCTCTTATTAAATTTTTATTTCTTATTGATTTTGTGTTAATTTTTAAAATTTTAATAAACACTTTTTTACTACATTTGATGGTCGTTTTAATTAATTTCTACTTTATAATTCTTAATAGATACATAGACATATAAAATAGTTATAGAGAATATGCAGCAATATTTTAATATTTGATATAATTAATTATTATGGAAGAGGGGGGGGGGCGTTAATTTTTTTTATTTGTAAAGGAGGCGGTGGTCCAGAAAAGGTTGGGAACCTATGCCCTAGCCTAAGCAGCACAAGGTGCATAAACAGGATGGGAATTGTTAAGTGGTCGGTGCTGATGATGATTCTGACAAACTAGTTAATATTATTTTACTGAAGGAACAATTATTTGCTTTCCCCGTTGCGTAATCTTCTCTTTTTATTATTGTACGAACATTGATTTCCTGTCCACCTGCATAAGAATATCCTGTCGAGTAAACTCAGCCGGGAGGCAAGGGAACTGTACCGGTCCCAACCAAAAAATAAAAAATAAATAAAAAACACTGGAACAAAATTAATGTTTTAAAGTCTCCAAAAATTATGAAAAGTTAATGCTGTTCAAGGTTTTTATGAAAAAGAAAATTTGGAGAAATATTGATTTTGACTCAGGTTTTTTTCTCCTTATTTTAAAATTTTCTTATTAAAAATTAAAAATATTAATATGTTAAATATTTGCTAATTAAATAAAAACTTTAAACATGTTACAATTAAAGAAATAATGTAGTTTATAGATCAAAAAATTCATCTTTATCAAATTCATTACTGTCATAATATGAAGTGAACTGCTCGAGTAATTTAATTGAGTAACCTTTTGACAAAGAATTTATTTCCTATTGAAAATTTCTGCAATTGAAAACTTTTTTTTTTTAATTCTATTCGTAGCACTTTTTCAAAAAAAAAAATCTTTGCCGTACACTTTTATGACAATTTTAAGAGAAAGCTACAACAAGGAATTTTTTTTAAATAGTTGTATGAATAGAATATTAAAATCATCGATAGCGGCATCCCTGTTATAAGTCCGGGGGACGTAATTGTCCCTCCGTTGTCAAATACATAAAAATATATATTAATCATTACACCTTTGATTTATGTTTCTGTTTAAATTTTCAGAAAGGAATTCACAATTTTCTCCAACAAATAGTTTTAAAAATTTCTTGATTTTGTACAATTTTAATTAATTCTCGGTGATCACTGATCGCCTGAATGAATGTCACGTAATTGTAATACCATGAGCCAAAATTTTTAGATCCAGTCCGGGCCAAAGAAAGCTATCATAACTGGTTTAAAAGCTAAAAGCTCATTCCCGGCCTGAGCAGAGCAAAAATTAATAAAATACCCGAGGTAATTTCTATAAAAAATTTCTGATTTTATTAAACAATTAAAATTCTTAAAATATATATTGGATAGATATCTAAGCAAACATTTTAAAGTACAACATTTTTTTATATTATAGTCACTCCAGCATCTGTGGCCACAAGCCATGGTATGTGGAATTGCAATATCAAAGATAACACATGACATTTAAATGAAGACACGTTAAAATTAAACAGCTTAGAAGGGGGGGGGGGGAGAGGGTTAAAAAAGTCATAATTTTGAAGCAAGACAGGGGGGGGGGAAATAGATTTAAAAAATGTATTATCTCTTTAATTTATTAAGCCAAAATGAACTTCTAAAGATTTTGTACAGTCGTCAAAAAAGAAAAATCTTCAAATTGTCGCAGAAAGATGCGAGTCAGAATTTTTCGATTCTGTATTTTGTCTACTAAACCAAATATAAATATGATTTTTTTTCAATAAAAGTCAACTTAAAATTAAGAATTGAGCCAATTTTAAAATTTAAACTGGTAACACCCACTTTTGACACCATATTTAAATTCCTTGAAGGAGAAATGTATTGTTTATATATACTTTTTCTTAAATCCTCATGGAGTTATAAAACAAAATGTGTTAGGGATTTATTCATAAATTTAGAAAAATAAAATTAATACCTTACATGGATATGTATGTATCTTTAACATTCATTACCAGGTTTTACGAGGTTGCAAAATAAGAACGGGGGTTGGTGAGCGTAGCGAGCAGGGGGTATATATATATATATATATATTCATTTTTGGAAATTATTTTTAAAACCATAACAAAAATCAGAAAATTGAGATACAATTTTCCAACGAATTGCATATGAAAGACCACTTTTTCCTATTCGATGGTGTAAAATTAAAAAAAAAAAAAAAACACCATTTAAAATTTTTAGAAATTGCAGTAAAGGGGAAATTTATTTGTCAAGGGGGTACTTTTATGTTAGCCGGGTGCCAGTGATATATATACATATACCTATATGTATATGACAGTTTATTTGTGGTATTTCGGCATTTGGGACTTGAAAATTCTGTCTAAATTCCACAAATTTCATTCATTAAATTTTTAATTTAATTTCTTCTTCCTTTAAAATAAGTATATGGTATCTATATTCAGAGTGTTGGGGTACACTATCGTTGTCAATTCATTATTACGTACTAATTCATAATTTCATAGTTATTGTTGGTTTACGGTAATATTTCATTAATGGTTATATATATATATATATATATATATATATATATATATATATAAAACTTTAAGTAAAATTTAACCATTGAAACATAAGAAACTGACCACATACACTGAAATCCCGATACCAAAGAGCCCTGTCAATTTACAAATTAAAATTGTAATCCTAATAAATGTAACATTATTAATTCAAATTAAGAAGAAGAAAAAAAAATTAAATAAATAGAAAATAAGGAATGAAATATAAACCACACGAGTATATACACAAATAAAAGCTTATAAAGTAATTTACTTTTTCAAGGGCAAGAAAATCACATTTATAAGCAAAGAACGATTGTTTTCTGTATATGACACCAGCTTTTGCTAAATATAGTGCCATATCTCGCCCGAACAATCGCTGAAACAATATTGAATAACAAGACCTTTACAATGGAATATTATAAATTATACATACAATTTGAAAAGGAGTGTGAAAAAGAATAAAAATAAAATAAAATATATATATATTACTTATATTAATAATATCCCAAGATATTTAGTATATTGTGAGCACATGTACAAAGTTGCATCCAAAAGAAGAGGTTAAATTCACAGTTATATATACGTGTGTGTGTGTGTGTACATACATAAACATATATATGTGTGTGTGTGTGTATATATATATATATATATATATATATATATATATATATATATATATATATATATATATATATATATATATATATATATATATATGTATCTATATATGTACTATATGTATAACCATTAATGAAACATTACCGAAACACCAACAGAAACTTGAAATTATGATTTAGTAAGTAATAATTTATTGACAACGAAATTGTAACCCCAACACACTGAATATAGATATTAAATACTTATTTAAAAGAAGAAGAAATTAAATTAAAAATTGAATGAAATAAATTGAATAAATGAAATTTGTGGAATTTATGCAGAATTATCAAGTCCCAAATGCATAAATACCACAAATAAAATGAGTGGTTTCATCATCATATTAGCCATAAAATTGCTAAAGAATATGATTTTGGGACGACCACTCATAAACAAAGAATGAAACCTGTGAAAAAAAGTGTGTTGGGGTTACAATTTCGTTGTCAGTAAATTATTACTTACTAAATCATAATTTCAAGTTTCTGTTGGTGTTTCGGTAATGTTTCATTAATGGTTATATATTAGCATTCAAATTATTATGCTGCATATGCGCATATAATTATGAATGTAAGTCATTTATGATGTCTTTATATTATGATATCTTTTCATTTTGAATTTCAACAATTCATCTTGATCAATATTCTTAAGTATTTTGGTATAGTATATATTTTTTAAATATATAAATAATGGTGCTAATTGATTTTAGCAATCTTTTAAATATTGTACTATATATATATATATATCACAGGCGCTCGGCTAACATAAAAGAACCGTCAAGTGTTGTCAGCGTTACTTACGAACAGGTTTTTGCTTTATATTATAGCGATTTTAAGCCCTTCTACACTTACTATTTAGATAAAAATTCATAAAAAAAATTAATATGTTTAGACTTGTTAAATTTTGTTTAAAGAATATTTTCAGTACTGTGACGAAGAATAATTTTGTAAATAACAAATAACATAAAAATTCTAGGTTGAAAATTGTGTTGAAAAAGTATTTAATTTTGATTCGAACTTTTCAAAATGAACTTTTATGATTAAACATAGTTCGAATGCATCGAAAAGAAGTCCAATTAAGAAGTTTTTGAAGTTTAAGCTGAAATGCACGAAACAGTTTTTGATATGCTAATTAAATTTTCCAGCGGAACAAAAATTACGCTAGAGATTACTTATACTATAACAAAGGATATGAATTATTACTTACTTACGCTGAATAATAAGTAATAATTCATATCCTTTGTTATATAAGATTTTTTAATTTGAACTTTTCATTCCTGTCATAATTGATTGCATTCCATGAATCACGCAGTTGGAGAAAGCCAGGACCAAACTCCCACACCTTTCACAATTCAGATACCTAAAAGAAGAAAGAAACGGGGCGGCGACCTTCGTATACACAGGAACATATAACATAAAATAGTATTTGTGCACACAGTAACATACATATCTATCACGGGAAGGCAAACGAATTTTAAAAACTAATGGTAAAAAACGAGATTAAAAAAAATATTATTAATAATAAAGAATTACTTGTAACGTACCTTAATTTGCAAAATTTTTCTCGCTTGACATGCAAGGGAAAACTCCGCATCACAAGATGACAAGCGGAGCTTGCGAATATACTTGAACTCACCTCATGGCAAGTCTACACTGTTCCTGCCCACAAGGAGCATGACGAGGTTGCGTAATTTGCGTTTCCCGTAGCTTGTCAAAGAACATTTTTCTGTTGACTTTCGGAGTAACATATCACTGTAAAATATAATTCGCCTGTCGTTATCGTGTCGAGATAAGATGTTGTGCCTTGCTTACCATTATTTTGCCTCCGACCTTATCCGCAATAGTACAACCTATTTTTCACTCAGTATTTTACGATATATACGATCTTTAATGAAGTATTCTTTGTAATTGCAAATATTAATACAAGTTCGCAGAAACTAAAAGAACATTTTATAGAAATTATTTGTATTTCAAAATTTGCATTCGGCGTGACAACCATATTCATGTATATTATCGGAGGATTATGAAATCATATTCGCCGAACACCAGACACGATTTTTAACTCAGCGTGCAACAACTGTTCTCCTGTACTGCCACAGGAAGCAGAGATCCGTAGTCGAATCCACCCGCTTTCTAATTTATGTATAAAAATACTCGCGTGAAATTTTTACTTTTATTTTTAAGTCTATTTATGATTAGTATGTCTTTCTTAATAACACGTTTCGAATCAGATATATTTACGAAAATAAATCTAGTTATAAAACTTATTACTGTAACTAATATGATGGTCAAGGGTCGAAAGTTTAGGGGTAGATATTAAGATCCAAAGATATTATTTTAGTGGATGAAAAAAGATTTATTCACTTCAATCAATAAACTAAAATAGCAATATTTTATACATTAAAATTCAAAACTATCAAGGAAGGGAACACATAATTTAAAAAGAATGATAAAATGTGAAAAAAAAAATTAAAGAATGATAGAAATGCATGTTATCTGTCTTAATCCATCGCATTCCATGAATCACACAGTTGGAGAAAGTCAAGTCCAAACTCCCACTCCTTTCATAATTCAGATACCTAAAAAGAAACTCAAAACGGGACGGCGACACTCGTATACACAGCAACATACAACATAAAATAGTATTTGTGTACACACTAATATACATATCTATCACGGGAGGGCAAACTCACTTAAAAAAACTAGTCGGATGTGCCAATCCCAAAACTTTCTTCTATCTCAGTCATGTTAATACTTCAAAATTCGCTATCACATCGCCAATAAAATCAATATTTTTCGTCATTCTGTTGTACGTCAGCTGCTTGCGAATCGTCGGGTTACAGGGATGCGAACAACCGATGTATACTAAACTACGAAAAGTCCTTCTGGCCTGAACCGACAGGAACAGATAGCCTCCCTATTCCTTGGTTTTACGATTTTAGCTAATTTTACTGGAAAACACGAAGTTAAAATGCGTGAAACCTAAATAAAGAAGATTCAATCCCAGTTTTCGTCAACATTGAATTTGAATGAGGATATCGCCAAATTAGTCCTCTACAGCCAAGTTGGCTTCATTTATGGCAACTTATTTTGGTCGCCAAATTTGGCGATATTCCGCCAACTCTCGCCAAGTTTGGCGAGAATTCGACGTTGGCGAATATAAATATATAGTGATAAGCATGTAATAGGATGAATGGTTACAACAATGAAAGAAAGTTTGTCGAAATCATGTTAAGTAAAACTCATAAATTAAACCCGTTTATGGATGAAATTCCGCTGTCTTGTTTGAAAATGTCAGCCACCCTAAAATTTCAAACCGCTATATCTCAGCTATTTTTACTTTCTTCTATCTATAATAGAAGAAAGTATTGTAATCAAAATTTTTTTCGACTTCCGGTTTTCGACGGATTTACACGTTTTAGGGGTCAGAGATTCCGAAAAACACGTTTTTACAAAATGTCTGTCTGTCCGTCTGTCCGTCTGTCCGTCTTCATTGTATCATCAAAAAGTGTATGAAGTTATGCTTCAAATTGAACCTAATTTTTTTTCTATGTTTTTAGCTACGGCAAGCAGGTTCTATTAGAATTTGAGGATATTTCGACGAAAGGGGGCGCTGTGATCGATATTTTTCTTCCATTTTCATTATTGTACCATCTAAAAGTGTATGAAGTTATGCTTCAAATTGAACCTAATTTTTTTTCTAAGTTTTTGGCTATGACAAACAGATTCTATCAGAATTTGGGGATATTTCGACGAAAGGGGGCGTTGTGATCGATATTTTTGTTCCATTTTCAGTATTGTATCATCGAAAACTGTATGAAGTTATGCAGATAATTGAACCAATTTTTTTTCTGTGTTTTTGACCATAGCCTGCAAGTCCAGGTTGAATTCGGGGATATTTCGACGAAAGGAGGCGCTGCCATCGCGATTTTTGTTCGATTTTCACTATTGTATCATCAAAAAGTGTATGATATTATGCAGATAATTAAACCAAAATTTTTTAATATGCTTTTGGCTGTAACCAGCAGGTCCTACTAGAATGTGGGGATATTCCGCCGGAAGGGGGTGCTGTGATAGCCATTTAAAGATTTCAAATTCAAAAAGATGTATAAAAATTTAGAAATCCTAAAAGTTTTTTCCGTCAAATGTTTGGCCTTGATCCGGAGAATCCGGAGCAGTTTTTGTTTTGTCTCTATATTAAAAAATGGCGGAGATATAGCGGTTTGAAATTTTGGGGTGGTTGACATTTTCAAATAAGACAGCAGAATTCATCCATAAACGGATTTAATTTATGAGTTTTAGTTAACAGGGTTTCAGCAAATTTTCTTTCATTGTTGTAACCATTGTTCCTATTTTTAAATGCTTAACACTATATATTTATATTCGCCAACATCAAATTCTCGCCAATCTTGGCGGCAATTGACGAAATATCGCCAAATTTGGCGACAAAAATAGGTTGCCACAAATGAAGCCAACTTGGCTGTAGAAGACTAATTTGGCGATATTCTCATTCAAATTCAATGTTGACGAGAACTGGGAATGAATCTTCTTTAATTGGGCTCCACGCATTTTAGCTTCGTGTTTTCCAGTAAAATTAGCTAAAATCGTAAAACCAAGGCATAGGGAGGCTATCTGTTCCGGTCGGTACAGGCCAAAAGAACTTTTCGTAGTTTAGTATACATCAGTTGATTGCATCCCGGTAACCCGATGATTCCCAAGCAGCTGACGTACAACAGAATGACGAAAAATATTGATTTTATTGGCAATGTGAGGACGAAATTAGAAGTATTAACATGATTGAGATAGAAGAGAGTTTTGGGATTGGCACATCCGACTAGTTTAAGATAGAGGCAAAACAAAAATTGCTCCGGATTCTCCGGATCAAGGCCGAACATTTAACGAAAAAAAGTTTTAGGATTTCTAATTTTTTTGAATTTGCACATCTTTTTGAATTTGAAATCTTTAAATGGCTATCACAGCGCCCCCTTTCGTCGAAATATCCCCAAATTCTAATAGAACCTGCTTGCCATAGCCAAAAACATAGAAAAAAAATGTGGTTCAATTTGAAGTATAACTTTAATATAGTATTGCACTTTAATAGTATTGCACTTTTCGAAGATACAGTGAAAATGGAACAAAAATATCGATCACAGCGCCCCCTTTCGTCGAAGTATCCCCAAATTCTGATAGAACCTGCTTGCTATAGCCAAAAACCTAGAAAAAAAATGTGGTTCAATTTGAAGCATAACTTCATACACTTTTAGATGGTACAATGAAGACGGACAGACGGTCGGACGGACAGACAGACATTTTGTAAAAACATGTTTTTCGGAATCTCTGACCCCTAAAACGTGTAAATCCGTCAAAAACCGGAAGTTGAAAAAAATTTCGATTACAATACTTTCTTCTATTATAGATAGAAGAAAGTAATAATGATAAAAATAAGAGATAAAAAAAATAATATTAATAAAAAATAATTGCTTGTAACGTATCTTAATTTTCAAAATATTTCTCGCTTGCATCGCGTGTAAGTATACAATACAAGTTTCCAGTATTTTTTCTGTCTCACTCGCTTGACATGTCCAGGGAAATCTCCGCATCACAAGATGACAAGCAGAAATCGCGAATATGCTTGAACTCACCTGATGGCAAGTCTACGCTGTTCCTGCCCACAAGGAGCATGACGAGATTGCGTAATTCGCGTTTCCCGTAGCATATCAGAGAACATATTTCTGTTGAGTTTCGGAGTAGCATACCACTGCAAAATATAATAAGCCTGCCTATCACAATATCGTTATCGTGCCGAGATAAATTGTTCTGCATGCTTATCATAGTTTTGCATCAGATCTTCACCGCAATAGCACGACCGATGTTCACTCTGTATTTCATGATATACATGAACTTTATTTTGATATTTGTTGTAAATGAAAATAATAATACTCGTTCGCAGAGACTAGCAGAATCATTTTATAGAAATTATTTGTATTTCAAAATTTGCACTCGAAGTCACAATAGTAGAGGAAAAGTGGGGGTCCGACCCCAGGTGGAGCTTTGGAGCCGGTGCAAGGTGCAGCACCGGCTCTGGGCTCCTCCTCACGAAGTGCCCTCCTCCTCCCGAAGTGCTCTCCTCCTCCCAAAGTGCAGCTCAGCTCCTCCCGAAGTGCCCTCCTCCCGAAGTGCTCGCCTCCACCACCTAAGATAAAGGGATTAATTAAGGATTAGTGTTAATTAATTTTAATTGCGAGACTTTTTCGAAGCATTTTTTTTTTTTTTTTCGCGAAGAATTTTCTATTACAGTACAAGGTGAATTTTAACGAATTACAAATTTAATTAATTTTAATTGCGAGACTTAGAAATTTTTCGAAGCATTTTTTTTTTTCGCGGAGAATTTTCTATTACAGTACAAGGTGAATTTTAACGAATTACAAATTTAATTAATTTTAATTGGAGAACTTAGAGATTTTTTTTTCTTTTAAACCAAAAAATAGAATTTAGAGTTAAAAATAGAAGTTTTAGAGTTAAAAGTCGCCAAAAGTAGGATTTTCAACTGAAAGTAATCTAAGATATAAACTCTCAACTGAAATGAATTTTGCCTTAATGTGTGAGCTTTTAGCTAGAAGTGACCTAGAGTCAAAACTTCCTGGTCCCAGGAATCACCACGGGGAGGTAGATCACACGAACGATTCCCAAAAATATTTTTAGAAGATTTAGATATCTTCTTTTTTTTTTTTTTTTTTTTTTTTTTTTTTAAGATTTTTTTTTTAACTCATTACGAATGAGGTATTTTATAATGCCCATAAGCCAGGCTGCTAATCCCGTCTTCCAGTAGATATCGTTTATCATCAAAGGGAGATAAACATTTTTTATTTTGCTTTATTGTATAGAGGTTGTGCAGCTGCTGAGCGATTCTTGTTTGGACTTCAAAGGATGTTCTCTGTTCTAATATACAGTTGATGTAGTCTTCGTGTCTTAATTTTTTTTGTACGACGTTTCTAGAAATCCCCTTGGCTCTCTTCTTTTCCTCATCCCCCGTCTTGATGGAATACATCTTAGACTTCAAACCTACAAATTGATGGACAGCTCTTCCATTTAACTCATCTTTAAACTTCCCCAAGACTTTTTTATTCGCTGTGGAATAGAGAGGATGTTCTGGGGGATAGTCTGAAAAGTCAAATTCAGAGCTGTGGAGTGCCAATTCCCTTTGTAGATTCTCAGTCTTGATGAGATATGTCAGAGAATCGGTGTCAGTAAAAAGCAGAGATGAACGATTTCCACTATAATTTTTTTTAATAAAATTGTAATGGAAATCATACATCAACACTTTGGATAACTCCAGTATCGTGAACCCGACGTAAATGGGCCGGTTCATCAAGATACTGGGTTTCTGTCTTTCTACCGCTACCAGACCCTCGTCGAATATCTTGAAGGTTTTGTAAAAGGGGGATGCAACCAGCTTTTCACCTCTGCGGGGAATGTTACACACCTCAATATTCCGTCTCTTCCTCAGGTTCTCGATACACTTGCCATAAATGCTGTTGTTGAGCAACTTGAAGAAGTCTTTTTGGAATGTGCTTGTTGCCATCTTCCGCTTCTCTGTATTGAAATTAATATATTCTGCGAGCCAAGGGGACTGCTTGAATTCCAACACTTTATGGATTTTTTGTAACTTTAACCCCAACTTTAAATATAGCTGTAGATTGCGATAATGGCAGATATAATTTTTCTTATGCATCAAATTGGGGATGAGCTTGGGAGTACCTCTGAATCCTCTCTCCAATAAACTTTTTGCGTATGGTGAAAGCATGTTTTCTTCGACGATTAACCTTTCAGGGGCCACAGGATAATCATTATGAAGATCATGTAAGGATTCAGGGTACTCCAGATCTATTTCGAATATGAAGCCAGTTGATGAATTTTTGGGTATTTTCATTATGTCTTCTTCTGTAAATGAAGAGGATGCTTGCAACCACCGAAACCCTCCGCTAGGCAAGTATTGAGACATAGCCCAGCCGTATAAATTATTAGCATCTAAATAGAGAATATGTGATGTTTCTTCATTGGGTTTATAATCAGGGACTTGTGCATTATTGGCGGTCGCAAATCTGTGAGTAATCTGCGACACACCACCACGGATACCCTTTTCGATGAAAAGCAGCATATCAATGTCTGTTAAAAGTTCCAAGTTCACCCCCGTCATCTTCAAACAGGCTTGCCAAGATAAACCTGGTGAAGTGACGAGGTGAGCTGCATCGATGTCATAATACTGCTTACACAAGCCCCTGAAGTTTTCAAATACGTCAGCCAGCAGTAGCACGTCTGTTTTAACATATAGGTCATGATATTCCCCCAGCGACTTCATATTAAAAGTTGTCCAAATCTTCTGAGCATGTAGGTAGTCTTCATCTGTTATATTTTCATCTGTTAAATTGTTGTAGAAGGCGTCTGGTGGGGGAAGTTTTGTTTCATTAAATTTACTGAAGTTAGTGAAGTATGAGTAAGGATAAACACCTTTGCGGGTGAGTAGGCTTTGGTCTATTGTACTGGGAATATTCTGTTTCAAAATTTTGAAGTCGCTGGGTTGTAGATTTGATGTAAGCTTTTCCAACGAAGCGGGGAGAAATTGCAGCGAATCAATGAAGGAAAATTGGATGCTTGATGATTTTTCTTTTAGTTTAAAAGATATGTAATCCTCCAATGTGGTGGCGATGACATCAATTTGTAGATTGGGATAGCAGCCTAACTTTTTAAAGATGTGATGGGCGTCATATTTTTTTAAATTGTGGAAGACCACTGGGATAATTTTCGACTGTTTGTAGTTTAAATTACAAAAAGGGTGTGCAGCCCCTCTGTAGTTTGATGTTATGTGACAATGGTCACGGACACGTTTTTCACCCAGGGCCTTCCTACAAATATAGCACTCTGTTGCTCGTTTGAATGAATCTTCTTCTTCGGGAGTTAACTGCATAGGTGCGATAGTCATAAGTTTATCTTGAAAGTCTTCTTTAATTTTCAACAGTTTCTCGATGAAGTGTCCTACAGCGTCTTCTCCTCTGTAGACTGTAACGGCTTCTTCTTCGGGTGTATGCCTGTAGGTGCTTCCGTCAGGGCCCACAATAACGTAAGCATACCCACAAGCAGAATGATGTGCTGTTTGCACTTGAAAGGAAGTAGAGATGGAGGGTTCGGTGGTTGTGACTGGTACGAGGAGGGATTCGAAGTCAGCATATATTATATAGGGTATTGGTGATTGTAAGTGGGTACCTGTAAAAGACAATATATTTTCACCTTCCTTTGCCATTTTAATAATTTGCGGATCTTGTCTACAACAATAGGGAGAGTGGTTTTCTAAGAGTTCTTGGTTGGTAAACCTATGAAAACAACGGAAACAGTAATAGGCTGCACATTGATGCCCACTTCGATGACTCATAAATCGTGAAAAATCACGGATCAGTGTATAATGGGTGTTTTCCCCATCGTGATCAAAAGAAGATTGATCACGTCGCTGTTCGTTTTTTCTGAAACATGAAGAATGTATATCTCTCCCTCCTCGTACCCGAAGATATTTATTCTCAAGTCATTCTGACTTTCAATGCTGGGAATTTGAGTATAGGGTGTTGGAAATGCTATTCCTTGCATATTCAGAGTATCTTCATATGGTTTATACTTATTCACACGCTCAGCATGCTGATTATAATCTATCTTCATCTGATGGGCGAGAATCGACCATAGCACACATTTGTGGTCGTCAAAGTTTTGGATATTTAAAATAGCTTGACGTCCTTTTAAATCTTTAGGTAGTTCAATATAGCTTGATCCTTTTAAGGGTGCATACATAGCAATTTTTAATTCAAAATGATGAATTAATTTAAGCACCCACCCACTACCTCTTTGCAAAAACTTTTCAAATGATGTCAATATTTTCTTGTGAGCTTCATCGAGATGGTTTTCGATTTGATCCGTGGTAAATTCTTCATAGGTGTTGGATGAAAAATAGGTCGATAGCGCTTCAGTCTCCCCACCAGCATTTGTTTTTTCAAGTAGTAGCTTTACCAATAATCGCCACTTAATAGATTTTTTTTCTTCTACACCTTCCTCCAAACAATTTACTAATTCTTTTCTTTTGCTCTCGAAAAAGATGGATATATCGTGAGCAGTGTCATCATTTGGCTCAAGAAAAATACTGCTAAAGACATTGAGAGCGTCTACCCTTTTACTATTATTTTTACGAGGTTGAGGATTTAATCTTGGTTTCTTTACAGTTTTGAATGTTGATGAACTACTGTGGCTGACACGTGTATGCTGCATGAGGTGTTCTTTTCTGGAGAATTTTTCATTACATTCTTGACAGGAATATTGGGGATTCACGTGCGTGGCGAGATGTCTTTTCAAACTGTCAGCACGGGTGAAAATTTCTTCACACACATCACAACGAAAACGGTTTGATTCTTCAGAATGTGTCTTCTTGTGACGAAGAAAACTATCCATTCTGCTAAATGAAGTTTTGCATATATCGCACGTAAATAGGGTATCCGTGGATTTTGTATGGGTATCACGATGTCGTCTTAAATTTCGCCCGTTCGCGAAAGATTTCTCACAAATATCGCATGTGTGAAGACCCTGAAAAAAAGAAAACCCTTCATTAAAATTTAAATCTTTATTAAACTTTTACATTTTTTAAAAAGAATTAATTTTTTTATTTGAAAAGAAAACCCTTCATTGAACAAAACCTAAAGTTAAACAGAAAATTTATTTCAGTCTCTCAAAACCCTCCCAATTTTCTAAATGATACTCTTAAAAAATTGAACTCATTAAAACTATTTAATCTTTCTCGAAGACTAACATAAAAAAAGACCTGTAAAATTAAAAAAATATATTTAAAGAATTACCTTAGAGGACTCCACGTTGGACGGGCCTGCGATAGAAGGGCGGGCATTAGACGGGCCTGCGACTGGGGCAGAAGGGTTAAAATTTGATAGACCTTCTCTTTGCTTTGTGTGAATCAGTTGGTGTCGCTTTAAATTGTCCTTACGTGAAAACGATTTTTGACACAAATCACATATATGCTGATCCTGAAAAGAAATACATACCCTAGCATTATAAACATGCCTACTAAAAAAAGGTAATATCAAGATTTAAACTTTAAAAATTAAACTTTGAGATATCAAGATTTAAACTTTAAGTTATTAAATATTAAACTTTACGTTATCAAGAATTAAACTTTGTCTTATCAAGATTTAAACTTTATCTTTTCAAGTTTGAAATAGGTAATTTTAAAACAACTTATAATTATTATATACTAAAGAAAACATACCTTAGGAACATCAGAATGGGGTTTCGATGTGGTTGCTTGAACCAAACTGGGCAGGTTACGCTAAAAAAAAAAAGAATATCCCCTATAAGCTTTTACCAAAAAAAAAATTACTTTAAACTTTAGTTGTTTTATAAAGTTTTAAAAAATACCTTCAGAGACTCCATCATTAGATTTTTTTTCTCTCTCTCACTCCTATACATCTTCTCAACTTGGTCCATAAGTTTTGTTTGGTTAGGCGTGAGGGAAAAATCCATATCCCACTTTAAAAGAAAATAATCGTTTACAATCTACATTTATTATAATTTTTACACACTAATAATAACAATAAATATTAATATACCAGAGAAGACTCTTGCGTTGAAGGTTCTGGGCTTTTTTCTGCTATTTCCTTCAGAGCTCTTATCTCTATGGCGTCGATTTTGCTGGGACTGATGTTTAAATCAGTTTCCCACTAAATTAGAAAACATAAATTATTTTTCGAAAAGGTTCATTAATAACATGTTATAAAAAAAAATTCATATAGAATAGTGCTAGAGAATAATGACTTTGTTTATATTTTGAATTAAATTAAATTGATAAACTAAAATTTCGTTCACTAAAATAACTATACATTTAGCGCACATACAGATATTAATATCGAGATCAAAACAGAAAAGTAATATCTTTCTAAAAGAACACTTTTTTCTAAATAGGAGTTTTTCAAGAAAATTAGTATCACAATAGATAGCTATTTGATTAGATTCATTTAGAGAGTTTCAAAAATAAATCGTTTAGCAACCACATAACGTATGGAAAACTCTTAGGTTAAAATCATTTAGAAAGGAAAACAATCTTATAAAAATATATAGAATGATACTAAACAGTTTTTCAAAATAATTCACTTACTTGACTTTGAATTTTTGAATTCATCGTTTATTACTTTTTCAAAAAGATTAATAGTATGAAATGCTTGGAGCACTAATTATAGCGTACACTCTCTAGGACAACTACTATAAGAATGAACCCACCTCAGCGCGCTTATCTATTTAATCAGATAAGCGAGTCTTATCAGATCTATGACCTCATCGGTTTTTCCCAAGTATGACGTCATGGGATTTCCCACAATGAGTCATTACAAGATATCGCTACTAATTAATGAAGATTGTTTAATTAGAATACTTAACGAGTTAAAAAAATGTGAATATTGTTTTAAATATTCATGTAAAAACTTCAAATAAAAAGGATCTATTTTAAATATTAATGGCTGACATTATAAACTAACTTTGCATTATTCTAATGAAGGTCCACACATTGAATTAAAAATTTGTAATAATAAGAAAAACTGTTTCAAATAACTTTTTCCCTACTACATATAAATTTTATAATAAATAAATTTACTTGTGAGAAGTATTAAAATGTATACAAAGTTCTTTTTAAACTATCAATTTAAAATATAGAGTCCTAAAAAGTTTTCCATATAAATAATAGCATTTCACAAAACTTAAAAAAAAAATATTGAGAGTTATTTGCACAGAATAAAACCATTTCGATATATATTTCCCAAAATTAATTATTTAGAACTAATACATTATACTGGTATGAAAATAAATTACAAGTAGCGTTATTAAGGCCTATACACTTCTAAGGTGAAATATACATTAAAAATAGTTTAAACAGGCATTAAAAATAGTTACCCTTAAAAAATCATTTCTATACTTCACAATAAATAATCTTATATTTCAAAAAATTATACTCACGTCTCGTAAATAAAACCTTCACAAAATTTTAGTTAAGTACCTCTAGTTAATATAGCCCTCGGGTAAAAATTATTCATGCTTTAGGCTATGTAAAATATCACAGCTTAGAATATCAATTTTATAATATACGAAGCCCCTTCATAAAATTTGAAAAATAGATTTTGTCATGCATTACAGTAAAATATATGAATAAATAATAATAATCACAGCTTAGAATAGTAATTTTATAGCATATACGGAATCCTTCACAAAATTTTAATACCCCTTCATAAAATTTGAAAATAGATTTTGTCAAGCATTACAGTAAAATACATGAAAAAATAATAATAATAATCACAGCTTAGAATAGTAATTTTATAGCATATACAGACCCTTCACAAAATTTTAATACCCCTTCATAAAATTTTAAAATAGATTTTCTCATGCATTACAGTAAAATATATGAATAATCACATTTTAGAATATAGGGTACCCCTTCATAAAATTTTAAAATAGATTTTGTCATGCATTACAGTAAAATATACGAATAATCACATTTTAGAATATACGAGACCCCTTCATAAAATTTGAAAATAGATTTTGTCATGCATTACAGTAAAATATATGAATAATCACATTTTAGAATATACGATATCCCTTCATAAAATTTGAAAAATAGATTTTGTCATGCATTACAGTAAAATATATGAATAATCACATTTTAGAATATACGATATCCCTTCATAAAATTTGAAAAATAGATTTTGTCATGCATTACAGTAAAATATATGAATAAATAATAATAACCACAGCTTAGAATAGTAATTTTATAGCATATACATAACCCTTCACAAAATTTTAATTTAGTTAAGTACCATAAAATTTGAAAAATAGATTTTGTCATGCATTACAGTAAAATATATGAATAAATAATAATAATCACAGCTTAGAATAGTAATTTTATAGCATATACATAACCCTTCACAAAATTTTAATTTAGTTAAGTACCTCTATTTAATATACCCCTCGGGTAAAAATTATTCATGCTTTATACTAAGTAAAATATCACAGCTTAGAATAGTAATTTTAAAATATACAGAACCCTTCATAAAATTTGAAAATAGGTTTTCTCATGCTTTAGACAAAGTAAAATATACCCCTCGGGTAACCCGCTCGCTCCTCCGAGTGTTCTGGAATCGACCCTTTTGGTAGGGGAGAAGACCCGGAGCTCGGCATTGCGCGCAGTAGCGTCGACATGACGGGAGCCGGTGACTGACGAATCTCCACCTCAACGTGGTGAGCGGGTGTTAGCGTGGTGGCGGAGTAGCCAACTTCGCTGGGTGGTGAGTCGGCTAGCGGCTCACAGAACCTGGGTTGTTCCCCCTTTGGGCCGGTTCTCGGCTGCAGGGGATCAGGTCTTCGGGCGGCAAAAAACCACCACATAGGCTGAATTCTCGCACCTAGTTGGTTGACTGTGTGTTGCCGACTTGGATGGTGATGTGAGAGCAAAGGCTAGCGAACGGAGATAGGACAGTCACCACCATTGTCTAGGGCAAGAAGGAGGAGAAGTCGGACTCTGTATGACAAGGGAACGCAGGAGGTTCCGTAGTGACGCTTGTCAGTGCGCGAGGCGGCATGCAGCATCCCTCGGTACTGTGCAGGCGGCGGAACGTAGGCGAAAGGTGGAGTGGGCTCGTACGAGTCATAAACATCACGACACCCCATGTACCCCCTGTGTGTGGCACATAGGTGGCGGGTTAGAAGAGACTCGCCAGTCGAGTCTGTAGGCCCTTCGAACCCATACACCCACTGTGTCTCTCCTCGTAGCTGGAGTAGTTGTGTGCCGCCCTCAGGGTCGAGCAGGAGAGAGAACGACGTTCGGTCCGTTCGTACCAAGAGCGTGGGCGGTCGTCGAGGTGCCGAGGACCAACATGACCCAAGCGCCTTCTCTGGGAGGACTCAGAACCAATTCTCGAAACTGCCCGACTGCGAGGAACCGGGCCGGTGGCTCGTCTTAGGACGACGACAGAACCTCCCTTCGAACCTGGGGCCGAAACCAGTCCAGCGCGTCTATGCGTAGTCAGAGCTTTCTGCGCCTGACAAGGTTGGGACTAGCAGACCTCTTCTAACAATACCTTCTCGTTACTAACCTCCAACCGGGTCCGTCTCTTTGGCGCACTTGAGAGGATTTTCCACGTCTCTCAGAGTCCGGTAGTGGTCCTTCCATTCTTCCGTTATTAGTGCATTATATGTGCGTGATCTCCAGGAGTACCGGGTCGCTTGGATCTCGATGCCTCGCGGGTGCTCCATGGAGGGACAGCCCAGCCAGACGTGTCTATGCGTTGAGACCAGTTTTCTTCGAGGTCTCGGGTTGGCGAGAAGAACCTCCCGCTCTTTTGTAGTGATATTATATGTGCATGACCCGCAGAATGGTTCGCCATTCCGCGGTGACAACCCAGCCAGGCGTGTCTATGCGCTAGGGACCGAGTTTCTTCGAGGTTCCGGGTTGGCGAGAAGCACCTCCTGCTAGCCGCTCCATATGAACTAGTCGTTTCCTCCTTCCCTAGGACTCGATATTCGGAAGGGGCGGTACAGCAATGGGAAGTGGGAGTGTTCACCATTAGGCTGAGGACCCGTTTTCCCTTATGGGATTTCGGCTACGAGGCTGGGGTTCACTCTCGCTATCCGCCCAAGTGAAAAGAGTGGGCCTTAGAGGGAAGGCTCCACTAATGTTGCTTCGACCTAAATGTCATCAATCTCACTTGGGAAAGAGAGCATGAAGTGCAGGTAGGCGTACGCCCCCGCTTCGCTCTCCGGCCGAAGAGCACCACCTAGGGGGTCCCCGGGTAAACCGGATCCTCCATGGTCGTGAACTCGTATGGGTTCTTCAAGAGCCTGGAATCGGCGTATGATGCGCGGCTGCCTTCGGCAGTCGCGGCCTCTGTCATCATACCCCTCGGGTAAAAATCATTCTTGGTTTAGGTTAAGTCATTTCACAAATTATTTAATACATTTGCTGAATTAAAATTAGTTTTAAAAGTACATTATATAACAAAAAAAAAATATATTAAAATCCACTTACTTCATTATCAAAGTTTGAAGTCATTTGCTGTTGGTTAGATGAAATCATGATAAGTTCTCGAATTCTTCAGAAACTCAAACACACGCACAAGTAGAAAAATAAATCCAAGAGCTAAGGTTTGTAACGCTACAAGAAACGAAATCTAGAACAGACTAAAGTTTACCCCGAAAGATCTTGCTAACATACAACCCATATGATTCATAGATAAGAGGATCTGATAAGGACGAGCGGATTATTGGTAGATAGATATGAATCATTCATAGGAAAACCCCTTAGCGATTACTCATGACAGATACGTTGTAATAAGAAATTTTAACTCATGAACAATTAACCTTATTTAATTTTCCTAAATAATTGTCATTAGTTTTAATTGGCGAACTTAGAAATTTTTACGATTTTTTTTTTTTCACATAAAATATTTTCCTTTGTAAAGTTTCAATCAAGTGAAGAATGTTTCAGTGTTTTTTAATGAACCGATACTATTTTAAGATAGTTCTCAATGCGAAAAATTCTAACACATATGTGAACAAATATTGAATTTAAAATGTGTCAGAAAGTATACTTTTTTTTTTTAGAACAATCTTAAAACCTTTTTTCTTAGTTCAAAACTACTTTTCATGACTGTTTTCTACATATCTCAAATCTGAAAAAAAGAAACACTTAATGATGTTTAGGAAATAATCACATAGAAATTATTTAGGGGAAAAAAAGTATTTTTATTCAAGCAAATGTTACAAACATTTTCTAGTTTTAAAAGACTTCATGGGAATTTACAAACAGAGTTTCTAAATAGTTTACATAAAAGTTTGAATTCAAAGTATCAAAAAATGCAGGTGTATAGTGACAAAGACAGTTTGCTGTGAGATTCTTCACAAACTGATAGACATTAAAGTTTAATAATGCACTATCTCTATACAGAACAAATTTTTCTCTTAATGAAGTATTTAAGCAGTCATGGTCTAATTGCGATAACTGGCTAATGGTACAGGCATAACAAGTATATACTTGATTAAGAGATCTTTCTAATTCTTGGTCAAAACAAGAAAGGAAATGCTTCTTCGCACTATCCTCATTAGTGTGTGTCTGAATACACTTTTTTGATTTTCGTAATACAGACATAGGAATCGCTTTTACAAGAAGCATATCAATCATGCAGTCGGTAATTTCAGGAATTGCTTCACGTGATTTTAAAAATTGATCTACAGATAAACGTATTCCTTCTGGTTTAAAATGAAAGCTATGTTGGTTTGCCTTGAAAATCTGTTGTAATATGCAATGTCCTTCATCGGAAAATGCTGTTAAAAGTTGATTATTGGACACGTAACTGTCTTTCACAGAATAAAAGTTGAACTTGATCATATTTTGTTGGAAATGATCAAACGTTAAAGGTGTCATTACGATGCCATTTTTGGTTGGAAATAATTCGCCGCGTGCACCTTCTTTAAAAATTCTTATATGCAGTTTCAAATTACAGTTTTTATCCATTTCAATTTGAGCACAGGTATTCCATTCAAGATTCCAAGGAATTGAGAAATATCCATCTGATTCATGAAATGTATGTGTAGACAGTTTCTCTTCAGGTCTGTTTAATGGTGAAACATGTTTAGACCTGGTAAGTGTAGAATAGTCAGCAAACAATGATGATTCATGATCATTCATCAAGTCCAGTCTTGGCTTTTTCAAATCAAGAGGATGAACTATTAAATGTCGAAAAGTGAGGCTAATTCGAACGTCTTTAATAGCAGGATCTGCTCCGATGCCGTGTGTGAATAATTCGTTGGTAGGTGGCAACATGTTGTAGAAGGATCCATGTTCTAGCTTGATAAATGTCGAGGGTACACTAGGTCTCTTGAATTCAATAGTTCTTTGAGCACCAAAACTGAGTACTGTGATAGGGAACATAGCATTTAAACTGGATTCATTATCTTTGTGGTGACTGATATAGGTAGTTCCATCCTGGTACAAATTAAGTAGCACATAGTTAAAAGTACAGGCTGTTTCTCTTTCCACTTTATCACGAAGTTCAATCATAAGTGAAGTCCAAGATTTGGAGGGCACACTTGTTCCACTGAAGGCATAGCTGGTATTGGGATCTCCATAAGCTAAAACCAATCGCTTAGGTTTCACATCCTTTCCTCGCAAATGAAAAGTAGGTCTGTAGAATGGTAATGTTCTTAACTCCGTCAAATAACGATCAGCATGGGGTTTCTCTATAAAGTCACTTATATATTGGACGTTCAAGCCATTATCCGAAAAGATGATTGAAGACATTTTTACAGGTTGAAAATCACTGAGCAAGCAAGTCAAGGAATAATCACGAACTAAGCAGGAACATTGAGGCAGGAACAATGATTCCTCACGATATGTTCGACCTTATATAGGGGTTGTTATCTGATAATCTTATCACTGATTAGATAAGCTCGCGCATGCGTAGTGATATGCCAGGTGATGTCATGAAGGCACAGGATAGGATGATCTCACTTGTGGGGATTCCCCATTAGATAAGATGAACAGTTTAAGTAGTGCTCTGTGCAAGACATGTTTTCTTCAATCTGGTGTGTAAGTATATTTTTTTCATTCGTATTGTAATTCAGTTTATTATATTTTAATCAAGTTTATTGCCTATATTTTAAACATGTATTTTATAGAAATAATGACACAGATGTAAATTATAGATAGTTTATTCAAACAATACGCTTTTAAAAGTTTGTACATTCAGGTTACATAAAAAGTGATCGCTAACAAAATCCACTTTCTTTAAAAACATGGATAGTACATCATCAAAATTAACCAGCATTAAAATTATATCTCCAACCTGTTTAAATTTTTCACGGTTGTTAAATGTAAAACACGAATGCAGGCTAACACTTGGATGTCTAAAAACACATCCCGTACATTGATAAATTTCATTAAATATACTTATAATATTATTCTCGATGTAGAAAATTAGTTTAGACCATAACACAAATTCATTTTCTTGTGTCATTGTAGCCTGTTTACATTTTTTCTTTAATAAGTTAGGTAAATGTTTTTCATACTGGTGATGAATCAATTTCTTATTCAGTTTATAGGTTTTTTCTTTTAATTGTTCTAATTGATAATTGTTTAATTTGATATGAGAATCGTTCGTTAAACTTTTAAGACACATAACAGAATTATCCCCATTTAAAACTAACATTTTGTTATTGCTAACGAAGGAGGAACTTTTGTATCTTAAATTAAAGGCAACGATTTTATATTGAAACTCATACGAAGTCTGGATGTCCATAGTAATTCCATTCTGGGTGGGAATTCCTTCAGACGTAAATTCCCTTATGTGGATAGAATAATCAGAATTCTGTAACTCGAACCCTAAAAAGATTGAGTTTCCAAGTTCTTTCCAAAATACAAATGAGTCATCATTCGAAGCATGAGCAGTTGATTCTTGTAGTGGTTCTTGAATGGGTTCTTGCAAAGATTCTTGAATAAGTTCATGGGATGTCGTTGGGGTAGAAGGTTTTGCAAAGTTAAAGTCAATGAAAAATTCATTCAATATATCCTTGGTGGGCTCACAACAGGTGTCCGGAAAAGAGGTTGTTTCGTCAAAGTAGACAAGGCCTTCAGTGCTTTCAATTCTTGATACTAAAGGTGAATCTACACAAGAACGTTTATTAGGCGAAAGCACTTGTTCGTGATTTCTTTTTGCCATGATACTTGGTTACAATCTTCTTTAAAGTTTATACAGAATTAGCTGAGGTGTTTGGATCCATTGCTTATATAGGTTAAAAAATCAGTCTCAGTTACAGTTAAAAGGCTTAACCCAATCATATAACTCGAAAAATAGATGACGTCATAAGTTACTTTGTTTGCTCATAGGAATTGCATACTTGTTGCAATAAATTACAAAGTCGATTAATCAGTATTCTACGCTGTTCATCTTTTTGCTGTTTGGAAGACCTGGTCGTTTTCTTCGGTTTGGAAGTGTTATGAATCTTCTTGTGTTTATACAATTCAAAATATCGTGGAAACACCATATTGCACAGCTTACAATTATATGTCCTTGAATGAGTCTTAGCATGATTTCGTAAATCATATTTCCAAATGAAGGTTTCTCCGCAAACACCACAGGTAAGAACTTTTTCATCTGAGTGATGAGTCATATGCCTATTAAACCCAAATTTTGTAGAATAGCCTTTCTTGCGAAGTTCACAAAAATGGGGTAACTTGATCTCTCCTGACGATGACGGTTTCACTTCAATACTCGAAACAGGTTCCTCTTTGGGGGTAATGTCCATCGTTAGAGGTTCTTCTTTGGGTATCAGGAAGGATATTTGATTTTCTACACTAGACATTTTTTTAAACCAAGTTCCGCTTAAATCATACAACCTTACACATCCACGACAATGTAATGAATAATGCAATGAACAGGATTCACATCAATTTATACCAATCTAGGGGGCGCGCATGATTATAAAAACTCCTGTGTGATTGGTTCGTGAATAAATAGTTATCATTGGTTAATAATCTACAAAAATAATTCGCAAACTAAAAACGTATGACCTGCACATATGGTGATATCACAGACCTCTTCTTTTAAAATACTTTCAGAGATATGAAATCATAGCACAATGGTTAGAATAACGCAAATCAGTGTGCTATGATTTCATTTTGTGAGGGTTCGGTCCTCAGCCAGACTTTTCGTAAAAGTACTAAATTCAAACGATAGATGGCAGCACCAAAAATGTATTGTTATTTTCCATTCAAATCTAAAATTCTACCCATTATTATATACTCTAGTTGAAAAAAAAAATTCTTAAGTTAACCAATTAAAATTAATCACCATTTTTAATTAAACCACTATTGACTTTTAAAATTCTCCTCTAACATGTATATCGAATACCCTACTCTCGTTGAAAAAAAAAATGTTTCGAAAAATGTCTAAGTTCCCCAATTAAAATTAATGAATGAATAACCCTTTTTAATTACTATTTTTAAATTCAATTCACAAACTGAAAAAATATTTCCCACCCTACTCTAGTTGAAAAAAAAAATCTCACAAATTGAAATTAATCAATGTCCCTTTTTAATTAAACCCTTATTGACTTTTAAAATTCTCCTCAAATATACTCTAACATGTATATCGAATGGCCTACTCTAGTTTTTAAAAAAAAATGCTTCAAAAATTTTCCAATTTCGCATTAAAATTAATTAAATTTCTAATTTACTAAAATAAATCCGTTTAAACACACCTCGTACTCTCGAAAAAAAAAAAAAAATTGCTTTGAAAAATTTCTAAGTTCCCCAATTAAAATTTATGACCCTTTTTAATTATTATTTTTAATTATTCATTCACTTCTACTGCATACACTTCTATTCAAACTGCGTACTCTTGTAGAAAAAAAAATTTGCTTCGAAAAAATTTCTAAGTTCCGCAATTAAAATTAATTAACATTAATCCCCTTATCTTATAGTAGAAATCCTTATCTTAGGTGGTGGGCTTCGAGCGGTGGGCAGGTGCTGTAGTTCGGGTGGAGGGCAGTTGGGCAGGTGTTGCACTTCGAGCGGTGGGCATGTGGGCATGGAGGAGGACACTTCGAGCGGTGGGCAGCCCTCCCTCCTCCCTCCTCCGTGCCCACAGCCCGCCACCCGGGGTCGGACCCCCACTTTTCCTCTACTCACAATCATATTCATGTGTATTGTCGGAAGAGTATGAAAGCATATTCGCCGATAATAAGACACGATCTTTTATTTAGCGTATACAACAACTGTTCTACTGTACTCGCTCATGGGGCAAACTTCCCTAGTAGAATCCTCCCACTTTCTAATTTATTTATAAAAATACTCGCGGGATATTTTTACATTTTATTATTAAGTCTGCGGCATTTCTGATAAGTAACTCTTCCTTAAGAAGCCGTTTCGAATCAGATTTATTTCCGAAAAAAAATCTATTTACAAAACCTAGTACTGTAACTAATACAATGGTCAAGGGTCAAAAGTTTAGGGGTAGCATTCTAAAGATGTTATTGCAGTGGACGCAAAAAGATTTGTTCAATCCTTTCAATAAATAAAAATAGCAATATTTTAAATATTAAAATACAAACCTATCAAAGTAGCGAACACAGAATTTAAAAAGAATGATAAAATGTGAAAACAAAAAATTAAGAATGATAGAAATGCATGTTACCTGTCTTAATCCATCGCATTCCATGAATCACGCATTGGAGAAAGTCAGGACCAAACTCCCACTCCTTTCACAATGCAGATACCTAAAAAGAAGAGCAAGACGGGGCGGCGACACTCGAATACACAGAAACATACAACATAAAATAGTATTTCTGTACACAGTAACATACATCCAGGTAGGGCAAATTACTTTTACGAGTGTGCAGTATTTTGTCTGTCTCACAAGCTTGACATGTCAAGGGAAAACTCCGCATCACAAGATGACAAGCGGAGCTTGCGAATATACTTAAAATCACATGATCGCAAGTCCACGCTGTTCCTGCCCAGAAGGAACATGACGAGGTTGCCTAATTAGCGTTTCCCGTAACATGTCAGAGAACATTCGCGTTCCCCCTAACATGTCAGAGAACGTTTTTGTGTTGAGTATCGGAATAACATATCACTAAAAAATTTAATACGCCTGCCAACCACGATACCGTTATCGTGTCAAAAAAATTGTTCTGCATTGCTTATAATTGTTTACCATCCGACCTTACCCGCAATAGTACGACCGGTGTTCACTCTGTATTTTATGATATACACAATCTTTAATTAAATATTCTTTTAATTGCAAATATTAAGAGCATCCGACCTTCCCTGCAATACTATGACCGATGTTCACTCTTATGATATACACGACCTTTATTTTCATATTTGTTGTAATTGGAAATATTAATACACTTTCGCAGAAACTAACAGAATCATTTTATAGAAATCATTTGTATTTCAAAATTTGCACTCGGCGTGAGAACCGTATTCATGTATATTATCTAAAAAGCGTTAAAGCATATTCGCCTATAAGAAGACACGATCTTTTACTTACCGTATGCAACAGCTGTTTTACTGTACTGTCAAATGGGGCAGAGATCCGTAGTCTAATCCTCCCACTTTCTAATTTATGTATAAAAATACTCGCGTGAAATTTTTACTTTTATTTTTAAGTCTGCAGCATTTATCATTAGTATGTCTCCTTTAAGAACACGTTTCGAATCAGATATATTCACGAAAATAAATCTAGCTATAAAACCTATTACTGTAACGAACATGATTGTCAAGGGTCGAAATATTAGGGGTAGCATTCTAAAGATATTATTTCAGTGGATGCAAAAAGATTTGTTCACTTCAATCAATAAATTAAAATAGCAAAATTTTATATGTTGTAGAATTTTTCGAAAATTCTAAATTTTTAACTTATATTAACATAACCCTTCATTTCTCTAAATTTTCAGTTAATTTTTCTTTCACTTTCTTTTTTTTTTAATGTATAACATGGTAAGTAATGCAGTTCTTTCTTCCAAATTCTAGTTAAATGTTCCTTTTTTTTTCCCTTTTCGTAATATCAACCCCAAGTGTAAATTGTTGTGACCTTGTTGTTCAACCCCACTTATTCCAGGAAAAATACCCGCAAAGTTTAACCTTGTAGGACATGCAGTCAACCTTCCCCCAGGATTTCGGTCAAAAAAAGGACCATTAGGTGACCCGTTCCTTCAAATATTTTTCTGTTACCATGTAGTTAGCGCATAGTAACAGAAGCGATAGGCCCCCGTTCCCCCTTTTTTTTAAATGGGTAGGTCCCATATAGGTTCGAGGAGAGAGAGGTGATACGAGAAGGTCAGTCAGTGAGTAGAAAACAGCTAGTGATGTAGGTGCGAGCCAATAAAATTCGGTGCGGGCGAGGGTGTTCATTTTTGGCGGGAAGATGCTTTCCCACTCTACCCCTGAGCTCCGAGAAGGGATCAGTTTTAGTAGTTGATATGACACCTAGCTGAAAAGAAGTCGAGATTGAATAATCTCTCATAATTAGATTCTAGAATGAGGCATATCGCTTAGTGTGAGTTGAAAACACTTTTTTGAAAGTGACAATTTCCTTTCTATGAAATATCTAAGGCGAGTCTTGATGCTGTATGATGTTCAGATGATAGAGGTGAACATGAGACGACAATTACCAAGTTGTCAAAGTATCCATGAGTTGATAAGTTTGGACTGGTAGTGGAGCAGTATTTAGCTGTGCGAATCTCCAAAAAAAATAAGTCCCGGAGGTAGTATCGGTAAAGCGGAGTCTTGCAGATAGCATAAGAAGGTTCGGCTCCTAAAAAAATTTATGAGAAGGTACTCCCTTTTGAAAGGCGGTTGCTGCTATAAATATGAGAATTCAAGGAGATAACATCGTTGGATGATGAGTGGAAATAGAGAACAGCAGTAGTCTTACCCCATATTAGTGTTATAGGTATCCTAAACTGCCAACTGGGTGAGTGACCAAGAATACAATGAAAATTGGTTGGTACAAGAAATTTTTGTATTTGTGCAAAGGTGGTTTGCTTTGTCTTCAAGAATGTGAGTAAAATTATTCATTTCTATATGTTTATAATGTTGAATTGTGCTTATCTTATATGTATATAAACTGTTTTTTAAAACTATTTTAAATGATTTCAATATAAGAAATTACAGTATCAATGCCAAATAGAGTGTTCGGATAAATGTTGTCTACATATTATGTGTTAATTAATTAAAAAGAAACGATGATAAAAAAAAAAAATGTTTCCTTTTCTCATTGTTTATACATTTCTCCTTCTGTAATTATTATAGATAGACTCTCATAAGTAGCAGTATTAATGTTAAATATTTTATTCAAGTAATAAAAACTTAAATGTTAATGTTAAATTTCTACAATAATAACTATGCCCGAATATAATAACAGCAATTAAATATGTGTAATGTGAATTTAGAATTCTGTTATTGTTTTATTCAGATGTGTTTATAAATATTATTTAATAAGTAATTCTTTTCTGCACTTTTAGTTTAAAATCTGTAAATTAATAGTAAATTAAACCCCCTTTCCTTGTTTTTAGCTTTGTTGCCCTTATATTTTTATTCTGTGAAATAGTCCACCTTCATTGTTTTTTTTTAAAACTGATAACAGAATTCATATGGAGTGAAATTCAATCACACATGTTTTCTTTAAATATATTAATTCTGTAAGAAATATATATATATGACAAATATAATTTTAAATTAATGTGGATTTAAGATGAAATGTGTAGACCTAATCTAAATATCCAAATGTAAATAGGACTAAATAGCTAGACAGATGATAGTAGATTTTATAGATTAAAGTTTATTGATGCACTTAAAATAAATTGTTTATTCTGAATTAAGTTAATTGTGAAATTTTATATATTTTAAAGAGAGTTAATAAATTTATGAGGTATTAAGAGAATCCTATTAAGTGAAATATTATTGTTTAGGTAATTAAAAATGTGTCCTATCATCTTGAATCACAGCTTTTCAAATGATTTATAAAATACGTAGTGTGCTCAACTATACGATTTCATTGGTCCCTAAATTTTAAAGGTATAAATGTATTCATAAAGTAATGTCATTTTGGTTTTTACTTGCAAATTTTCTGGGTTTTATCCTCTCAAATATGAGAGTTTGTCTCCATTCAGTCATTCAAAATTAGTTTAATTTTCACTGTTATTCGTCATCATTTATGAATACTTTATATTTTTGAGATTTAGAAGTATTGGGTGTTTTTCTTTTTTTTTTTGGTTGTGAAAGATATGAGAATATTGTTACCTCCTTTGATTTTATTTAAAAGTAAAATTTAAAAGTAAATGAATTTATTTTGCCATTCTCTCCCTTTTCTTATATTTTGTATTATGTGTGTTAACTTGTACTAAATTTTGGTGCCCCTTCTTAAATCTAATTACCTGGTGTTTGTAATAAATTTATGGTAACAATATTCAGTTGGTGGTATGTCTTTCTCACCTGGTGTAATGTTAAATTTAAATTCTTGTATAATTGGATTGAAGTTAAATATTGTGAAGTGGTAGAATGTAAGATTATAGTCATAAGATGCATTAAAATAACTTCTTAAAAAAATAGTAACAAGGAAAGACCCAATAAGATTGGTGCCGTGACCAGGATATTTCAAACCTGGCTTATGCTTATAGATTTATAAAAATCTAAAATTTTTTAAAAAATATGAAGCTGTATTTTGTGTTTTTAATTTAATTTTCATGGTTGTAAAAGGTATTTTGATTTAATTTTCATGGTTGTAAAAGGTATTTTGATTTAATTTTCATGGTTGTGAAAGGTAAGTCTGTGACTCTGTATTGCAATTTGGTTAAAGTTTTGACATCTCTGCACTTAGATAGTTCCAAATTTAAATTCTCTCTTGTTTTTATGCTTTTGTATGTGTATTTCTGTGTATAGTTGCACCCCCCTCCCACTTAATTTTTTTTTTCCTCATTGATAAAACTTATCATGGCAGAAGATCAGGCAAAAAACTTGGCTAATATTCAAAAGAAAAATTCCCTTATGGAAAATATTTCTTCAATTCCACCTTTTAGCGGTGTTGAAAATTCAGTTTCTTTTAGTGAATTTTTTGAAAAGTGGGATAGCCTTGCTACCTTTTTCGAATGGGGGGAGGATGAGAAAAAATTCGCTTGGTTTAGCAGAGTTACCGGGGGAGCGGCAAGGTTATTTAAGCTTCATAAAGATAAAAAGGTAGATGAAATTGTTAAAATTTTCAGGGAAAGATACACCAGTCATGTTTCTCCAGATGTAGCCCTTTCAAATTTTTTTAGTTTCAAGCAAACCCCTCAAATGTCGGTGCAGGACTTCTATGACAGAGCCTACGACATGTCGCTTAAAGCCCTAGTTATTGATGGATTACAAGGGGAGGTAGTTAACAAAAGTAGAAACGCTATCTTTCACTCAATGCTTTTGGGAAATCTGTCCCCAGAAATAAGAAAAGGGGTCATTACGAAAAACCCACAAACGCCTGAAGAAATCCTCACTGTTGCATTGCTTGAGGAAAAAGCGTGCAGGAGTATAAATCCATTCTATAACCTCCAAAATGAAATTAGTGCTCCATTTATACCTGAATCTGTACCACAAAATTTAGCCTGTGCAGCTATGTATCCCCAAAATGAGTATAAACAATCACAGCAGGACATCAGCAATTTGAAAGACCAGGTAGATTTGCTGTCAGCAAAAATTGACAGTTTAGTTCGAATTCAGGAAAGGCAGAGTGAGGTCCAGAGCCAGGAAAGAGCACAATTCAGAAATTTTCAGTGTCATTTGTGCTCAGAAAGTGGACATTATGCACGAGATTGCCCACAGGCGAGGTACCAGTATAACTTTGGTAGGAGCAGGCATAATAACTATAGGGGCCGTGGAAACTATAACAGTAATTATAGAGGAAATTCAAACCAAGCAGGGAATGGTAACTATAGGGGAAATAGAAATAGAAATGAATATAATTATAGGGGTAGAAATGACTACAGTTATAGAGATAGTGATGACTACATAAATAGAGGAGATAATAATAGGGACAGACATGAAAACAGTAATGGAAACCAACCGAGTAATGATGCTAATGCCCAAGGTACTCCTGCGAGGCCTTTAAACGGTTAGAGGCCGGATCTTTAATGGTCGAATTGATCCCCCAAAAGCCAAACGACTCACCCCCTGTATATAGTGTGTTTTCACCCCATTTATATAGTCTCCCAGTTACTAAAATTACTGTAAATAATAAAAATATTACTGCGTTATGTGACTCGGGATCGGCTATCAATTTGTTGAGTAGCACTATGCTCAATTTGTTCACGGGTAGCCCTATAGAAGAGTGTTGCACACCGATTGTGACAGTAACTGGTCAAAAAGTTCATCTCAATCAAAGTGTACTCGCAACATTTAAAATTAATGATACGCTGTGCAAGGCACAGTTTTTTGTTGTACCAGGTCAGCTGGCGGAGGAATTTTCTGCTATTTTGGGAATGCCTTTTTTAAAAAAGTATCGAGTTCTCATTGATTGTTCAGACAATGCTATCACTCTTAGAAGCCCTGAACAAACCCAATGTAAACAAAAAATTGATATGCAAAGTCATTCCAAATTAGAGACAAACAAGGGTTGCCATAATCTTAGTGAGTCTACTGAGAGTGTGGAAAACGTCGAGGAAAATACTGAACAGTGTCAGGATTCTGTAAATAATGTAGGGGTTATAGTAAATAATTGTAAATATAATTGTAAATATATGTATAATAATGATTCAAAAATGTGTAATTGTGATAATTGTGACCCTGAAAATTCCCAGTGCAAATATGTCAACAAAGGTGAAAGGGAGCAGAAGGTAGACTGTAGTAGTAATGTAAAGACAGTTCAGGGTACCATAAGTAGTATTAGTGGAGAATTCGATAATGGTGGGCAGAATAAGGTGTCAAGTGAAAGTAATAGTGTCTTGCAAAGTGAAAAAGTAGAGGGTACCACAAATAACTACAGTATACCACAGACTACTGAGGCTCAACAAGTAAACCATATTGCACAACATGCGGATAATGCTAGCAAATCTGATGAGACTGTTTTTTATGATATGGAGGAACAATTAAGTGGGAACACACAAAATAATGAGAGTGAAAATAGAATGAGTAGCAATGAGAGTAATGACAAGACTATCATAGGCATTGCCGCATTATGTGACAAACTTACAATTCCCCCCCAAACTAAAATTTTAGCTAATGTTAAGTGTAATAAAGAATTAAATGTAAATGTTAATGACCCTATAATGTTAGAACCCCTTGCTAGAAGTATGCATCAAGGCCTCCTTATTTCTAGAACCATTTGCACACAAGAGCATGGTTTATTTTTATCTTTTGCTAATTTCTCCGATAATTCTATTAATTTAAATAAAGGAACATATGTTGCCAAAATTCTTAAATGTAAAGACAACTTAAATTTAACCCCAGAGATATGTAATTTAAATTGTAATGTAAATGTTGACCCCCCAATTGCAGATTTCGACCATGCAGATTTAAAATGGAGCTCTGAAATTAATTTAGACCACTTAGACACCCCTTTAAAAGCACAAATGCAAGATTTCCTGGATAAGAACAAAGATGTGTTCGCAGCCTCTGTACTAGATTTACCTGGCTGTGACACTATTCCCCATACCATAAATCTAACCTCTGATAAACCAGTTCGTTGCAAAGCATATAGAGTCCCTTATAAACTGCGCCAGGAAATGGAGGACCAATTAAACATTTTATTAGAAGCTAATATTTTGTCACCTTCAATGTCAGAATTTTCTTCTCCAGTCATTCTCGTACAAAAAACAGATGGTACATACAGATTTAAAAAGAATGATAAAATGTGAAAAAAAAAAAAAGAATTATAGAAATGCATGCTACCTGTCTTAATCCATCGCATTCCATGAATCACGCAGTTAGAGAAAGTCAAGTCCAAACTCCTACTCCTTTCACAATTCAGATACCTAAAAAAAAATGGGGCAACAACCCTCGTATACACAGTAACATACCACATAAAATAGTATTTGTGTACGCAGTAACATACATATCTATCACGGGAGGGCAAACATATTTTAAAAAATAATGATAAAAGTAAAAGAAAAAATATATAATATTAATTTAAATGAATTACTTGTAATGTATCTTAATTTGCAACATGTTTCAAGTTTGCAGTATTTTCTCAGTCTCACTCGCTTGACATGTCAAGGGAAAACTCCGCATCACAAGATGACAAGCGGAGCTCGCGAATATACTTGAACTCACCTGACGGTAAGTCAACGCTGTTCCTCCCCGCAAGGAGCATGACGAGGTTGCGTAAATCGCGTTTCCCGTACCATGTCAGAGAACATTTTACTGTAGACTTTCGGAGTTACATATCACTGAAAAATATAATACGCCTGCCTATCACATTATCGTTGTCGTGTCGAGATGAATTGTTCTGCCTTGCTTAACATTGTTTAGCATCCGACCTTCCCTGCAATAGTACGACCGATGTTCACTCTGTGTTTTATGATATACACGACATTTATTTTCATATTTGTTGTAATTGGAAATATTAATACACTTTCGCAGAAACTAACAGGATCCTTTTATTGATATCATTTGTATTTCAAAATTTGCACTCGGCGTGAGAACCGTATTCATGTATATTATCTGAAAAGCGTGAAAGCATATTCGCCGATAAGAAGACACGATCTTTTACTTAGCCTATGCAACAACTGTTTTACTGTACTGTCAAATGCGGCAGAGGTCTGTAGTCTAATCCTCCCACTTTCTAATTTATGTATAAAAATACTCGCGTGAAATTTTTACTTTTATTTTTAAGTCTGCAGCATTTATCATTAGTATGTCTTCCTTAAGAACACGTTTCGAATCAGATATATTTACGAAATTAAATCTAGCTATAAAACCTATTACTGTAACTAACATGATAGTCAAGGGTCGAAAGATTAGGGGTAGCATTCTAAAGATATTATTTCAGTGGACGCGAAAAGATTTATTCACTTCAATCAATAAATTAAAATAGCAATATTTTATACATTAAAATACAAAACTATCAAGGAAGGGAATACCGAATTTAAAAAGAATGATAAAATGTGAAAAAAAAAAAAAGAATTATAGAAATGCATGTTACTTGTCTTAATCCATCGCATTCCATGAATGGAGAAAGTCAAGTCCAAACTCCGACTCCTTTCACAATTCAGATACCTAAAAAAAAAATGGGGCAACAACCCTCGTATGCGCAGTAACATACCACATAAAATAGTATTTGTGTACACAGTGACATACATATCTATCACGGGAGGGCAAACTTATTTTAAAAAATAATGATAAAAGTAAAAGATAACAAAATATAATGTTAATTGTCTGAGTGCAACGAAGACTCATACACAGCGCAGTATTACTTTGCCCCATATATAGCTACGATGGATATTAAAACCTTTCGTCAAGCATAACTCAAAAAATATTTAACGGATTTCGTTCAAATTTTTACAGCAGGTAAAGGTGACAACGACGTCTATTTATTACCAAGAATAAATGCTAAACCGTTTGGAAATTATATTAAAAAAATATATAAAAAAGCACAATTAAAGTACATACGTCACGAAATTTTGTGGTACGTCATTTTCACCGGCGCGAGATTTCGGACAATCGGAATTGAAAAGTTCATGGAGTACAAGGAGCAAAAATAATATGCACGCACTAATATTCAGCACAATAAAATATATTTCAATTGAGTAGAAATTGAAAATTAATCTGGATTTTTTTCTCAGTGAAAGAAAAACCCCGCAATAACCTAGTAGACTTGGTATTAGAGATTTGGCGCAAATCTCAGCAATAGCAGCTTTTTTTTATTTCTCATGTGTAAATAAAAAAAAAAAAAATTCTTTGGTGTTTAAATAAAAGGTTTCGATTTATGGCATTATTTCTTTTTATTTTACTGTTGACTTTCGGAGTTACATAACACTGAAAAATATAATACGCCTGCCTATCACATTATCGTTGTCGTGATGATCGTTTACGAAAATAAATCTAGATATAAAACCTATTACTGTAACGAACATGATTGTCAAGGGTCGAAATATTAGGGGTAGCATTCTAAAGATATTATTTCAGTGGATGCAAAAAGATTTGTTCACTTCAATCAATAAATTAAAATAGCAAAATTTTATACATTAAAATACAAAACTATAAATGAAGGGAACACAGAATTTAAGAAGAATGATAAAATGTGGGGAAAAAATTAAAGAATGATAGAAATGCATGTTACCTGTCTTAATCCATCGCATTCATTGAATCACGCAGTTGAAGAAAGTCAAGTCCAAACTCATACTCCTTTCACAATTCAGATACCTAAAAAAAAAATGGGGCAACAACCCTCGTATACACAGTAACATACAACATAAAATAGTATTTGTGTACACAGTAACATACATATCTATCACGGGAGGGCAAACTAATTTTAAAAAATAATGATAAAAGTAAAAGATAAAAAAAATATTATATTAATTTAAATGAATTACTTGTAACGTATCTTAATTTGCAACATTTTTCAAGTGTGCAGTATTTTGTCTGTCTCACTCGCTTGACATGTCAAGGGAAAACTCCGCATCACAAGATGACAAGCGGAGCTCGCGAATATACTTGAACTCACCTGACGGTAAGTCAACGCTGTTCCTGCCCGCAAGGAGCATGACGAGGTTGCGTAAATCGCGTTTCCCGTACCATGTCAGAGAACATTTTACTGTTGACTTTCGAAGTTACATAACACTGAAAAATATAATACGCCTGCTTATCACATTATCGTTGTCGTGTCGAGATGAATTGTTCTGCCTTGCTTAACATTGGTTAGCATCCGACCTTCCCTGCAATAGTACGACCGATGTTCACTCTGTGTTTTATGATATACACGACCTTTATTTTCATATTTTTTCTGTAATTGGAAATATTAATACACATTCGCAGAAACTAACAGTATCATTTTATAGAAGTCATTTGTATTTCAAAATTTGCACTCGGCGTGAGAACCGTATTCATGTACATTATCTGAAAAGCGTAAAAGCATATTCGCCTATAAGAAGACACGATCTTTTACTTAGCGTATGCAACAACTGTTTTACTGTACTGTCAAATGGGGCAGAGATCCGTAGTCTAATACTCCCACTTTCTAATTTATGTATAAAAATACTCCCGTGAAATTTTTACTTTTATTTTTAAGTCTGCAGCATTTATCATTAGTATGTCTTCCTTAAGAAAACGTTTCGAATCAGATATATTCACGAAAATAAATCTAGCTATAAAACCTATTACTGTAACTAACATGATTGTCAAGGGTCGAAAGATTAGGGGTAGCATTCTAAAGATATTATTTCAGTGGACGCAAAAAGATTTATTCACTTCAATCAATAAATTAAAATAGCAATAATTTATACATTAAAATACAAAACAATAAATGAAGGGAACACAGAATTTAAGAAGAATGATAAAATGTGGAAAAAAAATTAAAGAATGATAGAAATGCATGTTACCTGTCTTAATCCATCGCATTCATTGAATCACGCAGTTGAAGAATGTAAAGTCCAAACTCATACTCCTTTCACAATTCAGATACCTAAGAAAAAAATGGGGCAACAACCCTCGTATACACAGTAACATACAACATAAAATAGTATTTGTGTACACAGTAACATACATATCTATCACGGGAGGGCAAACTAATTTTAAAAAATAATGATAAAAGTAAAAGATAAAAAAAATATTATATTAATTTAAATGAATTACTTGTAACGTATCTTAATTTGCAACATTTTTCAAGTGTGCAGTATTTTGTCTGTCTCACTCGCTTGACATGTCAAGGGAAAACTCCGCATCACAAGATGACAAGCGGAGCTCGCGAATATACTTGAACTCACCTCACGGTAAGTCAACGCTGTTCCTGCCCGCAAGGAGCATGACGAGGTTGCGTAAATCGCGTTTCCCGTACCATGTCAGAGAACATTTTACTGTTGACTTTCGGAGTTACATAACACTGAAAAATATAATACGCCTGCCTATCACATTATCGTTGTCGTGTCGAGATCAATTGTTCTGCCTTGCTTAACATTGTTTAACATCCGACCTTCCCTGCAATAGTACGACCGATGTTCACTCTGTGTTTTATGATATACACGACCTTTATTTTCATATTTTTTCTGTAATTGGAAATATTAATACACTTTCGCAGAAACTAACAGTATCATTTTATAGAAGTCATTTGTATTTCAAAATTTGCACTCGGCGTGAGAACCGTATTCATGTATATTATCTGAAAAGCGTAAAAGCATATTCGCCTATAAGAAGACACGATCTTTTACTTAGCGTATGCAACAACTGTTTTACTGTACTGTCAAATGGGGCAGAGATCCGTAGTCTAATACTCCCACTTTCTAATTTATGTATAAAAATACTCCCGTGAAATTTTTACTTTTATTTTTAAGTCTGCAGCATTTATCATTAGTATGTCTTCCTTAAGAACACGTTTCAAATCAGATATATTCACGAAAATAAATCTAGCTATAAAACCTATTACTGTAACTAACATTATTGTAAAGGGTCGAAAGATTAGGGGTAGCATTCTAAAGATATTATTTCAGTGGACGCAAAAAGATTTATTCACTTCAATCAATAAATTAAAATAGCAATAATTTATACATTAAAATACAAAACAATAAATGAAGGGAACACAGAATTTAAGAAGAATGATAAAATGTGGAAAAAAAATTAAAGAATGATAGAAATGCATGTTACCTGTCTTAATCCATCGCATTCATTGAATCACGCAGTTGAAGAAAGATAAGTCCAAACTCATACTCCTTTCACAATTCAGATACCTAAAAAAAATGGGGCAACAACCCTCGTATACACAGTAACATACAACATAAAATAGTATTTGTGTACACAGTAACATACATATCTATCACGGGAGGGCAAACTAATTTTAAAAAATAATGATAAAAGTAAAAGATAAAAAAAATATTATATTAATTTAAATGAATTACTTGTAACGTATCTTAATTTGCAACATTTTTCAAGTGTGCAGTATTTTGTCTGTCTCACTCGCTTGACATGTCAAGGGAAAACTCCGCATCACAAGATGACAAGCGGAGCTCGCGAATATACTTGAACTCACCTGACGGTAAGTCAACGCTCTTCCTGCCCGCAAGGAGCATGACGAGGTTGCGTAAATCGCGTTTCCCGTACCATGTCAGAGAACATTTTACTGTTGACTTTCGGAGTTACATAACACTGAAAAATATAATACGCCTGCCTATCACATTATCGTTGTCGTGTCGAGATCAATTGTTCTGCCTTGCTTAACATTGTTTAACATCTGACCTTCCCTGCAATAGTACGACCGATGTTCACTCTGTGTTTTATGATATAAACGACCTTTATTTTCATATTTTTTTTGTAATTGGAAATATTAATACACTTTCGCAGAAACTAACAGTATCATTTTATAGAAGTCATTTGTATTTCAAAATTTGCACTCGGCGTGAGAACCGTATTCATGTATATTATCTGAAAAGCGTGAAAGCATATTCGCCTATAAGAAGACACGATCTTTTACTTAGCGTATGCAACAACTGTTTTACTGTACTGTCAAATGGGGCAGAGATCCGTAGTCTAATCCTCCCACTTTCTAATTTATGTATAAAAATACTCGCGTGAAATTTTTACTTTTATTTTTAAGTCTGCAGCATTTATCATTAGTATGTCTTCCTTAAGAACACGTTTCGAATCAGATATATTCACGAAAATAAATCTAGCTATAAAACCTATTACTGTAACTAACATTATTGTAAAGGGTCGAAAGATTAGGGGTAGCATTCTAAAGATATTATTTCAGTGGACGCAAAAAGATTTATTCACTTCAATCAATAAATTAAAATAGCAATAATTTATACATTAAAATACAAAACAATAAATGAAGGGAACACAGAATTTAAGAAGAATGATAAAATGTGGAAAAAAATTAAAGAATGATAGAAATGCATGTTACCTGTCTTAATCCATCGCATTCATTGAATCACGCAGTTGAAGAAAGTCAAGTCCAAACTCATACTCCTTTCACAATTCAGATACCTAAAAAAAATGGGGCAACAACCCTCGTATACACAGTAACATACAACATAAAATAGTATTTGTGTACACAGTAACATACATATCTATCACGGGAGGGCAAACTAATTTTAAAAAATAATGATAAAAGTAAAAGATAAAAAAAAAATTATATTAATTTAAATGAATTACTTGTAACGTATCTTAATTTGCAACATTTTTAAAGTGTGCAGTATTTTGTCTGTCTCACTCGCTTGACATGTCAAGGAAAACTCCGCATCACAAGATGACAAGCGGAGCTCGCGAATATACTTGAACTCACCTGACGGTAAGTCAACGCTGTTCCTGCCCGCAAGGAGCATGACGAGGTTGCGTAAATCGCGTTTCCCGTACCATGTCAGAGAACATTTTACTGTTGACTTTCGAAGTTACATAACACTGAAAAATATAATACGCCTGCTTATCACATTATCGTTGTCGTGTCGAGATGAATTGTTCTGCCTTGCTTAACATTGGTTAGCATTCGACCTTCCCTGCAATAGTACGACCGATGTTCACTCTGTGTTTTATGATATACACGACCTTTATTTTCATATTTTTTCTGTAATTGGAAATATTAATACACTTTCGCAGAAACTAACAGTATCATTTTATAGAAGTCATTTGTATTTCAAAATTTGCACTCGGCGTGAGAACCGTATTCATGTATATTATCTGAAAAGCGTAAAAGCATATTCGCCTATAAGAAGACACGATCTTTTACTTAGCGTATGCAACAACTGTTTTACTGTACTGTCAAATGGGGCAGAGATCCGTAGTCTAATACTCCCACTTTCTAATTTATGTATAAAAATACTCCCGTGAAATTTTTACTTTTATTTTTAAGTCTGCAGCATTTATCATTAGTATGTCTTCCTTAAGAACACGTTTCGAATCAGATATATTCACGAAAATAAATGTAGCTATAAAACCTATTACTGTAACTAACATGATTGTCAAGGGTCGAAAGATTAGGGGTAGCATTCTAAAGATATTATTTCAGTGGACGCAAAAAGATTTATTCACTTCAATCAATAAATTAAAATAGCAATAATTTATACATTAAAATACAAAACAATAAATGAAGGGAACACAGAATTTAAGAAGAATGATAAAATGTGGAAAAAAAATTAAAGAATGATAGAAATGCATGTTACCTGTCTTAATCCATCGCATTCATTGAATCACGCAGTTGAAGAAAGTCAAGTCCAAACTCATACTCCTTTCACAATTCAGATACCTAAAAAAAAAATGGGGCAACAACCCTCGTATACACAGTAACATACAACATAAAATAGTATTTGTGTACACAGTAACATACATATCTAGCACGGGAGGGCAAACTAATTTTAAAAAATAATGATAAAAGTAAAAGATAAAAAAAATATTATATTAATTTAAATGAATTACTTGTAACGTATCTTAATTTGCAACATTTTTCAAGTGTGCAGTATTTTGTCTGTCTCACTCGCTTGACATGTCAAGGGAAAACTCCGCATCACAAGATGACAAGCGGAGCTCGCGAATATACTTGAACTCACCTGACGGTAAGTCAACGCTGTTCCTGCCCGCAAGGAGAATGACGAGGTTGCGTAAATCGCGTTTCCCGTACCATGTCAGAGAACATTTTACTGTTGACTTTCGGAGTTACATAACACTGAAAAATATAATACGCCTGCCTATCACATTATCGTTGTCGTGTCGAGATCAATTGTTCTGCCTTGCTTAACATTGTTTAACATCCGACCTTCCCTGCAATAGTACGACCGATGTTCACTCTGTGTTTTATGATATACACGACCTTTATTTTCATATTTTTTTTTGTAATTGGAAATATTAATACACTTTCGCAGAAACTAACAGTATCATTTTATAGAAGTCATTTGTATTTCAAAATTTGCACTCGGCGTGAGAACCGTATTCATGTATATTATCTGAAAAGCGTGAAAGCATATTCGCCTATAAGAAGACACGATCTTTTACTTAGCGTATGCAACAACTGTTTTACTGTACTGTCAAATGGGGCAGAGATCCGTAGTCTAATCCTCCCACTTTCTAATTTATGTATAAAAATACTCGCGTGAAATTTTTACTTTTATTTTTAAGTCTGCAGCATTTATCATTAGTATGTCTTCCTTGAGAACACGTTTCGAATCAGATATATTCACGAAAATAAATCTAGCTATAAAACCTATTACTGTAACTAACATTATTGTAAAGGGTCGAAAGATTAGGGGTAGCATTCTAAAGATATTATTTCAGTGGACGCAAAAAGATTTATTCACTTCAATCAATAAATTAAAATAGCAATAATTTATACATTAAAATACAAAACAATAAATGAAGGGAACACAGAATTTAAGAAGAATGATAAAATGTGGAAAAAAATTAAAGAATGATAGAAATGCATGTTACCTGTCTTAATCCATCGCATTCATTGAATCACGCAGTTGAAGAAAGTCAAGTCCAAACTCATACTCCTTTCACAATTCAGATACCTAAAAAAAATGGGGCAACAACCCTCGTATACACAGTAACATACAACATAAAATAGTATTTGTGTACACAGTAACATACATATCTATCACGGGAGGGCAAACTAATTTTAAAAAATAATGATAAAAGTAAAAGATAAAAAAAAATATTATATTAATTTAAATGAATTACTTGTAACGTATCTTAATTTGCAACATTTTTAAAGTGTGCAGTATTTTGTCTGTCTCACTCGCTTGACATGTCAAGGAAAACTCCGCATCACAAGATGACAAGCGGAGCTCGCGAATATACTTGAACTCACCTGACGGTAAGTCAACGCTGTTCCTGCCCGCAAGGAGCATGACGAGGTTGCGTAAATCGCGTTTCCCGTACCATGTCAGAGAACATTTTACTGTTGACTTTCGAAGTTACATAACACTGAAAAATATAATACGCCTGCTTATCACATTATCGTTGTCGTGTCGAGATGAATTGTTCTGCCTTGCTTAACATTGGTTAGCATTCGACCTTCCCTGCAATAGTACGACCGATGTTCACTCTGTGTTTTATGATATACACGACCTTTATTTTCATATTTTTTCTGTAATTGGAAATATTAATACACTTTCGCAGAAACTAACAGTATCATTTTATAGAAGTCATTTGTATTTCAAAATTTGCACTCGGCGTGAGAACCGTATTCATGTATATTATCTGAAAAGCGTAAAAGCATATTCGCCTATAAGAAGACACGATCTTTTACTTAGCGTATGCAACAACTGTTTTACTGTACTGTCAAATGGGGCAGAGATCCGTAGTCTAATACTCCCACTTTCTAATTTATGTATAAAAATACTCCCGTGAAATTTTTACTTTTATTTTTAAGTCTGCAGCATTTATCATTAGTATGTCTTCCTTAAGAACACGTTTCGAATCAGATATATTCACGAAAATAAATCTAGCTATAAAACCTATTACTGTAACTAACATGATTGTCAAGGGTCGAAAGATTAGGGGTAGCATTCTAAAGATATTATTTCAGTGGACGCAAAAAGATTTATTCACTTCAATCAATAAATTAAAATAGCAATAATTTATACATTAAAATACAAAACAATAAATGAAGGGAACACAGAATTTAAGAAGAATGATAAAATGTGGAAAAAAAAATTAAAGAATGATAGAAATGCATGTTACCTGTCTTAATCCATCGCATTCATTGAATCACGCAGTTGAAGAAAGTCAAGTCCAAACTCATACTCCTTTCACAATTCAGATACCTAAAAAAAAAATGGGGCAACAACCCTCGTATACACAGTAACATACAACATAAAATAGTATTTGTGTACACAGTAACATACATATCTATCACGGGAGGGCAAACTAATTTTAAAAAATAATGATAAAAGTAAAAGATAAAAAAAATATTATATTAATTTAAATGAATTACTTGTAACGTATCTTAATTTGCAACATTTTTCAAGTGTGCAGTATTTTGTCTGTCTCACTCGCTTGACATGTCAAGGGAAAACTCCGCATCACAAGATGACAAGCGGAGCTCGCGAATATACTTGAACTCACCTGACGGTAAGTCAACGCTGTTCCTGCCCGCACGGAGCATGACGAGGTTGCGTAAATCGCGTTTCCCGTACCATGTCAGAGAACATTTTACTGTTGACTTTCGGAGTTACATAACACTGAAAAATATAATACGCCTGCCTATCACATTATCGTTGTCGTGTCGAGATCAATTGTTCTGCCTTGCTTAACATTGTTTAACATCCGACCTTCCCTGCAATAGTACGACCGATGTTCACTCTGTGTTTTATGATATACACGACCTTTATTTTCATATTTTTTCTGTAATTGGAAATATTAATACACTTTCGCAGAAACTAACAGTATCATTTTATAGAAGTCATTTGTATTTCAAAATTTGCACTCGGCGTGAGAACCGTATTCATGTATATTATCTGAAAAGCGTAAAAGCATATTCGCCTATAAGAAGACACGATCTTTTACTTAGCGTATGCAACAACTGTTTTACTGTACTGTCAAATGGAGCAGAGATCCGTAGTCTAATACTCCCACTTTCTAATTTATGTATAAAAATACTCCCGTGAAATTTTTACTTTTATTTTTAAGTCTGCAGCATTTATCATTAGTATGTCTTCCTTAAGAACACGTTTCGAATCAGATATATTCACGAAAAAAAATCTAGCTATAAAACCTATTACTGTAACTAACATGATTGTCAAGGGTCGAAAGATTAGGGCTAGCATTCTAAAGATATTATTTCAGCGGACGCAAAAAGATTTATTCACTTCAATCAATAAATTAAAATAGCAATAATTTATACATTAAAATACAAAACAATAAATGAAGGGAACACAGAATTTAAGAAGAATGATAAAATGTGGAAAAAAAATTAAAGAATGATAGAAATGCATGTTACCTGTCTTAATCCATCGCATTCATTGAATCACGCAGTTGAAGAATGTCAAGTCCAAACTCATACTCCTTTCACAATTCAGATACCTAAAAAAAAAATGGGGCAACAACCCTCGTATACACAGTAACATACAACATAAAATAGTATTTGTGTACACAGTAACATACATATCTATCACGGGAGGGCAAACTAATTTTAAAAAATAATGATAAAAGTAAAAGATAAAAAAAATATTATATTAATTTAAATGAATTACTTGTAACGTATCTTAATTTGCAACATTTTTCAAGTGTGCAGTATTTTGTCTGTCTCACTCGCTTGACATGTCAAGGGAAAACTCCGCATCACAAGATGACAAGCGGAGCTCGCGAATATACTTGAACTCACCTGACGGTAAGTCAACGCTGTTCCTGCCCGCAAGGAGCATGACGAGGTTGCGTAAATCGCGTTTCCCGTACCATGTCAGAGAACATTTTACTGTTGACTTTCGGAGTTACATAACACTGAAAAATATAATACGCCTGCCTATCACATTATCGTTGTCGTGTCGAGATCAATTGTTCTGCCTTGCTTAACATTGTTTAACACCCGACCTTCCCTGCAATAGTACGACCGATGTTCACTCTGTGTTTTATGATATACACGACCTTTATTTTCATATTTTTTCTGTAATTGGAAATATTAATACACTTTCGCAGAAACTAACAGTATCATTTTATAGAAGTCATTTGTATTTCAAAATTTGCACTCGGCGTGAGAACCGTATTCATGTATATTATCTGAAAAGCGTGAAAGCATATTCGCCTATAAGAAGACACGATCTTTTACTTAGCGTATGCAACAACTGTTTTACTGTACTGTCAAATGGGGCAGAGATCCGTAGTCTAATACTCCCACTTTCTAATTTATGTATAAAAATACTCCCGTGAAATTTTTACTTTTATTTTTAAGTCTGCAGCATTTATCATTAGTATGTCTTCCTTAAGAACACGTTTCGAATCAGATATATTCACGAAAATAAATCTAGCTATAAAACCTATTACTGTAACTAACATGATTGTCAAGGGTCGAAAGATTAGGGGTAGCATTCTAAAGATATTATTTCAGTGGACGCAAAAAGATTTATTCACTTCAATCAATAAATTAAAATAGCAATAATTTATACATTAAAATACAAAACAATAAATGAAGGGAACACAGAATTTAAGAAGAATGATAAAATGTGGAAAAAAAATTAAAGAATGATAGAAATGCATGTTACCTGTCTTAATCCATCGCATTCATTGAGTCACGCAACTGAAGAAAGTCAAGTCCAAACTCATACTCCTTTCACAATTCAGATACCTAAAAAAAATGGGGCAACAACCCTCGTATACACAGTAACATACAACATAAAATAGTATTTGTGTACACAGTAACATACATATCTATCACGGGAGGGCAAACTAATTTTAAAAATTAATGATAAAAGTAAAAGATAAAAAAAATATTATATTAATTTAAATGAATTACTTGTAACGTATCTTAATTTGCAACATTTTTCAAGTGTGCAGTATTTTGTCTGTCTCACTCGCTTGACATGTCAAGGGAAAACTCCGCATCACAAGATGACAAGCGGAGCTCGCGAATATACTTGAACTCACCTGACGGTAAGTCAACGCTGTTCCTGCCCGCAAGGAGCATGACGAGGTTGCGTAAATCGCGTTTCCCGTACCATGTCAGAGAACATTTTACTGTTGACTTTCGGAGCTACATAACACTGAAAAATATAATACGCCTGCTTATCACATTATCGTTGTCGTGTCGAGATGAATTGTTCTGCCTTGCTTAACATTGGTTAGCATCCGACCTTCCCTGCAATAGTACGACCGATGTTCACTCTGTGTTTTATGATATACACGACCTTTATTTTCATATTTTTTCTGTAATTGGAAATATTAATACACTTTCGCAGAAACTAACAGTATCATTTTATAGAAGTCATTTGTATTTCAAAATTTGCACTCGGCGCGAGAACCGTATTCATGTATATTATCTGAAAAGCGTAAAAGCATATTCGCCTATAAGAAGACACGATCTTTTACTTAGCGTATGCAACAACTGTTTTACTGTACTGTCAAATGGGGCAGAGATCCGTAGTCTAATCCTCCCACTTTCTAATTTATGTATAAAAATACTCGCGTGAAATTTTTACTTTTATTTTTAAGTCTGCAGCATTTATCATTAGTATGTCTTCCTTAAGAACACGTTTCGAATCAGATATATTCACGAAAATAAATCTAGCTATAAAACCTATTACTGTAACTAACATTATTGTAAAGGGTCGAAAGATTAGGGGTAGCATTCTAAAGATATTATTTCAGTGGACGCAAAAAGATTTATTCACTTCAATCAATAAATTAAAATAGCAATAATTTATACATTAAAATACAAAACAATAAATGAAGGGAACACAGAATTTAAGAAGAATGATAAAATGTGGAAAAAAAATTAAAGAATGATAGAAATGCATGTTACCTGTCTTAATCCATCGCATTCATTGAATCACGCAGTTGAAGAAAGTCAAGTCCAAACTCATACTCCTTTCACAATTCAGATACCTAAAAAAAATGGGGCAACAACCCTCGTATACACAGTAACATACAACATAAAATAGTATTTGTGTACACAGTAACATACATATCTATCACGGGAGGGCAAACTAATTTTAAAAAATAATGATAAAAGTAAAAGATAAAAAAAATATTATATTAATTTAAATGAATTACTTGTAACGTATCTTAATTTGCAACATTTTTCAAGTGTGCAGTATTTTGTCTGTCTCACTCGCTTGACATGTCAAGGGAAAACTCCGCATCACAAGATGACAAGCGGAGCTCGCGAATATACTTGAACTCACCTGACGGTAAGTCAACGCTGTTCCTGCCCGAGAGGAGCATGACGAGGTTGCGTAAATCGCGTTTCCCGTACCATGTCAGAGAACATTTTACTGTTGACTTTCGGAGTTACATAACACTGAAAAATATAATACGCCTGCCTATCACATTATCGTTGTCGTGTCGAGATCAATTGTTCTGCCTTGCTTAACATTGTTTAACATCCGACCTTCCCTGCAATAGTACGACCGATGTTCACTCTGTGTTTTATGATATAAACGACCTTTATTTTCATATTTTTTTGTAATTGGAAATATTAATACACTTTCGCAGAAACTAACAGTATCATTTTATAGAAGTCATTTGTATTTCAAAATTTGCACTCGGCGTGAGAACCGTATTCATGTATATTATCTGAAAAGCGTGAAAGCATATTCGCCTATAAGAAGACACGATCTTTTACTTAGCGTATGCAACAACTGTTTTACTGTACTGTCAAATGGGGCAGAGATCCGTAGTCTAATCCTCCCACTTTCTAATTTATGTATAAAAATACTCGCGTGAAATTTTTACTTTTATTTTTAAGTCTGCAGCATTTATCATTAGTATGTCTTCCTTAAGAACACGTTTCGAATCAGATATATTCACGAAAATAAATCTAGCTATAAAACCTATTACTGTAACTAACATGATTGTCAAGGGTCGAAAGATTAGGGGTAGCATTCTAAAGATATTATTTCAGTGGACGCAAAAAGATTTATTCACTTCAATCAATAAATTAAAATAGCAATAATTTATACATTAAAATACAAAACAATAAATGAAGGGAACACAGAATTTAAGAAGAATGATAAAATGTGGAAAAAAAATTAAAGAATGATAGAAATGCATGTTACCTGTCTTAATCCATCGCATTCATTGAGTCACGCAACTGAAGAAAGTCAAGTCCAAACTCATACTCCTTTCACAATTCAGATACCTAAAAAAAATGGGGCAACAACCCTCGTATACACAGTAACATACAACATAAAATAGTATTTGTGTACACAGTAACATACATATCTATCACGGGAGGGCAAACTAATTTTAAAAATTAATGATAAAAGTAAAAGATAAAAAAAATATTATATTAATTTAAATGAATTACTTGTAACGTATCTTAATTTGCAACATTTTTCAAGTGTGCAGTATTTTGTCTGTCTCACTCGCTTGACATGTCAAGGGAAAACTCCGCATCACAAGATGACAAGCGGAGCTCGCGAATATACTTGAACTCACCTGACGGTAAGTCAACGCTGTTCCTGCCCGCAAGGAGCATGACGAGGTTGCGTAAATCGCGTTTCCCGTACCATGTCAGAGAACATTTTACTGTTGACTTTCGGAGCTACATAACACTGAAAAATATAATACGCCTGCTTATCACATTATCGTTGTCGTGTCGAGATGAATTGTTCTGCCTTGCTTAACATTGGTTAGCATCCGACCTTCCCTGCAATAGTACGACCGATGTTCACTCTGTGTTTTATGATATACACGACCTTTATTTTCATATTTTTTCTGTAATTGGAAATATTAATACACTTTCGCAGAAACTAACAGTATCATTTTATAGAAGTCATTTGTATTTCAAAATTTGCACTCGGCGCGAGAACCGTATTCATGTATATTATCTGAAAAGCGTAAAAGCATATTCGCCTATAAGAAGACACGATCTTTTACTTAGCGTATGCAACAACTGTTTTACTGTACTGTCAAATGAGGCAGAGATCCGTAGTCTAATCCTCCCACTTTCTAATTTATGTATAAAAATACTCGCGTGAAATTTTTACTTTTATTTTTAAGTCTGCAGCATTTATCATTAGTATGTCTTCCTTAAGAACACGTTTCGAATCAGATATATTCACGAAAATAAATCTAGCTATAAAACCTATTACTGTAACTAACATTATTGTAAAGGGTCGAAAGATTAGGGGTAGCATTCTGAAGATATTATTTCAGTGGACGCAAAAAGATTTATTCACTTCAATCAATAAATTAAAATAGCAATAATTTATACATTAAAATACAAAACAATAAATGAAGGGAACACAGAATTTAAGAAGAATGATAAAATGTGGAAAAAAATTAAAGAATGATAGAAATGCATGTTACCTGTCTTAATCCATTGCATTCATTGAATCACGCAGTTGAAGAAAGTCAAGTCCAAACTCATACTCCTTTCACAATTCAGATACCTAAAAAAAATGGGGCAACAACCCTCGTATACACAGTAACATACAACATAAAATAGTATTTGTGTACACAGTAACATACATATCTATCACGGGAGGGCAAACTAATTTTAAAAAATAATGATAAAAGTAAAAGATAAAAAAAATATTATATTAATTTAAATGAATTACTTGTAACGTATCTTAATTTGCAACATTTTTCAAGTGTGCAGTATTTTGTCTGTCTCACTCGCTTGACATGTCAAGGGAAAACTCCGCATCACAAGATGACAAGCGGAGCTCGCGAATATACTTGAACTCACCTGACGGTACGTCAACGCTGTTCCTGCCCGCAAGGAGCATGACGAGGTTGCGTAAATCGCGTTTCCCGTACCATGTCAGAGAACATTTTACTGTTGACTTTCGAAGTTACATAACACTGAAAAATATAATACGCCTGCTTATCACATTATCGTTGTCGTGTCGAGATGAATTGTTCTGCCTTGCTTAACATTGGTTAGCATTCGACCTTCCCTGCAATAGTACGACCGATGTTCACTCTGTGTTTTATGATATACACGACCTTTATTTTCATATTTTTTCTGTAATTGGAAATATTAATACACTTTCGCAGAAACTAACAGTATCATTTTATAGATGTCATTTGTATTTCAAAATTTGCACTCGGCGTGAGAACCGTATTCATGTATATTATCTGAAAAGCGTGAAAGCATATTCGCCTATAAGAAGACACGATCTTTTACTTAGCGTATGCAACAACTGTTTTACTGTACTGTCAAATGGGGCAGAGATCCGTAGTCTAATCCTCACACTTTCTAATTTATGTATAAAAATACTCGCGTGAAATTTTTACTTTTATTTTTAAGTCTGCAGCATTTATCATTAGTATGTCTTCCTTAAGAACACGTTTCGAATCAGATATATTCACGAAAATAAATCTAGCTATAAAACCTATTACTGTAACTAACATTATTGTAAAGGGTCGAAAGATTAGGGATAGCATTCTATAGATATTATTTCAGTGGACGCAAAAATATTTATTCACTTCAATCAATAAATTAAAATAGCAATATTTTATACATTAAAATACAAAACAATCAATGAAGGGAACACAGAATTTAAAAAGAATGATAAAATGTGAAAAAAAAAAATTAAAGAATGATAGAAATGCATGTTACCTGTCTTAATCCATCGCATTCATTGAATCACGCAGTTGATGAAAGTCAAGTCCAAACTCCTACTCCTTTCACAATTCAGATACCTAAAAAAAATGGGGCAACAACCCTCGTATACACAGTAACATACAACATAAAATAGTATTTGTGTACACAGTAACATACATATCTATCACGGGAGGGCAAACTAATTTTAAAAAATAATGATCAAAGTAAAAGATAAAAAAATATTATATTAATTTAAATGAATTACTTGTAACGTATCTTAATTTGCAACATTTTTCAAGTGTGCAGTATTTTGTCTGTCTCACTCGCTTGACATGTCAAGGGAAAACTCCGCATCACAAGATGACAAGCGGAGCTCGCGAATATACTTGAACTCACCTGACGGTAAGTCAACGCTGTTCCTGCCCGCAAGGAGCATGACGAGGTTGCGTAAATCGCGTTTCCCGTACCATGTCAGAGAACATTTTACTGTTGACTTTCGGAGTTACATAACACTGAAAAATATAATACGCCTGCCTCTCACATTATCGTTGTCGTGTCGAGATGAATTGTTCTGCCTTGCTTAACATTGTTTAACATCCGACCTTCCCTGCAATAGTACGACCGCTGTTCACTCTGTGTTTTATGATATAAACGACCTTTATTTTCATATTTTTTTTGTAATTGGAAATATTAATACACTTTCGCAGAAACTAACAGTATCATTTTATAGAAGTCATTTGTATTTCAAAATTTGCACTCGGCGTGAGAACCGTATTCATGTATATTATCTGAAAAGCGTGAAAGCATATTCGCCTATAAGAAGACACGATCTTTTACTTAGCGTATGCAACAATTGTTTTACTGTACTGTCAAATGGGGCAGAGATCCGTAGTCTAATCCTCCCACTTTCTAATTTATGTATAAAAATACTCGCGTGAAATTTTTACTTTTATTTTTAAGTCTGCAGCATTTATCATTAGTATGTCTTCCTTAAGAACACGTTTCGAATCAGATATATTCACGAAAATAAATCTAGCTATAAAACCTATTACTGTAACTAACATTATTGTAAAGGGTCGAAAGATTAGGGATAGCATTCTAAAGATATTATTTCAGTGGACGCAAAAAGATTTATTCACTTCAATCAACAAATTAAAATAGCAATAATTTATACATTAAAATACAAAACAATAAATGAAGGGCACACAGAATTTAAAAAGAATGATAAAAAGTCGAAAAAAAAATTAAAGAATGATAGAAATGCATGTTACCTGTCTTAATCCATCGCATTCATTGAATCACGCAGTTGAAGAAAGTCAAGTCCAAACTCCTACTCCTTTCACAATTCAGATACCTAAAAAAAAATGGGGCAACAACCCTCGTATACACAGTAACATACAACATAAAATAGTATTTGTGTACACAGTAACATACATATCTATCACGGGAGGGCAAACTAATTTAAAAAAATAATGATAAAAGTAAAAGATAAAAAAATATTATATTAATTTAAATGAATTACTTGTAACGTATCTTAATTTGCAACATTTTTCAAGCGTTCAGTATTTTGTCTGTCTCACTCGCTTGACATGTCAAGGGAAAACTCCGCATCACAAGATGACAAGCGGAGCTCGCGAATATACTTGAACTCACCTGACGGTAAGTCAACGCTGTTCCTGCCCGCAAGGAGCATGACGAGGTTGCGTAAATCGCGTTTCCCGTACCATGTCAGAAAACACTTTACTGTTGACTTTCGGAGTTACATAACACTGAAAATATAATACGCCTGCCTATCACATTATCCTTGTCTTGTCGAGATGAATTGTTCTGCCTTGCTTAACATTGTTTAGCATCCGACCTTCCCTGCAATAGTACGACCGCTGTTCACTCTGTGTTTTATGATATAAACGACCTTTATTTTCATATTTTTTTTGTAATTGGAAATATTAATACACTTTCGCAGAAACTAACAGTATCATTTTATAGAAGTCATTTGTATTTCAAAATTTGCACTCGGCGTGAGAACCGTATTCATGTATATTATCTGAAAAGCGTGAAAGCATATTCGCCTATAAGAAGACACGATCTTTTACTTAGCGTATGCAACAATTGTTTTACTGTACTGTCAAATGGGGCAGAGATCCGTAGTCTAATCCTCCCACTTTCTAATTTATGTATAAAAATACTCGCGTGAAATTTTTACTTTTATTTTTATGTCTGCAGCATTTATCATTAGTATGTCTTCCTTAAGAACACGTTTCGAATCAGATATATTCACGAAAATAAATCTAGCTATAAAACCTATTACTGTAACTAACATTATTGTAAAGGGTCGAAAGATTAGGGATAGCATTCTAAAGATATTATTTCAGTGGACGCAAAAAGATTTATTCACTTCAATCAACAAATTAAAATAGCAATAATTTATACATTAAAATACAAAACAATAAATGAAGGGCACACAGAATTTAAAAAGAATGATAAAAAGTGGAAAAAAAAATTAAAGAATGATAGAAATGCATGTTACCTGTCTTAATCCATCGCATTCATTGAATCACGCAGTTGAAGAAAGTCAAGTCCAAACTCCTACTCCTTTCACAATTCAGATACCTAAAAAAAAATGGGGCAACAACCCTCGTATACACAGTAACATACAACATAAAATAGTATTTGTGTACACAGTAACATACATATCTATCACGGGAGGGCAAACTAATTTAAAAAAATAATGATAAAAGTAAAAGATAAAAAAATATTATATTAATTTAAATGAATTACTTGTAACGTATCTTAATTTGCAACATTTTTCAAGCGTTCAGTATTTTGTCTGTCTCACTCGCTTGACATGTCAAGGGAAAACTCCGCATCACAAGATGACAAGCGGAGCTCGCGAATATACTTGAACTCACCTGACGGTAAATCAACGCTGTTCCTGCCCGCAAGGAGCATGACGAGGTTGCGTAAATCGCGTTTCCCGTACCATGTCAGAGAACACTTTACTGTTGACTTTCGGAGTTACATAACACTGAAAATATAATACGCCTGCCTATCACATTATCCTTGTCTTGTCGAGATGAATTGTTCTGCCTTGCTTAACATTGTTTAGCATCCGACCTTCCCTGCAATAGTACGACCGCTGTTCACTCTGTGTTTTATGATATAAACGACCTTTATTTTCATATTTTTTTTGTAATTGGAAATATTAATACACTTTCGCAGAAACTAACAGTATCATTTTATAGAAGTCATTTGTATTTCAAAATTTGCACTCGGCGTGAGAACCGTATTCATGTATATTATCTGAAAAGCGTGAAAGCATATTCGCCTATAAGAAGACACGATCTTTTACTTAGCGTATGCAACAACTGTTTTACTGTACTGTCAAATGGGGCAGAGATCCGTAGTCTAATCCTCCCACTTTCTAATTTATGTATAAAAATACTCGCGTGAAATTTTTACTTTTATTTTTAAGTCTGCAGCATTTATCATTAGTATGTCTTCCTTAAGAACACGTTTCGAATCAGATATATTCACGAAAATAAATCTAGCTATAAAACCTATTACTGTAACTAACATTATTGTAAAGGGTCGAAAGATTAGGGATAGCATTCTAAAGATATTATTTCAGTGGACGCAAAAAGATTTATTCACTTCAATCAACAAATTAAAATAGCAATAATTTATACATTAAAATACAAAACAATAAATGAAGGGCACACAGAATTTAAAAAGAATGATAAAAAGTGGAAAAAAAAATTAAAGAATGATAGAAATGCATGTTACCTGTCTTAATCCATCGCATTCATTGAATCACGCAGTTGAAGAAAGTCAAGTCCAAAGTCCTACTCCTTTCACAATTCAGATACCTAAAAAAAAAATGGGGCAACAACCCTCGTATACACAGTAACATACAACATAAAATAGTATTTGTGTACACAGTAACATACATATCTATCACGGGAGGGCAAACTAATTTAAAAAAATAATGATAAAAGTAAAAGATAAAAAAATATTATATTAATTTAAATGAATTACTTGTAACGTATCTTAATTTGCAACATTTTTCAAGCGTTCAGTATTTTGTCTGTCTCACTCGCTTGACATGTCAAGGGAAAACTCCGCATCACAAGATGACAAGCGGAGCTCGCGAATATACTTGAACTCACCTAACGGTAAGTCAACGCTGTTCCTGCCCGCAAGGAGCATGACGAGGTTGCGTAAATCGCGTTTCCCGTACCATGTCAGAGAACATTTTACTGTTGACTTTCGGAGTTACATAACACTGAAAAATATAATACGCCTGCCTATCACATTATCGTTGTCGTGTCGAGATGAATTGTTCTGCCTTGCTTAACATTGTTTAGCATCCGACCTTCCCTGCAATAGTACGACCGATGTTCACTCTGTGTTTTATGATATACACGACCTTTATTTTCATATTTTTTTTTGTAATTGGAAATATTAATACACTTTCGCAGAAACTAACAGTATCATTTTATAGAAGTCATTTGTATTTCAAAATTTGCACTCGGCGTGAGAACCGTATTCATGCATATTATCTGAAAAGCGTGAAAGCATATTCGCCTATAAGAAGACACGATCTTTTACTTAGCGTATGCAACAACTGTTTTACTGTACTGTCAAATGGGGCAGAGATCCGTAGTCTAATCCTCCCACTTTCTAATTTATGTATAAAAATACTCGCGTGAAATTTTTACTTTTATTTTTAAGTCTGCAGCATTTATCATTAGTATGTCTTCCTTAAGAACACGTTTCGAATCAGATATATTCACGAAAATAAATCTAGCTATAAAACCTATTGCTGTAACTAACATTATTGTAAAGGGTCGAAAGATTAGGGATAGCATTCTAAAGATATTATTTCAGTGGACGCAAAAAGATTTATTCACTTCAATCAACAAATTAAAATAGCAATAATTTATACATTAAAATACAAAACAATAAATGAAGGGCACACAGAATTTAAAAAGAATGATAAAAAGTGGAAAAAAAAAATTAAAGAATGATAGAAATGCATGTTACCTGTCTTAATCCATCGCATTCATTGAATCACGCAGTTGAAGAAAGTCAAGTCCAAACTCCTACTCCTTTCACAATTCAGATACCTAAAAAAAATGGGGCAACAACCCTCGTATACACAGTAACATACAACATAAAATAGTATTTGTGTACACAGTAACATACATATCTATCACGGGAGGGCAAACTAATTTTAAAAAATAATGATCAAAGTAAAAGATAAAAAAATATTATATTAATTTAAATGAATTACTTGTAACGTATCTTAATTTGCAACATTTTTCAAGTGTGCAGTATTTTGTCTGTCTCACTCGCTTGACATGTCAAGGGAAAACTCCGCATCACAAGATGACAAGCGGAGCTCGCGAATATACTGGAACTCACCTGACGGTAAGTCAACGCTGTTCCTGCCCGCAAGGAGCATGACGAGGTTGCGTAAATCGCGTTTCCCGTACCATGTCAGAGAACGTTTTACTGTTGACTTTCGGAGTTACATAACACTGAAAAATATAATACGCCTGCCTATCACATTATCGTTGTCGTGTCGAGGTGAATTGTTCTGCCTTGCTTAACATTGTTTAACATCCGACCTTCCCTGCAATAGTACGACCGCTGTTCACTCTGTGTTTTATGATATAAACGACCTTTATTTTCATATTTTTTTTGTAATTGGAAATATTAATACACTTTCGCAGAAACTAACAGTATCATTTTATAGAAGTCATTTGTATTTCAAAATTTGCACTCGGCGTGAGAACCGTATTCATGTATATTATCTGAAAAGCGTGAAAGCATATTCGCCTATAAGAAGACACGATCTTTTACTTAGCGTATGCAACAACTGTTTTACTGTACTGTCAAATGGGGCAGAGATCCGTAGTCTAATCCTCCCACTTTCTAATTTATGTATAAAAATACTCGCGTGAAATTTTTACTTTTATTTTTAAGTCTGCAGCATTTATCATTAGTATGTCTTCCTTAAGAACACGTTTCGAATCAGATATATTCACGAAAATAAATCTAGCTATAAAACCTATTACTGTAACTAACATTATTGTAAAGGGTCGAAAGATTAGGGATAGCATTCTAAAGATATTATTTCAGTGGACGCAAAAAGATTTATTCACTTCAATCAACAAATTAAAATAGCAATAATTTATACATTAAAATACAAAACAATAAATGAAGGGCACACAGAATTTAAAAAGAATGATAAAAAGTGGAAAAAAAAATTAAAGAATGATAGAAATGCATGTTACCTGTCTTAATCCATCGCATTCATTGAATCACGCAGTTGAAGAAAGTCAATTCCAAACTCCTACTCCTTTCACAATTCAGATACCTAAAAAAAAAATGGGGCAACAACCCTCGTATACACAGTAACATACAACATAAAATAGTATTTGTGTACACAGTAACATACATATCTATCACGGGAGGGCAAACTAATTTAAAAAAATAATGATAAAAGTAAAAGATAAAAAAATATTATATTAATTTAAATGAATTACTTGTAACGCATCTTAATTTGCAACATTTTTCAAGCGTTCAGTATTTTGTCTGTCTCACTCGCTTGACATGTCAAGGGAAAACTCCGCATCACAAGATGACAAGCGGAGCTCGCGAATATACTTGAACTCACCTAACGGTAAGTCAACGCTGTTCCTGCCCGCAAGGAGCATGACGAGGTTGCGTAAATCGCGTTTCCCGTACCATGTCAGAGAACATTTTACTGTTGACTTTCGGAGTTACATAACACTGAAAAATATAATACGCCTGCCTATCACATTATCGTTGTCGTGTCGAGATGAATTGTTCTGCCTTGCTTAACATTGTTTAGCATCCGACCTTCCCTGCAATAGTACGACCGATGTTCACTCTGTGTTTTATGATATACACGACCTTTATTTTCATATTTTTTTTTGTAATTGGAAATATTAATACACTTTCGCAGAAACTAACAGTATCATTTTATAGAAGTCATTTGTATTTCAAAATTTGCACTCGGCGTGAGAACCGTATTCATGTATATTATCTGAAAAGCGTGAAAGCATATTCTCCTATAAGAAGACACGATCTTTTACTTAGCGTATGCAACAACTGTTTTACTGTACTGTCAAATGCGGCAGAGATCCGTAGTCTAATCCTCCCACTTTCTAATTTATGTATAAAAATACTCGCGTGAAACTTTTACTTTTATTTTTAAGTCTGCAGCATTTATCATTAGTATGTCTTCCTTAAGAACACGTTTCGAATCAGATATATTCACGAAAATAAATCTAGCTATAAAACCTATTACTGTAACTAACATTATTGTAAAGGTTCGAAAGATTAGGGGTAGCATTCTAAAGATATTATTTCAGTGAACGCAAAAAGATTTATTCACTTCAATCAATAAATTAAAATAGCAATAATTTATACATTAAAATACAAAACAATAAATGAAGGGAACACAGAATTTAAAAAGAATGATAAAATGTGAAAAAAAAAATTAAAGAATGATAGAAATGCATGTTACCTGTCTTAATCCATCGCATTCATTGAATCACGCAGTTGATGAAAGTCAAGTCCAAACTCCTACTCCTTTCACAATTCAGATACCTAAAAAAAATGGGGCAACAACCCTCGTATACACAGTAACATACAACATAAAATAGTATTTGTGTACACAGTAACATACATATCTATCACGGGAGGGCAAACTAATTTTAAAAAATAATGATCAAAGTAAAAGATAAAAAAAAATATTATATTAATTTAAATGAATTACTTGTAACGTATCTTAATTTGCAACATTTTTCAAGTGTGCAGTATTTTGTCTGTCTCACTCGCTTGACATGTCAAGGGAAAACTCCGCATCACAAGATGACAAGCGGAGCTCGCGAATATACTGGAACTCACCTGACGGTAAGTCAACGCTGTTCCTGCCCGCAAGGAGCATGACGAGGTTGCGTAAATCGCGTTTCCCGTACCATGTCAGAGAACATTTTACTGTTGACTTTCGGAGTTACATAACACTGAAAAATATAATACGCCTGCCTATCACATTATCGTTGTCGTGTCGAGGTGAATTGTTCTGCCTTGCTTAACATTGTTTAACATCCGACCTTCCCTGCAATAGTACGACCGCTGTTCACTCTGTGTTTTATGATATAAACGACCTTTATTTTCATATTTTTTTTGTAATTGGAAATATTAATACACTTTCGCAGAAACTAACAGTATCATTTTATAGAAGTCATTTGTATTTCAAAATTTGCACTCGGCGTGAGAACCGTATTCATGTATATTATCTGAAAAGCATGAAAGCATATTCGCCTATAAGAAGACACGATCTTTTACTTAGCGTATGCAACAACTGTTTTACTGTACTGTCAAATGGGGCAGAGATCCGTAGTCTAATCCTCCCACTTTCTAATTTATGTATAAAAATACTCGCGTGAAATTTTTACTTTTATTTTTAAGTCTGCAGCATTTATCATTAGTATGTCTTCCTTAAGAACACGTTTCGAATCAGATATATTCACGAAAATAAATCTAGCTATAACACCTATTACTGTAACTAACATTATTGTAAAGGGTCGAAAGATTAGGGGTAGCATTCTAAAGATATTATTTCAGTGGACGCAAAAAGATTTATTCACTTCAATCAATAAATTAAAATAGCAATAATTTATACATTAAAATACAAAACAATAAATGAAGGGAACACAGAATTTAAAAAGAATGATAAAATGTGAAAAAAAAATTAAAGAATGATAGAAATGCATGTTACCTGTCTTAATCCATCGCATTCATTGAATCACGCAGTTGATGAAAGTCAAGTCCAAACTCCTACTCCTTTCACAATTCAGATACCTAAAAAAAATGGGGCAACAACCCTCGTATACACAGTAACATACAACATAAAATAGTATTTGTGTACACAGTAACATACATATCTATCACGGGAGGGCAAACTAATTTTAAAAAATAATGATCAAAGTAAAAGATAAAAAAATATTATATTAATTTAAATGAATTACTTGTAACGTATCTTAATTTGCAACATTTTTCAAGTGTGCAGTATTTTGTCTGTCTCACTCGCTTGACATGTCAAGGGAAAACTCCGCATCACAAGATGACAAGCGGAGCTCGCGAATATACTTGAACTCACCTGACGGTAAGTCAACGCTGTTCCTGCCCGCAAGGAGCATGACGAGGTTGCGTAAATCGCGTTTCCCGTACCATGTCAGAGAACATTTTACTGTTGACTTTCGGAGTTACATAACACTGAAAAATATAATACGCCTGCCTATCACATTATCGTTGTCGTGTCGAGATGAATTGTTCTGCCTTGCTTAACATTGTTTAACATCCGACCTTCCCTGCAATAGTACGACCGCTGTTCACTCTGTGTTTTATGATATAAACGACCTTTATTTTCATATTTTTTTTGTAATTGGAAATATTAATACACTTTCGCAGAAACTAACAGTATCATTTTATAGAAGTCATTTGTATTTCAAAATTTGCACTCGGCGTGAGAACCGTATTCATGTATATTATCTGAAAAGCGTGAAAGCATATTCGCCTATAAGAAGACACGATCTTTTACTTAGCGTATGCAACAACTGTTTTACTGTACTGTCAAATGGGGCAGAGATCCGTAGTCTAATCCTCCCACTTTCTAATTTATGTATAAAAATACTCGCGTGAAATTTTTACTTTTATTTTTAAGTCTGCAGCATTTATCATTAGTATGTCTTCCTTAAGAACACGTTTCGAATCAGATATATTCACGAAAATAAATCTAGCTATAAAACCTATTACTGTAACTAACATTATTGTAAAGGGTCGAAAGATTAGGGGTAGCATTCTAAAGATATTATTTCAGTGGACGCAAAAAGATTTATTCACTTCAATCAATAAATTAAAATAGCAATAATTTATACATTAAAATACAAAACAATAAATGAAGGGCACACAGAATTTAAAAAGAATGATAAAAAGTGGAAAAAAAAATTAAAGAATGATAGAAATGCATGTTACCTGTCTTAATCCATCGCATTCATTGAATCACGCAGTTGAAGAAAGTCAAGTCCAAACTCCTACTCCTTTCACAATTCAGATACCTAAAAAAAAAATGAGGCAACAACCCTCGTATACACAGTAACATACAACATAAAATAGTATTTGTGTACACAGTAACATACATATCTATCACGGGAGGGCAAACTAATTTTAAAAAATAATGATAAAAGTAAAAAATAAAAAAATATTATATTAATTTAAATGAATTACTTGTAACGTATCTTAATTTGCAACATTTTTCAAGTGTGCAGTATTTTCTCTGTCTCACTCGCTTGACATGTCAAGGGAAAACTCCGCATCACAAGATGACAAGCGGAGCTCGCGAATATACTTGAACTCACCTGACGGTAAGTCAACGCTGTTCCTGCCCGCAAGGAGCATGACGAGGTTGCGTAAATCGCGTTTCCCGTACCATGTCAGAGAACACTTTACTGTTGACTTTCGGAGTTACATAACACTGAAAAATATAATACGCCTGCCTATCACATTATCGTTGTCTTGTCGAGATGAATTGTTCTGCCTTGCTTAACATTGTTTAGCATCCGACCTTCCCTGCAATAGTACGACCGCTGTTCACTCTGTGTTTTATGATATAAACGACCGTTATTTTCATATTTTTTTTTGTAATTGGAAATATTAATACACTTTCGCAGAAACTAACAGTATCATTTTATAGAAGTCATTTGTATTTCAAAATTTGCACTCGGCGTGAGAACCGTATTCATGTATATTATCTGAAAAGCGTGAAAGCATATTCGCCTATAAGAAGACACGATCTTTTACTTAGCGTATGCAACAACTGTTTTACTGTACTGTCAAATGGGGCAGAGATCCGTAGTCTAATCCTCCCACTTTCTAATTTATGTATAAAAATACTCGCGTGAAATTTTTACTTTTATTTTTAAGTCTGCAGCATTTATCATTAGTATGTCTTCCTTAAGAACACGTTTCGAATCAGATATATTCACGAAAATAAATCTAGCTATAAAACCTATTACTGTAACTAACATTATTGTAAAGGGTCGAAAGATTAGGGGTAGCATTCTAAAGATATTATTTCAGTGGACGCAAAAAGATTTATTCACTTCAATCAATAAATTAAAATAGCAATAATTTATACATTAAAATACAAAACAATAAATGAAGGGCACACAGAATTTAAAAAGAATGATAAAAAGTGGAAAAAAAAATTTAAAGAATGATAGAAATGCATGTTACCTGTCTTAATCCATCGCATTCATTGAATCACGCAGTTGAAGAAAGTCAAGTCCAAACTCCTACTCCTTTCACAATTCAGATACCTAAAAAAAAATTGGGCAACAACCCTCGTATACACAGTAACATACAACATAAAATAGTATTTGTGTACACAGTAACATACATATCTATCACGGGAGGGCAAACTAATTAAAAAAAATAATGATAAAAGTAAAAGATAAAAAAATATTATATTAATTTAAATGAATTACTTGTAACGTATCTTAATTTGCAACATTTTTCAAGCGTTCAGTATTTTGTCTGTCTCACTCGCTTGACATGTCAAGGGAAAACTCCGCATCACAAGATGACAAGCGGAGCTCGCGAATATACTTGAACTCACCTGACGGTAAGTCAACGCTGTTCCTGCCCGCAAGGAGCATGACGAGGTTGCGTAAATCGCGTTTCCCGTACCATGTCAGAGAACACTTTACTGTTGACTTTCGGAGTTACATAACACTGAAAATTATAATACGCCTGCCTATCACATTATCGTTGTCTTGTCGAGATGAATTGTTCTGCCTTGCTTAACATTGTTTAGCATCCGACCTTCCCTGCAATAATACGACCGCTGTTCACTCTGTGTTTTATGATATAAACGACCGTTATTTTCATATTTTTTTTTGTAATTGGAAATATTAATACACTTTCGCAGAAACTAACAGTATCATTTTATAGAAGTCATTTGTATTTCAAAATTTGCACTCGGCGTGAGAACCGTATTCATGTATATTATCTGAAAAGCGTGAAAGCATATTCGCCTATAAGAAGACACGATCTTTTACTTAGCGTATGCAACAACTGTTTTACTGTACTGTCAAATGGGGCAGAGATCCGTAGTCTAATCCTCCCACTTTCTAATTTATGTATAAAAATACTCGCGTGAAATTTTTACTTTTATTTTTAAGTCTGCAGCATTTATCATTAGTATGTCTTCCTTAAGAACACGTTTCGAATCAGATATATTCACGAAAATAAATCTAGCTATAAAACCTATTACTGTAACTAACATTATTGTAAAGGGTCGAAAGATTAGGGGTAGCATTCTAAAGATATTATTTCAGTGGACGCAAAAAGATTTATTCACTTCAATCAATAAATTAAAATAGCAATAATTTATACATTAAAATACAAAACAATAAATGAAGGGCACACAGAATTTAAAAAGAATGATAAAAAGTGGAAAAAAAAATTAAAGAATGATAGAAATGCATGTTACCTGTCTTAATCCATCGCATTCATTGAATCACGCAGTTGAAGAAAGTCAAGTCCAAACTCCTACTCCTTTCACAATTCAGATACCTAAAAAAAAAATGAGGCAACAACCCTCGTATACACAGTAACATACAACATAAAATAGTATTTGTGTACACAGTAACATACATATCTATCACGGGAGGGCAAACTAATTTTAAAAAATAATGATAAAAGTAAAAAATAAAAAAATATTATATTAATTTAAATGAATTACTTGTAACGTATCTTAATTTGCAACATTTTTCAAGTGTGCAGTATTTTCTCTGTCTCACTCGCTTGACATGTCAAGGGAAAACTCCGCATCACAAGATGACAAGCGGAGCTCGCGAATATACTTGAACTCACCTGACGGTAAGTCAACGCTGTTCCTGCCCGCAAGGAGCATGACGAGGTTGCGTAAATCGCGTTTCCCGTACCATGTCAGAGAACACTTTACTGTTGACTTTCGGAGTTACATAACACTGAAAAATATAATACGCCTGCCTATCACATTATCGTTGTCTTGTCGAGATGAATTGTTCTGCCTTGCTTAACATTGTTTAGCATCCGACCTTCCCTGCAATAGTACGACCGATGTTCACTCTGTGTTTTATGATATACACGACCTTTATTTTCATATTTTTTTTTGTAATTGGAAATATTAATACACTTTCGCAGAAACTAACAGTATCATTTTATAGAAGTCATTTGTATTTCAAAATTTGCACTCGGCGTGAGAACCGTATTCATGTATATTATCTGAAAAGCGTGAAAGCATATTCGCCTATAAGAAGACACGATCTTTTACTTAGCGTATGCAACAACTGTTTTACTGTACTGTCAAATGGGGCAGAGATCCGTAGTCTAATCCTCCCACTTTCTAATTTATGTATAAAAATACTCGCGTGAAATTTTTACTTTTATTTTTAAGTCTGCAGCATTTATCATTAGTATGTCTTCCTTAATAACACGTTTCGAATCAGATATATTCACGAAAATAAATCTAGCTATAAAACCTATTACTGTAACTAACATTATTGTAAAGGGTCGAAAGATTAGGGATAGCATTCTAAACATATTATTTCAGTGGACGCAAAAAGATTTATTCACTTCAATCAATAAATTAAAATAGCAATAATTTATACATTAAAATACAAAACAATAAATGAAGGGAACACAGAATTTAAAAAGAATGATAAAAAGTGGAAAAAAAATTAAAGAATGATAGAAATGCATGTTACCTGTCTTAATCCATCGCATTCATTGAATCACACAGTTGAAGAAAGTCAAGTCCAAACTCCTACTCCTTTCACAATTCAGATACCTAAAAAAAAATGGGGCAACAACCCTCGTATACACAGTAACATACAACATAAAATAGTATTTGTGTACACAGTAACATACATATCTATCACGGGAGGGCAAACTAATTTTAAAAAATAATGATAAAAGTAAAAGATAAAAAAATATTATATTAATTTAAATGAATTACTTGTAACGTATCTTAATTTGCAACATTTTCCAAGTGTGCAGTATTTTGTCTGTCTCACTCGCTTGACATGTCAAGGGAAAACTCCGCATCACAAGATGACAAGCGGAGCTCGCGAATATACTTGAACTCACCTGACGGTAAGTCAACGCTGTTCCTGCCCGCAAGGAGCATGACGAGGTTGCGTAAATCGCGTTTCCCGTACCATGTCAGAGAACACTTTACTGTTGACTTTCGGAGTTACATAACACTGAAAAATATAATACGCCTGCCTATCACATTATCGTTGTCTTGTCGAGATGAATTGTTCTGCCTTGCTTAACATTGTTTAGCATCCGACCTTCCCTGCAATAGTACGACCGATGTTCACTCTGTGTTTTATGATATACACGACCTTCATTTTCATATTTTTTTTTTGTAATTGGAAATATTAATACACTTTCGCAGAAACTAACAGTATCATTTTATAGAAGTCATTTGTATTTCAAAATTTGCACTCGGCGTGAGAACCGTATTCATGTATATTATCTGAAAAGCGTGAAAGCATATTCGCCTATAAGAAGACACGATCTTTTACTTAGCGTATGCAACAACTGTTTTACTGTACTGTCAAATGGGGCAGAGATCCGTAGTCTAATCCTCCCACTTTCTAATTTATGTATAAAAATACTCGCGTGAAATTTTTACTTTTATTTTTAAGTCTGCAGCATTTATCATTAGTATGTCTTCCTTAAGAACACGTTTCGAATCAGATATATTCACGAAAATAAATCTAGCTATAAAACCTATTACTGTAACTAACATTATTGTAAAGGGTCGAAAGATTAGGGGTAGCATTCTAAAGATATTATTTCAGTGGACGCAAAAAGATTTATTCACTTCAATCAGTAAATTAAAATAGCAATAATTTATACATTAAAATACAAAACAATAAATGAAGGGCACACAGAATTTAAAAAGAATGATAAAAAGTGGAAAAAAAAATTAAAGAATGATAGAAATGCATGTTACCTGTCTTAATCCATCGCATTCATTGAATCACGCAGTTGAAGAAAGTCAAGTCCAAACTCCTACTCCTTTCACAATTCAGATACCTAAAAAAAAATGGGGCAACAACCCTCGTATACACAGTAACATACAACATAAAATAGTATTTGTGTACACAGTAACATACATATCTATCACGGGAGGGCAAACTAATTTTAAAAAATAATGATAAAAGTAAAAGATAAAAAAATATTATATTAATTTAAATGAATTACTTGTAACGTATCTTAATTTGCAACATTTTTCAAGCGTTCAGTATTTTGTCTGTCTCACTCGCTTGACATGTCAAGGGAAAACTCCGCATCACAAGATGACAAGCGGAGCTCGCGAATATACTTGAACTCACCTGACGGTAAGTCAACGCTGTTCCTGCCCGCAAGGAGCATGACGAGGTTGCGTAAATCGCGTTTCCCGTACCATGTCAGAGAACATTTTACTGTTGACTTTCGGAGTTACATAACACTGAAAAATATAATACGCCTGCCTATCACATTATCGTTGTCGTGTCGAGATGAATTGTTCTGCCTTGCTTAACATTGTTTAACATCCGACCTTCCCTGCAATAGTACGACCGCTGTTCACTCTGTGTTTTATGATATAAACGACCTTTATTTTCATATTTTTTTTGTAATTGGAAATATTAATACACTTTCGCAGAAACTAACAGTATCATTTTATAGAAGTCATTTGTATTTCAAAATTTGCACTCGGCGTGAGAACCGTATTCATGTATATTATCTGAAAAGCGTGAAAGCATATTCGCCTATAAGAAGACACGATCTTTTACTTAGCGTATGCAACAACTGTTTTACTGTACTGTCAAATGGGGCAGAGATCCGTAGTCTAATCCTCCCACTTTCTAATTGATGTATAAAAATAGTGAAATTTTTACTTTTATTTTTAAGTCTGCAGCATTTATCATTAGTATGTCTTCCTTAAGAACACGTTTCGAATCAGATATATTCACGAAAATAAATCTAGCTATAAAACCTATTACTGTAACTAACATTATTGTAAAGGGTCGAAAGATTAGGGGTAGCATTCTAAAGATATTATTTCAGTGGACGCAAAAAGATTTATTCACTTCAATCAATAAATTAAAATAGCAATAATTTATACATTAAAATACAAAACAATAAATGAAGGGAACACAGAATTTAAAAAGAATGATAAAAAGTGGAAAAAAAATTAAAGAATGATAGAAATGCATGTTACCTGTCTTAATCCATCGCATTCATTGAATCACGCAGTTGAAGAAAGTCAAGTCCAAACTCCTACTCCTTTCACAATTCAGATACCTAAAAAAAAATGGGGCAACAACCCTCGTATACACAGTAACATACAACATAAAATAGTATTTGTGTACACAGTAACATACATATCTATCACGGGAGGGCAAACTAATTTTAAAAAATAATGATAAAAGTAAAAGATAAAAAAATATTATATTAATTTAAATGAATTACTTGTAACGTATCTTAATTTGCAACATTTTTCAAGCGTTCAGTATTTTGTCTGTCTCACTCGCTTGACATGTCAAGGGAAAACTCCGCATCACAAGATGACAAGCGGAGCTCGCGAATATACTTGAACTCACCTGACGGTAAGTCAACGCTGTTCCTGCCCGCAAGGAGCATGACGAGGTTGCGTAAATCGCGTTTCCCGTACCATGTCAGAGAACACTTTACTGTTGACTTTCGGAGTTACATAACACTGAAAAATATAATACGCCTGCCTATCACATTATCGTTGTCTTGTCGAGATGAATTGTTCTGCCTTGCTTAACATTGTTTAGCATCCGACCTTCCCTGCAATAGTACGACCGATGTTTACTCTGTGTTTTATGATATACACGACCTTTATTTTCATATTTTTTTTTGTAATTGGAAATATTAATACACTTTCGCAGAAACTAACAGTATCATTTTATAGAAGTCATTTGTATTTCAAAATTTGCACTCGGCGTGAGAACCGTATTCATGTATATTATCTGAAAAGCGTGAAAGCATATTCGCCTATAAGAAGACACGATCTTTTACTTAGCGTATGCAACAACTGTTTTACTGTACTGTCAAATGGGGCAGAGATCCGTAGTCTAATCCTCCCACTTTCTAATTTATGTATAAAAATACTCGCGTGAAATTTTTACTTTTATTTTTAAGTCTGCAGCATTTATCATTAGTATGTCTTCCTTAAGAACACGTTTCGAATCAGATATATTCACGAAAATAAATCTAGCTATAAAACCTATTACTGTAACTAACATTATTGTAAAGGGTCGAAAGATTAGGGATAGCATTCTAAAAATATTATTTCAGTGGACGCAAAAAGATTTATTCACTTCAATCAATAAATTAAAATAGCAATAATTTATACATTAAAATACAAAACAATAAATGAAGGGAACACAGAATTTAAAAAGAATGATAAAAAGTGGAAAAAAAATTAAAGAATGATAGAAATGCATGTTACCTGTCTTAATCCATCGCATTCATTGAATCACGCAGTTGAAGAAAGTCAAGTCCAAACTCCTACTCCTTTCACAATTCAGATACCTAAAAAAAAAATGGGGCAACAACCCTCGTATACACAGTAACATACAACATAAAATAGTATTTGTGTACACAGTGTGTACACAGTTTTGTAATTGGTGTTTTATAACATACATATCTATCACGGGAGGGCAAACTAATTTTAAAAAATAATGATAAAAGTAAAAGATAAAAAAATATTATATTAATTTAAATGAATTACTTGTAACGTATCTTAATTTGCAACATTTTGCAAGCGTTCAGTATTTTGTCTGTCTCACTCGCTTGACATGTCAAGGGAAAACTCCGCATCACAAGATGACAAGCGGAGCTCGCGAATATACTTGAACTCACCTGACGGTAAGTCAACGCTGTTCCTGCCCGCAAGGAGCATGACGAGGTTGCGTAAATCGCGTTTCCCGTACCATGTCAGAGAACACTTTACTGTTGACTTTCGGAGTTACATAACACTGAAAAATATAATACGCCTGCCTATCACATTATCGTTGTCTTGTCGAGATGAATTGTTCTGCCTTGCTTAACATTGTTTAGCATCCGACCTTCCCTGCAATAGTACGACCGATGTTCACTCTGTGTTTTATGATATACACGACCTTTATTTTCATATTTTTTTTTGTAATTGGAAATATTAATACACTTTCGCAGAAACTAACAGTATCATTTTATAGAAGTCATTTGTATTTCAAAATTTGCACTCGGCGTGAGAACCGTATTCATGTATATTATCTGAAAAGCGTGAAAGCATATTCGCCTATAAGAAGACACGATCTTTTACTTAGCGTATGCAACAACTGTTTTACTGTACTGTCAAATGGGGCAGAGATCCGTAGTCTAATCCTCCCACTTTCTAATTTATGTATAAAAATACTCGCGTGAAATTTTTACTTTTATTTTTAAGTCTGCAGCATTTATCATTAGTATGTCTTCCTTAAGAACACGTTTCGAATCAGATATATTCACGAAAATAAATCTAGCTATAAAACCTATTACTGTAACTAACATTATTGTAAAGGGTCGAAAGATTAGGGGTAGCATTCTAAAGATATTATTTCAGTGGACGCAAAAAGATTTATTCACTTCAATCAATAAATTAAAATAGCAATAATTTATACATTAAAATACAAAACAATAAATGAAGGGAACACAGAATTTAAAAAGAATGATAAAAAGTGGAAAAAAAATTAAAGAATGATAGAAATGCATGTTACCTGTCTTAATCCATCGCATTCATTGAATCACGCAGTTGAAGAAAGTCAAGTCCAAACTCCTACTCCTTTCACAATTCAGATACCTAAAAAAAAATGGGGCAACAACCCTCGTATACACAGTAACATACAACATAAAATAGTATTTGTGTACACAGTAACATACATATCTATCACGGGAGGGCAAACTAATTTTAAAAAATAATGATAAAAGTAAAAGATAAAAAAATATTATATTAATTTAAATGAATTACTTGTAACGTATCTTAATTTGCAACATTTTTCAAGTGTGCAGTATTTTCTCTGTCTCACTCGCTTGACATGTCAAGGGAAAACTCCGCATCACAAGATGACAAGCGGAGCTCGCGAATATACTTGAACTCACCTGACGGTAAGTCAACGCTGTTCCTGCCCGCAAGGAGCATGACGAGGTTGCGTAAATCGCGTTTCCCGTACCATGTCAGAGAACACTTTACTGTTGACTTTCGGAGTTACATAACACTGAAAAATATAATACGCCTGCCTATCACATTATCGTTGTCTTGTCGAGATGAATTGTTCTGCCTTGCTTAACATTGTTTAGCATCCGACCTTCCCTGCAATAGTACGACCGATGTTCACTCTGTGTTTTATGATATACACGACCTTTATTTTCATATTTTTTTTTGTAATTGGAAATATTAATACACTTTCGCAGAAACTAACAGTATCATTTTATAGAAGTCATTTGTATTTCAAAATTTGCACTCGGCGTGAGAACCGTATTCATGTATATTATCTGAAAAGCGTGAAAGCATATTCGCCTATAAGAAGACACGATCTTTTACTTAGCGTATGCAACAACTGTTTTACTGTACTGTCAAATGGGGCAGAGATCCGTAGTCTAATCCTCCCACTTTCTAATTTATGTATAAAAATACTCGCGTGAAATTTTTACTTTTATTTTTAAGTCTGCAGCATTTATCATTAGTATGTCTTCCTTAATAACACGTTTCGAATCAGATATATTCACGAAAATAAATCTAGCTATAAAACCTATTACTGTAACTAACATTATTGTAAAGGGTCGAAAGATTAGGGATAGCATTCTAAACATATTATTTCAGTGGACGCAAAAAGATTTATTCACTTCAATCAACAAATTAAAATAGCAATAATTTATACATTAAAATACAAAACAATAAATGAAGGGCACACAGAATTTAAAAAGAATGATAAAAAGTGGAAAAAAAAATTAAAGAATGATAGAAATGCATGTTACCTGTCTTAATCCATCGCATTCATTGAATCACGCAGTTGAAGAAAGTCAAGTCCAAACTCCTACTCCTTTCACAATTCAGATACCTAAAAAAAAATTGGGCAACAACCCTCGTATACACAGTAACATACAACATAAAATAGTATTTGTGTACACAGTAACATACATATCTATCACGGGAGGGCAAACTAATTAAAAAAAATAATGATAAAAGTAAAAGATAAAAAAATATTATATTAATTTAAATGAATTACTTGTAACGTATCTTAATTTGCAACATTTTTCAAGCGTTCAGTATTTTGTCTGTCTCACTCGCTTGACATGTCAAGGGAAAACTCCGCATCACAAGATGACAAGCGGAGCTCGCGAATATACTTGAACTCACCTGACGGTAAGTCAACGCTGTTCCTGCCCGCAAGGAGCATGACGAGGTTGCGTAAATCGCGTTTCCCGTACCATGTCAGAGAACACTTTACTGTTGACTTTCGGAGTTACATAACACTGAAAAATATAATACGCCTGCCTATCACATTATCCTTGTCTTGTCGAGATGAATTGTTCTGCCTTGCTTAACATTGTTAAGCATCCGACCTTCCCTGCAATAGTACGACCGCTGTTCACTCTGTGTTTTATGATATAAACGACCTTTATTTTCATATTTTTTTTGTAATTGGAAATATTAATACACTTTCGCAGAAACTAACAGTATCATTTTATAGAAGTCATTTGTATTTCAAAATTTGCACTCGGCGTGAGAACCGTATTCATGTATATTATCTGAAAAGCGTGAAAGCATATTCGCCTATAAGAAGACACGATCTTTTACTTAGCGTATGCAACAACTGTTTTACTGTACTGTCAAATGGGGCAGAGATCCGTAGTCTAATCCTCCCACTTTCTAATTTATTTATAAAAATACTCGCGTGAAATTTTTACTTTTATTTTTAAGTCTGCAGCATTTATCATTAGTATGTCTTTCTTAAGAACACGTTTCGAATCAGATATATTCACGAAAATAAATCTAGCTATAAAACCTATTACTGTAACTAACATTATTGTAAAGGGTCGAAAGATTAGGGGTAGCATTCTAAAGATATTATTTCAGTGGACGCAAAAAGATTTATTCACTTCAATCAATAAATTAAAATAGCAATAATTTATACATTAAAATACAAAACAATAAATGAAGGGAACACAGAATTTAAAAAGAATGATAAAAAGTGGAAAAAAAATTAAAGAATGATAGAAATGCATGTTACCTGTCTTAATCCATCGCATTCATTGAATCACACAGTTGAAGAAAGTCAAGTCCAAACTCCTACTCCTTTCACAATTCAGATACCTAAAAAAAAATGGGGCAACAACCCTCGTATACACAGTAACATACAACATAAAATAGTATTTGTGTACACAGTAACATACATATCTATCACGGGAGGGCAAACTAATTTTAAAAAATAATGATAAAAGTAAAAGATAAAAAAATATTATATTAATTTAAATGAATTACTTGTAACGTATCTTAATTTGCAACATTTTGCAAGCGTTCAGTATTTTGTCTGTCTCACTCGCTTGACATGTCAAGGGAAAACTCCGCATCACAAGATGACAAGCGGAGCTCGCGAATATACTTGAACTCACCTGACGGTAAGTCAACGCTGTTCCTGCCCGCAAGGAGCATGACGAGGTTGCGTAAATCGCGTTTCCCGTACCATGTCAGAGAACACTTTACTGTTGACTTTCGGAGTTACATAACACTGAAAAATATAATACGCCTGCCTATCACATTATCGTTGTCTTGTCGAGATGAATTGTTCTGCCTTGCTTAACATTGTTTAGCATCCGACCTTCCCTGCAATAGTACGACCGATGTTCACTCTGTGTTTTATGATATACACGACCTTTATTTTCATATTTTTTTTTGTAATTGGAAATATTAATACACTTTCGCAGAAACTAACAGTATCATTTTATAGAAGTCATTTGTATTTCAAAATTTGCACTCGGCGTGAGAACCGTATTCATGTATATTATCTGAAAAGCGTGAAAGCATATTCGCCTATAAGAAGACACGATCTTTTACTTAGCGTATGCAACAACTGTTTTACTGTACTGTCAAATGGGGCAGAGATCCGTAGTCTAATCCTCCCACTTTCTAATTTATGTATAAAAATACTCGCGTGAAATTTTTACTTTTATTTTTAAGTCTGCAGCATTTATCATTAGTATGTCTTCCTTAAGAACACGTTTCGAATCAGATATATTCACGAAAATAAATCTAGCTATAAAACCTATTACTGTAACTAACATTATTGTAAAGGGTCGAAAGATTAGGGGTAGCATTCTAAAGATATTATTTCAGTGGACGCAAAAAGATTTATTCACTTCAATCAATAAATTAAAATAGCAATAATTTATACATTAAAATACAAAACAATAAATGAAGGGAACACAGAATTTAAAAAGAATGATAAAAAGTGGAAAAAAAATTAAAGAATGATAGAAATGCATGTTACCTGTCTTAATCCATCGCATTCATTGAATCACGCAGTTGAAGAAAGTCAAGTCCAAACTCCTACTCCTTTCACAATTCAGATACCTAAAAAAAAATGGGGCAACAACCCTCGTATACACAGTAACATACAACATAAAATAGTATTTGTGTACACAGTAACATACATATCTATCACGGGAGGGCAAACTAATTTTAAAAAATAATGATAAAAGTAAAAGATAAAAAAATATTATATTAATTTAAATGAATTACTTGTAACGTATCTTAATTTGCAACATTTTTCAAGCGTTCAGTATTTTGTCTGTCTCACTCGCTTGACATGTCAAGGGAAAACTCCGCATCACAAGATGACAAGCGGACCTCGCGAATATACTTGAACTCACCTGACGGTAAGTCAACGCTGTTCCTGCCCGCAAGGAGCATGACGAGGTTGCGTAAATCGCGTTTCCCGTACCATGTCAGAGAACACTTTACTGTTGACTTTCGGAGTTACATAACACTGAAAAATATAATACGCCTGCCTATCACATTATCGTTGTCTTGTTGAGATGAATTGTTCTGCCTTGCTTAACATTGTTTAGCATCCGACCTTCCCTGCAATAGTACGACCGATGTTCACTCTGTGTTTTATGATATACACGACCTTTATTTTCATATTTTTTTTTGTAATTGGAAATATTAATACACTTTCGCAGAAACTAACAGTATCATTTTATAGAAGTCATTTGTATTTCAAAATTTGCACTCGGCGTGAGAACCGTATTCATGTATATTATCTGAAAAGCGTGAAAGCATATTCGCCTATAAGAAGACACGATCTTTTACTTAGCGTATGCAACAACTGTTTTACTGTACTGTCAAATGGGGCAGAGATCCGTAGTCTAATCCTCCCACTTTCTAATTTATGTATAAAAATACTCGCGTGAAATTTTTACTTTTATTTTTAAGTCTGCAGCATTTATCATTAGTATGTCTTCCTTAAGAACACGTTTCGAATCAGATATATTCACGAAAATAAATCTAGCTATAAAACCTATTACTGTAACTAACATTATTGTAAAGGGTCGAAAGATTAGGGATAGCATTCTAAAAATATTATTTCAGTGGACGCAAAAAGATTTATTCACTTCAATCAATAAATTAAAATAGCAATAATTTATACATTAAAATACAAAACAATAAATGAAGGGAACACAGAATTTAAAAAGAATGATAAAAAGTGGAAAAAAAATTAAAGAATGATAGAAATGCATGTTACCTGTCTTAATCCATCGCATTCATTGAATCACGCAGTTGAAGAAAGTCAAGTCCAAACTCCTACTCCTTTCACAATTCAGATACCTAAAAAAAAAATGGGGCAACAACCCTCGTATACACAGTAACATACAACATAAAATAGTATTTGTGTACACAGTGTGTACACAGTTTTGTAATTGGTGTTTTATAACATACATATCTATCACGGGAGGGCAAACTAATTTTAAAAAATAATGATAAAAGTAAAAGATAAAAAAATATTATATTAATTTAAATGAATTACTTGTAACGTATCTTAATTTGCAACATTTTTCAAGCGTTCAGTATTTTGTCTGTCTCACTCGCTTGACATGTCAAGGGAAAACTCCGCATCACAAGATGACAAGCGGAGCTCGCGAATATACTTGAACTCACCTGACGGTAAGTCAACGCTGTTCCTGCCCGCAAGGAGCATGACGAGGTTGCGTAAATCGCGTTTCCCGTACCATGTCAGAGAACACTTTACTGTTGACTTTCGGAGTTACATAACACTGAAAAATATAATACGCCTGCCTATCACATTATCGTTGTCTTGTCGAGATGAATTTTTCTGCCTTGCTTAACATTGTTTAGCATCCGACCTTCCCTGCAATAGTACGACCGATGTTCACTCTGTGTTTTATGATATACACGACCTTTATTTTCATATTTTTTTTTGTAATTGGAAATATTAATACACTTTCGCAGAAACTAACAGTATCATTTTATAGAAGTCATTTGTATTTCAAAATTTGCACTCGGCGTGAGAACCGTATTCATGTATATTATCTGAAAAGCGTGAAAGCATATTCGCCTATAAGAAGACACGATCTTTTACTTAGCGTATGCAACAACTGTTTTACTGTACTGTCAAATGGGGCAGAGATCCGTAGTCTAATCCTCCCACTTTATAATTTATGTATAAAAATACTCGCGTGAAATTTTTACTTTTATTTTTAAGTCTGCAGCATTTATCATTAGTATGTCTTCCTTAAGAACACGTTTCGAATCAGATATATTCACGAAAATAAATCTAGCTATAAAACCTATTACTGTAACTAACATTATTGTAAAGGGTCGAAAGATTAGGGGTAGCATTCTAAAGATATTATTTCAGTGGACGCAAAAAGATTTATTCACTTCAATCAATAAATTAAAATAGCAATAATTTATACATTAAAATACAAAACAATAAATGAAGGGAACACAGAATTTAAAAAGAATGATAAAAAGTGGAAAAAAAATTAAAGAATGATAGAAATGCATGTTACCTGTCTTAATCCATCGCATTCATTGAATCACGCAGTTGAAGAAAGTCAAGTCCAAACTCCTACTCCTTTCACAATTCAGATACCTAAAAAAAAAATGGGGCAACAACCCTCGTATACACAGTAACATACAACATAAAATAGTATTTGTGTACACAGTGTGTACACAGTTTTGTAATTGGTGTTTTATAACATACATATCTATCACGGGAGGGCAAACTAATTTTAAAAAATAATGATAAAAGTAAAAGATAAAAAAATATTATATTAATTTAAATGAATTACTTGTAACGTATCTTAATTTGCAACATTTTTCAAGCGTTCAGTATTTTGTCTGTCTCACTCGCTTGACATGTCAAGGGAAAACTCCGCATCACAAGATGACAAGCGGAGCTCGCGAATATACTTGAACTCACCTGACGGTAAGTCAACGCTGTTCCTGCCCGCAAGGAGCATGACGAGGTTGCGTAAATCGCGTTTCCCGTACCATGTCAGAGAACACTTTACTGTTGACTTTCGGAGTTACATAACACTGAAAAATATAATACGCCTGCCTATCACATTATCGTTGTCTTGTCGAGATGAATTGTTCTGCCTTGCTTAACATTGTTTAGCATCCGACCTTCCCTGCAATAGTACGACCGATGTTCACTCTGTGTTTTATGATATACACGACCTTTATTTTCATATTTTTTTTTGTAATTGGAAATATTAATACACTTTCGCAGAAACTAACAGTATCATTTTATAGAAGTCATTTGTATTTCAAAATTTGCACTCGGCGTGAGAACCGTATTCATGTATATTATCTGAAAAGCGTGAAAGCATATTCGCCTATAAGAAGACACGATCTTTTACTTAGCGTATGCAACAACTGTTTTACTGTACTGTCAAATGGGGCAGAGATCCGTAGTCTAATCCTCCCACTTTCTAATTTATGTATAAAAATACTCGCGTGAAATTTTTACTTTTATTTTTAAGTCTGCAGCATTTATCATTAGTATGTCTTCCTTAAGAACACGTTTCGAATCAGATATATTCACGAAAATAAATCTAGCTATAAAACCTATTACTGTAACTAACATTATTGTAAAGGGTCGAAAGATTAGGGGTAGCATTCTAAAGATATTATTTCAGTGGACGCAAAAAGATTTATTCACTTCAATCAATAAATTAAAATAGCAATAATTTATACATTAAAATACAAAACAATAAATGAAGGGAACACAGAATTTAAAAAGAATGATAAAAAGTGGAAAAAAAATTAAAGAATGATAGAAATGCATGTTACCTGTCTTAATCCATCGCATTCATTGAATCACGCAGTTGAAGAAAGTCAAGTCCAAACTCCTACTCCTTTCACAATTCAGATACCTAAAAAAAAAATGGGGCAACAACCCTCGTATACACAGTAACATACAACATAAAATAGTATTTGTGTACACAGTAACATACATATCTATCACGGGAGGGCAAACTAATTTTAAAAAATAATGATAAAAGTAAAAGATAAAAAAATATTATATTAATTTAAATGAATTACTTGTAACGTATCTTAATTTGCAACATTTTTCAAGCGTTCAGTATTTTGTCTGTCTCACTCGCTTGACATGTCAAGGGAAAACTCCGCATCACAAGATGACAAGCGGAGCTCGCGAATATACTTGAACTCACCTGACGGTAAGTCAACGCTGTTCCTGCCCGCAAGGAGCATGACGAGGTTGCGTAAATCGCGTTTCCCGTACCATGTCAGAGAACACTTAACTGTTGACTTTCGGAGTTACATAACACTGAAAAATATAATACGCCTGCCTATCACATTATCGTTGTCTTGTCGAGATGAATTGTTCTGCCTTGCTTAACAATGTTTAGCATCCGACCTTCCCTGCAATAGTACGACCGATGTTCACTCTGTGTTTTATGATATACACGACCTTTATTTTCATATTTTTTTTTGTAATTGGAAATATTAATACACTTTCGCAGAAACTAACAGTATCATTTTATAGAAGTCATTTGTATTTCAAAATTTGCACTCGGCGTGAGAACCGTATTCATGTATATTATCTGAAAAGCGTGAAAGCATATTCGCCTATAAGAAGACACGATCTTTTACTTAGCGTATGCAACAACTGTTTTACTGTACTGTCAAATGGGGCAGAGATCCGTAGTCTAATCCTCCCACTTTCTAATTTATGTATAAAAATACTCGCGTGAAATTTTTACTTTTATTTTTAAGTCTGCAGCATTTATCATTAGTATGTCTTCCTTAAGAACACGTTTCGAATCAGATATATTCACGAAAATAAATCTAGCTATAAAACCTATTACTGTAACTAACATTATTGTGAAGGGTCGAAAGATTAGGGATAGCATTCTAAAAATGTTATTTCAGTGGACGCAAAAAGATTTATTCACTTCAATCAATAAATTAAAATAGCAATAATTTATACATTAAAATACAAAACAATAAATGAAGGGAACACAGAATTTAAAAAGAATGATAAAAAGTGGAAAAAAAATTAAAGAATGATAGAAATGCATGTTACCTGTCTTAATCCATCGCATTCATTGAATCACGCAGTTGAAGAAAGTCAAGTCCAAACTCCTACTCCTTTCACAATTCAGATACCTAAAAAAAAAATGGGGCAACAACCCTCGTATACACAGTAACATACAACATAAAATAGTATTTGTGTACACAGTGTGTACACAGTTTTGTAATTGGTGTTTTATAACATACATATCTATCACGGGAGGGCAAACTAATTTTAAAAAATAATGATAAAAGTAAAAGATAAAAAAATATTATATTAATTTAAATGAATTACTTGTAACGTATCTTAATTTGCAACATTTTTCAAGCGTTCAGTATTTTGTCTGTCTCACTCGCTTGACATGTCAAGGGAAAACTCCGCATCACAAGATGACAAGCGGAGCTCGCGAATATACTTGAACTCACCTGACGGTAAGTCAACGCTGTTCCTGCCCGCAAGGAGCATGACGAGGTTGCGTAAATCGCGTTTCCCGTACCATGTCAGAGAACACTTTACTGTTGACTTTCGGAGTTACATAACACTGAAAAATATAATACGCCTGCCTATCACATTATCGTTGTCTTGTCGAGATGAATTGTTCTGCCTTGCTTAACATTGTTTAGCATCCGACCTTCCCTGCAATAGTACGACCGATGTTCACTCTGTGTTTTATGATATACACGACCTTCATTTTCATATTTTTTTTTGTAATTGGAAATATTAATACACTTTCGCAGAAACTAACAGTATCATTTTATAGAAGTCATTTGTATTTCAAAATTTGCACTCGGCGTGAGAACCGTATTCATGTATATTATCTGAAAAGCGTGAAAGCATATTCGCCTATAAGAAGACACGATCTTTTACTTAGCGTATGCAACAACTGTTTTACTGTACTGTCAAATGGGGCAGAGATCCGTAGTCTAATCCTCCCACTTTCTAATTTATGTATAAAAATACTCGCGTGAAATTTTTACTTTTATTTTTAAGTCTGCAGCATTTATCATTAGTATGTCTTCCTTAAGAACACGTTTCGAATCAGATATATTCACGAAAATAAATCTAGCTATAAAACCTATTACTGTAACTAACATTATTGTAAAGGGTCGAAAGATTAGGGATAGCATTCTAAAAATATTATTTCAGTGGACGCAAAAAGATTTATTCACTTCAATCAATAAATTAAAATAGCAATATTTTATACATTAAAATACAAAACAATCAATGAAGGGAACACAGAATTTAAAAAGAATGATAAAATGTGAAAAAAAATTAAAGAATGATAGAAATGCATGTTACCTGTCTTAATCCATCGCATTCATTGAATCACGCAGTTGATGAAAGTCAAGTCCAAACTCCTACTCCTTTCACAATTCAGATACCTAAAAAAAATGGGGCAACAACCCTCGTATACACAGTAACATACAACATAAAATAGTATTTGTGTACACAGTAACATACATATCTATCACTGGAGGGCAAACTAATTTAAAAAAATAATGATAAAAGTAAAAGATAAAAAAATATTATATTAATTTAAATGAATTACTTGTAACGTATCTTAATTTGCAACATTTTTCAAGCGTTCAGTATTTTGTCTGTCTCACTCGCTTGACATGTCAAGGGAAAACTCCGCATCACAAGATGACAAGCGGAGCTCGCGAATATACTTGAACTCACCTGACGGTCAGTCAACGCTGTTCCTGCCCGCAAGGAGCATGACGAGGTTGCGTAAATCGCGTTTCCCGTACCATGTCAGAGAACATTTTACTGTTGACTTTCGGAGTTACATAACACTGAAAAATATAATACGCCTGCCTATCACATTATCGTTGTCGTGTCGAGATGAATTGTTCTGCCTTGCTTAACATTGTTTAACATCCGACATTCCCTGCAATAGTACGACCGCTGTTCACTCTGTGTTTTATGATATAAACGACCTTTATTTTCATATTTTTTTTGTAATTGGAAATATTAATACACTTTCGCAGAAACTAACAGTATCATTTTATAGAAGTCATTTGTATTTCAAAATTTGCACTCGGCGTGAGAACCGTATTCATGTATATTATCTGAAAAGCGTGAAAGCATATTCGCCTATAAGAAGACACGATCTTTTACTTAGCGTATGCAACAACTGTTTTACTGTACTGTCAAATGGGGCAGAGATCCGTAGTCTAATCCTCCCACTTTCTAATTTATGTATAAAAATACTCGCGTGAAATTTTTAATTTTATTTTTAAGTCTGCAGCATTTATCATTAGTATGTCTTCCTTAAGAACACGTTTCGAATCAGATATATTCACGAAAATAAATCTAGCTATAAAACCTATTACTGTAACTAACATTATTGTAAAGGGTCGAAAGATTAGGGATAGCATTCTAAAGATATTATTTCAGTGGACGCAAAAAGATTTATTCACTTCAATCAACAAATTAAAATAGCAATAATTTATACATTAAAATACAAAACAATAAATGAAGGGCACACAGAATTTAAAAAGAATGATAAAAAGTGGAAAAAAAAATTAAAGAATGATAGAAATGCATGTTACCTGTCTTAATCCATCGCATTCATTGAATCACGCAGTTGAAGAAAGTCAATTCCAAACTCCTACTCCTTTCACAATTCAGATACCTAAAAAAAAAATGGGGCAACAACCCTCGTATACACAGTAACCTACAACATAAGATAGTATTTGTGTACACAGTAACATCCATATCTATCACGGGAGGGCAAACTAATTTAAAAAAATAATGATAAAAGTAAAAGATAAAAAAATATTATATTAATTTAAATGAATTACTTGTAACGTATCTTAATTTGCAACATTTTTCAAGCGTTCAGTATTTTGTCTGTCTCACTCGCTTGACATGTCAAGGGAAAACTCCGCATCACAAGATGACAAGCGGAGCTCGCGAATATACTTGAACTCACCTGACGGTAAGTCAACGCTGTTCCTGCCCGCAAGGAGCATGACGAGGTTGCGTAAATCGCGTTTCCCGTACCATGTCAGAGAACACTTTACTGTTGACTTTCGGAGTTACATAACACTGAAAAATATAATACGCCTGCCTATCACATTATCGTTGTCTTGTCGAGATGAATTGTTCTGCCTTGCTTAACATTGTTTAGCATCCGACCTTCCCTGCAATAGTACGACCGATGTTCACTCTGTGTTTTATGATATACACGACCTTTATTTTCATATTTTTTTTTTGTAATTGGAAATATTAATACACTTTCGCAGAAACTAACAGTATCATTTTATAGAAGTCATTTGTATTTCAAAATTTGCACTCGGCGTGAGAACCGTATTCATGTATATTATCTGAAAAGCGTGAAAGCATATTCGCCTATAAGAAGACACGATCTTTTACTTAGCGTATGCAACAACTGTTTTACTGTACTGTCAAATGGGGCAGAGATCCGTAGTCTAATCCTCCCACTTTCTAATTTATGTATAAAAATACTCGCGTGAAATTTTTACTTTTATTTTTAAGTCTGCAGCATTTATCATTAGTATGTCTTCCTTAAGAACACGTTTCGAATCAGATATATTCACGAAAATAAATCTAGCTATAAAACCTATTACTGTAACTAACATTATTGTAAAGGGTCGAAAGATTAGGGGTAGCATTCTAAAGATATTATTTCAGTGGACGCAAAAAGATTTATTCACTTCAATCAATAAATTAAAATAGCAATAATTTATACATTAAAATACAAAACAATAAATGAAGGGAACACAGAATTTAAAAAGAATGATAAAAAGTGGAAAAAAAATTAAAGAATGATAGAAATGCATGTTACCTGTCTTAATCCATCGCATTCATTGAATCACGCAGTTGAAGAAATTCAAGTCCAAACTCCTACTCCTTTCACAATTCAGATACCTAAAAAAAAAATGGGGCAACAACCCTCGTATACACAGTAACATACAACATAAAATAGTATTTGTGTACACAGTAACATACATATCTATCACGGGAGGGCAAACTAATTTTAAAAAATAATGATAAAAGTAAAAGATAAAAAAATATTATATTAATTTAAATGAATTACTTGTAACGTATCTTAATTTGCAACATTTTTCAAGCGTTCAGTATTTTGTCTGTCTCACTCGCTTGACATGTCAAGGGAAAACTCCGCATCACAAGATGACAAGCGGAGCTCGCGAATATACTTGAACTCACCTGACGGTAAGTCAACGCTGTTCCTGCCCGCAAGGAGCATGACGAGGTTGCGTAAATCGCGTTTCCCGTACCATGTCAGAGAACACTTTACTGTTGACTTTCGGAGTTACATAACACTGAAAAATATAATACGCCTGCCTATCACATTATCGTTGTCTTGTCGAGATGAATTGTTCTGCCTTGCTTAACATTGTTTAGCATCCGACCTTCCCTGCAATAGTACGACCGATGTTCACTCTGTGTTTTATGATATACACGACCTTTATTTTCATATTTTTTTTTGTAATTGGAAATATTAATACACTTTCGCAGAAACTAACAGTATCATTTTATAGAAGTCATTTGTATTTCAAAATTTGCACTCGGCGTGAGAACCGTATTCATGTATATTATCTGAAAAGCGTGAAAGCATATTCGCCTATAAGAAGACACGATCTTTTACTTAGCGTATGCAACAACTGTTTTACTGTACTGTCAAATGGGGCAGAGATCCGTAGTCTAATCCTCCCACTTTCTAATTTATGTATAAAAATACTCGCGTGAAATTTTTACTTTTATTTTTAAGTCTGCAGCATTTATCATTAGTATGTCTTCCTTAAGAACACGTTTCGAATCAGATATATTCACGAAAATAAATCTAGCTATAAAACCTATTACTGTAACTAACATTATTGTAAAGGGTCGAAAGATTAGGGATAGCATTCTAAAAATGTTATTTCAGTGGACGCAAAAAGATTTATTCACTTCAATCAATAAATTAAAATAGCAATAATTTATACATTAAAATACAAAACAATAAATGAAGGGAACACAGAATTTAAAAAGAATGATAAAAAGTGGAAAAAAAATTAAAGAATGATAGAAATGCATGTTACCTGTCTTAATCCATCGCATTCATTGAATCACGCAGTTGAAGAAAGTCAAGTCCAAACTCCTACTCCTTTCACAATTCAGATACCTAAAAAAAAAATGGGGCAACAACCCTCGTATACACAGTAACATACAACATAAAATAGTATTTGTGTACACAGTGTGTACACAGTTTTGTAATTGGTGTTTTATAACATACATATCTATCACGGGAGGGCAAACTAATTTTAAAAAATAATGATAAAAGTAAAAGATAAAAAAATATTATATTAATTTAAATGAATTACTTGTAACGTATCTTAATTTGCAACATTTTTCAAGCGTTCAGTATTTTGTCTGTCTCACTCGCTTGACATGTCAAGGGAAAACTCCGCATCACAAGATGACAAGCGGAGCTCGCGAATATACTTGAACTCACCTGACGGTAAGTCAACGCTGTTCCTGCCCGCAAGGAGCATGACGAGGTTGCGTAAATCGCGTTTCCCGTACCATGTCAGAGAACACTTTACTGTTGACTTTCGGAGTTACATAACACTGAAAAATATAATACGCCTGCCTATCACATTATCGTTGTCTTGTCGAGATGAATTGTTCTGCCTTGCTTAACATTGTTTAGCATCCGACCTTCCCTGCAATAGTACGACCGATGTTCACTCTGTGTTTTATGATATACACGACCTTTATTTTCATATTTTTTTTTGTAATTGGAAATATTAATACACTTTCGCAGAAACTAACAGTATCATTTTATAGAAGTCATTTGTATTTCAAAATTTGCACTCGGCGTGAGAACCGTATTCATGTATATTATCTGAAAAGCGTGAAAGCATATTCGCCTATAAGAAGACACGATCTTTTACTTAGCGTATGCAACAACTGTTTTACTGTACTGTCAAATGGGGCAGAGATCCGTAGTCTAATCCTCCCACTTTCTAATTTATGTATAAAAATACTCGCGTGAAATTTTTACTTTTATTTTTAAGTCTGCAGCATTTATCATTAGTATGTCTTCCTTAAGAACACGTTTCGAATCAGATATATTCACGAAAATAAATCTAGCTATAAAACCTATTACTGTAACTAACATTATTGTAAAGGGTCGAAAGATTAGGGGTAGCATTCTAAAGATATTATTTCAGTGGACGCAAAAAGATTTATTCACTTCAATCAATAAATTAAAATAGCAATAATTTATACATTAAAATACAAAACAATAAATGAAGGGAACACAGAATTTAAAAAGAATGATAAAAAGTGGAAAAAAAATTAAAGAATGATAGAAATGCATGTTACCTGTCTTAATCCATCGCATTCATTGAATCACGCAGTTGAAGAAAGTCAAGTCCAAACTCCTACTCCTTTCACAATTCAGATACCTAAAAAAAAAATGGGGCAACAACCCTCGTATACACAGTAACATACAACATAAAATAGTATTTGTGTACACAGTAACATACATATCTATCACGGGAGGGCAAACTAATTTTAAAAAATAATGATAAAAGTAAAAGATAAAAAAATATTATATTAATTTAAATGAATTACTTGTAACGTATCTTAATTTGCAACATTTTTCAAGCGTTCAGTATTTTGTCTGTCTCACTCGCTTGACATGTCAAGGGAAAACTCCGCATCACAAGATGACAAGCGGAGCTCGCGAATATACTTGAACTCACCTGACGGTAAGTCAACGCTGTTCCTGCCCGCAAGGAGCATGACGAGGTTGCGTAAATCGCGTTTCCCGTACCATGTCAGAGAACACTTTACTGTTGACTTTCGGAGTTACATAACACTGAAAAATATAATACGCCTGCCTATCCCATTATCGTTGTCTTGTCGAGATGAATTGTTCTGCCTTGCTTAACATTGTTTAGCATCCGACCTTCCCTGCAATAGTACGACCGATGTTCACTCTGTGTTTTATGATATACACGACCTTTATTTTCATATTTTTTTTTGTAATTGGAAATATTAATACACTTTCGCAGAAACTAACAGTATCATTTTATAGAAGTCATTTGTATTTCAAAATTTGCACTCGGCGTGAGAACCGTATTCATGTATATTATCTGAAAAGCGTGAAAGCATATTCGCCTATAAGAAGACACGATCTTTTACTTAGCGTATGCAACAACTGTTTTACTGTACTGTCAAATGGGGCAGAGATCCGTAGTCTAATCCTCCCACTTTCTAATTTATGTATAAAAATACTCGCGTGAAATTTTTACTTTTATTTTTAAGTCTGCAGCATTTATCATTAGTATGTCTTCCTTAAGAACACGTTTCGAATCAGATATATTCACGAAAATAAATCTAGCTATAAAACCTATTACTGTAACTAACATTATTGTAAAGGGTCGAAAGATTAGGGATAGCATTCTAAAAATGTTATTTCAGTGGACGCAAAAAGATTTATTCACTTCAATCAATAAATTAAAATAGCAATAATTTATACATTAAAATACAAAACAATAAATGAAGGGAACACAGAATTTAAAAAGAATGATAAAAAGTGGAAAAAAAATTAAAGAATGATAGAAATGCATGTTACCTGTCTTAATCCATCGCATTCATTGAATCACGCAGTTGAAGAAAGTCAAGTCCAAACTCCTACTCCTTTCACAATTCAGATACCTAAAAAAAAAATGGGGCAACAACCCTCGTATACACAGTAACATACAACATAAAATAGTATTTGTGTACACAGTGTGTACACAGTTTTGTAATTGGTGTTTTATAACATACATATCTATCACGGGAGGGCAAACTAATTTTAAAAAATAATGATAAAAGTAAAAGATAAAAAAATATTATATTAATTTAAATGAATTACTTGTAACGTATCTTAATTTGCAACATTTTTCAAGCGTTCAGTATTTTGTCTGTCTCACTCGCTTGACATGTCAAGGGAAAACTCCGCATCACAAGATGACAAGCGGAGCTCGCGAATATACTTGAACTCACCTGACGGTAAGTCAACGCTGTTCCTGCCCGCAAGGAGCATGACGAGGTTGCGTAAATCGCGTTTCCCGTACCATGTCAGAGAACACTTTACTGTTGACTTTCGGAGTTACATAACACTGAAAATTATAATACGCCTGCCTATCACATTATCGTTGTCTTGTCGAGATGAATTGTTCTGCCTTGCTTAACATTGTTTAGCATCCGACCTTCCCTGCAATAGTACGACCGATGTTCACTCTGTGTTTTATGATATACACGACCTTTATTTTCATATTTTTTTTTGTAATTGGAAATATTAATACACTTTCGCAGAAACTAACAGTATCATTTTATAGAAGTCATTTGTATTTCAAAATTTGCACTCGGCGTGAGAACCGTATTCATGTATATTATCTGAAAAGCGTGAAAGCATATTCGCCTATAAGAAGACACGATCTTTTACTTAGCGTATGCAACAACTGTTTTACTGTACTGTCAAATGGGGCAGAGATCCGTAGTCTAATCCTCCCACTTTCTAATTTATGTATAAAAATACTCGCGTGAAATTTTTACTTTTATTTTTAAGTCTGCAGCATTTATCATTAGTATGTCTTCCTTAAGAACACGTTTCGAATCAGATATATTCACGAAAATAAATCTAGCTATAAAACCTATTACTGTAACTAACATTATTGTAAAGGGTCGAAAGATTAGGGATAGCATTCTAAAAATATTATTTCAGTGGACGCAAAAAGATTTATTCACTTCAATCAATAAATTAAAATAGCAATATTTTATACATTAAAATACAAAACAATCAATGAAGGGAACACAGAATTTAAAAAGAATGATAAAATGTGAAAAAAAAATTAAAGAATGATAGAAATGCATGTTACCTGTCTTAATCCATCGCATTCATTGAATCACGCAGTTGATGAAAGTCAAGTCCAAACTCCTACTCCTTTCACAATTCAGATACCTAAAAAAAATGGGGCAACAACCCTCGTATACACAGTAACATACAACATAAAATAGTATTTGTGTACACAGTAACATACATATCTATCACTGGAGGGCAAACTAATTTAAAAAAATAATGATAAAAGTAAAAGATAAAAAAATATTATATTAATTTAAATGAATTACTTGTAACGTATCTTAATTTGCAACATTTTTCAAGCGTTCAGTATTTTGTCTGTCTCACTCGCTTGACATGTCAAGGGAAAACTCCGCATCACAAGATGACAAGCGGAGCTCGCGAATATACTTGAACTCACCTGACGGTCAGTCAACGCTGTTCCTGCCCGCAAGGAGCATGACGAGGTTGCGTAAATCGCGTTTCCCGTACCATGTCAGAGAACATTTTACTGTTGACTTTCGGAGTTACATAACACTGAAAAATATAATACGCCTGCCTATCACATTATCGTTGTCGTGTCGAGATGAATTGTTCTGCCTTGCTTAACATTGTTTAACATCCGACCTTCCCTGCAATAGTACGACCGCTGTTCACTCTGTGTTTTATGATATAAACGACCTTTATTTTCATATTTTTTTTGTAATTGGAAATATTAATACACTTTCGCAGAAACTAACAGTATCATTTTATAGAAGTCATTTGTATTTCAAAATTTGCACTCGGCGTGAGAACCGTATTCATGTATATTATCTGAAAAGCGTGAAAGCATATTCGCCTATAAGAAGACACGATCTTTTACTTAGCGTATGCAACAACTGTTTTACTGTACTGTCAAATGGGGCAGAGATCCGTAGTCTAATCCTCCCACTTTCTAATTTATGTATAAAAATACTCGCGTGAAATTTTTAATTTTATTTTTAAGTCTGCAGCATTTATCATTAGTATGTCTTCCTTAAGAACACGTTTCGAATCAGATATATTCACGAAAATAAATCTAGCTATAAAACCTATTACTGTAACTAACATTATTGTAAAGGGTCGAAAGATTAGGGATAGCATTCTAAAGATATTATTTCAGTGGACGCAAAAAGATTTATTCACTTCAATCAACAAATTAAAATAGCAATAATTTATACATTAAAATACAAAACAATAAATGAAGGGCACACAGAATTTAAAAAGAATGATAAAAAGTGGAAAAAAAAATTAAAGAATGATAGAAATGCATGTTACCTGTCTTAATCCATCGCATTCATTGAATCACGCAGTTGAAGAAAGTCAATTCCAAACTCCTACTCCTTTCACAATTCAGATACCTAAAAAAAAATGGGGCAACAACCCTCGTATACACAGTAACATACAACATAAGATAGTATTTGTGTACACAGTAACATCCATATCTATCACGGGAGGGCAAACTAATTTAAAAAAATAATGATAAAAGTAAAAGATAAAAAAATATTATATTAATTTAAATGAATTACTTGTAACGTATCTTAATTTGCAACATTTTTCAAGCGTTCAGTATTTTGTCTGTCTCACTCGCTTGACATGTCAAGGGAAAACTCCGCATCACAAGATGACAAGCGGAGCTCGCGAATATACTTGAACTCACCTGACGGTAAGTCAACGCTGTTCCTGCCCGCAAGGAGCATGACGAGGTTGCGTAAATCGCGTTTCCCGTACCATGTCAGAGAACACTTTACTGTTGACTTTCGGAGTTACATAACACTGAAAAATATAATACGCCTGCCTATCACATTATCGTTGTCTTGTCGAGATGAATTGTTCTGCCTTGCTTAACATTGTTTAGCATCCGACCTTCCCTGCAATAGTACGACCGATGTTCACTCTGTGTTTTATGATATACACGACCTTTATTTTCATATTTTTTTTTTGTAATTGGAAATATTAATACACTTTCGCAGAAACTAACAGTATCATTTTATAGAAGTCATTTGTATTTCAAAATTTGCACTCGGCGTGAGAACCGTATTCATGTATATTATCTGAAAAGCGTGAAAGCATATTCGCCTATAAGAAGACACGATCTTTTACTTAGCGTATGCAACAACTGTTTTACTGTACTGTCAAATGGGGCAGAGATCCGTAGTCTAATCCTCCCACTTTCTAATTTATGTATAAAAATACTCGCGTGAAATTTTTACTTTTATTTTTAAGTCTGCAGCATTTATCATTAGTATGTCTTCCTTAAGAACACGTTTCGAATCAGATATATTCACGAAAATAAATCTAGCTATAAAACCTATTACTGTAACTAACATTATTGTAAAGGGTCGAAAGATTAGGGGTAGCATTCTAAAGATATTATTTCAGTGGACGCAAAAAGATTTATTCACTTCAATCAATAAATTAAAATAGCAATAATTTATACATTAAAATACAAAACAATAAATGAAGGGAACACAGAATTTAAAAAGAATGATAAAAAGTGGAAAAAAAATTAAAGAATGATAGAAATGCATGTTACCTGTCTTAATCCATCGCATTCATTGAATCACGCAGTTGAAGAAATTCAAGTCCAAACTCCTACTCCTTTCACAATTCAGATACCTAAAAAAAAAATGGGGCAACAACCCTCGTATACACAGTAACATACAACATAAAATAGTATTTGTGTACACAGTAACATACATATCTATCACGGGAGGGCAAACTAATTTTAAAAAATAATGATAAAAGTAAAAGATAAAAAAATATTATATTAATTTAAATGAATTACTTGTAACATATCTTAATTTTCAACATTTTTCAAGCGTTCAGTATTTTGTCTGTCTCACTCGCTTGACATGTCAAGGGAAAACTCCGCATCACAAGATGACAAGCGGAGCTCGCGAATATACTTGAACTCACCTGACGGTAAGTCAACGCTGTTCCTGCCCGCAAGGAGCATGACGAGGTTGCGTAAATCGCGTTTCCCGTACCATGTCAGAGAACACTTTACTGTTGACTTTCGGAGTTACATAACACTGAAAAATATAATACGCCTGCCTATCACATTATCGTTGTCTTGTCGAGATGAATTGTTCTGCCTTGCTTAACATTGTTTAGCATCCGACCTTCCCTGCAATAGTACGACCGATGTTCACTCTGTGTTTTATGATATACACGACCTTTATTTTCATATTTTTTTTTGTAATTGGAAATATTAATACACTTTCGCAGAAACTAACAGTATCATTTTATAGAAGTCATTTGTATTTCAAAATTTGCACTCGGCGTGAGAACCGTATTCATGTATATTATCTGAAAAGCGTGAAAGCATATTCGCCTATAAGAAGACACGATCTTTTACTTAGCGTATGCAACAACTGTTTTACTGTACTGTCAAATGGGGCAGAGATCCGTAGTCTAATCCTCCCACTTTCTAATTTATGTATAAAAATACTCGCGTGAAATTTTTACTTTTATTTTTAAGTCTGCAGCATTTATCATTAGTATGTCTTCCTTAAGAACACGTTTCGAATCAGATATATTCACGAAAATAAATCTAGCTATAAAACCTATTACTGTAACTAACATTATTGTAAAGGGTCGAAAGATTAGGGATAGCATTCTAAAAATGTTATTTCAGTGGACGCAAAAAGATTTATTCACTTCAATCAATAAATTAAAATAGCAATAATTTATACATTAAAATACAAAACAATAAATGAAGGGAACACAGAATTTAAAAAGAATGATAAAAAGTGGAAAAAAAATTAAAGAATGATAGAAATGCATGTTACCTGTCTTAATCCATCGCATTCATTGAATCACGCAGTTGAAGAAAGTCAAGTCCAAACTCCTACTCCTTTCACAATTCAGATACCTAAAAAAAAAATGGGGCAACAACCCTCGTATACACAGTAACATACAACATAAAATAGTATTTGTGTACACAGTGTGTACACAGTTTTGTAATTGGTGTTTTATAACATACATATCTATCACGGGAGGGCAAACTAATTTTAAAAAATAATGATAAAAGTAAAAGATAAAAAAATATTATATTAATTTAAATGAATTACTTGTAACGTATCTTAATTTGCAACATTTTTCAAGCGTTCAGTATTTTGTCTGTCTCACTCGCTTGACATGTCAAGGGAAAACTCCGCATCACAAGATGACAAGCGGAGCTCGCGAATATACTTGAACTCACCTGACGGTAAGTCAACGCTGTTCCTGCCCGCAAGGAGCATGACGAGGTTGCGTAAATCGCGTTTCCCGTACCATGTCAGAGAACACTTTACTGTTGACTTTCGGAGTTACATAACACTGAAAAATATAATACGCCTGCCTATCACATTATCGTTGTCTTGTCGAGATGAATTGTTCTGCCTTGCTTAACATTGTTTAGCATCCGACCTTCCCTGCAATAGTACGACCGATGTTCACTCTGTGTTTTATGATATACACGACTTTTATTTTCATATTTTTTTTTGTAATTGGAAATATTAATACACTTTCGCAGAAACTAACAGTATCATTTTATAGAAGTCATTTGTATTTCAAAATTTGCACTCGGCGTGAGAACCGTATTCATGTATATTATCTGAAAAGCGTGAAAGCATATTCGCCTATAAGAAGACACGATCTTTTACTTAGCGTATGCAACAACTGTTTTACTGTACTGTCAAATGGGGCAGAGATCCGTAGTCTAATCCTCCCACTTTCTAATTTATGTATAAAAATACTCGCGTGAAATTTTTACTTTTATTTTTAAGTCTGCAGCATTTATCATTAGTATGTCTTCCTTAAGAACACGTTTCGAATCAGATATATTCACGAAAATAAATCTAGCTATAAAACCTATTACTGTAACTAACATTATTGTAAAGGGTCGAAAGATTAGGGGTAGCATTCTAAAGATATTATTTCAGTGGACGCAAAAAGATTTATTCACTTCAATCAATAAATTAAAATAGCAATAATTTATACATTAAAATACAAAACAATAAATGAAGGGAACACAGAATTTAAAAAGAATGATAAAAAGTGGAAAAAAAATTAAAGAATGATAGAAATGCATGTTACCTGTCTTAATCCATCGCATTCATTGAATCACGCAGTTGAAGAAAGTCAAGTCCAAACTCCTACTCCTTTCACAATTCAGATACCTAAAAAAAAAATGGGGCAACAACCCTCGTATACACAGTAACATACAACATAAAATAGTATTTGTGTACACAGTAACATACATATCTATCACGGGAGGGCAAACTAATTTTAAAAAATAATGATAAAAGTAAAAGATAAAAAAATATTATATTAATTTAAATGAATTACTTGTAACGTATCTTAATTTGCAACATTTTTCAAGCGTTCAGTATTTTGTCTGTCTCACTCGCTTGACATGTCAAGGGAAAACTCCGCATCACAAGATGACAAGCGGAGCTCGCGAATATACTTGAACTCACCTGACGGTAAGTCAACGCTGTTCCTGCCCGCAAGGAGCATGACGAGGTTGCGTAAATCGCGTTTCCCGTACCATGTCAGAGAACACTTTACTGTTGACTTTCGGAGTTACATAACACTGAAAAATATAATACGCCTGCCTATCACATTATCGTTGTCTTGTCGAGATGAATTGTTCTGCCTTGCTTAACATTGTTTAGCATCCGACCTTCCCTGCAATAGTACGACCGATGTTCACTCTGTGTTTTATGATATACACGACCTTTATTTTCATATTTTTTTTTGTAATTGGAAATATTAATACACTTTCGCAGAAACTAACAGTATCATTTTATAGAAGTCATTTGTATTTCAAAATTTGCACTCGGCGTGAGAACCGTATTCATGTATATTATCTGAAAAGCGTGAAAGCATATTCGCCTATAAGAAGACACGATCTTTTACTTAGCGTATGCAACAACTGTTTTACTGTACTGTCAAATGGGGCAGAGATCCGTAGTCTAATCCTCCCACTTTCTAATTTATGTATAAAAATACTCGCGTGAAATTTTTACTTTTATTTTTAAGTCTGCAGCATTTATCATTAGTATGTCTTCCTTAAGAACACGTTTCGAATCAGATATATTCACGAAAATAAATCTAGCTATAAAACCTATTACTGTAACTAACATTATTGTAAAGGGTCGAAAGATTAGGGATAGCATTCTAAAAATATTATTTCAGTGGACGCAAAAAGATTTATTCACTTCAATCAATAAATTAAAATAGCAATATTTTATACATTAAAATACAAAACAATCAATGAAGGGAACACAGAATTTAAAAAGAATGATAAAATGTGAAAAAAAAATTAAAGAATGATAGAAATGCATGTTACCTGTCTTAATCCATCGCATTCATTGAATCACGCAGTTGATGAAAGTCAAGTCCAAACTCCTACTCCTTTCACAATTCAGATACCTAAAAAAAATGGGGCAACAACCCTCGTATACACAGTAACATACAACATAAAATAGTATTTGTGTACACAGTAACATACATATCTATCACGGGAGGGCAAACTAATTTAAAAAAATAATGATAAAAGTAAAAGATAAAAAAATATTATATTAATTTAAATGAATTACTTGTAACGTATCTTAATTTGCAACATTTTTCAAGCGTTCAGTATTTTGTCTGTCTCACTCGCTTGACATGTCAAGGGAAAACTCCGCATCACAAGATGACAAGCGGAGCTCGCGAATATACTTGAACTCACCTGACGGTAAGTCAACGCTGTTCCTGCCCGCAAGGAGCATGACGAGGTTGCGTAAATCGCGTTTCCCGTACCATGTCAGAGAACATTTTACTGTTGACTTTCGGAGTTACATAACACTGAAAAATATAATACGCCTGCCTATCACATTATCGTTGTCGTGTCGAGATGAATTGTTCTGCCTTGCTTAACATTGTTTAACATCCGATCTTCCCTGCAATAGTACGACCGCTGTTCACTCTGTGTTTTATGATATAAACGACCTTTATTTTCATATTTTTTTTGTAATTGGAAATATTAATACACTTTCGCAGAAACTAACAGTATCATTTTATAGAAGTCATTTGTATTTCAAAATTTGCACTCGGCGTGAGAACCGTATTCATGTATATTATCTGAAAAGCGTGAAAGCATATTCGCCTATAAGAAGACACGATCTTTTACTTAGCGTATGCAACAACTGTTTTACTGTACTGTCAAATGGGGCAGAGATCCGTAGTCTAATCCTCCCACTTTCTAATTTATGTATAAAAATACTCGCGTGAAATTTTTAATTTTATTTTTAAGTCTGCAGCATTTATCATTAGTATGTCTTCCTTAAGAACACGTTTCGAATCAGATATATTCACGAAAATAAATCTAGCTATAAAACCTATTACTGTAACTAACATTATTGTAAAGGGTCGAAAGATTAGGGATAGCATTCTAAAGATATTATTTCAGTGGACGCAAAAAGATTTATTCACTTCAATCAACAAATTAAAATAGCAATAATTTATACATTAAAATACAAAACAATAAATGAAGGGCACACAGAATTTAAAAAGAATGATAAAAAGTGGAGAAAAAAAATTAAAGAATGATAGAAATGCATGTTACCTGTCTTAATCCATCGCATTCATTGAATCACGCAGTTGAAGAAAGTCAATTCCAAACTCCTACTCCTTTCACAATTCAGATACCTAAAAAAAAAATGGGGCAACAACCCTCGTATACACAGTAACATACAACATAAAATAGTATTTGTGTACACAGTAACATCCATATCTATCACGGGAGGGCAAACTAATTTAAAAAAATAATGATAAAAGTAAAAGATAAAAAAATATTATATTAATTTAAATGAATTACTTGTAACGTATCTTAATTTGCAACATTTTTCAAGCGTTCAGTATTTTGTCTGTCTCACTCGCTTGACATGTCAAGGGAAAACTCCGCATCACAAGATGACAAGCGGAGCTCGCGAATATACTTGAACTCACCTGACGGTAAGTCAACGCTGTTCCTGCCCGCAAGGAGCATGACGAGGTTGCGTAAATCGCGTTTCCCGTACCATGTCAGAGAACACTTTACTGTTGACTTTCGGAGTTACATAACACTGAAAAATATAATACGCCTGCCTATCACATTATCGTTGTCTTGTCGAGATGAATTGTTCTGCCTTGCTTAACATTGTTTAGCATCCGACCTTCCCTGCAATAGTACGACCGATGTTCACTCTGTGTTTTATGATATACACGACCTTTATTTTCATATTTTTTTTTGTAATTGGAAATATTAATACACTTTCGCAGAAACTAACAGTATCATTTTATAGAAGTCATTTGTATTTCAAAATTTGCACTCGGCGTGAGAACCGTATTCATGTATATTATCTGAAAAGCGTGAAAGCATATTCGCCTATAAGAAGACACGATCTTTTACTTAGCGTATGCAACAACTGTTTTACTGTACTGTCAAATGGGGCAGAGATCCGTAGTCTAATCCTCCCACTTTCTAATTTATGTATAAAAATACTCGCGTGAAATTTTTACTTTTATTTTTAAGTCTGCAGCATTTATCATTAGTATGTCTTCCTTAAGAACACGTTTCGAATCAGATATATTCACGAAAATAAATCTAGCTATAAAACCTATTACTGTAACTAACATTATTGTAAAGGGTCGAAAGATTAGGGGTAGCATTCTAAAGATATTATTTCAGTGGACGCAAAAAGATTTATTCACTTCAATCAATAAATTAAAATAGCAATAATTTATACATTAAAATACAAAACAATAAATGAAGGGAACACAGAATTTAAAAAGAATGATAAAAAGTGGAAAAAAAATTAAAGAATGATAGAAATGCATGTTACCTGTCTTAATCCATCGCATTCATTGAATCACGCAGTTGAAGAAAGTCAAGTCCAAACTCCTACTCCTTTCACAATTCAGATACCTAAAAAAAAAATGGGGCAACAACCCTCGTATACACAGTAACATACAACATAAAATAGTATTTGTGTACACAGTAACATACATATCTATCACGGGAGGGCAAACTAATTTTAAAAAATAATGATAAAAGTAAAAGATAAAAAAATATTATATTAATTTAAATGAATTACTTGTAACGTATCTTAATTTGCAACATTTTTCAAGCGTTCAGTATTTTGTCTGTCTCACTCGCTTGACATGTCAAGGGAAAACTCCGCATCACAAGATGACAAGCGGAGCTCGCGAATATACTTGAACTCACCTGACGGTAAGTCAACGCTGTTCCTGCCCGCAAGGAGCATGACGAGGTTGCGTAAATCGCGTTTCCCGTACCATGTCAGAGAACACTTTACTGTTGACTTTCGGAGTTACATAACACTGAAAAATATAATACGCCTGCCTATCACATTATCGTTGTCTTGTCGAGATGAATTGTTCTGCCTTGCTTAACATTGTTTAGCATCCGACCTTCCCTGCAATAGTACGACCGATGTTCACTCTGTGTTTTATGATATACACGACCTTTATTTTCATATTTTTTTTTGTAATTGGAAATATTAATACACTTTCGCAGAAACTAACAGTATCATTTTATAGAAGTCATTTGTATTTCAAAATTTGCACTCGGCGTGAGAACCGTATTCATGTATATTATCTGAAAAGCGTGAAAGCATATTCGCCTATAAGAAGACACGATCTTTTACTTAGCGTATGCAACAACTGTTTTACTGTACTGTCAAATGGGGCAGAGATCCGTAGTCTAATCCTCCCACTTTCTAATTTATGTATAAAAATACTCGCGTGAAATTTTTACTTTTATTTTTAAGTCTGCAGCATTTATCATTAGTATGTCTTCCTTAAGAACACGTTTCGAATCAGATATATTCACGAAAATAAATCTAGCTATAAAACCTATTACTGTAACTAACATTATTGTAAAGGGTCGAAAGATTAGGGATAGCATTCTAAAAATATTATTTCAGTGGACGCAAAAAGATTTATTCACTTCAATCAATAAATTAAAATAGCAATATTTTATACATTAAAATACAAAACAATCAATGAAGGGAACACAGAATTTAAAAAGAATGATAAAATGTGAAAAAAAAATTAAAGAATGATAGAAATGCATGTTACCTGTCTTAATCCATCGCATTCATTGAATCACGCAGTTGATGAAAGTCAAGTCCAAACTCCTACTCCTTTCACAATTCAGATACCTAAAAAAAATGGGGCAACAACCCTCGTATACACAGTAACATACAACATAAAATAGTATTTGTGTACACAGTAACATACATATCTATCACGGGAGGGCAAACTAATTTAAAAAAATAATGATAAAAGTAAAAGATAAAAAAATATTATATTAATTTAAATGAATTACTTGTAACGTATCTTAATTTGCAACATTTTTCAAGCGTTCAGTATTTTGTCTGTCTCACTCGCTTGACATGTCAAGGGAAAACTCCGCATCACAAGATGACAAGCGGAGCTCGCGAATATACTTGAACTCACCTGACGGTAAGTCAACTCTGTTCCTGCCCGCAAGGAGCATGACGAGGTTGCGTAAATCGCGTTTCCCGTACCATGTCAGAGAACATTTTACTGTTGACTTTCGGAGTTACATAACACTGAAAAATATAATACGCCTGCCTATCACATTATCGTTGTCGTGTCGAGATGAATTGTTCTGCCTTGCTTAACATTGTTTAACATCCGATCTTCCCTGCAATAGTACGACCGCTGTTCACTCTGTGTTTTATGATATAAACGACCTTTATTTTCATATTTTTTTTGTAATTGGAAATATTAATACACTTTCGCAGAAACTAACAGTATCATTTTATAGAAGTCATTTGTATTTCAAAATTTGCACTCGGCGTGAGAACCGTATTCATGTATATTATCTGAAAAGCGTGAAAGCATATTCGCCTATAAGAAGACACGATCTTTTACTTAGCGTATGCAACAACTGTTTTACTGTACTGTCAAATGGGGCAGAGATCCGTAGTCTAATCCTCCCACTTTCTAATTTATGTATAAAAATACTCGCGTGAAATTTTTAATTTTATTTTTAAGTCTGCAGCATTTATCATTAGTATGTCTTCCTTAAGAACACGTTTCGAATCAGATATATTCACGAAAATAAATCTAGCTATAAAACCTATTACTGTAACTAACATTATTGTAAAGGGTCGAAAGATTAGGGATAGCATTCTAAAGATATTATTTCAGTGGACGCAAAAAGATTTATTCACTTCAATCAACAAATTAAAATAGCAATAATTTATACATTAAAATACAAAACAATAAATGAAGGGCACACAGAATTTAAAAAGAATGATAAAAAGTGGAGAAAAAAAATTAAAGAATGATAGAAATGCATGTTACCTGTCTTAATCCATCGCATTCATTGAATCACGCAGTTGAAGAAAGTCAATTCCAAACTCCTACTCCTTTCACAATTCAGATACCTAAAAAAAAAATGGGGCAACAACCCTCGTATACACAGTAACATACAACATAAAATAGTATTTGTGTACACAGTAACATCCATATCTATCACGGGAGGGCAAACTAATTTAAAAAAATAATGATAAAAGTAAAAGATAAAAAAATATTATATTAATTTAAATGAATTACTTGTAACGTATCTTAATTTGCAACATTTTTCAAGCGTTCAGTATTTTGTCTGTCTCACTCGCTTGACATGTCAAGGGAAAACTCCGCATCACAAGATGACAAGCGGAGCTCGCGAATATACTTGAACTCACCTGACGGTAAGTCAACGCTGTTCCTGCCCGCAAGGAGCATGACGAGGTTGCGTAAATCGCGTTTCCCGTACCATGTCAGAGAACACTTTACTGTTGACTTTCGGAGTTACATAACACTGAAAAATATAATACGCCTGCCTATCACATTATCGTTGTCTTGTCGAGATGAATTGTTCTGCCTTGCTTAACATTGTTTAGCATCCGACCTTCCCTGCAATAGTACGACCGATGTTCACTCTGTGTTTTATGATATACACGACCTTTATTTTCATATTTTTTTTTGTAATTGGAAATATTAATACACTTTCGCAGAAACTAACAGTATCATTTTATAGAAGTCATTTGTATTTCAAAATTTGCACTCGGCGTGAGAACCGTATTCATGTATATTATCTGAAAAGCGTGAAAGCATATTCGCCTATAAGAAGACACGATCTTTTACTTAGCGTATGCAACAACTGTTTTACTGTACTGTCAAATGGGGCAGAGATCCGTAGTCTAATCCTCCCACTTTCTAATTTATGTATAAAAATACTCGCGTGAAATTTTTACTTTTATTTTTAAGTCTGCAGCATTTATCATTAGTATGTCTTCCTTAAGAACACGTTTCGAATCAGATATATTCACGAAAATAAATCTAGCTATAAAACCTATTACTGTAACTAACATTATTGTAAAGGGTCGAAAGATTAGGGGTAGCATTCTAAAGATATTATTTCAGTGGACGCAAAAAGATTTATTCACTTCAATCAATAAATTAAAATAGCAATAATTTATACATTAAAATACAAAACAATAAATGAAGGGAACACAGAATTTAAAAAGAATGATAAAAAGTGGAAAAAAAATTAAAGAATGATAGAAATGCATGTTACCTGTCTTAATCCATCGCATTCATTGAATCACGCAGTTGAAGAAAGTCAAGTCCAAACTCCTACTCCTTTCACAATTCAGATACCTAAAAAAAAAATGGGGCAACAACCCTCGTATACACAGTAACATACAACATAAAATAGTATTTGTGTACACAGTAACATACATATCTATCACGGGAGGGCAAACTAATTTTAAAAAATAATGATAAAAGTAAAAGATAAAAAAATATTATATTAATTTAAATGAATTACTTGTAACGTATCTTAATTTGCAACATTTTTCAAGCGTTCAGTATTTTGTCTGTCTCACTCGCTTGACATGTCAAGGGAAAACTCCGCATCACAAGATGACAAGCGGAGCTCGCGAATATACTTGAACTCACCTGACGGTAAGTCAACGCTGTTCCTGCCCGCAAGGAGCATGACGAGGTTGCGTAAATCGCGTTTCCCGTACCATGTCAGAGAACACTTTACTGTTGACTTTCGGAGTTACATAACACTGAAAAATATAATACGCCTGCCTATCACATTATCGTTGTCTTGTCGAGATGAATTGTTCTGCCTTGCTTAACATTGTTTAGCATCCGACCTTCCCTGCAATAGTACGACCGATGTTCACTCTGTGTTTTATGATATACACGACCTTTATTTTCATATTTTTTTTTGTAATTGGAAATATTAATACACTTTCGCAGAAACTAACAGTATCATTTTATAGAAGTCATTTGTATTTCAAAATTTGCACTCGGCGTGAGAACCGTATTCATGTATATTATCTGAAAAGCGTGAAAGCATATTCGCCTATAAGAAGACACGATCTTTTACTTAGCGTATGCAACAACTGTTTTACTGTACTGTCAAATGGGGCAGAGATCCGTAGTCTAATCCTCCCACTTTCTAATTTATGTATAAAAATACTCGCGTGAAATTTTTACTTTTATTTTTAAGTCTGCAGCATTTATCATTAGTATGTCTTCCTTAAGAACACGTTTCGAATCAGATATATTCACGAAAATAAATCTAGCTAGAAAACCTATTACTGTAACTAACATTATTGTAAAGGGTCGGAAGATTAGGGATAGCATTCTAAAAATATTATTTCAGTGGACGCAAAAAGATTTATTCACTTCAATCAATAAATTAAAATAGCAATATTTTATACATTAAAATACAAAACAATCAATGAAGGGAACACAGAATTTAAAAAGAATGATAAAATGTGAAAAAAAAATTAAAGAATGATAGAAATGCATGTTACCTGTCTTAATCCATCGCATTCATTGAATCACGCAGTTGATGAAAGTCAAGTCCAAACTCCTACTCCTTTCACAATTCAGATACCTAAAAAAAATGGGGCAACAACCCTCGTATACACAGTAACATACAACATAAAATAGTATTTGTGTACACAGTAACATACATATCTATCACGGGAGGGCAAACTAATTAAAAAAAATAATGATAAAAGTAAAAGATAAAAAAATATTATATTAATTTAAATGAATTACTTGTAACGTATCTTAATTTGCAACATTTTTCAAGCGTTCAGTATTTTGTCTGTCTCACTCGCTTGACATGTCAAGGGAAAACTCCGCATCACAAGATGACAAGCGGAGCTCGCGAATATACTTGAACTCACCTGACGGTAAGTCAACGCTGTTCCTGCCCGCAAGGAGCATGACGAGGTTGCGTAAATCGCGTTTCCCGTACCATGTCAGAGAACATTTTACTGTTGACTTTCGGAGTTACATAACACTGAAAAATATAATACGCCTGCCTATCACATTATCGTTGTCGTGTCGAGATGAATTGTTCTGCCTTGCTTAACATTGTTTAACATCCGACCTTCCCTGCAATAGTACGACCGCTGTTCACTCTGTGTTTTATGATATAAACGACCTTTATTTTCATATTTTTTTTGTAATTGGAAATATTAATACACTTTCGCAGAAACTAACAGTATCATTTTATAGAAGTCATTTGTATTTCAAAATTTGCACTCGGCGTGAGAACCGTATTCATGTATATTATCTGAAAAGCGTGAAAGCATATTCGCCTATAAGAAGACACGATCTTTTACTTAGCGTATGCAACAACTGTTTTACTGTACTGTCAAATGGGGCAGAGATCCGTAGTCTAATCCTCCCACTTTCTAATTTATGTATAAAAATACTCGCGTGAAATTTTTAATTTTATTTTTAAGTCTGCAGCATTTATCATTAGTATGTCTTCCTTAAGAACACGTTTCGAATCAGATATATTCACGAAAATAAATCTAGCTATAAAACCTATTACTGTAACTAACATTATTGTAAAGGGTCGAAAGATTAGGGATAGCATTCTAAAGATATTATTTCAGTGGACGCAAAAAGATTTATTCACTTCAATCAACAAATTAAAATAGCAATAATTTATACATTAAAATACAAAACAATAAATGAAGGGCACACAGAATTTAAAAAGAATGATAAAAAGTGGAAAAAAAATTAAAGAATGATAGAAATGCATGTTACCTGTCTTAATCCATCGCATTCATTGAATCACGCAGTTGAAGAAAGTCAATTCCAAACTCCTACTCCTTTCACAATTCAGATACCTAAAAAAAAAATGGGGCAACAACCCTCGTATACACAGTAACATACAACATAAAATAGTATTTGTGTACACAGTAACATACATATCTATCACGGGAGGGCAAACTAATTTTAAAAAATAATGATAAAAGTAAAAGATAAAAAAATATTATATTAATTTAAATGAATTACTTGTAACGTATCTTAATTTGCAACATTTTTCAAGCGTTCAGTATTTTGTCTGTCTCACTCGCTTGACATGTCAAGGGAAATCTCCGCATCACAAGATGACAAGCGGAGCTCGCGAATATACTTGAACTCACCTGACGGTAAGTCAACGCTGTTCCTGCCCGCAAGGAGCATGACGAGGTTGCGTAAATCGCGTTTCCCGTACCATGTCAGAGAACACTTTACTGTTGACTTTCGGAATTACATAACACTGAAAAATATAATACGCCTGCCTATCACATTATCGTTGTCTTGTCGAGATGAATTGTTCTGCCTTGCTTAACATTGTTTAGCATCCGACCTTCCCTGCAATAGTACGACCGATGTTCACTCTGTGTTTTATGATATACACGACCTTTATTTTCATATTTTTTTTTGTAATTGGAAATATTAATACACTTTCGCAGAAACTAACAGTATCATTTTATAGAAGTCATTTGTATTTCAAAATTTGCACTCGGCGTGAGAACCGCATTCATGTATATTATCTGAAAAGCGTGAAAGCATATTCGCCTATAAGAAGACACGATCTTTTACTTAGCGTATGCAACAACTGTTTTACTGTACTGTCAAATGGGGCAGAGATCCGTAGTCTAATCCTCCCACTTTCTAATTTATGTATAAAAATACTCGCGTGAAATTTTTACTTTTATTTTTAAGTCTGCAGCATTTATCATTAGTATGTCTTCCTTAAGAACACGTTTCGAATCAGATATATTCACGAAAATAAATCTAGCTATAAAACCTATTACTGTAACTAACATTATTGTAAAGGGTCGAAAGATTAGGGATAGCATTCTAAAAATATTATTTCAGTGGACGCAAAAAGATTTATTCACTTCAATCAATAAATTAAAATAGCAATATTTTATACATTAAAATACAAAACAATCAATGAAGGGAACACAGAATTTAAAAAGAATGATAAAATGTGAAAAAAAAATTAAAGAATGATAGAAATGCATGTTACCTGTCTTAATCCATCGCATTCATTGAATCACGCAGTTGATGAAAGTCAAGTCCAAACTCCTACTCCTTTCACAATTCAGATACCTAAAAAAAATGGGGCAACAACCCTCGTATACACAGTAACATACAACATAAAATAGTATTTGTGTACACAGTAACATACATATCTATCACGGGAGGGCAAACTAATTTAAAAAAATAATGATAAAAGTAAAAGATAAAAAAATATTATATTAATTTAAATGAATTACTTGTAACGTATCTTAATTTGCAACATTTTTCAAGCGTTCAGTATTTTGTCTGTCTCACTCGCTTGACATGTCAAGGGAAAACTCCGCATCACAAGATGACAAGCGGAGCTCGCGAATATACTTGAACTCACTTGACGGTAAGTCAACGCTGTTCCTGCCCGCAAGGAGCATGACGAGGTTGCGTAAATCGCGTTTCCCGTACCATGTCAGAGAACATTTTACTGTTGACTTTCGGAGTTACATAACACTGAAAAATATAATACGCCTGCCTATCACATTATCGTTGTCGTGTCGAGATGAATTGTTCTGCCTTGCTTAACATTGTTTAACATCCGACCTTCCCTGCAATAGTACGACCGCTGTTCACTCTGTGTTTTATGATATAAACGACCTTTATTTTCATATTTTTTTTGTAATTGGAAATATTAATACACTTTCGCAGAAACTAACAGTATCATTTTATAGAAGTCATTTGTATTTCAAAATTTGCACTCGGCGTGAGAACCGTATTCATGTATATTATCTGAAAAGCGTGAAAGCATATTCGCCTATAAGAAGACACGATCTTTTACTTAGCGTATGCAACAACTGTTTTACTGTACTGTCAAATGGGGCAGAGATCCGTAGTCTAATCCTCCCACTTTCTAATTTATGTATAAAAATACTCGCGTGAAATTTTTAATTTTATTTTTAAGTCTGCAGCATTTATCATTAGTATGTCTTCCTTAAGAACACGTTTCGAATCAGATATATTCACGAAAATAAATCTAGCTATAAAACCTATTACTGTAACTAACATTATTGTAAAGGGTCGAAAGATTAGGGATAGCATTCTAAAGATATTATTTCAGTGGACGCAAAAAGATTTATTCACTTCAATCAACAAATTAAAATAGCAATAATTTATACATTAAAATACAAAACAATAAATGAAGGGCACACAGAATTTAAAAAGAATGATAAAAAGTGGAAAAAAAATTAAAGAATGATAGAAATGCATGTTACCTGTCTTAATCCATCGCATTCATTGAATCACGCAGTTGAAGAAAGTCAATTCCAAACTCCTACTCCTTTCACAATTCAGATACCTAAAAAAAAAATGGGGCAACAACCCTCGTATACACAGTAACATACAACATAAAATAGTATTTGTGTACACAGTAACATCCATATCTATCACGGGAGGGCAAACTAATTTAAAAAAATAATGATAAAAGTAAAAGATAAAAAAATATTATATTAATTTAAATGAATTACTTGTAACGTATCTTAATTTGCAACATTTTTCAAGCGTTCAGTATTTTGTCTGTCTCACTCGCTTGACATGTCAAGGGAAAACTCCGCATCACAAGATGACAAGCGGAGCTCGCGAATATACTTGAACTCACCTGACGGTAAGTCAACGCTGTTCCTGCCCGCAAGGAGCATGACGAGGTTGCGTAAATCGCGTTTCCCGTACCATGTCAGAGAACACTTTACTGTTGACTTTCGGAGTTACATAACACTGAAAAATATAATACGCCTGCCTATCACATTATCGTTGTCTTGTCGAGATGAATTGTTCTGCCTTGCTTAACATTGTTTAGCATCCGACCTTCCCTGCAATAGTACGACCGATGTTCACTCTGTGTTTTATGATATACACGACCTTTATTTTCATACTTTTTTTTTGTAATTGGAAATATTAATACACTTTCGCAGAAACTAACAGTATCATTTTATAGAAGTCATTTGTATTTCAAAATTTGCACTCGGCGTGAGAACCGTATTCATGTATATTATCTGAAAAGCGTGAAAGCATATTCGCCTATAAGAAGACACGATCTTTTACTTAGCGTATGCAACAACTGTTTTACTGTACTGTCAAATGGGGCAGAGATCCGTAGTCTAATCCTCCCACTTTCTAATTTATGTATAAAAATACTCGCGTGAAATTTTTACTTTTATTTTTAAGTCTGCAGCATTTATCATTAGTATGTCTTCCTTAAGAACACGTTTCGAATCAGATATATTCACGAAAATAAATCTAGCTATAAAACCTATTACTGTAACTAACATTATTGTAAAGGGTCGAAAGATTAGGAATAGCATTCTAAAAATATTATTTCAGTGGACGCAAAAAGATTTATTCACTTCAATCAATAAATTAAAATAGCAATATTTTATACATTAAAATACAAAACAATCAATGAAGGGAACACAGAATTTAAAAAGAATGATAAAATGTGAAAAAAAAATTAAAGAATGATAGAAATGCATGTTACCTGTCTTAATCCATCGCATTCATTGAATCACGCAGTTGATGAAAGTCAAGTCCAAACTCCTACTCCTTTCACAATTCAGATACCTAAAAAAAATGGGGCAACAACCCTCGTATACACAGTAACATACAACATAAAATAGTATTTGTGTACACAGTAACATACATATCTATCACGGGAGGGCAAACTAATTTAAAAAAATAATGATAAAAGTAAAAGATAAAAAAATATTATATTAATTTAAATGAATTACTTGTAACGTATCTTAATTTGCAACATTTTTCAAGCGTTCAGTATTTTGTCTGTCTCACTCGCTTGACATGTCAAGGGAAAACTCCGCATCACAAGATGACAAGCGGAGCTCGCGAATATACTTGAACTCACCTGACGGTAAGTCAACGCTGTTCCTGCCCGCAAGGAGCATGACGAGGTTGCGTAAATCGCGTTTCCCGTACCATGTCAGAGAACATTTTACTGTTGACTTTCGGAGTTACATAACACTGAAAAATATAATACGCCTGCCTATCACATTATCGTTGTCGTGTCGAGATGAATTGTTCTGCCTTGCTTAACATTGTTTAACATCCGACCTTCCCTGCAATAGTACGACCGCTGTTCACTCTGTGTTTTATGATATAAACGACCTTTATTTTCATATTTTTTTTGTAATTGGAAATATTAATACACTTTCGCAGAAACTAACAGTATCATTTTATAGAAGTCATTTGTATTTCAAAATTTGCACTCGGCGTGAGAACCGTATTCATGTATATTATCTGAAAAGCGTGAAAGCATATTCGCCTATAAGAAGACACGATCTTTTACTTAGCGTATGCAACAACTGTTTTACTGTACTGTCAAATGGGGCAGAGATCCGTAGTCTAATCCTCCCACTTTCTAATTTATGTATAAAAATACTCGCGTGAAATTTTTAATTTTATTTTTAAGTCTGCAGCATTTATCATTAGTATGTCTTCCTTAAGAACACGTTTCGAATCAGATATATTCACGAAAATAAATCTAGCTATAAAACCTATTACTGTAACTAACATTATTGTAAAGGGTCGAAAGATTAGGGATAGCATTCTAAAGATATTATTTCAGTGGACGCAAAAAGATTTATTCACTTCAATCAACAAATTAAAATAGCAATAATTTATACATTAAAATACAAAACAATAAATGAAGGGCACACAGAATTTAAAAAGAATGATAAAAAGTGGAAAAAAAAATTAAAGAATGATAGAAATGCATGTTACCTGTCTTAATCCATCGCATTCATTGAATCACGCAGTTGAAGAAAGTCAATTAAAACTCCTACTCCTTTCACAATTCAGATACCTAAAAAAAAAATGGGGCAACAACCCTCGTATACACAGTAACATACAACATAAAATAGTATTTGTGTACACAGTAACATCCATATCTATCACGGGAGGGCAAACTAATTTAAAAAAATAATGATAAAAGTAAAAGATAAAAAAATATTATATTAATTTAAATGAATTACTTGTAACGTATCTTAATTTGCAACATTTTTCAAGCGTTCAGTATTTTGTCTGTCTCACTCGCTTGACATGTCAAGGGAAAACTCCGCATCACAAGATGACAAGCGGAGCTCGCGAATATACTTGAACTCACCTGACGGTAAGTCAACGCTGTTCCTGCCCGCAAGGAGCATGACGAGGTTGCGTAAATCGCGTTTCCCGTACCATGTCAGAGAACACTTTACTGTTGACTTTCGGAGTTACATAACACTGAAAAATATAATACGCCTGCCTATCACATTATCGTTGTCTTGTCGAGATGAATTGTTCTGCCTTGCTTAACATTGTTTAACATCCGACCTTCCCTGCAATAGTACGACCGATGTTCACTCTGTGTTTTATGATATACACGACCTTTATTTTCATATTTTTTTTTGTAATTGGAAATATTAATACACTTTCGCAGAAACTAACAGTATCATTTTATAGAAGTCATTTGTATTTCAAAATTTGCACTCGGCGTGAGAACCGTATTCATGTATATTATCTGAAAAGCGTGAAAGCATATTCGCCTATAAGAAGACACGATCTTTTACTTAGCGTATGCAACATGTGTTTTACTGTACTGTCAAATGGGGCAGAGATCCGTAGTCTAATCCTCCCTCTTTCTAATTTATGTATAAAAATACTCGCGTGAAATTTTTACTTTTATTTTTAAGTCTGCAGCATTTATCATTAGTATGTCTTCCTTAAGAACACGTGTCGAATCAGATATATTCACGAAAATAAATCTAGCTATAAAACCTATTACTGTAACTAACATTATTGTAAAGGGTCGAAAGATTAGGGGTAGCATTCTAAAGATATTATTTCAGTGGACGCAAAAAGATTTATTCACTTCAATCAATAAATTAAAATAGCAATAATTTATACATTAAAATACAAAACAATAAATGAAGGGAACACAGAATTTAAAAAGAATGATAAAAAGTGGAAAAAAAATTAAAGAATGATAGAAATGCATGTTACCTGTCTTAATCCATCGCATTCATTGAATCACGCAGTTGAAGAAAGTCAAGTCCAAACTCCTACTCCTTTCACAATTTAGATACCTAAAAAAAAAATGGGGCAACAACCCTCGTATACACAGTAACATACAACATAAAATAGTATTTGTGTACACAGTAACATACATATCTATCACGGGAGGGCAAACTAATTTTAAAAAATAATGATAAAAGTAAAAGATAAAAAAATATTATATTAATTTAAATGAATTACTTGTAACGTATCTTAATTTGCAACATTTTTCAAGCGTTCAGTATTTTGTCTGTCTCACTCGCTTGACATGTCAAGGGAAAACTCCGCATCACAAGATGACAAGCGGAGCTCGCGAATATACTTGAACTCACCTGACGGTAAGTCAACGCTGTTCCTGCCCGCAAGGAGCATGACGAGGTTGCGTAAATCGCGTTTCCCGTACCATGTCAGAGAACACTTTACTGTTGACTTTCGGAGTTACATAACACTGAAAAATATAATACGCCTGCCTATCACATTATCGTTGTCTTGTCGAGATGAATTGTTCTGCCTTGCTTAACATTGTTTAGCATCCGACCTTCCCTGCAATAGTACGACCGATGTTCACTCTGTGTTTTATGATATACACGACCTTTATTTTCATATTTTTTTTGTAATTGGAAATATTAATACACTTTCGCAGAAACTAACAGTATCATTTTATAGAAGTCATTTGTATTTCAAAATTTGCACTCGGCGTGAGAACCGTATTCATGTATATTATCTGAAAAGCGTGAAAGCATATTCGCCTATAAGAAGACACGATCTTTTACTTAGCGTATGCAACAACTGTTTTACTGTACTGTCAAATGGGGCAGAGATCCGTAGTCTAATCCTCCCACTTTCTAATTTATGTATAAAAATACTCGCGTGAAATTTTTACTTTTATTTTTAAGTCTGCAGCATTTATCATTAGTATGTCTTCCTTAAGAACACGTTTCGAATCAGATATATTCACGAAAATAAATCTAGCTATAAAACCTATTACTGTAACTAACATTATTGTAAAGGGTCGAAAGATTAGGGGTAGCATTCTAAAGATATTATTTCAGTGGACGCAAAAAGATTTATTCACTTCAATCAATAAATTAAAATAGCAATAATTTATACATTAAAATACAAAACAATAAATGAAGGGAACACAGAATTTAAAAAGAATGATAAAAAGTGGAAAAAAAATTAAAGAATGATAGAAATGCATGTTACCTGTCTTAATCCATCGCATTCATTGAATCACGCAGTTGAAGAAAGTCAAGTCCAAACTCCTACTCCTTTCACAATTCAGATACCTAAAAAAAAAATGGGGCAACAACCCTCGTATACACAGTAACGTACAACATAAAATAGTATTTGTGTACACAGTAACATACATATCTATCACGGGAGGGCAAACTAATTTTAAAAAATAATGATAAAAGTAAAAGGTAAAAAAATATTATATTAATTTAAATGAATTACTTGTAACGTATCTTAATTTGCAACATTTTTCAAGCGTTCAGTATTTTGTCTGTCTCACTCGCTTGACATGTCAAGGGAAAACTCCGCATCACAAGATGACAAGCGGAGCTCGCGAATATACTTGAACTCACCTGACGGTAAGTCAACGCTGTTCCTGCCCGCAAGGAGCATGACGAGGTTGCGTAAATCGCGTTTCCCGTACCATGTCAGAGAACACTTTACTGTTGACTTTCGGAGTTACATAACACTGAAAAATATAATACGCCTGCCTATCACATTATCGTTGTCTTGTCGAGATGAATTGTTCTGCCTTGCTTAACATTGTTTAGCATCCGACCTTCCCTGCAATAGTACGACCGATGTTCACTCTGTGTTTATGATATACACGAACTTTATTTTCATATTTTTTTTTGTAATTGGAAATATTAATACACTTTCGCAGAAACTAACAGTATCATTTTATAGAAGTCATTTGTATTTCAAAATTTGCACTCGGCGTGAGAACCGTATTCATGTATATTATCTGAAAAGCGTGAAAGCATATTCGCCTATAAGAAGACACGATCTTTTACTTAGCGTATGCAACAACTGTTTTACTGTACTGTCAAATGGGGCAGAGATCCGTAGTCTAATCCTCCCACTTTCTAATTTATGTATAAAAATACTCGCGTGAAATTTTTACTTTTATTTTTAAGTCTGCAGCCTTTATCATTAGTATGTCTTCCTTAAGAACAGGTTTCGAATCAGATATATTCACGAAAATAAATCTAGCTATAAAACCTATTACTGTAACTAACATTATTGTAAAGGGTCGAAAGATTAGGGGTAGCATTCTAAAGATATTATTTCAGTGGACGCAAAAAGATTTATTCACTTCAATCAATAAATTAAAATAGCAATAATTTATACATTAAAATACAAAACAATAAATGAAGGGAACACAGAATTTAAAAAGAATGATAAAAAGGGGAAAAAAAATTAAAGAATGATAGAAATGCATGTTACCTGTCTTAATCCATCGCATTCATTGAATCACGCAGTTGAAGAAAGTCAAGTCCAAACTCCTACTCCTTTCACAATTCAGATACCTAAAAAAAAAATGGGGAAACAACCCTCGTATACACAGTAACATACAACATAAAATAGTGTTTGTGTACACAGTAACATACATATCTATCACGGGAGGGCAAACTAATTTTAAAAAATAATGATAAAAGTAAAAGATAAAAAAATATTATATTAATTTAAATGAATTACTTGTAACGTATCTTAATTTGCAACATTTTTCAAGCGTTCAGTATTTTGTCTGTCTCACTCGCTTGACATGTCAAGGGAAAACTCCGCATCACAAGATGACAAGCGGAGCTCGCGAATATACTTGAACTCACCTGACGGTAAGTCAACGCTGTTCCTGCCCGCAAGGAGCATGACGAGGTTGCGTAAATCGCGTTTCCCGTACCATGTCAGAGAACACTTTACTGTTGACTTTCGGAGTTACATAACACTGAAAAATATAATACGCCTGCCTATCACATTATCGTTGTCTTGTCGAGATGAATTGTTCTCCCTTGCTTAACATTGTTTAGCATCCGACCTTCCCTGCAATAGTACGACCGATGTTCACTCTGTGTTTTATGATATACACGACCTTTATTTTCATATTTTTTTTTGTAATTGGAAATATTAATACACTTTCGCAGAAACTAACAGTATCATTTTATAGAAGTCATTTGTATTTCAAAATTTGCACTCGGCGTGAGAACCGTATTCATGTATATTATCTGAAAAGCGTGAAAGCATATTCGCCTATAAGAAGACACGATCTTTTACTTAGCGTATGCAACAACTGTTTTACCGTACTGTCAAATGGGGCAGAGATCCTTAGTCTAATCCTCCCACTTTCTAATTTATGTATAAAAATACTCGCGTGAAATTTTTACTTTTATTTTTAAGTCTGCAGCATTTATCATTAGTATGTCTTCCTTAAGAACACGTTTCGAATCAGATATATTCACGAAAATAAATCTAGCTATAAAACCTATTACTGTAACTAACATTATTGTAAAGGGTCGAAAGATTAGGGGTAGCATTCTAAAGATATTATTTCAGTGGACGCAAAAAGATTTATTCACTTCAATCAATAAATTAAAATAGCAATAATTTATACATTAAAATACAAAACAATAAATGAAGGGAACACAGAATTTAAAAAGAATGATAAAAAGTGGAAAAAAAATTAAAGAATGATAGAAATGCATGTTACCTGTCTTAATCCATCGCATTCATTGAATCACGCAGTTGAAGAAAGTCAAGTCCAAACTCCTACTCCTTTCACAATTCAGATACCTAAAAAAAAAATGGGGCAACAACCCTCGTATACACAGTAACATACAACATAAAATAGTATTTGTGTACACAGTAACATACATATCTATCACGGGAGGGCAAACTAATTTTAAAAAATAATGATAAAAGTAAAAGATAAAAAAATATTATATTAATTTAAATGAATTACTTGTAACGTATCTTAATTTGCAACATTTTTCAAGCGTTCAGTATTTTGTCTGTCTCACTCGCTTGACATGTCAAGGGAAAACTCCGCATCACAAGATGACAAGCGGAGCTCGCGAATATACTTGAACTCACCTGACGGTAAGTCAACGCTGTTCCTGCCCGCAAGGAGCATGACGAGGTTGCGTAAATCGCGTTTCCCGTACCATGTCAGAGAACACTTTACTGTTGACTTTCGGAGTTACATAACACTGAAAAATATAATACGCCTGCCTATCACATTATCGTTGTCTTGTCGAGATGAATTGTTCTCCCTTGCTTAACATTGTTTAGCATCCGACCTTCCCTGCAATAGTACGACCGATGTTCACTCTGTGTTTTATGATATACACGACCTTTATTTTCATATTTTTTTTTGTAATTGGAAATATTAATACACTTTCGCAGAAACTAACAGTATCATTTTATAGAAGTCATTTGTATTTCAAAATTTGCACTCGGCGTGAGAACCGTATTCATGTATATTATCTGAAAAGCGTGAAAGCATATTCGCCTATAAGAAGACACGATCTTTTACTTAGCGTATGCAACAACTGTTTTACCGTACTGTCAAATGGGGCAGAGATCCTTAGTCTAATCCTCCCACTTTCTAATTTATGTATAAAAATACTCGCGTGAAATTTTTACTTTTATTTTTAAGTCTGCAGCATTTATCATTAGTATGTCTTCCTTAAGAACACGTTTCGAATCAGATATATTCACGAAAATAAATCTAGCTATAAAACCTATTACTGTAACTAACATTATTGTAAAGGGTCGAAAGATTAGGGGTAGCATTCTAAAGATATTATTTCAGTGGACGCAAAAAGATTTATTCACTTCAATCAATAAATTAAAATAGCAATAATTTATACATTAAAATACAAAACAATAAATGAAGGGAACACAGAATTTAAAAAGAATGATAAAAAGTGGAAAAAAAATTAAAGAATGATAGAAATGCATGTTACCTGTCTTAATCCATCGCATTCATTGAATCACGCAGTTGAAGAAAGTCAAGTCCAAACTCCTACTCCTTTCACAATTCAGATACCTAAAAAAAAAATGGGGCAACAACCCTCGTATACACAGTAACATACAACATAAAATAGTATTTGTGTACACAGTAACATACATATCTAGCACGGGAGGGCAAACTAATTTTAAAAAATAATGATAAAAGTAAAAGATAAAAAAAATATTATATTAATTTAAATGAATTACTTGTAACGTATCTTAATTTGCAACATTTTTCAAGCGTTCAGTATTTTGTCTGTCTCACTCGCTTGACATGTCAAGGGAAAACTCCGCATCACAAGATGACAAGCGGAGCTCGCGAATATACTTGAACTCACCTGACGGTAAGTCAACGCTGTTCCTGCCCGCAAGGAGCATGACGAGGTTGCGTAAATCGCGTTTCCCGTACCATGTCAGAGAACATTTTACTGTTGACTTTCGGAGTTACATAACACTGAAAAATATAATACGCCTGCCTATCACATTATCGTTGTCGTGTCGAGATGAATTGTTCTGCCTTGCTTAACATTGTTTAACATCCGACCTTCCCTGCAATAGTACGACCGCTGTTCACTCTGTGTTTTATGATATAAACGACCTTTATTTTCATATTTTTTTTGTAATTGGAAATATTAATACACTTTCGCAGAAACTAACAGTATCATTTTATAGAAGTCATTTGTATTTCAAAATTTGCACTCGGCGTGAGAACCGTATTCATGTATATTATCTGAAAAGCGTGAAAGCATATTCGCCTATAAGAAGACACGATCTTTTACTTAGCGTATGCAACAACTGTTTTACTGTACTGTCAAATGGGGCAGAGATCCGTAGTCTAATCCTCCCACTTTCTAATTTATGTATAAAAATACTCGCGTGAAATTTTTAATTTTATTTTTAAGTCTGCAGCATTTATCATTAGTATGTCTTCCTTAAGAACACGTTTCGAATCAGATATATTCACGAAAATAAATCTAGCTATAAAACCTATTACTGTAACTAACATTATTGTAAAGGGTCGAAAGATTAGGGATAGCATTCTAAAGATATTATTTCAGTGGACGCAAAAAGATTTATTCACTTCAATCAACAAATTAAAATAGCAATAATTTATACATTAAAATACAAAACAATAAATGAAGGGAACACAGAATTTAAAAAGAATGATAAAAAGGGGAAAAAAAATTAAAGAATGATAGAAATGCATGTTACCTGTCTTAATCCATCGCATTCATTGAATCACGCAGTTGAAGAAAGTCAAGTCCAAACTCCTACTCCTTTCACAATTCAGATACCTAAAAAAAAAATGGGGCAACAACCCTCGTATACACAGTAACATACAACATAAAATAGTATTTGTGTACACAGTAACATACATATCTATCACGGGAGGGCAAACTAATTTTAAAAAATAATGATAAAAGTAAAAGATAAAAAAAATATTATATTAATTTAAATGAATTACTTGTAACGTATCTTAATTTGCAACATTTTTCAAGCGTTCAGTATTTTGTCTGTCTCACTCGCTTGACATGTCAAGGGAAAACTCCGCATCACAAGATGACAAGCGGAGCTCGCGAATATACTTGAACTCACCTGACGGTAAGTCAACGCTGTTCCTGCCCGCAAGGAGCATGACGAGGTTGCGTAAATCGCGTTTCCCGTACCATGTCAGAGAACATTTTACTGTTGACTTTCGGAGTTACATAACACTGAAAAATATAATACGCCTGCCTATCACATTATCGTTGTCGTGTCGAGATGAATTGTTCTGCCTTGCTTAACATTGTTTAACATCCGACCTTCCCTGCAATAGTACGACCGCTGTTCACTCTGTGTTTTATGATATAAACGACCTTTATTTTCATATTTTTTTTGTAATTGGAAATATTAATACACTTTCGCAGAAACTAACAGTATCATTTTATAGAAGTCATTTGTATTTCAAAATTTGCACTCGGCGTGAGAACCGTATTCATGTATATTATCTGAAAAGCGTGAAAGCATATTCGCCTATAAGAAGACACGATCTTTTACTTAGCGTATGCAACAACTGTTTTACTGTACTGTCAAATGGGGCAGAGATCCGTAGTCTAATCCTCCCACTTTCTAATTTATGTATAAAAATACTCGCGTGAAATTTTTAATTTTATTTTTAAGTCTGCAGCATTTATCATTAGTATGTCTTCCTTAAGAACACGTTTCGAATCAGATATATTCACGAAAATAAATCTAGCTATAAAACCTATTACTGTAACTAACATTATTGTAAAGGGTCGAAAGATTAGGGATAGCATTCTAAAGATATTATTTCAGTGGACGCAAAAAGATTTATTCACTTCAATCAACAAATTAAAATAGCAATAATTTATACATTAAAATACAAAACAATAAATGAAGGGAACACAGAATTTAAAAAGAATGATAAAAAGGGGAAAAAAAATTAAAGAATGATAGAAATGCATGTTACCTGTCTTAATCCATCGCATTCATTGAATCACGCAGTTGAAGAAAGTCAAGTCCAAACTCCTACTCCTTTCACAATTCAGATACCTAAAAAAAAAATGGGGCAACAACCCTCGTATACACAGTAACATACAACATAAAATAGTGTTTGTGTACACAGTAACATACATATCTATCACGGGAGGGCAAACTAATTTTAAAAAATAATGATAAAAGTAAAAGATAAAAAAATATTATATTAATTTAAATGAATTACTTGTAACGTATCTTAATTTGCAACATTTTTCAAGCGTTCAGTATTTTGTCTGTCTCACTCGCTTGACATGTCAAGGGAAAACTCCGCATCACAAGATGACAAGCGGAGCTCGCGAATATACTTGAACTCACCTGACGGTAAGTCAACGCTGTTCCTGCCCGCAAGGAGCATGACGAGGTTGCGTAAATCGCGTTTCCCGTACCATGTCAGAGAACACTTTACTGTTGACTTTCGGAGTTACATAACACTGAAAAATATAATACGCCTGCCTATCACATTATCGTTGTCTTGTCGAGATGAATTGTTCTCCCTTGCTTAACATTGTTTAGCATCCGACCTTCCCTGCAATAGTACGACCGATGTTCACTCTGTGTTTTATGATATAAACGACCTTTATTTTCATATTTTTTTTGTAATTGGAAATATTAATACACTTTCGCAGAAACTAACAGTATCATTTTATAGAAGGCATTTGTATTTCAAAATTTGCACTCGGCGTGAGAACCGTATTCATGTATATTATCTGAAAAGCGTGAAAGCATATTCGCCTATAAGAAGACACGATCTTTTACTTAGCGTATGCAACAACTGTTTTACCGTACTGTCAAATGGGGCAGAGATCCTTAGTCTAATCCTCCCACTTTCTAATTTATGTATAAAAATACTCGCGTGAAATTTTTACTTTTATTTTTAAGTCTGCAGCATTTATCATTAGTATGTCTTCCTTAAGAACACGTTTCGAATCAGATATATTCACGAAAATAAATCTAGCTATAAAACCTATTACTGTAACTAACATTATTGTAAAGGGTCGAAAGATTAGGGGTAGCATTCTAAAGATATTATTTCAGTGGACGCAAAAAGATTTATTCACTTCAATCAATAAATTAAAATAGCAATAATTTATACATTAAAATACAAAACAATAAATGAAGGGAACACAGAATTTAAAAAGAATGATAAAAAGTGGAAAAAAAATTAAAGAATGATAGAAATGCATGTTACCTGTCTTAATCCATCGCATTCATTGAATCACGCAGTTGAAGAAAGTCAAGTCCAAACTCCTACTCCTTTCACAATTCAGATACCTAAAAAAAAAATGGGGCAACAACCCTCGTATACACAGTAACATACAACATAAAATAGTATTTGTGTACACAGTAACATACATATCTATCACGGGAGGGCAAACTAATTTTAAAAAATAATGATAAAAGTAAAAGATAAAAAAAATATTATATTAATTTAAATGAATTACTTGTAACGTATCTTAATTTGCAACATTTTTCAAGCGTTCAGTATTTTGTCTGTCTCACTCGCTTGACATGTCAAGGGAAAACTCCGCATCACAAGATGACAAGCGGAGCTCGCGAATATACTTGAACTCACCTGACGGTAAGTCAACGCTGTTCCTGCCCGCAAGGAGCATGACGAGGTTGCGTAAATCGCGTTTCCCGTACCATGTCAGAGAACACTTTACTGTTGACTTTCGGAGTTACATAACACTGAAAAATATAATACGCCTGCCTATCACATTATCGTTGTCTTGTCGAGATGAATTGTTCTGCCTTGCTTAACATTGTTTAGCATCCGACCTTCCCTGCAATAGTACGACCGATGTTCACTCTGTGTTTTATGATATACACGACCTTTATTTTCATATTTTTTTTTGTAATTGGAAATATTAATACACTTTCGCAGAAACTAACAGTATCATTTTATAGAAGTCATTTGTATTTCAAAATTTGCACTCGGCGTGAGAACCGTATTCATGTATATTATCTGAAAAGCGTGAAAGCATATTCGCCTATAAGAAGACACGATCTTTTACTTAGCGTATGCAACAACTGTTTTACTGTACTGTCAAATGGGGCAGAGATCCGTAGTCTAATCCTCCCACTTTCTAATTTATGTATAAAAATACTCGCGTGAAATTTTTACTTTTATTTTTAAGTCTGCAGCATTTATCATTAGTATGTCTTCCTTAAGAACACGTTTCGAATCAGATATATTCACGAAAATAAATCTAGCTATAAAACCTATTACTGTAACTAACATTATTGTAAAGGGTCGAAAGATTAGGGGTAGCATTCTAAAGATATTATTTCAGTGGACGCAAAAAGATTTATTCACTTCAATCAATAAATTAAAATAGCAATAATTTATACATTAAAATACAAAACAATAAATGAAGGGAACACAGAATTTAAAAAGAATGATAAAAAGTGGAAAAAAAATTAAAGAATGATAGAAATGCATGTTACCTGTCTTAATCCATCGCATTCATTGAATCACGCAGTTGAAGAAAGTCAAGTCCAAACTCCTACTCCTTTCACAATTCAGATACCTAAAAAAAAAATGGGGCTACAACCCTCGTATACACAGTAACATACAACATAAAATAGTATTTGTGTACACAGTAACATACATATCTATCACGGGAGGGCAAACTAATTTTAAAAAATAATGATCAAAGTAAAAGATAAAAAAATATTATATTAATTTAAATGAATTACTTGTAACGTATCTTAATTTGCAACATTTTTCAAGTGTGCAGTATTTTGTCTGTCTCACTCGCTTGACATGTCAAGGGAAAACTCCGCATCACAAGATGACAAGCGGAGCTCGCGAATATACTTGAACTCACCTGACGGTAAGTCAACGCTGTTCCTGCCCGCAAGGAGCATGACGAGGTTGCGTAAATCGCGTTTCCCGTACCATGTCAGAGAACATTTTACTGTTGACTTTCGGAGTTACATAACACTGAAAAATATAATACGCCTGCCTATCACATTATCGCTGTCGTGTCGAGATGAATTGTTCTGCCTTGCTTAACAATTTTTAGCATCCAACCTTCCCTTGCAATAGTACGACCGATGTTCAATCTGTGTTTTATGATATACACGACCTTTATTTTCATATTTGTTGTAATTGGAAATATTAATACACTTTCGCAGAAACTAACAGTATCATTTTATAGAAGTCATTTGTATTTCAAAATTTCCACTCGGCGTGAGAACCGTATTCATGTATATTATCTGAAAAGCGTGAAAGCATATTCGCCTATAAGAAGACACGATCTTTTACTTAGCGTATGCAACAACTGTTTTACTGTACTGTCAAATGGGGCAGAGATCCGTAGTCTAATCCTCCCACTTTCTAATTAATGTATAAAAATACTCGCGTGAAATTTTTACTTTTATTTTTAAGTCTGCAGCATTTATCATTAGTATGTCTTCCTTAAGAACACGTTTCGAATCAGATATATTCACGAAAATAAATCTAGCTATAAAACCTATTACTGTAACTAACATTATTGTAAAGGGTCGAAAGATTAGGAGTAGCATTCTAAAGATATTATTTCAGTGGACGCAAAAAGATTTATTCACTTCAATCAATAAATTAAAATAGCAATAATTTATACATTAAAATACAAAACAATAAATGAAGGGAACACAGAATTTAAAAAGAATGATAAAAAGTGGAAAAAAATTAAAGAATGATAGAAATGCATGTTACCTGTCTTAATCCATCGCATTCATTGAATCACGCAGTTGAAGAAAGTCAAGTCCAAACTCCTACTCCTTTCACAATTCAGATACCTAAAAAAAAATGGGGCAACAACCCTCGTATACCCAGTAACATACAACATAAAATAGTATTTGTGTACACAGTAACATACATATCTATCACGGGAGGGCAAACTAATTTTAAAAAATAATGATAAAAGTAAAAGATAAAAAAATATTATATTAATTTAAATGAATTACTTGTAACGTATCTTAATTTGCAACATTTTTCAAGCGTTCAGTATTTTGTCTGTCTCACTCGCTTGACATGTCAAGGGAAAACTCCGCATCACAAGATGACAAGCGGAGCTCGCAGGCTGACTCACCTGACGGTAAGTCAACGCTGTTCCTGCCCGCAAGGAGCATGACGAGGTTGCGTAAATCGCGTTTCCCGTACCATGTCAGAGAACACTTTACTGTTGACTTTCGGAGTTACATAACACTGAAAAATATAATACGCCTGCCTATCACATTATCGTTGTCTTGTCGAGATGAATTGTTCTGCCTTGCTTAACATTGTTTAGCATCCGACCTTCCCTGCAATAGTACGACCGATGTTCACTCTGTGTTTTATGATATACACGACCTTTATTTTCATATTTTTTTTGTAATTGGAAATATTAATACACTTTCGCAGAAACTAACAGTATCATTTTATAGAAGTCATTTGTATTTCAAAATTTGCACTCGGCGTGAGAACCGTATTCATGTATATTATCTGAAAAGCGTGAAAGCATATTCGCCTATAAGAAGACACGATCTTTTACTTAGCGTATGCAACAACTGTTTTACTGTACTGTCAAATGGGGCAGAGATCCGTAGTCTAATCCTCCCACTTTCTAATTTATGTATAAAAATACTCGCGTGAAATTTTTACTTTTATTTTTAAGTCTGCAGCATTTATCATTAGTATGTCTTCCTTAAGAACACGTTTCGAATCAGATATATTCACGAAAATAAATCTAGCTATAAAACCTATTACTGTAACTAACATTATTGTAAAGGGTCGAAAGATTAGGGGTAGCATTCTAAAGATATTATTTCAGTGGACGCAAAAAGATTTATTCACTTCAATCAATAAATTAAAATAGCAATAATTTATACATTAAAATACAAAACAATAAATGAAGGGAACACAGAATTTAAAAAGAATGATAAAAAGTGGAAAAAAAATTAAAGAATGATAGAAATGCATGTTACCTGTCTTAATCCATCGCATTCATTGAATCACGCAGTTGAAGAAAGTCAAGTCCAAACTCCTACTCCTTTCACAATTCAGATACCTAAAAAAAAAATGGGGCAACAACCCTCGTATACACAGTAACGTACAACATAAAATAGTATTTGTGTACACAGTAACATACATATCTATCACGGGAGGGCAAACTAATTTTAAAAAATAATGATAAAAGTAAAAGGTAAAAAAATATTATATTAATTTAAATGAATTACTTGTAACGTATCTTAATTTGCAACATTTTTCAAGCGTTCAGTATTTTGTCTGTCTCACTCGCTTGACATGTCAAGGGAAAACTCCGCATCACAAGATGACAAGCGGAGCTCGCGAATATACTTGAACTCACCTGACGGTAAGTCAACGCTGTTCCTGCCCGCAAGGAGCATGACGAGGTTGCGTAAATCGCGTTTCCCGTACCATGTCAGAGAACACTTTACTGTTGACTTTCGGAGTTACATAACACTGAAAAATATAATACGCCTGCCTATCACATTATCGTTGTCTTGTCGAGATGAATTGTTCTGCCTTGCTTAACATTGTTTAGCATCCGACCTTCCCTGCAATAGTACGACCGATGTTCACTCTGTGTTTATGATATACACGAACTTTATTTTCATATTTTTTTTTGTAATTGGAAATATTAATACACTTTCGCAGAAACTAACAGTATCATTTTATAGAAGTCATTTGTATTTCAAAATTTGCACTCGGCGTGAGAACCGTATTCATGTATATTATCTGAAAAGCGTGAAAGCATATTCGCCTATAAGAAGACACGATCTTTTACTTAGCGTATGCAACAACTGTTTTACTGTACTGTCAAATGGGGCAGAGATCCGTAGTCTAATCCTCCCACTTTCTAATTTATGTATAAAAATACTCGCGTGAAATTTTTACTTTTATTTTTAAGTCTGCAGCCTTTATCATTAGTATGTCTTCCTTAAGAACAGGTTTCGAATCAGATATATTCACGAAAATAAATCTAGCTATAAAACCTATTACTGTAACTAACATTATTGTAAAGGGTCGAAAGATTAGGGGTAGCATTCTAAAGATATTATTTCAGTGGACGCAAAAAGATTTATTCACTTCAATCAATAAATTAAAATAGCAATAATTTATACATTAAAATACAAAACAATAAATGAAGGGAACACAGAATTTAAAAAGAATGATAAAAAGGGGAAAAAAAATTAAAGAATGATAGAAATGCATGTTACCTGTCTTAATCCATCGCATTCATTGAATCACGCAGTTGAAGAAAGTCAAGTCCAAACTCCTACTCCTTTCACAATTCAGATACCTAAAAAAAAAATGGGGCAACAACCCTCGTATACACAGTAACATACAACATAAAATAGTATTTGTGTACACAGTAACATACATATCTATCACGGGAGGGCAAACTAATTTTAAAAAATAATGATAAAAATAAAAGATAAAAAAATATTATATTAATTTAAATGAATTACTTGTAACGTATCTTAATTTGCAACATTTTTCAAGTGTGCAGTATTTTGTCTGTCTCACTCGCTTGACGTGTCAAGGGAAAACTCCGCTTCACAAGATGACAATCGGAGCTCGCGAATGGACTTGAACTCACCTGACGGTAAGTCAACGCTGTTCCTGCCCGCAAGGAGCATGACGAGGTTGCGTAAATCGCGTTTCCCGTACCATGTCAGAGAACATTTTACTGTTGACTTTCGGAGTTACATAACACTGAAAAATATAATACGCCTGCCTATCACATTATCGCTGTCGTGTCGAGATGAATTGTTCTGCCTTGCTTAACAATTTTTAGCATCCAACCTTCCCTTGCAATAGTACGACCGATGTTCAATCTGTGTTTTATGATATACACGACCTTTATTTTCATATTTGTTGTAATTGGAAATATTAATACACTTTCGCAGAAACTAACAGTATCATTTTATAGAAGTCATTTGTATTTCAAAATTTCCACTCGGCGTGAGAACCGTATTCATGTATATTATCTGAAAAGCGTGAAAGCATATTCGCCTATAAGAAGACACGATCTTTTACTTAGCGTATGCAACAACTGTTTTACTGTACTGTCAAATGGGGCAGAGATCCGTAGTCTAATCCTCCCACTTTCTAATTAATGTATAAAAATACTCGCGTGAAATTTTTACTTTTATTTTTAAGTCTGCAGCATTTATCATTAGTATGTCTTCCTTAAGAACACGTTTCGAATCAGATATATTCACGAAAATAAATCTAGCTATAAAACCTATTACTGTAACTAACATTATTGTAAAGGGTCGAAAGATTAGGAGTAGCATTCTAAAGATATTATTTCAGTGGACGCAAAAAGATTTATTCACTTCAATCAATAAATTAAAATAGCAATAATTTATACATTAAAATACAAAACAATAAATGAAGGGAACACAGAATTTAAAAAGAATGATAAAAAGTGGAAAAAAATTAAAGAATGATAGAAATGCATGTTACCTGTCTTAATCCATCGCATTCATTGAATCACGCAGTTGAAGAAAGTCAAGTCCAAACTCCTACTCCTTTCACAATTCAGATACCTAAAAAAAAATGGGGCAACAACCCTCGTATACCCAGTAACATACAACATAAAATAGTATTTGTGTACACAGTAACATACATATCTATCACGGGAGGGCAAACTAATTTTAAAAAATAATGATAAAAGTAAAAGATAAAAAAATATTATATTAATTTAAATGAATTACTTGTAACGTATCTTAATTTGCAACATTTTTCAAGCGTTCAGTATTTTGTCTGTCTCACTCGCTTGACATGTCAAGGGAAAACTCCGCATCACAAGATGACAAGCGGAGCTCGCAGGCTGACTCACCTGACGGTAAGTCAACGCTGTTCCTGCCCGCAAGGAGCATGACGAGGTTGCGTAAATCGCGTTTCCCGTACCATGTCAGAGAACACTTTACTGTTGACTTTCGGAGTTACATAACACTGAAAAATATAATACGCCTGCCTATCACATTATCGTTGTCTTGTCGAGATGAATTGTTCTGCCTTGCTTAACATTGTTTAGCATCCGACCTTCCCTGCAATAGTACGACCGATGTTCACTCTGTGTTTTATGATATACACGACCTTTATTTTCATATTTTTTTTGTAATTGGAAATATTAATACACTTTCGCAGAAACTAACAGTATCATTTTATAGAAGTCATTTGTATTTCAAAATTTGCACTCGGCGTGAGAACCGTATTCATGTATATTATCTGAAAAGCGTGAAAGCATATTCGCCTATAAGAAGACACGATCTTTTACTTAGCGTATGCAACAACTGTTTTACTGTACTGTCAAATGGGGCAGAGATCCGTAGTCTAATCCTCCCACTTTCTAATTTAAGTATAAAAATACTCGCGTGAAATTTTTACTTTTATTTTTAAGTCTGCAGCATTTATCATTAGTATGTCTTCCTTAAGAACACGTTTCGAATCAGATATATTCACGAAAATAAATCTAGCTATAAAACCTATTACTGTAACTAACATTATTGTAAAGGGTCGAAAGATTAGGGGTAGCATTCTAAAGATATTATTTCAGTGGACGCAAAAAGATTTATTCACTTCAATCAATAAATTAAAATAGCAATAATTTATACATTAAAATACAAAACAATAAATGAAGGGAACACAGAATTTAAAAAGAATGATAAAAAGTGGAAAAAAAATTAAAGAATGATAGAAATGCATGTTACCTGTCTTAATCCATCGCATTCATTGAATCACGCAGTTGAAGAAAGTCAAGTCCAAACTCCTACTCCTTTCACAATTCAGATACCTAAAAAAAAAATGGGGCAACAACCCTCGTATACACAGTAACGTACAACATAAAATAGTATTTGTGTACACAGTAACATACATATCTATCACGGGAGGGCAAACTAATTTTAAAAAATAATGATAAAAGTAAAAGGTAAAAAAATATTATATTAATTTAAATGAATTACTTGTAACGTATCTTAATTTGCAACATTTTTCAAGCGTTCAGTATTTTGTCTGTCTCACTCGCTTGACATGTCAAGGGAAAACTCCGCATCACAAGATGACAAGCGGAGCTCGCGAATATACTTGAACTCACCTGACGGTAAGTCAACACTGTTCCTGCCCGCAAGGAGCATGACGAGGTTGCGTAAATCGCGTTTCCCGTACCATGTCAGAGAACACTTTACTGTTGACTTTCGGAGTTACATAACACTGAAAAATATAATACGCCTGCCTATCACATTATCGTTGTCTTGTCGAGATGAATTGTTCTGCCTTGCTTAACATTGTTTAGCATCCGACCTTCCCTGCAATAGTACGACCGATGTTCACTCTGTGTTTGTGATATACACGAACTTTATTTTCATATTTTTTTTTGTAATTGGAAATATTAATACACTTTCGCAGAAACTAACAGTATCATTTTATAGAAGTCATTTGTATTTCAAAATTTGCACTCGGCGTGAGAACCGTATTCATGTATATTATCTGAAAAGCGTGAAAGCATATTCGCCTATAAGAAGACACGATCTTTTACTTAGCGTATGCAACAACTGTTTTACTGTACTGTCAAATGGGGCAGAGATCCGTAGTCTAATCCTCCCACTTTCTAATTTATGTATAAAAATACTCGCGTGAAATTTTTACTTTTATTTTTAAGTCTGCAGCCTTTATCATTAGTATGTCTTCCTTAAGAACACGTTTCGAATCAGATATATTCACGAAAATAAATCTAGCTATAAAACCTATTACTGTAACTAACATTATTGTAAAGGGTCGAAAGATTAGGGGTAGCATTCTAAAGATATTATTTCAGTGGACGCAAAAAGATTTATTCACTTCAATCAATAAATTAAAATAGCAATAATTTATACATTAAAATACAAAACAATAAATGAAGGGAACACAGAATTTAAAAAGAATGATAAAAAGGGGAAAAAAAATTAAAGAATGATAGAAATGCATGTTACCTGTCTTAATCCATCGCATTCATTGAATCACGCAGTTGAAGAAAGTCAAGTCCAAACTCCTACTCCTTTCACAATTCAGATACCTAAAAAAAAAATGGGGCAACAACCCTCGTATACACAGTAACATACAACATAAAATAGTGTTTGTGTACACAGTAACATACATATCTATCACGGGAGGGCAAACTAATTTTAAAAAATAATGATAAAAGTAAAAGATAAAAAAATATTATATTAATTTAAATGAATTACTTGTAACGTATCTTAATTTGCAACATTTTTCAAGCGTTCAGTATTTTGTCTGTCTCACTCGCTTGACATGTCAAGGGAAAACTCCGCATCACAAGATGACAAGCGGAGCTCGCGAATATACTTGAACTCACCTGACGGTAAGTCAACGCTGTTCCTGCCCGCAAGGAGCATGACGAGGTTGCGTAAATCGCGTTTCCCGTACCATGTCAGAGAACATTTTACTGTTGACTTTCGGAGTTACATAACACTGAAAAATATAATACGCCTGCCTATCACATTATCGCTGTCGTGTCGAGATGAATTGTTCTGCCTTGCTTAACAATTTTTAGCATCCAACCTTCCCTTGCAATAGTACGACCGATGTTCAATCTGTGTTTTATGATATACACGACCTTTATTTTCATATTTGTTTTAATTGGAAATATTAATACACTTTCGCAGAAACTAACAGTATCATTTTATAGAAGTCATTTGTATTTCAAAATTTCCACTCGGCGTGAGAACCGTATTCATGTATATTATCTGAAAAGCGTGATAGCATATTCGCCTATAAGAAGACACGACCTTTTACTTAGCGTATGCAACAACTGTTTTACTGTACTGTCAAATGGGGCAGAGATCCGTAGTCTAATCCTCCCACTTTCTAATTTATGTATAAAAATACTCGCGTGAAATTTTTACTTTTATATTTAATTTTGCGGCATTTATGATCAGTATGTCTTCCTTAAGAACACGTTTCGAATCAGATATATTTACGAAAATAAATCTAGCTATAAAACCTATTACTGTAACTAACATGATTGTCAAGGGTCGAAAGTTTAGGAGTAAGGATCCTAAAGATATTATTTCAGTGGACGCAAAAAGATTTATTCACTTCAATCAATAAATTAAAATAGCAATAATTTATACATTAAAATACAAAACAATAAATGAAGGGAACACAGAATTTAAAAAGAATGATAAAATGTGGGAAAAAAATTAAAGAATGATAGAAATGCATGTTACCTGTCTTAATCCATCGCATTCATTGAATCACGCAGTTGAAGAAAGTCAAGTCCAAACTCATACTCCTTTCACAATTCAGGTACCTAAAAACAAAATGGGGCAACAACCCTCGTATACACAGTAACATACAACATAAAATAGTATTTGTGTACACAGTAACATACATATCTATCACGGGAGGGCAAACTAATTTTAAAAAATAATGATAAAAGTAAAAGATAAAAAAATATTATATTAATTTAAATGAATTACTTGTAACGTATCTTAATTTGCAACATTTTTCAAGTGTGCAGTATTTTGTCTGTCTCACTCGCTTGACATGTCAAGGGAAAACTCCGCATCACAAGATGACAAGCGGAGCTCGCGAATAGACTTGAACTCACCTGACGGTAAGTCAACGCTGTTCCTGCCCTCAAGGAGCATGACGAGGTTGCGTAAATTGCGTTTCCCGTACCATGTCAGAGAACATTTTACTGTTGACTTTCGGAGTTACATATCACTGAAAAATATAATACGCCTGCATATCACATTATCGTTATCTTGTCGAGATGAATTGTTCTGCCTTGCTTAACATTGTTTAGCATCCGACCTTCCCTGCAATAGTACGACCGATGTTCACTCTGTGTTTTATGATATACACGACCTTTATTTTCATATTTGTTGTAATTGGAAATATTAATACACTTTCGCAGAAACTAACAGGAACCTTTTATGAAAATCATTTGTATTTCAAATTTTGCACTCGGCGTGAGAACCGTATTCATGTATATTATCTAAAAAGCGTGAAAGCATATTCGCCGATAAGAAGACACGATATTTTACTTAGCGTATGCAACAACTGTTTTACTGTACAGTCAAATGGGGCAGAGATCCGTAGTCTAATCCTCACACTTTCTAATTTATGTATAAAAATACAGGGGGTAGGCCCCCCTAGTTTATGTATAAAAATACTCGCGTGAAATTTTTACTTTTATTTTTAAGTCTGCAGCATTTATCATTAGTATGTCTTCCTTAGGAACACGTTTCGAATCAGATATATTTACGAAAATAAATCTAGCTATAAAACCTATTACTGTAACTAATATGATTGTCAAGGGTCGAAAGGGGGTAGCATTCTAAAGATATTATTTCAGTGGACGCAAAAATATTTATTCACTTCAATCAATAAATTAAAATAGCAATAATTTATACATTAAAATACAAAACAATCAATGAAGGGAACACAGAATTTAAAAAGAATGATAAAATGTGGGGAAAAAAATTAAAGAATGATAGAAATGCATGTTACCTGTCTTAATCCACCGCACTCCATGAATCACGCAGTTGAAGAAAGTCAAGTCCAAACTCCTACTCCTTTCACAATTCAGATACCTAAAAAAAAATGGGGCAACAACCCTCGTATACACAGTAACATACAACATAAAATAGTATTTGTGTACACAGTAACATACATATCTATCACGGGAGGGCAAACTAATTTTAAAAAATAATGATAAAAATAAAAGATAAAAAAATATTATATTAATTTAAATGAATTACTTGTAACGTATCTTAATTTGCAACATTTTTCAAGTGTGCAGTATTTTGTCTGTCTCACTCGCTTGACGTGTCAAGGGAAAACTCCGCTTCACAAGATGACAATCGGAGCTCGCGAATGGACTTGAACTCACCTGACGGTAAGTCAACGCTGTTCCTGCCCGCAAGGAGCATGACGAGGTTGCGTAAATCGCGTTTCCTGTACAATGTCAGAGAACATTTTACTGTTGACTTCCGGAGTTACATATCACTGAAAAATATAATACGCCTGCCTATCACATTATCGTTATCTTGTGGAGATGAATTGTTCTGCCTTGCTTAACATTGTTTAGCATCCGACCTTCCCTGCAATAGTACGACCGATGTTCACTCTGTGTTTTATGATATACACGACCTTTATTTTCATATTTGTCGTAATTGGAAATATTAATACACTTTCGCAGAAACTAACAGGAACCTTTTATAAAAATCATTTGTATTTCAAAATTTGCACTCGGCGTGAGAACCGTATTCATGTATATTATCGGAAATAGGTGAAAGCATATTCGCGGATAAGAAGACACGATCTTTTACTTAGCGTATGCAACAACTGTTTTACTGTACTGTCAAATGGGAAAGAGATCCGTAGTTGAATCCTCCCACTTTCTAATTTATGTATAAAAATACTCGCGTGAAATTTTTACTTTTATATTTAATTTTGCGGCATTTATGATCGGTATGTCTTCCTTAAGAACACGTTTCGAATCAGATATATTCACGAAAATAAATCTAGCTATAAAACCTATTACTGTAACTAACATGATTGTCAAGGGTCAAAATACTAGGGTTAGCATTCTAAAGATATTATTTCAGTGGACGCAAAAAGATTTATTCTTTTCAATCAATAAATTAAAATTGCAATATTTTATACATTAAAATACAAAACAATCAATGAAGGGAACACAGAATTTAAAAAGATTGATAAAATGTGAAAAAAAAATTAAAGAATGATAGAAATGCATGTTACCTGTCTTAATCCATCGCATTCATTGAATCACGCAGTTGATGAAAGTCTCGCGAATATACTTGAACTCACCTGACGGTAAGTCAACGCTGTTCCTGCCTACAAGGAGCATGACGAGGTTGCGTAAATCGCGTTTCCTGTACCATGTCAGAGAACATTTTACTGTTGACTTTCGGAGTTACATAACACTGAAAAATATAATACGCCTGCCTATCACATTATCGTTGTCGTGTCGAGATGAATTGTTCTGCCTTGCTTAACAATTTTTAGCATCCGACCTTCCCTGCAATACTACGACCGATGTTCACTCTGTGTTTTATGATATACACGACCTTTATTTTCATATTTGTTGTAATTGGAAATATTAATACACTTTCGCAGAAACTAACAGGATCCTTTTATAGAAATCTTTTGTATTTCAAAATTTCCACTCGGCGTGAGAACCGTATTCATGTATATTATCTGAAAATCGTGAAAGCATATTCGCCGATAAGAAGACACGATCTTTTACTTAGCGTATGCAGCAACTGTTTTACTGTACTGTCAAATGGGAAAGAGATCCGTAGTCGAATCCTCCCACTTTCTAATTTATGTATAAAAATACTCGCGTGAAATTTTTACTTTTATATTTAATTTTGCGGCATTTATGATCAGTATGTCTTCCTTAAGAACACGTTTCGAATCAGATATATTCACGAAAATAAATCTAGCTATAAAACCTATTACTGTAACTAACATGATTGTCAAGGGTCAAAATACTAGGGTTAGCATTCTAAAGATATTATTTCAGTGGACGCAAAAAGATTTATTCACTTCAATGAATAAATTTCAATCATGTATATTTCAATCATGTATGAATTTTATATATATATAATTTCAAAATATTAATACACTTTCGCAGAAACTAACAGGATCCTTTTATACAAATCATTTGTATTTCAAAATTTGCACTCGGCGTGAGAACCGTATTCATGTATATTAACTGAAAATCGTGAAAGCATATTCACCGATAATAAGACACGATCTTTTACTTAGCGTATGCAACAACTGTTTTACTGTACTGTCACATGGGGCAGAGATCCGTAGTCGAATCCTCCCACTCTCTAATTTATGTATAAAAATACTCGCGTGAAATTTTTACTTTTATATTTAATTTTGCGGCATTTATGATCAGTATGTCTTCCTTAAGAACACGTTTCGAATCAGATATATTTACGAAAATAAATCTAGCTATAAAACCTATTACTGTAACTAACATGATTGTCAAGGGTCGAAAGTTTAGGAGTAAGCATCCTAAAGATATTATTTCAGTGGACGCAAAAATATTTATTAACTTCAATCAATAAATTAAAATAGCTATAATTTATACATTAAAATACAAAACAATCAATGAAGGGAACACAGAATTTAAAAAGAATGATAAAATGTGGGAAAAAAAATTAAAGAATGATAGAAATGCATGTTATCTGTCTTAATCCATCGCAATCCATGAATCACGCATTTGGAGAAAGTCAAGTCCAAACTCCTACGCCTTTCACAAATCAGATACCTAAAAGAAAAACAAAACGGTGCGGCAACCCTCGTATACACAGTAACATACAACATAAATAGTATTTGTGTACACAGTAACATACATATCTATCACTGGTGGGCAAACTAATTTTTAAAAATAATGATAAAAATAAGAGATTAAAAAAATTATATTAATAAAAAAAATTACTTGTAACGTATCTTAATTTGCAAAAAATTTTCTCGTTTGCCTCTCGTGGAAGTATACGAGTGTGCAGTATTTTGTCTGTCTCACTCGCTTGATATGTCAAGGGAAAACTCCGCATCACAACATGACAAGCGGAGCTCGCGAATATACCTGATGGCAAGTCTACGCTTTTCCTGCCTACAAGGAGCATGATGAGGTTGTGTAATTCGCGTTTCCCGTAGCATGTCAAAGAACATTTTTCTGTCGACTTTCGGAGTAACATATCACTGAAAAATATAATACGCCTGCCTATCACAATATCGTTATCGTGTCGAGATAAATTGTTCTGCCTATCAATAAGATAATATTGTTCTCGAGATAAATTGTTCTTCTATTAATATACTTAATGAATTCATGCACATATACATGCAAGTGAGTACATGAATACATACATATATGCATGCATACACGTATGCACATGAATATTTACATATATACATGAATACATACATATATGCATATATACACATATGCACATGAATACTTATATGCGTACATGATTACATACATGACATGAAATCCTTGGCGAATGATTGGTGGCAGTATATAATACGATAGTATCAATTACATTCTGCTACTACAGTGATTATAAGCGACCATTATAATTAAAAACCATACTAAATGTTAATCGAAATCTGTGTATATGACATTAAATACATTTTTAAAAGGTAATTACAAAGAAAATTCACTAAAATTGTTAGATCAATAGGCGTAATAAATAAAACTCCACTTGATTAGATGAAAAAATATTCAAGGATTTTTGAAGAAAAGTTCATCTGTAAAAATAAGTTACCCAGTTATGTTTCTGAAATCCACAATTTGAACTTCGTAGACAGTATATTTATGTTCAAAAAGACATTGAAATTCTCCTTTTTTTTTGCACGAGAACGCTCTTTTCGGAAGAAATCTATATAAACTATATTCCGAAAATAAGATGTTTAAGTAATTACGTTACATCTATGATATTGTTGTGTAACAAGGACGAAAACAGATGAATATTGGGAATTAAGAATAAACAGAATACATCATTGTTGAAATTTTTTTATTATTAAAGAATAAAATATAATCAAATTTTCATGTAGTGTCACAATTCTTACAACAAATAAATATTCTTCAAATTTATAACATGCAATGGCCACCGTTTATAAGAGTCATCGATTAATAAAGGCAGGAATTTTTAATAGTTAATTAAAACTACATTAAAATTCGAAATCGCTAAAGCATTTTAAAGGAATTTTTACTTGAAAACATGCCAAATTTGCAGATATTCTTATTCAGTTATAAAGAAATCGAATACCATACCATTTTCTATTTTCTTAAAAAGACAAAGTATACATAACCACAAAATAAGATCACTAAATATAATTAAAATCTAGAGTAATGCTTAAGTGATACTAAAAGAAACAAACAAAAGGCTTATAAAAACCTTTTTAATGATCCAACATACGTTTCAATGCTCATTACGGCGTCATTTTCAAGAAAATATAATGATAAACAAAGTATTCTTGCAAGAAGTATGCAAGAATACTTTGTTTATCATTATAGTTTACTATTTCAAATCGTATAGCTCGTTCTCGTAGCGTATGCTTGTATTTGAATTTGATCTTGCTCTTTGTCGTGTAAGATTATTATTATTATTATCGATCCTTGTTTTGATCTTTGCCATATTCGTGTTGATAAAATGTCAGCGAAAAATAAAATTATTCATTCCAACGAACGAAATCTTATTTTAAAAGTGCTCCATTTTTTTGAGGAGGAAGCAAAGTTGGAAAATCCAAGGATATTCCTCTTAAACAAGCGCAGAAGAGGGCTGCTGCAGTAACTGGGAAATCGGTGCGAACAATTGCACGTATTAAGAAAGAAGCTATGCTTTCTCCAAGACTAAAATCCCCGGGTAAACGAAGGAGACCTCAAAAAAAATCGAAACGTATGTTTAAATGTAGATGTTTTTGATCTATGTGTAATTCGCCAAACAGTGAATGAGTTTTATAAAAGTAATAGGATGCCTACTCTGAATGCACTATTGCCTGCTATAAAAGAAAAAATTGAATTTCCTTGGAAAAAAAGAAGCATTGAGAAGAATCATGCCCAAAATTGGATTTCGGTGGAAACGCTGTGAAGATAAAAGCAAAATAAGTATGGAAAGGCAAGATATTGTGCATTGGCGATACAAATATTTACGGAAAATTAGGCAATATAGAAATAATAAGAGACCAATTATATATTTAGATGAAACATGGATCGACTGTAATATGTGTTTCGGAAAATGCTGGCAGCTTGGAAAAACTGGAGCATATGTTTAAAAGAATGCAGGAAGCCGATTGATCGTCGTACATGCCGGTAATGAAGATGGTTTTGTACCAGGGGCAAGCTTGGTATTCAAATCTGGGACCACTTCAGGCGATTACTACGGTCCAGTGGCGAAGCCTTTGGTCATCGGTAGATCTGGCGATGACTAGAGAAAAATAAAGACAGCATAAACCGTTTTAATTTTATGCAAACATATTTTTAAGTGTTTTTTATTTTTTTCCCCTTAATTTTTGGGCTAAAGACGATGTGATAGTAGTGTTAATTCCGCTTTTTTAAATTGATATTTAGTGCTGCCATCTCTCGCTTTTCAAATGTAGCGGCCAAACTGGATCGTAACTTCTAATTTGCTACAAGGATTCGCTCACATTGCCGAATCTGGTCTTGCTTGGGAACTCATATTCTCAACCCCTCGCGACCAATTAGGCTGCGCAAGTATTTCCCAGTTTCCAAGAAACATCGCAGCTAGTCATCTCTAAATTTTACGAATCCGTTCTTCGTGCATTCAGAGGAAAATTTGTGCGTATATTTCATTTTTACGCTTATTCCATTTTTGAATTATTCCAAATGAAATCTGTTTTTTTTAAATACTACAAAGTGCGGTATTTTATTCTTTAATAAGGCTATTAAATTAAAACAGATGAATAATTTAAGGATTTTTATTTTATTTTTTCAAAATAGTATAAATAGATTGATTGAACAATTTAGTAATTTTTTTCTTCATAAATTAAATGTTTTCTCAAAATTATCATATTTAATATGTTGTGGGTACATTAATGCGATTATTTTATGAATTAACCATCTACTATTCCTGTTTTTTACCCCTTTCGAGTCCGAATTATTTTTTAATTTTTGGAAAAATTACTTTTACATTAATAATACTAAAAGTAGTTATCCAGATCACAAAAGATAAGGCTTACTTAACGACTGTAGTTATTTTGCTTAATATATAGGTTAATAGTATATAGTATAATATAGTATATTTACTTTTTGATTCATATAACAATGGAAAAACATAGAATTTTCGACGACATTTGGAAAATGTTGGCTTTAAAAAGAATCCCTACCTATAAAAGATCCACCTAAACTCAAGATCGTATGAATAATCTTTTTTGTTACAATTAAAAAAAGAAATGTTGGAGCTACTGAAACAGAAGGAAATTTTTATAATCTTTTATTGAGATGATTTTCCACAAAATGCAAAGACTGGATTACATTTATAAATGAAGTGTTAGTCATAGTATTAAAAAAAATCCCTGACGGCTCGGCCTACAGGCACAGGTAGATTTCGAAGACGCAGACCGTGGGGCACCTGTTTGTTGGAAATTGCGGAAGAAATAACCTTTTTGCCATGATGCCGCAGTTGGGTTCCATAAGGGACCGCCCACTTCGAAATCTAACTTGTTCGCAGGCGGAGCCGGCAGAGATTTTTTTTTTTTTTTTTTTTTTTTTTTGGCTATTAGGGTTGGTCCTATAAAAAACTTATCAATATAAAAGTTTTAGATAATAGTAAGAGGATTTATAATAAATTTAAGCGGATTTGACATCTTGTAAATTGACGAAGTTATGAATTTTTTTCTTCTAAAACCCCCCTTTCCCCTCCCCCTGGAGGCCATTTTTAATGATATCAAAAATCTGTTATATATAAATTTCCGGCCCTGTTCCTAGAAGTAATAATAACTTTAAACGGATTCGATACGTATCATAACTAAGACGTTATGGGTTTTTTTCTGTTTTCACAAAAAGCCCCCCTCCCCATTCCCCCCCCCTTTGGTTCGATTTTGCCCATTAACGAACTTGACCGAGATTTTATGCCCCTCGATTTTATGTATCAGTTTGGAAGAGATTTGTGAAGAATTATTCGAGTTATCGTGTCCATAAAAAAGTGACATAGATAGATAGATAGATAAAGTTTTGAACTGAAGGTGGTTTTGGGTTCTGAGAGTCATAATCGGCGTAGATATGCAAAAATTTTTCAAAAATTCCAACTTAGGGGAGAATGTAATAGGTAGTATTTCTTACGAAATCTACCTAAAAGAAAAGAAGATGCAGATTGTAATATTTTTGTTCATTTACAGGAAATAAAATGTTTGTTAAACTTATGTTTTTTTTTTTTTTTACATCAATTGTAAAAAACACTTTTCAATAAACAGAAAATGTGGAATGTTTTCGATGCGGTAATGGGTGCGTCGCTAGAAGATTGTGAACTAGCGATGACCATCACGAAACCTCACGCCTCGCCACTGCCACGGTCAAATGAATTTCGACAATTTTTCAAAGTGGTTGAAAGAAAAATTGCTTCCAAACATACCTGCCAATAGCGTAATTTGTATGGACAATGCTCCTTACCATACTAAAGTTTTGAATAAAACACCATCAAAATATGCCACAAAAAAAGAGCTGTCTTTGTGGTTAACAGAGAAACAAATTCCTCACAATATTGAGATGAGGAAAATAGATCTGTATGATTTGGTAGCCGCAAATGCATCCCCCACAAAAAAGTACTGTGTGGATGAATTTTTAAAAGACAGAGGCCATGATGTATTAAGAATATCACCATACCACTGTAATTTGAATGATATAGAATTTGCCTTGACTGCTACTAAATTATATATCAGAGGGAGAAATGTCAATTCCGAACTCAGTTTAGCTGAAATGAAAAAATTGACTTTCGAAGCTTTTTCTAGCATTACAAATGAGCAATGGTCGAAATATTGTGAAAGAATAATTAAAACAGAAAATGAATATTGGCAAACATATAATATAGTAGAACAAAGGATCGAAAATATCAGCTTTGTTGTAGGCGACGAAAGTGATGCTGATAGTTTAACCGAAACTGGCGAATCCGATATAAATTATAACAGCGATTCTACTCTAAGCGGAATGAAAATATATATGAATAATATTGAAATGTTGTAAGAAAAGTTTTCTTACAAGTTTTAGAAAGAAATATCTCTTTCTGAACTAAAAGTAAAACAGTCCTTTTCAGGACTAAAACAGTCCTTTTCAGGACTAAAACGAGTCCTTTCGGGGACAAAGCTCTATCCAGGGCGAAAATCAACAGAAAGAAAAATCACAAAACACATTTATTATACTTTAGGTCCTCATCCCCTTTTTTCTGTTATTTATTCTGAAAATTTCTTCGTAATATTCTATCCAAATACTTCTTATCTCTCAGGTAGATCTTATCTATGAGCGTCTGTTTCTTTTAATTGCTTTAAAATCGTCGTTCAGGTGGTTCTCAAAAGACCTGCTCAACAACGCGAAACTTTCTGACACATTTTAAAACAGAAAGGCATAAAAATTGCAAGCGTGACTCTTGAAACAATTTGTAATCTTAATGTGTTTTCTATTTTTTGATAAATAAATTTTTTATCGATTTATAAGCGATTCTTGTCACGTGATGACACTTTTCCCCCTTTCTCGTGCTGCGGCGTCGGAAAATCGCTTCAAAACGCCAACTTTGAAAATATTTTTTTAAGATCTTCTGCCTGTACCAAAAAATGGAAAACGTGTTTCGATTGCGTAGTTTCTGAATAAGAACTCCTGCCAATTTCATCCGTTTCCGAACAAAAATTAATTCAAAATTGTGTCAGAAAGTAGTTCATTTGGATTTGAGAACAGCCTTAAAAGCAATTTAGAGTTGTAATGTTTGGAAATCATAGGAAAAACTCAAGTCTCTATCTCTTAGTCATGCGAAGACACTTGCTAGCTAATGTTAAACCTGTGGCAGCATTCTTTTTAAATTTTCCGCTTGCATTTTAATATTTTAAATGATTTTTCTTTCTTGTATAGGATATCTGAGGTCGATCTCTTACCGGGCTAGTTTTCGATTTTGGGTTGCAGTTTTTTTTAATATATATATATATATATATACAAAGTTACTTTCAGTTTCGGACATGGTTCCGCAAATAAACTTTATAAAAAATAAAAAAAATAAAAAAAATAAAAAAAATGGAACCTAAATCGAATTGCGGAAGAAATGACCTTTTTGCCATGATGCGGCAGTTGGAACAGCCCACTTCGAAACCTAACTTGTTTGCAGGTGGAGCCGGCGGGGATTTTTTTTCTTTTTAATTTATTTATTTACTTTTGCTATAAAGGGTTGGTCCTATAAAAAACTTGTCAATATAAAAGTTTTAGATAATATTAAGCAGATTTGTAATAAATTTAAGTTGTGAATGGACTTTCTTCTAAAATCCCCCTCTCCCCCCCCCTCTTGGGGTCATTTTTAATTATATCAAAAATCTGTCATCATACACTGTAAAAAATGAAGTACTCAAAAATGAGTAAGTCCATGTACTCATTTCGAAATGAGTATTTTTGGATCAAAAATGAACATGTGCATTCTCAAAAATGAGTAAGTTCAGGTACTCATATCGAAATGAGTATTTTTGGATCAAAAATGAACATATGTATTCTAAAAAATGAGTAAGTTCATGTACTCATTTCGAAATGAGTACTTTTGGATCAAAAATGAACATATGATCAAACCCAACATACTTGTATATTTCAGAATGTGTAATGACGAAATTTCGGAGCCTAAAATATTATTTGAAGGAAAAACGAAGAATAAGAGAAATGAAAAGTGGATCTGGTTGTTCTGGATTTTCATCAAAGTGGATCCACTACAATACATTTACTCTTTTTTTTTCCTCACATTTTACATATTTCCTTTTTTTTCTTGATAGTACTTCAAAATTATGATTTTTTTTCCCACTAATTTTTTTAAAATTTATTTTAACTTTTTTAACGTGAGGCAATATTGTGTTATTTAAAAGTTTCATAACATAATATCTTTGCAAATTATAGCTATGCAAATTGGTATTAAACTAAACTGATTTGGCTTACAAATTTATGAATTACGCTAAAATTTATTATTTTATAAATTATAATTTTACAAAGTTTATAATTTTAGTATTTCAATCTATGATCTTTTCTAATGTCATTTTTATATTAATAATTCTTCGAACTGCCTGTTACTTCAGACATTATTTTAATCTTTAACACATATAGACAGGCACTGTACGTACATCTTTAAAAACATATTTAAAAACACATAACCCTCTATCCCTTCCTAACAGATGGCGCCAGATGCTGTTAGAAAGGGATAGAGGGGTTAGTTTCAAAGTAACTACCAACATTTGAGAAAGAGGCGTGACCACTCATAGTGCATTGGTCTAAGTCGTCAGGTTAGTAAACAGGACATCGCGGGTTCAATTCCTCGCATGGGCAAGGGTTGGTTAATTACTATAAACTCACGCAGGAATGGAAAAAATGAGCAGAAATGTATATATCCCTTATAAGGTTGTCCTCGCGAAGTAACTTTTTTTTTTATCCTATAAATTTTATTTTAACGACATAAAATTTTTTTAATTTGAATACATCCATGGGATCAAAAATGAGTACATAGCAGTTCATATTTGAATACATCCATGGGATCAAAAATGAGTACATGTGTTTCTCAATTTTGAGTACATTTGGATCGGAGCTATTTTGAGTATGTGACGTATTCAAAATTGAGTACTTTTTACTCAATTTTGAGTGCCCATTTTTTACAGTGTAAATTTTCGGCCCTTTTCCTAGAAGTAATAATAACTTTAAACGGATTCGATACGTATCCTAATTAAGAAATTCTGGGTTTTTTTCTGTTTTCACAAAAAGCCCCCCATCCCCCCCCCCCCCCATCCTGGTTCGATTTTGCCCATTAACGAACTTGACCGAGATTTTATGCCCCTTGATTTTATGTATCCGTTTGGAAGATATTTGTGCAGAATTATTGAAGTTATCGTGTCCATAAAAAAGTGACATAGATAGATAGATAAAGTTTTGAACTGGGGGTGGTTTTGGTTCTGGAAGTCTTAATCGGCGTAGATCTGCAAAAATTTTTCAAAAATTCCAACTTAGGGGAGAATGTAATAGGTAGCTTTTCTTACGAAATCTTCCTAAAAGTAAACACTCCCATAGGTTCAGTGATGTCGCTGGATTCTAAAAATTTGATTCGATTTTATTTGATTCGATTTTATTTGATTCGATATATAAAAACAAAAATATGCAAATTGGGATCATCAGAAGTATTTTCTACTATAGAATGTGATAAAGAGTTGGCTAATTTTATGTTTTTTATTATCATGAGTGAATGTTTTTGCTTAATTAATTTAATCTTTTTTAAATGTTATGTGAATAAATTCACGGATAATGGCTATTAATTTATATAAATGTCTAACATTTTAGAGTTATTAAGAAAGCAAAAGAGAGAGGGGGAGGGGGTACAAGGAATAGATTCATAAGTAATGTAAATATTTTTAAATTTCAAACACATCTTTTTAATTATAAAATTAATAAATTCATATTAAAATATTACTAAATGATCTACATTAATTATTTAAATATCCCTATTATTATTTAAAGTATTGTTATTAAGAACGGCCACAGTACCATAACGACCAGTAACGGCCACAGTACATTTATAAATAATACATTTTCACAAAATCCATTACCCTGTATGATTGTCGTTATTTAGGCTAACGCGCCAATTATGGATGCCAGTCTCCCTAGTACGCTACCGCCCTTTACCGATTATCCACAATAGAACCGTCCTTATCCCCGTGTTTGAAATGCCAAGATATCGGAGCAGTACCTATTTTTTTTTAAAGTAAGAAAATCACAGGTATAAGATTGCTTTATAATATGGAAAATAACAGTGAAAAATTGTAATTCACGTTACCAGACTTAATTGTCGGAGCTTTTGTCGCTTGTCATTGGAGATAAAATGTGATAGGACAATGTAGCCTATCTATCTTACTGGCACAGCAAATCGAGGGAAACCTTCGTCTTAATCGGTGGCAAGTGCAGTTCGTACAATACATCAACTCACCTGATGCTATGTTTATGCTGTTTGCTGTTCCTGCCCGCAAGGAGCATGGTGAAGTTGCGTAATTAGATTATGCCATAGCATGTCAAGGGGACTTTTGACGCTTGCCTTTCGTGAGAGTATGTCATTGTGCAATATAGTATGTCTGTATTTCTCATAAAGCAAATGGGGGGGAATCTCCTTCTCAATCGTTGACAAGTAGATGTCGGGAATATAATTCAACCGATCTGATGGTAACTCTACGCTATCTCTTAACTGCTAAGGATTATAAACCCCACTGAAGATTATAAAAAATATAGGATTTTATAGAAACTCTGTGCATTTTAAATTTGAACTCTGCGTAACAACTGTATTTATGTAATATTCTTTGAACTATACGATGACAGAATTTGAAGTAAAGATCCCTTGTTCACACGTTCGAAGTAATTTAAAAAAAAAACACTCGCGAGCAATTTACGCTTTTAACGAAAAATATATAGCATTCATGATTTATAATTATTCATGATGGACGTGAATTGACTCAAAATGTATTACGCGAACCATGCCAATCGTGGAAGATGTCAATGGGTTCTATTTAATGGTCATCGGCCAAACATTTTAGGAGGGGTAGCGTCACAAGGAAACTATTCGTGTGGATGCACAAAACCTTCACACATTTCATCAACGAAGGAAATTACGAATTGTGGGTCTAGTAACATACAAAAATATCAAGTTAGGGAAGTCAAAATTTGAAAGAAATTATAAATTGTGAAAAAATAAAAGAGTGTTAGAATTGCGTGATACCTGTTTCAATCCTGATTCCATGAAACACGCCGTTAGAGAAAGTCGGGAATAAACACTCTTTTCACAATTCAAAGACCTAAATAGTAGAGAGAAACGGGGCAACCACTCTTTAATACAAAGTAGCATGCTAGTAATACATCATTTGTATATATTCAGTAACATTCAAAACTATCAAAGAAGGGCAGATAATATTTGAAAAGAATGGTAAAATGGGGGGGGGGCGGGATCAAAGACTAATAGATTTACCTGTTACAAATAATAATTTCAGATATATTCAGCGTTTTCATTGATAGCTAAAATTTATGTATAATATGTGGTGTGCAAAATTTCTACATAGCATATAATCAATCAATCTGATCAAAAGTAGTCAAATCCTGGATTTTAAACATTTCGCGCGTAGTCGTAAGATGAAAAAAATGTAATGTAATGAAGAGTGAAGTAAAGTGATTGGATATGATTCATTCGCTATCTGTAGTGAAATCGCAACCCATAATCATTCACATATTCTGATTATGGTCAATATAAGACTGTGAAAACAGACAACAGGATAATATTTTCAGAGTAAAGCTGTAGTTTAATCAGTTTAAATACAAGAGGTTTCTGGATTCCGGCATTAAGAATACTTTAATTATAGGCATACACATCGGATGTGTGTTTACCCAGTTGTGTGTATTTCTGTAAAAGATTCTATTTGGTTCCTTAGTATGTATAAACGCTATTCTACTGTGATATTTACAAGGGACAATTTTAAGTTTAAAAAAGGTATTCCAAAAACCAATCCAAATTGCCGTATAAAAGTAAATTATACATTTAAAAATTATTAAAACAAAGATGGCATAAAGTTATTAGATTACAAAAACATAATAAATAAAATATAACCTGATTTGATACGAAATTCTTTAAAAGTGCTTTGGCAAAACTATCTAATCCAGATATGTTTTTGACATCCACAAGTATAGACGTTCAATTTCACAAAGACAGTTCGCTTTTCTTCAGACAAAAACGTTTTGTTATTTTAGGGGGGAAAAAAACCTACAGTTATTTCCAAAACTTACTATGTTCCAGTAATTAAGTTTCACGGATGAGATTACTGTGAATATAGTAGCAAACAGAGAAAAATTCTGATTTTTGAATGAACAATGTATACCTTTGTTGGAAGTTTCTCATTGTTAAGTTATAAAACGCAGCAACAATGTTTATAACATCTTAATTGTATCAACAATCATACATTGTATATAGCAAATATCTTAAGGGTATTTAATTCTTAAAAAAATACTTGTCCCGCTCAATAACGTGAATTTCTCTAACACAAATGTGGAGACATTTTGTTATGAAAATTTCGAGCTATTATTCTGAAGTAATTTCTAATCGAAACAATTCATTCATTGTCCTATAAATGTATTACATATCGATAGAGAATCGATTGTTTTTAAATTGCGACCTTACATGGAATGCATGTCCTCGAAAATCGGCCAAAATGTGAATGTCCTCAAAATTCGATCAGACATATAATTAAATTAATAATACACATATGAAAACATAGATAAAATGAATGAATACATACATACATATACATGTGAATGCATGTGAATATGTGAATAAATGCATATGAAATCATGCATACACACATATGTACATGAATATTTACTTACATCCATAAATTTTATGCATAACATGAAATCTTTAGCTAATAATTACTGGCAGTGGTGGATAGTACAAAAGTACCAATTACGCTTCGCCACTATGGAATTTTCAAGGGATCATTATAACTAAAAGGCACTACAAATGATAATCAAATTTGGTATATATGACATTAAACACATTTTTCTTTAAAGTGATAACAAAGAATATCCAATTAAGTTACTAGATCAAATAAGCAGTGTCCTCGCTTAAACTAAATGTCCTCGCTTCCTAAATAAATAAAACATCACTTGATACGATGAAAAATTATGCATATTTTCCCGAAGAAAATTGCATCTGTAAAAATAACTTACCAGTTATGTTTCTGAAAGGCACGATTCGAGCTTCTTTTCAATGACATATCTTTTGATAAAGGCATCGAATTTCTCCTCTTTTTTTAGTGAGAATGCTCATTGGAACTAAAACTATATAAACTGCATTCCGAAATTAAGGCGTTTAAGTAATTATGTTACACGTCTTGGATTGCTGTGTAACATGGGAGAAACAGATGATCATTGTGATTTAAGAATTAAAAGAACAGATTACTTTTGGAAAATTTTGATTGTTAAAGAATAAAATGTATCAACAATTCATGCAGTTGCATAGTTGTTCCAACAAAGATATATTCTTAAAATTCATTAACATGGAATGGCTATCGTTTATAATAATCACTGATTAATAAGCACAGGCATTTTTTAATTGCTAATTAAATCTGCATTAAAATTCAAAATGTCTATTTTTAGCACATTCACGAAGTAATCTTATTTGTAAGAACACCAAAGGATCAAGGTCCATAAGCCGTGTTTTTTGCCCATGAAATAAAACTAAAATTCGATTTTGTTATACTGACTTAATTCTTTCACTTTTTAATATTAGAAGTTTTATCCTATATGATTTCATCAATAGTTTTTGCATTTTGTTCGGATTTATATGACTTCACAAGCTCAAAGTTCGTATTATTCGTAGTTTTGATGAAAAATACGCAATCTCTCCTAATTTCACCTCAATTATTTATATAAGTGCAATCGTGCAACACTTTCTTCTTTACATATATTATAAACTACATCAAAATGTACAATATGTGTAAAAATACAAGTGTTGCAAAGCTGCGCTGATAGTAAAATATTAAAAATAGAGAGTCAAATAACCGCATTCCCTCACGTCACTAAGAGACTTTAGGATGCAGCAACGTGTTTAAACGTGCTAAAATGAGCGTAACTATTGCTAATGTGAAGGAATGCAGTTATTAGCAATAGTTACATTCATTCTAGCGCGTTTAAACACGTTGCTGCATCCTAAAGTCTTAATCCTTAAGTCTTTAATCCTAAAGTCAGTTACTTAACTCTCTATTTTCAATATTTTACTATCAGCGCAGCTTTGCAACACTTCTATTTTTACACATATTGTACATTTTGATGTAGTTTATAATATATGTAAAGAAGAAAGTGTTGCACGATTGCGTTCATATAAATAACTGAGGTAAAATTAAGAGAAATTGCGTATTTTTCATCAAAAACTACGAATAATACGAACTTTGAGCTTGTGTAAGTCATATAAATCGGAACAAAATGCAAAAATTATTGTTAAAATCATACAGAATAAACCTTCTAATATTAAAAGGTGAAATAATTGTCATTATAACAAAATCGAATTTTAGTCTTATTTCATGGGCCAAGAACATGGCTTATGAACCCTGCCTGATCCTTTGTAGATATCCTTATTCAGATATAAACAAATCGAATATAATTTTCCAATTTCTTATGAAGTCAATCGATCTTTCAGAAAATTACGTTAAAGTTAATATTTTGATAAGCACATCGTGGTAAGGCAGTATAAGTATTATTCATCGTAAAGCAATGAATTATAAATCAAAATACAACAGATTTTTCCAATAAGGAAAAACGCTATTTGAATCCAAATCACTTCAATTAGTCATGCCATAAAATTTCACACAAAAAAAAGTAAGCCCAGAAGATTCACTATTTTAGTCGTTGAAAAAAAAAATTTAAGCAGACGTAACTATAGTATTAAACTTACTCATTGGTCAGGACTAGAGATGGGAATGCTCGAAAAAAAACGGAAACTTTGGGGAAAAAATGTTTTTTTTTTTCTCTTTTTTTCCAAAGGTGTATTTTTCAATTTTTCCAAATAGGAAAAATTTAAATTTAATTTATAAAATAATACATTCAAAATTTTATTGTGGCTGCATTCTGATATTTTTTTAATGTTCAGTGTATCGCAGGAAAATGTTAACCATGAAATAAATGATCTGTAAGCAGTTTAGGAAGAACTTCAGTCCTTTAAAGGACCCTTCACAAAATTCGGAAAAAGAAATGACGATGAACAGCTGAAATCATCCATGAATCTATTATCTAGCTGTATGAAGGAAGTTATTAAAAATATCTAAATAGGAACCTAAATATAATGATAATTTCTATTCACAAAAGTTTGATTATAATTTTTATGACAAATTTATAAGATCTTTTTTTTTTTTTAAAGGCAATATTTTTTATACAAAGGTTTACAAAAACAGGATCGCGTGAAAAAAAAGTAAGCAGACCCATGCAATTTCTCTTGTTAAAAATGAAAATCCGTGTGCAAAATTATTTCAATACCAATAGATTAAAAATTGAATATAAAATTTAAAACACGCATTTATTTTTATTGGCATAGCTGCGGTTTTTAATGTAATCAGATGATAATCTGGAGAAATATTTAACTATTATTAGAAACAAATTATTTTTTAATAACATGTAATTGAAATTATTTAGTCTTTTCAAGCTTTTTGCTCTTCTCTTCCTGTTATTTAAAATATAGATTCTAAGACTTGTCTAACTGTATTTCTTTATAAATATAAATGCATACAAATAAACATTGCAAAGAAAATGTAAATTTTCTGTGAAAAATTTAGTTGAAAACAATTTTTATAAATATTCAAAAATCCACCTGTTTTATAACTTTCATTAACAAAATATACATACGTATATACAGGGTGGTCATAAAAAACTTTGCCGATATATGGAGCACTAGCACAACCGATCGAGGTGAGATTTCAGATATAGCCATTCAGAGGTATGAGCTCGGGATTCTGTGAACAGCAACAAATTGGCTCTCACGGTTACAGTTATAGCTACAAAAACTCGAAATTTTCAAATGGCAACGCCCATTTTTTTTCATCGCAAAATGTTCAGCACAAGCGAAAACCCTAAATAGCGTTGGAACGATATGTGTATCGCAATAAATGGACGCGTTATGCACGCACAAAAACAACTCTGCGAACGGCCGAAAAAAACACGATCAGTGCGCACGAAGAAAATTTGCATATGACAGAGGCAAAACAACAATCACGGAACGCCGTTCGCCAGATAGTCAGTGTAGAAAACGGATAAAAAGTGGGGTAGGAATGTTAATTCTTCAGTCGGGAGCACGCTAATTAGCCCAGTCAAATTGTAGTTTGAGGTGGAAAATTCTGGTGTAATTGTTTTTAGTGGCTTATTTTATGTTTTTGGGGGTGCTGAATACGAATCTGAAGTTGTCCAACAAAATTGTTTTCGGCAAATTTGTTTTTTTTTACAAAAAACCTGTAAAAAACGGACTTTTTTCGGTTTTTTCAAAATAACTCCAAAATTGTGCATTTTGCGTGAAAGTGGGCAGTATATGAGTTAAAGAAAATAAAATTTCCTACATTTTATGTACTGACAGTTTTTTTCTATAACCAACGGTTTAGCCGTGAGAGTGCCGCAAAAACGGGTATTAAAAACAAACACTGTAAAAAAAATGGGAATTACGGCACTGTATGTAGATATAACATGGAAACAAACCATTTAACGCAAATATTAATCATCAATGATATTAAAGGTTATATGATTGACTATATTTTATGCATTTAAAGTAGGGGAAAAGTGCGGTTTCGGCACCAGTGGAAGTTAGCAGCAGTGGAGCAGCTCCACCTACTTTCATGAGTCGAAGTTGCCCCTCCTCCGGAGAGTTCTTACTCTATGAGGTGATAAAATTTCGTAATAAGAGGTAAAATTAGGTAGAGGAAGTAAAACTAGGTAAAATCAGCGAAAAACAGTACTTTTCGGAAAATGGCAAAAAACACATTTTTTTACAGCCTTTCTGTTCATAAGACCTAAAAATAAACATTTCACTGTATACATTATACTATACTTTAAAAAAGTAGATAAAATTCTCTACAATTTATGTGCAAGTAATTTTCTTGGACATTGAATAGTTATGAAAAAGGCAATGACGAATGCACGAAGTAGTCATCCGCCTCCTTATTGAAGGCAAATAACTTAAATGCATCATTATACATGTGTGCAGATATGTAAAACGTTGATATGATACTAAGGATTATATTATTGACTATATTTTATGCATTTAAGGTAGGGGAAAAGTGTGGATCCGGTACCAGTGGAAGTTGGGAACAGTGGAGTAACAGGGGTCAATCATTTTCCTCAATTTGTGAAAGTTATGTGTCATTTGTTAAGTACAAATACAAATTTAGTGCTGTAGTTGTGTTCGATGGTTACCCTGAAGAAAGTTTCAGAGGTACTAAATGTATTGAGCGAGCAAGAAGATCACGCAAACAAACTTTAGTAGATTTGATGTTCGGCGAAGCAATTGTGCCTACAGTACCACAAGAAAAATTCCTAGGCAATATAAAAAACAAAGAATGTTTGATTTTAATGTTGAAAAATAAGTTTTCAGCAGCTGACATTCACACAAAACAGGCACGAGAAGATGCGGATACACTGATTATCACAACAGCAAGGGACCTTGCGCAACAACATAACTCTGTAGTTATCGTGGGTGAAGACGTAGATTTGCTGGTGATCATGATTGGTCTCTGTAGGGGTATACATTCTAATGTATATTTTTTAAAGCCAGGCAAAGGGACAGTTTCACCACTCATTTTTTCCCCTGACTGCAAACTTGAACAATCGGTTGCTGACAACATATTATTTTTACATGCCATGAGTGGTTGTGATACTACTTCAGCCTTTTTTAAAGTGGGAAAGATGAGGTTTTTTCAGACTCTCAAAAGAAACCCGGCATTAATTAAAACCATTGAAATTTTTAAAGACTCTATGGCAGATGTTGACGCAATTACTGATGCTGGCAATCGTTTTTTGACTTCCTTGTACAAATTATCTGATAAGGAAACCACGTCATTAAACAAATTGAGGTATCTATGCTACCTTAAGTCTGCATACAAGGCATCAAGCCATTTGGCGTCCCTACCTCCTACTGAGGCTGCAGCTAAACAACATTCTTTAAGGGTGTATTTTCAAGTTCAGCAATGGCTTGGGAATTAAAAAAATCCTGAACAATTGTAACGTTGTTCGGGATTGGTGTGAAAATTAAAAAGACTAAGAAATATAAATTTGGAAAATGAAGAGGCAAAATTCAATGAAGTTAAAATTAAAGAAATGGTTTACAAACTGCCAATCCAAAACAACGTCACGGCACACGATCGTACAGTGGAAAATAATCCAATAATCGACATGAGAGTGAAATATATATAGCAAAAGAATTTAAGAACAAGGCCGGATAAACAATTAAATAAACTTCATTAAATAATTTGGAAAATATAGTTAAACTTAAAAATCGATTATTAGATTAAGATGTGAAATAACTAAAAGTAACACTCACCCAAGTCTCGACAATAAAAGAGGAAACTGACGTAAAACACACATAGAATTTTATTTACGAATTGCACGTAAATTACACATATAAAGGAAAATACTTAGTTGGCCAACCTTATAACAACATATTTATAGATCAATCATTCAATCAAATATTAATTCCATTACTTTATAAATATTTTAGATCACTGAGATGCAATTAACTTAATTATGTGATGTAATACTGTATTCATACTGAGAAGACATGAGCATCAGATTACTCCGTTAATGATAAATATGGCACATCTATACTTTTGTTAGGGAGAAATAATGTCTATTAAAATTGCACAAAAATGTTTATATACGTTGAATTTTTATATTGCAGATTGACCGCGGAATACAGTCTATGGCGTTAAAGGAGAAATTATCACGATTACTTGTCTTAAGAAAAATGTTACAGAGCAACTATATTACGATTGAACGAAAAGAAAATGTTTATATTCGTCGAAGATTATATTGAAGATTCACAGCAGAAAACAGTTAATGGCGTTAAAGAAGAAATTATCATGGTTGCTTGTTTTAAGAAAGATGTTTTCAGATCAACGAGGTTGGAATGTTCACAAATTTAAGTACACTCTAATGATATTCTAAGCTGAAGAAGAAGATAGCAGCATCCGGAGAAAGCTGATGGTAATTACTGGTATTATTAAAGAAGAAGGCGTTTAAGCGTTTCTCCTTAAAACTGTGAGTTTCGTTTATTCAAAAGAAATAAAGAGATCGTGCTGAAGGTAGCCTGAATCGCAGATGGAGATAGCAACATCGGTAGAACTAACGCTGTTGGCAGCCGGAACCGTAGATGAAGATATCAGCATCTGAAGAAAAGCTTAACATATCGCGTTATCTTAGCGATGAATGAAATTTAAATTTTTGAGTGAATAACTTGCATAGACGAGAGCATGGGCCGTAGAAGAAGAAAATCGCACGGGCGAAAAATTAGTCTTTTAAAGACGAAGAAAACACATAAGAAAAACTGCCGAAGTTAGTATAAGTCAGCATATCACCAGCGAAGATGCTAAGACAGCGATGATGACAGCGGCAAAAAACCCCGGCGAGACCCGAAGGTCCGCCCAATATATAGCGCGTCTAACTCTCTTAATCCCCAGTCGACAATTGACGAGAAACATGACTTTCAAAAATCAGTTAGAACTTTGAAAGCAAACCCTCAGCCAATGAGCATCGAGCATTATCGAGCGTTCGCTACGCAACGCAGAGTTGAGATGTATAGAAATCAAAGTTACTTCTGAATGGCAACGATGACGTGAAAATACCCGGATGGACTCGGAGTTGGAATAGCGTCCTCACCGGAGTGCGATGAACTGTAAGCTATTTCTTCCGAGAAATCCTGTCACGTGATCGTAAACAACAAGTATTTTGGGGAAGATGCGCATACAAAATGTCTATATTTCTGCAAAACAAAACGCGCGATCTTTGAAAAGAGAATTTAATAAATACTTTCTCTTGCCATAACTTCCGAACTAAGTAACGTATTAAAAAAACTGTAAATGGATTCTTGAAGTAAAAATTTAGATCTATAGATTGAATATGGTTTTAATACAAAATATTTAATATTCAATAATTATGATTTTCGTTTTTGGACTTAGAAATATTTCATGATTGGTTGTTATGATACACGGAAAACGTATCTTTTACTGAGAATAATTTTACTAAATATTATATTAATGATTTTAATAATTAAAACATTTGATTTATTGATTAATATTATTATTTAATAACAGAATAAAATTACTTTAACGAAATATTTGAAAGTTTAGAAAGAAAAAGGACTTTAAAGAAAAATGATTATAAAATTAAGTTAAGTGATTAATTAAAATAGATTAATGAATTAAATTAGCATAAATTAATACAGAAACAATGTACGGTGGCGTAACAACAATGGGGTTGGAAAAGCATCAAAGATGGTCTAGAGCTAATAACCACGCTAGAGCCACCAGTTCCTCAAGCCGTCCTAAAACTCATTTCTTACAAATACAAGAAGACATACCATAAAAACTGTGGATGTAAAAAAAGCAGGCCTCAACTGCCCTAATATGTGTCTGAACTGCGAGAGCAGTTGTAATAACTTGCCTAATATTGAAATAGAAGAAAACGAGGATGACCCAGAATACCCTGAAGTACTTGAAGGTAATTATACATAAATCATTCCATTTCACATTTATTTTTTCATTCATTTTTAATTTGGTGTGGTCAAAATGTGTATCCCAATACAGTGTGCATAACTATTCAGTTTTTAAACAATTAAAACTAAGTCATTAATTATTTTTTAAAACGCTAGTACGTAGTATAGGGAGCTTTTTTGCTCACTGATTTGGGGTCCAAAAGTGACCGATTCCTGAAATGAGCTGTAAAAGAGGGCTGATATTAAAAAGAGGTAAAAATAATATGATAAAATGCTGTATGAATCTTAACTTAGTTATAATTAATTCCACCGTTTTAAAAAATATTGTACGCACCAGTTCTTTTCCGGAGCATAAGTTTCGATCCTCGGGACAAAAACGGCTTTTCGCGCCCGTATGCGTAAATAGCTATTATATAATTAATTTCTTTTTTATAGGTGTAGAAGACTTAGAAGGCATACCATCAGAAACCATGAAACCATTGGCCAAGAGGGACTCGGTTTGACTGACAAGTTCATTTCAATGTCAATAATAATTTAATAATTAATATTGTATAAAATACATACCTACTTATTTTACTATATTATTTAACATTAAACAGTTTTCATACTAATCAATCGTGACTCACTATTTATCATTTTTTGTACCTATATAACGTAACATTAACGTTTTACATATCTGCACACATGTATAATGATGCATTTAAGTTATTTGCCTTCAATAAGGAGGCGGATGACTACTTCGTGCATTCGTCATTGCTTTTTTTCATAACTATTCAATGTCCAAGAAAATTACTTGCACATAAATTGTAGAGAATTTTATCTACTTTTTTAAAGTATAGTATAATGTATACAGTGAAATGTTTATTTTTAGGTCTTATGAACAGAAAGTCTGTAAAAAAATGTGTTTTTGCCATTTTCCGAAAAGTACTGTTTTTCGCCGATTTTACCTAGTTTTAATTCCTCTACCTAATTTTACCTCTTATTACAAAGTTTTATCACCTTATAGAGTAAGAACTCTCCGGAGGAAGGGCAACTTCGACTCATGAAAGTAGGTGGAGCTGCTCCACTGCTCCTAACTTTCACTGGTGCCGAAACCGCACTTTTCCCCTACTTTAAATGCATAAAATATAGTCAATCATATAACCTTTAATATCATTCATGATTAATATTTGCGTTAAATGGTTTGTTTCCATGTTACATCTACATACAGTGCCGTAATTCCCATTTTTTTACAGTTTTTGTTTTTAATACCCGTTTTTGCGGCACTCTCACGTCTAAACCATTGATCATAGAAAAAAACTGTCAGTACATAAAATGTAGGAAATTTTATTTTCTTTAACTCATATACTGCCCACTTTCACGCAAAATGCACAATTTTGGAGTTATTTTGAAAAAACCTAAAAAAGTCCGTTTTTTTACACGTTTTTTGTAAAAAAAACAAATTTGCCGAAAAAGATTTTGTTGGACAACTTCAGATTCGTATTCAGCACCCCAAAAAACATAAAATAAGCCACTAAAACAATTACACCAGAATTTTCCACTTCAAGCACATTTTGAACACAATTTTACTGGGCTAAATGCCGACCATTGGCCGTTCGCAGAGCTGTTTTTGTGTGTGCATGATGCGTCTGTTTATTGCGATACACGTACCGTTCCAACGCCCTATAGGGTTTTCGCATGCGCTGAGCATTTTGCGATGAAAAAAAATGGGCGTTGCTATTTGAAAATTTCGAGTTTCTGTAGCTATAACCGTAACCGTGAGCGCCAATTTGTTGCCGTTCACAGAATCCCGAGCTCATACCTCTGAATAACTATATCTGAAATCTCACCTCGATCTTTTGAACGGACCGGACCGGCCGCTAGAGCGCCATATATCGGCAAAGTTTTTTTATGACCACCTTGTATATTACTTTGATATTAAGAATCTAAAACTTAAACCAAAACATATAGGGTTGGTTTAGGTTTAGACTGGAAAGCTATACCAAAACTAAATACATGGAAAATGAAAATTCTAATTGTAAGAAAAAATATATGTTGCAAATTAGTACAAATTTTTAAGGAATGGAAGAGTTAAAAATGACAATATTTATAATGCCACAACTACAATAATTTGTTTCTTTAAAATGGCATCATTTACTATGCATATACTTAAACAATACTATGTTGAGGTGATATTTAATGCAATTTAAATTTTCTTTCAAACTGCAGTAATATTGGTTGAAACTCATAAGATTTTTTTTTTAATTATTTCTACAGGTAATTGAAGAAATGCAACTGAAAAATAATTTCAACAGATAGATGATATATTACAAACAATGGTGTTAAATTAAGTAAGAAAAGCTACTGTGAAAATTCTGAAACTGAAAGGCTAACTTTTAAAAGCTGACTTTTTTTTTTCTTTTTTGTAATATATTCATGTAAAGTGAAAAAAAAATATATATTTTTTAGTATGCAGAAATTTAAAAACTGTTTATTGTTTTATATTTTTTAAGAAAATGTAACTTATTTTTGAGAAACATTTGTAAGAAATCAATTTTTCCAAAATTTCCAGTTTTTCCAGAAAAAAACCGGGAAAAAACTGTTTTTTTTTTCGCTACTTCAAAATTTCCGAAAATTTTACATCTCTAGTCAGGACACATAAAACTTGTTTCATTTAACTATATTCATGTATAATTACCGAACTAGTATATATTTTGACCCCTGTTCAAACGAAAACTTTGTAAATTAAACGTACTTATACCATATTCTATAGATAAATAGTGAAGTGAGTGTAAAACAAATGTTTAATTAAAGATCATTTTACAGGAAATTTTAACATTGTACGTATAAACACTGTTTCATTGTGACATTTACAAGGGACCAATATGAATAAAAAACATTACAAAAGTTCATAAAAATACGAGTATGAGAGTAAACAAACTTTTCCAAATAAGAGCTTAAAAGTAAGGTGCAATAAGGTTATTTGATCAATAAAGCATAATAAATGAAACATCACCTGCTTAGGTATAAAATTGTAGAAGATTTCTCTATAAAAAGTGCATTTGTATAATTACCTTGCCGTGATATGTTTACAAAATCTAATATAGGAACTTTATATTCATTTTGATTTGGTCAATGTAATTCTCCTTTTTTTTAATGTTTTTTTAGACAAAAACGTTCTTATAAAAGAAAACTGCATACCTATTTTTTTTAAAGTAAGAAAATCACAGGTATAAGATTGCTGTATAATATGGAAAATAAGTGTAAAACATTGTAATTTAAGAATGAACAAAGTAAACCATTGTTGATATTTTCTTACTGTTAAACAATAAACTGCATCAACAATGAGTGTAATGTCATATTTGTTGTAACAATGAACTTTTCTTCAAATTCATGACGTGTAGTAACCACATTTTTAAAAATCAGTGGCATTTTACCTATTACAACTCTCTGAATTCCAAGGAACACACACTGTTTTCTCAATTCAGCTATCTAAGAAGCTGAGAGGAAACAGATAACCACATATATACACAGTGGAATAGAAACTAAAATAGGTACTTCTCTATTATTCCGTCGACCACTTTTCGTAATAAAAAACTATCGCCAAACTGTAGCACCAAATAAACGGGAGAACGTTGCCATTGAAATATCAAAATAAATAAATAAATAAAATATAAGAATTTAAGGACACAATTGTTATTTTAATTAATGAAATAACTAATAAATCAGTAAAACATAATGAAAAATACACGCAGATGTCGAATTAAAAACCACTTGATGACATACCAAACACATATAATGCTTCTGACATCAAGTAAATGGGACTGCATTTTTGGCGTTTAATCTTACAGTTTGGCGATAGTTTTTTGTTATGAAAAGTGGTCGACGGGATAATAGAGAAGTACCCTAAAATAGTATTCCTTTTACAAACACTCATTTTTACAAAACTATCAGGAAAGGGCACTCAAATATTGAATAGAATGTTAACAGGAGAGCAAATAAACTCAAAGATTGATATAGCTGCACGTTACCGGCCTTAACTGTTGGACCTTTTGTCGCTTGCCATCGGAGGAAGAATGTGATTGTACAATGTAGCCTATCTGTCTAATCACAGGCACAGAAAATCGAGGGAAAACTCCGTCTGAATCGGTTGCAAGAGCAGGTCACGAATATGCTTCAACTCACCTGATGGCATGTTTGATGCTATTCCTGCCCGGCAAGGAACATGGTGAAGTTGTGTAATTAGCTTATCCTATAGCATATCTAGGGGACTTTTGCTATAGCATATCAAGAGGATATTCCGTGAAAGTATGTCACTGTACATTCATCATCTATAATTATTCATGATGAACGTGGATTGGCACAGAATGTATTACGCAAACCATGCTAATAGTGGCAGATATCTGTGGACTCACTCTATTTAACGGTCATCGGTCGAACATTTCTGGAGGGATAGCATCACAAGCAAACTATTGGTGTAGACGCACAAAAGCTTCGCTCATTCCGATCAACGAGGGAAAATTACGAAATGTGTGTCTAGTAATATACAAAACTATCACTTTAAGAAAGACAAAATTTGAAAGAAATGATAAATTGTAAAACAAAAGAGTGATAGAACTGCGAGTTACCTGTTTTAAGCCTATGTTTCCATGAAACATGCCGTTAGAGAAAGTCGGGAGCAAACACTCTTTTCACAATTCAGAGACCTGAAAATCAGAGAAAAACGAGCCAACCACTCTTTTCTACATAGTAGTACGCTTGTATGTACAGTAATATTCAAAACTATCAAACAGGGGCAGATAATATTTGAAAAGAATGATATAATGAGGGGGGGAATCAAAGACTGATAGATTTTACGAATAATAATTTTTTGAAGAGAGTTTTTAGTTGTGTTCAGCGTTTTCAATGCTAGCTAAATTTTGTGAATAATATGTGGTGTGTAAAATTTCTATATATCATATACACGGCTGATCAAAACTAGTCGAAATCTGGATTTTTCACATTTCGCGCGTTGTCGTAAGATGAAAAAAACGTAATGTAATGAACAGTGAAGTAAAGTGATTGGATAAGGTTCATTCGCCATCTGTGGTGAAATCGCAACCCATAATTATTCACATATTCAGACTATGGTCAATATATTGCTGTGAAAACAGACAACCGGATAATCTTTATACAGTAAAGATGTAGTTTAATCAGCCTAAATACAAGAGGTTTTCTAATGTTGCCATTAAGAGGACTTTAGTTATAGGCATACACATCGGATGGGCGTTTTTCCGGTTGTATGTATAATAAATTCTATTTGGTTCCTTAGTATGTATACGTGCTATTACAAGGAGCCATCTATCTACTATCTACTATCTATCTATATTATAATAAACAAACGTGTCCGTGCGTAACGCTGACGTCATTTTGCGAATGGCAACACTTGACGAGGAAATTTCGGTTTTGCGATTTTTGCTACTGCTATTTTTTTAGTTTTTAAACATCACATATTTTTAATTCTTACACCGTTGTAAAGTGAAAAAAATCTACTTTCAAATGCAATTTCTTTGAAAACTGTATCGCAACTTACTCATTTATTATGGTATTTAAATTAAATTTCACGCATGATTTTTTTAAAAATCTATCTCTATCGCTTGCAGACGATTACAAAATATTAATCTGTTTGCAGTTTAAACACTATAAAAAGTTCAGCATTTGTTTACAGCTAATATTCAATAACGAAATTAAAACTTCATTAAGCAATAAATAAAATAGTATAAAAGGTTATTCATAAAACCGAAATTTAACAGACATGTAATTAATTGAAATAAGCGCTTAAAACCGCTGAAATTATCAGAATAATAATAATAATAAACTTCTGTAGATAACGACATTTTTAGCAATTTCTTCGGCTATTAGCTTCTGGCACGAGGCCAATATGAAATTGCCGCTTTTATATATTTCAAAATTTTATTTGAATATATAATTGACATATTTCATATAAAACTGCTCTTTGGTGTTAAAATAATATAAATGTGTTATGTTGTTACGGGGCAATCTAAAAAAAATATTAAATGTAAAAAATCTATTAGAGTCTTCAATAAAAAAAATAATTGATTTTCATATATATTCTCTATTCCGAGAAGCCCGGATTAGATACCCTAGTATATATAAAACACAAACGGAAATTTCGTTACGTTCCTTTATAACTCGAGTTCCGCTGAATGGATTTTGATGGAACTTGCATTGTCGATAGATAATTTTTCAGGCAAGGTTTTAGTATATAACACAACGTTCTACGTCGATCAGTTATATAATTATGATGAAAAGTTCTGTTATTTTGGACGAAAACGTTACCATTGGTCGTTTTTTTTGGCGACCATTATCTTTGGTGAAAGAATTGAAACTTCTATATAATTTAGAAAATAATACAAACACATCGAAAAATAAAAGAAAAAGTTACTAATTTTATTTAAAATAAAAAAAGGGGGAAAACGAAACACAGTTTTGATGACAAATAATGTTGTAAAATAAAAATATTTAATTTATACATGAAAAAGAATGTTCGTAATGCTTACAAAATTATTCAATGAGAAATATTGCAATTAAAACCATATTTGGTGATTTATCGTTTGCACCCGTTAGGCCTAGATTCCTAAATCAGCATGTTAGTTTGATTTTATTATGAAACACACACAATTCTTATTATAAACACACACAAATCATTTTATTTTAAAACACACACAATGATTAATTTATTATAAAACTCACATTATTTAATTTAATATAAAACCAATAGAATCTGCTCTACCGGATTGCCGTACGAAGCAAAATCTCGCCAAAATCGCCGGATTGCCCAGGCATAAAATCACCATTTAGGCGCCAAACGGATACCTCGGTGCGTCTGCGACATCTGTACCGAGATTTCTTTTATATTTGAAGGGGACTTTGGACGGTAAATCCGATTGGAGAAGATTACACGCAATTTGTACTCAGCAATTAGTAAATTTATGTATTTTCATTATGAAGCAAACGGAGAAAAGAAGATTTACTATTATATATTTTTTCACTGTCAGTTATTTTACTATCACTAAACAAGCAATACTTGCAATGTACAAAAAAATCTTGGACATGCCAATGTCCAAGTAACAATATTTGCTGATTTATCATTTTATCCTAGATAAGAATAAAGTACCTGGAATTCAGATTATATACAATTTTGATCATTACTGTGCAATTTCTGCTAACGCACACTCCAGCCGCTAAACTTAGAGACAAATTATTGATTATGTTCATTATAGGGTTTATTTAGACAAAAGACTGAAGCATAATCTAATATTCAAAATAAAAGAAATTGCAAGACTGTTTATTTCTCCATGTTATTATGCTTATTAGAGAAATGAAAAAAAAAAAAGCTTCGGTTCAAGTATTCATCAAAATAATTATTACTCAAAATTTTGCATACCTAACTTTATTTATCATTCTTAAGTAGTTTTATTGGTGAAATATCTATAATTCAGTCAACAGCAATTTGACATTATTTAATGGATCGTAGTTTGGCGGGTAATTAACGTCGTTTTGTAGCTAACTCTGGTACATTTGTAACCATATCGCTGCAAAAACGTCTAAGCTTTGACTTCCAACTTGGCTGTGGACCCTGTTACCCAAGACTAAGAAGATTTTATTTGATGCAAACTAGAGTATTATTTTTCAGAATCACACTTCGAGGTTTTTTCCAGGTTAATTGTTACATGATTGCAACTGGTATATAAAATGAAAAGGCAGTAAAAGTAACGTAATTTTAATTTTATTCAAACAATTCGTCTTTAAAAACCCACACTTTTAAGATTCACATTTCTTTTAAACATGAAAGTTAAACACTGTTCTTTATGTGCAAGTAATTTATTGCTTTTTTCACTATATTTATTCTGCTGGAATCCAAAGATAGAAAACTGCAGTAGATCTGCCAGAAGATGACGTATATTACGAAATATAATGTAACGTAGAGTGAGATTTTAGTTTAACTACCAGAACCACGCATAGCGCCAAGGTGAGAGGACCGGAGTTCAAGAACTAACAAACGAAAATGAATAACCCGAACATTATTTAAATTCAATGCACAATCTCTGCAATGATTGCTCTCTTTTTTAGTAGTAGGGTGACTAGAAGACATTTTAACTTCTATTGGTCATAACGGCCACATTTGTCTACCAAACTCTACTATAAATGATGTAATAAAAGAGTTGCTTCTTAATAGCCTAAATTTTGTCTAACACCTAAGATAAAATAATTCATTTGAATGGTTCATTTGAAAAATTGACCAGCGCAGCGGGCATAACCTACTAGTTTAAAATAAAAAACATTCCAAAAACCAATCCAAATTCGCGTATGACAGTAAATTATACATTTAAAAATTTATTAAAACGAAGATGCCCTAAAGTTATTAGATTACTAAAATATAATAGACAAAATATAACCTGATTTGATACAAAATTCTGCAACATTTTCTAGAAACGTGCTTTGGCAGAAATATATTATCCGGATATCTTTTTGACATCCACAAGCATAGGTACATACAATTTGACAACGACAAATCGCATTTTTTTTAGACAAAAACGTTTTAAAATATGAAAACATTCATGAAAATGATTCATTAAAATCTTACTAATTATTGTTTAAATACATTTTGGTATAAAAAAAACTACACAGTTATTTTTAAACCTTATTATGCTCAAGTAACTACTTTACACATATGAGATTACTGTGCATATAATAGATGACAGAGGAAAGGTCTGGTTTATGAATGAACAATGTAGATCTTTGTTCACTGTAAAAAAAGACCAATGTTTCTTATTTTATGAAAATATACTATAACCACGAACGAAAATATAATATAATCTTCTGAGTTATCCGAAATTCTGAAAAGCGTGTCCATTGTCTTTTGAATCCCCAGAAACCAATACATTTCTAAAATTTAAATAATTATTTATAAAAGCAATGTATTTTTTTTCTGCCCGTATTTTTCAGAAACGTTTCCGAATAGTTTTATAGTGTATTAATAAAATTCCTCAGCCTGAAATACCTGTTTTTCGAATGTCATCCATTCTCAAGTAAACGTTTTCAGCTGCATAAGTTAATTTATACATGAAAGAGTAAAGAAATAATCTTAATTTTAATGTTAATGTTAACGCTGTGAATTTTGCATGTTTCTCTGTTAAACATATTTGTTGAACTTGAAAATGTTTACTTGATAATTGATAGCATCGGAAAAAACTATATTCCGGGCTTAGAAAACTGATTAATACCTTTAAAAGCTACTCATAAACGTTTCGAAAATTACGGGCAGCAAGAGGAATTTTGTTTATATGAATGATTCTTTAAATCTTGAAATGCCATTATGTCTGAGGTTTCTAAAGATAAAGAAACACTTTTCAGAATCATGGTTAACAAGGATGAGTTTATATTATAAATATATAATATATAAATTACTCCATACCCCCCCCCCCTTAAAACAGCTTTCCCGATCATTACTGTGACATTTTCCCATATCCCAGCGAAGGTAGCTTGTTTAACCATTACCACAGACCTCCGGAGTTGTCGGGTCAAACCTAAAGAAACGATCGATCTCTTATACTGAATGGTTTGGACATTTTAGGAACAATACCTGAGACTGCCTGGCACCTAGCCTGACATTAACGAATTAATTATTCTTCTTGTGATGTCGGGACGGGAAAAGTTTTCCTAGACAGTTGGACGCTAAGGGAGGTCATTTTAACCTTCCAATGAGAACAGTATATCACCAGATAGGCTGCCGAAAGTTCAGGAGGCCGGGATGAATTTTTCCCCCGCCCCCCTTTTCCTTAGGCTGGAGGAACGAGAGAGGACGGAGGGGAATTGTTGGTTTTGGAAGCGAGAGAGTAAGACGTGACCCTGAGAAACGGAGCGTGGCAGAGAAGCGAGCAGCGAAGGAGAAACCGGAAGAAATAGACGGCCCGGTCTGTAAGAGAGAAATTCCGAGGAGCTATCAGGCTCGATCCCAAAGGACACCCTGTCCAGTTTAATAGTATTGCCAAATACAGAGGACCGAAACTAAGTTTAGAACGAGAGTATCTTGAGCAGAGATCGTAAAGAGAGATTAGAGGACTTTATTGAACTTGTTTAATATTCGCCGTACTCACGCATTTATTTTATTTTATTTAAATACTGAAACCTGTTGAAGGAATACTCTGTACTTCGATGTTCGAATAAAGAAATATTTCTTCCTAGAAATCAACTATAGTAATTACTCCGGTTAGCCACAGCTACCAGTTCGTATTTTATAAATCCCCCCGGAGTTTTTACAGAATGGTGGCAGCGTCAAGGATTATTAAAACAGTAAAAGAAACAAAGAGTGATAAAGTTTTATGAATTCGGGGCAGAGCAGGACAACTCACCGAATTTCTTCAGAATCTACACCAGCCGTTGGGAACCTGAATCTACATACCGAATCGGGGCAGAGCAGGACAACTCGCCGAATTCGTGCAGAATCCTGTGATCCATAGACAGATTTGGGGCAGAGTAGCCGAATCGAGGAAGACACACCGACCCCAAAGCGACCCGCCAAAGACAGGGCAGAGACCCGAGCTGATCTGAAACTGCATCCGCGGAACCAGGAACCAGAAGCATCCGAACTTTGATGACAGTGTGTAGAGAAAAGAAAGCAGAATCACCGCCGAGAATCGCAGACAGAGCTATACCCAGGTGAGCACTTGTTTTATTCTCAGTGGAGGCTTAGAGTGTATATGTTAAATTTTGGACAGGAAGCAATTTGTCTTTAATTATTTGTGTTCAGTAATATAAGTAAAAATCTTAAATATTAATTACCAGCTGATGTTTTTTTTGTGTGTTGAAGGTAAATTAATAGTGTAACAAACCTTAAATTCATCTTGTTTCAAGTAATAGAAAAATTCTTTTAATCTTTTTTATTAAAATTTTTTTTGGTGAAAAGCAAATTTCCATAATTGTATTTTTCGGCCATAATTTTTAATGTCTTCTCTTATTTTGAAGATTGCTAAGGAATTAGATTTTGAATTAGATTAAGCTGTAAGATTAAGTTGAGGTCTGTCAGTAATTCAGTCAAATTAAGGATATATATGTTTTTTGGCAAGTTGTAGCCTATATGTGGAATTGGTTTACTTGTAATTCAAAATTTTAAAAATCTGTCACCAGCGGTCAAAATTTCATGAATTTATGTATTTTGATTGTATTTTATTTGTTTGTAATTATTGTTTATGTTGGTGGGGTCAAAATTCTGAATTTTTACAGCGCATTTATGTATGAAATAGAGTAGGGTAAATTATTGTGCTAGGATTTCAAAATTGTAAATATGTCGAATTTAGCAACGTTCAGAAGATGTGATTTGCAGTCTTTAGCTGCGGAATTAGAAATAGAAGTTTTGCCTAAGAATACGATACTCAAATTAGTAAAAAAAATAATGGAGGCGCCTGACTATGATGAACAAATGGCCCTAAGCCAATTGAAAATTTCGGAAGAGGATCGGCTTGAGAAGGCTCGTCTTGATAAAGACAAGGCCGATAAAGAATTTGAATTGTCTAAAATCAGAGCAGAACGAGAAAATGATACAATTACATTATCGTCTAGCCAGATAGAGAAAGAACCAAAAATTATCTTTAAAATGTTTTACCGAAATTTGAATTGGGAAAAAAGAAAATTTCTTTATATTTGGACTTGTTTGAGCGACAAGCTTCAAGAGCCCAAATTGAGAAAACGCAATGTGTTACAAATTTGATGGGGATGCTACCTTTCGAGCTATCCGAAGTAATCTTAAGAGAACCAATAGAACAGGCAGATAATTTCGAATTTGTAAAGAGGAAATTATTGGAAAAATTCCGAATCAGCGCGGAAGATTTTCGAATTAAATTCGTGACGACGAATAGGGCTTCAGAAAAGAGCTGGAAAGAATTCGCTTATGAAATGACTAATTATTTCGACCAGTGGTTAGAAGGGATTCAGGTGTCCGAATTTAGCCAACTGAGAGACTTGATAATTTCGGGCCAGATTAAGCGGTAAGTCCCTAGTGAAATGAGACAACATTTCATAGATTCCTGGAGTAATTTAATTACGCCTTTGGATTTAACACAGAAATTAGATCATTACGAGTCTGTCAAGAGAATCACGGTAAAAAGACAGCCCCTCCCTCCGAAAAACCTAATTAACGAAAGGCCGTTAGAAAAAAATAAGTTCCCCGGAAAGGCAAAAGTGGAACCCAAAAGGGCCGAGCCGACAAGAAATTGGCGTGATAAAAAATGATAAAAAAATAGGGACGAGGTGTTTGACAGGAGAAGAGACAGGTCGTGTTACATCTGTCATTCTACAACGCATTTACGCTACTCCTGTCCAGAGTTAAAAAAGAAAAGAGATGAACCCGAAAACGTGAATCAGTTAACTGATCCAGATGAATTTGACGAAATTTTCAAACCCTATTTAAGACAGGGGATTGTAAATGGGAAAGAAATGAAAATTTTTAGAGACACGGCAACGTCGCTAGATTTAATTAGTGCCAACCAGGTAACCCAAGAACAATACACAGGGAGAGTCGTGTGGGTAAAACAGCCATTACAAAATGAGCTAAAATGTCTACCCCTCGCCGAACTAGAGCTTAATCTGGGTTATTTAGGAAAAAGAGTCAGGACTTACGTAGGCGTTGTCGATACAGAGGTGGTAATGGATTATTATTTATTGGGAAGCAAAACACAAAATTTGCTAGACAGAATGAAACCGAAACCGCCTGTTAGCTTTGGGAGTGCGGCACCGAAAAAAAAGCGCAGGAGTGACCACTCAGTTTTCCCCAACCCCACGAACTGCTTAGTTCCGGCTTATCAAAAGAATGAGGTGAGAAAACCTGACAGGAAGGAAAAGAAAGGTTTTGTTCCATTCCCCCTTAGCCAACGCGCAGGAGTAACGCATTGTGAGTCTTCCATTAAGACGAAATTCGCGACAACCCCGGTCCGCGCGGCACCCAAAACAAGGATGAAAGAAAAAGGTTATGAAGAAAGAGCGAGGGTGTTTTATTTAAGGAATGAAATCCGGGAAAATAAGGATGAGGAGAAAGATAAAGACACAGTCTTAAAGCGAAAGGAAAATTGTAGGTTCCAATCTTCGGGACGGAAATCCACAAAAGGAGTAAACCGTTATTGTGCGTTAGAAAGGAAGCGAAAAACGTTTTTCGAATCTAATTGGTTAGAAACCCCAGGATACATATTGCCGCATAACGAAACTAAAGGCAGCGATGTTAAACAGTTGAAAAACGACGCCGGAAATGATTTCCGACTAACTAGAGATTTTGGGAAAGGGCAGAATATTCGCAGATCCTTAGGATATTGGCCAAGGATAGCCAATTTCCACATGTATACTGTTTAAGTAGAATGGAATAAATAACATTCCGCTCAGTAATTTTGTATATAGTTTTTAATTTAGTAATTGAAATAATTGAGTATTTGAATTGTGTATGAATATTGAAATTTAATATAACAATGTGAGTCTGTAAAGTGTATTATAAACTTGTGAGTAATAATATTTAAGGTAAGCCTCTATTGAGAATTAACATGTGTGTTAGGTGTGTATGGAATTCCAGTGCACCAGCATAATTAAAGATTTTCCAAGTTGCATGAAAAATCTCACCGGCTCAAGGGGGTATTGCTGTGACATTTTCCGATATCCCAGCGAAGATCGCTTGTTTAACCATTACCACAGACCTCCGGAGTTGTCGGGTCAAACCTAAAGAAACGATCGATCTCTTATACTGAATGGTTTGGACATTTTAGGAACAATACCTGAGACTGCCTGGCACCTAGCCTGACATTAACGAATTAATTCTTCTTCTTGTGAGGTCGGGACGGGAAAAATTTTCCTAGACAGTTGGACGCTAAGGGAGGTCATTTTAACCTTCCAATGAGAACAGTATATCACCAGATAGGCTGCCGAAAGTTCATAGGCCGGGATGAATTTTTCCCCCGCTCCCCTTTTCCTTAGGCTGGAGGAACGAGAGAGAACGGAGGGGAATTGGTTTTGGAAGCGAGAGAGTAAGACTTGACCCTGAGAAACGGAGCGTGGCAGAGAAGCGAGCAGTGAAGGAGAAACCGGAAGAAACAGACGGCCCGGTTTGTAAGAGAGAAATTCCAAGGAGTTATCAGGCTCGATCCCAAAGGACACCCTGTCCAGTTTAATAGTATTGCCAAATACAGAGGACCGAAACTAAGTTTAGAACGAGAGTATCTTGAGCAGAGATCGTAAGGAGATATTAGAGGACTTTATTGAACTTGTTTAATATTCACCGTACTCACGCATTTATTTTATTTTATTTAAATACTGAAACCTGTTGAAGGAATACTCTGTACTTCGATGTTCGAATAAAGAAATATTTCTTCCTAGAAATCAACTATAGTAATTACTCCGGTTAGCCACAGCTACCAGTTCGTATTTTATAAATCCCCCCGGAGTTTTTACAACACCCTTAACAAAAACATCTCCTCCTAAATTGCCAACACTGCTTAAAAGAATACTCAACGTTATCCCTTTATTTTAAATATTTTAAACTTAGTATTTCGGAGTCTTTCTTGAAATTAGCTTTAACTCTTGTTACAAAATATTTTGAATGCTGTTCCAAGTGATAAGTTTTAACTGTTGACTCAGAGATCAGTCTTAATCAGGCCCAGTTGAGATCGATGTTTGAGAAATCGAAGTATCGGCAAAATAAAGAGAGACAATTTGATTTTTAATATCGTCAGTAACAACCATTTGTATAGCTATATATAAAGGGTTCCTTCATTTATATATGAAATGGCTGTGACTTTTCATAAACATGAATTTTACTGTAGACTGAGAGATTTAGCCGTGTGTGGCTAATAGCTGCTGGCAGTGGTACAAAAGTACAAATTACAGTCCGTCGCTCTGGAATTTACAAGGGATCATTATAAATAAAAACCATTTCAAAAGACAATCAAAATTGACATATACCACAGTAAATGCATTTTTTAAAGAGGGATTACAAAGAATATCCAACAAATTTATTAGCTCAAATAAGCATAATAAATACAACATCACTTGATACGATGAAATTTTATACACGTTTTTAACAAGAAAAGTGCATCTGTAAAAATAGCTTACTCATTTATGTTTCTGAAATGCACAATTCGAGCTTCTATACAATGACGTTTGTTTTGATAAATGCATCAAAATTCTCCTCTTTTGGGATGAGAATGCTCACTGGAACAAAAACAACATAAACTACATTCCGAAATTAAGGTGTTTAAGTAATTCCGTTACACGTCTGAGGTTGTTGTATAACATGGGAGAAACAGATGATCATTGTGATTTAAGAATAAACAGAATAGACTATTGGAAGAAAATTTTGGTTGTTAAAGAATAAAATATATCAACAATTCATGTATAGTGTCATAATTGCTCAGACAAAGAAATATTCTTCAAATTCGTTAACATGCAATGGCTACCATTTATAAGAATCATGATTAATAAAGACAGGCATTTTGTAATTGTTAATTAAGGTTGCATTAAAATTCGAAATGGCTAATTTTTCCCACATTCGCGAAGTAATTTTACTTGTAAGCGCACCAAATTTGCAGATATTTTTATTCAGATATAAACAAATCGAATATTATTTTCCATTTTTTTATGAAGGCAAATGACATCTTTCTAAAAATGACATTAAAGTTGGCATTTTGATCTGAGTATCGCGATACAACAATACAGAAGAGTTGGCATCGTAAAACAATCAATTATAAATCAAAATTTATCACACTTTACCAGTAAGGAAAAATATTATTTGAATACAAATCATTAGTCATGCCATGAAATTTCACGGTTTTACATGTAAAACTGGGTATGTGAATGTGCCAGAAAGTTTTACCTTTTTAGTCGAGGAAAAATATTTTTGAGCAGCAGTAACTATATTATGAAGCTTTCTCATTGGCCAGAACAGAGATAAAATTAGTTTAATTTTACTATAGTCATGGAAATTTCCGAACTATAATTTTTCTACCACTGTTCAAATGAAAATATTGTAAATTTATAGTGCTTCTACCATATTCTAGATAAATAGTGACGTGGATGTAAAATAAAATATCAATTAATCATTATTTTACGGAAAATTTTAATAGTGTACGTATAAACACTCTTGTACTGTGATATTTACAAGGCACCATTATGAATCAAAATCATTCCAAAAATACATGTATGAGAGTAAACGTGCTTTTCAAAATAAATGCTTAAAAAGAATATGCCATAAAGTTATTCGACCAATAAAGCATAATAAATAAAATATTACCTGCTTAGGTACAAAATTATGGAAGATTTTTCTATGAAAAATACATTTATAGAATTAGCTTACCTTGATATGTTTACGAAATCTAATATCAGAACTCCATATCAAGAAATTTCATTTTGTTTATGGAAACGATATTCTCCTTTTTTATGTTTTTTTTAAACGAAAACAGTGTTTTGAAAGAAAACTACAGAACTAATTCCAAAAAATAATAAAGTTACACGTATGTTTTTACTGTATAATATGGAATTCATCAATGCAGTGAGTCATTCTAATTTTAGAATGAACAAAGTAAACCATTGTTGATTTTTTTCTGATTTTTAAACAATATACTGCATAAACAATGAGAGTAATATGATATTTGTTGCAACAATGGATTATTCCAAATACTTTAATAAAATCACTTTTTAACGTTAAACGAAAGATCTAATTAATGCTTAAAGTGATAAAAACATTACACAAAAAGACTTAAAAATATATCATCATATATATTATTTCTGTTGTCAACATCCCTTTTTCTATGCATTTACGAAACGCACAACAACGAATGAGATATCATTTGAAAGGTTTTTGAAGCGGCTTCTGACATAGTCTACACACATTTCGTTAAAACATGTTAGTTGGCATTTAATGGTTCAGCCACCTTCGGCAGTGTATGCTCCGGTTTGTTTCTGCAAACGAACCTTGAATTTGTATGATTCTGTGTTTATTAAACGAAAATCCTTCTAAACGAACTAAAAGGCTCCCGTGATTGTCGATTTAATTTCTGACGCTTGGATATATTAAACTTTCGATTTTGACCAAAAATTCCTAAGAAAACCTAAATAATATTTTTTTTTTTTTTTTTTTTTTTTTTTAAGCGACACTTCCCTGTACTCTTTTAAAACGCGATATGATATCTTCCAGCATTGACAACTTGACCTAAAAACACGATTATCTTAAAGCACTGAGAAAAAAAAAAAAAGTCTAACAAGTTTGTGAAACAACTTCAGGATTTTTTTTTTTTTTTTTTTTTTTTTAATTCAAACATATTGCTAGAACCGGAGAGATACCCCAAAAAAAGTGAGCATTTTGATAACATTTTAGAATTGCAGAAAAAAACAAAAAAGATTAAATCAATCTCCAAAAAATACCTTTTTTTTTTAAATAACAAAGATTAATATTTTTTAGCGTTAGAACAGAAAAGGTATTCTGAATACGTGGCATCTTTTATTTTTATTTTATTTATTTATTTATTTATTTATTGTATTTCCATCCGAGAAACCGGGATGGCAGTTTCAAAATGCAGAAAAAACAGAAAACGAAATCTAAATACACACAAACCAACATGAAATTGCTTAAGAATATATATGTTACGGTCAATACGATTAATCCAGTCATTATTAATAATAACCGGTTATTACCAATAAGGACCGTTGTTATTATTTATAATAACGGGCATTTATGTCCGGTCATTATCAATAATAACTGGTTATTATTAATAATGACCGGATTAATCATATTGACCGTAACATATATATATTGAAATAGTAAATATTAATACTAAAAAATAAAAATAAAAATACACCGTCAGAAACGGAAAGGTACCCTGAATAAATTGATACTTTTCGTTTACTGTATTTTCAACCTGAATACGCGGACGTTAGTTTAAAACTGCAGAAAAAAAAATCAGAAAAGTGAAAACTAACACAAACGATCTCCAGAAAAAAAGTGTTTTGAAATCTATACTATCATATAAAGAGGAAACGGTGACTGACTGATTGACTCATCAACGCCCGGCCGAAACTAAGGTCAGGTTCACGCAATTTGGACTGTAGATTGCTGTTATGGCCTAGGCAAGCAATAAGAAGGGATTTTTGAAAATTCCCTCCCGAAGGGGGTTAAGGGGGGTTCGAATGTTTTAGGTCATTTCGCCATATCTCAGCAGCAGTTATAGGTAGGAGCTCGAAAATCAGTAAAACAAATCTACTAAAAAAATGATTAAAAACCTATTTCAGCGATTTTAGAAATTCCCCCCAGAAGGAGGTTAAAGGGGGTGGTCGAATGTTTTAGGTCATTTCGCCATATCTCAGCAGCAGTTATAGGTAGGAGCGCAAAAATTAGGAAAACAAATCTACTAAAAAAATGATTAAACATGTATTTAAGCGATTTTAGAAATTCCCCTCCCGGAAGGGGTTAAAGGGGGGTTGAATATTTTAGGTCATTTTGCAATATCTCAGCAGCAATTTTAGTTAAGAGCGCAAAAGTCAGGAAACAATTCTGCTAAAAACATGATTAAACATATATTTCAATGATTTTAGAAATTACCCCCCCCCCGAAGGGGTTAAAGGGGGGTGGTCGAATGTTTTAGGTCATTTCCCCATATCTCAGAAGCAGTTTTATATAGAAGCACGAAATTAAGGAAAACAAATCTACTAAAAAATTGGTTAAACATGTATTTCAGCGAGTTTAGAAACTTCGCCCCAAAGGGGGTTAAAAGGGGGTCGAATGTTTTAGATCATTTCGTCATATCTCAGCAGCAGTTTTAGTTAGGAGCGCGAAAATCAGGAAAACAAAATCTACTAAAAAATGAATAAAACACGTATTTCAGCAATTTTGGAAATTCTCCCCAGAAGGTGGTTAAAGAAGGGGGGGGGGGGTCGAATTGAATTTTTTTGGTCATTTCGCCATATCTGAGCTTCTATGTAGGTGTGCGAAATTAATTAAAACAAATCTACTAAAAAATTGGTTAAACACGTATTTTCGCGAATTTGGAAATTCCCCCCCAGAAGGTGGTTAAAGGGGTATTCAAAAGTTTTGAGTCATTTCGCCATATCTCAGCAGCAGATTTAGGTAGGAGCGTGAAATTCAGGAAAACACATTCTACATGAACACATATAGTTGTTATGTCCTTCCATGGGCCGTGTATTATTTATTAGTTTCAATATGTACATAAACAGAAAAATTTATTTATCACATTTTTACAAGCTTTTAATTTTCAAAATTTCTAAGTATTGCAATTTTGTCTCACTCCCACTTTTATCCAATTTAGAACAACTTTTTTAAAGTACCTACACTTGTCTACCCTACATTGTAGTCAACACATTGTCTACCCGTGCAAAGCCGTGACGGGCTGCTAGTAGTAAATAAATATTTCTATACTAATATTATAAAGAAGGAACGTTTGTTTTTTTGTTTGTTTGTTTGTAGGGGGTAATCTCTGGAACTACCGACCAGATTTAAAAAATGATGGTGGCAAATTGATGGTGACAATCCCTGCTCCAACATAGGCTATAATTTATGTCGGTGCCACTACCCCCAGGGGGTGCAGGAGCGAAAAACGTTCTAAAATTATTATTTTTGCGATACTTAAGGAGCCAGAAACTTGAAATTTGGCATGGCAGTTACTTACAAGAATACAAGATGTAAATGCTCTCTAAGAACAAATTCTAAAAAAAATTGAAATTTAAAAGTGTGAGATGAACGAAAAGTGTTCTATAAGCATTCTAAATTACAATTTTTATCGAATCTCTTGAACTACAGAACCCTTTTCAAAAGTGATGGTGGCAAACTGATGGTGACAGTCTCTGCTGTAACATAGGCTATATTATGTCGGTGCCACTATCCCCAGGAGGCGCAGGAGCGAAAAACATTCTAAAATTCTAATATTTGCGATACTTAAGGAGCTAGAAACTTGAAATTTGGCCTGGTAGTTACTTACAAGATGTAAATGTTCTCTAAGAACAAATTCTAAAAAAATTCGAAATTTAAAAGGGTAAAATGAGCGAAAAGTGTTCTAAAAATATTCTAAATTGCAATTTTTATGGAATATTACGTTGAGTAAAAAGTTTTCCGCCAAGGGGAGATACCTTCGCGCAAACAGCTGTCATTCGTGCGGTTGTTAACTTTTCAGCCAACCAATTTTTGCATTCGAAAGCAAAATTAGGGCCTATATGACTGTGTAATTTGTTTGTTAAAAATTTATTATCTTGTGCTTCAAAAAAATGTTTAAAATGGAGCTATCAAGTCAGCAAATCAGAACGATTATTTACTATGAGTTCCGTAAAAAACTCAGTGCGACTGAATGCCACAGAAAGATGTGTGAAAGTTTAGGAATCAATACTGTTTCTTATGATACAGTCAAAGTTTGGTTTCGGAAGTTTAAAGCTGGAAATTTCGAGAGTGAAGAAGAACCACGTTCCGGCCGCCCTATTGAAGTTGATTGTGAGCAGTTAAAGCAAATCATTGAGCAAGACAGAAATGTTTCAACACAAACTATTGCGTTAGAGCTTAACATTAGCCAAAAAACAATAGTTCACGCTCTAAAACGCATAAACCTAACGTTTAAGTTCAACCGCTGGGTGCCTCACGAATTGACTGCTGAAGACCAAGCGCAGGAGATAAAACTGTTGTTTGGCTCTGCTCAGAGATCAAAGGAAAGAGATCATTCTGGACAGAATTGTGACCTGTGATGAAAAATGGGTGTACTACAACAATACAAGCCATAAAGGAAGGTGGTCAAAACCTGGGGAATCAGCTAGCTCGGTTGCAAGACGTGCCTTAACTAACAAGAAGGTGCTCCTCTGTCTCTATTGGGATTGTCGTGGAATTCTGTACAAAGAGTACCTGAAAAGTGGACAAACTATCAACAGTGCAATATACGGCAACATGCTAATCAAAGTTTGCGATACCATTCGCGAAAAACGAAGAAACGAGTTCAGAGGGAAGGTGGTTCTCTTTCATCAAGATAACGCCCGGTCACACGTTAGTACGATAACCGGCTGGACGCTCTACAAGCTGGAGTGGGATTTGATGCAACATCCATCATACAGCCCCGACATGGCCCCTTCAGAGTTCTATCTCTTTTCACATCTGCAGCTGCATCTTGATGGCACAATCTTCCATTCAAATGAGGAGGTCATAAATGAGGTCGATCTTTTTCTAGACTCGCGCACGCCACAATTTTTCGCAAAAGGGATTGAAATGTTGCCAAAACGTCGGTAAACGATTGTAGATTTAAACGGAGATTACTATCCTCGTTAGCTTTGATGATTTCGTATGTATTTATCATTTTACAATAAAACATTTTTTGGCGGAAAACTTTTTACTCAACCTGATATCTTGAACTACAGAACCCCTTTTAAAAGTGGTGGTGGCAAATTGATGTTGACAGTACATGCTCTAACATAGGCTATATTTCATGTCGGTGTCAATATCCCAGAGGGGTGTGGTAGCGAAAAACATTCTAAAATTGAAATTTTTGTAATACTGAAGGGGCTAGAAATTTGAAATGTGGCATGGTACTTACTTATAAGATTTATATGCTCTGTAAGAACAGTTTTTTTTTTAATTCGAAATTTAAAAGGGTGAAATGAGCTAAATGTGTTCTAAAAACATTCTAAATTATAATTTCTATAGAATCTCTGAAACTACCGAAACGATTTTAAACGTAATGGTTGCAAATTTATGGTGACAGTCTCTGCTCTAACATAAGGTTATATTTTATGTCAGTGTCATTACTCTCAGGGGGTTGCAGCAGTGAAAAACGTTCTAAAATTGCAAATTTTGTGATACTGAAGGGATTAGAAACTTGAAATTAGGCAAGGTACATGGGCGTAATCTGGCGGGGGCAAGGGGGGCATGTGCCCCCCTAGTTTTTCAGAAGCAGGGGCAAGACTTACATTTTGCCACTCCAGTTTTTTGTATTGTTTTGTGGTTAAAGCATAGTTTTGTATTTCAGTTTTTTTTAACTTTTTTTTTAATTTAACCATTTATTTGCTATCTTGGGTACAAACTAGAATCAATAGTGGATAATTCCGAATACCCATAATTAACTTTTTTACGTTCATAGCAGTAATGTTTGTCTTCCTTATTCCTAACAAAATTTTTAATGCCGTAGTCAAAGTTCAAGTAAAGATATTTTCCTTGCTTTTTTTTTTTTTATATATAAAAAATTGGAACTTATTTCCCCTTAATTATAAAGTTTTTTAATTATAAAGCTGTTTATATGCACGTGTGGGGTTTATCTCTTGATTACTGCCTCTGACCATTGTCATTTTCTTTAAGATAAAGTAACCTTGGGATAATATGAATACAACCATACAACTCTCTGATCCTCCCGGCTATATCGTCCCCCTGTTTCAAGATGCCAGTCACAGATTAGTAATTTACGGTGGCCCTAGAACTTTACAGGATTTCACTGGGGAGATTCATCGTAACAGAAATATAAAGAACAAGTTCTGTTTATAGAACAAATCTTTGTTTAATAAGGTTTTTAAGTACTAAGCAGAAAAGTTTCAATGAGGTAGACATCGAGCAGTTTAATTCAAAGGAACAGAAAAATCTGCGGTCTTATTCAGTTTGTTAGTATTCACTTGTTTTTGTGACATTTTGAAATTCTTAAATGTAAAAACATATTTATAAATATATTTCGCATTTTAACTTAAGTGCAATTGAAGAATACGAGAACAAAGGAAATACTCTTTTGAGAAATCGAGACAGAAGTACCGGAAACTTCACATTTTTTCTTCGTTCTTTCACCAAAATACTATACATTTTTATAAAAAATTTTACTTAATATTTTAAAAACAAAAACAATATTAAAAAAACTGAATATTTTTATTTGGGTCTTTAAAGTTTAATCCACTTTGAAAATGTGTAAAATTAAAAACATTTCAATTAAAATAAACAAGTTAAAAACAGTATGATTTTAAATTTGTGTATTGTAATTTATTTGGATTTATCTGAAATCAGCACGAACAGGATTTAAATCCTATAAAATTATCAACTAAATGTTACTAATTTTACAACGTTCTGAAATATCACCAATGATTAAAGTATCCTATAAAAATTATTCTTTTTTTATCAACCTCTTTTAAATTTATGAAGTATGTTAACTTTTTTTTTTCAAATAAATGGGTATCCATATGAAAAACAAGGAATAATTATTAAAGTTATAATTATCAAATGCAAAATTAAGGGAAAATATAAAAAAAATTGCCCAATTTGTGGAAAATACAGGGGGTGGACAAAATAATACGAACACTCATGAAAAATGGTGAAAAGAGCAATATCTAGAAAAATACATGAGGAATTAACCTGAAACTGCAGGTATGTAAACAGTATAGTATAAGTTATATATTTGAGTGAAGATGTTTTCCTGAAAGCCCATAGGGGACTGTCAACAAATTGAAAAAGGAAGAATATCTTTTGGATAACCCTGTAAAAACTAATGTAGCAAAAGCGTTCAAACTCGGGATTATTAATAAGTTGCTTATTTTAATATACTGTGTTCCTTTCTATGAGGATAGCATGTATACTCGTAGAGAAATTAAGGTTTTTATAAAAACAGTCCCAAATTTCGATTAGTTTTTTGCTTATAATTTGCAAAGTTTTTAATATAAAAAAAAGTTCTTTTCAGAAAATATGACAAACAATATTGTACTTAATACTCTGCAATCAGAATTTTAAAAAAAATAAAAATTGGATGAAAAATGAGCAGGTTTACTAAAAAATGTTTCACTGCGCATGCGTGAATGCAATCAAAATATAATATGCATAATGTATTAGCTAAGTATATAGAGCAACTTTTGTGAAAGTCTCAAAATCATAGTTTGAAAATTCTGTAAATTATCGTCGATAGAATAAGCTCGAAATCCGTTGTTCCCAAAAAGAAGCAAAAAGATGAGGGGTTGTATCAGATATCTGTTGATTAGTGCCAAGATAGCGTACACAATATTGCACGTACTACTATATTTGGATACAACCCCTCATATTTTTGCTTCCTTTTGGGAACAACGGATTTCGAGCTTATTCTATCGATGATAATTTACAGAATTTTCAAGCTATGATTTTGAGACTTTCACAAAAGTTGCTCTATATACTTAGCTAATATATTATGCATATTATATTTTGATTGCATTCGCGCATGCGCAGTGAAACATTTTTTAGTAAACCTGCTCATTTTTCATCCAATTTTTATTATTTTTTAATTCTGATTGCAGAGTATTAAGTACAATGTTGTTTGTCATATTTTCTGAAAAGAACTTTTCTTTATATTAAAAACTTTGCAAATTATACAAAAAACTAATCGAAATTTGGGACTGTTTTTATAAAAACCTTAATTTCTCTACGAGTAAACATGCTATCTTCATAAAAATGAACACAGTATATTAAAATAAGCAACTTATTAATAATCTCGAGTTTGAAAGCTTTTGCTACATTAGTTTTTACAGGGTATTCCAAAATATATTCGTCCTTTTTCAATTTGTTGACAGTCCCCTGTGGGCTTTCGGGAAAACATCTTCACGGAAATATATAACTTATACTATACTGTTTACACACCTGCAGTTTCAGGTTAATTCCTCATGTATTTTTCTAGATATTGCTTTTTCACCATTTTTCACGAGTGTTCGTATTATTTTGTCCACCCCCTGTATATTTATAATTTTAAACAATAATGTATATACATTAAAACAAATACATATGTGTACTTTTAGGAACATGGTTTTTATTAAAACTCAAATCCATACTGGCTCTTTTCGAACGGATTTTTTCATTTATTTTTATTCAGAAAAGTATCCCATTGGCAGGTGATCTTATTAAGAAACTATGTAATCTAACTGTTTTTCAAATTTTCTGAAAAAGGCAAAAGATTTTTGAAAATGCTGTCAAAGTGGGTGTTTTGAACTGAATTTCGAGTTGCGTCAGCGTAGGAAAGGAAAAAACTGCCGTATTGAGACAATAATCGCTTACAATTCAAAATTCAATTCATTAATCGGAAAAAGAAAAAAATGAATAAAATCACTTTAATAATCGTGCTTGCAAATATGATTTTATATTAAAAAATGAGTCAAAAAGTAAAGTAATCATTGATTTTGAATCATTGAAAAGCACATGGAACATTTGTAAAAATTAATTTCTTATGCATTATACTTATGAAATAAGACTTTAGACCAGAACTTTTTTATACTTTATTTCAAAAGGCTATATGCACGTGAGAAATGTTTCATACCAGCCATAGCTTATAGAACTTTTAAATAAAAAAAAAAGAAAAAGAATTTCAACATCCATACCCTTAACGAAATTTATTTATTTATTTTATTGAAATGTAACTAACTTGCCAAAGCATAAAAAGTCTCAATATAGTATTTATTATTATTATTATTATTAAGTTGCTTACAATAATATTGCAATTGCAAATAAGATTTGAAATTGTCTAGAATTAAAACTTATCATACAACTTTTCTTAGCTTTCAATTTAAGCTGCTCTTTAAAAATTTTAACTAATCTTGTTAATTATACTTATGTTTTTCACAAACCATTAGGTAATGTTTGATAATATGAAGTTTAAAAAAGAAATATAATCCTTAGTTTTTAACACTTTCCATAACATAGTTGAAAAGTATTTATGACTTCTGTTTGTCCCTCGGTCTTTTTCGCAATTTGTTCACGCTCTGATTTTCGTAAATATATAAATATATTTGGATTTTCCCTATATAGATAGGGTAGAGGTCTGGATGGGCCAAATTTCTAGTCCCGAGCCTAGCTCGACTCTTACAATATTTTTTGGCCCGACCCAGCATCAAATTTAAAAGTTCGTCCCGAGACCGGCATGGCCCGGTATAAAAGCTAAAATCTCGGTCGGAGTCCGGTCTGGTATAAAAGCTAAAAATTCGGCACGAGCGCTGTCCGTACAAAAAATTAATTGGCCCGGCTAGACTGAATTTCTACAAAACATGCCGAAATTTTTGAAGCAACGATATCTTACAATTAAAATTATTCAAAAAGCACTCTTACTCATGCAAAGATTTTCTTTTCGGATTATGCTCGAAATGCATAGAGTACAAAATATCAACAATATTAATGACCACTTACTAGAGGAGGTCCCCAACTGCCAGATCGGGATTTTGTTGAGAGTAGTGTCGTTGAAAAGCTCTTACCAGGGGGATCAATAAGGAAATGTATACAACTACCAGTCCGAATGCAACTAGTGATGAGTTATAGGACGACGTATTTTTGTCATTTTTTTATTTTTTTGCAGGAAAGACACTCTGTGTGGTCATGTTCACAAAATGTGGTCACAATCTTCTGTTTCGTACTGGAGAGAACATGGAACCTTTACCAACTTCACACTGTCAACAACTGTACTGTAAGGTGTCTTTACTACCAAACAGAGTGTCTCTCCTGCATAGCTAGCGACCTGTAGAAATCAATAAATGATATAAATTCATCAGCCTATAACTCTTCACAAGTTGCATTCGGACGAGTAGTTGTATACATTTTCTTGATCCCTATGGTAAGAGCTTTCCAACGTCACCACTCTCGACAAAATCCCGATCTGACAGTTGGGGACCTTCCCTAGTTAGACAATTACGTACATAAACACTAATTTAAAAAAAATGACTTAGACAATTACATTCAATTGAAGAATCATTAAGCAAAATCAACGTAGTTTAGAATGAAAGAAAAATATTATAAAAGAAAACCATAATTTTAAAGCTCTACAAAGAAAAAAGATAGATTTTAAAGATATCTCTCTAATTTATTAAACCAAATTAAATATCTGTATATTTCGCTAAACTAATGTACAACATCACTATAATTTTTTCAAAAATAATTAAATAAAATGCGAGCCCGACGTGGGCACGAGAGGAAGAATTCTGCAGGAGTGCCGGGACCGGGCCCGGCCTGAAACCCGAGATTTATTTCATTGCACTTGAGCCGAACCAGGCCTACAATGTATTGTTCACGTGCCAGGTCGGGTCAGAGTTTTATTTTTGTCCGAAGACATAGGTCGGGTCAGTGGCGCACCCAGGATTTCGCTTTGGATGGGGGCTAATGCATTTTAGAGGTCTGCACAGGTCCGGCTCGGCCCGTATCCGGCAAAATGAAGGTAAACTTTAAAACAGGCTGGGCCGCCAGAATTAGAAGATTTTTGATAGGCCGTGCCGGACCGATTGACAAAATAAACGGACTAACAAAAAAACTTAATGGGGCCGGGTACGGGCCTCGGACCCGTGATGACTTGTAGATTTTTACTTGTTGAAACTTCAGTTGTTTTCATGCATCGTCAGAATCAGAATATTCGAAAGATATACGTTTAACACTCTTTTTTTCGTCTTTGAATGAAAATCAGTTCATCACTGTCACTATCACTACCAATTTAAAATTTAATTTTACGTTTAACCGGCCCGATATAAAAATTTAAACGAAGCCGGTAAAATGTGATGATGACATTCGCGAGAATAAGTATAAATCTGCTTCATGAAGTGATGCTAGTTTAGCAACATCATCAATAGAGTAATATAACATGTCAAGCGTAGAGATCGACATCGGATGTTTACATCGTGTCTGAGTCCAAGTTTTATTGTTTTAGCAGACTTGGGCCGAGCCGAGATCAGGCTTAAATTCTTTTATATACAGTCGAGCCGGGTCGGAACTGGACTTAATTGTGCCCAAACAGTTTGTTTTGTCAAAATAGTAATAGAAGTAATAAGTTGCTGTTAACGGATTCAGTGAAAATATGCCTTAAGTGATTCTCAAATTCCCAGTTTAACAACATGAAACTCTCCGAAACATTTTTTGACTTTTATTTTTAACTGTAAAGGCATAAAATTGACAGGTCTGACTTTTGAAGCGATTTGGAATCGAGTACTGTTTTCCATTTTTTGATAAATAAATGACCTATTGAGATATAAGTATTCCTTTCTTCTGACGGTAGGTTTTTTTCCTTTACCGTGCTATTGCGTCTGGAAATTTAATTCAAAAAGCCAATTCTGACAGTATTTTCTGAAAGATTTTTTGCATTTATCAGAAAAAAGGAAAACGCTATTCGATTACATAGTTTCTGAATAAGAACACCTGTCAATTTTATGCATTCCTGAAGAAAATTGATTTCATATATGTGTCAGAAAGTAGCGCCATTCGATTTGAGAAGAGAGTTAATAAATTATGAAGAAATATTTTCAAAATTCTAGTTTTTCATACAGCTTAAAAGTTATGATTTTTTAACCCGCTTTTTCTCTTTTATTCTAAACTACATTAATTCTTAGATTGAATCTTTATTTGAAGGCTGAAAAATCTGAGTAATCATTAATGTTGCTATTCTGTTTTTTCTGTCTTGTAAACATATAATAAGTTAAAATATATTGTAAAATTTCTTCAAAAATATGTATGCAATATTCTTTAAAAGAATCTTAATTTTATGTTGAGTAAAATCGGAATTTTTTTAAATAAAAATTGAACAGACTGGATAGGCCATGATTTAACTGATTTTGTCACGGGCCGGGTTGGGCCTGTTTTCTTTGATTTTTGTACTTGGCGGGCCAAACTTTTAACTTTTGCAACGGGCAAGATAGATTTCGTTCGGGCCTGGCCTCAAAATTCTGGCATGTCCCTCTAGTGCATTTGCATGACACTTATGAGTCGGTGATCAAGTGACCATCTGCATTTGCGCACTGCAACAGTAGCTGAAATTTACTATAATCACTTCTGATATCCATCAGTGATACAAAATTTGTTAATTATTTATGGATATGTGCAGATTTTTTTTTCTTCTTTCCTTTATACTTTACGATTATTAAGATAATAACTGAATCAGAGGCCGATAAACATAAGTAATATTTAATTAAGATTAAGAATAACTAGATCACGCACATGGCGGTACTGCTACATGACATATCACTTCTCACAACACTCAGCTTAGCGTTGCCAAACAGTATACACAAATATATTAATACAGTTACGGTTACATATAACATACACCAGAGAGTAAGTGTGATTATTTTCAACAACGATTACTGAAAAATGTTACAAAAATGATTTATTTTACGATATAAAGCTTACATATTCTGTAATATAATATTTTATGTAATGTACGGTATTCGTTGTAGTGCAGCAACGTAATGAAATTATGACTGCTCTTGTGCGTCTCTGCTTTATCATCAGTAATTCGATATCGTTTGAATTTGAACATATGCTAAATAATATTACCAATCGTTTATACCTCGTTTGTACCTCATTTGTACTAGAGTAATAAAAGGTTTTTAGTAGGGGGGGGGCTGGAGAAAAGGTAGCCCCCCAACTTAATGTTTTACGAAATGGATAGTGCCAATCGTTTATACCTCGTTTGTACCAACAATCTTTTCGTTTGTACCTACCTCATTTGTAGTAGAGTAACAAAAAGATTTTAGTGTGGGGCTGCCATTTCTCCAGCCCCCCCCCCCCCCCACACTTCAATGTTTTAGAAAATGGATAGTGACAATCGTTTATACCCCGTTTGTACCAACAATCTTTTCGTTTGCACCTCATTTGTACCAAGAGTTATAAAAAGATTTTAGTGTGGGCTGTCATTTTTACAGCCCCCCCCCCCCCCACTTCAATGTTTTACAAAATGCATAGGGCCAATCATTTATACCTCGTTTGTATCCGTTTGTACCAACAATGTTTTCGTTTGAACCTCATTTTGTACTAGGGTAATAAAAGGTTTTTAGTAGGGGGCAGCACCCCCCCCCCCCAACTCAATGCTTTTTACAAAATGGATAGTATCAATCGTTTATACCTCGTTTGTACCAACAATTTTTTCGTTTGTACCTCATTTGTACTAGAGTAGTGAAAGATTTTTAGTGTGGGGCTGCCGTTTCTCCAGCCCTCCCCCCCCCCCCCCCACTTCAATGTTTTACAAAATGGATAGTGCCAATCGTTTATACTTCGTTTGTACCAACAATCAGAGATATAAACGATTGGTAATATTTTCGAAAAAATGTGAGGTGATAGGAGGGGGGGGGGGGGGGGGAGTGGGCTGGCGAAATGCACCTATAAAATAGATAAGAAAAACAGACTCCCAAGCACACGTGCCTTATTATAAATGTGGGATAGATTTAGAAAAAAGGAGTGTTGTCTGAAATTTTTGTTGACATTGAATGGGTCGTATTGTCCATTACACAGATGTACAAAGTAGAAGAAATACCACCCTCGTTTGGACTTGAATCCACTTGACCGTGCTAAAAATATGGATGATGGATGTATACTCAGATCTGAGAGAATCAGAGTACCGCTATAAGTCTTTACGCTTAACGTATGTCGAAAACGGCAAAAAAATGTGAGAATAAAGATGAAATGAGATACAAAAGTTTTAAACATTAAAAAAAAAAAAACTTTTTATAATTTTATAGAAAACTTTATATAGTTACTTCATTATTAAGTTTCAGGGTCTGGGGGGGGGCTTCAGCCCCCTTAGCCCCCCCCCCCCCCCCCGTGGGTGCGCCAATGGGTCGGGTCTAGACTTCATTGTTCCAGTGCCGTATAAGATATCCGTCAGTGGCTATACCGTAAAAATAGAAGTTTCAAATTTGTGATATTCTATATTTCCTTATCAAAACTTTTCTGTATCTGTATTCTGCTATATTTACATTTAATTTGGTTTAATAAATTACTGGGACATTTTTTTATTTACTTTATCTTTGTAGAGTTTAAAGTTATGATATTTTGAAATCACCTTTAAAAAAAAGAAGTGTAAACTAGTATATACGCCGCCGGTGGGAAGGGTTGGGGGAGCAGGATAATTAAATTTCCTTTACCTCTGATGATTTGAAAAAAAGAAAGTAAAATTTATTCTTCGTAAGTGACACAAAATAATTAAACACTAAGAAAACCAAAAAATAAGAATCTTTCGAATGTGGTTCTGCTCTCGGAACCCCTGTGGAAGACAATTTTTAATTAGGTTTTTCTTTTTACGTTTATGTGTTTCAAATTTATCTTAAACAGGGGCTTCAGGGGGCCAAGTCCTCTGGAACTATCTGTGGCCCCTAAAGGTCCAAGCCTTCTTGATTGTTCTGTATAGATTTTTAGGCTGATATGTATAAAAATTGTCTTGTACCGGGAGTTCTGACAAAAAATACTTATTTTAGATTTTTTTTTTCATGTTTATATTCTTCGTTTTTAAAAAAGTGCCCTGGGTTGCGAAGTATAGGCACATCTATAACAAAATACTGACCCTCCCTAGATTTCTTTCTGCTTATCTCGGTGTAAATATAGATTTTTTAATGAATCTCTATTTGTATGTAAATGCCTGAATCCTAAATTATCATTAATACCATTAATCCACCTTCCATGGCTTGGAGACTTAAAAATCTGAAAAATGCTATGCAGTGAAATCTTCTAAAACAGAATCGCATCGGAGAGAAGAAAAATCCGTTACAGACAGGTTCCATTCTTAGCTGGTACATAATTTGGTGTAAATGCATTATATTCTTTTCGCACGGATTATTATATTCAATTTGCACGGATTAAGACATTTTCCGTTTAAGACAAGATTCCGACATACACATTTTAATTTTCAGAGGTTTTACTGTACATTATTATTATTACTTTTTTTGGACTAGAAATTGTATGTAGTCGTTAAATATAATTTTAATTATAGCATAAGTGCAATTTTAAAATATATACATTTTTTGAAAAAAAATGTTCGGCTGGGCCTCATTTTACTGCTTTTTGCAAGTGTCAGGACAGGCCGGTTCAATAATTTTCATACAGGCTGGGTCGGAACAGGATCTGAAAACTTCGGCTCATGGAGACATCTAGGAAGAATGAATTTCAGGTCCAGATCGGCCCAAGTTTGCAGAAAAGAGTAATGCCCGGACCGGAAAGAGTGAAGATCAAGCTCGCCTCGGAAAGAGTGAAGATCAAGCTCGGCACAGACCGAGTCTCGTGAATGTGAATTGGCCCGAGCCCGTAAAGACTTGTTATATATATATATATATATATATATATATATATATATGCTATTGAGACTTACTACAACCCATTCCTTATTGAAAATGCAGTATATAGCTGTTATAGTTCGTTTGCAGGGATACGAAAACTTTTCCATTACAATATGCTATATTGAGAAAAATTGTTTGTGGTGCATTTTAGTGATGTTATGATACATCAAACATGATGAAATTTATATGTGTCACTGAGGTGGGCTTATAGCACTCTTTCTATAGAGTATGAAGTAACTAGTATGTATGTACTTCGTTTACAAGACTGACTATGAACTATAATTGCTGGAAGTGCGTTTTCAGCTGCGGTGTACATTTTTAAAATTAACTAAATTTTAGTGCATTACGTCGCGAGTATAAATTCTACAGATCATATACAGAGCTACACGAAAAAAGAAAAATGAAGCACTGCAGTTTATGGACGATAATTCCTAATGTATGTTTTTAACTGTATTTGGCATTTTCCAGTTGAATTATATTTTATTATTCAAAGGTGCTTATAGAATATAAATAAATTCATATGGCAGTGAAAAAGAAATTAAATATATTGCCGCCTATGGATGGTAATTGTTGCATGTGCAGGCATTTCAAAACTAATCTAGTCAAATTTTATTGTATTACTAGGGGGCCTACCCCCTGCGAGCTACGCTCGCCAACCCCCGCTCAGACTTCGAGGCCTCTAAAAACATGACAGCGTGCTTCGTTTTAAAAATATTGGTAAATCTGTAATTGGGTTGCCATACTTTTAACGTTTTAATGGGGCATTTTTTTATTATCATGGCCTCATACACAGCTGTTGCGACAACTGACGACTGTTTTAGGGATTGGTAAGTAAAATCAATTACACCTTGAAAACCAGCTTGTATAAAATGGTTAGGTTTAAATTGTGGCTACCTCTCGCACTTTTATAACAACGATCTGTATTCTATTCTTCCTTTGCGTTTAAGGATGAGAAAAATTCCATCTGCTTGTGAATAACATTAAGAACCACGGTATTGAAAAGTACTATGTTATAGACATTTTCAGTAACAGGTTTTAATTTTCTCTCTATTTTAGTGCACCATCATGCATATTTTCATGTTATTTTAAATATGTAAATTATTTATTTTAATTAATATGTATATACGAATTTTCTAATAATTATTTATCATACAAAATTAATTAAATATTTTGTGCATGCATGCCTGCATTTATTCGGCATCAATCTCTATAATAAAAGCCTAAGTCATGTGACTGTCATCAACAATTCCGGGATGTCCGCTTCACATTTTCATATCCCAGGCGGCCATTTTTATTCAAAATTATTTTTGCGAATTAAACTGCATAAAAGTTACATTTTTAGAAAGTTCGTTCAAAATAAATTAATATTTGAGAGATGACTTACGTTCAATTGTGCATATATTCTGCTATAGCTTAAGTTGAAATTAGGATCGCAGTTCAAATTCTCTATCCATGAAAGTAAACAAACAAACAAAAAAAAAGATGAATTCGTCATGAACGTTTAAAATATTCAATCATGGAGGTAATCGTTCGTAAAGCAAGTTCTCCGCGAATGATTTTTTGGACCCCTGCCTGGGTGCAAAAACAATAATAATAATTCGTACCATTGAGACAATCAAAATTTGCCATAATTCTGTGCTATACAACTCAACTTCCAGATCTTTTCTTGACGTAAGTTGAACTCATGTAATAATATTTAATGAATGAAATTTCGAAACGAATTCTCAGTTAATTTGGTATTTATGTATTATACTCGCCAGGAAGAGAGATCACGGAAAATGATTGGAAATCGCCAATCATATTTACCATTGTTATGACCAATCGCGTTCAAAATAGTAATTTAATATACATTTATAATAAAATACATAACATCATTAAATACTTTCATGATAATTTGCACAAATCTCGCCAATACCATTTTTTAAATCGCCGATACCAGCTTTTATTTTTCGCGTGTTCGAATTAGAAAATATACTTTTATTTTAAATCAAATATTTTGATTTATGATATTATTTTTTATTTATTTATTTATTTTCTATTTTAAAAGAAGAGTGTAAATGGCATGTATTTTAAATTGTATGTGATATAAGTATTTGAAATTAAAGCTAAGTATTTTAACAGAAATGAGTGACAGGTTTATAATTTAAAATTAAATTAATGCAGTATGAATGGTGGTGATAGGAGCAATATTTGGCGATTTATCATTTGCTGCCGGCTAATAAAAATACCCATAATTAAAAATGGTAAATAATATGGAATCAAACTAAAATAATACAAAAAATATCAATGCGTGTTACAATGCTTAACATACATTTAAGGGAGACCAAACTGGTCGCCATTGGCGGCTAGTTGATGAGATATTTAAACAAATTCGCTATCCGCGATAATTTTACACCATGTTATGTCACTTGAATACTGTCCATAAGAAAATCGGGTACTTTTCCATTATAGGATCCTTTGCTTTTAGGTTTGTCGTAATTCGAGTTTCAAAAACGAATAGATTCGTTAATATACATATATTTGTTGCCAAAAGTTATGAAAACAAACCCAATGAACTTATGGTGATTTTCTATAATAGGGGTCTTGACGCTTTTTTAAAAAGCTTGGCCCAGTTCGGGCATCAGAAAGTGAGATTTGGTGCCAAATTACATAAACAGCCATGGAAACAAATTCGACGATTTTTTTTGTTTATATGCGTATTTTAATTATACGTATATTATTATTGTTTTTTCTATACAAATTACTTCTGATTATATATAAAATAGGATAAATGACATTTTACGCTAAACAAATTCTATAAATATTGAAAAAAGGCTTCTGTATACGAAATGACAAAGTAAATAGGTTGACAGAAAGTATGTTGCCAAATTTCCTTTTCCGCCAAGGCTATTTTCTCTGTTTCGTCAAGGCCCCATATACTGGAAAAGCACCGAACTTTTATGCTTGTTTATACATGTATTTATATGTATATATACAATTTATTTATAATTGTCTTTCAATTTACCTCTTTTTGTACATAAAAATAGATAAATGGCTTCTTTATATTAAATAAATTGTATAAACATAAATGACGTATTTACATAAATGACGTCATTTGGACGAATTTATTCAAAATATTTTCAGTTTATAAATTAAATTAAATGCTGACAGACGATTGAATCCTGACGATAGAAATATGATTTTTTTTTTCAAATTTTCGTGAAAAACATAATTTAATCACAATCTTGTCTTCATTATCGATTGAAATAAAAGATAAATTCAATTTCAATTTGAAAATGGCGAATAAAAATAAATCAATAATCCCTATCGGGATCCTTTTTTATTTTTTTCCCTTTTTTGTCACAAAAAAACTGAGTAATTAGTTGCCATCATTACAGAAATGTCATTAAAATTAGAAAAAAATTAATATCTCGAAAACTAATTCCAATTTCAAAATTCTATTACCAGTTTTGACATCCGCGGATTTTTATGGACAATTGGTATTAATTTCACCATCAAGCGTTTAATATTTTATTAAAAATAGCCCTGAAACATAATCAGTCGTTTAATCAGTCGTTTCATAAAATCGTTTCACAAATTCGTTTCATAAAATCGTTTCACAAATTCGTTTCATTAGGATTTTATATATATAGGGTAGATTATCTGCCATAGACATTAATTCTTGAAAATGGATTTTTAACTGTGTTCTGTGTTTTTTAAATTGTTTATTTAAATATCTCATTCCACTGTGTGAAAGAATGAACTTTCTTAACAGTATTCTAATAACGTTGGAAAATATTTAGCAACTATAACTGACGCACGTGTTTTTCTTCACTTGAAACATTGTGAAGTAGAGTTCAAAATTTTCGAAATTTAAGGCCAATATTAATTTTTAAATTCTTAAACTACAATTATTCCATGTACCCTAAAATTCATCACAGCAAAATTTCTAAGTCATTCCAATCAGAACACTAGCTAGAGGGTTTTTTTTTTTTTTTTAATATAAACTTCCGTCATTTGTTTCCACTCTGAATAAAGGCTTTAAATATATTTATCTCAACTACTTCCCTCACCATCATCCCCACCATTTAAAAAAAATCTTCGAAAGCCCAAGGCTTTGACAATTTTTATTAAATTTGTTTGAATTATTTTCTAATTGAACATTTCATCAGGCAAAAGAGATATAACAGTCGACCATTCAATATTTTTAAACATTCCTTTAAAAACATAAAATGTGTAACTTAGGATTGTCCCTATTTTTTCGTATACAATTAAACATTTAAAATTTTGTTTAAATATTAAAATTTTAAGTATTTAATTTATTATAATTACTAGCCAGCTACGCCCGCTACGCTGGTCAATTTCTTATAACGAACTTTTAATACAACAAAATATTGACATTTCATAATTCACTTTTATATTTTAACAGAATAATAAAGCTACTATAATTTGTGACTGGTGCTATAGCCAATATACACGCCAGGACACGTCGCCCTTATCATTATCTTTTTACGCATGAAGGTTTCGCTATGGTACTCCATTGTGAAATTTGGTAATTTTTCAAATTCAATATTTGAAAAATGGCATAATCGTTAGATTTGAAATTTATATCAAGAAAAATACAATTTTTTACCTTTCAAACACAGTTTGCCTAACAATTTTCAGACAAATACTTTTCGAGCTACTATTTTTTTTTTCAGTAACTTCAAATGTTTCATTTTCCGAGATTAATCTGTGGCAACCATTAGCGAAAAACCAAATCGTCAGAAACGCATAGTTTTTTATTAAAGAGGCTGTTGGAGCAGGGATTATCACCACCAATTTGCCACCATCACTTTTGAAATCGGTTCGGTAAAGTTCTAGAGATTCCATAGAAATTGTAATTTAAAATGTTTTTAGAACGCTTTTCGCTCATTTCTCCCTTTTAAATTTCGAATTTTTTTTATTTTGTTTTTAGAGAGCATTTACATCTTATAAGTAACTACAATGCCAAATTTCAAATTTCTAGCTCCTTCAGTATAAAAAAAAAAATCTCAATTTTAGAACGTTTTTCGCTCCTGCACCCCCCTGGGGATAGTGACACCGACATAAAATATATCCTATGTTGGAGCAGGGGTTGTCACCATCCATTTGCCACCATCACTTTTGAAATCGGTTCGGTAGTTCCAGAGATTCCATAGAAATTGTAATTTAGAAAGTTTTTAGAACGCTTTTCGCTCATTTCACCCTTTTAAATTTCGAATTTTTTTTATTTTGTTCTTGGAGAGCATTTACATGTTATAAGTAACTACAACGCCAAATTTCAAATTTCTAGCTCCTTCAGTATAAAAAAAAAAAAAAAATCTCAATTTTAGAACGTTTTTCGCTCCTGCACCCCCTTGGGGTTAGTGACACCGACATAAAATATAGCCTATGTTGGAGCAGGGGTTGTCACCATCAATTTACCACCATCACTTTTGAAATCGGTTCGGTAGTTCTAGAGATTCCATAGAAATTGTAATTTAGAATGTTTTTAGAACGCTTTTCGCTCATTTCACCCTTTTAAATTTCGAATTTTTTTTTGGGGGGGGGGGGTTCTTAGAGCGCATTTACATCTTATAAGTAACTACAACGCCAAATTTCAAATCGGTTCGGTAGTTCTAGAGATTCCATAGAAATTGTAATTTAGAATGTTTTTAGAACGCTTTTCGCTCATTTCACCCTTTTAAATTTCGAATTTTTTTTTGTTCTTAGAGAGCATTTACATCTTATAAGTGACTTCAACGCCAAATTTCAAATCGGTTCGGTAGTTCTAGAGATTCCATAGAAATTGTAATTTAGAATGCTTTTAGAACGCTTTTCGCTCATTTCACCCTTTAAAATTTCGATTTTTTTTTATTTTGTTAGAGAGCATTTACATCTTATAAGTAACTACAACGCCAAATTTCAAATCGGTTCGGTAGTTCTAGAGATTCCATAGAAATTGTAATTTAGAATGTTTTTAGAACGCTTTTCGCTCATTTCACCCTTTTAAATTTCGAATTTTTTTTTGTTCTTAGAGAGCATTTACATCTTATAAGTGACTTCAACGCCAAATTTCAAATCGGTTCGGTAGTTCTAGAGATTCCATAGAAATTGTAATTTAGAATGCTTTTAGAACGCTTTTCGCTCATTTCACCCTTTAAAATTTCGATTTTTTTTTATTTTGTTAGAGAGCATTTACATCTTATAAGTAACTACAACGCCAAATTTCAAATCGGTTCGGTAGTTCTAGAGATTCCATAGAAATTGTAATTTAGAATGTTTTTAGAACGCTTTTCGCTCATTTCACCCTTTTAAATTTCGAATTTTTTTTTGTTCTTAGAGAGCATTTACATCTTATAAGTGACTTCAACGCCAAATTTCAAATCGGTTCGGTAGTTCTAGAGATTCCATAGAAATTGTAATTTAGAATGCTTTTAGAACGCTTTTCGCTCATTTCACCCTTTAAAATTTCGATTTTTTTTTATTTTGTTAGAGAGCATTTACATCTTATAAGTAACTACAACGCCAAATTTCAAATCGGTTCGGTAGTTCTAGAGATTCCATAGAAATTGTAATTTAGAATGTTTTTAGAACGCTTTTCGCTCATTTCACCCTTTTAAATTTCGAATTTTTTTTTTATTTTGTTCTTAGAGAGCATTTACATCTTATAAGTAACTACAACGCCAAATTTCAAATTTCTAGCTGCTTCAGTATAGAAAAAATCGCAATTTTAGAACGTTTTTCGCTCTTTCACCCCCCCCCCCCCCTGGGGTAGTGGCATCGACATAAAATATAGCCTATGTTGGAGCAGGGGTTGTCACCATCAATTTGCCACCATCACTTTTGAAATCGGTTCGGTAGTTCTAGAGATTACCCCCTACAAACAAACAAACAAATAAACAATCTTTACTCCTTTATAAGATTAGTATAGATTTAAGTATGTGTGAGTGTGTGTACGCGGTAATGGGACGAAGGGAGAGGGGGGACATTTTTTACAAATGGTCTTAGAGCCCAAGTTACGCCTATGGCAAGGTAGTTACTTATAAGATATATATGCTATCTAAGAACAGTTTCTAAAAAATTCGAAATTAAAAGGGTGATATGAGGGAAAATGTTATAAAAACATACTAAATTACGATTTCTATGGAATTGTTAAGGGCAGAAACTTGAAATATGACATGGCTGATACTTTTTAACACACAAGTGCACACCCAGAACAGTTTTTTAAAAAATCGAAATTTAAAAGGGTGAAGAAGGAAAACACGTTGTAAATTACAAATTTTTTTATACTGACATGATTAGAAATTTCCAATTTGGCATGGCGGTTACTTTTAAGATACAAATGCTCGCTAACAATGGTTTGTAAAGAAATTCAAAATTTCAAACGTGAAATGAGCGGAAAGCGTTTTAAAAGCGTTCTAAATTATGATTTCTATGGAATTGTTAGTGATAGAAACTAGAAATGTGACATGGCTGTTGCTTTTATGACATAAATGGTGGCACAGAACAATGTTTAAAAAATCGAAGTTTAAAAGAGTGAAATGCGCGAAAAACGTTCTAAAAACATTCTAAATTGAGATAGATTTCTATGGAATTGTTACGGATAGAAACTTGAAGTTTGACATGGTAGTTGCTTTTAGGACGTAACTGGTCGCACAGAAGAGTTTTTTTTTAAATTGAAATTTAAAAGTGTTCTAAATTACGATTTATTTGGAGCTGTTAAGTCTAGAAACTTTAAATTTTGCATGGCTGTTACTCACGTATATGATCACCCAGAACAGTTTACTAAAAATACGAAATTTAAAAAGGCAGGAACAAAAATAAAACGTTCTAAAATTGCAATTTATGTGGTACAGCTGGTATAGAAGCTTCGTGTTTGGTATGGTGGTTACTCTTAAAATGCAAATGAAGAGACCGGTTTCTAAAAAAATCGAAATTTAACAGGCTGAAATGAGCAGAAAACGTTCTAAAAACGTTTTACATTATGATTTAATTGGATTTATACGGGTTAGAAACTTGAAATTTAGTATACTGGCAACTTTTAAGATGCAGACGCTCGGTATAAACAATTAAAAATTCGAAATTTAAAGATGCTAAATGAGTGGAAAACGTTATAAATTTTTTTTTTGTTTGTTTGTTTGTTTTAAATTGTTAGGAATAGAAACTTAAAATTTGATTTATTTTTTAGACGTAAATGCTCGCACAGAACAGTATTTACAAAATTCATCCACAGAACATTTGTTAAAAGTTTAGAAATTTTAATGTGTGCGGGAACTAAAAAGGTTTAAAATTGAAATTTCTGTGATACAGTTATTACAGAAATTTGCTTAACTAGAAGATTGGAATTTGGCATGATGCTTTACTTTTAAGATGTAAATACTCGCTTAGAACAGTTTCTAAAAATTTCAAATGAAAAATGAAATGAAAGGGAAATCTTCAAAATACGTTCTAAATTACCATTAATTTGGAATTAATTTTAGCTCTTCTCATTTATTTAAAAATCTTATGTTCGAATAATGCAGTATAAGAATGAGGTTTACACAAAATGCGACTTAATTAGTAATTTTTTAACTATCTGTGGCAGTAAAATTTCCTCTAATGAAAATAGGCCACAAATACCACTTGACATTTTTCAACAATTACGCGAGCAAAGCCGCGGGTTTTGCTAGTATAGATATAAAGTAAAGTCCCTTGCCACCCTCTTAACTTCGGAACGGCGGCTGCTATATTCATAAAAGTGGTATCTACACTGCAAAAAATAACTGTTGATTTTACAGTATAAAACTGGCGCCCCAGCTGCCAGTATTATACCGTAAAATTAACAGTATTAAATAGTAAAATAAGCAGTAATACGCTGCCGCGCAAGCAGTAATACGCTACCGCGCATGCGCGGCAGCGTATTACTGCTTATTTTACTATTTAATACTGTTAATTTTACGGTATAATACTGGCAGCTGGGGTGCCAGTTTTATACTGTAAAATCAAGTTATTTTTTGCAGTGTAGGTATAGTAAAGTAGCCATGCGCTACTGAATGAAACCGCCTACGGCGTCACCTGGTGCAAAACTGCGGAGTTAGCATTCCTATCTCGAAAACGGAAAGAGATGGGGGAAAAAAGTAATTTACAAAGTTGTAGAGCATCATCGATTTAGTACGAAAAGATATCTTGTAGACATTAATGCGAAGACTAGAACGGTTAAAACACGCTTTTTTTTTTTTTTTTTTTTTTTTTTTTTTTTTTTTTTTTTTTTTTGTGATTTCCTACACTGTGACGTCACGAAATTTGAACGGAAGAAGAAATGATTATCTTTCGGACAAAACACGACACCGCAATGTAGCACAGTGGTATCGCTTGTGATTCCCAATCTAAAGGACTGCAGTTCAAACCCCGAGGGTTGCATCCTTGTACTGATTGCCTAATAAACAGAGTAGACAATATGTAGATCGTGTAAAATAGTGTCCTATCAACTCAACGCAACTTGCGCTTGGTGTTCGAAATTTGTGCAGTATGTAAATACGTAAGAAACGTCACGCCTGTTCACCTGAGACGGCTATAAAAGAGACATCTTCTTGAGGTTGTATGTTGATGGTCATGTAGCGATTTTCCAAAGCTGAGTATTGTGAAATGGTTTTTCTAAAACAAGTAGTTGTAGTTAGCTACATTTTCGATAAGTACCTGTTGTTCGCTACAATAAAAAAAAATATTTTTTCCAATGATGACTGTTGGGAACGCTTATATTACGATAATTTCAGTTCTATTGTACGTTACTTTGTTAATGATATAAATATGTACATATTTGAGATAATAATTAATATCAGTTTAAAGTTGTGTAAAATGATTAATTTCCCTGAGCAATTAACGCTTTTTGCAGGGATGCAAGCGTTGCACCTCAAATGCCCAATTCCCACCACTAAATTTTAATAATATTCTTAGTCTTATTAAGATTCAGAAAATTTTTCATTAAATAAGGTGGTGAATACTATTAAAATTTAATGGTGACACTCGGCCATTTCTAGCACAGAAAACAAACAAAATCCAAAATCTTTTTACAGATAATTGATAAAGTAAAAATAAAATTTTAAAACCCTGACTTAAATAAAAAGCAAAAATTTCTTCAATCAATAAGTAAACCAAAAATTTTCTTATTAATAACTTCCATATATTTAAGTTTTATCAGATATACTACATTAAGGCACATATGGTAGCTCACCAATTTTTTTTTTTATTTAATCTCTCGTTATAACAGGAAAAGCATTTCTTACTGAAATTTCTTTGCTATCTTTTTGTGAACGGAAAAATCAATCATATTTGTTTTGTCACAAGTAAGTGACTAATAAAAATTTGCTGCCTTGCCTTTAATTACTTAATCTGTTTGATAAAATGTAAATATAAGGAAGTCAATGATACAGAAAATTTTTCATTTTACTCACCGATTTTTTTTTTCTTCTTTACATTCTTTTTACTTTTCTGAAATTATCATATGTAATACTTTGTTGTTTTAAAATATAAAAGATTTTAGCTATGCATTTGATTAATGTACATTTGAATATTTTTATTTTAGAAAGTGTCATCGATACTATACAGTAGAATGAAGCAATTAAACAAATTAAATTATTGTGCACTTCATTACCAAATACTGTTTTAAATGTTCTAAACGAAAATCCACTTGAAGGAATGAAATTGAAACGGAATGATAAAAGGACATATGTTTATTTGTATTATGTTTGTTTTGTGTTTACTATTTGTTTTATTATGTTTATTTGATATTCATTTTTTTCTCTTACGAAAATTTCATGCAACATCTAAGGAATTTGATCTATGTGAAATGTCAGGTCAGTTTTTCCATAATTATTTAAGCAGTAATTTTTTTAATAATGTAACGTTATATGTGAAAATAAAGAATTCAAAAAGAAATTAGAACCAATTTTTTAACTTACAATTTAGTATAAAAAACAGTATAAAAATTCATTAAATAAATTACTGAGTTATAAGCTATTCTTGTCACATGACAATTTTTCTCCCCTTTCTCGTGTTTCCAGGCCGGGAATTTGATTCAAAACACCAACTTTGACAGTATTTTCTGAAAGATCTTCTGTCTTCACCTTTACCAAAAAATAAAAAATGTCTTTCGATTATGTAGTTTCTGAATAAGAACACTTGCTTCATTCAATTGTCGCTACACACAACTTCCTAAGTTTCCGAACTAAAATTAATTCGAAAATGTGTCAGTAAGTAGCTCTTTTGGAATTGAGAACAGCTTTAAGTCCACATTTTGAACTGAATAACTAACACGGCAGCACGAGAAAGGAGAAAAAACTTGTCACGTGACAATAGTAGCATATAACTTGATAAATAATTTATCAAAAAATGCTATTCGATTTCATAATCGCTTCAAACAGTCAAGACCTGCTAATTTTATGCCTTTAACGTTTAAAAATGAGTCAGAAAGTTTCACGCTGTTGAGCAGGGAATTTGAGAAGTACTTTAATAATATTAAAATGTTAGACATTTATATAAATTAATAGCTACTACCCGTGACTTCATTCATGAAACATTTAAAGAAGAATAAATGTATTAATTAAGCAAAAAAAATTCACTCACGATATTTAAAAACATATCAATTAACAAACTCTTTATCAGATTTTATAGTAGAAAATACTTTTGATGATCTCAATTTGCATATTTGTGTTTTTATATACAGGATTATATAAATGCCTTTCATGAGCTTGAAATTTCATATGCTTTCTCTGACCGCTTATCCCGTAGGCAAGACATTTCTAGAAAAATTTATACAATACACAATTTTTTAAGCAATTTTGTTTTAAAAATTCTACAGTCAGACGGGGGAAATGCAAATGATAAATTTACTGCATATTTCAAATATATGATGATTTGAAATATGTAATAATAGCAGAAATACTGGTCAAATATTGGTTGAGAGGATTATGAAAAAAATTGAGCGGTCAGAGGGTTAATAGAGGAATAAATTTATTTCTTTGTTATTCTATTTTATCATTTCTATTTATTCAATTTTACATTTATTTCATTTGTAGATATTGAAATATTATTAACTACAGATTGTAAAGTATCAGAAAATGGTAACTGATGAATACTGTTTTTTTTTTATTGGCTTTAGATTCTAAATCGAATTTTCAATTTTCGTATAAATGTATTGAATACCAAGTTATAATTAATTCTTTCAAAATGAGTGTTGTGTTTCTTAAATAGGCTTAAAATCAAAATGTCAGTTTTGACACCTTTTTCTGAACGATCCGATGATTTTATAGGAAAGAGAAATGATATTCAATTTTTGCATATTTTTCGCTGGCACTTGATCAATTATAATCAATATATATATATATATATATTTCTCTTGCACAGCACAAAAATAAGGCGGAATTTGTTGCAGTTTGCCGTTTGGCAACATAAAATTCATTTGCTGTATTACATTACACTTACAAGGAGACCGCCAAACATGATGCACACAGATTTTGATGATTTTAAAGTATGTTGTAGGGGTCATACCCCTAACTATTCAGGTCAAAGGTTTCCTTCAAATGGGCTTTAGTTTTCGAGAAATTTCGGGTTAAAGTTCAGCATGCATTTCAAATACCCATTAGTTCGCAATCTTGAACGAGGTCTTCGTGGCTCTGTGCTAGCGCGCGCAATTTGAGAGCCGGAGATGAGGGTTCTGTCCTCTCATGTGACTTTTACCTTTTTTTAATAAATTTTATATGTTTTTCGTGTTATAAGTTTTATGCAGATTTATGAATTCTGCATCTTTGAACTTTTTGATATTTTCCTAAAAATTCCATTTACATTTTAGAATTTTTCGTGAAAATTTATAGTTTTTATGCAATTTTTAGTCTAATATTTCTGTTGATAAAAATCCAAACTATTTTAAGTCTTGATATCTCGTCTTTTTAAAATGATTCTTGTTTACATTTATGTATATTTAATTATTTATTTATCGTATTTATGAAATAATGCATTTTTTTAGCTGCATTTTCTATTTTAAAAAAATTTAAATGATTAAGAAAAAATTAACAAAATAATGTATCCTTTTAATATTTGATTTGTTCTAAATATATTGAAATATGTTAACTGCTGAAATACTAAAATATTTATCATTACCAACATTGTCATTTTGTTTATTAAATATGGAACTAATTGTGTGATATATATCGCAAAAATATTCTAAACAAATTCCGCATTAAAAATCGCCTTTAAATATATTCTTTACGTAAATTGTACGTCAATATTGGAAGAATGTATAAATTAGCATATTATATATTCTTGAAATACTTAAATTGTGATAAATATATTTAAAAATGCATTAAATTTTGAAAACAAATTATTTCAAATGTGGTAATTGTCTTTAAAAATAGTTAAATTGTGATAAATATTAAAAAATGCACTAAATTTGGAAAAGAAATTATTTCAAAACATGGTAATTGTCTGCAAAAGATTAAACGAAATGGATAAAAAGAAAAATTTATTTATTTTGATATTACCATAAAAGTCATTGCAGACGATTTTTTTTTTCAGGTATTTTTTATATCTATTGTAATTTACAAACGATATTTCATTTCTAGTTGAATTTTTCTGTATGGCATCGACTTGTTAGAATTTTAAAAAAAATTAAATTGTAATATATTATTTTTTATTTGTGCAAATCAAAAATGATGTTGAGTTTGAACTTTACAGTTAAATGTATTTAAATAACAATATATATATATATATATATATATATATATATATATATATATATATATATATATATATGTTATATAAAAATTTATTTCCTTCGTATCCTTCAATTTTATTCGCATTAATCTTTTAAAATTAATCTAACTTCTGTCATAGTCAGTATTTCCTTAATTCTTAATAATATCTATTCCTATTTAAAGTCCTTTTAAAAGTAAATATCCGTATATTAATAATTATTTTATTCCAAATCTTAATCTAAAATTTAAGATCATTCGTAACTTATCAGTTCCCCAATCTATAAAATTCTGAGACGCGTTCTCATTTCGAATGTTTTTAAAACCATTTTCTTTTTATTATTATTATTATTATTATTGCTCTGATTCTTTCGCGCGCTTGGGATTTTAACTTCTAAATTGGTCCGCACCAAAGTAAGGGATTCTTTAATGTTTTAGCCTCGCCCTCTAGCCTCATTCGTTGGGCTGGAGCTAGCTTCTCACTCATTGGGTTGTGCGCTCGTGACGTAATTCTGTGTATGTTTCCGCGGAGAGATCAAAACTCGCCTGCACCTGTCGGAACGAGAGATTTTTGACGTTTTCGGAAGCTGTTTCCTCCGTAGAACATTTTGTTATCCAGGGGGCGCTGCCGAGCGCTCAAGACGGGATGATGCGCGGAGCTGATATTCATTCCCGCCAGTAGTGATGTTTTTGCTTGAGACGTAAGCGCAGTGTACCAACCACTGCCAGTCAATTTTGTTCTAATTGTAAATAAATGTAATTAGTTAAGTTTTAACTCAATTTTTTATTGAGTACGAATTGATCATCTTAGTTTTATTAACGAAATACAGTCCAACGACATTAGCTGAGCTTTCTACGGAACTTGTTTTGGTCCTTCGAGCCCCAGCGCTCATTTAGAACACTGTAAAGAATTATCGCCCTTGGATTTTTGTATGTAGTTATAGATAATTATAATGGCTACTATTAAAGGTACTGTAATCCTCAATCGGAAACGCGGAAACATACGCAGCCAAGTTACACGTATATCAAATGCAATAAAATCAAAACTTGGCCAGAAAGAATTGGAACTCAAGTTAAATGCTCTTCAAACGTTAAAAAAGAAAACAGACGAGTTACGCAACGAGTCGTATTCGGTAATTTCTGATGATGATTTACCGGAATTTGAAAATTCCTTGACGGAGATAGAAGAACAGGTAGAAGTTCTCGAAAGTAAGTCTTCTTGATTTAATAAAGCCTAGTGTTTCTAATGTTGAATGTCAAAATAATAATGATAGAATTAATGCTAATGAGTCAAAAATTAAATTGCCGTCAATTAATTTACCCCAATTTTCGGGACGTTACACAGAGTGGTTTAATTTTAAACTACAATTCACCACCTTGATTGATAGCAATGATGAATTAAATGATGCTCAAAAATTATATTACTTACAATCGGCTTTAACAGGCCCTGTGAAACAATTGCAAAACATTGATGATTCTTATGCTTCCTTATTCGAAGCTTTAAAAAAACGATTTGAAAACAAACGGTTAATTGTAAATTCTCATATTTCTGAATTATTGAGTAACAACAAAATAAAAATTGAAAATGCGAAAGAAATACGCAATCTGGTAGATAATTTATTGAGTCATTTGAGGGCTCTGAAACAATTAGGACTAGAAAATAATAACTAATCAGAATCAATTTTAATGTATTTTGTGTTACAAAGAATCGATGATGAGTCAAGAAAGGCATTTGAAATGAGTCTTGACTGTAACGACTTGCCTGAATGGAATATTTTTATTGATTTTTTACTGGAAAGGGCTCAAGCTCTCGAAAACCTACAAAAAAGTAACACCGTTGCGAAACCTAGGTATGAAATTACTCAGAAACAAAAAAGTTTAGTATTACAGAATGACAAATTTAATTGCGCATTATGTAAACAACCTCATATGATATTTCGATGTCAAAGGTACTTAGATTTAGCGGTTCAAGAGAAATTGAACCAAGTAAGGAAGTTGAAGTTATGTTATAACTGTTTATCGTTATCTCACGCTGTTAATCGATGTAATAAATTGCATAATAAGTGTAGGATTTGTTACTCCAACCATCATAGTTCTCTTCATGGAGCTAATTTTTCGAAACCTGCTTATGAAAATAGGCAAGTTAATTGTATTGCAAATGAACCGCAGTTGAAAACGGAAGATAACGTAAATTCTAATTCAATAGAACCCACCACAAATGCGTTAACATTGAGCTGTCAAAACAATTATGATCAAAATTTGTCTTGCTCCAGTTATAATGGGTTGATTTCGACAGCTGTGATTTATTTAAGGGGAAGTAATGATTCTCTTTTTCCTTGTATTGCGATTTTAGATACTGCGAGTAATGTCTCATTGGCCACGTTTTCTGTAGCAGATATGTTAGGGTTGCAAAAATATAAGGTCAAGTCATTAATTACTGGATTAAATGATTCTGTCTGTAAAATTAAAAGCAGAATAAATGTAGAAATTTCCAACAAGGATAGAAGTTTTAAAAAATTATCCAACATATTTTTGGTTCCTAAAATCACTGATTTAACCCCTTCAAGCGCCGTAGACATTTCTAATCTGCACTTACCACAGAATTTAACCTACGCGAACCCAAGATTTTTTGAACCTCAGCGAATTCAAGTGTTATTAGGAGCAGATGTATATTACGAATTGTTATTAGCTGGTCAAATAAAAATTCCTAAAACTTCTATAATTTTACAAAATTCTCATTTAGGATGGATCGCGGGTGGAACAATACAAGATAAAAATGAAAGTAAATTCACGTGCCATTTAATAGAAAATCAAGATGAATTAGATTTGAAAACCTTTTGGGACTTAGAGACGTTGGGAATTAAAGATGACCCAAACAGTGTTAAAAACGAGAAAATTTTAGAAAAATTTCATCAAACTGTGCGTTTTGAAAATAATAGATATGAAATCAGTCTCCCTTGGACAAGGGATTGGAACCATTTAGAAAATAATTATAAAACCGCCGAAGCGCGACTCTCAGGTCTTATAAAAAGAATGAAACGTGATACAAAGTTATACGAACAATATTGCAATATTTTGAATGAGTATTTAGAGATGAACATAATTGAAAGTGTACCCAATTTAGAAAACCCTTCAGATAAACCAGTTTTTTACTTACCGCACCATACAGTATTTAGAGAAGATAGTGTTTATACTAAATGTCGAATAGTTTTTGACGCAAGTTCCCATGAAGCAGGACAATTGTCTTTGAACGACTGCCTTGACGCAGGAACTAATTTAAACCCTAATATTTTTCACTTATTGATTTTTTTCAGACTAAACAAAATTGCCTTTCTAGCAGATATAGAGAAGGCTTTTCTACAAATTGCCATAAACGACAAGGACAGGGATGTTCTGAGATTCTTGTTTATAGATAAGAATCCTGTTGACAGTGACGCATTTAATGTTATCGTCAACAGATTTTTACGCCTAACATTTGGCTTGAACTCAAGCCCATTTTTGCTATCTGCTACCATTAAGCATCATCTTAATAAATTCGAAACGGAATATCCGATAACGACAGAAGTACTCCACAATTGTATTTATGTGGACGACTTAATAACCGGGACAGACACAGTCGAAGATGCGGTGAACATTTCGGAACAATCTCGTAAAATAATGAAGGAAGCTAGCATGAATTTACGGAAGTGGATTTCGAATAACAACCAGTTAATGGAAATATGAGATAATCGTGGATTTAGTACTATGCCACAACCTTTTGAGGATAGTACAATACATGAAGTTTTGGGGATATCGTGGCAACCCAAGCAAGACATACTTTTGATAGATATTGATAATTTGCTCGAATTTTTGCGTAATACAAAAAATACAAAACGTTTTGTATTACAAGTTGCAGGTAGAATATTTGACCCTCTGGGTCTAATTTCTCCGTATACAATACGAATTAAATGTTTATTTCAAGAACTGTGGAGTAGGAACTTAACGTGGGATGAAAAACTGCCCTCCGATATTACAAAGACGTGGGAACAATGGTGTTCTGAACTTCCCCAGTTGAGAAATCTAAAAATTCAAAGGAACATTTTTCAGTTTCCCGATGACTCCAGTTACACCCTAACTTTGCATACCTTTGCCGATGCCAGCCCAAAAGCATACGGTGCTTCCGTGTATCTACAAATTGATTCACTAAGTGAATCTTCCTTAAATTTGATTACATCAAAATCCAGAGTGGCACCATTGAAAAAAGTGTCACTTCCTAGACTTGAACTTCTAGCAGCATTACTTGCTGCACGCTTAACTTGTGAAGTAAAAACGGTACTAGATCGCAAGGGACCATCGTCTATGTATTTGTGGACAGATTCGCAGATTGTCTTGTACTGGATCAAAGGCTCTGCAAACAGGTGGAAGTCATTTGTGTCGAACCGTGTAAAGGAAATCCAAGCTCTGACAGACCCATCCAGGTGGTTTCACTGTGCAGGGTCCGAGAACAGGGGCGCCATTTTGGAACTTTCTTGGGGGGGGCAAAGTTTTTTTAAGGTAGTGGCATAGCCGAGGGTGGAGTTCGGGGGGCTGCACCCCCCCCCCGTAACCTCTCCGAACTGAAAACGTTTACTGAATCATATATACAGACACAGCAATACTTCTAATACGGAATCTTAAGTGACCTCTGAAAAATTCCGTTTTAGACAGGATTTCGTCTTAGCAAGTAGAATTTTAAAATATTAAGAAAGTTTTCAGTTATAGATAGGTACCGTTTTTTTTTAGGTATTCTTTAAGACTGTTAAAACCTCCTTTCTATAAAGCACTTCTGAAGAGCATACAGTGAAACAGTGAAGAGCATACAGTGGTGTATTACAGTGAAACGTGTCAAAGCGAAACCTGTCTATAACATAATTCTTTCTCAAACAGGCAAAAAAAAGTCAAGTTTCGACGAAAAAAAGTCATACAAATTATACTTGCTAAGATGGAGACCTGTCTAAAATGGAACTTTTTTACAGTCCTTTTCAACTCATCTTTGCAGGTTTTACTGCAGGGCGACATTTCATGAGTTTCTTGGGGAGGGGGGGGGGGAGGCAAAGTTTTTTTTAGAGACAGGGGCTGAAATATCGTGCACAAAATAGAAATAGGCCCCCCACAATAAAAAATGCAGTGTGAGTTTTTGTCTTATCTTAACTTCTTTCACAAACATGTGATTCTTCAGAGAATATATATACTTAATTTTAGTGGTAGTCCGCGAATTTTTCTTCTTCTTTTTTACGCAAAAGCAATTCGTCAACCGATAGCGGTAAACATCGCGAACTTTACGAATTGGAATTAGAAAAGAATAGTTAAATTGGCAAAATTAGTCGCGGAAAAAATCGTTAATTTTTTCAAACAACCGTGAAAAAATATTGCGAATTTCGCCAAAGATCACTGAAACAAAATAGAGATTTTCGTAAATCCGTCGCGGAAAAGAATCGCGAATTTAGTATAACTATTGCGGGAAAATATCGCGAAATTCATCAAATAATTGGACAAACAAAAATCACGAATTTAGTCAAACAATCGCGCAAAAAAGGAAATTTCGTCAAAGATCGCGCAAAAAGATATCTACTTTTGTCAGTTGGTTGCAGAAAGTGACTTCCGAATTTCAACAAACGATCGTAGAAAAGAGTCGCGAATTGCATCAAAAGATTGCGAAAACAAATAGCGAATTTCGTCGATCAGTTGTCCCCAAAAAAATGTCGGAAATTTCGACAAATAGTGGAAAAAAATTCGTCAGCAATCGGAATTTCGTCAAAGGTTGTACAAGAAAATAGCAATTTTTGTTAGTCGGTTGCGGAAAAAGACTCCCGAAATTTCAACAAACGATCGTAGAAAAGAGTCGCGAATTGCATCAAAAGATTGCGAAAACAAATAGCGAATTTCGTCGATCAGTTGCCTCAAAAGAAATGTCGGAAATTTCGACAAATAGTGGAAAAAAATTCGTCAGCAATCGGAATTTCGTCAAAGGTTGTACAAGAAAATAGCAATTTTTGTTAGTCGGTTGCGGAAAAAGACTCCCGAAATTTCAACAAACGATCGCAGAAAAGAGTCGCGAATTTCGTCAAAAGATGGCGAAAACAAATAGCGAATTTCGTCGATCGGGTGAAAAAAATATCGCGAATTTAGACAAATGGTCGAAAAAAATCAATTCCTTCAATGATTCACAGAAAATAGTGAATTTTGGAAAATTATCACAAAAAAAAAAATGAAACAATCGCGAAAAAAAGTCGTGAAATTCAATCGGTCACGAGATAATCAGCACACAAACACCATCAAGAAGTTATGAAATTTGCAAATGTTGTAATCCATAGGTTTAACCCTTTCCGGCACAGACAAATTCTGTTTGTAAAATGAGAAATTACTGACTGACACCGGAATTTACAAACGACTTTTTTATAAAATTAGAACTCCTTACTTTAAGCTTTCACTATAGAAACAAATTTTTATTAAAATCTTCTTGGTGCAGAATGCAAGTTTGGAATTAAAATAAGGTGTGCCCGGATTGGGACCACTGTGCCGGAAAGGGATAAGAAAATTTTCATTAATGATTTTCTTTCAGTAAAAATTTTCCGCAATCATTTTCTGCCTTCCTCTTCAGACTATGATCTAAATTTCATACAATTCAGAAACCTGCAAAACCCTTGGTCTCAGGTCCCTTGCTCCTGCATTGGGTGGGGGAGTCTGTCTGGTTAAAGTCATGATTCGGGTCGGTTACAACCAAATCTGGACAAGACTCTGGCTGTGGAGATTTTTAAGAGCATACTGTATATACAATATCAATTAATAAAGCATATGATTTAACAGCATTATAACGATTGGAGTAAATGTAATGTGACACTAATAAAACTAAATTAACAAATCATATAATTAGGAAATTGAATACACATCCGCCATCCCCCCACCCCCGAAAAAAAATAAAAAAATTCCCCTTAAATTTCTGGGTAAAGAGAGAATTTATCACTAAAATTCTATCCTTGGGGTGACGAGTTTTCTTTTAATCATGCTGTACACAGCTCAGAAGCAATTCATAGTGTTTTTTCTCACATATATTTCTAAAACTAGCCAACATACTCATTAATGATAAATGTCTCACTTGCAATATGTTGAATGTTGCAATAGCAAGGTTTTACGGCTTTAGAAAACATTTCAATGTTTAAAGTGTTTATTATTTTCTTCTATCTTTACAAGAAAAAAGTATTGGATATATGAAAATTTGCCGCTTCCGGTTTTCGACGAATTTATACGTTTTAGAAGTTCCTGAACACAATTGGACTATTTTTAGAAAATGTCTGTCTGTGACAAAATTTTTGTGGGCGCTGTATCTCAAGAACTAATGCAGGGAATTTGTTAAAACTTTATATTCAGTTAGACATTGATATAAATAGGTGGTGTTTAGTTTTTGGTGTAAATCGCTCAACAGATGGCGATGCTATGCTACATATTTCATGATTTTTGCGATAGCTATATCTCAAGAACTAATGCACAGACTAATGCACAATTTCACTAAACTTCAGATTCGGTTAGACCTTGACAAAAATAGAAGTTGATTACGATTTGGTATAAATAGCCCAATAGGTGGCACTGGTATGGTACATTTTGTACGATTTTTACGATAGCTATATCTTCAGAACTAACGCACATAATTTAATAAAACTTTAGATTCAGTTAGACCTTAATATAAATTGGTGCTGATTTGTTTTTGGTGTATGTGAAACCTGTATAAGATAGAAGAAAGTTCTGGGATTGGCACATCAGACTAGTTTTTAGGTAGATTTCGTAAGAAATACTACCTATTACATTCTCACCTAAGTTGGAAATTTTGAAAATTTTTTGCAGATCTACGCCGATCATGACTCCCAGAACCCAAAACCACCCCCAGTTCAAAACTTTATATATCTATCTATCTATCTATCTATCTATGTCACTTTTTTATGAACACGATAACTGGAAAAATTCTGCATAAATCTCTTCCAAACTGATACATAAAATCAAGGGGCATAAAATCGCGGTCAAGTTCGTTAATGGGCAAAATCGAACCAAGGGGGGGGGGGGAATGGGGGGGCTTTTTGTGAAAACAGAAAACCCCCCATAATTTCTTAATTATTATACGTATTGAATCCGTTTAAAGTTATTATTACTTCTAGGAAAAGGGCCGAAAATTTAGGTATGTCAGTTTTTTTATATCATTCAAAATGGCCTCAAGGGGGGGGAGGGGAATAGGTGTTTTATAAGAAAAAAAATCATAGCTTCGTCCATTCACAAGATATCAAATCCGCGTAAATTTATTATTAATCCTCTTAATATTATCTAAAACTTTTATATTGACATGTTTTTTATAGGAACAACCGTTATAGCCAAAAAAAAAAAAAAAATCCCTGCCAGCTCCGCCCTGCAAACAAGTTAGGTTTCGAAGTAGGCGGTTCCAACTGCCGCATCATCGTAAAAAGGTCATTTCTTCCGCAATTCCCGACAAACAGGCGCCCCACGGTCTGCGTCTTCGAAATCTACCTGTGCTTGTAGGCCGAGCCGTCAGGGATTTTTTTTGTATTGTAATCAAATCTGTGAAATCTGACGTTATTTTAGCTTTTGATCTTTTTTTTTTTTTTTTGGTCTAACCTGTGATAACTGATAAATTTTCTGAAATTTCAAATTCCTTGGGGGGGGGGCGGTTGCCCCCCCAGCCCCCCCGAAATGGCGCCCCTGTCCGAGAATCCTGCAGATTTGCTGACACGAGGTATTAAATGTGAAAGTCTTATTCACAATCCTATATGGTGGACTGGTCCGAAGTTTCTGAAAGACTTAGATCAGTGTAACATGACCAGACTTTAGTGATTCCTAACAAGGACATATATATAAACGAACTAAAAAGAGACTCCGTGAACATTAAAAATGATGACTTTGTTACATTAACTATTTCTCAGGAAGAACTCTTTATTGACCATATTTTTGCATGTACTAATAATTTTGTAAAATTAATTCGTATAATGAGTTTTATTTTTAGATTCACCTTTAACTGTCGTAATAGACTGAAGAGAAGAAGTGGACCACTTTCCCTCGACGAGGTGAGAGGCTGAATCGTTTCTAATTCGGTCAGCACAAAGGGGGGAATTTAGGGAATAATTAAAATGTCTCGAAAAAGGTAAGCCTGTTCACAATAAAAGTAGATTATCTTCCTTAAACGTATTTGTAGGAGAGGATGGATTAATTAGAGTTGGCGGCCGTTTAGCACATGCAGATTTGCTGCTTAACTCAAAGTTTCCAATTGTTTTGCCTGCCAATCATAAGTTAACGGATATGATTTTAAATTACTTCCATCTCAAATACTTTCATTTAGGCCCACAAGCGTTGCTTTTCCATGTAAGACAAAAATTTTGGCCACTTAATGGCAGAAATAATTGCCGAAGCATTGTTCACAAATGTGTGACATGCTTCAAGAATAAACCTGTTGTCAGCTCCCAATTGATGGCTGATCTTCCGGGGGAACGTGTGACACCAAATTTTGTATTTTCGGTGACAGGTCTGGATTACTGTGGCCCATTTTCTATTAAATTTAAAAATCAAAGGAAGGGCGTATTGAATAAAATTTATGTCGTAGTGTATGTGTGTTTATGCACCAAGGCAATACACCTGGACTTTGTTTCAGATCTCACAACTCAGGCTTTTATAGCTAGTCTAAAACGTTTCTTTGGCAGAAGGGGAAAATGTGCAAAAATCCTATCGGATAATGCAAAAACGTTCATCGGAGCTGACATAGCGTTGAAAAAATTGCATAAACTGATTAGTTTCCCAGATGAGGAATTGTGTAATTTTTTAACCCATGAAGGTGTCAAATGGGAATTTATTCCCCCCAAATCCCCGAGTTTTGGTGGCCTCTGGGAGGCGGCTGTAAAATCATTCAAGTTTCATTTAAAACGGGTAATAGGTGATCAAAAATTAACCTTAGAAGAGTTTCTTACTATACTAGCGGAAATTGAGGGAGTTTTGAACTCCCGTCCCCTTACCCCGCTGTCCTCAGATTTCGAAAATTTTGAAACCTTGACACCCTCTCATTTTTTAATCGGTAGACCTATCAGTTCGATCTCCGAACCACCTTTAGATAACATTAATGAAAATAGATTAGCAAAATGGCAGAGAATCACCAAATTTAGTCAACAAATTTGGAAGACTTGGAAGCGCGATTATTTAAATAATTTGCAGCAGAGGGGGAAATGGAAATTTAAAAAGGATGATGTACAGAAAGGAACTTTAGTACTAATAAAGCAGGAAAATTTACCTTCCACCAAATGGCAGGTTGGAAGGATAGTTGAAATTTTTAAGGGAAGGGACAATATAATACGAACCGTAAACTTACGGTTACCAGACGGACGAATTTATAAGAGAAATGTCAGAGATGTCTGTATATTACCAGTTCAGTAACAGATTTCTTTTCTTTCTTTAAGCAATTTTTAAGGTATATATTATTTCTGTATGTAATGTTGAATTATAGTGCATTTATGATTGTATTATTATTGTGTATGTAAGTTGTTATATCTTATAATTTTTTCTTTTATGATAATTTTTGCAAATTTATATGTAAATGTATATTGAAATTGCATTTCAATCCCCGGGGGAGTGTTTCCTCCGTAGAACATTTTGTTATCCAGGGAGCGCTGCCGAGCGCTCAAGACGGGATGATGCGCGGAGCTGATATTCATTCCCGCCAGTAGTGATGTTTTTGCTTGAGACGTAAGCGCAGTGTACCAACCACTGCCAGTCAATTTTGTTCTAATTGTAAATAAATTTAATTAGTTAAGTTTTAACTCAATTTTTTATTGAGTACGAATTGATCATCTTAGTTTTATTAACGAAATACAGTCCAACGACATTAGCTGAGCTTTCTACGGAACATGTAAACAAATATGTGTCTGGTATTGTTATGACCGTAGAATATTCATCTGGCCCAGTAACATCTTAATTCAATGAAGTGAAGCAACGTTAGCCCGAGGGCTATAAGTTTTAGACCTTTTGGGAATTGTTCTGTGTTGTTCGTCTTCTAATAAAATTATTCGTCTGGATATTGGCTGGATTTATTGGAAAACTTTGGTGGAATCATTTCATTGCCTTCTACTTCGCCATACGTGCTAATATCGACTGCAACTTGCTATATCGTTGAAGGACTGCCATCTTTTCATCGAATATTATTCATCGTAATATCTCAACCTCGTCAAAATGCTACATATATATATATATATACACACACACATGACTGGCTAAAACTTGGCTATAAACGTTATTGTTTTAATATTTTATTTCTCCTTTCAAGATATGTTGTTGAAATTACCTAATCATACATACCTTTATAAGATTTCAAATAAAAAATATTTTGTATAAATTATAAAAGAATATAAAATTTTATTTAAAATTTCATAAATTAAAAAAAGTATTATTTTAGAACGGTTATTAAAATATAAAGGGTAAATAATAATAATAATAATAATAAAACAAAATCTAGACATAAATTAGTTTGGAAATTCGTGAAATATTAATTTTAAAACTGCACAAAAAAAAAAAAAAAAAAAAAAAAAAAAAAAAATGTAAATTATCACGAAAAAATTGAAAATGTAAATGGAATTTATTTGGAAAATATCAAAAAGTTCAACCATGCAGAATTCATAATTCTGCATAAAACTTAACACGACAAATATATTAAATTTATTAAAAAAAGGTAAAAGTCACATTAGAGGACAGAACCCTCATCTCTGGCTCTCAAGTCGCACGCGCTAGCACAGAGCCACGAAGACCTCGTTCAAGATCGCGAACTAATGGGTATTTGAAATGCATATTGAACTTTAACCCGAAATTTCTCGAAAACTAAAGCCCATTTGAAGGAAACCTTTGACCTGAATAGTTAGGGGTATGACCCCTGCAACATACTTTAAAATCATCAAAATCTGTGTGCATCATGTTTGGCGGTCTCCTTGTTAGTAAGAAGCGCGATTTTACCATTGAAACTTGCATCATATTTAAAAGAAAAAAACAGATTAAAATGATTTTGTTTAATTACGCACTATTCACTGCAGAGCAGAACAGATTGTTTGTTGAGAAATAATATTAAGTAATCTGTGTAAATAAAAAAAACAGTAAATAATCTATCATAGTAAATAATATGCAAAGCGAAATGCTTCCGATGAAGAAAAGGACGTCATTAGGAAAAGTAATATGAATTTTCACTCTTGCTATCAAGTTGGTGTTTTCCGAAATAAATTGAAGCCGTGCTGTATAATATTATAGGTGCAATGAGTTTTAAGATGTGTTTCCAAGGAAATGTTTTCAGTTAATTATTTTACATTTCAAAAATCTGTAAATTTTATAATGCACAATGGTAGCACCACCTAAATCCATTTTCAATTGTGTTTTTAACAAAGTTTTCAATTACATTTTTTACACTAAAAAAATGTGTAAATTTTATATGTTAATTGATTTATGATAGTACTCAATCTGGTTAGAGTTACTGCAAAAAGTGGCGAGCAAGATGGAACCGCGTAGCAGCCCCAATGTGAATTGCATCGCAATTCATGCGGGTTGGCGAGCATTAGCAAACATGAAACAGAGCCAGCAATGACCTAAAAGACATAGAACATCAACCTCAAATACAAATATATGCTTCGATTTGAAGTAGTAAACATGTACTACAGATCTCTATTTCTGGGATTTGGTGGTTTGTTTGCTCACCAATTATGCACTTGGACTTGGCAACCTTTGACCCTGAAACTCCCAGTCAGGAATAGATTCTCCCAAGGCCATGAGCCAAGATACCAGAGCTTAGCAATAAATATTATTATTAAAAAAAAAATTTCAGAGAATTCCTGTAATTTCTTTTGATGTATTTTTACATTTTCAGGTTCCATTCCCTGAACCCACTTGCTACTTTTTTAACCTACTCCATACGTATGTGTGGCTGTCTGTGTATATGTTGGAATTTTTTTATTGTTCTACTTATCTTATTTTGATGCAAGTCAAGTCATATTTTACTAGAACTGTACTTACCGTATATACTCGTGTACAAGTCGACAAAATTTTGAAAAAATTGAATTTCCGTGTATAAGTCGAACCACATTTCTGGTAGTATGTTGATATATGATTTGTAATCGAAGAATAAAAAAATAAATTAATTTTCATTAAATTAGTAAACTTTTTTCTTTTAAATTCAACGTTTTAAAACTGTATAATTATGTAAAACTGAAGAAGCTTAAACTATTTTTAAACCTAATTACAATTTAATAGTACTTTAAAAAAAAAAAAAAAATTCAAAACCTATTCAAGCCTTATTTACAAGGGTAACAACTTCTTAGACTGCTAAAATATACAGGGTTCATACAGAGTTGGGAAGAAAAAATCCAAGGAGTACCGAAAAAATCCAAGGAGTCCAAAAAATGTTAAGGATTTGCAATTTTTTGTTGTTGTTGTTTTTATGTGCTGTATCATTATGTGGTATGCTCACTCCAATTTTTAATGGCCAATTTGGAGACAAAAACAAATTTTACTCTATTAGAATCTAATTGTTAGTGCTGGAATTGCACAGTATTCACAAAATATTGCTTACTGATTTCGTAAGTTTAAATACAAAATAGACAATCAACTTTTTTATGCAGCGACCAATGGTCATATAAACAGAGATTAGTCAAACCTCAAACACTTATTATGTATATCACATACAGGATACATCTTTAAAAAAATTTTTTAAAGGAAAAAAAAAAATGCTAAACACAACATACAAGAAAAAATATAACAAGTTTTGAATTTATACTTTTAGAACAGCTGTAATCGATTTCGTTGAAGGTGAAACTTTGACGAAATTCACATGTTTTTTGCGACCTTCTGGGGGAAATTCGCAATCTTCTGGGAGAAATTAGTGTTTTTTCGTGATCTTTTAATGGAATTCTCGTTTTATTTCGATCGTTTGACGAAACTGACGTTTTTCTCGCGATCTGTTGACGGAAACTGCATGTTTTTAGCGATCTTTTGACGAAATTTGCATGTTTTCTGAGATCTTTGGAGAAAAATTGCATGTTTTTGCGATCTTTTGAAAAAATTCGCATGTTTTTTTCGATCTTTTGAGGAAATTCGTGTCTTTTTTCACGATCTTCTGGAGGAAATTCGCATCTTTTCTCGCGATCTGGTGGGAGAAATTAGTGTTATTTTTGCTATCTTTTAATGGAATTCGTGTTTTATTTCGATCGTTTGACGAAACTGACATTTTTTTCCCGATCTTTTGATGGAAACTGCATGTTTTTCGCAATCCTTTGACGAAATTGGCGTGTTTTTCGCGATTTGAGAAAATTCGCGTGTTTTTTGTGATCTTTCGAGGAAATTCACATTTTTCGCGATCTTTTGAGGAAAATCGCGTGTTTTTCGCTATATTCCGGGGAAAATTCGCGTTTTTTTCCATGATCTTCTGGGGGTAAATTTGCGATTTTCTAGGAGGAGACATTCGCCAGTGATGTCATTGGATCCTAAAAATCCTGGGTCCCAGGGACCCAGGATTTTCAAATATCTGGGTCCCTTTTTTAAAAAAGCGGGTCCCCATTCATAATAATTCAAATTCATATTTTAAAGGAACAAGTGAATTTGTTTATTTGGAAAAGAAAAATGTAATAGTCATTGTTTTGATAATAATTAAATAATGAATAATTAAAACCAGTATTTCCCAATCAAATAAGATTTTTTTTTTTTTTAAACTATTAAGAGAAATTTTCTTTGCCTTTTTTTTAAATGTAAATGCTTAATTATAAAATAATGATTATTTGAGTGTAGAAGATAACAAGTATCACTAATATTGGCATTTCTTTTAAAAGGGGGAGGACGGATTTATTGAAAAGGACATTTTTGTTGGATAAAAGAATACTTTTGTTGAGTAAAGGGGCACTTTTTGTTGAATGAATGGATGCTTTGATTAAACTTCCCATTAGATTATTTGTCAGCATAGATCAGTGTTAGAATCAAACATTTTCTTTCGAAAGGAGTTTCAGGAGTGATTCTGAATTTTAAAAAATATTTTCTGAAAGGTTACGTTACAGCAGAAAGGGGGGGGGGGAATCCTCTCTCAGCACTATTTTTGTTGTTGTAGGTCAGATTAACTAACTTTTGCTTCGAGTCGATTTCAGGCTGAGTGAATTTCGCACTTTTTCCTTGGCCTTTGGACGATATTCGCCTTTTTTCAGAGATCCTTCGAAGAAATTCGCGTTTTTTTCGAGATCCTTTGACGAAATTTGCTGTTTTTTCCGAGATCCTTCGACGAAATTTGCTGTTTTTTCCGAGATCCTTCGACGAAATTTACCGTTTTTTTTACATCCTTCGACAAAATTTGCCGTTTTTTCCGAGATCCTTTGACGAAATTTGCCGTTTTTTCGATATTCTTTGACGAAATTTGCCGTTTTTTCGAGCTCCTTCGACGAAATTTGTCGTTTTTTCGAGATCTCTCGACGAAATTTGCCGTTTTTTCGATATTCTTTGACGAAATTTGCCGTTTTTTCGAGTTCTTTCGACGAAATTTGTCGTTTTTTCAGGCTCCTTCGACGAAATTTGCCGTTTTTTCGAGCTCCTTCGACGAAATTATCCGTTTTTGGGCGATCCTTCGACGAAATTTGCCGTTTCTTTCAGTATCTTTCGACGAAATTTGCCGTTTTTTTCGTGATCTTTCGACGAAATTTGCCGTTTTTTCGAGATCTTTCGACGAAATTTGCCGTTTTTTCGAGATTCTTCGACGAAATTTACCGTTTTTTTATAATTCTTCGACGGAATTTGCCGTTTTTTTGGCGATTCTTCGACGAAATTTTCCGTTTTTTTGGCGATCCTTCGACGAAATTTGCCGTTTTTTCGAGATTCTTCGACGAAATTTGCCGTTTTTTCGAGATTCTTCGACGAAATTTGCCGCTTTTTCGAGATTCTTCGACGAAATTTGCCGTTTTTTCGAGATTCTTCGACGAAATTTGTCGTTTTTTCGAGATTCTTCGACGAAATTTGCCGTTTTTTCGAGTTTCTTGGACGAAATTTGCCGTTTTTTCGAGATTCTTCGACGAAATTTGCCGCTTTTTCGAGATTCTTCGACGAAATTTGCCGTTTTTTCGAGATTCTTCGACGAAATTTGTCGTTTTTTCGAGATTCTTCGACGAAATTTGCCGTTTTTTCGAGTTTCTTTGACGAAATTTGCCGTTTTTTCGAGATTCTTCGACGAAATTTGCCTTTTTTTCGAGTTCTTTCGACGAAATTTGCCGTTTTTTCGAGTTTCTTTGACGAAATTTGCCGTTTTTTCGAGTTTCTTTGACGAAATTTGCCGTTTTTTCGAGATTCTTCGACGAAATTTGCCTTTTTTTCGAGTTCTTTCGACGAAATTTGTCGTTTTTTCGAGATTCTTCGACGAAATTTGCCGTTTTTTCGAGTTTCTTTGACGAAATATGCCGTTTTTTCGAGATTCTTCGACGAAATTTGCCTTTTTTTCGAGTTCTTTCGACGAAATTTGCCGTTTTTTCGAGTTTCTTTGACGAAATTTGCCGTTTTTTCGAGTTTCTTTGACGAAATTTGCCGTTTTTTCGAGATTCTTCGACGAAATTTGCCTTTTTTTCGAGTTCTTTCGACGAAATTTGCCGTTTTTTCGAGTTCTTTCGACGAAATTTGCCGTTTTTTCGAGCTCCTTCGACGAAATTTACCGTTTTTTCGAAATTCTTCGACGAAATTTACCGTTTTTTTGACAATTCTTCAACGAAATTTGCCGTTTTTTCGGCGATACTTTGACGAAATGCGCCGTTTTTTCGCGAAACTTGGACGGATTTCGCGATTCTTCCAAGAATTTACGCGTCCCATGGGACGCGTAAGAACTATTTTTTTTTGTCCCTACTCTAATTTTTCGCGTAATTTACGCGCTATAGCGCGTCCGCGGCATCGCTGATTCGCGTTTTTTGCGATCTTTTAATGGAATTCGCGTTTTATTTCGATCGTTTGACGAAACTGACGTTTTTTTCGCGATCTTTTGATGGAAACCATGTGTGTTTCACGATCTTTTGAGGAAATTCGCGTTTTTGCACGATCTTTTGAGGGAATTCGCATTTTATTTCTATCGTTTGATGAAATTGACGTTTTTTTCGCGATCTTTTGATGGAAACCGCGTGTTTTTCCTGATCCTTTGACAAAATTCGCATGTTTTTCACGATCCTTTAACGAAATTCACGTGTTTTTCGCAATTTTTGAGGAAATTCGCATGTTTTTCACGATCTTTTGAGGAAATCCGCATTTTTCTCGATCTTTTGAGGAAATCCATATTTTTCTCAATCTGTTGGAGAAATTAGAGTTTTTTCACAATCCTTTGACAAAATTTACTCATTTTTTCGCGATCGATTGACTAAATTTGACAGTATTTTTTGGGATATATTTGCGAAAAACGTGATTTTTCCGAGATTTTTGGCTAAAAGCTAAACATTGATAAAATAAGTAAAGTACAGTGTTGAAGAACAGACTTTACGGACCTAATAATTGAAAAACGGACCTAGTGGGAGCCCTGCTATAAGATTATCCTAACCAATCAATGCTGTGCTTCAGATAAATGACGTGTATAAAGGATTTACCATGCGTTTTACAATCCCGATTTCCCCCTCGGCAGCAATATCGCTTGCGTCCGAAGTCGCAATACAATTTAAGGAGTTTCTAAGGAGTGGTTTGCTTATCTAAGTAGTTCTAAGTACTAATTGGGAATGTTTTCATTTCTAAGGAGTTTCCAAGGAGTCTAAGGAGTCTGTGAGAACCCTGAATATAGTACAGGAATGATTGTAGGTTCAGGAAAAGATACCTGAAATTTTAGTGAGAAAATATTTACTTATGGAGAGAGAGGGAGAGGGAACATATAATTTATTGCAGTTAGGTCAAATTATGAAAAATATGAATCTGAATTATGTTTAGAAATCATATAAAATTGATATTTTAGTCTTATTTTATGAATTTAACTATCAGAAAAACCAGAATTTCTGCACTGAAAATGAAAAAAATACCTGAATTCACGTATATAACCCGAACAAAATCACCTTTGTATAGTACTTCTTTATACTGTAGGACTTTTATGAGAAAAATCTAGAAGCATTCTCAAGTTGAATTCTTTAATATGTTTAATATATTGGATTAAAATGTTGAAAAGAATGCCCCTGTATTGAAAAGAATTCAATCCCAAGAGAAAATTGGGTGCAGAACAATTACAGGGACATTATTGAGCTTTTTTTTGTCAATCACAGGGAAATAACCATTGCCCGCTTTTATGTCTCTCTCCAACCTATACCCGGTGACTCCAGCATTTCACACTTCTTCCGTAGTGTGAAATATTCTTTATTATTTTTTTTAACTAACTCATATAAAGTTGACCCCTTATTTTCAACTCCCGAATTTTGTCTAAAATTCTTCGACTTATACACTAGTATATATGGTAATTCAGTAAAATATTTTTTCCATTTAAAAAGCAATGGAAGTAGAGCGATGTTTTATTAATCTGATAACAACACAGAAAAATTTGAGCATTGTATGTTGTTAAAACCCAATTGTGAAACATCTATATTTAAAACAAATTAAACTCCCATTAGTATGAATATGTAAATTCAATTTTAATACTAATAGTCTGCAACCAAAATTAAATGACAATATATTCATTTTACAGGTATAGCTATCACAGAAATCATGAAAACCTGAGCATAGCAGTGTTACCTGTTGGGCAGTATACATCCAAACCTAATAAGGATCTATTCTATAATATTCAAACATAGTGAAACCTCTGAAAACCCCTCAAGATCGTTAGAGTCTTGCTTTTTTTTTTTTTTTTTTTTTTTTTTGGAGGGGCTTAGAACTTTTTTTTATGACCTTAATTTTTTTTTCTGTGTGTCGGGTGCCCCCTAGAATAATTCTTAAATGAATGAGTATATATTCAATTTACTGCATGAGAAAAAATAAAATGTATATAAGAAATGAATCGATCATTTCAAAAACCACATAAGTCACAGAATCAGAACTTTTCAGAAATTAAGAAAAACTGTATTATTCACAAGTAAACGAATTTTTATGGATTTTTTTGGGCTGATTACACAGTTTGGACAATTTATCATGAATAATAACAACAGAAAAACTGTTCCTGACTTATGTTGTTTTAGCAAGAAACAAGGTTAGGTGTTATTTAATTTGAACAAAACAAGTCATATTAAACATATTTTTAATCAAAATTAATGAAAACCATTCTTTCTTTATCGTGCAGTTAAGAACCATTTTTTCTTTTCTCCGAATATGAAAAACATTCCAAACATTTTGTTTATGATACACACAAAAACACATGTATCGTATTTGTAATAGTTTATGCACAAATACACATTAGGGTGGATCGATGGTATATGGTGAAAAAATAAATATTATTAATCAAAACCTACCTATGCGGAAAAGATGTTCTATTGTATGGAGATTAAGAGAAAAATAATTAAAAAAATTAATTTTAAAATTTAATACTGCCGCAAAGAGTTTGAATTTTCGAAAAAAATTGGAAAAATACCTAATTTTGGTTAGGTGATTTTTGATTCAAAATAATTGTTTTAATTTTAATCAAAACACATACTTATGCGGAAAAGATGTTATATTGTATAGAGATTAAAAGAAAATTAATAAAAAATAATAATTTCAAAATTTAATACTGCCGCAAGGGGGTTGGATTTTCGAAAAAAAGGGCATTTCCAGCTTTTTCATTCTACCGCTTTATCCTTCCACCCCTCCATAAGTTGGAAGCGCTACGTCATGGAATCTTCCCTGCGTCATATGATACGCCCACGTGGCTCTGAATTAGGGCTTCTATAATAGTTAAAGGAGCCTTACTCTGAGTAATATTGGATAAACGTGTTCCTACCGCTCGCTCATTCAGTTCAAAGCTAGCGGCTTACGGAATCGGGCGCTGTTCTCGAAAAGTGAAATAAATTTCAATTTCATCGTGTAAGTTTTCTTTGTAAGTGTTGCGTAGTGTACTTTGAATATTATTGCACCATTGCGATGTTAAGAAAAGACATGATTTGCCCTACATATTGGTCTGGTTGTGATATGCCAACGAATATGCTTCCTACCTACAGTAACGTAACGAAGTGCGTATGTTGGCATTCAAAAGAATACCGGAGCAAGTAAACATTGCCTACATCTACACTTTCCTCCTCATGTGAAGAAGTTGCTAATAAGTTAGAAGAGTCCTGGAAACGAGCTCCAATCCCAATAATTGACCACTATAGCATTTTGAGAAAAGTTCGATTATACCACGACAAATATCGCGGTCTTCTTAAATCTTACAAAGCCAGAAAAGGGATTGAAAGCTATCGCAAGCAGATTGACGTTTTCCGGAAAAACGCAAATGCTGTTTTTGATAGATCGGCGTGTACTTGTAAATCATTTGAATGTTGCTTCTGTAAGAAAGAACGGAAAGTACCAATGAACGAGAGAGAATTTCTATTAGACATGCGAACTGTAAGAAAAATGGTAATCGGGTCGCTGGATCGGAAAGTCCCTTTACAAATAACTAAGGCCGAGAAACGAAAATTAAAGCAAAGGCGATACGTGGCGAAAAACAAAACACTTCCTGATGTTTCTTCCAGTTCAATATATTTGAATATGAATATAAATAACAGGTGTAAATTGAAGCGGCGTATATGCGAGCATACTGACTTTTCTTCATCATCAGCTATCGTTGAAAGCGGCGCCCAAAACGCTGACGGTGTCACTGTGACATCTGTAGTGACGAAATTACATGCCGTTGCAAAGACATTAAACCGTTTTGGCATTTCCGACAGAGCAGGCGCTGCCATCGTGTCAGCTGCGCTTCAAGATGTGGGCAGAATCTCACAAGGCGATGGATCGAAAGTCGTTGACAGAAATAAAATTCGACGTGAGAGAACAAAGACAAGAACCACTCTACCGTCTCAGTCAGTTGTGAAAGATTCTGACCATGACCAATTTGGTTTATATTTCGATGGACGTAAAGACAGGACTATATCACTAGGAGATAACAGAAGAAAAGTCATAATAGAAGAACACGTAAGCTTGGTAAAAGAACCTAGTTCCGAGTACATCGGACACGTATCTGTAAATTCTGGGAGAGTGCAAGTCATTGGAAAATACATCGTAATTTTTTTGTCCTGCGTTGACAACAATATAGATGTAACAAAGTTGGTTGCGATCGGTAGCGAAGGAACATCTATTAACACAGGTGTTAAAGAAGGTGTTATTCGAAATTTAGAACTGATTCTGAAGCGTCCACTACAATGGTTTGTGTGCCAGTTACATGCCAATGAGCTTCTACTACGACATTTTTTCGCGTACGTAGATGGAATCACGACTGGGTCCAGAAGCTTCACTGGTGGAATAGGACCTTGTTATTAGGAGAAATGGGTGTTTTGCCATCCTGAAAATATCCTGATATCGATGTTACCTGACGACAGAACTCACATAAGGCAACTGTCCCTTCGAAGAATTCTAAAAGCGAGCGAAGTCAAACAGTCCCAACATTTCAATGCATTTCAATGCAAACGGTCCCAACATTTCATGCAATCCCAAACATTTCAAAGAATAATATCCGTATCTTCAATTTACCAGCTTCTGAACTTTGTGCGACGGATTATATTGATTTGATTAAATAGGAAAATGTGACAGAACCTCCACTAATTGAACAATTTAGTGACGACATGATTTCAGAAGCAAAAGTAAATCCAGCAATTATTAGACTCCAATAATATCTACCATCAAGGGGTTTACGTGCCACACTAAAGCTACAGAACGGATAGACAAAACATTCACGGAAGCATCTTCTGCTGTTTGTTGATCATATAGAAGAGACAGTTTTATAAGAAATCGCATCGAATCACGAAACCTCATGCCAATTTTCAATACCAAACGTGATTATCTCCCACTGTAATTTCGACGATTTTATAGGTTTTTCTTTATTTAATAACTAGGGGGCCTACCCCCTGCGAGCTACGCTCGCCAACCCCCGCTCAGACTTCGAGGCCTCTAAAACATGGCAGCGTGCTTTATTTTTTAAATATTGGTAAATCTGTAATTGGGTTGTCATGCTTCTAACGTTTTAATGGGGCATTTTTTGATTATCATGGCCTCATACACAGCTGTTGCGACAACGGACGACTTTTTTCAGGATTGATAAGTAAAATCAATTACAACTTGAAAACCAGCTTGTATAAAAGGGTTAGGTTTAAATTGTGGCTACCTCTCGGACTTTACTTATTCTATTCTTCCTTTGCGTTTAAGGATGAGAAAAATTCCACCTGCTTGTGAATAACATTAAGAACCACGGTATTGAAAAGTACTATGTTATAGACGTTTTCAGTAACAGGTTTTAATTTTCTCTCTATTTTAGCGCACCATCAAGCATATTTTCATGTAATTTTAAATATGTAAATTATTTATTTTAATTAATATGTATATACGAATTTTCTAATAATTATTTATCATACAAAATTAATTAAATATTTTGTGCATGCATGCGTGTATTTATTCGGCATCAATTGATGAGATATTTAAACAAATTTGCTATCCGCGGTAATTTTACACCATGTTATGTCACTTGAATATTGTCCATAAGAAAATCGGGTACTTTTCCAGTATAGGATCCTTTGCTTTTAGGTTTGGCGTAATTCGAGCTTCAAAAAGGGATAGATTCGTTAATATACATAGATTTGTTGCCAAAAATTATGAAAACAAACCCAATGAACTTTTGATGCTTTTCTATTATAGGGGTCTTGACGTTTTTTAAAAAGCTTGGCGGAAAAAACCGAGCAGGATAGAAAACCAAGCAGGATATTTTATTCTCCTTCCGTTCAGTTGGGCAATTATTATTTTATATATTCGTTTCAAATATCCGAATTAGTGATTTTATAAATTCGTTTAATTAAATTTTACAAAAAAATAACAAAATGATATCAATAAATAATAATTACTATTAATTTCTTTTCCCTCTTTCTTTTGCGTTTACATAAATGACGTCATTTGGACGAATTTATTCAAAATATTTTCAGTTTATAAATTAAATTAAATGCTGACAGACAATTGAATCCTGACGATAGAAATGTGATTTTTTTTTTCAAATTTTCCTGAAAAACATAATTTAATCACAATCTTGTCTTCATTATAGATTGAAATAAAAGATAAATTCAATTTCAATTTGAAAATGACGAATAAAAAGAAATCAATAATCCCTATCGGGATCCTTTTCAATTTTTTTCCCTTTTTTGTCACAAAAAAAAAACTGAGTAATTAGTTGCCATCATTACAGAACTGTCATTATAATTAGAAAAAAAAATTAATATCTCGAAAACTAATTCCAATTTCGAAATTCTATTACCAGTTTTGACATCCGCGGATTTTTATGGACAATTGGTATTAATTTCACCATAAAGCGTTTAATATTTTATTAAAAATAGCCCTGAAACATAATCAGTTGTTTAATCAGTCGTTTCATAAAATCGTTTCATAAATTCGTTTCATAAAATCGTTTCACAAATTCGTTTCATTAGGATTTTATATATATAGGGTAGATAAAGCTGGTAAATAAGAAGCTGATGTTTTTTCTTGTAACCAAGTAAGTGTCCTCTTATTGCAATTAATATTTAAAATTACTAAAATGTATATTTCATTTAACAAAAATCACTGACTTTTTACAGTAAAAAGACTCAAATACATAAATTTCATACACCTTGCGGCAGTATTAAATTTTGAAATTATTCTTCTTAATTATTTTTCTCTTAATCTCCATACGATAGAACATCTTTTCCGCATAGGTAGGTTTTGATTAATATTAAAACAATTATTTTTATTCAAAAATCATCTAACCAAAATTATGTCTTTTTTTCATTTTTTTAGAAATTTCAACCCCATTGCGGCAGTATTAAATTTTGAAATTAATTTTTTTAATTATTTTTCTCTTAATCTCCATACAACAGAACATCTTTTCCGCATAGGTAGGTTTCGAAATTGTGAAAACAAATTTTTCGATCCACCCTAATACACATGTGTGCTTTAGATTTGGAGGTGCCCACTATTCCAAGGTTTAAGCGTCAAATATATGTGTCAGGAATTGAAAAAATGTCCGCTAAATAGAGGTGTCTGCTTTTCGGGAGTGTCCATTATGGAGGTCTCATTGTATATATTTTTTTAATCTGAAAAAAAATTGTGGACATTTTCTCTTGAAAAGTAGGTCAACCCGAACGCGACCCGCAAGAGTCAAAACACAATCGAAACCTGACCTGCAGCTAAAAAATAGAAGTCAACCCAAACCACAATGAAAAAAATATAGCACCAACCGGAACTGCAGATCGGGCAAAGACCTTGTAATAGATAAGACGGGAAGGCTTTGGAAACCGTAACTAACGAAACAGTGAATATAGCTGTGCTGGGAAACACTCTCAAAGGCGCGATCCAATCACATTCATGCATCATTGTGTTCGCCAATTCGCCAAATTGTTTTGTGGTAAACCTAAAATAGAAGCAAATTACGCACCATATTGAAAATTTAAAACGAGTTTTGTTTTTAGACAAGTTTTGCCCCCTAAAGATTAAGACTCATTCTGGTTGTAGTTCACTATTTTGTTAATTATTTAAATTATTAAAAAAATATCTTAAGTGTATAGATAAAAAAAAGTATACTTATCAAGATTATAATTTAAATATAATATTAAAATTGTATTCTCAGAGCTAAGATCATAGAAGATGAAGATATGTATATTAGAAGGTCTATGATTGTATTATTTTAGGCACAGGGCCGCCAATAGATATCATATGATATCATAAATATACTGTGAGAGGTCCCCCTGCCCTTTTTTTTTTTTTTTTTTTTCTAAATAAAACTAATAGCGATATTTATATTTAACGAACTATTTAGAATATAATATTTTTAAAATACAGAGAAATATATGTTTTCAATTTTTTTTTTTTTTTTCAAATAGAGCTAAAACCTTACTAATAAAAGAATGTATTTCTTTACATCTTTATTTTCTTCCCCTAAACAATATTAATTTTTCTATGAACCTGCATGTATGTAATTAATTGGTCAAGTAATTATTAATACTGTTATTTCGTATTCCCATGGTTTGCGGACATAAAATCTGAAAAATTCTGTACAAATTTTTGATTATGTAATATTTTTTAAAGGCTGTTTTCAAATTTTTACTGTGCCCCGATCCTTTAACTATTCAAAAAATCTTTTGGACAATTTACAAAATCGGTTTTTAATTCGCACTTGACAGAAAATTGCATGTATTAGCATTAAGAATCTAATGGTGTTTTCAATTTTATTATAAATTTCATATATCTTGAGTTATAGCTGATTTCTAATCAACTAGATTAAAATATATATATAAATATATATTTAATAGTTAGAGATGTAAGTTTTCCTCTGGTAATTAAAAATACAAAATTGCCAAAACATGTTTAAACCTTCGTTACATCAAATAAGATATATGAAAATAAAAATAATTAAATAAAAGTTATTAAACGTAAAATATGGATCGAAAATATTTTAAGAGAAACTTTTTCGAAAAACACTTGTTTCCAAATACAGCAATAATATATTTTATTCTGAATACTTTTATTAAAATCGGCACTAGACTGATGTTTTTATGAAAAGAAAAAAAAAAAAAAAAATATGAGTTTATTCTTTTTAATAATACTTAAGTATTATTAAAAAGAATAAACTCATATTTCTTTTCTTTTTTTCTATTCTAAGTCATTATAAAAAGAATAACAGTAAAAACTTCTCAATATGAAAGTTGTAAAAAAAAGTAAGACATGTAGAGAATTTCTGCTGGGAAAAGGGACTAGTTCATTTACTTTCAACTCACACCACAGGCACCGGTGGCTCAGTCGGTAAAGCCCTAGACTACAGTTTGGAAGAAATTGACAATCGCGGGTTCTGTCCTCGGCCGGGGACGGGTGTGAGTGATCTCATGCGTTTTCCTTTCTTGCTGTCTTTTCTTTTTTTTTTTTCTTTCTTTCTTTTTTTTTTTTTTTTTGTTAAATATTAATTGTTTTATCATTGTTTATTTGATTATTTTCTGTTGAAATTTAACAGAGAAAGTGCATTAAAATAACGAATTTTTAACAGAAATAAAGTTTTTTGTCCCGAATTCATTTAATATACTAATAAATATATCTAGTGGGAAGCATTATAAATATTAAAAAGAATAATGAGCCTTAATCTTAACTGCCAACATTTTTTTAACATGCTTTTACTTTTTTAAAAGAAACTTTCTATTTATGTACGACGAATAAATCTAATAAATCAAAAACAGTGTGAGGGGAGAAAAAGTTCAAAACGCGTAACAGAAAATCGCCCTTCACATGTGTTCTTCGCCTGATTATCGCGCCAAGTGCACTCCGTTGTATCTTTCGCCCCTGTATGCAACTTCTACCGTTTTACACCGTGCACTGTTTCGCTGGCTGGCATGGATTTACATTACGTCTATGAAGCTTTCCCTTCTTTACGCTAGAGTTCTTTGGATCGGTATGGATAAAAGTGGGTAACCCAACCTGATGCAGGATTCTAAGCAGCACCACCTATTGGGCAATTTACACCAAAAACTAATCAGTACAAATTTATATCAAGGTCTAACTGAATCTAAAATTTGATTAAATTCCATGCATTAGTTCTGGAGATAGATACAAAGTGAAGATGCTTACAAAAGTTTCATCACATACAGAAATACTCGCAGAGAGACATTTTCAAAAAACAGTCAGGTCATGTTCAGGACCTTCTAAAATATAAATCCTTCAAAAACTGAAAGTTTTCACGAATCCAATATTTTTCTTTCTAACGATTTGTTTGAACAGATGTACAATGTCAGCATTATTTTCAGGGGGGGGAGAGGGGACAGCTGCAGTCCTAGAAAGAATGAGTTAAAGACCCAGCATGAAACCACAGAAAAAAAAAAAAAAAAAAAAGCAAAATCTGGTCCTGCCCGAGTATATAGAAATGAATAGACAGGGCCCGGACCAATCAGAGTAATCTAATGAAAGGCACTATCTAGTAAATTATGACTCAAAAGTCTTTCTTTTTTATGGTTTCGTTCATCTCACGAAACCCTATTACTCCCGCTCCATTGTCTGTCCGTCACAGAGCCATGTTCAGAAACTATATAACTTACAGGCATGAAAATTTCTGTACTTATAGCTAAATACCTACTATGAGCACTCAAAATATTAAAAATTTGAAAAAATCCTATTATTTTCATTTTAATAGAGATAAAAAACCAAAATTCTAACAGCCTTTTCCTATTAAATTTGAACATTTTTCGTTATAGCAATTGCTAAAAATTAAAAATCCAGAATGAAATTCTTTCTACAATAATTAATTTTCTATTGAACGATTTCCACGTGAAAAATGAAAATGAAATAAAAAGATTCACCAATTGAAAAAAAGAGTAATATGACGTCATATTGGTAATAAAACGGAAATTTTCAAAGATTTCTCAATAATACAAGGAGTATATGTGTATGTACAGAAAACAGATTAATATCGCGTCATTAGAGAATTAAAAAGAAAATTAATCTGATATCCTATTAGTAGTTTAACGGATTTTTCAAATGTTTGAGAATAATACAAAGCGAGTATCAATATGAGTAATAGAGAATAGTAAATATATCAGTTTGAGGGACGTATTGAATCATGATAAAAACAAGATTATGGAAATATTCGCATATTTTAACATTTTGAAGGTGTACAACATGTTTAATTTTTTTTTTTTTTAAATATTGCATTTAGTCCACATGACAGATATTATTATGACAGAGTATAATAGCGGGCTTCTCCCACGATCGAGCCTGTTCAGATATTCGAAGAAACAGAGTTTGTTATAAAAAGAGTTACATATGTTTTTAATTATCAGGGGTAAAACGTTTTCCTCAATTAATGCATTTATTTTTCTTTTAATGTTACGTGAAAGACTTCATGGGTAACAGCTAGTAAAATATAAAATAACTAATCTTCTGTAATCTGTGGGCAAGGTTAGCTCTAAACATGGACATTTGCTAGCAACAATATAGTTTAAACTCAATGTAGATTCTTTTTAAGAACTGTCACAAAAAATCTCACTTTCTAAAATATGCAATTTGGCATTAGGACCTGGATTACAGAGGATTACGCAATAGGTTTAAATATCTATTTTAATAAACTATTTTTTTTTTAAATATCACATTTAGTCCACATGACAGATATTATTATGACAGACTATAATAGTGGGCTTTGCCCGCTATCGGGCCGGTTTAAATGTTTGAAAAAATTTAAAAATAGACCGGTAAATTTTTACTTTATAAAAAAACATGACTTTTTTTTGTTGCTAAATGAAATTTATTTGGATTTATTAAAGAAAAGATAAAGTGTTTTGAAAGGAATATTAAACAAAACCCTTTGTGCGATCCTCGATCACACTTACCCACATTTTTAGCACTTTCCAACCTAGTTGAAAAGTGCTTATGACTTCGGTTTGTCTGGCCGTATGGCCGTCTGTCCGTGCTCTAACTCCCGTAAATATGCTCGGATTGCTCTGCAATTTTTATATGTTATTGTCGTTATCTATAGCATGTTCCCTATTTCAACGGAAGTGTGTAGCACTTATAGTTTTTTTACAGGACACTCAAAAGAATTCCGTTACATTGCGGTCTATGCGGAAAAATCATTTGCGGTTTATTTAATTAATGTTTCACTATTTTAAACGCATTGAAATTTATATATATCATTAAGGTGCATTAGAAGAAGCTTAACATGGAATAGGGTGTGCATAGCACTTATAGTTACTTTACAGGGACAGTCAAAAGAATTCCGTTACATTACGTCTATGGAGAAAAATCGTCTGCGGTTTATTTAAATAATGTTTCACTATTTTAAACGCATTGAAATTTATATATATTACTAAGGTGCATTACAAGAGGCTTACTACAGAATAGTGTATGTATAGCAGTCATCGTTCATTTACAGGGACACACAAAAGAATTCACTACTGTCTGTTAACAATAATTCCTGGAAGTGCATTTTAAGTTACTGAACGCGATTTTAATTTTAACTCGCTTTTTGTCTGTTACGTGGTGTGTATAAATTCTGTAGATCCTATACAGGGCAGCACAAAAGCTCGCGAACACATTTCCGTTTATTGACAGAAACTCCAGAAGGAGAATTTTAAACTGTGCTACGCGTTTCCTAACTAAACTAAAATTTAGCATCCTATATAGTATATATACAAATCTATAGATCCTATACAGGGCTGAATTCGGATATTTTTCCGAATATTGTATATGTTTGAAATTCCTGAAATTACGTTTTTAAATATGTTATGCGTTTTCCAAATTGTTTACTTAGATGTTATCTTTTAGCTTATTAAACGGTATGTTTTGTAAAATTATATTGGAAACGTTGGAAAGTGCTACATAATCTATGCTTGACGCATGATTTTTCGTTCTTGTTTTTTTTTTTTATAAGAATAATGAAAATGGTAGAAAAACTGCATGTATTTAACTCTATTTTACCTGAACCTGACCTAGGGTTAGGTTGACCCCAGTGTTCTTTATGTATTATTTTTCTTTACTTTGTGTTTTGGATTAAAACTAGAAATGACTGAATCGACGAAAAATTTGATTTTTTCCAGTTAGTAAACCTATGAACTTTTCAACTATGAACAACATTCAAAAATTCTAAAAACAAATTAAAATCATAAAACTTTTTTTATTTCCTAGAATTTGTGCACTTTTTGTTCTGAATTATTTAGTTATTTTATCCAAAACAGAACTATTTTATCTAATTTAAAATTGTTTATTTATGTTGAATATTTTCATGCTCCATGTTCTGAAGAATGTCTGCCATGTGATTATTATTTATTATTTTGTTAAATAAGAGATTCTTGCAGTCCTGCACTCAGAAATCGTGGAATTTCATTCATATCAATAGTAAATAAAATAAATTACAACCAGTATGAATATTAAAAATATTTCATAACTTTATTTATCTTTGATCATCACAAAGTTCAGACAGAACTAAACTCCAAAGTCCACATCAGATTCCTTTTGTTTTTTGCTCAGACATATGAAGTTTTCTGATCTGAATATGAAATTCCCGAGCTCTTGCGACACAGTCTGACTTTGTGCTAACTTTCACTAGACGTTAGTACCTGTGAAGCTCGGATCAAAAGCAACCAATCACAGTGAACGAGCAGAGAGGCTCCGCCAACATGAGAAAAAACAAAAGGAGATGTTTTATCAGTAGTGGACTCTGATTGGTTGAACGCGAGCCGAGCTTCCTAGATGCTAAGCTCTAGTCAAACTTAGTTCCTTTGCAATCAATCCAATCAGAGGAAATAGCTTAAATTTACCCATGCACATTTTGAATCGTAACAAGCACTTTTAAGAGGGGACTTTGTACAATGAAGAATGACTGAATTTTGCTTCATTGGCAAAATGTTGCTAGGAGAAAATTATTGAATTGGTGCAGTTGATCACCTTTTTTTTTTTTTTTTTTTTTTAATGATCATTTTGGCACAATTGGCACAGCAGTTCCATCACTGTATTAATTTTGTATTAATTTTAATTAACAGATCTTAATTTCAATACAGGTGGAATGAAAATTCATTTCACTTTAGAAAAAAAGTTTTATGAACGAAAGTGAAATTTTCTTTAGAATATGAGGTCATTTTCACAAGTGAATATAAAATTAGGATCTTAGTTTTTATTTATTTTTACACATAGTATTCTGTAAATTGTAAAATCTAGTGGAGTGTCACTATTAAAAAAAATTTAAATAAAATGGCAATTAAAAACAGCATAAGAACAATACAGGTTATTTTATTATTTCTTTTCTAACCAAAACTGTTTTACAAAGTGTTTGAGTTTGCAATACATCAAGAAAATACAAAAACAAGTCATGATATATACTGAAATGAGAAATTTCACCTATGATATATTTATACAAGTGTAAGAAAATGAGCTATAATATTTAAGTCTTACAAATGAATTTTTAAGTGAATAATTAAAAAAAGACCAATGAAAGAAAAGTAAATCACGGATTTACAATTTTTCATTTGTATCTTTCTGATAACTTACATAATGATCCCCCACACTTAATTTTGAAAGAGAAAAAAACAGTTAAAAAAAAAAAAAAAAAGCTGAGAAATGAAGTAAATATATGGACAGTTTTCCCACTCAAATTCAAAGCAGTCCTTGTGAGTGGAATCTGAATCATTAGCTCAGCTATAATGATGTAGAAATAGTGCTCCTGTTTTTGTAAGAAAAAATTTAAACCATCACAATTATTCTTTCTCCTACAATGATGGAAAGTCTAACTGTATAAGTCATCATCGCCATCTTCAGGAGGATCTTGAAATGATTGGTCAAAATTATTTCCTCCTGATCCTCCACCAGCAGCTTGTTGGGATGGAAACCTAAAAAGGAAAAATATGTACTAAAACCCTCTTACAAAAATTTAAATTTGAAAAAATAGTTTTTGTATTGTTCTGCGGTTCTTAGTAAAAGGGTATGCTGATGCAACATATCTTTTAACCAACTCAACTGAATATTAATTCTATATTTAACATAAAATGGAAATTTTCATAGACAGATTTCAGTTTAGCACCAAAACACTATCTTATGACTAATCTTCTGTAATCAGGTCTATAGTCAAAAGGTGTATGTGCCAAATGGTAATGTTATTTGGCACAACAGTGTTTTTAAGATATTTAATGGTATTAACATTCACTTTAAATCTTTAAAAGACATTGCAGCCATGATGCTAACATTTAGAAGTGGACCCAATTACAGAAAATTAACCAAGTGTTTAAAAAGGATTTTTTTTTCCCGTTTTTATTTGCTTTCATCAAGCATGGATAAACAATTGCTAATTGTGTTAGCCCTGCCTCCCCTCTCCCTCTCATGCTTAGTTACTTTATGTTATTATTTAGCAAACAAATATTCATTATTTATAAGATTTTTTTTTTAAATATCGATGTTCAAAAATTATTTTTAAAATGTCATAACTAATTAAATAATCAAAGTAATTTGAACTACAGTTTTCAGACAAATTTCATTGGAAAGTACGAGTTTTTTTCCCCACTATTTGATAACGTTAAAACTGAAATTATTAACTGATATTTTAATTTTCATAAATTCAGGCCAAAATTTCATAATTTTTTGAACTGTGACACAGATTTGAAAAATCAAAGAGAAAGGAAGAAATAAAAAATTTACTATTTCAATTAGCATGAGAGATACATACGAACAGACATGTATAAAACCAAAAACTTTCTGTGCACATAAATATTGAGTCAAAAACTTTCTGCAAAATAATTTAATGTTTAATAAAATTACGTGTTGTATTATTTTGACGATATAAATTAAAAACACTAGTTTAAAATAATTACTATTTAAAATTAATTAAAGAATAATTATTTTGGTTAAAAATATTAATAAAGCTAAAAATTCTTCACGGATAGGAAGAGCTGAATTCTTATCAATTATTTTGTCAATGCATTTAGAAACACAGTCCTTAATATTTTGACCTCTTCGCAAGCGTCTGTAATATCACAACAATGTTTTGCATCTTTAAATTTTGAATTGTGCGCAAACAGTGACTAAATCATACATAAAATTTCAAATATTTTTTATTTTTTGGTATTTAAAAAAAAAAAAATTCTGCAAAGTTCCGAATTTTGCAGAAAATTTTCCGCGCACAACGTGCGCGCGTGCGTCTACATTATACAACTCTGCATACGAATAAGAATGTAATAGAAAAGCATAAATTCCATTTCTCTACTTCAATCACGTATACTAATGCATAGAATGAACTGATCAGTCTCTGTTTTTGATAATCAAAGTTAAAAGAGGGAGAGTGGTAAACGATGAGAGCAGTTTCTTAGAGTATGACTCATCACCTGACATTCAACACACGAAAGAAAATTTTTGCATTTCTGATTGGTAAACCATTTTCATTTTTATGATCGGAAGAAAGAAAATAAGTAGCTCATTCAAATAAGTACTCTAGAGAAAAAGAAGTACCTTGAAGGAATAACCTGAATGAAACCAAAAGCGATACATTTACTATTCGAGAAGGGGGAAGAATTAACAATAAATAAAAAAGTTGCAATAATCACCAACAGATGGCACTTTTGAGTGTAATGTGTAATACAAGAACCAAGAAAGAGTAAAACCAGATGGCATACCTAATTTATTGGTAAATGTCGCATTGAATGTGGTTACACTGTCACATGGCAGTGCTGATCAAGTTCAGGTTTCACATGGCCATTGTGCTGGGGACACAATCAAGGCGGTGCACAACGTGCTCAATTGCAGAATGTAATGCATCAGGAGTCATGCTTCACATATGGTGCGATTTGTGATCTTTTAAGTCATTGAGGTTTGCGACACCTCCACGGTACACAATAGATTTTCAGGCTCCATAGCGCCATCTGTAGGCGATTATTGCAACTATTTGTTTATTGTTCCTCCCCTTTCTTGAATAGTAAGTGTACCGATTTTGGTTTCATTCCGGTTATTCCTTCAAGCTACAGACAGTTCCAAATAGAGATACTTATATTACAACCACCTGGTACTTTTTTTTTCTTGTGGACCACAAATATATATTTGTAATGGTCAGCTAGATGCAACAAACTTTCATAATCTTTTATATAAAAAGGGAGTAATTAAAATAGTAAGATAACAAAGGTAGAATAACGAAACAATATAACAAAGTATTTAAAGTAGAGTTGAATGTTTGTTCTGTTACCAAAAAATTTTACTAGCACTATTTCTAAACAATATACTCTGTGACGATTTCTTTTGCAAATGTTGTAGAAAATGCTTGTAGAAAAGATTGTTGTTTGGAAATAATGGTGTAAAAAAATTTTTGGTACAAATATTTTCTGCAGCAAACGTTTAACCCTAATAAACAGTATTTTAGCTAAGTATAAAATGTAATAATATAACAGTGCAAAATATCTATGTTAATGCAAAACATTTTTATCTTTTTAAATGTAGAAATGTATAGTGCATATTTAATAATTTGGTATAATGTTTGATTAATGTTGAAGATAAAGAGGTTTTTCTCACTAATTCAAGTCTCACGTTCACCTAATGCAGTACAAGAACCAAATTTCCTCAGATTAGTAATATTTAAAATATCTACAGCATTATAATTTTCCTCTAATGTTAAGTAGGCACACAAATACCACTTGGCATTTTTCAACATCCATGCGTGCAAAGCTACAGATTTAATTTTAATAAAATGCTTTAGCAAAAAAGCAAAAACCTATTATTTTATTTTTACATTCTAGACAGTGTTTCGCATTTTGCAAAAAAAACTTCAGAGTTTTCAGGAGACTTATCAATTAGCATTTTACAAGGAAAAAAATGCATAGTGTATGTATCTAAATGCAAATGGCTAAGTACAAAAATTTTACTGTTAAACTCAAGAACAAAGTTCTAAAGAATTTATAAAAGAATTAAATTTCACATACCTAAAGTTAGATCCAAAACCTCTACTTTGTTGTAGTGTTTGAGCAAACATTTCATATTTTCTTACATCACCTTCACTGACTGATTTCCTTGCGAATTTCATAGCCTCTTCAAAATGTTCACGAGTTATTTCAGGTACAGGATCAAAATCATCAGTATCCTAGATTTAACAAAAACCAGAAGCAAAAAATTATTCAGTTTAGCTAATGCAGCTTATTACAAATATAAAAATTAATCACACTTTAAAAATATAATCCATAAGTTTAAAAAACACCTCAAAGGTAAAAAATCCCTCCTAGTTGTTAATACCCACACTAAACTTACCATTGCTGCAGCTGCTTCCGGATTTTGCTGTCTTTCTTTTTCTCGTCTTATTTCAGCTTCAATAGCTTCTCTTATAGCTAATTTACAAGCACGCTGACATACTTCTGTCAAGTCAGCTCCACTGAAACCATTAGTAACTTTAGCAATGTAAGGAAGCTCCACTTTCTAGAAAAAGTAAAATCATTGTGCTTTAAAAACAGATTTTGATAAAATATGTTCTTTGGTTGATTTTATGCATAGGATTAAAATTATGCAAAACTGAATAAATTATTCTGCAAGTAGTTAGTTCTAAATTCATGCTTTTATATGAATTTGTATGTTATTAAAAAAAAAAAAGGAGTTATAACTTAAGTAATGTATGCAAGTGTACTAATGCTAGAAGTCAATAAGATTTACAGGGTTAATGTCACATGACCGACTATTTTGATGCTCACTATTTCCACATGAAAAGTGTCACCAGCACTGCAGCGGCCACACGGGCATAGTTTCTACACTCTGTTCCTGCCAAAACAAAGCAGACATTCTGTCTCTCGCCAAAACAGAGAGCCACCCCCCCCCCCCACCTTTTAGCAATGCAAGATTAATCATTTGCACAAAATAAATGATTCCTTAATTTTATGTCATTTCTACCAGGGCTGCGGAGTCGGTGTGAAAAATGGCTGACTCAGATTCCTGAAATTTTAAAGGAACCGACTCAGACCGGGGCCATTGTGAAAACAACTTTCCTCTTTCAACGGGCCTGATTCAAGTCGTGGATGACGTCACAGAAGAAATCTGAGTAGCAGACAAGTAAGGTTGAAAACGCGTATATGTGCATCAAAAACAGTGGTATAAAATCTAGTTTTGTAATATTTTCTTGGGTAATTTCTAGCTTATTTTAGATGTGTTTGAATTATACATACAATAAATGAACAATAAAGATTCAGCAAGACTTAATTTTATGATTGTTAATAAAAGGATTGTTATTACATAAACAGATTCATAAATAAAAATTTGAAATTTTTCTAAACAATGGAAACAAAAATTCAATTTAGATTTTATAATGTATGAATAATTTAAAATACATATTCTGTTACTAGGTATTACAACTAAGAAATCACTAGCTTTCAAACAGTCTTATCTGACAAAACATGGTATTTTAATTGTTAATTATAATGTGCATTTTATAGTTTTATGAATATTTCTTTTAAAGGATAAGAGAAAATGTCACCATTTCCAAATTCCGCACACATTTTTACTTCGATTATAAATTTAATATTTACTTAACCCTTTCCGGCACAATGGTCCCACTCCGGGCACACCTAATTTGAATTCCAAACTTGCATACCCCACCAAGAATATTTTAATAAAATTTTGTTTCTATAATGAAAGCTTAAAATAAGGAGGTTTTCTAAAAAAGTCGTTTGTGAATTCCGGTGTCAGTCAGCAATTTCTCATTTTACGAACAGACTTTGTCTGTGCCGGAAAGGGTTAAAAGGGAAAATTCATTTAAACAGAAAAATTCTCATCCATCTAGTAAATATACAGATTCTCAAGTTGTTATTTCAATAAATTAATATTCAATATTTACAAAAAGAAAAGTATTCTATTCAAGAACATCAAGCATAATATGTACTTTCAAATAATTTACAACAATTGTGACATCTAATATTCTCTCAGAGAAAATAATCTCACTTAAATATACAATATTAAGTAAGTGGAAATATCAAACTTATTAATGAAACTTACATACTGGTTAATGTAGATAATTTTCTTTTGTTACAAGTGATTTTTCTATTGTCATTTTTTACTTTTGTATTTAGCAATGTATTAGCAATTCGTGACAAACACAGTCGAAATAGATATGAAAGTTCATTTCCACATTTGAATTTAATTGTGAAATTCAGACCTAAAATTTCAGTCTTTTCAGTAGTGAGTTGTATAATAAGCTTTTTGGGCTCTGGAAATTTTAGAAAAGTGTTTTCATATTTCTGATTAATTTTTTTAAATCATCGTTAGTGAATGGTTTACTATTAAAGGAGGAAATTCCATTAAAAAACAAACATACTATAGTGTGCTCTATTTTCATGTTAATTTTCATATAAGCAGCAATTTTCACCCATCTTATTAAATAGGAGGAATGAGACAAGTTCCATTCTTCCACACTACTTTATTTTATCTTAAACTACTTGTATAAAAAACTATACTGCTTTTAGGCTTAGTTTAAAACCTGGATTATAACACATAAACAATCATCAACACAAAAACAAAAATATAATAAGCTATTTTTAAAAACTTTTACTTTTCACTTAATAACACCCACAAGGGAAAAAAAATCCTGCATCGACCTCAGATACATATAAATATTTATTTAAATTAAAATTATATTTTAATAATTGAAAGCACGAGTAGTTTTACAAATCCTTTAGGAAAAGCGTTTGATTTTTAAAAAAAGATATGCATAAGAACTCAATATTATTAATTAATGTTTTAAATGTTCTCAATTTATGTAAATTATATTTAAAAGAGAAATTCTTAGTAAAATCAGGACAAAAAGGCTTTCGTATTACTATTTTATCTATTTGATGATTCTAAACTATATTGCTCTAGGTGAAAATAAAAGCATAATGAAGTCAGAAAAAAATAATGGTTAATTATCGTCTGTTGACATTCTGTGCATATTTTTATGTGCGTATTCGCCATTGCGATTGTTTTAATAAAGTGATATTAAATGTTTAAAATAGTAGTAATAGTATTAATAGTATTATAATAGTATAATATGCACGGTCATCCCAGCGAAACCAGATTTATTTCAACACAAAAGAAAGTGTAAGCGATTACCTTTATTAAAGTATTAAGTACAATATAACTTTAATAACATTCGAATTCTGGAATTGAAAAACGGTATAGATATATATTTTGCGTTTTAAATAATAAGATAAAAAAAAGGGTACTTACTTAAATTCTTTATCCAAATAATTCATATAATATACTTTTAAAAAATTCGCATTTTAGACACCATTTTTATATAAAATTTATCTGATATTACAAAGCAAAACATATGGCGAAAATTCAACTAGACGAGAAGAATCAGATCCTATCTGTGACGTCAGGTCACGTGTTTGAAAGCTCAAATCAGGCCCGTAGAAAGATGAAAGTTGTTTTCACGATGGCCCCGCTCAGACTCCGGGATGGCTAAAGTACTAGTATTGGCTAATGATTCCTATTATTCATATTGCTTCATTGCTGTCATTTGTTTTGAAATAAACAATAATTTTACTATTTTAACATTAATTCTGTTCTCACAGCTTTATAAAAAAAAAAAATGCAAAAATTTTATATTTTCAGCATTATTAAATTGTACAATTTTGGTTCCTGCAGACCTGAAAAATCTAAATATTGAAATGTAAAGAAGTAAATAAAATTGAAATTTTACTATTTCAGATCCCGCCGACTTGGAAAAGAAAATGCAAAATGTTGCAATTTTGGAGTTATTGTGTGTTTTCCAGACCTGAAAAATTCAGATGTAAAGGAAGGAAAATAAAAATTTTATATTTCCTACATTAATTTTATAATTTTGTCTTTATTTCGGGTCAGTAAGACCTGAATATTGAAAGGAGAAAAATAACAAAAAATTTCACTATTTTATCATTATTTTGAATACTGTAGACAGGGGGGGAAATTACATTTTTTTGGGGGGGGGAGGGGGCGTGTCCTATGCACACAGAAAAAAAGGGGAGGAAATTTAAAATTTCAGCATTACTCTTGGTCCCACAGACCTGAAGAATCTGAGGGAAACAACAAAAAAAGGGGGATAAATTTTCTATGACAATGATATTTCGGATTCTGTAGACTCCAAAAAGAGCAGAAATTTCCAATTTTCGCTTTACCTCAGGTTTTGCAAGCCCCAAAAACCGAGAGAAAAGACTATTATGCTAAACATAAACTAGAGATTTCAATTAAAAACAGTTTTCATATATACTGTACACTGGACAGTATATTGGGCCTGTTTAACCTGGGTTTCCTTGTTCAAATATAAAAATAGTAATTCAGTTTATAAATTAAAAATTACATAGAATTGGTTTAATTTCACTTCAAAACTGTATAAAAAAACAAGCTGGGTTTGGAGTTGGGCTGTTTTTTAGTGACTTTTGCCCAAAAATAGACCTGACTCCACAACCCTGATTTCTACAAGAAATAAGAAAAATATATATATACACCCATTAGTGCCTGAATTTTTTTTTCGCTTCTAATTTTCTGTAGCGGTTAGAAAATGGTGTTAAATAAATGGGAAAAATAGTAAAAAAAATTACAAGTAAAAAATAATTTACTTATATAACAAAATAAAAACGTCCCAATTTTGGGACGCTAGGCACGAGAGGGTACAGGTTTTTCCAACATATCATTTCTTTTCATAATTGATACAAAAGTGATCTTATTTTTAAAAAATACGATTCAAAATATTAAATGTTTCAAAAAATGTAAAATAAGAAAATATTGATATTATGTATAGAAAATTTCATTTGCTGTGGGATTCATGGGAATATTTTTTCATGTAATCCAATCATACATTTGTTACGTTTAGTTTTGTGACTTTTCTCGGCCAAAGCTTGACACATCTCACTTGCGTTTCATTGACAACTATATAATAATGAAGGCCGTCATACTTGATTGAATCCAATATTCTGCATTTCTCAGATTTCCCAAATGGTCTACCAGGAACAGACTAAATTGTGCGTAAGTTAATATATGTCAAGCATTTTCTCATCTGAATTGTTATGAATGCAAAGACATTGAGCTTGAAAAGAGCACAAACGATATATTTGCAATGTATTTTGAATTGCACTTTACAAGCCAAATATGAATAGGTTTTGGGCACTACCACTTTGTAAATAAACTATGAAATGATGATTCAATAAGTTATGAACCAGTTAGGAATTGTGAAAACTAATGTTATAATAAATATTTTAATTTCACAGCTACACAGTGAAGTACAGTTTAATTTCCATGGCTACTCGCGAGTAATAAAGTAGAAAATATTTCGAGAGCAACAACAAAATGTTAAGATAAATTCAAAGATGTAAAAAGGTATGTAAAGAAAAGCAAAAACAGTTTTGAATTAAGAATCACCGACCCAAAGTACCTTATCAATAGTCAGAATAAGTTTAACGAAGGCGTTTCTGAAGTAAAAGGCTTCAACAAAGGAGCCAATTTTTCAGTCAATATGAAGATAAAGAAACAGAAGTAGCATCACACATGCTAGGCATGTCTATTTTTCTAGTTTTTTACCATCATTTTTCATTCAGCACATTTGTTTATCACTCAATTACTTTTCATTTTACACTGAAAACCGGCTTTTTGTGCTTTTCTTTACATTGGTTTTGGATAAGTCAAGTTTTCATAAAAGATTATGATTTTTGTGCTTTTTATGAGTAATAATAAATCAAAACTCCTCCCAAACAAAGATCCTAGCTATGCTATTGTTAATTATAAGAAAAATAATTAAAACAAATTAATGTTATACATGTTTGTTACAAAGTTTAATAGATAAATATGTGGATCATATTTGAAAAAAAAAATTTTAAATGACTTAATTATAATATTTAAGATCGCAGAAGAAAGAGGAAAACAAGGCCTTTCGTGCCAAGCGTCCTTCTTTGGGACTTTTTGAAATCGTCATTAGTTTAACTCAAATTTAAAAAATTCAAATTTTGGAGAATACATGTTTTAAATTAATGATAACGATATATACACATGGAGTCATTATTTAAAAAATATATATGGCATTTTTGGTTTGAAATTTCAATCCGTTAAAATCAGTAACATTTGAGGAATTAAACTAAAAGGCTGAATTTTTTTTTTTAAATGTGCTTCCTCCTATTGTCATTTTTGAAAAGTACAATCTTGAGATTAATTCTAAGTGTTATGATACATTCCATTTATACTTTTAAATTCAATAGTTTTCATTATTTATTTTACTTAAATTAAATATTTAATCATTATTAATCATTAATTAAAAGTTTTCATATTAATTAACATTTAAATTGATTATTTAATCGTTATTATTTAAACAGTCAATAATTTCTATCTTTTTAAAATTAATCTTTTTAACTTTTCTTCTAAGATATTATTATTAATTAAATATAACTTCTAGAATTAAATCACTTTTTAAAAATCAATATCAATAATCACTTGTAAATTAAATTATAATCATGCATTTAAATCTCTGGATAGAGAATTAAAGATTTCCGTTTGTTGACATCGATTCCGGTAAAGTACCGCGATTTTTCTTCTAAGTTAAAATATATAATTTCTACTTTTTAAATATTAATTATTTTTGTTTTAAAATTGATGCAATAGATTAAACATAATTAATTATGCAGTCTGCCAAAATCCTAGCAAGATTCAACGTAAATCGTGGCAGATATGATTTTTTAAACATTTTTTCTAATTTCAATGTTTACTTCGGTTGCTTTCACTATGATGCCTGGCCATTTTGAATCGCATCTTCGTGCGTTCAAAAAACAACAACTTAAGAGGTAATTGTCAACCATTTTGATGTAGGGGTCGTTCGAGCGGACATTCCAAGGTTAAGGGGTGCATTTTTCAGTGGGGAAAAAGGGGAATTCAAATTTGTTCTAGAACATTCGCGTACGTAAGATCTTAATTTCCGCTACTTGTTGCTAGGGAGTAAGTGTTTTCCTTTCGCCAGTATCGTTCGCGTGTGGAGTTGAGTTGTGGCACTAATGCTTTTTAGCAGTTAGGGTTGAGAGTTAAGCCGTACGAAAAGAAGAAGAGGATTTTTTCGACTCTTCTGATTGGATAGTTTTGGCGTGTGTGTGAGTTGACTTGGTGGAGTTAAAATTCAATTTGAGTCAGTCTGTGGCTTTGCTTTACTAGAATGAAGATGTAGTTGAGAGGGAAAGACGCCGTGGTCGGGCCGTAAGGCCTGACATTATGTCAAAATTTTTGTATATAATTCAGTGAAAGCACTGTTAATATTTAATCTAGTTATTATAGTTCATGAAGTTTTGATCGCAAGTTTGAAGATGAAGTTTTAAATATTATTTCGGCACCTTTGGTTCCAATCTGCACTGCATATAATAGCAACAACATCATTTTGCTATCAAGCTAATATACCATACTGTCGTCCATCTCATCAATTTGTCATCTCTACATAAATGCCTGTTCTTGTCAACTTTACATCCATGTCCCTCCTCATTTCATAAAGTCTAAGTTCCAGCAGGAATAAATATTCTCTCGGTAACATAAGAGATAGTCAGCACATCATAATATATATATAGATATACAGCATCGCACCCTATCTACAACCTTATCGATTCTTCATCTTGGTGTGAATGACAAAGATTCATCTACAATTTCTCCATTCGTGTTCCTCTTTAGATATTTTAAGTTCCAACGAATACAGCAAGAATAAATATATAAATAATCTTATGAACTATTGTAAGACAATAGAACAATTTCTAATTTAACTTAAATTTTAGCATAGACGATTAATTTTAACGAAGATCCTAGTAATCTCTTTTATCTAGAACATTTAAATTACTAATGTTGAATTGAACTGAGTAGAATATGATGAAGATAGCTTATTTACTTAAATAATTTGTATGTATTTTATTGAAGTGGCCACAGTTAAACTAGATAAAATGTCTTGTGTGAATAAAATCAATTATTTACTTATATTCCTGTCATCAGCTTTATTTGGGTGAGTTGTATTTTTCTTATTTTCATTTCAGATCTAAATTCGTGCATATACTCCAGTTTGAGTAATTTTATCATCAGCTACTCTAAATTATATTTTACGGAACTTACATTATATTTGAGATTTCAGTATTATTTCTACAGTTTAATTTTGTTTCATTAGTGCTAGGTTTAACATCGTATTTGGTGCTTCCACTATACGCGCGACCTGTATAGAGGAGTTGGAGTGGGATTTAGAGTAAACATTTATTCTAATTTTCTGTCTTAATTTAGGCATTCTAAGAATTTCTGTTTGCTTTATCTCCTAACCCAGCTTTTTCCTTACACTAAGTAAATTTGATCTTAATAAGTTTAAATTTTCAAAAACAGGATTTATTTTACTAAAGCGTCGCAAAATCATGACGCTAGGCACTAATGGGCTAAGTTCATCCTCTTATAAGATATATTAGAAATGACTATACCTATTAATACAAATGACTTCAGATATTATTTAAATGATGACAGTTGTTATCCAACTTATTTATTTATTATTATTATTAAATTTAAAAAACTAAATTGATAAAAAAAATTGCTACAAAACACAATAAGTAAAACAAACATCTTAACTACAGAAACGACACATTTCCAATGTGCCAAATTTTCGTTATTAGTCAGGAAGCATGTGCTACCACCCTGCTACCACCTCATGAGCACAAGCAAGACTTTGTTTCCCCTTCTAATCAGTCAGCCCAGCTTCTGCTTTTCCAGTAATAAAGTGTGCTTTAGTCTAATTAAGAATGTTCCACACTTTCGATTCTTCTTTATTTTTATAGTGCATTTAAAAATTTAATAACTATAATTATTATCAATATAGTTGAACTCCCATCACAATATTAAAAATTAAATTGAATAGGAAATTTATTTCTATAGTATTTACCAAAAAAGGCTCGAAAGTCACATACTGATAATATTGAAAAATGAAACATTTCTAGCTGAAATTCACAGCATATTTAATTTTCTATAAATGCAGGCCTAGGACTGGTAAGTCACTCTTAAAAAGGAGAGAAAAGAGACAAAATTGCAAAAAATAGAGACAAAAGAGACTAACATGCACAAAAAAAAGAGACTAAAAAGAGACCAAAAAAAGAGGCAATTTTCGCCTTAGATATATATATATTTTTTTTGTTAAACAGACAGCTGCAGCATATATTTTTCTCCTATTATTTACAAGAAATATATAGATTTATGTGCTTATAAGAGCTGTGAGCTAAGCCATATGTGTTTATGCAAGTCGAGAGATTTTTTTTTACTATATATACGAATTAAGCAATTTTATTAGTTTATGCTTACGTTATATGTTAATGCATAGAGAACATATCTTCTAACTTCTAGGCTTATGAATGCTAAACAAATGATATTAAAGAATCTACATGATATTAATTGAATTAAGCTATACAGAATAATTATGTCAGATAGAAAATAAAACTTTTTTTTCTGCACTTTTTACTCTTTAATCTTATTTTGCTTTGTAACCTATTTCATGCAGTTTTTAAAATTACATCATTTTGCATGTTTTAATTTATAATGTAGTGAATTCATAGATACTCATAGAAAGAAAACAAACCTGTTGTGATAATTGCAAATTGAATAATATATTTTAACACAAAATACGTCCATATACAAATGTAAATTTAGAAGACATGGCCATAAAAATAAATAAAATAAATATTAAAATAATAATAATTCAAATTTTCACTTAAAATGTTACTTTTTATTTTACAGTAAATAACTGACTTACAAGCTTACAAAATAGTAAATAATTATCAATTTAAAAAAATCTTGATAGGAAAAAATTAAACAAAATATTGACTTTAAAATAAAAAGTTCCGAGTTTTAAGTCATCTTAGGCTTTTTGACACAAAATGTTGAAATTATATTGTCTTTTCTTTTCTGAACGTTTTTTTGAAGCTTTACCACTTCCCTAAGTTTTTCCTGCTCAGTTTTACGTATGCTTAAAATTCCTTCCAGCATACCCTGGGCGACACTAAATTCACTCAAATCTCCTTTCTGTAATGCACTTTTCAAGCGATTATTTGCTTCTTTAAATAAACGATCGGATGCTTCAGAAGCTATTTCATGTTCTTTTTTTGATTTGGATATTTTGTCTTCAAACTGATTAATTTGTTTTCTACTTTCTTCAGCCTTTTCTAATCTTTCTTTTTCTTTAGCTGCCAAGCAAATTTCTTCATTTTTCTTTTTCTCTTCTATTTCTTTTAATCTTTTTTGTTCTTCCATGTACATTATATAATGCTTATGTGCACTTTGCCCCATAGAGATGAGTTTAGAAGTCATTGGAACAAGTTCTGGTTTATTTGAAAAAGACTTCAATGCATCTTTTATTGTCAGTATAGCATTAAAAGTTCTTTCAGAAGTAGATGCTTTTTCATCTGTTAAAGCCGATCGTGAAACAGAAAATCGTCTTTCGATATTAGCATTACCATGTGATAACGATAAGGCCACTTTTACAACTTTCTCTATTTCAGCATACTTTTTCTGTCCAATTGCATTTTTCTTATTCAATAATTTTCGCCAATAATGATCTATTCTTTCATTTTCATTTGATGACTCTGTCGCCTCTAATTGCAAAATTTTAAATTCATCAATTAAAACATCTTCTTTTATACTTATAGGAAGCTTCCTCGCAATAGATACAATATCTCGACAACTCTTTTTGTTTTTTATGTACAATGGGCTTAAACATTTCAGAGATTTTATTAAAGCTGTGTTACTAAGTGATTTTTCAATTAAATGACTACAGCCAGCAACATAATGCTCTTTAACATTTCTCATAAATAGTAAGATATCTTTTTCTGGAAGATGCATGAGTTCTTTTTTAACATCCTGAGAAACAACTATATCTTTCAATGGTAATATATTTTGAGCTTGAAACAACTCATCATAATTGCTTTCAGAAACATGTTTGCAAACACGTCTGGCTAGCTTTTCAATAAGTTCTTGAAGCTTTAAATAAAGCATATGTACCAGTGGCTCATCTTTTTGAAAAGTCTCAGTAAAATTCATGAAGAGGTCTGCCGAAGACATAGCAAAATGCATTTCAGCTTTTACTGTCTGATTACGAATCAGGTTAGAAATCTTTTTGAATGAGGTTGATTGTACTACATCATTTTTTTTTTTGATGGTATGAACTTCTGAAAATAGTAAATAATCCCTTCCCACTGTTCAAGAAGCCTTTCAGCAGCATAACGAAAAGTTAGCCATCGAGATGGAGAATGTTTCACAAATTTTCTGAGAGGTAAACCAAGGTTTTCTTGAATCTTTTCATAATCTTCGCATCTAGCTGGCCACCCATCAAAATAATGAAAAACAGCAACTGCTAATTCAGATGAATTTTCCCCAAAAGCTTGCAAAGCCTTTAAATAAGCATTGTGTACAATATGTATAGGACATGTTCCAACATCTGTTAAAGGAAAAGATCGAATTTCGAGTAGATTTTCATTGAAGAGCTTATGCACTTTCTTATTTACATAAGGTCCGTCTGAACCAACCATTAAAAGCTTTTGTAATAATAATTTTGCATTGCTGATAGCACAACTTATTTTTTCGTAAAGTATTTGGGCATCAGCTTTTCCTATAAAATATGTTTGTAGGTGTCTTGAGATTACTACATCTTTAGCCTTTGACCAATAACGAATCGTTACCTGGAGTTCTTTCTTATCTTCAACATTCGTTGTTTCATCAAAACAAATAGTAAAAAATGATTCCCCTACATCCTCTGTCATCATTTGATAAAAATATGGTCCAAGAGCATCTGTAATCAGATAATTCATTTTTTTGGGACTTAATGAAAAATCTTTTGGTACTGCTTCAGGAAACATTGCATCAAATGTATCTTTTATATTTCTACATGATGCTGCTGAAAAGTTACAACAAACAGACTTCATAACCCAAATTAATTCCGAAATTGATGCAGCATTTCTTGGACTATAAAGTTTAATCTGTGCAGCACTTGAGTTTGTACTTTCACCATTACCTGCACTTTGATCTAATTGGGAAGAACTATCTTCACTGGTGCCAGCAATGAAAACCATCTGTTTATTATTTTTAACTAATTTTTGGTGATTGCCAGTACCTGAATGTTGTAAAAATGCATGAAAACCTATTTTTAAAATCAACTGTAGAGGCACAAAATTTACAAATAGCCACATCTTCACTTAATCTGGAAACCCATGAGGAAAGAAGGTCGCCATTCTTGTCTGTTTTAAACATCCAATCAGTTCTAAATTTACATTTACCCATTGTATACAAAGCTTTATAATTTAGCAGCCAGTTAATACGAATCCTGAAAGGAAAAGAAAAATATATTAATTAAATATATATATATACATACATACATATAAATATATAGTACAAAATCAAAAATCCGGACCTCTGTTAATTTTGGATTTTTCCGAATTTGAGATCATTTTCAGTTTATTTATCAAAAAATTAATCTACCCCCCCCCCCCCCCCCTTGCAAAAAAGGCGTGATTTATGTCAAGAACGCATTTTTAATACTAAACAAGAACGAAAAATCATGCGTCAAGCATAGATTATGTAACACTTTCCAACCCTTCCACAATAATTTTACAAATCATTACCATTCAATAAGCTGAAATATAACATCTAAGTAAACAATTTGGAAAACGCATAACATATTTAAAAAATTAATTTCAGGAATTTCCATCATACTTTCCCAACATACACAATATTCGGAAAAATATCCGAATACTTTTATTCAGCCCTGTATATGATCTATAGATTTGTATATATACTACATTGGATGCTAAATTTTAGTTTAGTTAGGAAACGTGTAGCATAGTTTAAAATTCTCCTTCTGGAGTTTCTGTCAATAAACGGAAATGCGTTCGCGAACTTTTGTGCTGTCCTGTATATGATCTACAGAATTTATACACACCAGTTACGCAAAAAGTCGGAGACTGTACGCAAAAAAAAACAGCTCTTACATGTCCCACGGGACGCGCAATTTCGTCAAAGGATCGCGGGAAGAAACGCAAATTTCATCAAACAATCAACGCAGAAAAAATGAAATTTTCGACGAAGGTCCGAGGAAAAAAAGCGAATTTTAAAGATAGCGAAAAAATGGCAACATTCGTCAAAAAATCGCGAAATTTCGTCAAATGATCGCGAAAAAAAAGGCAAGTTTTTTTTCAATAGATCGCGAAAAAACAGCAGCTTTTGTAAAAAGAACGTGAAAAAACGGCAGCTTTCGTCGAAAGATCGCGAAAAAACAGCAACTTTCGTCAAAAAGGTCGCAAAAAAGGCACATTTCGTCAGAAAATCGCGAAAACACGGCAAATTTCGTCAGAAAATCGCGAAAAAACGGCAAATTTCATCAAAAGATTGCGAAAAAACCCGGCAAATTTAATCAAAAAATCGCAAAAAACGACAAATTTTGTCAAAAGAGTGCAAAAAAAAGACAAATTTCATCAAATTAAAAAAAATAATAATAAAAAAATATAAAAAAAATCGTCAAACGGGCGTGAAAAATGCACACAATGCTGAGAGTGGACACCCCCCCCCCCTCCCCCGACCTCTGTTGCAACTTTTCAGAAAATATTTTTTAACTCAGAATTGTCCCTTAAAATCACCCCCTTACTTGAAAAGATAAAAAAAAAATAATAAAGAATCTAGCCATGATTCCTTTCTGCAAACCATATTATCCCTCCAAAGTTTTGAGGATCTGATTGTGTAAACATTAGATTTCCGATTTCACTTAGGGAGGTGAATAAACAACTCTTTTCTTCTCCATTTCTGTTTACTGGTATTGTAACTTTCTAATAACTGATTACATTTTAACAAAAATTTGTTACACAGCTTAATTTACTGTTATTTGAACTTGCTGAAAATTTGAAAGAAATCTGTCAATTTACATAGGAGAAATGGAATTTTTTTTTTTCTTCTTCCTGTAACAGATACGAAAAAATAAAAAAGAGTTTGTTTATTCATTCTCTTTCTTTTTTGGTTTGCTTGCAACTCAATAATATATATAAATATATTTTTTTTCTGCACTTAAGCAACACAAATTGGTTGATACATTCTTACAGTCCTTTTTATTTTTAAAAGAAGAGACTTTGAATAGTTATTTCTCCTGCAAAAAAATGAGAGAAAAAAAAATAGAATCATTACAGCAAGAGGGAACTAGACTTGTGGAATGAAAAAAGTATGAATATATATATATATATATATATATATATTAATTGTTAAGAGTGGAGAGGTTTTCGAACCGGTTTTAAGAATTCCAAATTTATATATTTTTTAATAAATAAATAAATAAAAACGATAGTTAGCATAACTTCCGGATTTTGGAGAATATCCGAACTTTTAGATGTCCGGATTTAAGACTTTGCATAAGCTTTTTTTTTTTTTTTTTTTTTTTTTTTTTTTTTTTTTTTTTTGTAAAAAAAAGTATTATAAATTAGGAATTCTTAAAACCGGATCGAATATCTCTCCACTCTTCTAACAATTTTTAAAGAATAAAGATATTTATAATCTTTTCATTCCACATGTCTAGTTTTGGAAAAATGATTTTACGATGTTCTTCTGTAATGCTTTTCCAGGCCCGCGATTAAAGGTCTGCACGGGTCGAATTTCTAGGTCGAACTTCTAGGCTCGGTATCACAAATTAAAGTTCGGCCCGAGTAAATCACGCACTTTTTTTTGGGTGTGTGTGAGGGGAAAAAAGGGGGGGGTGTAAAATTATTTTTTTTTTTTTTTTGGCAAATAAACTGAAAGTGATCCGAAATTCGGAATCGCCGATGACGGAGAATTTCTTCACAATAAAACTATACATAAAATTTATAAGATCACGCTAATTTAAAAAAAAAAAAAAAAAAAAAAAAAACTTGAATTGGGATTAAAAATATAAGAGTTAAAATCTGCAGAAATTCGACAGCTAGAAATAGAAAATAAAATCAAGTTTATTTAGTGTAATTTACTAAATGGAAAAAACGAAAAATTATCAAGTCATTTTATTTTATTGTTTTCAAATCTAATCTGCCTACTTTCTAAGCTAATAATTAATTATAACTCAAAATGAAAAAAATATTCGAATGCAAATGAAATCACTTCAATAACCATGCCTGCAAGTATCATGCTTTATGTTTAACATGGTCATCAAATTTCCCGTTTAATAGAGCGAAACTTCCTGACACTTTTTAAACGTAATTGGCAATCCTGACTATTGAAACGTTTTGGAATCGAAATCAGTTTTCTATTTTTTGATAAATAAATTACTAATTGAATTACTCGCACAAGCAACTGTGATTACGTGACGACAGGTCTTTCTTCTTTCTTGCGGTGTCCCGTCCGGAAATTAGATTTAAAATACCCACTTTGACAGTATGTTTTGAAAGAACTTTTTGCCTTCACCAACAAATGGAAAACACCATTCTATTATAATAGTTTCTGAATAAGAACACATGCCTATTTCATGCGTTTACGAACAAAAATATATTCAGAAATGTGTCGGAAAGCAGTTCTTCGTAATTTGAGAACAGCCCTAAAAATGCGTCAAAATTTTGGGTTGTTCAGTAAATATTTTTATTTTTTTTTGAAGGTGGGAGATTTTTTTTGCGATGAGCGCCATTTATAGAATTATTTCTAAACTGATTCTAAAAACAGAAATTTTTACCTAATTGAATCGTAGAAATGTGCTTCGATTAAATAAAATTAAAATTTCAATAAGAAATTAGTGGTAAAAATAAAGAAATATTCCAAGAACTTTATGCGTCGCGAAAGAATTAACCTATAACTTATAAATGAATTGAAAATTTGAAAGTTTAGAATTTAATGACAAAACAAAAGTAACTTCAAAATGTTTCATTTTAATTAGAATAAAAATTAAAGTAAACATAACTATAATGAAACGTTATTCTATCCACTAGCCAGCGAGTCGGAATAACTAAACCGCGAACCAAGTAATAAAAATTTCCTCTTATGGATACATAATTTTGTATCTGCAGGCATATTTAGTACGGAATAGTGCCATGTCAATTTCTGACGAAAGGATGCCATTCTAAGAGTGCGCCACGCACTTTACTTAATGATATGCATTTGCGATTTTTATTTTTAGTTTTTAAAATATCTAATTTTTGTTTGCCAAAAAAGCTTCTTCATAGATCTAAAAACAGTGTAACAGCAGTAAGAACGCAGAAAAGAAGGTATCCGTTTTTCGGAGCTTAGGTTCTTAGCCCACGAATTTTACAGTCGCGTACATAAAATCCACCCAAAATGACAATTTCGAAAGCATTTACTGAAAAGACCATTTGCCTTTAATGTAAAATAAAGCATTTTATTATATTTTTAAACACTTATAGGGGTCAGTCAAAAGTACCGTAATTTCCGGCGTATAATCCGCAGCTCAAAGAATCGTTTTCCGACCCAGAAAATTTATTCAATAATTGTAGTTAAATATTTACAGCGATCTTTTAGGTTACATTTTATAAAATATTTCTGGGTCGAAAAACGATTCTTTGAGCTGCGGATTATACGCCGGAAATTACGGTAACTAGTTTGGATTTGAGAACAACATTCATAAAAAAAATATATATATACAATATATAACACAAAAATATAAAATTATTTTATTAAAAAAAGAAATCACTTACCTAAATATACTCCGAAATTGTAGATACCATAGATCAATTCAGACACCATAGGAAGATTCTTCTACTAGTGAGCTTAAAAATTAAAGAGCAATTACGGGAGTTTCGATTGTAACTTTTAACCAATAACGAAAGAGCAATGAAAAGATTCTCCACGCCTCTGCCGTGCTTTGATTTTGCGGAAAATTGGCAAATTGCCAATAATGATTATCTTGCGCATCGCATTATTTAATTTGATTCTCGCGGGAAGGGGCAGGGATAAGGATCGATCAGTAAGAAATATCGGGAAAAAAAGCGAGAAAAGAGATTAAATCTGAAAAATATAGACTAAAAGAGACAAAAGCAAAAAATAGCGAGAAAAAGCGAGATTAGCGACTCGCTCCGAGGCCTGTAAATGGGATTACACTGTAACTGAGTAAATTTGTTGCCATATGCAAATAGCATACTTTACCAAAGAAAAACTTTGCTATGACATACTAACATATTTCTTGCTGTGGAATTCATGTATTATAAATATTGACTAAAATTATATCTATTGTAAATATTTGAATGAAAAAAAAGGAAATAAACTTTTTTTTAAGCACTTTCGACGTTTATTAGGGTAGACATTTTAAATAATTCCACCAAACAATTACGTTCTAAGATATAAAATCCTTCATACATACGTATAGAAAAATATTTTACCTATGCAATAAAAGAATTACAAATGAATATTACATATATTAAAAAGTTTAAGACACTTCTTAATAAGTAAGTGTTCAGCTACAAAACGGATTCCCAGCATAACACAGAACGTAATCACCTTTAGTCATATTAAATCGATGATTAATAAACATGATATTTTACCTTAGAAATAGGAGACTTCCTAAGATTTGCCTTTAATATTGATTCTCTAGATTTTTCATCTGGTAATGGTATATAAATAAGCTGATCTAATCTGCCTGGTCGAAGAATAGCAGGATCAATAATGTCTGGTCTAGAAGAAAAAAAAATACATGTTAAGAGGAGCAGTCATCTGAAGCATCTTATTAATCAATTTTTTATTTGAATGACTGGATTGGTACTACAATACACATTTTTTTTAATTTTAAACAATAATCATTTTTAAATATACTAGAAATTTTTACCACAATTCAACCAAAAATCAATTAAGCACACAAATAAAAGCTCTTTATTTTAGCAAAAGAAAAAAAAATGGGGGTTCGTTTAAAAAAATTCTAAAATTGCATGAAAGTAACAGAAATGGAGAAGAGCAGAAACAAGGAGAGTTCAAAATGTTTATAATTATTGAACCTGAGCTAAACAATAAAATGCAAAAAGAATTCTAGTAAATATGAAATTAAATTATTAAAAATATAGTTTCTGAATTTTTATAGGAATTATTTTAATTTTAGAAATTAGGATGTAAGCAAAATTATCCATAAATATGGCAAAAATATAGATAAACACCCCCTTAAGAAAATGCATATTGTCTAAAGAAAAATCTTGATAATTACTGAAAAAAGCTTTAAAAATACTCAGAAATTAGAATTTTTAACAGTATTAAATATGAATCAAGTCTTTAAACATTAAGAATTCACTAGCAATATATATTTTGCAGAAAACTTACCTATTTGTAGCTCCAATAATAAATACATTCTTCTTGCTACTCATCCCATCCATTTCAGTCAATATCTGATTGATAACTCTATCAGCAGCACCACCTGAATTCAAAAAAATTCTCTTACTTTACTATAAGTTAGTTATACTTAAAACATCAAATTTGATAGAAACTTTATATATATATATGAATAATGCACACTCAATAACAATAAATAACTAATATAATAAACATGATACAAATAATGTTTTAGACTACAGACAATGCCAATTCTACATTTCTAGCAATTCTGATAAATAAAACAATGCCAATTCTACATTTCTAGCAATTCTGATAAATAAAACAGATGTTTGAAGTAATGAATGCCTGAAACAGATTTTTTTTTTTTTTTTTTTTTTTGTATGTAACTGCATTGAACTTCATACAAACTTCTTTTAACTCTAATTGTGGTAGGGGCTTTATATATATGAATAATGCACACTCAATAACAATAAATAACTAATATAATAAACATGATACAAATAATGTTTTAGACTACAGACAATGCCAATTCTACATTTCTAGCAATTCTGATAAATAAAACAATGCCAATTCTACATTTCTAGCAATTCTGATAAATAAAACAGATGTTTGAAGTAATGAATGCCTGAAACAGATTTTTTTTTTTTTTTGTATGTAACTGCATTGAACTTCATACAAACTTCTTTTAACTCTAATTGTGGTAGGGGCGAAAAAAAAAGCTACATTACAAATGAGTAAATTCTTGTACATATAAAACTAGATATTTTTGGATAAAAAAGTTTTATGGTAACATTAATTTAACCAACAGCATACACCTTATCTAGTATGCTGTAAAACAAAATTTGCAATTTAATTTAATTTTTCTTTTTTTTTATATATTTTTCAAAAAAAAGAACAAATTTAACTAGATACTTTGTTGAAGCTAACATTAGTGTAGTAAGGTAACATTTTTGTCATTTCTGAAGTAATCAAACTTTAATACAGTCGAACCTCGATTTAACGAATTGATTGGGACCCACAAATCCGTTCGTTAAATCGAAGCAATTCGTTAAATCGAATATCAATTTTTGTAAAGAGTTATGGTTTAAAAATATCAATGCAAAATACCCTTAGATATACAGATATGAAAAAAAGAATGATTATTGTTTACTACGAGCTTAAAAATTATAAGTTATTCGTTAGGAGATCAACTTTAAAATTATCTAAATTCTTTAATGTTACTTCTTTTAAAACTTAATACATAATACATACTTATTGGCACTTTGGAAAGAAATCCTTGCTAGTGCTTTGTTTTGGGTTCTTGGTTTTGACTTTCCAAAGTTCTTTGTCAATATTTTCTAACTTCGTAAGAACATCATAAACCTCGTGAGACAAAAAATGATTTTTTAAAGTATTCAAGCTGCAAACTGCTTCTTGGAATGTCACCTTTTTTAATTCAATTTCCGTTTCTTCGTCATCTTCACTGCTTTCAGAATCTTCATTCTCTTTCTGTTCACTATCGCAGGTACTTAGCTCTACATCGCAAGACACATATTCTGTAAAATTTCCATTACTAGGAACATCTTCCCATCCAGGCATTTGGCCATCTTTCCATTCCAGCCCATCGTTATCAATGACTGTTTCATGTGCGAATGCAAATTTTTTTTCAGCGATTGTTGTTCGTTAAATCAAAGCTAAAAAATTCGTTAAATCAGGGCATTTTATCACTCTTTTTGTCGGGACAGAAAAAAATATTCGTTAAATCAGAGAATTTGTTAAATCAAAGTACGTTAAATCGAGGTTCAACTGTATTTTCTAATTCAAAATCATAATTAGCTAAATTTTAATATTTTCAAATTCAAAATTATAATTAAGTAATTTCAACCCCATTGATAAATTTATAAAATCAGAAATATTTATCTGATCATAAATTATCAATAATAATCCCTTTTAAATACTTTATTTTCAATTAATATATTAAATTTTATTCTATTTCCTGTTAATTCCGATATTTTCATTAATTTTATCCAATTTTGAAATCCCTTATGGCTTTAGATATTTAAAATTTGAAGATGACTGGCTAGTATCTGTTTTCCTTAAATCTACAAAAACTTTTTTCTCCTACATATTTTTCAAAGTTTGTAACTTGCTGCCCAATGTGGTAATCTTCTGCCATCATTTAATGTACTTCAATTTTTTTTCAGAAAGTTTGCAATTAAGTTTTGATCATGATCGCAAATCCAAATATCAAACTTTAATTCTGTGGCATCAAAACCACACAAACGGTGTTTTCCACCTAACAGGTGATCGACATGGGCATGACATCTCTTTCCAACGTTCTCTTGACTATTGGGTCCCTATTAGAGAGGCTGCTTTTGCTTCCATGGCAATTTATCACTACGTGGGTTGGCTCAATCCACTCTGCTTCTGGATATTATGCCATCAATATGTAAATATAAGACCCCACCTCTTGTTTTCAAATAATTAAAAAAAAAAACATTAAAAACTACACTGCAATAAGAAAAATTATCCAATGCAAATTGGGATGAATACCCAGTAATGAAAGAGGGAATGCATTCTAAGTGGAAACAGATGTTAGCTATCGCGACAGCAGTTGATTCGGTCTTAAAGCTATTCTCAAAATAATGAAACATTCAATGGATTGATGGAATATTAGTGACTTTGTACATTATATAGATAATAGGGAAAATGTTACAGATTTCATTACTATCTGAATGGAGTGGCAAGTTCGCGAAAAAATTGTTACAAATGCCTGATATATTTCTATAGCAGAACTGTGTAGTGAACCGATATGGTTAGACCAAATCTTAAGAGAGTGCGGCTATGGCAATTTCCCAATTCCAATTATATATTGAGATACAAAAAATGCCACTGACTATTCCAGAATATTGAAAATAGTGTCAAACACATAGATGTTAGATATAATTTTGTAAAAAATTATAAATAAACATAAATTTCATATTTTTTAATTTGGAGATTCAATCCTAAATTATTTTTTATGCCACGTAAATTCTTGTTTTTTGCAAAATTTAGCCACAAATGGCAATGAACAGCATTGTTAGAAAAATTATATGTTAGTTAAATTTAAATATTTGTTTAATTTGGATTTTGCTCACCAGACGGTAGTGATTTAGTTGTTTGCCTATTTATAGATGTTTCTCAACAGATGGCAGTATTGATGACTTTTATGTTGCTACAGAGCTACAATTTTTTTTTTTTTTTATGATTTACTTGTTAATGGGTGAATAGTGATGGTTGAAAGGATGTTAGTGATATGCTAATGTTAGCTGTTGCTTGTTTTTTCTGTGGTATTTTCAATTTGTTTTGCCAAATAAGCAATGAATAAAAATGTTTCTGCTGATTTGAGATTATTGTGAATATTGACTGTTTTTTAGTATGGACCTCTGCTACGAATGAAGAGATAAAATGTCAGTAAAAATATATTTGGTATTTTTTTTAATGAAGAATTTCACTGGCTGCTAGTAGCGACATTGCTCTTTTACAAGCAACAAAATTGCTCCAACAATAAAAAGCTACTTGTTTGGAGCAACTCTTGAGCCATAGGTTAACAACAATATTGTATCACTAGAAAGCAGCTGTAATTTAACAGCTAATGTAATAGGGACCATAAGACCAACAGTGGCGACATAGATAAATCAAACATGAATGAAGCAATAAGAAAGGAAATGTTGCAAATAATCAGACTAATTTTCTTCAAATAGTATAGAACAGTTAGGGTTTTCATTTTTGTAGTTAATATACAAAAATAACGTTTTATATTCTGAAATCAAAACATAACTGTTTGGTATTTTTTTATGTACGAAAGGATTTTGGACTTTCTTTACAGATGTCATAACAACAAACCTAGAAAGAACATGAAAGACTGGTTCCAAAAATGTATGGCAAATTACATGACATAATAAAGCAAATAAAATGGTATCTTCTGTTTACATTACAGCAATGAATTTTTAAAAAAAAGTGGCACTCCGGGAGTGCCGACAGAAGTGAAAACTTTAACAATTACGTGTGTATTTGTAAAATTGGTAAGCTCTATTGATGTCGAGTCGAATGAGCCATACCCCGTAGAGATCCGGCCCATAAAACCACAGATAGAAAAGTGTCCCCTGGTGGTGAAACTCTGAACGAAAATCAGTAAGCTCTATCGATGTTGAGTCTAATGAGTCATACCCAGTAGTCATCCGGCCCATAGAAGCAGGGATAGGAAAGCGCCCTCTGGTGGTGAAACTCAGTAAGCTCTATTGATGTCGAGTCGAATGAGCCAAATCACGTCGTGATGGGACCCATACGACAGGAGATATTTTGAAAAGAAATAGCAAATTCCTCAGCTTTTTCTTTTTTTTTTCCTATACAAAAATCGGAATTTTGCTAAAATAAAAAATTATGGTCCGAATTCAAAAACTTTTGAATCTCTGAAATGTCAGCCCACTTCTGAGCAAGGATGCTTATATTTCAGATTCGAAAATTGTTACGCGACGGCGGTGTATTAATTCTATTTTCAAAACTTAAATATCTTTAATTTAAATCTTTTACAATTTAATTATTTTAAAATCTATATTTTAATTAAGTCCTAATTTTAATCATTTTAAATTATTTATTTCTAATATTATTCTTCATTTTTACTTTAAAAGATAGTCCTTTATAAAATACTATTACATTCATAATATTTCTGCATCTTCCTTTTTCAATATCTTATCTAACGTTTCTGTTTAGTCTAGAAAGGAAGAATCCCCCTTTTTCGCCTCTCAATAACATTCCTTTCATAGCGTGTCTGCGCGGGTGCTGAGGTCATTGACTTTACGGTTCACTGCTTCAGCGTCATGCACCCGTTCGGGGATTTTGAACACAGCATCGGTTAATTGCGATTAACCCGATCACGAATACTTTTTTCTGATTGGAGGAACTCTTCAGTCCCAGCGGTTGAGATAACTTAACTGGCTTTTAACGGCTAGTGTTTCCCGCGACTTCTTAAAATTTTTCGTAGCGTTCTCTCTTGCAAAATGATCTTCATGGAATAAGGACGTAAATTTGAACGTCTATAAAATCTTGGACCGATCGTTCGAACTAAACGGGTTCGACGATCGGTACCGTTTAAAATTTCTAAATTATAGATTCCTTAAAAGGATAACTTAATATACATAATAATTATTTAAATAAAATACTCTGTTTTATAAGTCATAACAACTATGAGATAGTTACTGAATTTGAGATGAATGCTGGAAGTAAATGCTAGCTATGAATGTCATCTAGTATTTGTTCACTGAGCTTGGAGAAACTGACAGTCACTTTTGATGTCCTGCTGTATATTCTCTTCAACCACCTACTTGAGTAAGATTTATAGTTCATCCAGAGGCGGTAAGATATCTTATATATTTAATTCGCTGATGCTCTAAAGTATCATACGAGGATACTGCTAACCAAGTAGTGAATGCTTCAACAATTAAGTGAACACCTCATTTTTAAGTTCTTATAACGGAACTTGTGCCTATTGAGATGACCCTAGGCTTAATCATTTTAAACTTTTGATGTCAAGAACATTTAAAGCTTTGATAAGCTCATCATTTAATGTTTATGCATTGTATAAGACAAGATATCTGTTCATGAATATTCTAATTTCGCGATTCTTCAGTTTCATCTTATTTTCACGGTACTTCTGTAGTATAATGCACTGTTATAATATTCGTACAAGACGAATATCGTCATACTCGTATTCATGTCATTAAGTAAATATTTTTATAATGTTTTGCAAAGTTGAAGGAATGACAATATAATGTTCCTGATGATTTTAATATTATATATGTAAGGGGGTCTGCGCAGTACTTTCCAATTATTTACAATATTTTATAATAAAGAATTTTAGTATTATTTTATTTGTTTGATTGTTTATTTCTCTAACAAGTGCATGATAAGAATTTGGAATTATCATAGATTCATTGATATTTTCGATTCTAGTTCTAGTTATATTATGTATGGATTAGGTTTATGGATTTTTATTCAGGTAAGATACTCTAGATGTTATTTCACCATGACTCCACCATTACGATCATTAATTTAATATTATTTTCTATGTACTCTACCACTATACTTATTATTTCTGATCACTGGCTCTTCTTCAAAAATCTCAAATACTTCTCCTTTTTGATATTCCAAATTTTAAACTTTCCCCCCTCTCTTTTACTTTCTCCCCTCTTTCAAGTAATTCTCAAAATTTTAATTCACCCCCCGGTACCATTTCTTTTTGTCGTTACATTTATGGTGCCTTCCAAACCAAAGAACTTCCCCTCTTTTTGAATTTAACGTACTTTCGTTTCCCCCTCCCCCCCTCCGACGGATTTCTTTCTGGTTTATTCGGTCACAGCAGTTTTCTAATATCTTTTAGACATTCCAAGACTTCAAATCTTTTTGGTTTTCTAGTGTTGATTGTTATTATTTAGAATATTACTTACAATCTCTAAAGAAAGATTTATTTATTATTATGTTATTAATTAAATATGACACTTAGTCAGATAAAATATATAATTTTTTTTCTGCGATACGATATTAATTTTTACAAACTTTATGAGTTTCCTGATTTATTTATTAAATAAATATTTTGTGTGGCTATTTAATTTTAGAGCAGCCAATTGTTTTGTTTTAATACCTAACTTTTGTGGTTTCTGAAAATCTGAATACATCCGCAATTTTTTTTATTTACATCATTCAGGAATGAAATTGTTCTGTTTATTGGTATCAATTTATTATTTTACAAAATGCAATATATTTCTTAGAACACATAATCTGGCCAATTATGTTTCTTATTTACTATGTTTCATAACTATGCATATTCTATACTTTATCACAGATTATATATATTTAAGTATTAAATACTTCTATATTGGGTTGACAACTATCATTTTACTGATAAGAACTTTATATAATTTCATGTTAAAATTTTCATAATGCATTTTATGCTCTTGGTAACTTGGTATTGATGATTCATTTAATGATTAAGAATGTTATCAAATTTATTTACATTCTCATATTTTAAATAAGAAGTTATATTCTTTACAAATTTCTATTATCAAGATTTATACAATAATTACAATATAATTTAATTATTAGAACAACCTTGATTATTGACTCTCTTTGATAAAGATAACTCTCTATATATTCATCAACAATTTTATATTAAATTTGACAAATTACTTTTTAAAATATTTACATTTTATGAATGCTTTTGATTCTCTTATTAAATATTTATCCTTCTTCAAATTACTCATTTTAAATAAACAAATTTATTATCTGCAGCATTTACTATAAATTGATTAATAAAAAATATTTACAATAACTTATAAAAAATATTAATTTATTTTATTTACTGATTCTTTTCACTGACTATATATTTTATCAATTGGAACTTCTGAATGTATGAATCGATGTCACTGATTCAGTAGGATTTTCTGTTTTTGATATTATTTTTTAGTTTGTGTTTTGAGACAGTTTTATAAAATTTTTAGTTTCTGTTTTTTCTTTTGGTTTGCGAGTAATGAGTTAATTCCTAAATTTATATTTATGCACATTTTATTTTAAAATTTTGCAATAGTAAGTAGCAACTACTTATACAACGGGTTTGACATAAAAAATTTGCATTTGATATCAATGTAAATGCCCTTGTAGTGTGTGTGTGACTAGCTATCACACATTACCTCAGGAGCTATTCATCATGTTGTATATTCACATTCATAATTGATTTAAGTTATTTTGATTTTATCATTAAATTTCTTAATTTATCAACTTCAATTGATCCTTTTATGTTTACATTAATTCTGTTGCTACTAATCATTTCATTTTATTTATTAATACCCTTGATGGTATTATGAAATGATGCTAAGGCCTATCGCCATAACAATTTCCTTATTATTTTAAAATTTGAATTTTTACTATGCCTATTTTAACTCTGTTGCTTTAGAAATTTTTATCATTACTTTCTTAATACATTATAAAATTTTATATATTCAATTTTACAAATTCATATTGCTATTATTTATAAGAGTTATGAAATTGCTTCTACAAAAATGTCTTCTTATCAGCTCTTGTGACACCTTACCCTCTCCCTTAAATTTTATTTCACTATAGCTAAAATTTTATTCACCCTCCCAATTTAATTTAAACTTCATTTGGAAATTTTGTGTATCTATTTCTGCTTAAACGTCCAAAAAGTTTAGTAGGCTAGTGACTTTGAGTTTACTCAGGCAGGAAGAAATTCTGGCAAAATTTTTGTACGCAATAATTTATTCTAAATTTACCTATTTTGTCATATATTAATTTTCCTAGGGGTTGTCGATAGCTATTTTTTTTTTTTCGTATTAACCCGAAGCTTAAGAAATGAATCTTTCTGGCCGGAATCAATGAGATGTGTCACAATGAGCAAAATGCCTCATACACTCACCGGTATAGCTTACGCAGGATTATTGTATATTGGCAAAATCTTATTTTTCAAAATTTTATTTATTTGCTATAGTCTAAATTTATTTTTTTGTTTATTTTTTAAATTTTTATCTCATTTTGCAGTATGTTATGTTTTCCATTTGGTTGACATATTCTCTCTAGTTATTATGGTGTCACATTAAAAGAGCATCAATCTGTCATAAATCTGTAAATTATGTGCTGGGGAATAACTTTAAAATTATCAAAAACAAAACTTTTAAATGATCATGGGCCCATTTAACATCAAATGATCATATATTACTAAAAATAAAAAAAAAAATAAAAACTTATTGATTTAAGACAAAATAAAATTGAAAATGAAAAATTAAAAATATATAAAATGAAATAATATGAAAAATAAAATTATGAAATGAAAAATGAAAAATAATACATTGAAATGAAATATCAAAGATATATGAAATGAAATTTGATTTTGATATTTAGAAAAGAGCATGATTTCTTATATTTTTTAAATTCACCACAGGCTCTCTCGCTCTCTCATGATGTCGCAGATGAGTAATTATCAAATTGTGGAAATTTCACCATTTTTTTTTTAAGGTTTTGCTTAAGCTTGACCAAATTTTTTTGGTGGATAAATCTCAATAGATGCGCAGGTCTCTATTATTTGTTTGCTAGAATTATGGGCAGTAAACACAGAAGGTCAATCTCAGTCTATATGGGAATTTAAAAGAGGAATCCCAGATTCTTCTCCCTCTGTCAATCCTTCACGGTGCAGCATTGTGATTTATGTGAGCTTTAATAATGGAAATATTATAAGTGAGATTTATTTTTTTTAACATGGTCATTTTTTTGTCTCGAATGCGCATGCCTATATGGTTTATGTGAGACTCTAGAGATGATGCACAGAATTGGTGGTTGTTGTATATAGAGGAGTAGTGTATATAGAAAGAAAGATTTGGAAATGAAGTAGATAGGAAAATTTTTTTGGAAATCATGTCATCTTTTGGCCATTGTTGTCAGTTCAATGTTATGAGGAAACTTCCTTACGCGTTTTGAACGACACAATGCTTAATAGTAATTTAATTATATAATTGTCTCAGTTTTGTTTATTTTTTTTTCCTCAGCATCTCCTCACAGAAATTTTAGTTTAAAACAATGACTATAATCATTATATAATAAATTAAACATGTTTAAAGGACATGTACTATTTGAAAAAATATTTCCTGATGATATAACTCTAAATTTTATAAATATTTTCATTGAGAGCAATCTATATACATATATATATTTATTATCAAATACTTGATTTGTTTAAAATATATACAATTCAATCTGTTATGTTAATTTCAAGTCTAGGCAATCTATATACTATTGTTGTTATATTCTCATATTTTATTTACTTTAACTAAACCAAATGTTACCTACCTTTTATCTGTAATCTTGAAGTCTTGGATGTTCTCTTTACTCTTCATGGTGAAATTTTTTTTTTTCTTACCTGATAATCATTTGTTGTATAGTTTTATGTATTAAAAGTCAGACGTCTGCAATTGTTTTGTATATAGGTGTTGTTTGTGTTTATGTTTATAAATTTTATATACCAAGTAAAGTATGGTATACGATTTATCCTAAGATATATAATATCTTAGATGTTGATGTTTAGTGTTTCCTATTTTTGTATATTGTGTTTTATAGTGTGTTTACAGCTTTAGATATCCCGCACCAGAAGCAATGGTTATACGCCTGGTTCAGGGATACTTTTAGGATTTTTGTATAATTTTTCGCTAGTTTGACTCCATAGGCTAAAACTTTTTTTTTTTCATTTTTTTTTCCATTCGGGCAAGGAAAATGTTACGCGACGGCGGTGTATTAATTCTATTTTCAAAACTTAAATATCTTTAATTTAAATCTTTTGCAATTTAATTATTTTAAAATCTATATTTTAATTAAGTCCTAATTTTAATCATTTTAAATTATTTATTTCTAATATTATTCTTCATTTTTACTTTAAAAGATAGTCCTTTATAAAATACTATTACATTCATAATATTTCTGCATCTTCCTTTTTCAATATCTTATCTAACGTTTCTGTTTAGTCTAGAAAGGAAGAATCCCCCTTTTTCGCCTCTCAATAACATTCCTTTCATAGCGTGTCTGCGCGGGTGCTGAGGTCATTGACTTTACGGTTCACTGCTTCAGCGTCATGCACCCGTTCGGGGATTTTGAACACAGCATCGGTTAAATGCGATTAACCCGATCACGAATACTTTTTTCTGATTGGAGGAACTCTTCAGTCCCAGCGGTTGAGATAACTTAACTGGCTTTTAACGGCTAGTGTTTCCCGCGACTTCTTAAAATTTTTCGTAGCGTTCTCTCTCTTGCAAAATGATCTTCATGGAATAAGGACGTAAATTTGAACGTCTATAAAATCTTGGACCGATCGTTCGAACTAAACGGGTTCGACGATCGGTACCGTTTAAAATTTCTAAATTATAGATTCCTTAAAAGGATAACTTAATATACATAATAATTATTTAAATAAAATACTCTGTTTTATAAGTCATAACAACTATGAGATAGTTACTGAATTTGAGATGAATGCTGGAAGTGAATGCTAGCTATGAATGTCATCTAGTATTTGTTCACTGAGCTTGGAGAAACTGACAGTCACTTTTGATGTCCTGCTGTATATTCTCTTCAACCACCTACTTGAGTAAGATTTATAGTTCATCCAGAGGCGGTAAGATATCTTATATATTTAATTCGCTGATGCTCTAAAGTATCATACGAGGATACTGCTAACCAAGTAGTGAATGCTTCAACAATTAAGTGAACACCTCATTTTTAAGTTCTTATAACGGAACTTGTGCCTATTGAGATGACCCTAGGCTTAATCATTTTAAACTTTTGATGTCAAGAACATTTAAAGCTTTGATAAGCTCATCATTTAATGTTTATGCATTGTATAAGACAAGATATCTGTTCATGAACATTCTAATTTCGCGATTCTTCAGTTTCATCTTATTTTCACGGTACTTCTGTAGTATAATGCACTGTTATAATATTCGTACAAGACGAATATCGTCATACTCGTATTCATGTCATTAAGTAAATATTTTTATAATGTTTTGCAAAGTTGAAGGAATGACAATATAATGTTCCTGATGATTTTAATATTATATATGTAAGGGGGTCTGCGCAGTACTTTCCAATTATTTACAATATTTTATAATAAAGAATTTTAGTATTATTTTATTTGTTTGATTGTTTATTTCTCTAACAAGTGCATGATAAGAATTTGGAATTATCATAGATTCATTGATATTTTCGATTCTAGTTCTAGTTATATTATGTATGGATTAGGTTTATGGATTTTTATTCAGGTAAGATACTCTAGATGTTATTTCACCATGACTCCACCATTACGATCATTAATTTAATATTATTTTCTATGTACTCTACCACTATACTTATTATTTCTGATCACTGGCTCTTCTTCAAAAATCTCAAATACTTCTCCTTTTTGATATTCCAAATTTTAAACTTTCCCCCCTCTCTTTTACTTTCCCCCCTCTTTCAAGTAATTCTCAAAATTTTAATGTAATTTTTATTCAACCCCATTGCCTACCATTTTTTTGTCGTTACAAAAATGCGATATTATTAAAATATTTATATCACCTATAAAAACATTAACACTTTTCAAATAGTTTGTTTTATCAATTTATCTCTTTTGTCAGCAGCATCGCGATGTCTCCTATTCTTCCACTGATATTATCAAAACACCTGCCAATCTCAGAAGAGCTGTCCTCTTCGGTAAGAAATAAATTTATTTTCCATTTTCATTAATAAGTTTTAATTGATATTTTAAAAGTTACTGGTCGATTTTTACTAAATTATTTTTGTTGAATTTGCGATTTTTTTTTTTTTTTTACACATGTCTGCAAATTTTCATGGACGTGTAGAGTAATTATTTCTACTTGTTTCAAAAAGCGAGTGGAGCGATTGACCTCGTATGTATCAACCCTGCAACAATTACGGCAACCCTCTTTCCTGTCTGGGTCAGTATTGGAAGTATGGTCAGTTTTTGGCCGAAATAAAGAACAGTTACAGTCCGAATTTTAAAAAATTTGAATTTTTGGAACGAAGAAAATCGGCCACGTGTGTACTTAGATTTTCGGATCGGTACCTTCGGTAAGATTTTTTTCATTCGATGATGCGTCAAAAAGAGACAATTTGGATGTCTGCGATGATACAAATGATGGTCTGCAAATATACAGGTGTCGGTTACATAATAGTATCGCAAGTTCAACGGTTTTTTTCCATCTCAAAAAATGCCAAACGCACCTAAAGAAGTTTTCACCTCAATAAATGCATTCATAAAACATTTTTCTCACCATTCACTATAAGAAATTGCTTTCCAAAACACTGTTTGTTGTGGAACAGCTGAAGTTGTTGAACATAATTATTAATTGGGAGTACAAGAGAATTTCATTAAAAAGAAAACTTAAAACAATTTATCTAAATAAAAGATGATTACCTGCATCTCCTACACTTCCTCCTCTAGCCTTAGCTATAGAGTCCAATTCATCAAAAAACAGAACACATGGTGCAGCGGCACGTGCCTAAAAAGATTTACGGTTAAAAAAAAAAAAAAAAAATTACAACCCACATAATCTAGACACAATGCACTAATAAAGTAAATGGTGTTCTTACTTAAACTTAAAAAAAATATTGAATTTTATCAAATCTGAAATATTTAAATTGGCACATACACAGATTTAATATTAAATTTAGTTAGGCTTTGATTAACGTTGATTAAGAAACAGAAATTTAAAATTATTAAGAGGAAAAAAACTCAGCATAAACATAAATCGAACAAAATCTAAAGGAAAGATATCCCAACTTATCAGTTTCACATTGTCAATGCTTTTATAACATATAGAAGTTTTCTTTTTTTTGACATTATAAAAAAATAGTTTTAAATATATATAGTTTTAAATATATTTTCAACACTAAATGTTTTTCGGACATATTTTATTTTAAAGTTTTATTTCTTTATTAATATTCATGTGTAAATATATTATTTAACTGAAATATGTTTGGAATTATTATTTTGGCTTCTTAAAATTTGGCAAATGTCGGTAAAAAATGGGTATTTCAAAATATGAATTCTCTATTCAGATTAATAATGAAACGCTAAAATAAAAAATTTGAAAAAAAAAAAAAAAATTTAAATCCCTGACGGCTTGGCCTACATGCACATGTAGATTTCGAAGACGCAGACCGTGGGGCGCCTGTTTGTCTGGAATTGCGGAAGAAATGACCTTTTTGCGATGATGCGGCAGTTGGAACCACCTACTTCGAAACCTAACTTGTTTGCAGGCGGAACCAGCAGGGATTTTTTATATATTTTTTTGCTATAAGAGTTAGTCCTATAAAAAACTTGTCAGTATAAAAGTTTTAGATAATATTAAGAGGATTTATAATAAATTTAAGTGGATTTGAAATTTTGGGAATTGACGAAATTATGAATTTTTTTCTTCTAAAACCCCCCTCCCCCCCCCTCGGCAATTTTTAATTATATCAAAAATCTGTCATACATAAATTTCTGGCCCTTCTCCTAGAAGTAATAATAACTTCAAACGGATTCGATACGTATCATAATTAAGAAATTATGGGTTTCTTTCTGTTTTCACAAAAAGCCCCCCCCCCCCCCCCCCCCCACTGGTTCGATTTTGCTCATTAACGATGTAGGTAAATTTAACGTAATTTCCCCCACTTCTGCCAAAAGTTGGCATATTTTTCTTCATTTTAAAGTTTCCCCCCTCTTTATAAACGTAAGTCTATTTAATATATTAAAGTAACATCAGTAATTTAATTTCTTTACACTTACGTTTCCTTTTTTCATAAATTCTTATCGCGCGTTGTTTACTTTTTACTACCTTCCCGCCAACCGAATGGTTGGTTGGTTGTCGCATGGAACGTCGCCTAGACGAACGTCATTGCAATTGACGTTGATCGTAGCTCCATCTCCCTGCGCGGAGAAAATTTTCATTAGCTAAGTAACAAGTGAGAGGTCTTCACAAACTGTGAAGTCTTTCATCATCTATATGCTGAACCAATCAGAGACCGGCTTTCGCGATCTTAAAGTTTCGCTATTTTTTTCTTGGCAACATTTGTTCGCTCAGCTGGATAGTTTAAATACCCGCACGTTTTTCAAATGCTGTGTGCTTGTTTTGGTTTATACCGAAGTGTTAAAACATCATCTTACTACCTTGTAAGATGTAGTTGTGAAATTTAACTGTGTTTAAACCTTCATATCGGGATATGCTGACATCATTTAGTAGATGCACTCTTATTTCGAGCGACTGGAGATGAAAATATCTTTATAAATGGCTCTTTTGATGTTAAAAACCTACTTTGTCACTCGATATATATGGATAAAAAGGTATCGTTATTTCATGTCTCTGATTGGTTTTTCGAGTATGATTAAATATGCATGTTTTCATTTTGTTTTTACATATTACTGACAAATGGTCAGTCTACAGTTTGTGTGTGTGTGTAAAGTTTCATGTTTCGTGAAGTAATAAATGTTTTGTCCTTATAATAACTGTGTTATCACTGAAGCACTCTTATACAGTAATGTTCTAGTCAACATATGCACCTTCAAGTTTCTAGTAAAGTTTCAGTAACTTTTTATGTGGGATGGGAAGCAACCTTTTTATGCAAGAATTTTCTGTATACTTATTTTCTCAAACAAGTTATATTTTTAATGAAAATTGGTAGTCATATTTATCTAATGTTACAACCCACCCAGGGTTGTCAATTTTTAAACCAGCGTACCGACGAAAGTCTACAACCCCGCATTGGCCCCTCTTCTTTTCTGAAATTTTTTCCAATGTTATTTAAAACCTACTTCCCCTACAAAAGGTGCAGGGTTCAGAGAAGCGGCGGTGCGTCCACAAACGAACTTGACCGAGATTTTATGCCCCTTGATTTTATGTATCAGTTTCGAAAAGATGCGGGAGTTGGAACCGCCTACTTCGAAAAATAACTTGTTTGCAGGCGGAGCCGGCAGGGATTTTTTTGCTATAACGGTTGGTCCTATAAAAAACTTGTCAGTATAAAAGTTTTAGATAATATTAAGAGGATTAATAATAAATTTACGCGGATTTGATATCTTGTGAATTGGCGAAGCTATGATTTATATTCTTCTAAAACCTCCCTTCCCCCCCCCCCCCCCCCCTTGGGGCCATTTTTAATTATATCAAAAATCTGTCATACATAAATTTTCGGCCCTTTTCCTAGATGTAATAATAACTTTAAACGGATTCGATATGTATAATAATTAAGAAATTATGGGGTTTTTTCTGTTTTCACAAAAAGCCCCCCATTTCCCCCCCCCCCCCGGTTCGATTTTGCCCGTTAACGAACTTGACCGAGATTTTATGTATCAGTTTGGAAGAGATTTATGCAGAATTTTTCCAGTTATCGTGTTCATAAAAAAGTGTCATAGATAGATAGATAGATATAGACTTTTGAACTGGGGGTGGTATTGGGTTCTGGGAGTCATAATCGGCGTAGATCTGCAAAAATTTTTCAAAATTTCCAACTTAGGTGAGAATGTAATAGGTAGTATTTCTTACGAAATTTACCTAAAATGATTGGACATTGTACACCTCAATCTAGTCATGTATATGCCTGCAAAAAATGGTTAAATCACTATGCATAGTTTTGATCCTACGATACTTATGCAACTGACCTATCTTGACAGATTTCAACATTAAATAACAATTAAAACAATTGCTTAAAACAATTATTTGATTTAAAAACTGCCTGCTTCAACATGCTTATCATACATCTCTCGATAAAACTACTATTTTTCATGCTTTATGTGCAAGTTTTTGTATTATAAGCAGAGAATTTGAAAGTTCATAATAAATTCAAGTCAGCAGCAGCATAAGGTTTTTTTTTTTAATAAAATACTTTTTAACAAAAAAAACTATAAATTTTACTTTGGTTTTGGAAAAGTTAGACCAGTGTTTCATCATTTAGCAATGGCTAAAATGTGTAAGCCATATTCATTTTTTTAAATGAATAATTTTTAAAAAAAATCACCTGGTCATTAAAAAAGCAAAACTTGAAAAAAAAATTATATATGTGACTTCAATAATATGGTTGTTATACTACACTCGTTCCCACATTTGGAACTTTCATACAAAATTGAGACTGGCCAACCATAAAACAAAGTACTTTCTTAAGAATGCTCCAACTTTTTGTGAATTTTTTACTTTTTTTTCCCCCCTCATGTAAACAATCTTTTTAATATACATCGATACAGCAGGAATAACTATATTTTCAATCACTTTGGGACTAATCATTACATTGTCAAAAATATTCCAGTGGAAGTATCTATATAAGCCTAGTGGAATTATCTATACCAAAATTTTTAATTTTTCTCATGAAAAATCAAGAGAAATAATACAGCAAGTAGGTTTGAGTAAAACTGAAAAATTGAACATTCGGGCATCTCTAAAATAGTAAAAAAAAAATTACATGCAGATTTAAAATAATGGGATGTTCATAAATAATTATGAAAAATTATTTTATTCCAAAAATATAAACAAGAGAAAATGTGTATTAACAATTACATTTTATACAATTACTATTTTACCTTATCAAAAATATCCCTGACATTAGCTTCTGATTCTCCAAACCACATAGTAAGAAGTTCTGGACCTTTGATGGAAATGAAATTAGCCTGACATTCATTAGCAATAGCTTTAGCAAGTAGAGTTTTACCACAACCAGGTGGACCATAAAATAGCACGCCTCTTGATGGTGTCATGCCAAATTTTAAAAATTTGTCAGGATATTCTACAGGATACTATTAAAAGAGGAAAAAAATAATTCATGTATACAACAAAACACACAAATAAATATAATATAGAACACTATTTCCTAGAATATATTAACATTTAAAAGTAAACTACAATAAAATATTTGGTACATTTACTTTATACCATCACTTAGAAATGTTGAAAAATATAGGGTAGCTGATAAGAAACCCCATGGAACTAGTCTCATCAGTACTCTGCAGTACAATATTTGGTACAAAGTGTCTAAGATCAGTACCTATTTCACTGGATACATGAATTATACGAAAGCATCAAACATCCATCACAGACCTGAAAATATCCAGTCACCAGATGGCAACTGGCAACTAAACAAAATAATGTGGAAACAAACTAACCAGTCACCTCACACCCCCCCCACCCCAAAAAAAAATTAATAATAATAATAATAATAATAATAATAGTGTTCCAACTTTTGTATGACCCGAAGGAATTTTCAGAAAATCTTACCAGCCAATCAAATATTTTACCAACCAGCAAGAAGCAACATACAGTTGAAAACTTATGACAGAATTTACACAAATTCAAAAATAATTCATTACTAATACTACATTTTCATAATTTTTTTATATAATATTAAGAAATATATGCAAATGAGTAAAGTTTAGTATAGGATAGAACTTAGTACTATATTTAAATCGCAGTAATTTGGAGAGTTGCAAAACATAGCTAACAAGTAAAAAACATATTTTGTATATCCTGTAGTTTAAAAAGACAACTTAACAATTCACTTGCCCTGTCAGAAAATAAACACGCCAGTATTATGTAATTTCCCATCCCTGGTTAACCTATATTTTTTCTATTCATGGTCTACCTACCATTTTAATTGATCAGTTTCAGCAGAAGCTCCGTTAACTGTTGTAATCTATATAAATAGTAAATTTTTAAGCACTATCCCATCAACCCCTTTGTATAAAAACTATCGCCTAACTTTAGGAATTAACAGCAAAAATGCATGAGTGTGACAAAATGTGTTACATGTGTTTGTTATGTCTTCAAGGGATTTTTAATTTGATGTTTATCTTCATTTTTAATGGGCTAATTCCATGCATGGATGTAGTGTCAGTCACAGAGATTTAAATGGCTGCGGTGTTTTACTATCAGTATTATAGTAAACGAAAATTTGAATTATTCAATCCCATATATCTACAATTAAATGCAGTGAAATTTTTTTTAGAAAATACCGATGGCCAAGTACTGTATACTTTCGTGGCTATGTGACTTACACTACATTCACGCATGGAATTAGCCTAATGATGTTTTACTGATCTATTAGTTCTTTCATTAATTAAAATAAGAATTATGCAATTAAACAGTAATGCCATAGTCATGATATTAAAAGAGAAAAAAAATAGTTACGTACATCAGTTTCAACTGACGTCACAAAACACATATTCACCAGCCAAGAGAGATAATAAAAATAATGTAAATAAATATTGAAGATATTTTAATTCTGTTTTCGTTAATATATTGTAAATTTTATTGGGCATGTGTGCAAAGTGCTCATACATGCGGTATAGTAATAACTGAGGAATTAAAAAAATAAAAATTGAAAAAAATTGGGAGAAAGGGGGTTGCAATACAACAAGATAACTATCATTATATTTTTTCCTCCCAAATGTGCAAAGTGCTCATATGTGTGGTATAGTGATCGCAGCATTAACAAATTTCATGTATTTTCTTTTTGACGTTTGCAATGATTCTTTGTACTATTAATCAAATGTGCATTAAAACGTTTCTACTGCTCATTTTAACTTTTTTTTTATGTATCCTATTAAATTTGTGAAATAAAATTTTTATATTTTATTTATAAATGAAAAAAAAAAGTGCTGGTTGTTTATGGTTTAATTTAATAATTCTGCATTTAAATTCTTAAATTATTCTTAGCTCTTCTTTTTCTCTTTGTCCAAAATAGTCTGAACAAATCAATTTTTATATCTGGTATGTCGCTACTCTCATATAAAAGGGACCCTATTCTTCAGTGACATTTTTATATCTAAACATAATGTAAATAAACAAAATTAACTTTCCTATCTGAAACTATTTAAAAATTTAAAATGGCAATATTCTTCCAATTGTTTATTGGGAGTTGCAGTTTGGCAAATAGTTTGACAATTTTATTTTATAGAAAGTGGTCAATGGGATAATGTTGAAGTACCAATTTTAATTTCAGGTAATTAAAAAATTGTGAAAAAGTGACTACTAAGCTAAGAGCTACCATCCACTGGCTACTAACTAAATATTTCAATTTTCAGGTCTAAATATCACAAGAACTATAAATTGAATCTACTGTACAAAGAGGCAAAAATCTAAACTGGAGAAAGTTATGTCATTTTCCAATCGGTTTTAAAAATTATGCATGATTGTATGCAGAAAGAAATTTGAAAAAATTAATACCTTTTTTGGAAATATTAGTTTATAGAAAATTTAAGTATTTCTTCTACAATACAAACTTGAGAAATGATTTCCAAAATAATTTATAAGAAATTGGGAGTTTAACTGAAGCTCTGTATGTTCACAGATATGCAAAAAAAAAAAGTCCTGGTTTCAATGCTTAAAAAATAAAAAAACAAGTAGAAAGCATCATGTATCCAAAATTCTGTACTATCTTAATGATAATTTGAAAGTTTTCACCTAAACATATAAAAAACTAGTCGTTGGGGCCACCGTAATACTTACCCATCATGGATATGCATAATGTAAAATATTAAAATAAAAATGTGTTGTAAAGAATTGAACTTCGACATCCAGCTGCACTATGTGTCATTCTAGCATTTCCTGTGAGTACACTTAACTGCATACCTTCCCTCGCTATTTTTGCCTTGAAGACTAGCAGACGCCGAATTTTATTGTACTGTGAGCGGAAAGTTCGGACAGTGATGAAGTGGTAAGGCGTTCGAAAAAAGGCGAGAAGTCAAGTGTTACGCGTGTTTGCAAAGTGGTCACTACAAATTAAATTGTCCGGAAATTAAAAAGAAAGAGGCTGCGCGGGTCAGTCACTTAAATAGTAAGCCGACACTTGGAGAAGCCTTCTCCCCTTATTTGAGTAAAGTATTAGTGAATGGAATTCGGGCAACTGCCTTGAGGGATTCAGGGAGTGATATTGACTTGGTTGCATACGATTTAGTCAGTCAAGATAAATTGAATGGAGATCACGTTTGGATTAAGACTCCGCTGGACAGTAAATTATACTGTTTACCCATAGCAGAGGTCACTTTAGAAATTGAAGGCGTGGGGGTTATTGAAACGAAAGCGGGTGTAAATAATAGAGGTTCAGATATGAATTATTATTTGTTGGGTAATCAATCTCAAAAGTTATTAGAGCAGGCGAACATGAAACCGGAGTTAGTAAATGCAGTTCTGACGCGCGCTCAAAAGAAAAAAATTGACCATACTCCAAAGTTGGAAGATAAGCGGATTATGCTTTCCGATAAGGAAGGGGAGAATGTTCACCGACGCGATGAAGCGGAAACTTTGAATTCGGTGAAAGAGAAAGAAGAAGCAGAAGCAAATTTTCGCGAATACGGTGAAACGGAAACGTTGAATTCTAAAGAAAAGGGTGAGGAGATAGACAACCCCATCGAGTTGGATAGTTTAGACAGAGGTTTGCTGCCATTATTGATCGAAGACGGATTTACGAATCTGGCTAAGATAGGGAGAGAGGATTTTAAAATGGAACAAGACAGCGATCCATCACTCAAAGAGATTAGAGATAAGGCTAAAGTTAAAAAGTCTCACTTTGAAATAAGAAATTCTCTGATAATAAGAAACACGAAGGATAATCGCGGGAACGAGAGGACCCAGGTGGTTGTTCCTTTGAGATTTTGTGTTGACATATTAGGTGCGTGTCATGAAGGAATTTCGTCTCACCTAGGGGAAATGAAAACCAAAGATAAAGTATTGCGGTATTTCTTTTGGCCTAATGTAATAAAAGAAATTGAGGATTTTGTCAAATCTTGTGACCCATGTCAAAGAATCGGAAAAGCAGGGGAAAAGAAGAAAGCGCCACTTAAGCTAGTACCAATAGTGGGTGAAATATTTTCGAAACTAAGCTGTGATCTCGTCGGGCCCTTACCGAAGTCAAACAAAGGAAACAAATACATGGTCACTGCGGTATGTTTAGCATCAAAGTACCCTGAGGCTATACCAGTGTCAGATATGAGGTCTGAGACCATTATCGAAGCCCTAATGATGATATTCAGTAGATTAGGATTTCCAAGGAAAATCCAAACGGACTTGGGCCGGAGCTTTGTTAGCGATTTAACGACCGCCTTTCTTAAAAAGTTCGGAGTTAAGATAGGAAACTCAAGTGTGTGTCGACCTGAAAGTAACAGTGTTGAACGATGGCACAGGACGGTTAAGAGGCTTTTGAAAGTGCTTTGTGTAGAAAACGGGTCGAATTGGGAAGCAAACTTGCCTTATGCATTGTTAGCATTACGGACGGTACCGCATAATTCGACTGGGTTCAGCCCCGCTGAACTAGTGCACGGAAAAAATTTGAGGACCCCGGAAACATTATTGTTTGAAAAATGGATGGGAGAGGCGGAGGAAAATGAACTAGTGACGGAATATGTGTTTAACCTCACGAACAGATTAAAAAGGTGTCAGGATTTAGCCGTTGAGAACATGACTACTGAACGAGAAAAAAGGAAATTTTGGTTTGACAAAAAGGCGGTAGAAAGAAAATTTAACGTAGGAGATGAGGTTTTGGTTTTGGCGACCAGTAAACCAAACAAAATGTCAGTAAGTTGGATAGGACCGGGAAAAATTGAATCGAAAATCTCGGAAACAAATTATATTGTAAATGTTCCTGGGAGGCGACAAAAATCCCAGATTTATCATGTGAATTTATTAAAGCCTTATAAAAAACGGGTGGAGTTAGTAAACATCTTAACGCGAGTGATAAACGAGGTTGAGGATAAACAAGATTTAGATATAGTTTTTCCCTGCGCCGATTCCGAAGTTTATAAGTTCGATGAAGTCGTATAAGAGAGTGATTTAACAACTAGATGCACTTCCGAGCAATTGAGACAATTGGAAAATTTATTGGACCATTATGGGACTGTATTTTCGAATGACCCAGGGCGTACCGATCTAATCGAGCATGACATAGAATTGTCGGAGTTAAAACCCGTTCGTTCGAGACCCTACAGAACATCACCCAGACAAACGGAAATATTGCGCAAAGAAATAAAGCGAATGTTAGAATTAAATCTTATAGTAGAAGGCGAATCTGAATATAGCTCTCCGATTATTCTCGTGGAAACACCAGGAAAGGACCCGAGACCCTGTATAGATTACCGCAAACTAAATGCCATCACAAAGGTAGAATTTTATCCTTTACCCAATATTGAAGAAAGAGTTGAAAAAGTCTCGAGTGCTAAATATATTACGGTTTTAGATCTAACGAAGGGCTACTGGCAAATTCCAATGACCCCGAGGGCTCAAAAATTAGCGGCTTTTGTTACAAGCTTTGGGTCCTATTTCCATCTGGTCATGGCTTTTGGACTCCTGAATGCATCCTACAGGTTCTCAAAATTTATGGATATAGTATTGAGAGGGCTTGAGGAATTCTGTTTACCGTATCTAGATGATATGGCGATTTTTTCAGACAATTGGGAGGACCATATGCGTCATCTAGAAACAGTATTAAAAAGGGTTAATGACGCGAAACTAAAAATCAAATTGGCGAAATGCAAGTTCGCTCAAAAAACCGTAAAATATCTTGGGCATATTGTAGGGGAGGGCAGACGGAGGCCAGCTGAGGCGAAAGTAAGGGCAATTAAGGAATTACCGGTTCCGAAATCGAAAACTGAAATTCGTAGATGTTTGGGAATGGCTGGATATTATTCCCGGTACATAAAAGATTATGCAGTGATTGTAGAACCATTAACGAGGGCGCTTAAAGGGAAAAATAAAAAAGAAAAGATTGCATGGAGCGACGAAATGGGAAAAGCCTTTGAGACTTTGAAAATGAAACTTACTGAAGAACCGGTGCTTTACGCTCCTAATTTTCAGAAAGAATTCATAGTACAAACTGATGCTAGTGACTTAGGTATTGGCGTGGTTTTGGCTCAAAGAGAGGGATCGGAAGAGCACCCCATAATATATTTAAGTCGAAAATTTACTGATAGTGAGAAAAGTTTCTGCGCCACTGAAAGAGAGTGTGCAGGGATTATTTTTGCGATAAAAAAGTTAAGGCATTATATTGATGGACAAAACTTTTCTATCGAAACCGATCACAATCCTTTGGTGTTTCTAAAAAGAAATTCTGGAAATAATCCCAGATTATTAAGGTGGTCCTTAGCTCTGCAACCTTATAATTATGCCATTTCTCATCGCGCAGGCAAAGACATTCCGCATGTTGATTGTCTGAGTCGAGTTTAAGGAGATTTCTTGATAAACTTTTGTATATAATTATTTTAAGATTTTTTATTTTTTATTTCACTGTGTTTTATTTCATTATATGTTCATGATTTCTTATCAGAGCGCGGAAAAAAAAAAGGAAGGTAGTATTATCTTATTCATGTATGTTTTATTTCTTGCCACTCTGATGTAATTTGAGCTTGCAATTCTTTATCCGACTCTTAGAGATTCTTAGTGTTTCACCCTTAAGAATCGTTTGAGGAGGAGGTGCTGTAAAGAATTGAACTTCGACATCCAGCTGCACTATGTGTCATTCTAGCATTTCCTGTGAGTACACTTAACTGCATACCTTCCCTCGCTATTTTTGCCTTGAAGACTAGCAGACGCCGAATTCTATTGTACTGTGAGCGGAAAGTTCGGACAGTGATGAAGTGGTAAGGCGTTACCCAAAAAGGGGTCTTATGCTTTGATCCTTGCCGAGTTCGTGGGAAAGAGTTCATCTGCGAGAGAAGCGATCTCTGCACACGATTTTTAGGTTTGCGCCCGAAACTTTGCCCTTTGTCTTAGAACGTCCAATGACGGACTTAGTGAAAACGAAACAGAGGGATCTCAAGGCTGCTAAGAGGCTGGAGAGTTTCAAGGGGCCCGCCTCGACAAAGCCCCCGCCCCCAGAAGAAGTTCTCCTGCGAGAATGAAAAAGTGAGAGAGGACAGTTTTTGGAGAGATCGAAAAGGAGAATGTTGACTCTCTGGAGAAGGGAAAAGGAAACGTCAGTTTCTAACTCAGCGTGGTGTAAGCGCTAGTGAGGTCCGACCTCTAGAATTGATACAGCAGGTATCCGCTGAAAATCCCAGCGAAGTGAAAAAGCACACCAAGTGCGAGAGTGAGAGTTCTTAGACTCAGAATTAACGAGTATTAGTAGATCTTCCGAAGAGAAGGAACGGACGAGCCTTGGTCCGAATGAACTTTATTTTGTAGTCACGACTGACTGTAATGTTTAGAGACTTTTGTTTGTTTCAGTTACACTTGGAGTCAAGAGGTCATTAATTTATAAGCGATTGACTCACGAAAAATAATTAAATGCTGTAATTAACTTTCTTGTACATATTTTCATTAGAATTAATATTGGTATGCAATAAATTCTATTTTCTAATTTATACGAGAAATTCTCTGTGCCAGCGATCCGATCTCGCTACCACTCACCATCTTTTATCGGGTCGGTATAGAGGAGTTACTACAGTGTAAACTACTTATAAAATGCATTGCAATTCAAATAAAATCGTGGCTTGATGACGTCACAAACTTTAAAGGCTCTATTACTGAATTGCTTGAAAGAGGTTTTTCCTTATAACTCCAAAAATAATAATCCTATTAACTAGCGGTTTATTGCATCTGATTAAGCGTCAAATTTACAATTAAAATATATATTTGAAGTGAAATTTGGATAAAATACAGGGTCATGAAAAATCGAAGAATGTGGAAAATAGGATTCCATATATCTCGGCAACTAATTATCCGATCGACTTCATGCTTTATTCAAAAATTGTTTTTTTATTGTCTTTTATATTCATTTCTTAAAATAAACAATTTCGAAAATTTTTATATACCTTTCATCAGAACGAATATTTCGAGAGTACGAAAAAAATTGTTCCGGTTAATCGAGGTTATTGAAATGAAATAGGCTTCTTCCCATTATTACATACTAAGTACATACCAAATTGCAAGTCTCTATCTCAATTTTTTCGGGAGATAGAGCGTTTACAGACACACAGACACACACACACACAGACGGACGGCAAAATTTTTTTTCTAAAAATGTTTTTCGGAATCTCCAGTGTCTGAAACGTGTAAATCCGTCAAAAAAAATTTTTCGATTTTCAAAACGATTACAAGACTTACCCTATACTACGTATGATGGGTAAGTAATAGAATAAATATGTAAATGTGTTACAATAATATGCAATTTGAAATGTTTCTGATAACGGTTTTTATTATGTCAATAAAAGTTAATATCTGATATTATTTCAGATTCCTTAGCTTTGTAAAATTTTAATTCAAGATAAACCTTATACTACAAAATGGGGTATTTAAAAAGAAAATGTAAAGGTTAAATAAGAATAAGGTTAAATAAGAAATGGTTGATTGAAAAAAAAATTCTTCAAATAAAATGTTAATATCAAATTGATTTACCTGAATCATTTCCTGTAATTCTTTTTTCACAAACTCTAAGCCTCCAATGTCTTCCCAAGTTACACTTGGAACTTCAACAACTGTTTCTCTCAATGCACTTGGACTACTCTTGCCCATTGCCCACTGTGGAAAAATGTTTGAACATAAATACAAGCACATTAAAACCATTGAAAACTTTGTCAATTTTAACCTTTTAATCACTTACCCTAAAATTATCCATAGTAACAGCAAGAGAATTCAACACTTCAGCATCAATCTGTTCATCCTCAAGATCAATCAAGTCCATTTTTTCACGAATTTGTTGCAAAGCAGCTTCAGAGCACAGAGCAGCCAAATCAGAACCAACAAAACCATGTGTCTCAGCAGCAATCTGTACAAGGAAAATTAAGAAAATGAGTAAAATATGTGTTATAAATTATTTTATATCCAAAAATTACTATGACAATTACTAACTAACAAGATTTATGTGCTGGTTGTTTATTTGGAAACTGCATTTTGTACTAAAATGCCAATTTCACAGTACTAACCTCCTCCACCATTTGTACAAATTATGTAACATCATCATCATTCCAAATTTGTTTATTTTTTGGAAAAGGGATTGGGGGGGGGGGGCACTTAAGCTGAGTTTTTGTTGATGGAAAAACATTTACAATTTAAACATTATTAGTAACAGTGTCTTATGCTCAAAGAAAAAAACTTATGTACTCAGTTAACCCTTGATATCATGAATCTCTTTATGAAGAATCCATTTAGCAGTTGAGTCTATATGCCTTCTTTCGAGAATAACTGTGTATTATCACTTGACATTTTTCTCCAAATCTGCAAAGTAATAAAAAAAGCCAGTAAAAGAAGCCGATAAAAATCTTTTTACTAGCTTTTAGACTCTACTGAAAACTATATTTCCTAAAATACACAGTAGCTTTACAAAAAGTTGTCAAGCACTTAAAGATTTAATCTGCCATCAGACTTAATTAACATGCAGACATGGTACAAGCTCAAAAAAGCTGAACTTTCACAGCCTCATGCACCCACCACCACTCCTCTTATCTCCCCCAAAACAAGAAACAGGGATGAAACTGAGAAAATAACAAACAAGAGGAAATTACATGAAGCAAAATTTACGACATTTTTCACAACATTTAATTTTGTAAACTATATTTTGTAAAGCATGTATATATTTTGTAATATGTATGTATACACACAGGGACGGCCTGTCGTATAGGGCATTTGAGGCACAGACCCACCTATACTTCCATATTAAATTTGCTAAGATTGAACACGATTTTTTATTAAAATATTAACAATTTAAGATAGTTTGTAGCCTGAATAAGGGAAAAAAATACCTTCTCACTCGCCTACTTCTATCCTCGAAGAACATTCATTCCCTTCCACAGATTTCTTTCCGAAAGTCATAAATCACCCTTTTTGACAACTAACCGATCACTGCTCTGGCAGCATTGAGGGCCCCAGAAAGCTGTGCCCATCTCACGCATAGCTATATGGTATTTTGCACAACCGCGGATCTTGGAGTCTTCCTGGTATTTATTGCCAAACAGTATTAACATCTTGAATAAAACACTGTTTGGGGCAAAATCTGCCTGGCCCCATATAAAAAAGACTTTTTTAAAATTTCAGTGTTTAAGAATTATTAACATGATTGGCAACTTTTACTGAGGGGAATCAGACTTTTTTTTAATTATCTGAATCTTATTTTTCAATAGCAATAAAAATTTCTGCATTTATTTATGGTGCATTTAATACTTTAAAAACTTTTTGAATAATAATAAAAATAATTTTTAATTAAATTTGAGTTTATACAGTAGGTACTTTTTTCTTGAATGATGATTGTTTTTCTTTATAATTTAACTAGGTTTGATAAACAAATTTCAGCCAGAAAATCTTTTGTCATCTAATCGTTAACTTTATGTTAAATAATATATCAGTGCAATTTGATTTATGAGTCTGAAACTACACATTTTTAACTTAAATGGAATCTGATAAGACTTTTTCATTTACAAAATAATTGTCAAAATAGACAGAATAAATGGATATAAACAATTGAATTACTATATAAATTTACATTTAATCGATTTTTTAAAAATAAAAATTTGTTTTTAAATAATGTTATAATGAATAATTTTTAATTAAACAAAGATAAACTCTAAATATAGGGTAGTTTTCGTCGTGTTTCCTCTAAAACTTACTTTAAACAATCGAAATTTACTTTATACATGATGATTTTGGATTTGACAACTTAATTAGCATCTGTAAAAATTATCATTGCCCTTTAAAATTCTGAAAGGGTCGTGTTGTACCAGACCCCAAACCGAAATTTCTGCTTTAAAGTCAACCCGAAACCTGACAAAGACAGTTTCGTCAACCTGAGACCCTTTCGTTTCAACACGAACCCGGCCCAAAAACAAATTATTCATTACCGAACAAGAAGTGAAAAAAAATTTATTCATATTTTAACATCATGAAAAAATAGTCTGAAATTATGTCTTATCAATTTGATCTTTTTTGTACAAAAATGAACACATATACACACATTAGTATTCAAGTATATAGTTTTTTTTCCCACTTGAAAAATATTCAAGATTTTTTTTTTTTTTTTTTAAATCAGATCGAAAGCTTCAAAACCTAACCCGAAATCGACATGTACCCGAAACATTTAAAGACAACCCAACCCGACCCACAGCAAAAAATAGCGTCAGCCCGATTCAATCTGATCTGATCCGATCCGATCCGCTGGTCGGGTCGGGTTAAATCATTTAACCCGACCCGATGCAGGATTATACTGGTCATTTCTTGAAATCATTCAGAGGCAATTTTCCTTTTAAAACAACCATGAAGTAATTATTTGTGACTATTGTGTAGCTTTAAAAATATCTTATTTTTTTCTGTGATATTTTTACTGAAATGTATTAAAAATTAGGATGCATGTGTTACTTGAGAGCGCGACAGTTGAACATTTAAAATAAATAGATAAATTTGATTAATAGTTTGCAGTTAATCGGATAAAACATTTTTAGTTGGACACCAATTGATCACAACCGTGTGTCGAGAAATCTAAATAGACTTAGGATTTATTGCTGATTTTTAAAGGAAACTTTTTCAATTTTTGAAACAAACATTACTTGATTCTAAGAAACTTTTTCAATACATATTTTATATCTTCTATCATTTTTTTTTTCAGAAAATGTAATTGAAAAAATATATTTATTTAACCCTTTCACCACTGAATATGCTTTGCTAAGATTTTTGGGCTTTATATTAATTACAATTACAATAAGTGGCACATACTGATATAAAAACCAATTTAAAAACATTTTAACTATAACTATATATTTGAGCATAGACTGGTGACATTTTAATTTTATACGATCTTTTGGTATAAATCTAAATTATCACCAAAACAAAATTTTGATGGGACATATGTTCCCTGTAATGATAAAAAGATTAACTTAACTTTTTTACTACTGTAACTAAACTATTTCTTTGCATATTAAAGAGTTGATATAAAATATTTTTATAACATGCATTTTTAATGTAAACATACATATAAGTCAGAGTTCCCCCCCCCCCCAGACAGTTTCAGAAGGGTGCTGCACCCTGCCTGCCCTTTGGTTTAAAAAATAGCACCCTTCTTGCCCCCTCCAGTAAAATAATTAGCACCCTTCTTGCCCTCAGTAAAAAAAGTGCCCTTTCTCCTTTTTGCATTAAAAAATTTGCTTTCATAGTAAAAATTGACCCAATGTTGTCTTAAAGAGTGTTTTGACTTTGAAATATCAAAAGTGGCTTTAAAAACCAAAAGAATACCTTTAACAATTAAAAAAAGTGCCCTTAAGAATCTGAAAAGTGCCCTCAAAAATCCAAAAAGTGCCCTTAAGAATAAAAAAAGTGCCCTTTTCTCACCAGCAGCACCCTGTCCTTTTTTAAACCTGGGGGAAACTGTATAAGTGCATAATTTTCTTGAGTAATGCAATTCATGGACAAAGTTAATTCACAAGGTTGATTAAAACAATCGGCATGTGTACATTTATTTTGCATTAAAAAAAAAACATTTATTTTAAAAATACATATTAGAAATTTTACAACTAACAGTCTGAAAATTTTCAGAAAAATCTATAGATTTCATGTGAATCTTTAAAAAAAGATAAAGAGGATAAACACATATTAATGATTTTGGAAAAAAATTTAATTAGGTAAACAAACAAAAACACGTACCTTTTCAAGATCCACATCTTCAGCTAACTTCATATTTTTTGTGTGAATACGCAAAATTTCTAAACGACCAGTAATATCAGGAATGCCAATGTCAACTTCACGATCAAAACGTCCTATAATAAAATTTCAAATGGACAATTAGCAAAATCTATATTATAAAACAAAAATGTCAGTAGCGCTCATGTCATACGATGATGGCAACAACCCGAGCAATCAATTTTGCTTTTATAAGAAATTTATTAATTTCTAAATATTTTACACTGTCAAATTAGGAGAAAAATATACTTTCAAATGCAATTTGAAAACTGTATCTCAATTTTTTCATTTTTTATGGATTTTATAATTTTTAAGCATGAATTTTTTTTTAATCTAATCTCTCTTTCATGCAGTTTGATTATGGAAAATTCACATGTTTGCAATTGAAACAAATATTCACCCGCTTGCAATTAAATTAATTGTGATATGAAATCTCACAATGTTTAAATCATGTTATGTTTTTATTTCTTTCGGCCTTTCACATCGATATTATTTGGATTTAATTCCATATTTATTTTTACGCGAGTGTTCTCCGTTTCTCATCAGGCATCGTTCGGCAGCCGTATTGCACGCTTCCGATGTGTTCTCTCTTTCCCTTCTCCTCGTATTGTGATGACGTCATCGAGCTGCTATCTCGCTCCCTCTCGTGACATACGCATTAGGTAGCTGTAGAAGGAGGTTCATGTTTTGGGAGGCGGGGTTTATTTGACGATTACTGGCGCAAATTGAAATAAATGTTTTTAAATGAATTGTTCGGATTTGTTAATTAAGATATTGGCTAATTTTTTAAATTCTCTAATAGATTTAAATCTTGTCGTCCGGATACTTTTGGTGTCCCTGTTTCTTACTATAAATTAAAAATTTCGTTAAATTTAAATCAGAATCTGTTTTGTTGATGAACTGTCATAATGTAGTTTTAGTTTCAAAAAGATCGCGGGCCCTGCCTGCCTGTGGCCGACGGATGCGTGGTCCGGCGAAATTCTACGACGATGTCTCCCTTGCTCGAATTTATTTTCTGATGACGCGCAAGAGTTTTAATTGAAATTCTCATCTTAAGAAAATTGAATTTGATGCTGCATTTTAATTTTTAAAAACATTTCTTCGAGTGGAAAAGATCATTTTTATCGGCCAACGTTTTTATTAAAATAAAAAGGTGACCAACGGATGAAGGCCTCTTACTTCTCTTCAAAAAAAATGAATAAAGATTTAGATTTATATTATTAAAAAGGCTCCTCTTCATTTGTTTTCAGCTGACACCATGCAAGAAGTTTCTTTTCTTTTTATTTTTTACCACTGCTTGACCTCAAAGAACACTTAGGGTCTAGCGGATACAACGCAATATTTTAAATAAAGAACTTCATTACTATTAATATATAACTACACCACATCAATGTAAATAGTTCAGCATTTGTTTCTGGCTAATATTCCATAACGAAATTAAAACTTCAAAAAATAAAACACAAATTTAACAGATATATAATTATGCCTGTTTGTAACACTTGATGAAATCCCCTGAAAAAATAAATCCCCATTTTTGAAATAAGATGCAACTTACAAAAGTATATAACTCATAATCATCAATTAACTTCATAAGTATCCCTTGAGTCGCTACATAGAATTGTCTTTAACATGCAAATCTTTTATTCTTTTGTGGATTCCCCCCCCCCACCCATAATAGTTATGAACTATAAAAACATCAAAAAACTAATTACCTCTTTTCCCCCCTGATGCAATCATTCAGTCATCACTTTGGTCAGATGTAAGCACAATTATCACAACAGTGTTTTTATGAAATGCAAAACACGCATCATTTAATTAAAATTTGCCAAAAGAAGTAAATAATGAAATGTGTACTGTTTGTAATCGGTAATTTAAAAAATGTAAAATTATACTTTATGAATAATCTTACGAAAATATTTTACAGTTGCCTTAAAAATAAATTGCAAAATTAAATTAAAGTAGTCACTTCCATAAAATTTCCATTGCCGCAAAAGTAATAAATCAAAATTTTGACATGGTTTAAATTTTCTTATCTCTATTATGGTTTCAATAATTAAAAAAAAAAAAAAATGTAAAATTAATCATTTCATTTCAGGATTAACATAAAATCCAAAGAAAATAATTTAGAAGATTTCTTGAAGCCTAGATTTTAAATCCAAATTTCATTTATAAAAAGTACAACTTGAAAGTAAATATTAAAAGAAATAAATGAAAAATTACACTAATTACTTCATGGATAATATAAAATCAAGAGAAAACAATTTAAAGATGTCTTAAAAAATATAACATTAATATACAGTTAATACTATGAAAAATATAGAAGTTAAAAAAAAGAAAGAGGGGAATTATTTTTTTTGTAAAAAAGCAATCTATTTTTTTTTTTTTTGTTTCTTAGAAGAAGAGTTTATGGAACTGATTTTTCTTTTCATTTGATTTCCAGATGTGGAAGGTTTGTTTTCGTTATTAACCAGATCAGGAGACATAATAGCTAAATGTATGCTTAGTGAGTGTTTTTTTTTTTTTTTTTTTTTTCGTATTTTGATATTAAACCCGAATGCAGATTTTTAAAGTATGCATAAAAAATGAAAGTCACCAAAGATAGTTTCGGAAAGGAATTTTTTTAAAGGGTTAAATTATTTTTTTTCTATCAGGAACAAAACCCAGCAATTCAGCAGTTTCTTACATAATAGTAAGCATAAAACTGAGTAAAACAGGATTAAAAAGAGAATCCCCTCGATTGGATTGGATAATAATCCACAGCTCTCTTATTTATATTATAAAATACAGACTTGTCTGTTTTCACTTAGTTATTGGAATACGTTGATATGGATCATTTTCACATTAAAGCCTGTTAGAATAACAGAATAACTAAAGACCTTAACGGAAAGAAAGTTTCCACGCAGAACGGCACATAGAATACTATGTAAACAAGAGAATCTGTCCACCAGGTGACGTAATGCGCAAGAAGTGGAGAATTTCTCACAACTGGCGCATCGAACAAATGGTTCCCCCTTGAGCAGCGTAAGAAATCGAACTGGACTGTGGACAGGCAGGCATTTCTGTTCTCCTCTACCTCTGTGCTCTGGAAGATCATACCCTCTCCTGCCTGCTATTGGCTGACATGTGGAGAGCGATAGCCCCACCCTTTCGGTGGGAGAACACAAGGTGAGATTTTGACGCGATCTTTCGGAACAAAAGCTACTAGACCTTAGCAGCTAGGAAACTTTGTTTCCGAGTAACCAATCAGAATCCATTAGGGGTGAAAATGCCTTTCGTCACTTTGACGTAGATTATCCGCTTGTTCAGTGCGATTTGTTGCTTTCGAATCACGCTTCTCAGCTATTAACGTCTGGATGAAAGATTCATAATAAAGTAAAAAAAAAAGCATGCCGATCAGCTGCATTGTAACCAGGGTTGGCAAGTTTTTGACGCATGACGGTTTTTACCGGTTTTAACCATGGTTTTTACAGTCATGTCAAAAACCTCCTTGTCAAAAACCCATTTTTTAGTAGTTTGTTTTTACATTTTTTTTCATTCTATCTTTAATATTAAGTTGTTTTACATGAAATATTCAGTATCAGAAAGACTCTAAAGTATATTTATACATTCAAGAAAAACAAAAAATTAGAATAATACGTGTACATCTCTGTTAAAAGATCTCCACAATAATCTTAAGCTATTTGGCATAGTCTAAAAAAATTAGATTTTTTGAAGAAATCCTGTAACCTATAAGTATTAGATTAAACAATGTGTATAATATCGGTACAATTTATTACATTGTTGAAAACAAAACTTTAAGATTCTACTTATTGAAGTGCAAATGAAAATCACCGTAATTGCATTTATGAAATACATAAGATATGCATTTTAAAATATTATCTAAGAATATTCAAATTTATTCACTGCCAGTCTAAGCTTAACATCTGTTGTCATACAATGTAACAACATTTTTGCATCTCTAAAATAATTTTAATGCACTTTATTAAAAATGTATATTGAATGTTATTTAATAATTATAATGACCTTTTATTATCATTTAATATTAATGTTAATTGCAGTTAGTAGAATCTATATTGGTGAAGATTATGACAAATATTGTTCTTTTCTTTTACTCTTGTATTTTTAAATCTTTCCCATATTAGGAAATGATCTTCATTTAAATAAATTTAACAAATGTAACTGTAAATAATAATAATAACAAGAACAAGGTAAAATCAATCTAGAAATGTATTGTATGCTACACTTACACCATAAATTGGAGGACAATCGAAAATGATAGGTTTTTGACGGAATAAACCGGTAAAAACACGGTTTTTACCACTGTCATGTCAAAAACCAGTTTTTGACGTCAAAAACCCAACCCTGATTGTAACTCTGGAATTTCCGGGGCACTTTTTGTCAAATCCCCGGAACACAAACAGGCATGTATAATTTAATCACAACATAAACACTAAAATAATCAGAATCAAAAAGTTACTATGAATAATATCTTTGGTAACTTATTTGTCTATTAACTGCTAACTTGCAGCTAATACGAAAGTACCTTTCTTAATAAATACATTCTACATAAAAATAGAAATATTTCGATAAATTGTGCATTTCGCCCCCCCCCCCCCCCCCCCCTCCCCTCCCAATAACATTGTCAAATGTTTTCAAACAACAACCAAGTTCAATGTACTTAAACCACTTAATATATACCAATTCTAAATTCAAATAGATAAATAAGTGATGTTGAATGCTTTAGATCAGTGATCAGCAACTTTTTATAACCTAGGGGCTGAATCTCATTCTTAGAGTCTATGGCAGGCCACATCCATTGCCACAGTTAATTAAAGATAGAAATAATAAAAATGTCCCACATTTAATTTACGCTTATTTATTAATTACAATAAATAATGTGACAATATAATTAGTGTAACACAGTGATTTTAACCCCTGGCCTGTCTCTTAATGTCAGGCAACATTATGGAAGTGGCCAGACATAATTGGTCATCCAAACAACCATCATGCAGTCTAGAAGTCTACATGGGCACAGGCCCGCGCAGACTTGACCCGAACCTGGCCCGGTCCAGGTTCGGGCAGGGCAGGGCCTAGTCTTCACTCTTTCCGGACCAGGCCCGGCTTTACTTTATTTTGAAAACTTTGGCCCAGCCCTGCTCTTTACTTCTTCCGGGATTGAGCTTTTCTTTATTCTGCATGTTCGGACCCGGTCGGGCCTGGTGTTCACTCTTTTCGGTCTGTACTTTTTTCTGCAGACTCTGTTTGGTTGGGCTAGACTTTGTTTTTCTGTGCCGAACCGAGCCTAAACTTCATTCTTCTAAGAGAATTTCCACTTACGATCTAAGTCATATGAAGATCATTATTGGCTGGACTCGATCCATGCAAAAATCAATAAAATGTGTCCTGACACAACAATGAAGGGCCGATCCAGCTCTCCATTTAGATGAGGAGACATGGCACCTTTTTTTTTGGGAGGGGGGTCACATCTCTTAATAAGCAACTTTTATATTAAAAGCTGTTGCCATATCCAAAATGGCTACTGTTCCGAAACTTTTAGAAAGTCATTTTCATTTGTAAATACAAAAATATTGTATTAATATTTGTAAAAATATAAAATTTACACATTTTATTCAGATACCAAGAAATTGAAGAATTTCCCATTTTCTTATAAAGGCAAAGAATCATCCAGAAAATGAACATTTTAAGCCAAATTTTAAGACTTGGCAGTTACAGAAATGCCGTCATGAGAAAGTAGTTGGCTGCTGTGGTCTGAAATTCAGATTAAAACACCTATTTTATGGAGATTTCCCTGAAAGTCTCTTTGCCTTTATCGAAAAATAGAAAACGCTATTCAATCATATTTGTTCTGAATAAGTGCACTTGCAATTGTCTTGCATCTGAGATTAAAAATGACTTCATGGATCTTTCAGAAATTACCTAATTTGGATTTCAGAAGAGATTCAGACAGTCAGAAAAATTCTCTTTGTTGAGCAAGGGGTAAATTTAAAAGAATTTAATATATATTTTAAAAATATTCTTTAGAAATTTTCTTCATTCAGGGGGGCTGTCATGAGCCCTACGACCTCTTCCTTGGATAAGCTGTTGGCAACAATCTTTGTAAAGAGTACAAATAATTTTATTCATATAATGATGCTGATTTGAAACTATTTTCAACCCTTTATGTCCCAAAATATGAATTCATGAAAATTTTATCTTCTAAAGTATTTTTCGTGAATTTTTGAAACCACGTTAGAGGTTTTACATAATCATTTAATAAATTTTAGAAGGACTTTGCCAATTAAAATTAATAAACCAAAGCTGAATGTGTGGACCATACTTTTAACTTTTATACCGGGCCGGGTCGGGTCAATAATCTGTTTTCATGGGCCACACTTGGGCTGAATTTTCAGATTTTATACCGGGCCAGGTCGGGCTAATCACTTGTTTTACATGGGCCGGACTCTGGCAGAACTTTCAGTTTTTATACCGGGCTGGAACAATCACTTTTTTTTTGCAAGAGCCGGGTCGGGCTAATAATTTTTTTTGTACAGATCGGGCCGGGACCCGGGCCTGGAAATTCTGGCCCGTGCAGATCTCTGATGCAGTCTATTTCCAAACATGCTTATTTTTAGTTAATTGTTCACTTTTACTATTGAAAAAGATATTTTAATAGGATAAAAAGAATAAAAATTAGTTAATGGCATATAATTTCATGACATATTATGTAGTAGTGTGGTTAGTTTTCACTCCTATCAACTGGTCAATAAGAGCTCCAACAGTTTTATTTTTTTTTTTTTTTTTTTTTTTTTTTTTACTTATAGCTGACACGTGCTAGTGTTAGGCAGGTAGTTTTTAAAAAAGTTACAACTCTTTCCATAGAATTTAGAGCCAGATTTCTAGATCACAGAATAATATTGGTCTAATCTAAAGTACTGTGGGCTGGACAGTTGCTAATTGCAGGCTACATCTGGCCCCCCTAGACAGTAAGTTGCTGACCACTGCTGTAGACAAATGTTTCCCAATCATTTTGATTTGGTGAGCCTTTTATTTCCCCCCCCCCCAATCAATTTCTATGAGACAGTCCCCTAAGGAATATCATGTCTTACAAGTTAATGGTGTTTGAGTAAACTGGAAGAAAGGGTAAACAATAAGGAAATTTAGAGTATTCTCAACTATCATCAATATGCCCAACTTGTCAAAACGTGACCAAGCATAAAAAAGTCTTTCAAAGTCAGTTAAATCATTTGCATTAAACAAATTTTACATTGTTAGAATAAAGTCCATGAAATAAACACTTAATAAAATACTTGAATTTTTTGTTGTTGTTATTGTTGTGCAGTGCAGGCAAATGTCTAGTTCTGAATTTAAGATTCAATACTTTGTTTTAGTAGAAAATAGAGAATCCCGCATAAGAGAGATATATAGTTGAAAGTCAACAACGCTAATTTTGCTTTCTCAGACAAAATTTAATTTTATTAAGGTACCAAAACTGCAGTAGACAAATTTTCAATAAATTATGTAGTTTTCTATGATGTTCTGTAATAAACCGCCACAAAGAAATAAAATGCACAGAAAACATGAGAAAATCTCTTAAGAAATCGCAAACGCACAAAAAGAAAAATTCTTAATGAAGGTTTTTCTTAAAGATATATTTTTCCTTACAAAATAAATTTTTTTTTTTTTTTTTTTTACTTTAAGTGGATATTTTTAAAACTACTGACTTTTACTATTAAAAATTTAGTCTTTCAGCCTCACAATTTCCAAAACAGCTTTTCCGGTTGAATTTAACATTATGATTGATAACATATCATTCAGTACGATGCATTACAATAATGCTTCCAATTGCATTTTCCATTTTAAACTGCCATCAAAACTAATTTTAAACTATGCAAAATATAAGGTTGGTTGGTTGTGGAGCCTGACAGTCATCTTTTTGCACACAAAGGCTAAAGAGATGTAGATCTCAGTTTAAAGTGGAGTGCACTACAAGCATCCATGAATTGGGATTCAAACCCGGCACATTTTGTTGAGTAGCCAGCAGCATACTAATCATTAGACAAGCAGGTGGGCGCAAAGCATAAGGAATGAACATAGTAGTATACTTATAAGAATAGTATTAAGAAGACAGTGATGCCAAGGATAAGGATGTACCACACATCATTTAAGCTAGTGTACCTGTTTAATGTTTTGCAAAGTGTGCTGCATCCTGCCCTTTTTGCTTTAAGTGCAGGTGGGCCCTTCCTTCCCCCCCCCCCCTTTATCTTCTTTGAGTCTTTTATATATATATATATAATATTTTGCTTTTTTTCTGAAAAAAAAAACAAAAGTTTTGTTGCTCTGTGTGAATCACATGTCATAAAACCTAATCTGCTTATTTATCAGAAAAACAAATGCCTGCCGGAAGATTTAGGATTTCATGGTCTAGCAGTGAAATCCCCCCTTCCCCACCCACCACCATCACCCAGATCAGCAAACATTTCTTCAAGAGGAAAATGTCAGATTCCAACACCAATGTATGCTGTACTAAGCTAACAAATAATCCAATGAGGAGTAACGAATGTGTGCTTTCATTCAACAAAATGTGCCTCTATACTCAACAAAGTGCCTCTTCACTCAACAAAATGTCCTTTTACCCAACAAAAATGCCCTTTTCAATAAATCTACCCTGCCCCTTTTTAAAAGAAATATGAACACAAATTTAAGCAAAAAAATTAAAAAGGTATGGATACAAGAAAAAAAAATTGCGATGGATCCTTCAGAATGCAGAATTTTCCTCTTGCAAGAAATAAAATATTTTATCAATAATTGCAAAAGAGGCACACTTTGTATTAAGTACACTGAATCTATTTTATTTCTAAAAAGACACTTTTTGTGAAAAAGGACTTAGTTTTTTTAAAGTGTTTGGGTCCTAGAGACAGGGTTGTAAAAAACCCGGGTTTAAAAAAAAAAATCCAGCCCGGGCAGGTTTTATTAAAAAACCCGGGTTAAATGGGCAATTTTCCCCGGAAAAACTAAGTTCTTTACCTGCAAGTACTGCATCTGTTGAACGATTGTTTACAAGTTTTGGTTTCATTCATAATAAGCTACGTAATAGATTAGGCCATGAAAAAGCAGAAAAGTTAATGAAATGTTACCAAGTATTAAAAAGTGACACTCCATCAGATTGGTAAAGTAAAAATATATTATAAAAAGTTTTTTAATGGTAATTCTATAACTAAATTTTATTATTATAACTACGAATAAAATATTCTCCGTAACTAAATTTAATTTTATAACTATGAATAAAATATTTACTTTGCGTACACTATTCCAATTAACTTAATAAATATAATAAGTTTAATAAATATAATATTCTTGAAGCTAACTGAAAAGCTTAAATTAATGTTTATAATTAAAATCTAAAACGGTTTAAAATTACAGGGTTCCTAATCTAAAAGTGCAAGTAAATTAGTACAAATATATTTTCTAAGATTCAAAGAAGTGAATAAATAAAACAAAATAACCATAAACTTAACAAATACATCATTTGTTCCTTTCCAGAAATATATATTTTTTTAAACCAGAGTTCTTTATAAAAAAAAACCCAGCCCGGGCAGGTAGCTGGGCGGGTACCTGGGCAGCTGCCCACTACAACCCTGCCTAGGGACAAAGGATTTTAAAAGTGTAGTGTGTCACAGGTCACAGGGGAAGGGAAGGCTGACCCTACTTCAAAATTATTAGCACAAATCTAAACTTACCAAAACGTCTTAGAGCTGCATCTATAGAATTAGGTCTGTTTGTAGCAGCCATAACAATTACATGGGATCTCTGTTTCAAACCATCCATTAAAGTTAAAAGCTGAGACACTATTCGCCTTTCAACTTCTCCAACAGTCTGTTAAAAATAAAATGCAGGCAAATGTAATAAAATAGTCACATCAATAGTCACTCAGCAATAAATAAATGTATCCTTTATAAAATACCTTCTCTCTTTTAGGAGCAATAGCATCTAACTCATCAATAAAGATAATTGAAGGAGCCATTTTTTCAGCCTCTTCAAAGGCTTTACGTAAATTGCTTTCTGATTCACCAGCTAATTTACTCATGATTTCAGGCCCTAAAAATACAAACAAGGAAGTTCTGAATTTTAAAAGCTCTCTTTTTATTACATTATATGCAAAATATATATATATATATATATCAAACATTAGAGGAAACAAATTTAAAAACACAGAAAAAGCACAATAGAGAAGACTTCCTTTCATTAAAGTAAAATTAATTTTTAAAAAAATTCGTTGACAAAAAGTTCCTTAAATAGCAAATTGAAAAAACTTAAGAAATGAATCAATTAAATAATTTTAAATACAAACCATTGATTAAGAAGAAAAAGGCTCCAGTCTCATTTGCAACAGCTCTAGCTATTAGAGTTTTTCCTGTTCCAGGAGGTCCATACAGTAAAATACCTCTGGGAGGCTATAAAAAAAAATTAATTATTAATAAGATTAATCTTTGCTTCAAACTTTAAGAGGGAAATATGTGTTGTTAGATTAATTTAAAGTTGTTCACTGGAAAAAAAATTATAATTCTGAAAAATTTCTTATAATCACAGACGAGGAACATGGGACACAGTGGAACATCCCTTCAAAGTGTATTTTACATGTTTTAATTTCATATTTATACTCATAATTTTTTCTTTAAATAATATGACCAAAGGAGATTATTTTTTTATTTTGTTGTTTTTAGCTATTAAAGTAAAATTTTGTTTCTTTAGGATTTTATATATTTTGTTAAGGCTTTTCTTAAATCCAAACTGGCTACTTTATGACATTTTGTAATTCATTTTTGATCAGAAACGCATGAAATTGACAGGTGTTCTAATTCAGAAAATTTGTTATCAAAAAATGTTTTCCATTTTTTGGTGAAGGCAGAAGATCTTTCAGAGAATACTGCAAAGTTGGCGTTTTGAACAGAATTCCCGCCATGGCATCACAAGCAATGGGAAAAACATGTTGTTACATGACACGAATTGCTTATAACTCAATAAGTAATTTATTTATCAAAAAATAGAAAACTCATTTTGATTCCAAATCGCTTCAATAGTCAGGCCTACTAATTTTATGCATTTAAAAATGAGTCTAAAATTATGTCAGAAACTTTCACATTGTTGCACAGATCATTTGAGAACAGCCTTAATAAAACTTAGAAGTTAAAGAGGAAAAAAGTAGTTAAAGTTAAATATACCCATTTACGGTTAAATCTATGCAAAATATTCCTTTTATATAAAATAAAATATTATAGAATATTAGCCGACTCAACTGAGCTTTCCAGTGCTTCTGGGTACAATAAATAAAAATGTAATATTATGGTGATCACAATAATGGAGCTCTGTGGATTCACACCCATAAATCATTAAAAATAAAATTTAAAATAAAATTACGTTACTTTGCCGCAATCATAGTAAAATCCCTCATCTTTATATATGAGAATGCAGACTTCTTTTGCACATGTAACACATAAATATAAGTTTTCACTGATAACAATTTTAAAAATTCAACTAAATGACAGAGCATTTAGTGATCAATGTATTTTAACTGCATTAGAAGACGACATTATCTGCTTTGGAAAAAACAGAGGACAAAGAAATCTAAATTTCAAAAAATATAAATAAAAATACAATTTTATTGTCTTTTAATCATAATCCTAAATATAAAATAAACCAGTTAAGAGACGTCCAACTTAATCTTTGACTTCAACTTTTTTTCATTCGGAAATTGCAAGCAAACAGATTTTGACAGGAAAAAACGATTTGGCTTGGCAGTGTTGTGGTGGCTGTCACGTGATGGAGGACGAGTGATGTTAGCTTCCAGAAAAGGTTACTATTTCTGAGTCTACTATTATATTAGAAGGTCTATCACTATGTCAGAAGCCAGTTTAAATGATACCTTATTCGTTATTGTGTGTTTTGTAAATTCATAGAAAAAGGTATGTTGACAACATAAATAATATATATGTATGATAGATAAATGGCTGTGTGTATAAATATTAAATAAATAAATTGTGTTACTATTGGACAAATTGCATGTGTGTATGAAACAGCAAATGTTGCCAGAAATACTTGATTTTTTTTTTCTTTTAACAAAGCTGTTATCTTTTTAAGGCCCCTAGAAAAGATATGTACTAAAATATCTAATTACCCTGTAACATATTGACAATGATAGTTTACATTACTTTGAAACTACAAACAATAAAACAAAATATAGCATATATTAGTATGGTCAATTCAGGACAGTAATTTAGCATCATAGTGCCACGATGTCGCAAGTGTATTTTTTCTTAATTAGTAATTGTAAAATGTGTTCCATGATTCGTAATAACCAAATATTGGAACTTTCATATTGTTCTGCAATTGGTAATTCACAAAGATACGTAAATAATTCCAGCTACAATAGCAAAAAGATTGACAAAAGCATATCTTTTAGACAAAAAAATAAGATCATATTTTAAAAAATAATTTAAGTTAGAAAATACTAGCAATCTTACCTTGACACCTATAGCACGGAAAAGACTAGGATGACGCAACGGCAATTCAACCATTTCTTTGATTTGAGCTAATTGTTTTCTGCAGCCACCAACGTCATCATATCCAACAGCATTCAAATTATCTTCCTCTTCCTATTAATATTATAATACTTTCAGATTAATTGCATTGGGATTTTTTTTTTTTTTTAGATTAAAACATCTAAAAAATTTCAGCTTTATTAACGAAAAATTTCTACTAAATAAACAAAAAAAATTCTACAAATGGCTTAAATTGAAATACACATGCATGCATGAAACCTTATATCAATGTTGATCAGATTTTTTTTTTTTTTAATAATATCAGCTGACCAAAAGAAAAAAAAAATCCAGAAAGTAGCCAGGGATCATACTTAATTCAAGAGTTTTTTTAGAAGAAAAACTATAGTATACAGGACTATTTGCAAGAGTTTAAAGAAAAAAAAATTGTTCAATGTCTTAAACAAAATTTTAGAACTAGCATGATTAAATTTTTAATCCAAAACGAAGGGAGTTATCTGTGTTAATATTACATGAAAAATAAATCAGAATTTTAGCTATTGAATTTTTTAGCTCTGTTCACTAAAGTGCATCACTTTGATTTTTTCAGGCTTGAATTTATAGATTTTCGATGTCCTAAATACTTTCTTTAATTGTAACAGAAAAAAAAAATCTTTTCAAACTATAAAACATGCAAAATTTTGGAACTTTTTGTTTTCCTAAGATTCATGATATCATCAACATTCATCCAAACATAACTAAGGAGAACCTTTAAATATTGTGCTATCCTCTTAAAAAAAAAAAAACCCACAGGGAAATGTTTCCTAAAAAACCTCCATCCTATATCCTCCATGATATAGTGACATCAAATATTTCACTAAAGTCAATTTTTAACACTTTCCAACCTAGTTGAAAAGTGTTTATGACTTAGGTTTGTCTGGCCGTCTGCCGGTGCTCTAACTCCCGTAAATATGCTCGGATTGCTCTGCAATTTTTATATGTTATAGTCGTTATCTATAGCATGTTCCCTATTTCAATGGAAGTGTGTAGCAATTAGTTTTTTTACAGGGACACTCAAAAGAATTCCGTTACATTGCGGTCTATGGGGAAAAATCATTTGCGGTTTATTTAAATAATGTTTCACTATTTTAAACGCATTGAAATTTATATATATCACTAAGGTGCATTAGAAGAAGCTTAATATGGAATAGGGTGTGCATAGCACTTATAGTTACTTTACAGGGACAGTCAAAAGAATTCCGTTACATTACGTCTATGGAGAAAAATCGTCTGCGGTTTATTTAAATAATGTTTCCCTATTTTAAACGCATGGAAATTTATATAAGGTACATTACAAGAGACTTACTACAGAATATTGTGCGTATAGCAGTCATCGTTCATTTACAGGGACACACAAAAGAATTCTCTACTGTATGTTAACAATAATTCATGGAAGTGCGTTTTAAGTTACTGTACGCAATTTTAATTTTAAATCGCTTTTTGTATATTACGTGGTGTCGGTGTGTATAAATTCTGTAGATCCTATACAGGGAAGCACAAAAGTTCGCGAACACATTTCCATATTATTTAACTCCAGACTGAGAATTTTAAACTGTGCTACGCGTTTCCTAACTGAACTAAAATTTAGCATCCTATGTAGTATATATACAAATCTATAGATCCTATACAGGGCTCAATAAAAGTATTCATGGAAGTGCGTTTTAAGTTACTGTACGCAATTTTAATTTTAAATCGCTTTTTGTATATTACGTGGTGTCGGTGTGTATAAATTCTGTAGATCCTATACAGGGAAGCACAAAAGTTCGCGAACACATTTCCGTATTATTTAACTCCAGACGGAGAATTTTAAACTGTGCTACGCGTTTCCTAACTGAACTAAAATTTAGCATCCTATGTAGTATATATACAAATCTATAGATCCTATACAGGGCTCAATAAAAGTATTCGGATTACTTAGATGTTATCTTTTAGCTTATTAAAGAGTATGATTCGTAAAATTATTTTGGAAGCGTTGGAAAGTGTTACATAATCTATGCTTGACGCATGATTTTTCGTTCTTGTTTTGTTTTGTTCTGTTTCTATGCACCATTTAGAATAATAAAAATAGTTAAAAATTCCTAAGGAGTGCTTATTTAGTTTTAAAATAATTTAAACTAACAACTGCAGAATTCTGGTAAAACATGAGCTTCATTTTTATAGTTTTACTTACCCATCATACATAGTATAGGGTAAGTCTTGTAATCGTTTTGAAAATCGAAAATTTTTTTTTGACGGATTTACACGTTTCAGACATTGGAGATTCCGAAAAACATATTTTTAGAAAAAAAATTTTGCCGTCCGTCTGTGTGTCTGTAAACGCTCTATCTCCCGAAAAAATTGAGATAGAGAATTGCAATTTGGTATGTACTTAGTATGTAATAATGGGAAGAAGCCTATTTCATTTCAATAACCTCGATTAACCGGAACAATTTTTTTCGGACTCTCGAAATATTCGTTCTGATGAAAGGTATATAAAAATTTTCGAAATTGTTTATTTTAAGAAATGAATATAAAAGACAATAAAAAAACATAAATTTTGCATAAAGCATGAAGTTGATCGGATAATTAGTTGCCGAGATATTTGGAATCCTATTTTCCACACTCTTCGATTTTTCATGACCCTGTATTTCATCCAAATTTCACTTCAAAGATATATTTTAATTGGAAATTTGACGCTTAATCAGATGCAATAAACCGCTAGTTAATAGGATTATTATTTTTGGAGTTATAAGGAAAAACCTCTTTCAAGCAATTCAGTAATCGAGCCTTTAAAGTTTGTGACGTCATCAAGCCACGATTTTATTTGAATTGCAATGCATTTTATAAGTAGTTTACACATTTTTATTTTAATATTTTACATTATGCATATCCATGATGGGTAAGTATTACGGTGGCCCCCAACGACTAGTTTCTTGTTGTAATAGAATTTTAGAATGATCTACATAAATTTTCATATTTTTTATGTTAAACCATTAATATATAATAAAATGCTTCATTTTCAGCTGATCATGTCTGGTATGGTTTTTTTCAGGTAACATGGGTTATTTTTTGGAAAAGTTTTTTAAAATGCTCACTTAACCGGTTGCCATTTTGTAATTAAGTGATAAAATGAAAAATGCTTAACATTAAAATCTTAGTCGGAACAAGTTGCAAAAATTTAGCCGTGTTTATTTTTAATTCCTTATTAGACTTTATATAGAGAAAATTTCAAAAAATGAGTTTTTTTTTTTTTAAGAGGACAGCACAATATAGGGGGGGGGGGGGATTAAACACTTGATTCTCTATTTGTTAGATTGGGAAAAGAGAGAATAACTACTAAATAAATACTAATTCATTAGATTAGTCATGCTGAAAAGTTTACACTGCCAGATGTAATCCCTCAAAAGGTCAGGGAAGCCAATTTCAATAACTTTTTTTCATCCTATCCATTAGTAATTTATGAAGTTTGTCTTCAGCTTGTACAAATTCTAAAGCCTGGTAGTTCGTCATTCAGGAACATAATAAAATAAATTAACATTTTGAAAATTAGGCTTTGAAATTTTGAAATAGTGTTCCAAAGCACTCTAGAGCTAAATTTCTCAGACAAGCATGAAGATGAAGAACGCTACACTACACAATTATGACAGCAAAAGTTATCCATTTCTTTCGTTGGATTTTACTTGAGGAAACAAAATAGTGATTTCGTGCAGGTTTGTTACAAAATCAGCATTTTTTTAAATTTTTTGCTGGGTTTTTTATTTTTTAGTAAGATTTTCAGAATTTTTTTGTTAGACGAGCACAGATGATAAATTGTCAAATACTGTTTCAATCACCAGCATTTGCATTGCACTCATTTCATTTAAAATATAAATCTTTCACTCATTTCATTTAAAATAAATATATTTAAATATTCATTTAAAATACGTGCCTTTTATGGATTTCATTAGAAAGCAAAAAATGTTTTAGTAATACCATAAGCCAAAAGTATATTATTTCAGCATCAAAGCACTGTTTCAAATTTACAATTCACACATGCAAAAATAAAAGCTGCTATTGGCGAGACTTTCACACAGCTAACAGAAAAACACTAGAATATTGTTTTGATCTGTTAGGCAGGCCACACGTTGGAGCGACAAGCGGCATAACGTGTAACTTAAGAGATAAATTCTGAAATTCCAACCTGTGTTTTCTTGTTTCCAGCCTGTTTCTTCTCTTAAAATGCACATTATGTCACTTGTTGGTTTGCAGCCTGCCTCACAGACATTCTGAAGAGTCTATAAATAGAAATTCGGGAATTTCGCAGAGAGAAAAACTAAAATTTAAAAGTTTAAAGGATCCTGAAAGTAGAAAATAAAAAGTCTTTCAAGAGTATTCCCATGAGTTTTTTTCTAGGTTTCGTTCCCTTAGAACTATAAATTTTGATTCAGTTATAGTTTATGTTCCTTAAGGGTTTTTTTTTTTTTTTTTTTTTTTTTTTTTTTAAGGTTTACACTTCTGATCTTGTTTGAATCTTGATTTCAATAAATTATCTAAAGATGTTCACTCAAGCCATTAAAAATATACTGTCCTTATTTTTTTTTCACGCTAGGATTTAATAATTTTACAAATTTCTTGTCTTAATATAGAAGGTTAAACCTTTATATTCAATGAATTTCTTAATCTCAATGACAATCCTCTAGAATTTTCTATCAAAACATCTCTTATAGTCTTAAAATCAGAAGTACATTGAACTTTATTAGCATTGAGTCCATGCTTTATCCTGGACCTTTGTTGTACATGACCCTGTTCATTTTTATATTTTAATTTTTGCCAGTTTACTTTGTTTTCTTTCGCAAGGGGAGGTTCAGGGGTTTTGAATACAGAATGCAGTGAATGTTTGTCTATCAATAGAATACAGTTAATACATAAATATATGAAGGCCCATAATGTCCACTGTGTCTTGAAAAAATAAACCTCAATGTTTATGTTTGAGTTCATAATCAAATAATTTCCTTGGGCAAGTGGTTCAGCATCAGCAGCATGGTTGGCAGCGCACTGGTTTTCTGAACTTTTTCTTTGAGTTTGAATCCCAGTCACTCTTACTTTTCACAGCAAAGATGTTTATCAATTATTTTTGAGTGACAAAGATTGAGAACGAAATAAGCAAGGGTTAATTATATAAATAATAAAGAAGTTTGTTATATCCATTAAAGATAGCATTGTAAAGCCTATTAAACAAAATGGGATTTTTCTATTTGGTACAATACAAACGGACTATATATACAACAAACTGTATATATTTATATAATACTTCTCATTTACAGAAATGCTTTTTAATTTTTGAAAATTCTTCCTTTTAATCTTTTGAATTCAATTTCTGATAGTTATTTTAGCAATGCTATGCTTGAAAATCTGCATAATATTCAATACAAGAAATCTGAATTCCCTAAATCTGTATAGATCTCTGTGGCCCTGAAAAATATTTTGCACAAACTAATAAAAGTAAAATTAAGCATCAAATTTTATATAACATGCTTCCAAGAAACAAACTAGTCTGATGTGCTAATCCCCAAAACTTTCTTCTATCCCATACATGTTAATATTTCAAAAAGTATAATTCTTTTAACTATGCATTTTAGAATCCAAAAATGCAGCATAGCAGCACCACCTGTTATATAACTTATACAAAAACCTAATCAGCAGCAACTTATGTCCAGGTCTAACATAATATGAAGTTTGATGAAATTCCGTGCATTTATCCTTGAGATATGACTGTTGCTAAAATTGTGTAAATCCTGAAAAATGCAGCACAGCAGTGCTACTCCCAAAACCTAACCAACAGCAACTTATGTCAATGTCTAACTAAATCTGAAGTTTGATGAAAATCCATGCATTAGTTCTTGAAATAGAGTGCAGAAATAGTGAAAAATGTAGCATAGCAGCGCCACTTATTGGAAAATCTACTCCAAAAATGGATCAGCACCAATTTATATCAAGGTCTAGCTGATCTTTATAAAATCCTGTGCATTATTTCTTGAGATATGAATATCGCTAAAATCATGGAAATCCTGGAAAATGCAGCATAGCAGTGCCACCTGTTGGGGAGTTTTACACCAAAACCCAATAAGCAACAACTCGTGTTCAATGTAACTGAATCTGAAGTTTGATGAAAATCAGTGCATTAGTTGGTCGGTATACACCAAAACCTAATCAGCAAAAACTTATGTCAACATCTAATTAAATCTGAAGTTTGATACTAATCTCAGCACCAATTTATATCAAGGTCTAACTGAATCTAAAGTTTTATTAAATTCCATGCATTAGTTCTTGAGATAGAGCACCCACAAAATTTGTGTCACATACAGACACACACACACAATTTTCTATAAACAGTCAAATTGTGTTCAGAACCTTTTAAAAACATATAAATCCATTGACAGCCGGAAGTCGAACATTTTCTCATGAATCCAATACTTTTTTCTTGGAAATATAGAAGATAGTAAAAATTATAAAATACAGCAAATGTGGGACACATGTGCCCATTTCACACTGTGGGACTTCTCAAAACAAGGAATTTTATATCATATGATTGTTTGGCATATGTATTTTAAAAATTAATTTATAAACCAATGATATTCATTACTTTATAAATAATTACAGAGCAATTATTAAAAATTGTAACACATTTTTCATAACAACCATGCCAATGAATGTTTTTGATCACAAACAAATCTTATACAATTACTGTTCACTTGTGGTATTTGATAAAACCAGATACATTAAACCATGAGATACCAGATGCATAATTTTATATTAAAAGCTGCTCTATTTTACTTAAAATTTGTGAAGACAATGGACAAAATATTGATAAAAAGACATGTCTACTTATGCTTTGAAAAGAAATGCTCTGAAAGAATACATCTTAATTTGAACAGCTGCAGTCAATTGTTATTACCCTAAGATAAAATGCAACAAAATAACTACAGCATTGCTGATACTGTATGCATGTATGGAAAATTCTTACAAAAAAAGTAGAAATGTAAAATTTCTGGGGAGAAAAAACTTTTCTGGAAATAACTGAAAAAAACTGGCATGCCACTTTTTCATAGCATTTACAGTACTATTTCAATAGGATCTAATAATAAAAAATATGAACCATTCACAAATTGACGAAGGCATTCTTAAAATTTAAAAAATGCTAACAGATGAAAAAAAAAAATTACAAATATATCTAAATAAAGTATCACACAGGCAGCTATCATGCAAATCTTAGAAACATAATTCAAAAACAGCAATTTAGAAATTATTCTCAAAGTGTTTTCTCTCATCTTAAATTATGATGTCTAAAATTACGAGTCTACTATATATAGAAGTAAAATAGCTCAGCCTCCCCCCCCCCCCCCCCAAAAAAAAAAAAAAAAGCAATTTCAATAATTATATTAAAATCATTATGAGAAAATATCAATATGATCTGAAGTTAATTATCAAATGACCTGTACAATCAAGGTCATAAAAAAAATCCTGAAACACAAACATATAATAGAAAAGAGATAAAAGATGACAGGATTTCAGACCTATTTATGTGTTTCATGTGACACCTATTCATAGCTTTTGCTTAAAAATGCAAAATCTAGATTGAGCTAATATTTTGATTTATCATATTCAGGAATATTTCATATTATATTTTCAAAACACTAGTGTCTAAAATTACAAGTAATATCTATAGAAGTAAAATAGCTCAGCTCCCTCCCTGATAAATATTTCTGAATATATATATATATATATATATATATATATATATATATATATATATATATATATATTCAAAATATATATATTTCATTATATTTCAAATATATATTTCATATATATATATTCTGAATATATATATTAGTTCCATCTAGATTTAGCATTTTTAAACAAAAGGTAAATGTCTGAAATTTCTTGAAATCTACACAAATCTTACAGTTGTAGTAACAATAACTGATTTGTATTTATAATAACTCACTTCTCGCTTTATGGGATCACCTTCACTATGAATCAGAGTGTCAGGGGCAACTATACAATAAGGGCTTGGATCTGTTTCAACTACTTTAAATTCAACTGCTCTCATGCCACCTCTAACTAAGAAAAGATCGCCTTTATGGATAGGTCTATAAGCTTCCAGAAAGTAAGGCTTTAAGTAGACATCAAATAAATTTCTGAAACCAAACAAAAGACATCAGACATCAGTATATAAGAATGAATACACCATAATGTAATACAGCAAAAATTAAAAGAAAGATGAATTTTTATTAATTTTAAAAGATATTACATGTTTCAATTTCCGAATTATATTGTTAAGAAACAAAACATTATTTTCAATCATGCTTTTTTAATTTTTTTTTTATCTATAAATTGGAAAATAATTACCACTTTCATTAGCAGTTTCCCCCCATGTTTAAAAAAGGGAGGATGCAGCTGGTGGGGAAAAAGACACTTATATTCATAAGATTATTTTTAATTTTTTAAAGATTACAGAGGTCAAATCATTTTTTTTTTTTTAACTATGCAAAGCAATTGTTACGTTGATAATTTTAAATATTTGAAATAAGATTTTAAAATATAAGTTATTTTTGTAGGCTACTGAAATAATCATATTTTGATTTTACTTTTGGACAAGTAATATAAAAACTTTTTTTTTAACTTAGGTCAAATAGAAATTTTTTTCCAGCAATCTACACGCTTTGCCACTGACAGTATCATCATATATATTATTTCTCCTGTCAACATCCCTTTTTCTAAGAAAATATGAAACGCAGAACAACGAATGAGTTACCATATGAAAGGTTTTAAAACCGGCTTCTGACATAGCCCACTTAACAATTCGTTAAAACATGTTTTTGATTCAAATTTGCTGAAAATTAAAAATTAAATCGGCATTGTTTTCATAAAAGAAATGAAAGGTTTTCCTGAAATTATTGTTGCCAAAAAAATAAAATACCACATTATAGGATGCTCAGCAATTATTATAAAAAACACCGCTCGGGTTTATTTTATACTATGATTAAAAAGCGAAATTGAAATGTTTAGATTTATATTTCTAAGGCCCATGTTTTTTCCCCCGAAGCGGATGACATCATCCTCTAATACAGTCAAAATACGATTAATTTTTTTTCTCGCGCGTGCCTTTAGCAATATTGGATCAGTTTTTAGTCTAATTTTGATGGAATAAATTAGATGATATTCTGGCTTGACTAACAACTAAATGTTGTTTGCAGATATTTTTATCCTTGCTTTTTCTTTAGAAGTTTAAACCTGCATCTAATAAATATTACATATTGATAAAAAATGATACTTCTCTATTATCCCGTCGACCACTTTTCATAACAAAAAAATATCGCCAAATAAACGAGAGAACGTTTCCATTGGAATATCAAAAAATAAATAAAAGATAAGAATTTAAGGACACAATTGTTATTTTAATTAATAAAATAACTACTAAATCAGTAAAATATAATGAAAAATACACGCAAATGTCGAATGTAAAACCACTAGATGACATAACAAACACGCAGAATGATTCTGACATCAAGTAAATGGGACTGCATTTTTGGCGCTTAATCTTACAGTTTGACGGTAGTTTTTTGTTATGGAAAGTGGTCGACGGGATAATAGAGAAGTACCTAAATAATATCAGATTTCAGTGCGAAATCTTCACACGGGCCCTCTGGTTTATCCCTAAATTTATATCCTGCTAAATATCTTACATAAGAGAAAGTTTTGAAATGTATTAAAAATTAAATACAAAATAGATAGCTAAAATAGCAAAAATTAATAGCTCGAAAAGTATTTCTCACAAAATTGTTAGACAAACTGCGTTAGAAAGTTTAAAAAATTGTATTTTTCTTGATATAAATTTAAAATCTAATGCTTATGCAGTTTTTCAAATATTGAATTTCAAAAATTACCAAACTTCACAATAAAGTGCCATAGTGATGTTACAGTTAACGACAATACAGTTTTTTTTTTCAAATATTATTTAATTAAATTTTATTATTTAATTTTAGTTTTATACTTCATTTCTGTTCAAAAGTATAGACTCACTCCACATTTATAGTCTCCTTCGCCCGCGAGCCGCCTGATCTTCGTCCGTGAACAGCCTCATTATCTTTTTACGTGTGAAGGTGAGACTATAAATATGGAGCAAGTCTATACTTTTGAACAGAAATGAAATATAAAATTAAAATTAAATTTAATTAATGAATTAATATTTGAAAAAACTATATTAACATCAATTGTCATCCAGTACAAGTTTTAAAAAATTTATTTGAACTTGATAGGATGGATAGAAAATATTTTATTAACGATTGAAAATTTGAACAAGATATATAAATATATAGAGAGTGTGAGCTAATAGTAGGAATTGAATAAATCAAAACAAATTTGCAGGCAATGTTTTCTTATTACTCCCTATTAAATCATAAAAAATGTAATCTTCAGTAGTTGATAGGATATTACCAAAGTCATATCCTAAAGTTGAAATATTTCCATAGTCACATCAAAACAGTAAAGAAACATTTAAACTAATCCCCCCCCCCCCCAAAAAAAAAAAAAAACTTAACAAAAGTAACTATCATAATATGTGGTGATTGTTTGTATCTGGTTAGTGTTTCTTTCAAACATTAAATTTTAAAAACATATAAAAAACCAAAAATAACATCTATTATATAGGTTAATTCCATTATTTAAAAGTAAAATAACTTATCTGCATTCCGGAAAAACATAATATCAGATAAATTGAAAAACTAAATCATTTCTTTTAAATGAAAGAAATGCATCAGAGCTTTAAATTTGAAAGAGCTTCCATGACACCAAGTTTACCATGTCAGCATTACTAACGCTGGAACATGGCCAGTTAAATCTTAAACAATTGATTCATATTTGTATATCAAGTAAACAGGAAGTATCAATTCGATAAAAATATAGCCATTACTCTCCAGTAGATCGTTTTAAACAATATATATTAAAGATCAGTATATATTAAAGATAACTTGGAACTTTATAAAGCAAGAAAAACATTTCAATTTTTGATTTAATTCAAAAAGCAAAGACATCTTTCCAAAAACAACTGAAGAACTTTAACTCTATTTTCTCTTAATCCATTATATTTACGATGTAAACATCCCTTGCGAGCTCTTTAAACGAAGAGATAAAAACAACACGACAATGTATTTTACTCCATCAAACGTAGACTATGACTAATTCACTGACTGTCCCTTTCAGGAAGAAAAACATTCACAAACCTCCAAGGACATCGCTACCGAAAAAAGGTCTTGTGAAAAAACGCATCGGTCCTTTTAAAGAGATACTGTGCATCTTCACCGGAGAACACAATTCGAAGTGTGGATTTCAAAGCTCAACAGATTTAAAAGAGAAACTAAAAACAATGCTGAAAAACTTCTCAGACATATAAACTGCTGAATGAACATTTATAAAAACTGCCAAGTGCCAAGTAACATCGTGACACAACATCCTCTGTATGCTAACTGATACTGAAGCTAACGATACAAATGATCTGGGTCATATTTATATGCTAGATTAATTTTAACACAATTATGCAAATTGGTAAAGAAATCATATGAGCTGTAAAAAAGTCTGTTGAGCTGATTCAGATATCAGACCAGATGCTGTGATCAATAAGGTTAACTGGATGAATTAGGTTCTCCAGATTCGACCAGGATGGTTCAATTAATTGGTAGAGCACTGGCAGCTTCAGCAAAGAGAACCCAGGTACGAATCTTGGCCCAAACATTTTTCGTCCAGTTGATAAACTACAACTCATATGTCCTAGACATGCGATATAAAGGATTACTACTATGCAACGCAGAGAAACACTTCTGGCTTCTAGAACATCCTTCATGAAAATGAAACTGATGAAATGCAAATCAGAAACAAACTCACTCAAACTGAACAACGAACGCCATCTCGTGGCGGTCGTAATAATTATGCCATTTACAGGAGGGAAATCAAAGAGATACCATCATAGATGTAAATAAGAAAGACAGTGATGTACGGAGCTTAAATATGAGCAAAATAATTAAGGCAAAACGAAAATAAAAAATCAGATTTTAAAGAATGTAATAATAGACTTTATGCTTTAAATATAAAGTAAGTAAACTATATAAGGGTTATTTTAATAAATATAAATCTGTACTTTTTGGTTAGCCAGGCGCCAGTGATATATGTGCACACACACACACATTATATATATATATTTATATATATATTTATATATATACATATATATATATACATATATATATGTGTGTGTATACATGGTTATATATATATCACTGGCACCCGGCTGACCGAAAAATACCTATAAATCTATAATAATAAAGATAGAAGTTTGTGTTCTGAAGAGACCGCTGCACACAGAACTACAAAATTTGGTGAGAAGGTACTTCTTATGTATATAGTTTTGCACCTCAAAACCAGATTCTGGAATTTTTGAAAAGATTTTTTTTTTAGATTTTTACACATTTTAATGCAATTTTTCCACATTAGTAACAGGAATCCGGTTCCAATCTTTTCGCCCAATATAGTAAGTTTTGTCCCCTATCCATTGCTTCAAATTTCGTAAAAATTGGTCCATAATAATTAAAAATTATTAAAAACCCATTAAAATTTTTTTGAAAATTGAATGTTTTTACCCCAAAAAAAATAAATAAAACACCTGCTGAGGGGTCGGCTTCGTATTTCAATTACTTGCACAACGGGGTCCATCTATCAATTTCCTTCCTGATACAAAAGGTCAGAAATTAGAAGGAAATTCAAATTTTTTTTTAATTATTTCAGGTAGGGATTTGAAAATAGGCATATACATACAAAATAAATTTCTATTTCAGAAAAGCTAATTTTCAACAAAATCTGCTGGTATTTTTTTTTTTTTTTTAATAACAAATTGACAATGGATAGAATTAATAAAGAACTGTAAATTTTAAAAGTCATACCAAAAAATAGCCATTTTGTTTCTGTTTCAAACGATAATTGATAATGTAACTGTGGCATTGTTAAAAATTGTTAATAATAATTGTAATTAATTGTGACTTTTTTGGAAGAAGGTAATGGATTGCATTGAAAACCACAATAATCCCATATAATGTTCAAGATCATAAATTAAAGAACAGAAAATGATAGAGAAAGATCTATTTATTGACTTGAAATTTCATCAAAGAAGGAAGGCAGGAAGATCATATTTTCCCAATTGGTTCACTGTTCTTAGAAATTAAATTATCCAATGGAAAATCCTTTTATTTATAGATATCTAAAAGGCTAGATTTTAGATGGCTGGCAATCATTCAAAAAATTCATGACGATTAAAATCTCATTCTTAAAATTTATTAATTAAATCCAAGCAATCTTAATTTTTTTTAAGAAATGAGATCACTTTAATAAAAGATGAAGTTCTTTAAAAAAAACATTTTTGAAAATCGTTGCCGACATTACGAAGCAAGTAGTGACTCTGACTCTGTGCCATAACAACTCAAAAGATTATCAATACACCATCATTAGCTCACAACTTTTACTGGAATTCTGATTAAATTTACGTTGCACAGGTATAAATACTAAAGAAGAATGAGGGGCGCCCACAAATAATATCACAATAAAATTCAAATTCAATAGTTAATTAAAAAGTGACGATACTTATTAAAAGACAAATCATTTAAATAGAAACCAACACAATTCTCAATCTGTACAAAATAAACACATCGTCTGCTTCTGCATCAGCTCTAACTTGGAGGAAACCCAAACTACGAAGCCACGCCTTCGGGTGCACGCACAAATTGAAACGATGTCTCATCTGGAGAAAACGTTCCTCTGAAATGCCATGGTAGGCTTAGGAAAGAATATCACAGTCAGCTGGGAAAAATTGCTGCTGTAGGCTTAGAAAAGAATATCAGTCAGCTGAGAAAAATCGCCATTGTAGGCTTAGAAAAGAGTATCGCAGTCAGCTGGGAAAAATCGCCATTGTAGGCTTAGAAAAGAGTATCGCAGTCAGCTGGGAAAAATCGCCGTTATAGGCTTAGCAACACTGCATGCATGAAACACAAGCTAAACAAGAACAAAACACACGATATTTAAAAAAAAATGTGAGGGGAGTCTCACAGTAACAACAGTTAATGGTAATTGATAATGCTAAAGGAACTTTGTTTAATTTTGAGGGGAGGGAGAGGGTTGTCTGGTCACAATTTAAATATCGCTTTAATGGTCTGATCGAATCTCCCTCTCTCTCCCCCCCCCCCCCCCCCCAAATCAGAACTTTTTAAATATTGGTCTGATTCAAACGAAATCTTTTCTAACATTCTTCCAGGTCCCCACAGGTACAAAAACTTTATAATTTTTTCAGCCCTTGCTTACCAATATTTCTGAACATTATTAATCACCAGGGAAGGGGAAAGATTTGTTTTTTTGGATTCCATGAACCCGATTTCAATGAGAATTAGTTCATTCAACTTAACACAAACTAATTAAGATATACATAACTAATTAAGTTACAGATTTGGCACTCCCTGGCAGTAAAAAGTGGAACTAAAAGATTTTGCAGCACATGTACAGCATGCCTGCTATATGGTATCGTAGACAGCAGGGACACGTGACAGACGATTAATGAAGAGAAGAACATTACATAATCGAGTAATTATACAAGTAAGATTAGAAGAACATTACATAATCGAGTAATTATACAAGTAAGATTACAGTATTAATGAAAATACAAAAAACATGATGGTGCAACGATACATATTGAAACTTATAAATCAATTGAGAATTTGTTTTGTTTTACTATTTGGAACTCTTCATGAATTCTGCTGATTTCAGTACAAGATTATCTTTGAAAGTAAACATGAAACTGTTTGAGTAAAAAATATATATGTTTATACATAAATTTAATCTATGTTCTGCAGGGTTGGCAAGTTTTTGACATGTAACGGTTTAAACCAGTTTTAACCATGGTTAAAACCGTTGTGTCAAAAATGTCAAAAACCTGGTTTTAATAAAATAATACCAAAAGAATTATTTAGCAGATTTAGACAGACTTTATTCAATAAATTCTAAATAAAACTGCATAAATATATTAAGACTGTGGGGTATAAACTACACAAATATATTCTTGAAACCTATTTGCATCAGATATGGTAAACTGCAAATAGGTTGTTGCATGATTTTTTTTTTTTAATTGTGAATAAAAAATACTCAACTTTTAGTTAATGATTTAGTTTATCATTAATGTATGCCTTTAAGATGAACAGTTAATAAATCCTTAATTATTTGTAATCATTAAAACTAGGTTTAATTTAAATTTAGCAGAGATAAATAAATTTAGATTTGTTTAATGGCTAGAAGCAAAAACTAATCTATCGCAATTGGTATCTAATGAGTGTATTTACTTTCCTTAAAGATAGAGCAAATTCAAAGATTCCCTCCCACTACAAAACGGTATATTGCTATAAAACCAATTTTTCTTGCTTTCCTCCTACTGGATGGGTTGCTTAAAGGGCTACTTCACTAATGTGAAAACACCCGCCTGCTAATGTTAATCCTACAGAATATTTTTTTTTAAATATCTTGTTTGAAATTTCATACTTTTAAATGATTTTTTTCAAAGTAAAAATGAAAACACCTGCTCAATAATATCAATTCTATGGCAGATATTTTGTTTAATATTTAGTTTTTGTTTTCTTTTAGTTAATATTTTGTTTAATATTTCAATTTTTTCTTTTTTTTTAAAAAATTTTTTATTTTGTGTGTGTGTATTGGGATAGCTAATATTGATCTTTACAAAGGCCGTTTTTTAGCTTTTCGATTTTGCTTGCAGTTTTTTAATTATTATTAATATACTTTCAATTGTGGAACAGGTTTCGAACTAAGTTAACAATTTTTTTTCTTACTGGTATGGGGAATTATTCATTTGTACCTCATTCCGTTAATAAGATAATTTCCTCAGTATGAGGTAATTGTCAGTCAATAACAAACATTAATTTTGGGATAACTCATCATTAAATTATTTTTTCATTTATAAAATCAATTTTTATTTGTTGTTTTTCTGTATCTGCCCCCCCCCCCCCCCCCCCAAAAAAAAAAAAAGATTATTTATGCTGCAGAGAAAATATTTCTGTATATATATATATATATATATATATATATATATATATGAAACGAAGCGTGTTGCTCCGTCGGTGGGTTCTTGATCACCGGGCCGGGCCGGTGGCTGCGCGGACTGATGGCGGCTCCGTACGTCAAAGTGCTCATTCTGATTCCCTTGCATGTTCGTGTAGTCCTGGGCCGTAAGCGGGATTCGGTTAAATTCCGAGTGAATGTATTTCTGTTTAAAGGAAGATTCAGTTTATTACGGAACCTGGTTTATTTCTTTTTCTTACATGATTCCTTTTAAACCAGGCCCATATTGGCGTGAGAGCTGCTTTTTAAGTCTGTCTGGACATCGAAGGTTCGTCCATCGCGAGGCAATTCCGAGAGAGCAGATTGGCGTGGATTTGTTTAGATGAGGGAAATCTTAAAAAGTTCGCTCCTGATAGCAGTGCAATGGTATAAATATGAGGTTTTTGCATTATTTCTGCTAGAGGTCGTCTAAGTCAAAAGAGGCGTATTTTTAATTTTAATTGGCTGCGAGCTGAGTGATTGATTGTGCGGAATAAAGGCGTTGGCTCTATCGGCCGATCGGATGCCGCAAGACTTTAAAATTGCGTTAGCGTCAGCACAAATATTCTTATGAAGAGTCAGAAAACGATCTTTGAAAGTTATAAGATGCGATGCAGGAAAACTAATTTAACAGGGGCGACGGCATTTTCAATCAATTGAAACACAATTATTAAAGCATTTAAAAGTTTTGATTTAAATTTCTATTTTTTAAAACGGTAATTTAAAATTTTAAAAGGGGCAAAAAGGGATTTTGCATTTTAAAAAGGGGTTTAGCTTTTATCCTTTCATATCCCCCCCCACTAAAACAAGAGCCACAGGGCTCGCCTGCAAGACCTGTGGGTCTTATCTCGTGAATTTAACCCATGTTTTTTTTTTTTTTTTTTTTTTTTTTTAGATTCTTATTTTCTCCAGCTCTCAAGTAATTTCTCCAGCTCTTCAGTATTTACTTCAGCTCTTCAGTATTTACTTCAGCTCTTCAGTATTTACTTCAGCTCTCAAGTCAATTGGACCTATTTTTACATTTATATATCAAATTTACATAAAAATATTGGTTACACTAAAATATTGGAATTCTTTCAATGGTGCTGCAGCAAAACAATAATGTGTCTCGAGACGAAATATCTTGATTATAACAGTTGTCATAACATAACTGTGTTTGTAGTGTTTCCCTTTCTTTCCAGTTTTTGTTTTAAAGTTTTTGATATAGTTTGTTGGGAAACATCCTTTTGTGTATAATTGCAAATTGCAACCATAAACTATATAGTATATTAAAATATTCACAGGTAAACATACTGAAAACTATACAACATATGCAAATGTAAAAAATATTCAATAATAGACAATGTTCAAATGTAAAAAAAAATATTCACAAATACAAAATATTAAAATGTAAAATATATTCACAAATACAAATTATTCAAAAATATAAAATATTCAATAATACAAAATATGCACTAATACTATCAACAAAATATATTGTATCTCAAATGCAATTTGAAAAGCTTGCATTTCTAGAAATATTGAATTTTCACACTGAGATAAAATAACAGTAAAATATCCTAAAATACTAATAACAAAAACAAATTATATTTCTTCGTATACCTTTCCGTTTTGTTCGGGACTTAGCTACTCCTATGATGCAGCCTTAGGTTTATATCCATGAAAAAACAACACTAAGTTGTTTAAAAAAAAAAGAAAACTACAGCTAATAAAAACTAAATATACACTTGCTATACTTTTCACCATGCGCAGGATCAGTGCGATATGGGTTTTAATGTTTACACAGCCTATATCATATTTATCTTTGGCGAAAATACAGACATATTTGGCTAGAAGAGCAGGTAATTGTTCTCTGACAGACTGAACATTTTGCACATGGTCAGTGGTCTCGAACAACTCCGGCTCAAAATTTTCTTCGAATATCTCTGCATTTTCAATTGCTGGCTGGCTAGTATATACTTCGGATAAATGTAAAGTATGGTGAGATGTATTTGTTGGAATATGGTCCATGAGAGGTACTTTCTTATTATCTTGAGTTATTTGCATTTTAACACAGTCAATATTTAATCTAAATAGTTTACAATGGGGTAGCCCAATCAAAGCATAAGGTAACTGATTGTTAATTATAAAAAGTTCAATTCTCTTAGAGATACGTCCTAATTGCAAACTAACAAGGCATTTTTCTTTCAAAGCAAGAACACCTTGTGTTTGGGTGACTGGTATACTCTGCTGAACTTTACATATTTTTAGGTTAAGTTTATGGGCTAAATGACAAGGAATAACACTAATCGAACTCCCAGTATCGATCAAACAAGGTAGTGAGTCTTCATTTTTTACATAAGTAACTTTATGACAATCTCTATTTGATTTTTTATAGCTAGCTTTTTCTTTTTGTATATGTCCGGACATAAGAAATCGTCATTGATTACTAGATGTATTTTGGGATGACTCATTAGCGCTATGATCTTGGTTGGGGTTCGGCAAAGTCATATTGTGACTAGGGGTTGGTACTGCTAACACTTGTTGTCGAAAAGGGCAGTTTCCCACCCAATGATATGCATTTGGTATTCCGATATTAAGACAAACTTTGCATGGAGAGGGCGGTAAAGTGGTCTGGTGGTGTACATTAGGTCGTGGTTGAACATTTGAAGTCGGTCTAAACGTATTTTGGGGATTTCTTGCTTGATTCGATGGAAAAGGTCGAATGGGGTGTGTTTGATAGGGAACTCTGTAGTTCCACTGCCTGTTAAAATTCTGTCCATTCTCATATGGAGGTCGGTTTGGTCGCCATTGGCGATACTGATTGGGGTTTTGGGGGCTTGCTTCAAATTTGCTCTCATTTCCCTTTCTGTCCAGTTGCAGTTTGCTAATTCTGAAAACTAATTCACGCCATGCATGTGTAGTTGAGGGGTTGCCTGCAATAACTAACTTCTGCATTTCTAATGGCAAGCCCTCCGTTAACCCTTCCAGGATAAGTTTCTGCTCTAAACCTAAGGTTCGGCCTACTTTAGTCTTTTTTTGATAATATTCGTTCAAGTCCTCTCCAACTTTATATCTAATACGTGAAAAATCAGTGAGAGAAAGGGTATCTGGAATTTCGTAGTGTTCATTAAACAAAGTGACAAATTCGGACCAATGAAGTACATTTAGACAATTATTAATGTACAACGTAAGTGCACTGTCCTTTAAATACTTCTGTATGTGCCTAATTTTCCAGCACTCGTCTTTTCCCTGTCCTATACAGACACTCTCGAAATAGGCTAACCATGGTATCCAAGACATTCCATCTTGCGGAGAAAACGCAACGATATCGGGGTCTACTGACGTTTTTGGGTTGGCGGATACTGATGTGTGAGCAGACCCAGCTTGAGCTGACAGGGTCTGTCCACCTAACATTGTTACACCAGATGTCTCTGATGCACCTCCAGATTCCTGACTAGACTTCTGATTATTTTTCTCTTCAGGATTATTAACGGGATTATCATCTTTGCTCGAAATTTGATTTTTTTCTTTTTCGGGGTCACCTGATTTGTCTGTTAAATCCTCTACTTCTTTGGGAGGTGTTGGGTTACTCATGATAGATATAAATACTAAATATCACTGAATTACACAGAAATATAATACACAATTAAAGCACATAAGAATAAAAATGAAAAAATCTTTCAAACTATTTAAAATTTGTAACACTATATCTGTAAATATCTGTTAAAATCATCTTTTTAAAATTAAAATCCACCTTAATATTTTTTTTTTTTTTTTTTTTTTTTTTTTTTTCAATAACTTGAATTCAATAAAAAAAATTTAAATAACCTCACTAACTATAAAGTACGTTGCATATAAATCACCTTTAAAAAGTTTAACACCTAATAATAAAAATATTATAATAATATAATACTAATAACATTTTCACTTCTGTTAAAATATTTTCAAACTGTCTAGAAAAATGATTTTAATATGAGGTTTAGTTAATGTTATTTTTAATTAAAATCGTAATTATCAGTTCAACACAACTAAAGAATTTTCATAAAAATCACCATTCTTACTCTTTCATCTCTTTAAAATTACGTTAAACACAATACATAAACAATTATATATTTGAACTTAAATAGCTGACTTAAAAATAATTAAAATTTTCACACAAATAATAGCATAATAAACATAATCATCTTTAATTTATTTTTGGCATGCATAAATAATTAAATAAAAAGTTTGAGAACCACTGCCTCTCACTAAAAAGATCTTTAAAATTTTTTTTTTTTTTTTTTTTTTTTTTTCTGTACGTTAATATCAAAAGTACATACCTTTATACGGCTTTGCTTTAAATAAATCCATGAAAAATTTACCTCTTACTTTTTTTTTTTTTTTTTTTTTTTTCACCGCGACGCGAAACAATAATAAATTAATTTCACTGAAATATTTATCTCTATATCTTCCTGCACTGCCCACAAAAATACTTTTTCCCGTAGTCACGTGGCCTTTGTTTTTGCTGAGCGCAGTTCTGATCTATTTTTCCAAATAGTCCAGAAACCAGAAACCGAAACATCTGAGTCACGAGTTCATTTCTTTACCGGCGCGCTCTTGAAAATTGAAAACAGCTGTGTAGTTGACCTACTTTTCATCCGATAAAACACTTCGATTCTTGCCGGCAGAATGAAATACTGCACAAAATTGAGAATGAAGAAAAGTTAATGATTCACTTTCCTTTTGACGAAGGGAGATTAAGTACTTTTGAGTTTTTGGGATAAATTCCGTAAGTCTTTCATCGTATGCTGTAAGAATTTTTCACGGAGGTATTCGCTGGGATTGACTGAGATTACGTAACTGTTTAGTTTTTGGGATTTTCCCGTTGAGATGAACTGTCCTACTCGACTTCTGAAACGATGCGTGTTGCTCCGTCGGTGGGTCCTTGATCGCCGGGCCGGGCCGGTGGCTGCCCGGACTGATGGCGGCTCCGTACGTCAAAGTGCTCATTCTGATTCCCTTGCATGTTCGTGTAGTCCTGGGCCGTAAGCGGGATTCGGTTAAATTCCGAGTGAATGTATTTCTGTTTAAAGGAAGATTCAGTTTATTACGGAACCTGGTTTATTTCTTTTTCTTACATGATTCCTTTTAAACCAGGCCCATATTGGCGTGAGAGCTGCTTTTTAAGTCTGTCTGGACATCGAAGGTTCGTCCATCGCGAGGCAATTCCGAGAGAGCAGATTGGCGTGGATTTGTTTAGATGAGGGAAATCGTAAAAAGTTCGCTCCTGATAGCAGTGTAATGGTATAAATATGAGGTTTTTGCATTATTTCTGCTAGAGGTCGTCTAAGTCAAAAGAGGCGTATTTTTAATTTTAATTGGCTGCGAGCTGAGTGATTGATTGTGCGGAATAAAGGCGTTGGCTCTATCGGCCGATCGGATGCCGCAAGACTTTAAAATTGCGTTAGCGTCAGCACAAATATTCTTATGAAGAGTCAGAAAACGATCTTTGAAAGTTATAAGATGCGATGCAGGAAAACTAATTTAACAGGGGCGACGGCATTTTCAATCAATTGAAACACAATTATTAAAGCATTTAAAAGTTTTGATTTAAATTTCTATTTTTTAAAACTGTAATTTAAAATTTTAAAAGGGGCAAAAAGGGATTTTGCATTTTAAAAAGGGGTTTAGCTTTTATCCTTTCATATATATATATATATATTAAATAAGATATGCAACCAAATATGCTAAAAAGCCACACTGAAAATCTGCATTAAAAATTTGGCAATTTAGTCATAAACAAAGAAAAAAAAATGTTAATTTAATATTTGATTACAGTACAATAAACACTAAAACATTAAGTGCACTATCATTAAATAAAGCAATGTTGTATCTTGGTATACTAAAAGCAATTTTTTTTGTTGTTGTTCTGAGCATATTTAAATATTGGTAGTTTTTTACGGTTAATACCGGTTAAAACATGGTTTAAACCTATGTCACGTCGAAAACTGGTTCTTAAATCCAACCCTGATGTTCTGTAATACATATCATGAGACTCTTAAATTAATAGAAATAGAAGTTGTGTTTATTTATGATGCTATTCGAGCTGCAATTATTAACCGAACTAAACTGTAATTACTTGACTGTAATTATATGAAATGTGTTCCATATTTTTATTCTAAAATAAGAAAATTAAATCTTTCTTTTTAAAAAATTTCAACACATATTATAATATATGCGTGCGAAATGCTGCTCTTTTATGGTTGCCACCTCAGACAGCTGCTTCAGCTTCAGATGCCTCACATCTGGCACTTGCCCTGGATGGTTGGTTGATTTTATGACAGCCGATTATCAACTCTGGGGATATAGGCCCTGGGAGGAGTGCCCTCCGTGGGGGTCTTTCAAGACACTGGCCCTGGAAATTTTCATGTATTTACTGCTGGACTTACTTGAATGGAAAATGTACCTTTTCAAAAATTAAAGAAGGAAACTAAAAGAATGTAGATGCCAAAAAGCAGCAAAATGCAAATTATAAAAAAAAAATGCATCAGATAATAAATATCAGGCTTTGAGAAGTGTTTATAAATGTAAACAATTGGGGATCCAATATAGAAAGGTTTAAAACAAAAAAATTAAAAAGAAAAACTCAGACATTAAAAAAATTTTGCATTCCAATAAGAAAGCAGCACAGAACAAAAGTACAACTCACCCAGTCAATCCTTCAACTGTATCATCAATAGGCAAAATATGAACTCGCTTTGCATACTTAACATCTGGACATGGTTGAATGCTAACAATAAATATTAAACATATATTAAGTTTCAATGTGGCTACAGTTAAGTCTCAAATGTTAACATTAAATTTCATTTTTTCGAACAAATGAATAACAACAACAACAGTACTTTTACATAACATTATAGATTTAAAATATTACAGAACAGAAACTTGAGAAGTTTTGTTTTACATATAATACGGTCCTCACAGAGAATGAGAGGGGGGGGGAACACAATGTTAATATATGGAAATACAATGGACAAAATTAAAGAAGTTTAGGCATACTCTACCCATTCCCATTACAAATGTTTATGAAAATAAAATACTCATACAATATGTTGAACGGATGCCAAAGTAATTTTTTTTTTCATTATGCAATTTGAATGCTAAACATTCTTCTGTTGCACAAAAAAAAAAAAAAAAAAAAAAAAAAAGCAACAAAAAAAAAAGTTTTTGTTGTTGTTGTAAATAATCATTGAATATTTTATTTAAAGACATTATGATAAACATTTTATATATACATTGCACAATAATTAAATGACCTAAAAAAAAAATTAAAAAAATCTGTGGTAGATTTTTTGTCATAATAATTATCACAATGATTTTGTGACTATAAACAAGGAAATTCACTAAAATTTATCTGTCATCTAGATTCACTTGCCATTGAAGAATAGTTTTGGTGTAATTCCCCCCCCCCTCCCTCACGTTTTATCAAATTTAATTTTGTAAGACAGGTATAACAGGTGTCCAAGTGTAACAGGAAAAATACTTTTTCCCCCCCTCTTTCAAAAAATGTTCATAGAGATAATTTTAAACTTTATCAAGATTAAAATACAAAACAATTCAAACTTAAAAGTCAGTTATTTCAATGATAAAACCAATAATGATTTATAATAGAATTACCTAACAACATCACCAAGTTTTACACCAAGATTATTCCTCACACATCTGTTCATTCGTATCTTTTCATTGGAAACACTGTCACTGGATAACACAATGCATACAGTTTCACGCCTTTTGGGACCTTTCAACAAAATTGTGTCACCTCGGAAAAGCTGCAGCTCATTCATTTTTGCCTGAAAAATAAATACAATTTTAAATAAATCAAAAATGTTAACTTTGTACAGCTTAAAAAACTATGCTGACACTATAATAACATATTTTTTAGAATTCGCAAAAATATCCTTCATTTAACTAATATTATATATATATTTGAACATATTAGTCAGAAGAGCAGGACTTTATATATTATATAGCTTTATCTGTGTCTTTCAAATCAGTAAAGTATAGCATCTATATTTTTTAACAGTGTCCGTATACATTTATCTAGATAAAATTCAAGTACTTTCAAGGACCAAAACAAAAGAGCGTTACGAACTGAATAAACTAATGAACAAGCCTTTTTTAATACAATGTTTCATTTTTGTAAATAAATACAATTTTTAAACATAGGGTGAAACCCTGGCATGTGGCAGTAGAAATTTAGAAGACATTTACTCCAAAATAACAAATACTGCAGAAAAATTTCAAAAGGAATTTAACAGATTGTAAACTTAGTTTGCTGGAGGAAAAGGAGGTAGGGGGTCAAATTTTGGTAAGGGGAAATAAGGTGATTATTTAACTACTAGCTGGCTCCCCCCTTTCTAGAGGGTCCCTAATTACATTAGGGTCTTGAATTTATATGAATCTTGTAAAATTCAAAATTTTATCTCCATTGATATAACTAACACATATTGTACCACAGCATTACATAATATTCCTTATATTTTATATGAAATATTCATTTTATTTAAAATGAAAGCAAAACCAATAAAACGCAGAACAAAGTACAATTTCAACAGGAAGTTTATTTGTTTATATCAATTGCAAATAAAAAAGTTAAGGTGGCGGCGGGGTGGGGGAATCGACTGAAACATGACACATTCTTAGTTCTGAAATAGTGGATAGTGGTTCTAGAAGCATGATGGATATATTGTGAATTGAAATGTTACTACAGTCGAACCTCGTTAACACGAAATTGAAGGGACTGCAAACTTTTTCCGTGTTAATCAAACATATAGAAACTAAGTAAATTAACCTACAAATATATCCCTGCTCATAAAATCAAATTAATAAGAAATAGAGAATTTCATTAACAAATTTATCATAATTTTTTAGGCAATAATAAATTTATTTACTTGCTAATAATTTTTTTAGTCTGTTATTGGATTTTGCTTCAATTTTTGTAGAGTAGTTATTTTAGGAACATATGGACATGGACCTCATCTAATTTGTTCAAAGTTCGGGAAGCATCTTCTTGTTCCATAAGGAAACGTTGTACAGTTTTCAATGCTGTGGTAGATTCATTTAATGACACTAAACTTTTCCGTTCGGTGTCAATTTCTTCATCCTCGTCCGACACTTCAATGTTGTCTTCCGGCTTTTTGCCTTTTTATCCACTGCAAGAGAGCAACTTCAATTTATTCATTTTGTCTTCTACTCATTCAGTTTCTTACTGGTTTGAATTGACTCACAGCATAATCCGCTTCAATCTTGTCACGATTTTTTTAAATTGTAGAGAGGACCAATTGTAGAATTGTAGGTATCCCATACTTCGCTGCATTTTCTGATTTTTTCAGCACTTTATCACTAATTTCATTTAAAATTTTTTGCTTGGTTTCTAAAGATACAGCTTGTTGTTTTCGACTTATCTTTCACAGAATTCTACAGAGCAACTCAGGGTTGGGTTTTTGACGTCAAAAAGTGGTTTTTGACATGACATGTCAATAACCTGTCGAAAAGTGTCAAAAACTGTCAAAAAGTGTCAAGAACTGTCGAAAAGTGTCAAAAACCTTATACATATTTTTTTTAGCAATCATTAGTGATATTTTATATTATATCAAGCTAAAAACTGATTAAATAATAATTTATATATTATAAATAATTTTCATTTAGTCATACTGTAATTAAGTTGCAATAAAATTATGTATCATTATTCAAAATATTTGTCAATTGCCATGCTAGGAAAAATAGCAAAAAATATTGAATCTACTATTAAATGCATTTTTCAAAGTACCTTTTATATCTTTATTACTATTAAATTAAGTATTTGGTATATTATAAAAAAAATTAGCAATCTAATTTATACTTAAAAAAATAAATAAAATAAATAAATAAAGGCTTGTGTAAAGCTAAAGTAACCACTATTCAATGACTGTTCATAAGTTACCTAGACTTTTAATGATTCTAAATGTTTATGTTGTACATAAACTTTAAATATAAACCACAATTGCAACACAAACGTTCTTTAAGTAATTAAATTAATTATAATATAAAATCTACATAATTAAACGTTCTTTAAATCAATAACTTAAAAGAAAATGGGTTGTTATTTTCAATTTTTATACACATACATAATATATCTTCATGTTATTATGTTAGTTTCAGTTTAATTATTTAGAACTATTTCTTTGTTAAATTTATTTGTTATACATTATAAAATAGTATTTTTTTTTTATCCAAAGGTTTGAGTATCATAGCTGAGATTTATTCCAACAGAGCGAACATATGCCGGGACCAGGACTCGAACTTGGGTACTTTGGCTTTCCGTGCCAACGCCCTTCCTACTAAGCTATCCCAACGATATCCTGGTTGGCATAATTCACTCTTATTTGTTGGACATGGCTGTGAACTGCAGTGCTAATTTTATTCATATGAGCTATAACTATAGCATTTTTACATGATGAATGTACAACGCAGAAACTAACTCCTGTATACCATGTAATTAGGTCATAATGAACAAACCCAGGTTCGAGTCCTGGTCCCGGCATTTTTCGCTCTATTGGAATAAATCTCAACTATGCTACTCCAACCTTTGAATATGATTTACCTATTTGAAAAAAAACATTCCTCTGTTTTAGTACCTTTTTTGGGGACAAACATTAAAACAATATAAAAATAAGTATGTTATTTATATGAAATGTTATACATTAAATTATACAAGTAAAGTACTATTTAATAGTTTGTTTAGTTTAATGTAACGATACTTTTAATTATTATTTTATTATATATTTATAGCTTACAATTATTTTCAAAGTAATTTGTTAAACCAAACTCATGTTTTGAGTTTTCAGGTGTCGACACAGATTTTTTTTTTTTCTTGAGGCTTATGTTTGAAAACTAAAAATTATTTTTGTGAAATTTATTTTGTTATGAAAGATAAAATCCAGCTGCTCAAATTCAAACCAAGCATTTAATGATAACTTCTTTAAGTCATTCTGTTAAAGTTTTCATTTCTTGTGAACTTGTTTTCTTTGTAAATTATACATTTTAAAACCTAACAAAATAAAAATAATTAATGGAGAGTATATTTTTATGGAATGGAATTTTGTGAAGGAACCAATTTTATTAAGAGAAATTTTGTGAAGGGACTTGATTTATTAAATCTATTTTTGTAAAGGGGTTCTAGATAGGTCTTTTTTAATGTCGAAAAGTTTACCCATGTATCTAACACTAAAAATTATGAAAAATTGTTAATTTAATGTTGTTGTAAAAATAATTTTAATCAGTTTTTGGACTCAATTTTAGGTTTTTGACAGTCATTGTCAAAAACTATGTCAAAAAGGGGTTTTTGACATGACGGTTAAAACCATGGTTAAAACCGGATAAAACCGTCACACTGTCAAAAACTTGCCAACCTTGGAGCAACTGCGAACAGAGTTTCAATTATGTTAGTCAGGTAGTGAAGTAAGGATTGTCACTTCTTTCACTCACACATAGGGGAATTCGGAAACCCGGTTTATGTCACTGTCAATACAGTCAACCAGGTAATGGAACAATCACTTTCAAAAAAAGAAGTTCCTTCACCCAAACTTTCATTGTGATTTATCTATATAGCTCATTCATATGGTTAATGTGGGAACATTTGCACACATCAGAGATCAAAGAAAAGCAGGGATTAGTCAGGAATTTAGCATTTCACCATTTCCTGAAATCAATTTCCACTTTATATCTTTTTCAAACCATGAGAAAATTCTATTTTTAATAAGAGTATGTGACATGTAAATTTAAAATAACGAAAGGATTTTTTTTTTTTTTTTTTTTTTTTTTACTTTGGAGCAAAAAAAATTTTGGCTTAAACGGGATTTTCCGAAATTCTATTTCGTGTTAAACGAATTAATTAACATTGATTTTCAGACTCATCTGACGGGACCTCAGTATTATTTCGTGTTAAGTGAAATTTCGCATTAAGAGATTTCGTGTTAATGAGGTTCGACTGTATTGCACACTGTCAACATAACCTGCTAATTGTGGAAAGGCGGATTAACAACTTTTTTTAGGTAGATTTCGTAAGAAATACTACCTATTACATTCTCACCTAAGTTGGAAATTTTGAAAAATTTTTGCAGATCTACGCCGATCATGACTCCCAGAACCCAAAACCACCCCCAGTTCAAAAGTTTATATATCTATCTATCTATCTATCTATGTCACTTTTTTCTGACCACGATAACTGGAAAAATTCTGCAGAAATCTCTTCTAAACTGATACATAAAATCAAGGGTCATAAAATCTCGGTCAAGTTCGTTAATGGGCAAAATCGAACAAAGGGGGGGAAATGGGGGGGGCTTTTTGTGAAAACAGAAAAACCCTCATAATTTCTTTATTATTATGCGTATCGAATCCGTTTAAAGTTATTATTACTTCTAGGAAGAGGGCCGAAAATTTATGTATGACAGATTTTTGATATAATTAAAAATTGCCCCAAGGGGGGGAAAAAGGGGGGGGTTTAGAAGAAAAAAAAATCATAGCTTCGTCAATTCACAAGATATCAAATCCGCATAAATTTATTATTAATCCTCTTAGTATTATCTAAAACTTTTATATTGACAAGTTTTTTGTAGGACCAACCGTTATAGCAAAAAAAAATTAAAAACAAAAAAAATCCCTACCGGCTCCGCCTGCAAACAACTTATTTTTCGAAGTAGGCGGTTCCAACTCCCGCATCTTTTCGAAACTGATACATAAAATCAAGGGGCATAAAATCTCGGTCAAGTTCGTTAATGGGCAAAATCGAACCAAGGGGGGGGGGGGGCTTTTTGTGAAAACAGAAAAAAACCATAATTTCTTAATTATGATACGTATCGAATCCGTTTAAAGTTATTATTACTTCTAGGAACAGGGCCAAAAACTTATGTATGACAGATTTTTGATATAATTAAAAATTGCCTTAAGGGGGGGAGGGAAGGGGGGTTTAGAAGAAAAAAATTCATAACTTCGTCAGTTCCCAAGATTTCAAATCCGCTTAAATTTATTATAAATCCTCTTAATATTATCTAAAACTTTTATATTGACAAGTTTTTTATAGGACCAACCGTTATTGCAAAAAAAAAAATTAAAAACAAAAAAAATCCCTGCCGGCTTCGCCTGCAAACAAGTTATTTTTCGAAGTAGGCGGTTCCAACTCCAGCATCTTTTCGAAACTGATACATAAAATCAAGGGGCATAAAATCTCGGTCAAGTTCGTTAATGGGCAAAATCGAACCAAGGGGGGGGGGGGGGGCTTTTTGTGAAAACAGAAAAAAAACCCATAATTTCTTAATTATGATACGTATCGAATCCGTTTGAAGTTATTATTACTTCTAGGAGTAGGGCCGAAAATTTATGTATGACAGATTTTTGATATAATTAAAAATTGCCTTAAGCGGGGGGGAGGAGGGGGGTTTTAGAAGAAAAAAATTCATAATTTCGTCAATTCCCAATATTTCAAGTCCGCTTAAATTTATTATAAATCCTCTTAATATTATCTAAAACTTTTATATTGACATGTTTTTTATAGGACCAACTCTTATAGAAAAAAAAAAAAAAAAAAAAATCCTTGCTGGCTCCGCTTGCAAACAAGTTTGGTTTCGACGTAGGCGGTTCCAACTGCAGCATCATCGCAAAAAGGTCATTTCTTCCGCAATTCCCGACAAACAGATGCCCCACGGTCTGCGTCTTCGAAATCTACCTGTGCCTGTAGGTCGAGCCGTCAGGGATTTTTTTAAGTTAGCAAGCAATTTAAATATATATTATTTAAATTTAAAATATATTTATTTATATTAAAATTATTTATATATTTATATTATATATTATATTTTATTTATATATTTAAATTATTTATATAGTTTACATTTAAATTTTAAATATATATTATCATGTATATTATTTCTCTTGTCAACATCCCTTTTTCTAACAAAATACGAAACGCAGAACAACGAATTAGATAGCATATGACAGGATTTTGAACAAGCTTCTGACATAGCACACTTAACATTTCGTTAAAACATGTTTTTGATTAAAAATTGCAGTTAATTAAAAATTAAATCGGCATTGTTTTCATAAATGAAATGAAAGGTTTTCCTCAAATCAGTGTTGCCACAAAAATAAAGTTTCTTGCAGTTACTTTTTAAAAGCTTTTAATCGGGTTTTTATTTAATTTTTACGCGTGTGTTACCTATTGTTTATTTGTTTACTTTGTTTAATCATGGCTGTGTATATGTGTACTGTATCGAAGCACCAGTAGATTACCTAATTTAAGGATTATCTTCCATTTAAATTACAGTTCATTAGTATTCACAAAAATTGCAAGTATTTATTTTTTAATATTTCATTAAGCTGTTAATACGCCAGCGAAGTCTGACGTCACTTATACTACCGGTAAAAAATACTGGCTGTTGAAAGTCAGCCCAGCAACTCTTATCTTAAGTCAGTAACTATGTAACAGCTCATGTGATGGATTGACCGTTCTCATTTTCTCCACCCACTTTAGACCAGAACGAGAAGGAGATCAGTTGTTGCTTCTTGCTTTGTTCAATTCGTACTTTCTTTGATTTTCTGTTCGTTTTGCTTTCTTTTAATTATGCCTGCTAATCCTGATATTAGAAAACAGTCGAAGAACGTTGTTTATCATGTATATAAGTATTTGAAAGAGCTTGTTGCTTCCAATCCTGATGCAAAAATCAAAAATATATTTATGAAAACGCAACAGGCTACCGCAAAAGCATGTAGCGTATCTCCTCGTACTGTTGGAAGGATCTGTGCTGAAGCTAATAGTCATCCAGACTCCAGCTTAGAAAATCCGTCATTTTCATCGCCTAAAAAAAAAGTTCTTCACTTAAAACGTGTGACAGGATTAGATGATTTTGACAAAGAAGTTGTATGTCGAACAGTTAAAGAGTATTATGAGAGTGGAAATTATCCAACCTGCGACAATTTAAAAGAAATTTTGCAACAGAAAATAAACTTTCCTGGATGCACAAAGTCTGTGTGGACTATATTAACAGATATGGGCTACAAATATAAAAAAGGCAATGATGGCCGAAAATATTTGGTTGAGAGAAGCGACATCATAGCTGCACGTATAAAATTTCTCAGAAAAATGCATATCAGGAAAGAGTCTTCACTGCGTCGTTATTTATTTAGATGAAACTTGGGTGAATCATGTATGGCATGATTCTAAAAATTCAGGTGGTCTTAAAGTACCGACAGGGAAAGGGTCGAGGCTGATCATCTGTCATGCCGAATCAGCTCAGCATGGCTTTATCGAAGGAGCAGATTTAGTTTTCCAGTCAAGCTCTACAAAAGACTACCATCACGAAATGAATAGCATTGTATTCAGAGAATGGCTCATCAATTTATTGAGAGGACTTGAAGAACCCAGCGTCATAGTAATGGACAACGCCAGTTATCATTCGAATTATTTAGAAAAAATCCCATCCACAAAGACCCGAAAATCAGATATTATTGCTTGGCTGGAAAGTAAAAGTATTATGCACGATCCAAACACTACTGTTCCTAAATTATTGAGTATTGTTAAAATACGCAAAGTATAGGTGCAGATTCACGGTCGCCAGTCGCCACATGGCGACTAAATTTTTTGTTGTGGTCACTAAATTTCAGTGTTTAGGTCGCCATGTGATTTAAAGGTGATCAATTTCTGGTATTCCCAGTCATCATCGTGAAATTTTGAATTACTTTAAAGATTAAGAGCAAAACACATAACAAATTTTATTAGTATTATCTTTTAATAACATTTCAGAATTAGCTGTTTAACACAGCAAACTGGTAAACATATTCGAATAGAAATGTTATTCGTAACAGTTAGTCTGATAATTTTACATAGTCTGATTTATTTTATTTATTTTTTTTTTTAAATAATATTTTTCTTATAGAAGAACAAATGTTTGAAGTGTTTTGATTTTTATAGTGCAAAATAATCTCGCACATTCAGATTTTATTTTATATGTACTTTTGTATGGCGAAATCAAAATAAGAAATATTGTTTTTCTAATATTCTCCGCTATTATGGTTGCTTAGCTTATACAATTTTTTTTTAAACCGTATCTTGCCCAACTTTATCCTCTGAGTGTGCATGATTTAAGATATATATTACACTTAATATTCAAATTCTGTTTACATGTGTGTACATTAAATAAATTACTTTATCACTTTGAAATCCTGAGTTTTTTGTTTAGCTTTTTACCCCATATAAACACTTTATGTTTTTATGTGTTTGTTTCACAGTTGTGGCCACTGGATTTTTTGGGTTTAGGAGCCACTGGCTTCTTGCAAATTTTGGGAATCTGCACCAATAACGCAAAGAAAGATATAAAATTTATGAATTGGATGTTCTTGCATATGAAATGGGGCATGAGGTAGTGCGTCTTCCACCTTATCACTGCCAGTACAATCCAATCGAATTAATATGGGCTCAGATGAAAGGAGAAGTCGGCAAAAGAAATAATACATTTAAAATAAAGGATGTAAGACGACTGCTCCAGGAGGCTCTTTCCCATGTTACTGTGGATAACTGGAAGAAATGCGTCAAACATTCCGAAGAGTTGCAGGAAGCAGATTTTGTCAAAGAGGGCCTAAGAGATGAAAATGAATTCACCCAACAGATTATCATTAATCTGCAAGATGATAGCGAAAGTAGCAGCAGTAGTGAATTTGAATGTTGAATGATTAAACTTTCAATCGACTGTTTTCTAATTCAAAAACTATACAAAAAAGTCCTTTTAAGGACTAAGCCTTACCCAAGGCTAAAAAATAAAAAGAAAGTTTCACTTTAAAACACATACTTTAAATCAAGCATTTACCCCCTTCCTCGAAAGATTTTGAGGCAAAAAATGCAGAATGTAAAATGAATTATACTCCCCCCCCCCCCCCCCCCCCACACACACACACAAAGGCACCACCGTTTACAATAGTGCGATTTGGTTGAGCCGCATTTACACCCCCCCCCCTCTTTAAATATTTTTATTGTTGTTTTAAGGGTATTGGTCAGTGAGATCTCAAATTCCCGAAATCAAATCTGAATGTATTACTAGCAACATTCATGAGAACACTTCCCTACATGAAAACAATACATGAAGTTTTTCTGACACAGATTTCAATAAATGGAACAACGATTTGAGTTCTTTCAGTTTATTGGGTGTATACATATGCAATTGAATTAAACCCCCCCCCCCAACATACACACACACCACAGGGGTGATTCTGAATTTAAAAAAGATTTCTGAAATTTACAGCAAATTTTCTGAAAAGTTAACGGAGGGTGGGGGGAGGTGGGTGTCCACTTCCGTCACTTCTTGATTGAAACGTGAAATTTGCCAAATGGTTTCGAAATTTGTCGAGCGACAGCGGGGAAAAAATCTTTTTTCATTCAATCATTGCAACTGGCGAGTGTGACTATTAAGTTTGACCAGTGGTGGCAATAAAGTCAATCGCCAAATTTTTAGTATTACTCGCCGATTGGAGACTGCTAATTTTGTCCTATAATGGAATGGGCTGATAACTTCCTAGTCTGGCACACATATGGCGTTGCAATCGCCAAACCGATGTTTTTTTTAGTAAATACTAACCTTTAAAAGGTAGCAGAAAAAATGTCATGACGATTCGCCGTGTGGATAAAACATTAGAGTAGAGTGGTGTCAGTTTAACGACTTTGTTGATAAACAAAAAAATGGATAAACCAGAATTTCAAGAATTGTTATTTGATGGGAAAAAACACCGTTCAAACAAAAGCTTGGCTTGATAAGCGTTATCCAGACACTGCACCAGGTAAATCAACCATTATTGACTGGTTTGCTGAATTTAAACGTGGTCGTACGGACACCAGTGATGCACCACGCAAAAGAGGGGGTTACTCCGGAAAACATAAAAAAGTCCACAAAATCGTTTTGGGGAACCATAAAGTGAAGTTGCAAGAGATAGTTCAGACTCTGAAGATATCCAAGGAACGTGTAGGTTTTATTTTGAATGAACATTTGTCTATGAAAAAGCTGTTGTCAATGTGGCTGCCGCGCATGTTGACTTTTGACCAAAAACAACGAGTCGATGATTCTGAGCATTGTTTGGAGTTTTTTCGTTATAAAATTGTTATTTATTATTAAATTATTATTATTATTATTCATTTATTAAATTATTATAAAATTATTATTAAATTATTATTATTAAATTATTATTACTAAATTATTATTATTTATTATTAAAGTTATGTTATTTATAAAAGTTATAAAGTTTAATTAAAAGTTGTGTTTTCTTTGTTAGACCGGAAACTGATCAGCCCATGTGTTATTTGCAACCGTTGATTTAATGGGACAAATGAACAAAGAATAATTCAGACATGTTTTTATTTGTTTTTTATAATTATTATTTTATGAAAAAAATATTAATTCCTTAGTAGTATTTATTAATGCATATTCTAGGGTAAAGAAGGATTTTTAAAATGGCAAATATTTTTACTTCTATACCGCAAGTTTTTTTCTCCCCAGAATTTATTTTAAAAATCTCATTCGTGTGACAGATATGAGTATTTGGCATTTGACTGCCTCTGTATATATGACCACTACTCACTGCCTAAAATCGTTTGGTGGTAATTTTGCATTAAAATTTTTAAAACCATTAACCATTAGTACATTTCATTTTCAACGGTGAAATGAATATCATGCAATTTTAATACGAAGTGTTCAATTTTAATAGAATAAAATTAAAATATGTTGAAATGTTTCTTCTTTATTTTTATCCGATTTACCCTCCCCCCCCCCCCCCTCTTCACAAATGAGATATTAAAAAACAGTTTACGCGATGGTGCGGCAAACAAGAAAAAGATAACATGTATTTATTTATTCATAATTTTAGTTGAAAAATATTAATGTACTATCTGATAAAAAAATAATCGAACATGCAGACCATTCATTTTTTAATTATTTTTCATATTTCCATCCATTTTTTTAATTTTCTTCGTGCTTTTTTTCTATCATCATGAAAAATGTGCTTGATGACTATTTAATACTCTAATCAGTCTTGAATTCAAACATTTTTCTCTGGGAGGTGTTTCGAAGGTTCGGGATGGCGGGCAGGTGTGTGTGGGGGGGATTATCATGGGCGTCGACAAGGGAGGACAATTGCACCTCCCTGAATTTTGAAATTTAAATCTGTATTTTTTTATGTTGAAAAAAATACATAATTTACTTATCCCCAACTAGCATGATTAATTACGCACTAACAGAAGAAAGAACTATGAAATTTTGGTCACTGGGGATCTGCCCGCTAAAACTCACATGGAACAGTTTTTATTATTTTTTTTTGAGTTTATGTGTTGAAAAATTCTCATCTGACCGAAAAAAGAGATGTAAAAAAATTGATAGTTTTTTATTTGTTAAATTTCTGTATTGCATGTTGAGGACTAGCAGCACAACTGTTTCAATATCTTACACCTCCCTGTGTTTCGTCGGCGTTCATGGCATTAAGTGTGTGTGTGTGTGTGTGTGAAGGGAAGGGGGAGGAGATTTGCACTTACGGGACATTAATTAACCTAAATGTGGATTAGAAAAGACTATTGAGCATGCTTTAAAGAAACTTTAACAATAAGTACATACCAGTGACAGATCAACAACAGAGTTGTCATCATTGACCGCTTCTTCCACAAGAAGTCTATTTGGCTTTTGTTTTGTCCTTAAAATGGCAGTGGCTAAATCTTCAGGGCTAGAAAAATTAAATATATTTTTAAAAGAAATAAAAAAGATACAGAAAAGCTTATACACAAGTATTTTTATTCTTTCAATATAAGTTTCTTTCATTAATTATAATACCAATACATTCATTAGCAGAGATATTTTCCTGTTAGATGAATATCAATCACAATTTTGTGCCGTCGTCAACAAACATAACCTGATTCTAGTCACTTTTAAAATCATTTTGTTCTTTCAAGATTTCCTTTTTCAATGAATAAGGAAAGGGCAGCTGATGTCACTGTTGGTCAAATTACTGTTGGATAGCAAGAAACACCTGTTCGTTCATTATTGCTCCTACTGTACACATGAGTATGGCGATTTGATTGATCTATGTTTAACATGCCTGCAGAGTTTCCCCTAGGTTTAAAAAGGGGCAGGGTGCTGCTAGTGGGAAAGGGTGCTTTTTTGGATTCTTGAAGGCACTTTTCAGATTCTTAAGGGCATTTTTTTTAATATTTAAAAGTCAAGGCACTTTTTTAAAGATAACATTGAGTCAATTTTTACTATGAAAGCAAATTTTTTTAATGCGAAAAGAAGAAAGGACACTTTTTTACTGAGGGGCAAGAAGGGTGCTATTTTGTAAACCAAAGGGCAGGCAGGGTGGAGCGCCCTTCTGAAACTGTCTGGGGGAAACACTGTGCCTGTTATATGATTCGCCTACATCGCCATGTCGATTCCTGCAATGATCGATATGGCAAAAGCGCAGTGGTAGATTGGTTGATAGAAGTGTGTTTGTAAACATGCCCTTTCCTAATACACAGGGTTTTTTTTAAATGGCTTACACAATGTGAAAATTTCAAAGCTAAGGTCTAATTTATACTGTGGGATTTGTTCATAAAAGTATATGACAGGGATTTTTGGCTAGTACACTATATTTCCAATGATGACCGGTCACTTGCGATTTTAGACGTTTTGTTAAATATCTGGAAAGATACATGAGGAATTATCCTGGAACTTCAGGAGTATAAACATGATAAACGTCATATTTCCGCGAAGATTTTTTCCCGAAACCCCATAAGGGGCCGTCAAAAAATTGAAGAAAAACGAATATATTTTGGATAACCCTGTAAAAACTAATATTGCAAAAGCATTCAAACTGTAGATTATGATTAAGTGGATTATTGTAATAATTTGGGGTCATTTGTATGAAGATAGCATGTATACTCGAATGTTCCCAAAAGGAAGCAAAAAGATGAGGGGTTGTATCCAAATGTACTAGCTTATCAAAGTTGACATAAGAATGAAGTGTCTCTCATTCTACATTTGATACAACCCCTCATCGTTTTGCTTTATTTTTTGCTATAACGTAATATAAATATGTTTTATATAATGTAATATAAATTTATTTATTTTTTCTTTTTGATCCTTATGCAATGAAAGTAAACCACCATTGAACAAAATAAAATTGAATATCTCTTCATATGATTTTTTAATTTTCCTTTATTCTTAATCTCTTATGATTCCTCATTTTTGCGCCCTTCCAAGTCTTGCACCCGGGGCAGCTGCCCCGGCTAACCCCCCCTTAGATCCGTCACTACATAGCAGAAAGCACCAGGAACAGGAAAGGTATTTTTATGTTGGAAGGTAAAGTACTGACTAAGTTTTTAGTAAGTTTTTTAATTTGTGAAACCCATACTGTCATAAGAAAAAGAAAGGAAAGTCAGTTTTAATTTATACTCTCTTACTGAATCGTTGAATTAAACGAGGATATCACTTTTCTGCTTTTCTTTTGAAATTTGCTTTTTCAGGTCCCACAGACTAAAAAAAAAAAAAGCGGAATTTTAATAATTTGAGTGTTACTTTTAGGTCTCTCATACCCGAAAAATCTAATGCAAAGGAAGAAAAATGGCAAAATTTTACTATTTCAACATTATTTAGGGTCCTAGGTTCAAGGGAAAAAGAAAGACTCCGTGAAATTTTACTACTTGGGTGTTATTTAGGATCTGCACATTCAGGGATTTATTTATTTTTATTTTTTTTTTTTACAATTTTAGCATTATTGCAAGGTCACACAGATCCATACCTGCCAACATGTCTATTCAGAAAACCTTACAATTTTCCCGACGTACTTCATTGTGCATCTTTAAGAATATATATGTAGTGTTTATGAAGGCATCTAGTAAGGTAATATCTCATCAAAAAGTCACCTGTAAAAAATGCAGCCAAGTCTCGTAACTCATTTACCGTAAAAAGTACTGAGATCGTATAAAGCCAAGTTTAACTATCTTATTAACTCTGAAATTTTCATTCACAAAATCACTCCTAGTCTCTACATCTTTAGTTAATTATTATTTTGTGACTTGGCAATTACTTAGCACGAGAATGTGATGTATATAGTTAGTCTTAATCAAATAATACTATAACATATTAAGGTGTAATAACTTCCCTGTGCGTATATAATTTGCCTTAGTTAAATTATCCCATCCCATCCCATAACATAGTAAGGTGTAATAACTTCCCTGTGCTGCGTAATTGCCAAGTCACAAAATAATAATTAACTAAAGATGTAGAGACTAGGAGTGATTTTGTGAATGAAAATTTCAGAGTTAATAAGATAGTTAAACTTGGCTTTATACGATCTCAGTACTTTTTACGGTAAATGAGTTACGAGACTTGGCTGCATTTTTTACAGGTGACTTTTTGATGAGATTTCACTTCTTTTTGTAACCCTCCTTTTCTTGATTTTGGGCTCTTTTTGGAGATCATCCACTGATTTTCGCTAAGCCCACACTCTGTCCCTATTATTTACAGGTATCAAAAAATTGAAGCTTTAGTTTCGTTTGCAAAGTACTGTAGATAAAAAGAGATTTCAGGTTCCTAGGCAAGCACTAAATTATGGGAGGGGGAGTGTCAAAAGTACTCTCAATTGCTTCCAGGATAGGCGCTATGCATCTCAGATATAACTCGCAGCCCTAGATACTTGATATTTAACATAAAAGAACTTTTTAGTATAAAAAGAAAGCCAAAATTAAAATTTCCGGAAATTTCCAATAAATCAAACTATATTCCTTTTTTCGATGGTTTTTTTTCGTTTTTTTTTAGACTTTTTTTTATTATTTACGGATTTTTTAATTTTTCCTTACTTTGTGTACAAAACCCTGCCTTTCTGCCAAATGTCAATCTTCTAGGACTACAAAATCGAATTATTTTCAAATTTTCGACTTTTTATGAATTTATTGATTTTTCGATTTTAATTCTAAGTTACCTGATTGTCATGCTAATATAGTAATTATTTGATCCGTCTTCTTAGGATCATTTAGGTTCAATTTAGAGATAAATCAAGTGAATCTTCGAGTCACCATGATTTTATTTAGAAAGGACTATCAAGCCATAACCAGCCAGTAATGTCGGGAGGGTAGGGAGAGCCGTGAAAATTTTTGTGGGGCTAACATCATTTAACAATCCATATTTCATATGTGAAGTAAATAGAGTACAACATGTGAAAGAAAACAAACCTGTCTATAAAGAAATCGTCTATATCGTAGCCAGTCTATAGCGGAACTTTTCTATAACGAAATTCGTAAACGAAAGAAAAGAAAACCATAATCCGGGGGAAATAACATAAAACAATTAGGGGCGTTGTACTAGTTAATAGGACAATTATCTTATAACTAATGTTTCTAGCAGTACAAAATCAAATTGTTTTCGAATTTTCGATTTCTTAAACATATTTCAATTTTTCGATTTTATTTTCGAATTTTTTAATTGTTCCTTTTATTGAATAGTAAATACTACCTTTACACCAAGTTTTAAGTTTCTAAGACTACAAGATAAAAATATTTTCAATTTTTGATTTTTTCGCATTTTTTTTTTATAATTTTCTGGATTTTATAATTTTTTCTTATTTTGTATCCGTTATTACAAATTTTAAGTTTCTAGACCTACAAAATCGAATTATTTTAAAATTTCCGATCTTTTTCGATTTTTTTATTTTATTTTCGAATTTTATTGCGTTTTTATTTTAACTTATTCTGAATCCCAAACACTATCTTTACCGCGAATTTTAAGTTTCTAAGAAATCAAATTATTTAAAAATTTTTCAAATTTTTTCGAATTTTTCGAATTTTTGATTTTTTTTCGAGTTTTCTGGATTTTTTAATTTTTCCTTATTTTGCATCCTAAATACTACCTTTATTCCGAATTCCAAGTTTCTAGCGCAACAAAATTGGATTATTTGAAATTTTTCGATTTTTTTCGATTTTTCGATTTTATTTTCAATTTTTTTTGTGTGTTTTTGATGTTTTCTTTTTCTGAATTCTAAACACTACCTTCACACCAAATTTTAAGTTTGTAAGACTACAAGATCGTGTTATTTTCAAATTTCAATTTTGTTCGATTTTTTTGAATTTTCGAATGTTTTTTTTTTAATTTTCCGGATTTTATATTTTATCCTTTCTTTGTATCAGAAATGCTAGCTTTATTCCAAATTTTCAGTTTCTGTGGCTGTGGGATATACCCAATCTTTTTGATGACGCGAGAGTGAGTGAGTGTGTGAGTGACAAAAAATCGAAACTTTGAGTTCATATATCGTCTGCACTAATTTATGGGTATTTTTGAATTATCCATATTTTTGAATTTTTCCTTATTTAGTATCTTAAATATTACCTTTATTCCAAATTTCAAGTTTCTAGCGCTATGAAATCGAATTATTTTCAAATTTTCCTTATTTTTCGATTTTTCCGATTTTTTCGATTTTTTTGTTTTATTTTCGAATTTTATTTGGTTTTTTATTTTAACTTATTCTGAATCCTAAACACTATCTTTACTGCGAATTTTAAGTTTCTAAGGCTAAAAGATCAAATTATTTTAATTTTTTCGATTTTTTTTCGAATTTTTGAATTTTTTTTCGAATTTTCCGGAATTTTTAATTTTTCCTTATTTTGCATCCTAAATACTACCTTTATTCCGAATTCCAAGTTTCTAGCGCAACAAAATCGGATTATTTGAAATTTTTCGATTTTTTTCGATTTTCGATTTTTTCAATTTTGCTTTCGATTTTTTTGGTGTTTTTGATGTTTTCTTTTTCTGGATGATAAACACTACCTTCACAAGTTCCTAAGACTACAAGATCGTATTATTTTCAATTTTCAATTTTGTTGGAATTTGTTGAATTTTCAAATGTTTTTTTTTTTTTCGAATTTTCCGGATTTTATAATTTTTCCTTTCTTTGTATCCTAGACACTACCTTTTTTCCAAATGTCAAGTTTCTAGGGCTACGGGATCTACCTAATCCTTTTGATGACGCGTGAACGAGTGAGTGAGTGAGTGACAAAAAATCGAATGTTTGAGTTAATATATCGTCTGAACTAGAAAAGACAGAAAGTTTTAATTTTAAATTTTGGTCCTGTGTGCCAAATACTCTAGAAAAACGAAGTTTCAAATTTTTGGGATACTCCAGCGCGGAGATATGAGGGGGTCAAAAGTGCATTGAGTTGCTTCCAGAAAAGTATGCTTACGGCTGTCCTGTCTCGACTTGGCGGAGGCACTGCCGTGCCTCCAGATCTAAAACAAACTATCCCCATCCTGTGGGATTTGTTTTTCAATGTTTTACTTTATTTAATGCAAAACATAGATTGCATCCGACAACTCATAAAAAAGTCCTCTGGCCTGTACCGGCAGGAAAAGGTAGCTTTTCTATATCTTCGTTTTAAAATTTTAGCTAATGTTACTCGAAAACAGCAAGTTAAAATGCAAAGAAACCGTTTACAAAAGATTCGTTTACACTGAATTTGAATAAGAAATTCGCCAAATTATTGAGCTATAGCCAAGTTGGCTTCATTTATGAAGACTTATTTTTATCGCCAAATTTGGCGAGATTTCGCCAATTGTCGCCAAGTTGGCTTCATTTATGAAGACTTATTTTTGTCGCCAAATTTGGCGAGATTTCGCCAATTGTCGCCAAGTTTGGCGAGAATTTGGCGCTAATGGATATGAATATATAGTTTTATGCGTATGATTGGGAAAATGATTACAACAATGAAAGAAAATAATTTGCGAGAAATCGTGTTCACTAAAACTTATAAATTTATATTAAAATCATTAAAATTACAGACATTACAATACACTTTCATAAAACATTAAAAACATATTAAAATTGGACGTTTCGGATTTACATGGAAAATCCCTCTTCGACAACAACATTTCACTTAGTGTAAATCATAGTTCAAAAATATCAACAAATAGAAAATGCAACGTATCAAAATTTCGAAGTCAAAGTTACAGTTATAATAACACGGAGTATTCATTCGGGATTGCACCTGCTTGACCATTATTGACCATAAATTTATCGTTGGTTTTTTGTAATGTGCTGTTTTGTTTCAAAATGTCAGCCACCCTAGAATTTCAAACTGCTCTATCTCAGCCAATTTTTAAGATAGAGGTAAAGCAAAAAATGCTCTGGAATCCTTGTATCAAGTCCTAACACCTAACTAAAAAATAAACTTGATTTTTTAACTTTTTGTATATTTATTTTAGTTTTAAAATTTTCCGTGGCCGCCATCTTGAAACAAGATGGCGGACCAAGCTGGCCAACGAACTCGGTCGAGGCATTGGTGAGCTTAATACACACAATTAGTTTCATCCAAATTAATTTATAAATACGAGCGTTATCGTATCAAATTATTTTCATTTTTTCAATTTTTTACGAATTTTTTTATTTTTTTTTTCGAATTTTCTGGATTTTTTAAATTTTCCTTTTTCTGTATCCTAAATACTACCTTTATTCCTAATTTGAATTTTCTAGCGCAACAAAATCGGATTGTCTTCAAATTTTCGGTTTTTTTCAATTTCTTCGATTTTTTCAATTTTGCTTTCGATTTTTTTGGTGTTTTTGATGTTTTCTTTTTCTGGATGTTAAACACTACCTTCACACCAAATCTTAAGTTTCCAAGACTACAAGATCGTATTATTTTCAATTTTCAATTTTGATGGAATTTGTTGAATTTTCGAATGTTTTTTTTTCGAATTTTCTGGATTTTATTATTTTTCCTTTCTTTGTATCCTAAACACTACCTTTTTTCCAAATGTCAAGTTTCTGGAGCTACGGGATCTACCCAATCTTTTTGATGACGCGTGAACGAGTGAGTAAGAAGTGACAAAAAATCGAATGTTTGAGTTCATATATCGCCTGAACTAGAAAAGACAGAAAGTTGTAATTTTAAATTTTGGTCCTGTGGGCCAAATACTCTCTATAATTGAAGTTTAAAATTTTTGGTATACTCCAGCGCGGAGATATGGGGGGGTCAAAAGTGCCCTGAGTTGCTTCCAGAAAAGTATGCTTACGGCTGTCCTCTCTCGACTTGGCGGAGGCACTGCCGTGCCTCCAGATATGGTGTGATACAAAATTTACTGATAAATACAAAAATATTAAACAAGTAATTGTTTAAGTTAAAAAGAAAGTCAAAGACACAACCCAAAAAATATTAGCACTGATAATTATTTTTAATGTACTTTAAATAGGCTGATTTGGCTTTACCCAATAATTTTTTGTCAAACATTTTTTCATAGTAATCTTCTTGCATTCTTTTAAGTATTAAAATATAATATTTTATAAGTTGAAAAAAAAATCTAATAAATTTCTAATCAAAAAAGTCCCAAAACTACAATTTTAGTTTTGCATTCAGCTTTGCTGCAAGAAAATTTTAAAATACAAAGCATGACTAAAAATTCCCTGGCATAGAATAACGTGTTGTGAATTACTACTTGGCTGTACTACTATATTGCTAATCACTCATCTTTGTAACAAACACAAGGTGTGCATCAGTTTAATTCTTTTACTCAATGAGTAACCTATTTGAGTAATCATTTCAAGTTTTACCAAAAAACCTTACAATCTTACCAATCATCCTTACAACCTTACAATTTGACCTAAATCCTTACATTGTAAGGCTAAACCTTACAAGTTGGCAGGTATGCAGATCTGATTAATAAGGGAAAAAAATAAAAGAAATAAAACAGCAAAAACTGTACCATTTTCGCATTATTTCAGGTCCCAAAAACCCGAGGAAAAGAAAGAAAACAGCCTAAATATTTCGATTTTTGACGTTATTTCAAATCTAGTGGACTTGGGAGGGGCGGGTGCTAAATTTTCCTACTTCGTGGATGCCATGGCTCAAAAAAAAGGCTTGAAATTATACAATTTCTTAAATGCTATAGGTTACGTAAACTCAAAAAATAAAAACAAAAAAAAACAGAGTTGGGGAAACTATTTTTGTATTATTTCGCCACAGATGCCACAGATTCTGGCATAGGAAAAATTTTACAATTACTGTGTTATTTTAGGTCTTGCATACTTGTAATATGAAAATTGTTACAGTTGTCATATCATTTCGGGTTTTGTAGATCGGAAAAATCCGAAATAAGTATAAAAAAGCAAAAATTTACAATTTCTGAGTTACTTTAAGTCCCACAGACAAAAAAATCTGTAGGAAATAAAAAATAAAAAAGTGAAATTTAGAATTCAGTGTTACTTTGCACTCGAAAATATGAGCGAAATGGAGAGAGAAAAATAAATAGTCAAAATTTTACTATATGATCAGAAAATTTTTAAACAAAGCTATTCCAGATGTGCAGCATATATTCAAAAGGAAGAAATTTCTTTTAGATATTTTTTTATTAATTATATTATCGAAGATTTTTTTCTAAATGTAATTTCAAAGAAAGAGAAATTTAAAATGAACTGAGAACTGAGGCAATACCAATCTAACTTTGGAAATACTCAGAAGTATCCTGTCCCTGTCATTTCGAAAAATATCAAAACAAATTTAACTTGCTTTCACAAACCATTAGTTGAGAGTATATTTAATTTGATGGATAACATTATATTTGACAACAAAACATGTTTAAATATTGAAACAGTAGACTCAGTCCAAACTGTAAAATATTACCAGACTTCTTTTAATGAAAGCACATGTAAAATATTTGGATAAAAGAATCTGCTCTTTAACCTATAAAACAGAGAATCAGTCTGCAATTTGCTTATCAGCAGACACTTTCGAAGAATAATACATCAAATACATCTCAGAGTCATTCTGATTCTTCCCCTGAGTGCTATTATGCATATGCATAGATACCAACATCTCTGAAGATTCCGGAGTTTCTCCAGAAATGTAGGTTAAAGTACAGTAGTATGCTAAATAAAGTTAAAATTATAAAAATCTGTGCCGAAAGGAGAAAAAAAAATTATTATTGCATTTTGATTTTGTTTCCCCGAAGTTCCCAAGTCCGCAATGTGATTTTTCTATGAATTAGCGAACTTTTCGCAAGTATATATTTTTTATTTTTCACAGAATTCGTCAAAATGTGTGTTTTTTAAATTAATAATTGTAAAAGAAAAAATGCACTATATTTCCAATGATAACCGGTCACTTGCGATTTTAGACGTTTTGTTAAATATCTGGAAAGATACATGAGGAATTATCCTGGAACTTCAGAAGTGTAAACAACATGATAAACGTCATATATTTCCACGAAGACTTTTTCCCGAAACCCCATAAGGGGCCGTCAACAAATTGAATATATTTTGGATAACCCTGTAAAAACTGATATTGCAAAAGCATTCAAACTGTAGATTATGATTAAGTGGATTATTGTAATAATTTGGGTTCATTTGTATGAAGATAGCATGTATACTCAAAGAGAAATTCAGGTTTTTATAAAAACTAGGGAATCGAACCCGGGCTTCCCGGGTTACAGAACGCAGGCGAAAACCATTTTTTTCCCTAAATCTAATAGATTTTTCATATTTTTATTTGTCAAAGTTGCTGCATTTAGTGATTTTTTTTTTTTTACTGGTTTCTTTGCTTTTCTTGTGCGTGAAGCGCTCATACATGCAGTATCCATCCAGTTTTGTTTTTTTTTTTTGTACTAAGCGTTCATACATGTGATATAGTGATAGCGACATTAACGAATTTCAAGGGTTTTGTTTATTTCTTTTTGTATTATTAATACAGGGAGTTCGCTGCATCCAGTGATGCTTCTTTGTTAATTTATTATTCATCATCTTATGCATGCGATATAGTGATCGCGATATTAACGAATTTCATGTATATTCGTTTTTTCCAACTTCGCAATGACCGTTAACATTATTTGTAATACTGATGAAATATGAATTAAAACGTTGTTTCTTACTGCTCATATTAACTTTTTATATGTATTTTTATTAAATTTGTGAAATAATTTTTTTATATTTTATTCATAAAAATGCAATATCTAAAACAGTATCTTCTGTTTAAATTATCTGTTAAAATATCCGATGTTTGTTTATGGTGTAAACAATTTTCTTTTAAATTTTTAAATTATTACAAAGCTTCCTTTTCTCCAAAATCGTCTGAACTAATCAAATTTTGTATCCGGTATAACGCTACTCTCATATAAAGGCACTATTCTTGTGACGTTTTTATTTCAAAATTCATTAATTTTACTACCTGTAACTATTTAAAAATTTATAATGGCAGCATTCTTCCATTTGTTTATTGGGCGTTTCTAAATTCATGCTTAAAAATTATTTTATAAGCCATAATATATCAGGCAATTAAGATATAGTTTTCAAACAAATTGCATTTGAAAGTAATTTTTTTTTTCCTCTGTAACGGTGTAAAAATTTAAAATGTGCTATGTTTAGAAATAAAAAAAATTGCAATAGAAAAAATCACAAAACCGAAATTTCATCGTCAGCTGTTGCCATCTGCAAAATGATGTATGCGTTACGCACGGACACGTTTGGCCTTTATAATATAGACAGTCCCAAATTTTACCAAGTTTTTTGCTTATAATTTGCAGAATTTTTAATATAAAAACAGGTTTTTTTTTCAGAAAATATGACAAACAGAATTATACACAATACCCTGTAATCAGAATTAAAAAATAATATAGCAAAACGCAATAATGCAAATAATATATTTATATTACATTATATAAAATATCACATTGCCACCAGTATTTTTATTTACCAGTATTTATACACCACCAAGAAATTTTTATTTATTTAAGATTCAAAGATTTTTGCACTATTCCTTTTTTCGGCATTGTTCTATGCTGTTTTACAACGTGTTCAGTATTTTATTTCGGTTATGTCTAAAAGACATTCGGGTGATTATTACAGAAAGAAGGCTAAAAAAAGAGAAGAGGAGGCTTCACAGCTATCATCTAGTATGTCCTCATGGCTTAAGCCGAGCGATATTCATGAAGGTAAGCAACCAAGTTATTTGTTTTTGTTTTTTATACGTGCTACACCATATAATAATTTATGTGTATTATTTCTGTTCTAAAAATCTCCTTTTCTATGCAATAACTGAGTTGATATATAAGAAAATAATTATAAATCATATTTTTTTTTTATTTCTTCTAAATTTAGATATTCTTGTAATTAACAGACTTTTTGTCTAAAAAATGAAAACGAAATTTATACTATGTCGAGAATTCAAAGCGTTCTGGCCCTTTAAAGCAATTTTATTTATGTCGTTAAAAAGGTTTTCTACCCATGAAAAGATGAAGTCAAGTTCGGCTATTGAACTGCTAAAAATGATAAATTTACATGATGCTTATCCAAATCTTTGTCTAAAAATATTCCTAACACTACCTGTATCCGTCGCTTCTAATGAAAGAAGTTTCAGTAAATTAAAATTGAATAAAATATATCTAAGAAATTTAACAAAAGAACAACGATTATCCACTTTATGTATAATAAATTTAGAAAATAAGATAGCTTGCAAATTACCTTATGACGACATAATAAAAACCTTTGCATCAAAGAAAGCTTGCAAAGTAAATCTTTAATAGGTATTGTAGATGTTAAAACAGGTATATTTTCTGTAATTTTTGTATTGTGTAACATTGTACTTTTTATTCTGATATTATTGGGAGCAAGGGGGGGGGGGGGGGGGGACGCAAAAGTACAAGCTTGCCCCAGCTAAAATTTAGTCTAGATCCGTCTCTGCTGCTATGTCACCATTGAAAAACTGATTCCGAGATTGCAACATAAGAGTAAACAAGTTGGAAATTGAACGTCAAATGTGACAAATGAGGTTAACTAGTTTCAGTTAAATGAATTATATCTTCTACTATAAGATTCATTTCCATAATAAAATAAGTATATTTTAAGATGGCAACATTTTATCTTTTGTTGACAATTAGTGAAAATTCCAATGGGAAACTTATGCCTAGCTTTGAAAATTTCAGAACTTGAAATCCATATTTAGACTCTTTCCATTTAACATACATTTCTTCGGAAACATCTAGTCAAAAAACTGTTGGTAGTTTATGATTGCTATAATTAAACAATTTTAGTATACAAATTCAGTTTTAAATTCATTAATACGGAAATAATATGACTCCATCTTAACTATGACTTTATCATCATGGCAACCTAGAATCCTTACCTATCATGGGATATCATTGAATTAATTATGTATGATAGAATTTAAAAGAATGAAGAATGATGTGACTATAATTTGATCATAGAAGTTATAAAATGTCATACACGTTATATATGACTATAGCATCATAAATGTCAGATAACTTGGCGATACATCTTGGTCGCTTGACGATTAATCCTCAGAAGCTGCTATAACAAGGAAGTATGGATTTTCAAAAAATTCAAATTACTTAAATAGTTTTATTAATATCTTTTTGAGTTTTAATTCGCTCTTTATAAAATTTGAAATGATTCTACAACAATAATCATATATTATAATACGAGCAAATCTTGCGTGTCTCTGTGGTTATGCAAATTTTATCTTAAAAACGGCTCTAACGATTTTGACAAAATTTTGTATCTTACTGTTTTGGGGTACCAGAAGACCATTGGGCTAGGTCACATGTTCGAGAAAATTAGATTAGTGGGTCATTTTGGGGTCACTATGGGTCAATGCATTTCAATGGGAATGAAGGTTGAAACAATTATTAAGTTGTTGAACAGTGGGCATTAAACAAAGTCTCAAAAATTGGCAACATTTTGCCAAATTTGGTGATTTTTGGTGAAAAGTTGACGAAATTGGCAAGATTTGGCGAAAAAATAGACTTAAGATTACCAATGCCAAAACACATGCTTGGCACCAAATGAAAGAATGTCGCCAAATTTAATGACTTTTGGCAAAAAAATTGGTTTATAGAAATTCTGAATAGGTTAGATTAGTGGGTCCTTTTGGGGTCACTATGGTTCAATGCACATTTGTAGGATTGAAGGTTGAAACAATTATTAATTTGTTGAACAGTTGGCAGTAAACAAAGTCACAAAGTTGGCAACATTTTGCCAAATTTGACAATATTTAGTGAAATGTTGGCGACATTTGGTGGGAATATCGAATTTTAAGATTACCAATGCTGCAACACATGCTTGGTGCCAAATGAAATAATGTCGCCAAATCTTGTGATATTTGGCGAAAAAATTGGCTTTCATAATCTGAAGGAATTTTCTAGAAATTCTCAATAGGTGCAAAGATACATAATTCAACCAGAGTCCATAGAATGTTCTCGAAAACCAAATTCAACCAATCAGGGTACAAAGAACTTTCTCAACACATGCTTGGTTCCAAATGAAAAAAATGTCACCAAATTTGGCAATATTTGGTTTTCAGAATCTGAAGGAATTTTCTAGAATGCGACAAACTAAAAATGTAGTTTGGAAGGATGCTCTTTCAATGTAAATATGTACATAATGTAAAATTTAGTATTAGTTTTAATATTGATTGTTTCTGTAAATAATACTGTTAAACTGTTATATAAAAAAAAAGTGCTTTCTAGCAATAATACAGTGAGAATTGTTATATCGAGTTGTACACAAAGCTAATTTTAACCGAGCTCCATCTTCCCCGCTGGTATGCATATTAAATTTCAAACCATTCGGTTGGGTAGTTTTTGCGTTGTTATAAGCAGACAGGTGGACCAGACAACGACTATAGGTGCTAAGTATTTATATAATTACAAATGCACCTAAAAAGTCAGGTGCAAGCCAAGAAAGTGCACCCAGAAACTGTGTCTGGTGGTTGCATAAGCACATCTGTTCCAATGCTTGTATAACAGTACTTTTTTTAAACTATTTTTACTTTTATATTTATCGGGCAATAAAACTTAGTCTACTCCGGTTAAAGATGACTGATATACTGTCTGGTGTACAGAACGTAAGTAAAAATAATTTTTAATTGAAATCTAATAGATATATATAATATATTTTTCATAGATTTAGGGTATTAAAAAAAGTTATATTTGATTAAAATCAGATTTATTAATTCAGATTTTTGCTTTTTTTCCCCTGTGTTAAGGCAATGAATAGTTACCAAGAACCAAGTTTTAAAAACCATTAAACCTGTTATTAGATTCTAACAACAATGTTTAATTTGGTAATTACTTTTTTTTAAATGCATCAAAAGCGAAATTTTTGAAGTAAACTGATAAAAATCCTTTAAATTATAAGTCATGTGTATTAAAAAAAAACTGATGAAATTGTCACAAGGGGAAAGTTTAAGTGCACATTGTAAAATAAGCATGAAAAACATACAACTTACAGATGTACAATCTGGCAACCTAAGTATGATTATAATTCTGTCATATAAGTCGCAAAATGTTATACTGACAATAACATAGTATGTCATAACTTGGCGCAATATATCTGTAACACATCGATTCATACCCATTTTCCAAAATTAAATACAGTAAAACCCGTTTAAGAAGTTTATATTTTCGATTCCCATTTTTTTCCTATTCTTACAATGTTAAAATAACCCGTTTAAAAAGTTTAGTTCCAAACTTTTTCCCCGCTTAAGAAGTTTTTTCTCCCCTTAATTTTACTTTCAAAAAACGTTTACTTCAGTCTTTTGAGGGATTCCCCCCCCCCCCCCCCCATTCTGTACTGGAAAAGCATTTCTCTATATTCTTCGCTATTCAAAAGAGCACATATAAGATTGAAAAGGATTGTCATCACCTTCATATCAGTTTGTCTGATGAAATGTAGAAAGAGGGTAAGTCCGAGTCCCTTATGACTGTAACAATAGTGACTGATAAGGGATTAAAGAGAAATGGTTTGCTCCTACTCAGGGGTAGTTCTTTAAGTTGACCAGTTGCTTTCTCTTAGAATTGAGTCTCTTGTCTTTCACCTCTTTCCAGGAATGGAATGAACCAAAGCTATGTTTGGTTCATTCCAAACCAAAGCTGTGTTCAGTTTGGCTCATTCAATCTGTTTTTGAGTGAGTGTGCGTCAAATCTCTTGGAAAATTCACAAAAAAAATTCTTATTTATTTTTTCCTCTTCAAAATGTCGGACAAGGGAATTAAAAGAAAGGCCTTGTCAATTGAAGACAAAATCAAAATTTTGAAAGAAGTTGACAGCAACCCAAACGTAACAAGAGTTGAAATTGCTAAGAGATTGAATATGCCGGTGACTACTCTGAATGGAATTGTAGCAAAACGCAATCTTATATTAAACGACTCCTCTGATAAATCTCGAAAAATTAAAAAAGTGAAGAAAGGAAAATATGAAGCTATTTAAGAAAAATTATGACTTTGGTTCAAGCAAGCTAGATCCGCCAATATTCCTATAAGTGGATCTATTCTTAGAGAAAAGGCTGAGGAAATTGCCAAAAAAATGGAGATTGAATTTGCACCTTCAAATGGATGGATTGATAGAATGAAAAAAAGAGCTGGTTTAAGTTACAATTCTACAAAAGGTGAGAGTAAAAGCGTCAATACACAAGAAATCTAAGAATGGAAACAAATCTTACCAGATTTGATAACCGGCTATCATCCTAAAGATGTCTTTAACATGGATGAATGTGGGCTTTTCTATAATCTTTTACCGGATAAAACGTATGCATATAAAGGTGAAAATTGTCACGGAGATAAAAAAAATAAGGAACGACTTACAGTTTTATTGGGTACAAACATGGGACGGTTCCGAGAAATTGCCAATTTTGGTTGTTGGGAAATCCAAGAAACCCAGATGTTTTCAAAATGTGAAATCACTGCCTTGTGATTATGAAAATAACAAAACTGTGTGGATGACGATTACAATTTATGAAGCCTATTTGAAAAGATTAAATGTTAAAATGAGGAGAGCTAAACGAAACATCATTTTTGTAGACAATTGTGCAGCCCATTCCAAAGACACGAGTAACTTTACTAACATAAAAGTGCATTTCCTACCACCGAACTCGACTTCGGTTTTGCAACCGATGGATCAGGGAGTTATTAAAGTGTTTAAGCAGCACTATAGAAAACGGCTTGTGAATTGGATGATTGAAAAACTGGACAATACTGGAGAGATAGGAAAAGTGAACGTTTTGCAATCTATTCATTTTATTTTATCTGCATGGGAGTTAATAACGCCATCAGTAATTGCCAATTGTTTCCAGAAAGCAGGATTTTTGGAAGGAGAATCAACAGAAGAATATGAATTGGACATTGAAAATGATTGGAAGACGTTACAAAGAAGGATGGATTTCACAGCATCGTTTAAAGAGTATGTGTCAGTAGATGACGAGATATTGCCATGTGAAATGCTTACAGTAGATGATACAGTGTCTCACATAAGTGATGGGACACTTGTGCTTTACAAAAGGAAACTAATCAAATAAATTAAAAAAACATGTACACATTTTTTTGTGGGTGTGTTTCATACTTAAATTTAGTAAAGATTATTACATGACATACATTTTGTCAAAATATTAAAATATTAATTTAATAAAAATACAAATGTTTAGAACGGAGCAAAAAATAGCTCACATAAGTGATGGGACACCATTATATATGCAACAAAAATCGCCTGAAATAAGCAATAAAAATATTTTTTGGGGTTTTATTTTTACTTAAAAGCAATTGGCAATAATTGATAAAATCGTCTGCAGTATTTCTCTCCAGTTTGTTTTGGAATTTTTGTGTTTTTTAGCTCTGTGTAGCCATGAATGCTAAACGAAAAGAAACTTCGCCTGAAATTCGAAAATTAGTTATTCATTTGCATATTGAACGTGGAAAATCTATTAGAAAAACTGCTGAAACAGTTAACTTGAGTCGTTCAACAGTTTTCAATATCATTAAACGATATAAAAAGAATCATATGATTCAGGATAAAAGAAGACCTGGCCGACCATCAAAGCTATCCAATGGAATAAAGCGAATTATCGTTCGAAATATTTAAAAAAATCCAAGAATTAGTGCTTCAAAAGTTGCTGCTGATTTACAAGCATTATATGGAATAATTGTTAATCCTGAGACTATTAGAAGGGTAATTCGATCTGCTGGATATCACGGTAGAGTAGCCAGGAAAAAATTCTTCGTAAGTGAAAAGAATAGAAAACTCAGACTAGCTTTCGCAAAATCCAACATAAATAAGAATTCTGATTACTGGAATAAAGTTATATTTGCTGATGAGAGTAAATTTAATATATTTGGTTCTGACGGTAGAATCTTGGTGTGGAGAAAACCCAGGGAAGAATTTCGCAAACAGAACTTGGTACCAACAGTAAAACATGGTGGAGGAGGAGTTATGGTATGGGGGTGTATGTCGTCCGCTGGAGTTGGTAATCTTGTTTTTATTGACAGTATAATGGATCAGTACAAGTATATTGATATTTTAAAGCAAAATTTGAAATCTTCAGCACGAAAATTGAACCTTCATAACGATTTTAAATTCTACCAGGACAATGACCCCAAGCACACTGCTCTGAACGTTAGACTCTGGCTGCTATATAACTGTCCTGAAATAATAAAAACACCACCACAATCTCCAGACTTAAATCCCATAGAGAATATTTGGCAAGAATTGGAATCAAGAATTCGCAAACACACCATTTCTTCAAAACAACAACTAAAATCGGTGCTTCAAGAAGAATGGGGTAAAATCACTCCAGAAATCACAAAAAAATTAGTCGAATCCATCCCAAAAAGATTAAATCATGTTTTAAAAGTAAAAGGAAATCCAACAAAATATTAAAACCTTTTAAAAAGTAAAATTTTTGGATAAATATTTGATGGAAAAGTAAGTGTCCCATCACTTATGTGAGCCATTTTTTGCTCCGTTCTGAACAATTGTATTTTTACTAAATTAATATTTTAATATTTTGACAAAATGTATGTTATGTAATAATTGTTACTAACTCTAAATATGAAACACACCCAAAAAATTTTTGCACATGTTTGTTTATTTATTTTATTGCAGTTTCTTTTTATAAAGCACAAGTGTCCCATCACTTTTGTGAGACACTGTATATGTGAGGTTACAGAAGATGAAGAAATGAGTGACACTGAGGAAGAGCACGTGGAAATTCCTAGTTTTTCGGATGCTGTGAAAGGACTAGAAACATTTCGCTGTTTTATCGAAAGTGTTGAAAATGTGCCTGAGGAAATTTTTAAAAACTTAAGACAACTGGACTCATATCAACTAAAAATTGCCGAGAAAAAACAAACAAAAATCTATAACAGATTTTTTCTGTAAAAGCATATCAAATGATGCTTAAAGAGAAATGTCCCCTCTCTGTCTTCAAACATTGGATTAAATAAAGAGTTTCTAAGGTAATTATGCATTTTTACTTGATTGACAGATTTTTCAAAATGTGCAAATCAGTTAAAATTTCTTAAGTAAAACTCAACTTTATATAAATTTATGTATTATTTTAACAATGTAAAAGACCTCTCCTGACTATGAAAACTTTAACTAATGATTGTTTCAAACATTCTTAATTTCCCATTTAAGACGTTTTTGCCTTCCATTCCCTTGGAAAACTTCTTAAGCGGGTTTTACTGTAGTATGAATGTGACTATTTAGAAAAATGCATAGTGTATACTACAATTTTTCTTAACAGGGATTCCATACAACCTGCATCTATATTTATTCAATTTGAGATTTAAGTAAAGGTAAGAATGGTTATTAAAACTCTTGCTACATTTGAAAGCAGCATCACTCTTGCTTGACGCCAACCTTAGTGACATATCCAATTGCAGAACCATCTAATATACTTTCTTACCCAAATAAAAAATCTTTCTGCAAGAAATTTTAATCTACTACTGTGGTGATGTTACCACATTTCTGCCACAGAGAATAAACATGAATAGCTAGCCAGAGTTTATCAAACATGAAATTAGCTTAAGAAAGGAAAAAAGTTAGAAACTTTTTCAGGTTATACAATGACAAATTCTTGTAATTTAATCATATTTTAACGGATATTTACACAAAAGAACAAGTGACCTACTCATTAATTCCCCAATAAAAGTTATAACTTTAGTCTCATTTTGAGACTTTTAGAATACTTTTGTGCATCAATGATATATTTTGTCCCACTACCTTCATTGCACTGAAGCTATCCAAAAGTATTTATACACAGAAGGACCAAAATATTCTATCCCAAAAAGCACTCAAGACAAATTCCTTTTCCTCTAGTTTTCTTAATTTTTGCTTCATCTTCATTTTATGATTTAAGTTCAAATACTCATAATATAAGCTCATTTTTGATATGACAGTTCTACAGTGCATGAAGAGAAATGAACAAAATGGGACTCAGAGATCTGTGTAGGTCTGAGGATTTAATTTCTTATACTATGTTGTCATATTAATATATGTTTGACGTCAGGAAATAGGTTTTATAATGAATAGCAAGTTAAATTGGTTAACTATGGTAAGTAGGGAAAAGCAAGCATAAAAGAAATGCTTTTCATACATTAATTTTACAGTGAAATATTTTAAAACAATTATTTGCTTACTGACAGATGTGAGGTTTTTTTACTTGACAAATTAATCCTAAAAACCTTCATTAACTTTTTCATTAAAGAGAAAGATCTGAAACGCATAGAAATGTTTTACATAAATATTAAATGCATTCATAATAAGCATGTCGAAATGTTTATCAGTTTAAGATAATTTTAGCCAATAATTTTATAATTATAAGAGTATGCTTCACATGCCTGTTTAAGGAGAAAAGAACAAAAATCAAATTTTAAATTAGATCGATATGTTCTTTTAAACATAATTGAAATAGTACAAATGAAAATAATTACATTAATTTAAAATATTGACAAGAATCGTTGCTAATATTAGGCCTATCATACTCTGACTCAGCATAAAAGGGTTAGGCTTAGGAAGGAAAAAAATTTTAATTAAGAAATCCAATGAAACGGATGACAACAGCACTATAAATGATTGTTTATAAATATTTAAATATATCATAATTAAATTATAAATATAATTAACAATGATAAAGCTCATAATCGATTTTTGATAAATTACCGGTCACTAATGACAATCTGAGACATGCAATCATTTATTAAATAAATATCGAAGTTTTTCATAAAGTTAAAATTATCGTGTTTTAAAACATAAAAAATATTAAATTGTTACATACTTTTTTCCAGACATTTCTTTGTTGCGAGAAAATTAGATCCAAATATATTTGATATAAGTGACTTAGCAAAACTGATAAAAGATAAATAAACACTGGAATTTTATCACAAATACTTTAGAAATTTTTGATTTAAATCGGGGAGAACTTTTAAAATACGATAGTGAATTTTATTTTCTGAAAGGTAAGTACAAACGAGCTGTTAAAACAACTAATAGAACCACATCTCTCTCTTAAGCAGCACAATCACTAATCGCGATCACATCCTGCGAGTGCGAGCAGTGACGTAACATTTCGAAACAAAAAATTACTTTGAAAAAAATTATTTCCATAAAGATAGCATAATGGTAATTTTGATTAAATAATTTCTATACTTATAAATACTTTTAAATTTCAAAATATATAAATTTAGTTTTAATGCGCCACCTACTGGATTTAAAGGGGGAGGACATGTACTAGCTGAGTCGGAAAATATAATTTATTTATAGTTCCATGGAAAATAAACAGGCTTGAGACGAGTTTGGCCAGATGCTCAGATTAAATAGACTTTTGTCCAAACTATGGTCAAATATTCATCTAGACCAAGACCCTTTTAACATAATAATAAGAGTGTTAGTGTTATATAACATTAATACAATGTTATTATGATAAGGGAGGGGGGGGAGTCTTGATCTATACACCAGGTATGTCAACCTCGTACAATAATCGCTAAAGATGCGCACAATATATTGAAAATACAAGTTTCATCGTGGCATATTTCAAACTAAAATTACCGTTGCTCACCAAACTAAACTTATTATGCTGCGTTTACACTATGGCTTATCAGGTATGCGTGGTCTGTCAGGTCCAGGTATTACTCCACAGAATAAAATTTGTACATACAAAATACAATCATGTTAAAGAGATGCAAAATTCCAAAAAGATTACTATCCATAATTTATTTTACCAAAAAAAAATTCTTGACAACATTTTTCTTCAATCATATCTATAAAATGTAATTTACTTTTTTTAAATTGTTTTTCTGTAAAAAAAATTCAATCTTTCGGCATTTTTTTATAATAGTTGAAAATATTAAAACCCTAACTTTAAATTTTCTGGAGAGGGGGGGGGGGGTAAGTTTAGTAAAAAACATATTTTGAATCAGAAAATTTATTTAATAAAATGTGTCTTGCCTCTATGTGTTTATTTTAGTTCTTAAAAAACGGAAGTTGGTAGCTATGCAAGGGTGTCGCAGAAATGTTCGCTACCAAACAAAGCTAAAATACAATCGGACTCTTGAACATCGCCCAACTTTACCCAAGTGCCCATCGCCGAAGCCAATGATAACCAGTCGTATCGATGTTCAGAAGCTGCGGTAAAGCAAGAGTTGTCGGGAAAACCCGGCTTAAAGCATAGGGCCCATTTTCCGGCTCTGAAGCTGTCGGGTGACTCTGGCATACTCCCCAAATGTGATGTGGTGGTGTCCTCAGAGTTTGGGCTCCATCGCAAGGACCTTTGTCGTCGCTTCCTTTGGGGTAGGGGAGGGATATGCATGTGGCGTTTGCTCCTCAGGCCAAAGAGCCCACCCTTGGAGGTGCCCGGGTAAACCGGCCTTCCCTGGTGGATCACTCGTATGGGTTCATGAGAGCCTGGACTTGGCGGCGTAGCCAGTCCCTGACTATCGCACGAGCACCCGGGGCACGAAATTTCTGAGGGGCACGAAATTTTTCATAATTTCATCTAAATTTCAATTTAAAAAAATCATAATTGTGTCAACGTTTTTATTTCTTTTAAGACTTTTGTTTGCACTTTGTATCAGTTTGGTTTTTATCATTTAATATCAATAACATCATTAATAAGTAGGCTTCTTATCATTATTTTCTAGTAATTGATGTACTGTATTTGTCAAGTCATTCATATTGCACATTTATTCGAAAAGTGACACAACAAAAAAATTTTTAATTTGAGATATTAATACGATAAAATGACAAAAATGTATCTCAATCTATGGTTAAAAGCACATTTGAATAAATAATTGAAAAAATATTTTTATTTTTATAACTATGGGTATATTTTTATTTTTATGTTAAAACGTAATATTTTGAGTTGACACTTTTCGAATAAGCATGCAATATGTTAAAAAAAAACTAGAATCAGTCAATCAACCAATCTAAGGGGGCACGAAAAATTGAAAGTGCCCTGGGCACAAAAACTTGCTAGTCGGGCCCTGGGCGTAGCTTGTCTTACCCATTTCACGTCACCTGCGGGTATATAGAAGTAAACACTAATAAGCGTGAAGCATATTTTAATGCCAACAAAAAGTTTTCTGTAAAAAAAAAGTGCCAAGTTATCCTTAATGTTTCGACCACAAAAAAGTACTGATATCTGAAGTTCACCCAAGTTGAAAGCCCAAACATCCCAAATCTTTTGAAGATATTGACGCTGGAGGGGATCGAACGATCGAAACAGGGATCTCATGAACAGTAGGCGAGAACGTTAACGTCAAGCAAAAGGCCAAGCCAGTTACTCTGAGCTAGTAATTCGCTTTATAATGATCAAGTGAGATGAGATCGCTACACTTTCATTGAAAATGGCTTCCTGCGACTTGGCCGTTAATGCTTCTAGGGTATTTTCTTTCTTTCTTTTTTTTTTTTTTTTTCATTTATCTGGCATTCTAATACACGTGAGAAATTTCAACAAACTCTAAAGAACCTTAGAAGAACGTAATACTGAGAAAAATAAATTAGAATACATATTACACACTGATTGATGTTAAACATATCAAACCTTTCATTTAAAATAAATGATTACATCCATAAATCATTTCCAAATTAATGATTGGAAATTATGCATTTATGAATTATTAGAATATTAAAAGTAATACCAGAGGGCCCGTATGAAGATTTCGCACTGAAATCTAATATTTTTTAGGTACTTCTCTATTATCCCGTCGACCACTTTTCATAACAAAAAACTGCCGCCAAACTGTAAGATTAAACGCCAAAAATGCAGTCCCATTTACTTGATGTCAGAATCATTATGCGTGTTTGTTACGTCATCTAGTAGTTTTACATTCGACATTTGCATGTATTTTTCATTATGTTTTACTGATTTAGTAGTTATTTTATTAATTAAAATAACAATTGTGTCCTTAAATTCTTATATTTTATTTATTTATTTATTTTTGATATTCCAATGGCAACGTTCTCCCGTTTATTTGGCGATAGTTTTTTGTTATGAAAAGTGGTTGACGGGATAATAGAGAAGTATAATCTTTTATCAAAATGTAATATTTATTAGATGCAGGTTTAAACTTCTAAAGAAAAAGCAAGGATAAAAATATCTGCAAACAACATTTAGTGTTAGTCAAGCCAGAATACCATCTAATTTATTCCATCAAAGTTAGACTAAACTAGTCGTTGGGGGCCACCGTAATACTTACCCATCATGGATATGCATAAAGTAAAATATTAAAATAAAAATGTGTAAACTACTTATAAAATGCATTGCAATTCAAATAAAATCGTGGCTTGATGACGTCACAAACTTTAAAGGCTCGATTACTGAATCGCTTGAAAGAGGTTTTTCCTTATGACTCCAAAAATAATAATCCTATTAACTAGCGGTTTATTGCATCTGATTAAGCGTCAAATTTCCAATTAAAATATATCTTTGAAGTGAAATTTGGATGAAATACAGGGTCATGAAAAATCGAAGAGTGTGGAAAAATAGGATTCCAGATATCTCGGCAACTAATTATCCGATCGACTTCATGCTTTATTCAAAATTTATGCTTTTTTATTGTCTTTTATATTCAGTTCTTAAAATAAACAATTTCGAAAATTTTTATATACCTTTCATCAGAACGAATATTTCGAGAGTCCGAAAAAAATTGTTCCGGTTAATCGAGGTTATTGAAATGAAATAGGCTTCTTCCCATTATTACATACTAAGTACATACCAAATTACAAGTCTCTATCTGAATATTTTCGGGAGATAGAGCGTTTACAGACACACACACACACAGACACACAGACGGACGGCAAAATTTTTTTTCTAAAAATATGTTTTTCGGAATCTCCAGTGTCTGAAACGTGTAAATCCGTCAAAAAAAATTTTTCGATTTTCAAAACGATTACAAGACTTACCTATACTACGTATGATGGGTAAGTAAAACTGATCCAAGATTGCAAAATGCACGCACGAGAAAAAAAATTAACAATCGTATTTTAACTGCATTAGAGGATGACGTCATCCGCTTCGGGAAAAACATGGAACATAGAAATATAAATCTAAACATTTCAATTTCAATTTCGCTTTTTAATCATAAGTATAAAATAAACCCGTGCGGTGTTTTTTATTATAATTGCTATGAGCATCATATAATGTGATATTTTATTTTTTTGGCAACAATAATTTCAGGAAAACCTTTCATTTCTTTCATGAAAACAATAAGGATTAAATTTTTAATTTTCAGCAAATTTTAATCAAAAACATGTTTTAACGAATTGTTATGTGGGCTATGTCAGAAGCCGGTTCTAAAACCTTTCATATGGTATCTGATTCGTTGTTCTGCGTTTCATATTTTCTTAGAAAAAGGGATGTTGACAGGAGAAATAATATATATGATATGATGATTAGAATGCAAAGAGGCAAATTTACATGCGAACATTGTAACTAAAAGCCTCGTGATGAAAAAGCACTGAGTTTCAACAAACATTAACTTTGATTATAATTAACTTGATTATTAACCATTTATGGTTTAATGGTCATTTTGTACGATCTATGATCATTAACGCGAATCCAAAGGAATATTTTTTCATTTAATTTCACATTGTGTTACATTATATAAGGCGTTGAGAATCAGAGTGGACCATCCTCATCAGCTGTGATTTCTAAATTATGCTAGTTTTTAAATGTGTATTATATGTCAGTACTTTGTGCAACAAAATGCGTAAAATGCTCAAAATATGTAGTACACAATAGACATATAAATCATTATGCATTGTTTAGAATTTGAAAAACACCCTAGAATGCATTCACGGTCAAGTCGCAGGAAGCCATTTTCAATGAAAGATTTGGTATGCTTGACTTTTAACTTGGGCGAACTTCAGATATCAGTACTTTTGGTAACCAAAAGATTAAGAAAAACTTGGCGCTTTTTTTTTCCAGAGAACGTTTTGTTGGGATGTTACTACTTTTTGTAGGTTTTTTAAATATATTTTTCTAAATAATATTAATGTAAAAGAAAATATTATTTAATTGTACTTAACAAATTTATATTTCATTTACAGCTAATATTTAAATACTAGCCGCCTTTGGTCCCTCTTATAGAGCAGTTCACATCACGTGACTTTTACCGTGAAACGTTGAAAAAGCTGTAGGACACACAAGTAGAAAAAGCATTGATAAAGGTACTGATATCTGTCTTAAAGCAGTAGCAAAAACCTGTTCGTGACATCACCTTGCACAACTCTATTATGTGTATGCTAAGCATTGCGTCACATTACTTTTATTCATAATTAGCCAAACCCGTGGCTTTGCTCACGTAATTCTTGAAAAATGCCAAGCGGTATTCGTTGGCCTATTTTCATTAGAGGAAATTTTATTGCCACAGGTAATACAGGTATTACTAATTAAGCCACACTAATGTCGTAAAAAATCGAAATTTCAGAACGTTTTTCGCTCTTTCACCCTCCCCCCCCCTGTGGTATTGTCAACGATATAAAATATAGCCTATGTTGCAGCAGGGACTGTTACCATTACTTTTGAAAATGGTTCTGTAGTTCCAGAGATTCCATAGAAATTGTAATTTAGAATGTTTTTAGAACGCTTTTCGCTCATCTCACCCGTTTAAATTTCGAATTTTTTTGAGAATTTGTTCTTAGAGAGCATTTACATTTTATAAATAACTACCATGCCAAATTTCAAGTTTCTAGTTCCTTCAGAATTAAAAAAATCGAAATTTCAGAACGTTTTTTGCTCTTGCACCTCCCTGTGGTAGTGGCACCGACATAAAATATAGACTATGTTACAGCAGGGACTGTCACCATTAATTTGCTACCATAACTTTTGAAAATGGTTCGGTAGTTCCAGAGATTCCATAGAAATTGTAATTCAGAATGTTTTTAGAACGCTTTTCGCTCATCTCAGCCTTTTAAATTTCGAATTTTTTTTAGAATTTGTTCTTAGAGACCATTTACATCTCATAAGTAACTACCATGCTAAATTTCATGTTTCTAGCTCCTTCAGTATAAAAAAAATCGAAATTTTAGAGCGTTTTTCGCTCCTGCACCCCCCTGATAGTAGTTGCACCGACATAAAATATAGCCTATGTTGGAAAATGGTCTGTCACTATCAATTTGCCACCATCACTTTTGAAAACGGTTCTGTAGTTCCAGAGACTCCTTAGAAATTGTAATTTAGAATATTTTTAAAACGTTTTTCGCTCATCTCACCCTTTTAAATTTCGAATCTTTTTAGAATTTGTTCTTAGAGAGCATTTACATCTTATAAATAACTATCATGCCAAATTTCATATTTCTAGCTCATTCGGTATAAAAAAAAATCGCAATTTTCGAACGTTTTTCGCTCCTGCCCCCCCCCTGGGGGTAGTGGCACCTATATAAAATATAGCCTATGTTGGAGCAGGGATTGACACCGTCAATTTGCCACTATCACTTTTGAAAACGGTTCTGCAGTTCCAGAGATTCCATAGAAATTGTAATTTAGAATGATTTTAAAACGCTTTTTGCTCATCTCACCCTTCTAAATTTCGAATTTTTTTAGAATTTGATCTTAGAGAGCATTTACATTTCATAAATAACTACCATGCCAAATTTCAAGTTTCTAGTTCCTTCAGAATTAAAAAAATCGAAATTTCAGAACGTTTTTTGCTCTTGCACCTCCCTGTGGTAGTGGCACCGACATAAAATATAGACTATGTTACAGCAGGGACTGTCACCATTAATTTGCTACCATAACTTTTGAAAATGGTTCTGTAGTTCCAGAGATTCCATAGAAATTGTAATTTAGAATGTTTTTAGAACGCTTTTCGCTCATCTCACCCCTTTAAATTTCGAATTTTTTTGAGAATTTGTTCTTAGAGAGCATTTACATTTTATAAATAACTACCATGCCAAATTTCAAGTTTCTAGTTCCTTCAGAATTAAAAAAATCGAAATTTCAGAACGTTTTTTGCTCTTGCACCTCCCTGTGGTAGGGGCACCGACATAAAATATAGACTATGTTACAGCAGGGACTGTCACCATTAATTTGCTACCATAACTTTTGAAAATGGTTCGGTAGTTCCAGAGATTCCATAGAAATTGTAATTCAGAATGTTTTTAGAACGCTTTTCGCTCATCTCAGCCTTTTAAATTTCGAATTTTTTTTAGAATTTGTTCTTAGAGACCATTTACATCTCATAAGTAACTACCATGCTAAATTTCATGTTTCTAGCTCCTTCAGTATAAAAAAAATCGAAATTTTAGAGCGTTTTTCGCTCCTGCACCCCCCTGATAGTAGTTGCACCGACATAAAATATAGCCTATGTTGGAAAATGGTCTGTCACTATCAATTTGCCACCATCACTTTTGAAAACGGTTCTGTAGTTCCAGAGACTCCTTAGAAATTGTAATTTAGAATATTTTTAAAACGTTTTTCGCTCATCTCACCCTTTTAAATTTCGAATCTTTTTAGAATTTGTTCTTAGAGAGCATTTACATCTTATAAATAACTATCATGCCAAATTTCATATTTCTAGCTCATTCGGTATAAAAAAAATCGCAATTTTCGAACGTTTTTCGCTCCTGCCCCCCCCCCCTGGGGGTAGTGGCACCTATATAAAATATAGCCTATGTTGGAGCAGGGATTGACACCGTCAATTTGCCACTATCACTTTTGAAAACGGTTCTGCAGTTCCAGAGATTCCATAGAAATTGTAATTTAGAATGATTTTAGAACGCTTTTTGCTCATCTCACCCTTCTAAATTTCGAATTTTTTTAGAATTTGTTCTTAGAGAGCATTTACATCTTATACGTAACTACCATGCCAAATTTCATGTTTCTAGCTCCTTCAGAATAAAAAAAATCGAAATTTTAGAACGTTTTTTGCTCCTGCACCCCCCCCCCCAAGGGGGTAGTGGCACCTATATAAAATATAGCCTATGTTGGAGCAGGGATTGTCACCATCAATTTGCCATCATCACTTTAGAAATCGCTGCAGTAATTCCAGAGATTACCCCCTACAAACAAACAAACAAACAAACAAACAAACAAACAATCTTTACTACTTTATAATATTAGTATAGATTTACTTGCTAAGTGTTTCGCCAAATCGGATGTTTCTGACAGAGAAATCGACAAGGACTCTTTGCGATCATGGCAACATATCGCATACTTTGTGTTGTTTATGCATTTCATCTTTACTGACAATTACCGTTTAACTCACTTATGCATTTATGCTTCATGTCCGTTTTCTTATTAGCCACACACAGGGTGGCTTATTCTTTCAGGTAACAGTTTGTTTGTTTGTTTGTTTATTGAGAACATACATCTGACTTGTGTGCTTGACATCAAGTTCCCGCTTATAAGTCATTGTCATTATACAGGGGAGTGATAGCCACAAGGAAATTTAAACACCAGAGAGTTACATCCGAGAGCTCCACAAAGTGTGTGCAATGAAGCTGGCGGGAGTCGAAACCACCGACCTGAGTCCTACGCTCTCAAGCGATTAGCGGAATGGTGTCTTAACCACTCGGCCACGAAGGCCCCCAGGTAACAGTGAAATTCATGTTTACGAAAAGTCACAGCCATCCATCGTTGCCACAGGTTAATCTCGGAAAAGGAAACATTTGAAGTTACTGAAAAAATTAATAGCTCAAAAATTATTTGTCACAAAATTGTTAGACAAACTGCGTTAGAAAAGTAAAAAATTGTATTTTTCTTGATATAAATTTCAAATCTAATGATTATGCCGTTTTTCAAATACTCAATTTAAAAAATTACCAAACTTTACAATGAAGTACTATAGCGAAACCTTCACCCGAAAAAAGATAATGGGGCTGTTCACGGACAAAGATCAGGCGGCGCGCGGGTGAAGGAGACTAAAATACGGAGTGAGACTATACTGTGAATGTATGCATAGTGAAATTGAAATACCTACGTTCGAAACATTGATTTGACTAATTTGCCTATTTTAATGATATTTTCTTAAAGTCTAGAAGCGAACTTGATGGCCGAATGGTTAGAGCACTGCTCTTAATTCTGGAGGTTGCGAGTTCGATTCCCCTAAATTTCTGTTCGATTTTTCTACTTTTTTATTTAAAAATGTTTTATCGATTGCTTTGTATTTTTCATGATAAATGGAATATATTTCATAAAAGTAAAATTTGATATTAATAACAATTACTTATTTAAATACGACAAATTCAAGTATTTCACGATTAAAATTTTACATTACTTATTATTATTAGCCACACGCAGGGCTAATTCTTTCAGTCTACAGTAAAATTTATGTTTATGAAAAGTCACAGCCACTCCATATATAAAGGAAGACACCCTTTATACATAGCTATACAAATGGTTGGCGATATTAAAAATAAAATTGTATCTCTTTATTATGCTGATACTTCCGCTTGTATTTCCTTTCTCAGTCCCTAATTGCCCTACAGCGGGCGCAGACCCCATTTAAACAATAATATAAAGGATCCAACAAAGTTAAACCCGTCGTGGCGGACATTTCTAAGGGGGTCCCGTGGTCCTATCTCCCATAGGAACGAAGTTACCCCTCCACCCCAGGGGGAGACCTTTTTGGTGCTCAAACTCCATGTAACATATCAATATATAGATCTCGTAAGCACTATGGTCTGGTCCTACTCTCCCCCCTCCCTTAAGAAGCATTTTTCTCTGTTTCAACTCCTTTTAAATTTTAGTTTTTCCCGTCTTTCTCAGCCCCTTTAAGCACCACAGAGTGCGTAGGCCTCTTCTAAAGTATCCAACGAAGTTAAACTCGTCGAGGACATTTCTAAGAGGGTCCCGAGGCCCTATCTCCTATAGGAACGGAGTTACCCCCCCCCCTGGGGAGACATTCAAGGTATTCAAACCCCTTCATGTAACATATTAAAAGTTTGATCTCGTCAAGCACTTTTGTCCGGTCATACTCTCCCTCCTCCTTCCCCCCCCCCTCCGCTCCCGTCAGGCGCATTTTTCTTATTTAGTTTTTTTTTTCAATTTCTCATAATTATTTTAGTTTTTCCAATTTTTCTCTGTTCTTATGGGCCGGACAGCTCCAAAATTTCACCAAAATTATCTGTACATCGTCTAAAGGTATTTTCCCCCCATTTCTTTTGGCGCCCCGATTTTCACGTATCTCTTGAGGAGGGCCCTTTAGAGGGACGCAAAAGGGGCATCCCTTTTAAAGTCCCATCTCTCAATTCAAGTGAGGATTCATTTTAAAGGTCTCGTAGAGCACTTGTGTTTTGTATAGCTCCCCCTTCCTTTCCCCTCCACCGCTCTTCAAGAGCCCGTTAATTACTGCTAACTCATCATTTGTTAAACAACTTTTCTTAGCTGTATCCATCATAAAAACTGCTATGATAGAACTTTTCATTACTTTTTTAAAGTTATCTATTAAGTGTTAAAGTGTCTTGAACCATTAAAAATAGTTACGTCTCAGCCCATTGGAGCCACATCTTTTCACTATTATATTTCATAAAAATACTTCTAGTCACCGAATCTTTTTAAAACTTGGTGTGTTAGTTCCTAATATATTCCGCCAGCCACACAAAAAATCTTAGAGCGCTCCGCTAACTAAATTCTAAAGTGGAAAAGCTGGCTTATGCTAACACTTTTTTTTGACGAGTTAGACCTGGCTGAAAAAATCTCAACGATAAAAGCAGTGGGTGGCCAATCTATATTCTGCCGTAAGGTAAAATTTTTCTCGCTTGTCAGTTGCAATACGTTCGCTAATGCAGATTTTTGTTCCTATTAAGTAATCTTCTGTAATTGGGTGTGGATCCACTGCCAATTGACGTATTTTAGATAATGCGATTTGGTGCAAGTGAAGTGGTTCTTGTGAAAAGACAAAAATGATATCCACTTTTACATTAAACCATATTGATCCTAACATATTTTTTGTTTCATGCTCACCTTGGCAGTATACTCAATTATGTAAGATTAGAAAATCTACGGACGTACTGCCGTCCTCTCAAGAGAAAATTTATATAGATTTTCATTATTCTCATCTAATCGTCTTGGATAATATGTCAATGTGTCTTGGTTTTAAGATTTTAGCTAATTTCACTCCAAAATCTGAAGCTAAAATGAGAAGAACCCGATAATAGAAGACTCATTCTAACATACATATCGATAAACAGAATTAACTGAATGAAAAATAGCCGCTAGCGTAAAATTTTCGCACCGCTTGGCGACACTTAGCGAAATATCGCCAATATTATAATTTATTCATTCATACCATGTACCACTATTGTTTTAGCAGATGTGAAGAGAAGAAAGAATGCAGAGCAAGGCGCACTTTAAGTCAAATAACAGAAAAGAAGCACGAATATGAAATGTTGAGAATGGCTTGATACAATAATCATTTTCTTACATAAATATCCTGCTTAAGCATCTCATAATATATTAAATTTCAGTATTTCTGAGAATTTTTACGAAAGTTAAAACAAGAGAGAAAAAAATAATTTACATATGTTCAAGTTAACCAAAATTATAAAGCATTATTACTAAATACAATTTTTTAAATATCTGTAATCTATACTATTATATAAAGAGGAAACTGTGACTGACTGACTGACTCATCAACGCCCAGCCGAAACTACTAAAGTTCACGAAATTTGGACTGTAGATTGCTTTTATGGCCTAGGTATGCAATAAGAAAGGATTTTTGAAAATTCCCCCCCGAAGGGGGTTAAAGGGGGGTTCGAATGTTTTAGATCATTTTGCCATATCGCAGCAGCAGTTTAGGGTAGAAGCGTGAAATTCCAGAAAATAAATTTACTAAAAAAATAATTGAACACATGTTTTAACGATTTTAGAAGTCCCCCCCCCCCGAAAAGGGTTAAAGGGGGGTGGTCGAATGTTTTATGTCATTTCACCATATCTCAGCAGAAGTTATAGGTAGGAGCGCGAAAATCAGGAAAACAAATTTACTAACAAAATTATTAAACACCTATTTCAGCGATTTTAGAAATTCCCACCAGAAGGGGGTTGAAGGGGGGTAGTCGAATGTTTTATGTCATTTCGCCATATCTCAGCAACAGTTATAGGTAGGAGCGCGAAAATCAGGAACACAAATCTACTAAAAAAATTATTAAACACCTATTTCAGCGATTTTAGAAATTCTTCCCAGAAGGGGGTTAAAGGGGGGTAGTCGAATGTTTTAGGTCATTTCGCCATATCTCAGCTGCAGTTATAGGTAGGAGCACGAAAGTCAGGAAAACAAATCTTTTAAAAAAATGATTAAACATGTATTTCAACGATTTTAGAAATTCCCCACCCGAGGGGCTAAAGGGTGGTGGTCGAATGTTTTAGGTCATTTCGCCATATCTCAGCAGCAGTTATGGGTAGGAGCGCGAAAATAAAAAAAAACAAATCTACTAAAAAAATGATTAAACATGTATTTCAGCGATTTTAGAACTTCACCCCCCCCCTCACCCGAAGGGGGTTAAATGGGGGTCGAATGTTTTACGTACTTTTGCCCTATCTCAGCAGCAATTTCAGTTAAGAGTGCAAAAATCAGGAAAATAAATCTACTAAAAGGGGTTAAAGGGGGGGGGTGGTCGAATCTTTTAGGTCATTTCGCCATATCTCAGCAGCAGTTATAGATCAGTTTCAACTGACGTCACACCCTAGCAACCACCTTAGCAACTAGATTTGTTTTTTGTTTGCCCGCCAAAAATGGTGGATTGTGATTGGTTGGCTCATAAAACAGGCTTATAAATCCACGATTATAAGTGGTTGGTAACACTTGGTGCGCTGGTGATCACGTGGTTGAAACTGATCTATAGGTAAGGCAAGATCAGTTGACGTCACTCAGGGCAAAAGATGGTTTTGATTGGTGTACGAACAGGGACGAGTTTGTCTGATTGGCTGGGAGAGGGGGAGATTGATTGACGGGAGTGTTTGTTTGTAAACATGCCCTTTCCTTATAGAAGTGCGAAAATCAGGAAAACAAATCTACTAAAAAATTGGTTAAATACGTATTTCAGCGATTTTAAATATTTTCCTCCAAAGGGGGTCGAATGTTTTAGATCATTTCGTCATATTTCAGCAGCAGTTTTAGTTACGAGCGAGAAAATCAAGAAAACAAATCTACTAAAAAATGAATAAAACACGTATTTCAGCATTTTTGGAAATCCCCCCCCCCTAGAAGGTGGTTAAAGGAGGGGAGTCAAATTGTTTCGGTCATTTCGCCATATCTCAGCTTTTATGTAGGAGGGCGAAATTAATTAAAACAAATCTACTAAAAAATTGGTTAAACACGTATTTCGGCGATTTTGGAAATTCCCCCCAGAAGGTGGTTAAAGGGGTATTCAAAAGTTTTGGGTCATTTCGCCATATCTCAGCAGCAGATTTAAATAGGAGCGTGAAATTCAGGAAAACACATTCTACATGAACACATATAGTTGCTATGTCCTTCCATGGGCCGTGTATTATTGATTAGTTTCAATATGTACATAAACAGAAAAATTTATTTATCACATTTTTACAAGCTTTTAATTAAAGTTTGGTTGGTTCATAAAACAGGCTATAAATCCACGATTATGATTGGTTGGTAACACTTGGTGGGCTGGTGATCACATGGTTGAAACTGATCTATAGATAGAAGTGCGAAAATCAGGAAAACAAATCTACTAATAAAATAAAGTTTTACAAAAAAAATATTAACCAACTTAAAAAAAAAGCACTAAAAAGTATTAAATAATTCTTTAAAATTCTCTAATGACAAAATGTTATCCATTAACCACAAATCTGATATCATGTGTCGGAATAAAAAAGATAAATTTAATATGTACAGTTTAATACCCACCAAACATGGATTTCTGAGAGAATATATTTTACAAGAGATGAATATACAGACGTATGATTTAGTTTACGAATATATACATATGAAAAGCAATGAATTATTTTTTGAAGTCGGTGCCAAACTACTTTAAGTTTAGTAAGAATTGTGAATATATTGTATCTAGTATCTACTAATTTATCGATTGGGGTTGTTTGGCACCGACTTCAAAAAGTAATTCATTGCTTTTCATATGTATATATTCGTAAACTAAATCATACGTCTGTATATTCATCTCTTGTAAAATATATTCTCTCGGAAATCCATGTTTGGTGGGTATTAAATTGTACATATTAAATTTATCATTTTTATTCCGACACATGATATCGGATTTGTGGTTAATGGATAACATTTTGTCATTAGAGAATTTTAAAGAATTATTTAATACTTTTTAGTGCTTTTTTTTTAAGTTGGTTAATATTTTTTTTGTAAAACTTTATCTCATCAAAAAGTCACCTGTAAAAAATGCAGCCAAGTCTCGTAACTCATTTACCGTAAAAAGTACTGAGATCGTATAAAGCCAAGTTTAACTATCTTATTAACTCTGAAATTTTCATTCACAAAATCACTCCTAGTCTCTACTTCTTTAGTTAATTATTATTTTGTGACTTGGCAATTACGCAGCACGAGAATGTGATGTATATAGTTAGTCTTAATCAAATAATACTATAACATATGAAGGTGTAATAACTTCCCTGTGCGTATATAATTTGCTTTAGTTAAATTATCCCATCCCATCCCATAACATAGTAAGGTGTAATAACTTCCCTGTGCTGCGTAATTGCCAAGTCACAAAATAATAATTAACTAAAGATGTAGAGACTAGGAGTGATTTTGTGAATGAAAATTTCAGAGTTAATAAGATAGTTAAACTTGGCTTTATACGATCTCAGTACTTTTTACGGTAAATGAGTTACGAGACTTGGCTGCATTTTTTACAGGTGACTTTTTGATGAGATTTCACTTCTTTTTGTAAGTAACCCTCCTTTTCTTGATTTTGGGTTCTTTTTGGAGATCATCCACTGATTTTCGCTAAGCCCACACTCTGTCCCTATTATTTACAGGTATAAAAAAACTAAAGCTTTAGTTTCGTTTGCAAAGTACTGTAGATAAAAAGAGATTTCAGGTTCCTAGGCAAGCACTAAATTATGGGAGGGGGAGTGTCAAAAGTACTCTCAATTGCTTCCAGGATAGGCGCTATGCATCTGAGATATAACTCGCAGCCCTAGATACTTGATATTTAACATAAAAGAACTTTTTAGTATAAAAAGAAAGCCAAAATTAAAATTTCCGGAAATTTCCAATAAATCAAACTATATTCCTTTTTTCGATGGTTTTTTTTCGTTTTTTTTTAGACTTTTTATTATTATTTACGGATTTTTTAATTTTTCCTTACTTTGTGTACAAAACCCTGCCTTTCTGCCAAATGTCAATCTTCTAGGACTACAAAATCGAATTATTTTCAATTTTTCGACTTTTTATAAATTTATTGATTTTCCGATTTTAATTCTAAGTTACCTGATTGTCATGCCAATATAGTAATTACTTAATCCGTCTTCTTAGGATCATTTAGGTTCAATTTAGAGATAAATCAAGTGAATCTTAGAGTCACCATGATTTTATTTAGAAAGGACTATTAAGCCATAACCAGCCAGTAATGTCGGGAGGGTAGGGGGAGCTGTGAAAATTTTTGTGGGGCTAACATCATTTAACAATCCATATTTCATATGTGAAGTAAATAGAGTACAACATGTGAAAGAAAACAAACCTGTCTATAAAGAAATCGCCTATATCGTAGCCAGTGTATAGCGGAACTTTTCTATAACGAAATTCGTAAACGAAAGAAAAGAAAACCATAATCCGGGGGAAATAACATAAAACAATTAGGGGCGTTGTACTAGCTAATAGGACAATTATCTTATAACTAAGCAGTACAAAATCAAGCAGTACAAAATCAAATTGTTTTCGAATTTTCGATTTCTTAAACATATTTCGATTTTTCGATTTTATTTTCGAATTTTTTAATTGTTCCTTTTATTGAATAGTAAATACTACCTTTACACCAAGTTTTAAGTTTCTAAGACTACAAGATAAAAATATTTCTTTTGATTTTTTCGCATTTTTTTTTTTATAATTTTCTGGATTTTATAATTTTTTCTTATTTTGTATCCTTTATTACAAATTTTAAGTTTCTAGAGCTACAAAATCGAATTATTTTAAAATTTCCGATCTTTTTCGAGTTTTTTATTCTATTTTCGATTTTATTGTGTTTTAATTTTTCCTTTTTCTGTATCTTAAACAATAAGTTTACGCCGAATTTTAAGTTCTAAAGCTACAAAATCAAATTTTTTTCAATTTTCAAATTTTCGAATTTTTTTTCGAATTTTACGGGTTTTTTATTTATTTCTTTTTTTGTATCCTAAATACTAACTTTATTCCAAATTTTAAGTTTCTAGCTTTACAAAATCGAATTATTTTCAAATTTTTGTTTTTTTTTTTGTTTTTTTTTATTTTATTTTCAATTTTTGTTGTGTTTTTAATTTTTCTTTTTCTGAATCCTAAACACTACCTTTACACCAAATATTCAGTTTCTAAGACTACGAGATCGTGTTATTTTCAATTTCTCTCTTTTTCTTTCTTTCTTTCTATTTTGTTTTTTTAAATTTTCGATTTTTTTTTTAATTATCCATATTTTTTAATGTTTCCTTATTTGGTATCTTAAATATTACCTTTATTCCAAATTTCAAGTTTCTAGCGCTATGAAATCAAATTATTTTCAAAATTTCCTTATTTTTCGATTTCTTTCGATTTTTTTAATTTTATTTTCGAATTTTATTGCGTTTTTATTTTAACTTATTCTGAATCCTAAACACTATCTTTACCGCGAATTTTAAGTTTCTAAGGCCAAAAGATCAAATTATTTTAATTTTTTTCAATTTTTTTCGAATTTTTCGATTTTTTGATTTTTTTCGAGTTTTTTGGATTTTTTAATTTTTCCTTATTTTGCATCCTAAATACTACCTTTATTCCGAATTCCAAGTTTCTAGCGCAACAAAATTGGATTATTTGAAATTTTTCGATTTTTTTCGATTTTTCGATTTTATTTTCAATTTTTTTTGTGTGTTTTTGATGTTTTCTTTTTCTGAATTCTAAACACTACCTTCACACCAAATTTTAAGTTTTTAAGACTACAAGATCGTGTTATTTTCAAATTTCAATTTTGTTCGATTTTTTTGAATTTTCGAATGTTTTTTTTTTTTTTTTTTTTTTTTAATTTTCCGGATTTTATATTTTTTGCTTTCTTTGTATCCGAAATGCTAGCTTTATTACAAATTTTCAGTTTCTGTGGCTGTGGGATATACCCAATCTTTTTGATGACGCGAGAGTGAGTGAGTGTGTGAGTGACAAAAAATCGAAACTTTGAGTTCATATATCGTCTGCACTAATTTATGGGTATTTTTGAATTATCCATATTTTTGAATTTTTCCTTATTTAGTATCTTAAATATTACCTTTATTCCAAATTTCAAGTTTCTAGCGCTATGAAATCGAATTATTTTCAAATTTTCCTTATTTTTCGATTTTTCCGATTTTTCCGATTTTTTCGATTTTTTTGTTTTATTTTCGAATTTTATTTGGTTTTTTATTTTAACTTATTCTGAATCCTAAACACTATCTTTACTGCGAATTTTAAGTTTCTAAGGCTAAAAGATCAAATTATTTTAATTTTTTCAATTTTTTTCGAATTTTTCGAATTTTTGAATTTTTTTTTTCGAATTTTCCGGAATTTTTAATTTTTCCTTATTTTGCATCCTAAATACTACCTTTATTCCGAATTCCAAGTTTCTAGCGCAACAAAATCGGATTATTTGAAATTTTTCGATTTTTTTTAATTTTCGATTTTTTCAATTTTGCTTTCGATTTTTTTGTTGTGTTTGATGTTTTCTTTTCTGGATGATAAACACTACCTTCACACCGAATCTTAAGTTCCTAAGACTACAAGATCATATTATTTTCAATTTTCAATTTTGATGGAATTTGTTGAATTTTCGAATGTTTTTTTTTTTCGAATTTTCCGGATTTTATAATTTTTCTTTTCTTTGTATCCTAGACACTACCTCTTTTCCAAATGTCAAGTTTCTAGGGCTACGGGATCTACCTAATCTTTTTGATGACGCGTGAACGAGTGAGTGAGTGAGTGACAAAAAATCGAATGTTTGAGTTCATATATCGTCTGAACTAGAACAGATAGAAAGTTTTAATTTTAAATTTTGGTCCTGTGTGCCAAATACTCTAGAAAAACGAAGTTTCAAATTTTTGGGATACTCCAGCGCGGAGATATGTGGGGGTCAAAAGTGCCCTGAGTTGCTTCCAGAAAAGTATGCTTACGGCTGTCCTCTCTCGACTTGGCGGAGGCACTGCCGTGCCTCCAGATCTAAAACAAACTATCCCCATCCTGTGGGATTTGTTTTTCAATGTTTTACTTTATTTAATGCAAAACATAGATTGCATCCGACAACTCATAAAAAAATCCCTGACGGCTCGGCCTACAGGCACAGGTAGATTTCGAAGACGCAGACCGTGGGGCGCCTGTTTGTCGGGAATTGCGGAAGAAATGACCTTTTTACGATGATGCGGCAGTTGGAACCGCATACTTCGAAACCAAACTTGTTTGTAGGCGGAGTCGGCAGGGATTTTTTTGTTTTTAATTTTTTTTTTGCTATAACGGCTGGTCCTATAAAAAACTTGTCAATATAAAAGTTTTAAATAATATTAAGAGGATTAATAATAAATTTAAGCGGATTTGAAATCTTGAGAATTGGCGAAGTTATGAATTTTTTTCTTCTAAACCCCCCTTCCCCCCCCTAAGGCAATTTTTAATTATATCAAAAATCAGTCATACATAAATTTTCGGCCCTTTTCCTAGAAGTAATAATAACTTCAAACGGATTCGATACGTATCATAAGTAAGAAATTATGAGTTTTTTTCTGTTTTCACAAAAAGCCCCCCCCCCCCCCCACCTTGGTTCGATTTTGTCCATTAACGAACTTGACCGAGACTGTATGCCCCTTGATTTTATGTATCAGTTTCGAAAATGTGCGGAAGTTGGAACCGCCTACTTCGAAAAATAACTTGTTTGCAGGCGGAGCCGGCAGGGATTTTTTTTGTTTTTAATTTTTTTTTGCTATAACGGTTGGTCCTATAAAAAACTTGTCAATATAAAAGTTTTAGATAATATTAAGAGGATTAATAATAAATTTACGCGAATTTGATATCTTGTGAATTGACGAAGCTATGATTTTTTTCTTCTAAAACCCCCCTTTTTTCCCCCCCTTGGGGCCATTTTTAATTATATCAAAAATCTGTCATACATACATTTTCGGCCCTTCTCCTAGAAGTAATAATAACTTTAAACGGATTCGATATGTATCATAATTAAGAAATTATGGGTTTTTTTCTGTTTTCACAAAAAGCCCCCCCCCACCCTCCCCCCCTTGGTTCGATTTTGCCCATTAACGAACTTGACCGAGATTTTATGCCCCTTGATTTTATGTATCAGTTTGTAAAAGATTAATGCAGAATTTTTCCAGTTATCGTGGTCAGAAAAAAGTGACATAGATAGATAGATAGATAGATAGATAGATAGATAGATAGATAGATAAAGTTTTGAACTGGGGGTGGTTTTGGGTTCTGGGAGTCATGATCGGCGTAGATCTGCAAAAATTTTTCAAAATTTCCAACTTAGGTGAGAATGTAATAGGTAGTATTTCTTACGAAATCTACCTAAAAGTCCTCCGGCCTGTACCGGCAGGAAAAGGTAGCTTTCCTATATCTTCGTTTTAAAATTTTAGCTAATGTTACTCGAAAACAGCAAGTTAAAATGCAAAGAAACCGTTTACAAAAGATTCGTTTACACTGAATTTGAATAAGAAATTCGCCAAATTATTGAGCTATAGCCAAGTTGGCTTCATTTATGAAGACTTATTTTTGTCGCCAAATTTGGCGAGATTTCGCCAATTGTCGCCAAGTTTGGCGAGAATTTGGCGCTAATGGATATGAATATATAGTTTTATGCGTATGATTGGGAAAATGATTACAACAATGAAAGAAAATAATTTGCGAGAAATCGCGTTCACTAAAACTTATAAATTTATATTAAAATCATTAAAATTACAGACATTAGAATACACTTTCATAAAACATTAAAAACATATTAAAATTGGACGTTTCGGATTTACATGGAAAATCCCTCTTCAACAACAACATTTCACTTAGCGTAAATCATAGTTCAAAAATATCAACAAATAGAAAATGCAACGTATCAAAATTTCGAAGTCAAAGTTACAGTTATAATAACACGGAGTATTCATTCGGGATTGCACCTGCTTGACTATTATTGACCATAAATTTATCGTTGGTTTTTTGTAATGTGCTGTTTTGTTTCAAAATGTCAGCCACCCTAGAATTTCAAACTGCTCTATCTCAGCCAATTTTTAAGATAGAGGTAAAACAAAAAATGCTCTGGAATCCTTGTATCAAGTCCTAACACCTAATTAAGAAAATAAACTTGATTTTTTAACTTTTTTGTATATTTATTTTAGTTTTAAAATTTTCCGTGTCCGCCATCTTGAAACAAGATGGCGGACCAAGCTGGCCAACGAACTCGGTCGAGGCATTGGTGAGCTTAATACACACAATTAGTTTCATCCAAATTAATTTATAAATACGAGCGTTATCCTATCAAATTATTTTCATTTTTTCAATTTTTTTCGAATTATTTTATTTTTTTTTTCGAATTTTCTGGATTTTTTTAATTTTCCTTTTTCTGTATCCTAAATACTACCTTTATTCCTAATTTGAATTTTCTAGCGCAACAAAATCGTCTTCAAATTTTCGGTTTTTTTCAATTTCTTCGATTTTTTCAATTTTGCTTTCGATTTTTTTGGTGTTTTTGATGTTTTCTTTTTCTGGATGCTAACCACTACCTTCACACCAAATCTTAAGTTTCTAAGACTACAAGATCGTCTTATTTTCAACTCTCAATTTTGATGGAATTTGTTGAATTTTCGAATGTTTTTTTTTTCGAATTTTCTGGATTTTATAATTTTTCCTTTCTTTGTATCCTAAACACTACCTTTTTTCCAAATGTCAAGTTTCTGGGGCTACGGGATCTACCCAATCTTTTTGATGACGCGTGAACGAGTGAGTAAGAAGTGACAAAAAATCGAATGTTTGAGTTCATATATTGCCTGAACTAGAAAAGACAGAAAGTTGTAATTTTAAATTTTGGTCCTGTGGGCCAAATACTCTCTATAATTGAAGTTTAAAATTTTTGGGATACTCCAGCGCGGAGATATGGGGGGGTCAAAAGTGCCCTGAGTTGCTTCCAGAAAAGTATGCTTACGGCTGTCCTCTGTCGACTTGGCGGAGGCACTGCCGTGCCTCCAGATTTTATTTCCTACTTTTTAGTTATTAATACAGTAATACACAATAATCTTGATTTCAACATCTGCTGAATAAATAAGTAATTTGTAATAGAAATTATAATTTACCAAAATTATCCATTAAATAAATACTTTTTAATAAAATCTTTGACAGAATCAAATTCTTGTAAATCTGGACGACAACTGGAGAAATATCGCCAAATTTGGCGATCAAAATATGTTGCCATAAATGAGGCCAACGTGGTTATAGTTGACTAATTTGACGAAATTCTCATTCAGATTAACGAGAATTGGGAATGAATCTTCTGTAATCGGGTTCCACGCATTTTTTAATTTTGAAAAATTTTTAACAACAAAATTGTTCTAGTCATCAGAATTTGACGAAATTTAAATGGGACCACCAGGGTGTCTTGCACTTTTAAACAAAAAAAAATATATATCAAAATCGGTGCACATTTACGAAAGTTATGCGTGAACAGGACTAAAACATACATACATACATACATAGGGTCAAATTACTAGGACTTCCCTAAAAGGGATTAGTCTGAGTGATATTGCTGAGAACATAGGGTTAACAATTACAATATAAAAAAAGAGCAAATTAAATGATAGAATTACAAAACATCATATATAAATTCATATACACTGTTAAAAAAATAGAAAAGAAGTACCGTTCATCAGATGTGTTGTCATATTTTTTTTTAACATGTGGCAAAGGATCTCATTTTCTTACGCGCGTATTGCGCAAAACTTGAAAAAAAAAAAAAAAAAAAAAAAAAAAAAAAACGCCGGATTTTTTAAAACGCCAAGCTTTTTAAAGTTACGTAATTGGATTTGCAGCCAATAGATTAATTATTCTATCAAGTGTGGCTTAACGCAAATTTAATTTCATTGTTGCACCTTTTTTGTGTGTGAATTTAAAATTTTTCTTCCTTGATTATATATCTATTATTTGTATGACTGTTTATAAAAACTCTTACACTTCAAACCACATTGATAGCATGTTTTGCTACAAACCAGATTGCAAAACTATAGTCTAAATTATTATTAAAGTATAGAAAAAATCTTTCGATGACTTCTGTAAAATAACTTTTACATTAAATCTCCATATCGGCAAAATTGAAAATTATATATATTAAAAAAAAGGGAACTTGCAAAGCAAATTAAAAAAATAAATTTATTTCTATATCGTTAAGCCCGAGAAGGGACAGATATTAAAATTATTTTATTTAGTCAATGCTACAATAATGTTGCATTTTTATATTAAATCTTGCTCAGTCTATTTAATCTTAAAAAATTAAATTTAAATTTGAAACATGATATTAAAGCAACTTTAAAACATTTCATTTAGAAATCTAAATAAATCTTCAACTTTTTAAATTATTTGAACTTCTCATGTTTCTTGTCTGTTAGAATTTGCTACAATACAAATTTTGCATAATGCATGTAAAACTGAAAAAAAAAGTTGAAGATTTATTTAGATTTCTAAATGAAATGTTTTAAAGTTGCTTTAATATCATGTTTCAAATTTAAATTTAATTTTTTAAGATTAAATAGACTGAGCAAGATTTAATATAAAAATGCAACATTATTGTAGCATTGACTAAATAAAATAATTTTAATATCTGTCCCTTCTCGGGCTTAACGATATAGAAATAAATTTATTTTTTTAATTTGCTTTGCAAGTTCCCTTTTTTTTAATATCTCAAGTTTTTTAATAAAAATTTAATATGAAGCAGATAAGATTCAAACGAGGCAAGTATGTGAAAGACTGCACATATCAAAATCAGTATTGGGTAATATGAAATATACAGTTCAAACATTGATTATTCTGTAAACAATTAAAATAATAAAATTAATTTTTAACAAAAAAAATGTATATAACGGACTTTAACGGATTGTTTCTCATCTTCATAATGATAATAAACGAATCATGTTCATTTTTGCAAATAATTTTATTCCATGGTGTAAAATACATTTGCAACCACTTTGGAAAGAGACACTAGTAAGCGGTGTGTGAAAGCTATTAATAAAATCTTATGTTGTTTTATCACATAAGAAGCATAAAAATAATAATGAGTATATATGAAACAACTGTATTCTGATTTTGTTATAAAATGTGTAGTTATGGAGAATGAAATTTTCAGCAAAATATTTCTTTTTGTAGCTGAATAAATATTTTACCTTATATTGACAATTTCTTAATTTAACATTTCTGTAGAAGCAAAATGTAAACATCTGCAAGATTTTTTACAAAACGTGTACGATCTGTTATTTTCATATCGTCACAAACAGTCCATTTATTGATCTCGTTTTCATTTGAATGCACCGGTTGGTTCCTATTTGAGACCACCATTTGGCGAAATCGTGCCAAATCGTCGATAGTTAGCCAGATGTAGCTCTTTTATTGTTGGAAAGGCTGAGCAATGATATTTTTTGTGATGACGCGTTTGTTACGTATGACGTATTTGTTACGTCATCAAGTGATTCTTTATTCGACGTTTATTTGTATTTTAATGATATTTAATGATTTATAAGTTATTTAAAACGTTTTTTTAGCACTTTCCAACCTAGTTGAAAAGTGCTTATGACTTCGGTTTGTCTGGCCGTATGGCCGTCTGCCGTCTGCCGTCTGCCGTCTGTCCGTGCTCTAACTCCCGTAAATATGCTCGGATTGCTCTGCAATTTTTATATGTTATTGTCGTTATCTATAGCATGTTCCCTATTTCAACGGAAGTGTGTAGCACTTATAGTTTTTTTACAGGGACACTCAAAAGAATTCCGTTACATTGCGGTCTATGCGGAAAAATCATTTGCGGTTTATTTAATTAATGTTTCACTATTTTAAACGCATTGAAATTTATATATATCATTAAGGTGCATTAGAAGAAGCTTAACATGGAATAGGGTGTGCATAGCACTTATAGTTACTTTACAGGGACAGTCAAAAGAATTCCGTTACATTACGTCTATGGAGAAAAATCGTCTGCGGTTTATTTAAATAATGTTTCACTATTTTAAACGCATTGAAATTTATATACAGTGTCTCACAAAAGTGATGGGACACTTGTGCTTTATAAAAAGAAACTGCAATAAAATAAATAAACAAACATGTGCAAAAATTTTTTGGGTGTGTTTCATATTTAAAGTTAGTAACAATTATTACATAACATACATTTTGTCAAAATATTAAAATATTAATTTAGTAAAAATACAATTGTTCAGAACGGAGCAAAAAATGGCTCACATAAGTGATGGGACACTTACTTTTCCATCAAATATTTATCCACAAATTTTACTTTTTAAAAGGTTTTAATATTTTGTTGGATTTCCTTTTACTTTTAAAACATGATTTAATCTTTTTGGGATGGATTCGACTATTTTTTTTGTGATTTCTGGAGTGATTTTACCCCATTCTTCTTGAAGCACCGATTTTAGTTGTTGTTTTGAAGAAATGGCGTGTTTGCGAATTCTTGATTCCAATTCTTGCCAAATATTCTCTATGGGATTTAAGTCTGGAGATTGTGGTGGTGTTTTTATTATTTCAGGACAGTTATATAGCAGCCAGAGTCTAACGTTCAGAGCAGTGTGCTTGGGGTCATTGTCCTGGTAGAATTTAAAATCGTTATGAAGGTTCAATTTTCGTGCTGAAGATTTCAAATTTTGCTTTAAAATATCAATATACTTGTACTGATCCATTATACTGTCAATAAAAACAAAATTACCAACTCCAGCGGACGACATACACCCCCATACCATAACTCCTCCTCCACCATGTTTTACTGTTGGTACCAAGTTCTGTTTGCGAAGTTCTTCCCTGGGTTTTCTCCACACCAAGATTCTACCGTCAGAACCAAATATATTAAATTTACTCTCATCAGCAAATATAACTTTATTCCAGTAATCAGAATTCTTATTTATGTTGGATTTTGCGAAAGCTAGTCTGAGTTTTCTATTCTTTTCACTTACGAAGAATTTTTTCCTGGCTACTCTACCGTGATATCCAGCAGATCGAATTACCCTTCTAATAGTTTCAGGATTAACAATTATTCCATATAATGCTTGTAAATCAGCAGCAACTTTTGAAGCACTAATTCTTGGATTTTTTTTAATATTTCGAACGATAATTCGCTTTATTCCATTGGATAGCTTTGATGGTCAGCCAGGTCTTCTTTTATCCTGAATCATATGATTCTTTTTATATCGTTTAATGATATTGAAAACTGTTGAACGACTCAAGTTAACTGTTTCAGCAGTTTTTCTAATAGATTTTCCACGTTCAATATGCAAATTAATAACTAATTTTCGAATTTCAGGCGAAGTTTCTTTTCGTTTAGCATTCATGACTACACAGAGCTAAAAAACACAAAAATTCCAAAACAAACTGGAGAGAAATACTGCAGACGATTTTATAAATTATTGCCAATTGCTTTTAAGTAAAAATAAAACCCCAAAAAATATTTTTATTGCTTATTTCAGGCGATTTTTGTTGCATATATAATGGTGTCCCATCACTTATGTGAGCTATTTTTTGCTCCGTTCTAAACATTTGTATTTTTATTAAATTAATATTTTAATATTTTGACAAAATGTATGTTATGTAATAATCTTTACTAAATTTAAGTATGAAACACACCCACAAAAAAAATGTGTACATGTTTTTTTAATTTATTTGATTAGTTTCCTTTTGTAAAGCACAAGTGTCCCATCACTTATGTGAGACACTGTATATTACTAAGGTGCATTACAAGAGGCTTACTACAGAATAGTGTATGTATAGCAGTCATCGTTCATTTACAGGGACACACAAAAGAATTCACTACTGTCTGTTAACAATAATTCCTGGAAGTGCATTTTAAGTTACTGAACGCGATTTTAATTTTAACTCGCTTTTTGTCTGTTACGTGGTGTGTATAAATTCTGTAGATCCTATACAGGGCAGCACAAAAGTTCGCGAACATATTTCCGTTTATTGACAGAAACTCCAGAAGGAGAATTTTAAACTGTGCTACGCGTTTCCTAACTAAACTAAAATTTAGCATCCTATATAGTATATATACAAATCTATAGATCCTATACAGGGCTGAATTCGGATATTTTTCCGAATATTGTATATGTTTGAAATTCCTGAAATTACGTTTTTAAATATGTTATGCGTTTTCCAAATTGTTTACTTAGATGTTATCTTTTAGCTTATTAAACGGTATGTTTTGTAAAATTATATTGGAAACGTTGGAAAGTGCTACATAATCTATGCTTGACGCATGATTTTTCGTTCTTGTTTTAATACAGTTAAATAACACTTACGCCATTAAATGGTTATGTGATATATGATATTAAAAGAAAAAAAAGCATTGAAAAAATTTCATCATCTGCTTCGTTATTTAAAGCTTGATTTTTTTTTTTTATGTATGTGAGTGGCTACTCTTGTTACTTTAGAACAGTATAAATTAATTGATTGTAGTTTTCATGGAAGTCTCATGTTCACGAAGCGATCATACATGCGGTACAGTGATCGCCGCATTTACAAATTTCGTGTATTTTTGTGATCTCTATACAACGAGGTTGCTGTATCCAGTGATGTTTTTGTTCGGTTTCATGTTCGCGAAGCGATCATACGTGCGGTACAGTGATCGCGGAATTAACGAATTTCGTGTATTTCTCGGGGATTCCGATATGACGAGGTTGATGTATCCAGTGATTTTTTTTTCGGTTTGATGTTCGCGAAGCGATCATACGTGCGGTACAGTGATCGCGGCATTAACTAATTTCGTGTATTTTTGAGGATTCCGATACGACGAGGTTGCTGTATCCAGTGATGTTGTTTTTTTCGGTTTCATGTTCGCGAAGCGATCATACGTGCGGTACAGTGATCGCGGCATTAACTAATTTCATGTATTTTTTGGGATTCTGATGCGAAGAGGTTGCTGTATCCAGTGATGTTTTTTTTTTCGTTTTCATGTTCGCGAAGCGATCATACGTGCGGCGTGTACAGTGATCGCGGAATTAACGAATTTCGTGTATTTCTTGGGATTCTGATACGACGAGTTTGTTGTATCCAGTGATGTTTTTTTTCGGTTTTGTGTTCGCGAAGCGATCATACGTGCAGTACAGTGATCGCGGCATTAACGAATTTCGTGTATTTTCGTTTTTTCAACTTCACATTAATCGTTAACTTTTACGTAATATCGAAGAAATGTGTATAAAATGTTGTTTTTTATTGCTCATATCATCTTTTTTATATCTATCTTTTTAAATTTGTCAAATAAAATATTTTATTTCACTCATAAATGCAGTATCTAAAAAAATCAACTGTGTATGGTATAATTTAATAATTCTGTATTTAAATTATCATTCTTTTGTCCAAATTGTTTTGAACGAATAAAATTTTACATTCGTTACATTGTTACTCTCGTATAAATGCAATATATTTTTCAGTGACGTTTTTATCGCTAAATTCATTACTTTTCCTATGTGCAACTATTTAAAAATTAAGAATGGCAACATTTTACCACTTGCTTATTGTGGGTTACAATATGATAAATGTAAGTAAACAATTTAGAAATCGCCAATGTGGCATCATTTTTAAAAAGCGCCAAATGGTGGCTTGAAATAGGACTATGCCGAATGCACCATTGTTATATAATGGCCTGAATCAATGAACTTTCCTTTATGCAAAATAGCAGATTTTGTTTAAAGGTTATATTATTTATTAAAACCTTTTGGTTTGAAAATCCTGTTATAGGGCACATAATTTTAAAAGTTTTATTCGGACCCATAGAGACATATGTTGAAGAAAATCTGGCTAGTTGCACAAAAAAATATTTTCCACAAGAATTTAATCGAGTTTGACACATTTTAGTTCTGTTTTTGCAATGAACACAGGCAATGTTTTCAGTCTGCCATCGTGTTAGGAGATCATTGAAATCAACTGCATCTTCCCTATTATTAAAGTCATGTGGAAATCTCACAATAAATGCATTAAATGGTTCTGTACTAATACATATATCTCGATAACTTGGGCAATTACCACATTTCTTCCAAAGATCTTGCTTCATTTGAAAAAGATCTATGGCATTGACTTTTTGTTTTTACAAATTTTCCAGTAGGTAATCAAGAAATTCTAACGGGTCTTGATCAGTACCATCATGAAACTTTACATGAAGTGTTTTTCTGACTTCAAGTGTATCTACGGTTTCAATCTGTGGATTTTGCAAAGTAGTGAATATTTGTTTCAAAGCTTTTGTTGTAGGACCAGGATCAATAACTCTTTCCTGAAATTTTTTAACTAATTCTGGGATACGGAAGAGAGTTTGCAACATAGCATTTGCGTAACACAAACGATCTGTATTTGTAAAGCCTTTAAAGACAAAGTAATTTAAATCAGTAATATGGTTTTTATTATTTTTTTCACTAACAATTACTGATATGTCAGATGAAACAACCATTTTACTCTCAGGGTATTTTCTGGAACATACAGCTAATAGACGCTTTCAGTCGTGACATCAGTCATGACGTTTTGCTTGGAAACTGACTCCAAACAAACGGTTGCTATGTTGTATTTTCTATTATGTTTGTATATTATAGCTATATATTATGGTTATATCTCGCGGCAAAGTGTTTTACTACATTATATACAGTGGTAACATTTTCTAAGATTTATATTTAATAAGAAATGAAGCATAGCAACCGTTTATTTGGAGTCAGTATCCAACCAGAACGTCATGAGTGACGTCACACTGAAAACGTCTATTGTGGCAAATCAGATCTGTATTCCTTTCTAAGACGATTATATTCCTTAATAGCATTTGGTGAGGCATAAACTTTACTTGCATCAAATTTAAGAAGATGTAAACCTTCTAAACTTGTGACTCTGGATAAAGCAACATAAGACATGCCACTTTCAAAAATGTTAGGACCCAAGTTAATCATTACACAATTCAGGCTCATTCCTTGACTTAATTTCACAATTTCCTCGATAATATCGTGAATATTTATTTGATGTATCACTTAACGGTTTAGACAGAGATACTCTTTGTATAGGGTTAGGATACTCTTCAATTGGGCCATTTAAATCAATGAAATGCCGAGAGCAAACATACCAGTCTCTAGTCACCGTTTCTGTATTTGTTATACCACAAACAGAAAGCCATTCGTTACTTTTACTCAAGTTTTTCTGTGGTTTAGGAAAAGGAAAAAACAAAACTCCCAGCATATAGTCTTTGTAAAAGTATCGTGCATCACTCTTGCAACCAGAAAATTTGCATTTTTTCACCATGTTGAATTTTAGTAATCATCGATTAAGAGAGAAATTTAAAAACGCATTTCGTAACATCACAGGATCACTAGATAAGTAAATATCGAACATTCATCCAATTTTGATAAAGACAGTAACATCTAAATTAAAGTCCAAATACTGCTTAAAGTGATAAAAACATAACACGGAATATTTAAAATACCTTTTTAATGTAGATCGTTCACACCTATTGGTGACATCTTCGGATCTTAAAGATCAATACAATATTCTCGCATATTTTTGAAATAGTAAACATATACCACGAGAACGCATGTCCAAGGCTAGCAGGTGCTTAAATTGGCCAAAACTGGGAAACGTGAAAAAATATTATTTGTTTTTATTTTTATTGCTTCTTCAATCTATCGATCATCGCGTGCCAAATTTTAGCTAATTATTTTAAACTAGCTGTTACCCGTGACTTCGTTCACGTAACATTAAAAAAAGAATAAATGCATTAATTTAGTAAAACATTTCACTTGATAATTAATAACATATATAATTAACCAAAGTTTTATCACATTTTATAGGAGACCATACGGTATTTCTTTGCTATAGGGGCCTTGACGTAACCCAGTCTTAAAAAAGTGAAATTTCATGCCAAATAATATATACAATCGCGAAAATGAAACTGCAACTAATGAAAAAAGGAGGACCAAGTAAAATCGTGAAAATCGAGGAATTCCTCTTCGTAAAACGAAAAACAACACTGGCAGAATTCTTCTATACAACAGTGCATTTTAGGTGGTATTTGGTGTACAATTTGTATATGTGTGCATTGCTAAATGGGCATTATTATATTGTTTATTTGCATAGACATATGTTATATATTTCTTACTACATTATCTTGTTTATGTATATATTAAATTAAGTGCTTCACGCTAAGTGGTGTAAATAGTGAACAAACTGCTTGTGGATTTTATACATTGATAGATATTTCACAAAGATATAACAATCTGATGCGATTCTAAAATGTAAATAAAGGTTGCTAGAAAGTACTTTAAATTCTGCCCAATTTAACCTCGATATTTTCTCTATCGCGTCAAGAACACTATAAGCAAATAAATACCGACGACACAAATCTGATGATATAAATTTACATATTTTTGTTAGTATATATAGGATTATTTTGATTTATTTCATGCGCTTGAAATTTTTTACGCTTTCTCTAGGGTTAGATAGGTGTCGAATAAATGTACTTTCTTGTTATTTTATTTTACCATTTCTATTTATTCTATTTTCCATTCATTCCATTTATGAATATTGATTTAATTTACATATTCGTGTCGAAGAATATTCTTTAAAGTTATTATCAGGATTAGGATAGGATACGATTAGGGTTAGGATTAGGAATAAAAATTGAACGACAATGGCATGACCGATTCAGGTTTAAAGTATGAACCAGGAAGTCTATTTACATCATGAAGCAATAAGAAAATTTGAAAATTATCGGCTAATATTTTTTAATATGTTTTACAGTCATAGTTGGCATCAAAGGTGAGCGGGGAAATGATCATCTAAAATACCATTAAGTGTTTACCACGCAAAAAACAAATCTGGTTACAACAATGTATTTAATTTTGCGCCAAATTTCACTTGATAATTAAAAAAAGCAAATTGACTATGGACCTAATTACAGACCCCTAACCTTCCTATTCTCGGAAATGTTCTACCTATATGTAAAAAAAAAATCTACTATACAGAACGCGCTTTCACGTTTATAATGTTATGAATTGGCACGATCGGCTTGTTCAAGTTTACACAATTCAGCTGGAAGAAAAGATTCATTACTTTTTGATTTCTTCTTTGCTTTTGCATTACGCGAATTTGTTGGTAAAATCGATTTTCTTTTCGATAACATTGTTGTTTTTTAAGTTTAAAAAATATTGTAATTTTACATAAACATTGCTTTAAAATCTATGCAATTTTTCTTATCCTACAAGACTTTACAAAAATCTATTACGAAACAACTTTAAAAAAAGCTATATTTAAAGACAACAAAGTTTTTCCTATTTTAAAACTAAAAGAAATGTAAAATTAAATTCCGGTTCGAAACAACGATTTACAAATGTGTTTCAATTGTGGGAAAATTATAGAGGAAAAATGCTGTTACTGCGATGCATATCATTAACATTTGCCATCCAATATTTTCTTTTTTACTTTTTAAAATTAAAATTAAAAATATGGTATCTTTATGTTAGCCGTCTGCAGACGATAAATCGAAAACCTATCCCATCATTCATATTGAATTCATTAAAAATATAAATCTTTCACTCATTTCATTTAAAACACAGAACTTTAATTTACAACACATACATTTAAAATACTTATATTACGTACATTTTAAATAATTCCTTTCATGTGAAAAAGAAAAAAGAAAAAAAAAAAGAGAAATTAATCACAAATAATTTGATAACCCAAGATAATTTTATTTCAACATCAAAACAAATTTGTTTTATTTTTCTATATATGACATCATATTCGCTTGCTTTCCATACTTACTCGTATTTATGCACTTTGTATTATTATCAAATATTTTAAAACGTACGTTTTATTTCTAATATGACATCATTTCATATTCTATTTAATTCTTAAATAATTCATTTCCTTTTCATTTTTCACGTGGAAAAATTTCACTTGAAAACAAATTGTTGATTAAAAATTATTACTCAGGGGTTTTATTTCATATTGGCAACGATAAAGTATTAGCAACGGTAAAATCATTTTAAAAATAGCTGCTTTTGGGCCAAATCAACCAACCATTTAAAAATATACGAAAAAAATGTCCATTTATTCTGTATGAAAATAATGAAATTTTTAATTTTTAAGAAAAATATTGAAATAAAATAAACAAAAACCAGCCTATATTCATTTTACGGTTATAATCAACTTATATGCAAAGATACAGGATAATTAAATGCTTCATTTTGACGCTGGCTTCAGCCTAACATTTGCACACAATCAGATTTATAATATTATTAGGATATTCCGTGTTATGTTTTCATTACTTTAAGCAGTATTTGGACTTTAATTTAAAGACTCCACGTTTACTACATTTAGAGTTTTTTGATTGGAGGATTTATTTTTTTACAGAATTAGGTGTTTTGAAGAAAATTTGTGGAAGCGCGTACAAAAAGTCGGAAAAACTCTAGTAAATTAACTCGTTCAATGGGATTTCCTGTGTTAAATTAACATTAGGATGTCACACTGGAAATAAATAAGCCTTGCGCTACCGCGCAAGGCTTAATTACAAAGTTAAGCTTAACAGATACTTCTTGATTATTCTATAGGAGGCTCTGCCCCCTGCACCTTTAATGCGCCTTTACAGCGCCAATCCGCAGACTTTTCTTTTGCCTGTCTGTCTGTCTCTCCACAATCTGTCTGTTTCCATATCCGTTTTTCTGCCCGTCTCTCTAACTGATTGTCTATCTCTCTACACGTCTCGCAACCTGTCTCTATATTTCTCTACCGGTCTCGCTACCCGTCTCTATATTCCTCTACCAGTCTCGCTACCCGCCAATCTATTTCTCTAACCGTCTGTCTATCCGTCTAACTACTTGTATGTCTAGCCGTGTCTCTATCCACTTCGCTACCCATTTTTCTATCTGTCTCTCTACCCGTCTGGCTATACGCCTCTCTACCCATCTTCTTACCCATCTCCGTACCCATCTACTGTCTCTCTACTCGTCTGTATACCCGTCTCACTATCCGTCTGTTTTTGTACCCGACTCTTCACCCGTCTCGCTATCAATCTCATTACCCTTCAGTCAACTCGTCTCTGTACTCATCCCTCTACTCGTCTCTTTATCTACCACGCTACGCGTCTCACAACCTTTCTCGCTACATTCCAGTCTACCGGTGTCGCTACCCGTCTCGAGACCCATCTCGCTACCCCTCTGTCAACCCTCTTTTTACCTTTCTCTCTAGCCGTCTGTCTATTCGTTTCGCTACCCGTCAGTCTACCTATGTCGCTACTCGTCTCTCTACCCATCTCACTACCCGTCTGTCTACCCGTTTGTTTACTCGTCTTTCTACCTCTCGCCACCTCTTCCCAATATTTAAACAGTTCATTTATTATACAGAAGCCGTTTATCAGTTATTAAATGCAAACAGAAGTAATTTATCTAATAAGTGTAATCAGATGCATTTTTTTAAAATACATACATAAACCTGAATAATAATTCATCAGTTTTGTGTTCATAGTTGTTTATATCATTTGACAGTAAATCTCAACTTCTTAAACCTGAATTGTCTCAAGCTTTTTAAAAAAAACCACAAGGTCTGTATAACTGCAAAGTACCCTGAGGGCTATATTAGCTACATGTTATTAAGTTTCGTTATTGCGTTTGCAGCCAATTGCTTATGTCAGAAAGCGTGGCTTAACGCCATTTTAAATTCATTACTGTAACTTTCTTTTCTTTTCTTTTCTTTTTTTTTTTTTTTGGGGGGGGGGGGGGAGGGGGGAGGGGTTTCAAATATATACATTTAAATTAAAACTTTTGCCTCCATGCCATTAGTGTTGTTTGTATTATTAACTAATACCTTGTAGACCGAGCTTCATTTTAAACAAATGTAAAAGACTTCTTCTACAGTTTTTTTGTAGGAGAAACTTTCGTAATTGGGCCCAAAGCCAATCGGAGTATTTAATATCATTATTGTAACTCTTACAGAGTTAAAACAATATTTTTGCTAGCTTTACTCTTGTTTGAGACCAACCTTGCATGTGTATCTGAATGGGAAAAAGTTTCGTATCCTTTGTCGGTTGGCGAAAAAAATTTTAAATGGTGCCAAAAGGTAGTTTTAGCAACTTACAAAATTTTTCAAGAGAGCGGTAAAACATGTTTTTCAAATATTTACAAACATACGTTTATTAAAGCATGTTTTTGCGCCATCTTAAAAATTTAAGCACGATGCTAAAATGAAATTTTATCGCCATATTCGATATTTTAATAAGTAATGAAAACACATAAACAAAGTTATATAACAAACCTAAGAGGCATTTTTGTGATCATAGAAACTCGACAGAGTTTCTCGCCAAGCATAAGAAACAGCAATGCATTACACAGTAAATGAAAGGAATTTCCGCCAATGGATGCCAAACGATTTTACAATTTTTTTTTTTTTTTAACTCTGTCTAGTTTATATTTTGCGGACGGGACAAAACGGGTTTTTGACACATCTATATCTCGCGTTCTATTTATGATAGAAACAAAATTCTTGATTCTATGGAATGGGGCGCGCCAAATGACTAAGAAATCAAAAGAAAAGCAAGATCTGTCGAATAGGTTTTCAGGAAATGCGATTTTAAAAGTGCTGTTTTTTGCCCTTTTAAATCTTGTACAGACCAAAAACTGTTGACAGGGCTACAGCAATGTGTAATAATCGGATTTTTACGTGGTTTACGTCATTTGAATTGTTTTTATGAGTAGTTCAAACCTTTGTAAGTTTCATGAAAAAATATTAATTAGTTTTTGAGTTATATCAGTTTAAAGTTATTGATTCCTATACTTAACATAGAGCAAAAAACTGTTGACAGGGCTACAGCAATGTGTAATAATCGGATTTTTACGTGGTTTACGTCATTTGAATTGTTTTTATGAGTAGTTCAAACCTTTGTAAGTTTCATGAAAAAATATTAATTAGTTTTTGATTTATATCAGTTTAAAGTTATTGATTCCTATACTTAACATAGAGCAAAAAAATAATTAATGACCCAACTCTTTTAGAAATGGTCGTATACACATAATATTAAGATATGTTATTACAGTCGACACAAGTAAGCTCCCTATTATAAAAAAATAGTAACATTTAAGGTTCGTTTACAGGTTCTCACAAAAGATCATTTGATATAGGGCTAAAGAATTGTGTAATTATCCGATTTTTACGCGGTTTGCAACAATTGCATTGTTTTTATGAATAGTTCAAATGTTTAATATTTTGTGTAAAATATGAATTAGTTTTTTTTATATATATATCACTTTAAAGTGATTTATTCCTATACTTAAGATTTATTCCTATACTAACTCTTTTAAAAAAGAACGCATGCGCAGGATGTTAAAATATGTTACTACGAACGACCTAAGTTAGCTTCCTATTGTGAAACAGAACTGTAGAATTTAGTTTTTGTTTACAGGGTAACTCAAAAGATTTTTTAATAAGATTAATAATTGTGTAATTAGCGAATTTTTACGTTGAAGTACTTGATTCCTCAATACACAGGAAAAACAATAGTAAATAGCATAATATTTGTCAAAGTTGCTATATACACAAGATATTCAAATATGTTACTACATCCGATTCATTTAAACTCTCTATTGTTTGTATTGTTGAACCATATACGTTTCGTTTACAGAGTCTCTCAGAAGATCTTGATTACATTACAACCGATGTATATTTACTGAGTGAGATGTATTTTAATGATTTTATACTGTTTCAATCTCTGTAAGATTTTATTATCTTGCTTTAAAATTTAATACGCGTTCATTTTGTCTGTCTGAAAGCTCGTCGATCTTAAGCTCTAAATCTATTAAAATATAGTATTTTCATCGATTAAAAAAAACTGTGTTTATTAATAAATGTATCAGGAATTGATTGAAAAAAGCGATTAAAAATTTCCAACTTTACATTCATGCGCTGAGTAATAGAATGTAAAAATGTTGCTACCCCAAGATTAGAAGTTTTGCGTTTAAATATTTGCCGTTCATCGAATCTCCGGCTATGACGAACTTAAAATGCTCTAAAAACAGGCCTAAGAGCACAATGAAAAGGAAATAATTTCTTAAATTCCTCATAAAAATTAAAAATGCTATATTTCGTATACAATAGGTGATCGGTAACGAACTGTTCGGTTTACGAACAAATCGGTTAACGAACACTTTCGCGTGAGATTTTTATGTTCGGATAACGAACACATGTTCGGTTAACGAACACTTTCAAAATATTTTTATGTTTGGAGAACGAACACCTCACGAAACAAAGTCATGATGAAGCAATGCCGTGTTTCATATTTGACCAGCTATACTTATTGCTTCTATTGTCGACTTTGGGAACATTTTAACAGTTGCATTACATATGTCCTAATTAATTCATGGACTGCCGGGGATTGAGGACCTATATTTTAGGATCCCCGAATTGGAATGGACAGACTAGAAACATTAATTATGTATTTTGTGCATTTAGTAAATATAATCCTTTTTGGTTTAATAACGCTCCTTTTTAAAATCTAATTTAAAGCTTTATGATTTATCAGATCAAAAATTTTAATAAAATTTTACATTTTTTTAAACGGTTTATTATGTAAACGCATTAGTCTTTGTGGTTTATTTACAAAATCACACAAAATTTTGGAATACATGTCATCCTACGAACATTTTCTATTTTGAAATCACTTTAATAGTTTTTATACTTTTGCAAACGTTGCGAATCTTATATTTTTCCAATTCTCGAAACGTTGAGTTAAAAAACTTAACAAATAAAAAAACTTTTAAGGTGCTCAGTAATTTTCAAGAATAATATTTAATATATTAGTATAAAAATCCCTGTAAGTAACAATGGTTCGTAGAAAAACAAATTTGATTATTCTCGGTAAAGTAAACTCATTGTTATAATTGACCAAAAAAAAAGGTACTTCTTATTTATCCACATTTTTCTGAAACTGTAGTATTTTAATTACTTTGTAAACTACTGTAAAATTTTCTATTTTTTTGTTTTTTGAATGTATATAAACGGAAGAGTGATATTAACAAAAGAAAAAGAAAATAAACATGTCATAAATAATCTGATGAATACAATCTAAGGAAATGAATATAAAAGTTTCCCCTTTGCTATGGTAGAGACATGTACATTGGAATAAGTCACTCAATAAATTGTATAATTCTGATGTATAATTCTATTTATAGCATCACAATTATTTTTTTATTTTGCCCCTTTCATCTTTCTTTTATCTTTTCTTTTCTGAATAAAAATGGAATCTGTGTAATTGAAATTAAATACCTTACAAAAAGAAGTGATATCTCATCAAAAACAACTCGTTGTAAATGACCCCGCCAAGCCACAAACCTAAAACGTCAGCCATAAAAAGAAGTGATATCACATAAAAAGAAGCGATATAGAAGTGCATACTCCGAGTCCCGTGTAAAAATCTATCACCACTCATAATGTTTCCAAAGGACTCGGATTATGTGAAAACTGCTTGGCGACCTGCAGGCTTTTAGAATATATGCAGTATATCAATTTTGAAAATCGAAAAAATAAATTTTTAATTTTTGTTATATCACTTTTATAAATATTTTTTCATGCGAAAGAACTGACAGAACGGATTTTTCCCCAGACTTATGCGATTCCGCTTACGCTATAATTATTGCAATATATCTCAATTTAGTTAACGTTTATTATAAAGTGCATTGTTATTAATATGTGTATGATCATTACATATATATACACACACACACACACACACACACACACACACACACACACACACATATATATATATATATATATATATATATATATATATATATATATATATATATATTAATTACAAACTCAAAATCTTTACATGTTTACTTAAGAAATCTTCTTCGTAAGAGTGGTGTTTCTAGTTTAAATAATGGTAAATAAAATCAACAAATTAATTTTTCAAGCTCATAAATAAGAAAAGACATGCAAACACAGAAGCTTCAACTTTTTACAATTTTATGGGAGCAAAATGATTAAATAAATAAAAATAAATAAAAAATAAATAAAAATAATATAGTCATATGTAATTGCAGGAAACGCGAACATTATAAAAGCCTGCAGGTCGCCAAGCAGTTTTCACATACTGTACCTCACTCCGAGTCCTTTGGAAACATTTTGAGTGGTGATAGATTTTTACACGGGACTCGGAGTATGCACTTCTATATCGCTTCTTTTTATGTGATATCACTTCTTTTTATGGCTGACGTTTTAGGTTTGTGGCTTGGCGGGATCATTACAACGAGCTGTTTTTGATGAGATAAATAATTGTTATTGTCAGGGGGTTAAATTGTAAACAATTAATAAACGGCTAGTAAATAATAAATAGCATTTAAAATCTAAGGTACTTTTCGGTTAGCTGAGCGCCAGTGAAATGTATATATCTATATATACATATATATATATATATATATGTATACATACACACATATATGTATGTGCATATATATATGTATATATACATACATGCATATATAAATGTGTGTATGTACAGATATATGTATATATATGTATACATAGATATATAAATTTCACTGGCGCCCGGCTAACCGAAAAGTACCAAATCTAAAAATGGAGAAGTGGTCCGTATAAAAATTAAGCGCTTGATATATGTAAATCTTTTTTTATTTTTTAATATTTCCGAATGCACAGATAAAAAGGTAAAAATCTCTTTTCCAAATGCCAAATAGAAAATATACAATATAGAAAAATATCTGCTAAAAAATATATTTACATAATACTACATCTGCAAAAAAATAAGATTTAGAAAAAGTAAGCCAAATCCTTCAGATCCCAACAATCACATCGAAAAACTTATCACCAAAAAAGAACTCGCCAAATCTTACGGCACAGGAGATGGATTTTTCCCTCTGAATGCAGAATATTAGTTTTTTTTTTCCTTGTACGATGGGTGATTATAACTGTTTCATTTCACATACTACATACCGTTTGATATATTGGTACTTTTATGTTATCCTGGCGCAGTTGATAAATCGCCAAATATTGTCAAATATTGTTCCTATAACATTTTCATATTGAATTCATTTCATTTAAATATAAACCTTTCACTCATTTAATTTAAAATACATGCCTATAATTAATCCCATTTAAAATGCTAAAAAGAGAAAAAAAAAAGAAATAATGCCATAAATCGAAACCTTTTACTTAAACACCAAAGAATTTTTTTTTATTATTTACACATGAGAAATAAAAAAAAGCTGCTATTGCTGAGATTTGCGCCAAATCTCTAATACCAAGTCTACTAAGTTATTGCGGGGTTTTTCTTTCAAAGAGAAAAAAATCCAGATTAATTTTCGATTTCTACTCAATTGAAATATATTTTATTGTGCTGAATATTAGTGCGTGCATATTTTTTTTACTCCTTGTACTCCATGAACTTTTCAATTCCGATTGTCTACGAAAATCTCGCGCCGGTGAAAATGACGTACCACAAAATTTCGTGACGTATGTACTTTAATTGTGCTTTTTTATCTATTTTTTTAGTATAATTTCCAAACTGTTTAGCATTTATTCTTGGTAATAAATAGACGTCGTTGTCACCTTTATAGGTACCTGCTGTAAAAATTTGAACGAAATCCGTTAAATATTTTTTGAGTTATGCTTGACGAAATGTTTTAATATCCATCGTAGCTATATATGGGGCAAAGTAATAGTGCGCTGTGTATGAGTCTTCGTTGCACTCAGACAATTACTATCCTCCTTTTCTCACCTTCTTCTATCTAAATAGAATAAAGTATTGTGATTAAAATATTTTCAACTTCCGGTTTTCGACGGATTTATATGTTTTAGGAGTCAAAGATTCCGAAAAACATGTTTCATCTGTCTGTCCGTGTGTGCCCTCTTTGTATCATTGAAAAGTGTGCCCAGTTATGAAGCAACCTAGAATTTAACGAAATTTCATTTATAGGTTTTTGTCTGTGACCAGCAGGTCCCACTTGAATTTGCGGATATTCTGCCGAAAGCGGGCGCTGTGATAGCGATTTTTGTTCCATTTAAATTATTGTATCATCGAAAAGTGTATTAGGTTATCCACAGTACTGAACCAAATTTTTTGTATGTGTTTTTTACTATGGCCCAGTAGAATTTGGGGATATTCGGCAAGAAGGAGGCGCTATGATAGACACTTAAAAATTTCAAATTCAAAAAGATGTATAGTTAAGTCGTTAAAAATATTAGAAATCCTAAAGGTTTTTTTTTTCAATTGAATGTTCAGCCTTGATCCAAGGATACCGGAACAATTTTTGTTTTGCTCTACCTTAAAAAGTGGCTGAGATATAGCATTTTGAAATTTTAGAGTGGCTGACATTTTTAAATAAGACAGCAGGATTCCTCCATAAACGGTTTTAATTTAAGAGTTTTAGTGAACATACTATATCGCAAGTTTTATTTCATTGTTGTACCATCATTCTAACTCTTACATTCTTAACACTATACATTCATGTTCGCCAGCGTTAAAATCTCTCCAAGCTAGGCAATATTTGGCGAAATACCAACAAATTTGGCGACAAAAACAAGTTGCCATAAATGAAGCCAACTTGGTTATAGCTGACATATTTGGCGGAATTCGGATTCAAATTCAATATTGACGAGAACTGCGACTGAATCTTCTGTAATCGGGTTCCATCCATTTTTATAGTTTGGTGTTTTCCAGTAAAATTAGCTAAAATCTTAAAACCAAGGAATAGGTAGGCTGTCTTTTCCTGCCGGTATAGACCAGAAGGACTTTTCGTAGTTTAGTATACATAATATATCAGCTACAAATAAATTAATCTCTTGTGTAAATATGTTTTTAAATTGAAACTGTTTGGAAGTAATGTTATTTGAGCATTTTAAATATGACGTAAGTTTCCCCATTTAATGTTTTGAACGTGTAATAATTTAATTATTTCTCTTTTTTAATATTCACATGCAAGTATATTTTTTATAACGTATTTTTCTACATTTACTGCTTTTAACACGTGATCATTTAATTATTGTTTTAAAGTTTTATTTCTGTTTTTGATAGTCACGTGTAAATAAGTATTTTAATTGAAAGGGAATATTATTATGTGCGCTATTTTAGAAATTGGCAACAATTCAAATAATGGACTTTTGAAATATAAATTAAATTATCTAAATAATGGAAATTTGAATAAAATAATTTGTTCTAATGATCAGATTTTGACGAAATTGAAATGGGACCACCTCGGACCCTTACTCTTTCAAACAAAATAAAAATTATCAAAATCGATGCACATTTACGGCAGTTATGCGTGAACAACATAATACATACATACGGGTCGAATTGATAACCTCCTCCTTTTTTTAAGTCGGTTAAAAAATTGGTTAAATACATATTTCAGCAATTTTAGATATTTCCCCCCAAAGAGGGTTAAAAGGGGGTCGAATGTTTTAGATCATTCCGTCATATTTCAGCAGCAGTTTTAGTTAGGAGCGCGAAAATCAGGAAAACAAATCTACTAAAAAATGAATAAAACACGTATTTCAGCATTTTTGGAAATCCCCCCCCCCCTAGAAGGTGGTTAAAGGAGGGGAGTCGAATTGTTTCGGTCATTTCGCCATATCTCAGCTTTTATGTAGGAGGGCGAAATTAATTAAAACAAATCTACTAAAAAATTGGTTAAACACGTATTTCGGCGATTTTGGAAATTCCCCCCAGAAGATGGTTAAAGGAGTATTCAAAAGTTTTGGGTCATTTCGCCATATCTCAGCAGCAGATTTAGGTAGGAGCGTGAAATTCGGGAAAACACATTCTACATATGAACACATATAGTTGCTATGTCCTTCCATGGGCCGTGTATTATTTATTAGTTTCAATATGTACATAAACAGAAAAATTTATTTATCACATCTTTACAAGTTTTTAATTAAAGTTCAAAATTTCTAAGTACTGTAATTTTGTCTCACTCCCACTTTTATCCAATTTAGAACAATTTTTTTAAAGTACCTACACTTCTCTACCCTACATTGTAGTCAACACATTGTCTACCCGTGTAAATCCGGGACGGATCACGTAGTCACCAATAAAGAGTAATTAGACGAAATAGTATTTAAATTGATTCATCGAATGTGCTATGAATTGCAAAATTTTCATAAGAACAAGAAATAAGTTATGTAAAAACTTTGCGGAAAAAGTAGAAATATATGTTTTAAAGATATACATATTATGGAATCTATATATATATAAAAGAAAGTCCTTTCTGACTAGATGATCAACGCACAGCCAAAACTACTGAACCTACAAAGACGAAACTTGCAGGAAAAATACTTCTTAGTATGTAGAGGCGCACTAAGACGGGATTTTCAAAAACTCCACACCTAAGTTGGGTAAAAAGGGGAACAAACTTTTAAAAAATTCCTTAAAAATCGGGTGTTATAGTTACGTGACAAATGATAGTTAACATATTTTAATGTATTTTTGTATGCTGAATCGAATGGTATCAATTAAATACTCATAAGTCAAATAGTTCGTGAGATATTGCACATTTTTCTAACTTGGCGAAATCTTTGACGTCAAAATCTAACAATTCTTACAATACAAGTGATAATTTCTAAAAATACGTCCGTTACTATAGCAACGGAAGAAATTTAAATTAAATCTTTTTGTTTATTTTTGCAGATAGAAACATTAACTGCTCAATTGGGAATTGAATATTATTCTTACGGATGTTTATGTAATTGTGTATTATTATTATTTCTACAAACGCCACTATTTAAAATAAAATGTGATTGCTAAAATAAAGGGTACATTTCAATTATACCGTCGACCACGTTTCATAAAAAAAAATCATCGCCAAACATGAACTCCAAATAAAGAAATGGAAGAATGTTGCCATTGGAACATCAAAATAAATAAATAAAATAAAATAAATTCAGGAAAGCCCCACTCAACAAAGTGTCCAGTAAGTTTTAACACAAAAAAATTACAATATATTAATGAAAATAGAAAAAAAAAAAAACTTTGATATTTATTTATTTACATTATTTTTCTTAATTATCCATCTCGGTTGGTGAATAAATGTTTGTGACGTCAGTTGAAATTGATCTACTGTACTTGTACAGTAGATCAATATAATGATAGGTAATGATAGGTCACGGCTTAGCACTCTTTTTTTAGTCCATTATTTCCACTGAATCATCCTCCCATGACAGGCGAAGAAAATGATAATGCAAAATTTTTAATGAGAAGAAAATTTGCATTCTGACAACATCCTGTATTCATGAAGAAAATTTACCCGTCTTTACTGAAATCTTTTTCCCGTTAAACTTTATTTTTAACTTTACTGCATCTTTAGATTTATCTATTTATTTAGGAAAAGGGACTATTTTATCAAATTAAAAAATTAATAAGACACAAGTTTTCATTAAGATTCAAAATGCGTAAAAAGTAATCAAATAGCAAATGGTTAACATATTAAAATTCGAATTCTGTCACACTTTGTTGCTTCAGAGCTGGCTATCCGCACATTTATTTATTCTTTGAAGGGCCCTGGTAAATTATATATACAATTTATTTTAATCCCGAAATGCCACTGTGGTACCAGAATTTTTGAATAAAATTTCGCTTTTATAATGAACATGGAGAAAAGCCTTTACTTATTTTCACATAAATTTGTTCGCAAATTGTAGTGTCATTCAATCATTTCAGCAACAACAAAAATACTTTGCCCCTAAAAGTGTTAAGTGAAAATTACTGCGCCATTTACACAGTAGGGCCGTGCAAAGACCTTAACAAAGTAATACATTTTCTTTGACTTAAGAAAAAAGAGCTACATTAAAATGGTTTAGTGGTGCCATAAACCTAGCTAGTAAGAAGTTTTTTTGAGTGTAAAAAGAATATTTTATATGTATAGTTCGAAACTAATGATTTGCATTTGTCATAAAAATCACAAGTGAAATTTTGTACACTTTTCTATTGATTCTCAGAGCATTAATAGTGGTAACTCAAGGCATCGATGAAGCACCTGTCGCCGCTGTAAAGTGCTTGGCTCAATTCCAACTGGCCAATCTGTAGCAGTGTGCGTTACGTTACACCCCACAATGTCCCGAATGGTCTATTTACTTAGGCGCTCTTAGCCATCTTCTGTGGGACCACACCCAGCTTAGAGCAAATTGGTGGTCCCATGTTCTGATCTAGTTAGAAATATTCTGGAAGTGATTCTAAGACAATAGCTCTTCCGGAGCACAGTTCTTGTGTGATTTCCTAGAGCGATTCAGAATTAAAACAAGTTTTCTCGAATCGATTATGAATATGACTGATGCAATTGTGCAAAACGCCCTTCTCAGGGAGGACAGTCTCACTCCTTCGTCACACTTTGACTTGGGGTGGCTCCGGCATGACTACGAGGAAGACCTGGTCAAGACAGCGAAAGAGAAGCTGGGATCAGTAGAGGTCGCGAAGTCCTGAGTTTAGACGCGGCTAACCGTCCACTGAAACCTCGGAAATAGATGGGGCTCCGGGGGCTGAGGTAGCTGACCAAATAGAGATCAGTCCGAACTCTGCTCATATATCCTTAGCAGAGATGGTGGAAATCTCGGCTACTTTCATAGAGGAAGCGAACTCTTTAGGTTCTCACCTAAAGAGTTCGTAAAGAGTCGATTCCTCAAGATGCTTGAGAGAGACAAGAGAATAGTTGTTGCGAGTACGAATATTTTGTGGTTCTGTTAATGGATTTCGTATCGCAGCAACATTCTTGGCTCAACCTCTTGCATGGAAAAGTCTCGCAGATGGGAGAACAGTCGAGTGTAAGACGAGACGTTGGTGTAGGTAACATGCTGCATTCATCGAGAGACGTTCCTCGATTATCGTTCGGCTCCTTCCTGACGGAGGACCAAAGCTCGAGGAGTTTGAACAGAAAGCCAAAAGCTCAAAGCATAAGAGTGTTCAGACGGAGATCTTAGCTGTGGAGATAAGGCGTGTCCACTCGCCTACAAATCACCTAAAATTCTTCTCTCGAAGAAGCCCAAAGTGAATCCAAGATAAAGAGGGCAACAAACTAAAAGAATAGAGGCAAGTTTAAGAAAAAGTACCTAAGGCTCATCCCGGGCAGCGGAGTAAGAAGGGTCAGAAGGCGGCCGAAACCCAGTCTGTCGACTTAGGAAGAAAGGTAACTGACGATCAGCCAGAATCCCAATCTACCGGATCAGAAGACAAAGTCGATGAGACGGAATCCTGGACTGAGTTAGTTTTTAAAAGTAAGAAGAAGAGACTGCAGAAGATGAAGCGGATGGGGAACCTGAAAGGCGGTCAAAAGCTTAAAAGTAACACGACTGCTTCAAGGGACTCTGCTAAGCCAAAGTTAAGGAACATGAAGGCCCGGACATCTCGGATGGGACCGAAAAGTCCCACGGAAAGAGGATCTAGTCCTCATCGTACGGCCAAAGGGAGCGGCCGTACAGACTGATGTCTTTTCTGATGAAACTCGCCGATTAGTAACCAGTAAAATCGACCACGTCAAAACAAAAATAGAGGAAGGTGGGACAACTCGGGTGGAGGCGTTCTCACTGTAACGAACAACACTGCAGACTTTGAGAGACTTGAGATCGAGATGGAGTAAACGGATCTAGCGAAGGAGGAAGACGACTCATCTGAGAATTGTGAAGAAATTCAGAATGAAAACACCAATGAATCAGAAGAAAAACCAGAACTTAGAAAATCCAACAGACAACGAAGCATGCCTACATGGATGAAGTCTGGAGAATTTCCTCTTTCAAACGTAGCTGCTGTAGGAGAATCTGAAAATCCCTCTACATATACTGAAGCTCTTTCCTCAAGTGAAAGTGACTTGTGGCTTAATGTCATGAAAGAGGAAATGTCTGCCTTGCATGAAAACAAGACATGGGAACTGGTTGAAAGACCTAAAAGTTCCAAACCAAAAGCCAACAATTGTCGATGTTCTGAAGAAGAAATTTAATCCTGATGGTACTGTTGAGCGATACCGAGCACGTCTAGCAAAAGGGTATGCCCAAAAAGCTGGTATTGACTTTGATGAGACGTTCAGCCTTGTCGCAAGATACGACACTGTAAGATCCATTTTGGCTGTAACTGCACTTAAAACAATTTGATGTAAAAACTGCGTTTTTATATGGAATACTCCAGAAGGAAGTCTTCATGACACAACCAGAAGGTTTTAATGATAATAGTGGGAGAGTCTGTCTACTACACAAAAGTTTATATGGACTTAAACAAGCCCCTTGTTGTTGGAATGAGTGCTTTGTAAACTTTAAGAAGGAACATAAGCTGGAGGTTAGTACTGTTGATCCTTGTTTGTTTGTGAGACATAGAGATAAAAAGAAACTTTTTGTGTTATCTACTATGTAGATGATGGCCTTGTTGTTAGTTCTGATAAAGTTGAAGTAGAGGAATTTATGAGTCAACTTGCTCAATCCTTTAAGATTACTACAATAGATTGTTTGAATCAATTTCTGGGTATGAATATAACAAAATATGATGATGGTTCAATTTTTGTAAACCAATATTCCTATGCAAAGAAAATACTAGCAAGTTTCAATATGGACTGTGCTAATCCAATATCAACTCCAAGAGCTAAAAGCTATGTCTCTGATGACGAAGGTAATAAGCCGATAGGAAAAGAAATTTCTTATCTTCAGTCTGTTGGCAGCCTCATGTACCTTGCCATTGCAACAAGACCTGATTTGTCATATGCTATTAGTACTGTCTCTGAAAACCTCGAAAATCCTAGATCATCAGATTGGTGTGCTGTTAAGCAAATTTTCAAATATCTCAAAGGAACTGTTAAAGCAAAGTGTCATGCCAAAGATCTTGAAGTGTATAGTGATGTTGATTATGCAGGAGATATGAAAACAAGACGCTCAAGGACCAGAATGATTTTTAAATTTTCAGGAGGTGCCATTTCATGGATGAGCCAGGAACAAAGGAGTGTAGTGTTATCTACAACACAGGCAGAGTATGTTGCTGCTGCAAATGAGCTAATTTGGCTGAAGTGGTTGTTAAGTGACATAACAACTCTAGAAACTCCTACCCTATTGGTAGATAATGACAGCGCTTTTAAGCTCGTCAAGAATCCAGAATTCCATAAAAGGTCTAAACATTTTGATGTGCGGCACCATTTTGTTTGGGAAAAATTCATTAATGGTGAACTGCATATTAAACATGTTCCCAGGAAGATGCAGCTAGCTGACATTATGACGAAACCTCTGTCCTGTGTCAGGTTCAAAGAACTTTGTGTTTTGTTAGGACTATTTCCTTTTAATTCAGTTAATATTTAAGTTAATGATATGCAAATTGTGGCTTGTGGAGAAAGTGTTGCGGTGAATAACAACTCAACCCTTATATCAAACAAGCGACAACTCAAATCTACCTTTTTACAATGTTGTCATTCTGTTCTGTAGCTCACCGTCAGCAGTTGACACTGCTTGCAGCCCTTTTGGATTTATTTTTGCATGTAATAATTAGCTTTTTGTTTCAGCCAAAGAATCTGTTGGTAACTATCACCATTATCGACATCTTGTTGGGACGGTTAGAGGAAGAGGAAGACAAGGCATGGGTCGTTTAGTCTTCTGGTGATGATGTCTTCGTGGTGGCATGAATCCTGGCAGTCTACAGGTTTGCTACCATCTTCGATCCGGTTCTCTTCAGAGATCCACCGCTGGGCGATGGAATGCAGCCTAGAGTTCAGCTATGCTAATTGTTGGCACATGGTCGTTCCTCCTAAGGGCAAAATCACGAACCAACCTTCCCTGCCCATCGTCATGGAGGGTAACATGGTAGCATTCTGATAGAATTTGCAATACTTGGGAGTTACGATCGATGCGCACCTAAGTTGGATGCCCCGCCTGGACACAGTTCAGGAAAAGCCGTTCAAGGTGATTCAAAAGATGAACCGTCTCACAGCAGCTAACTGGGGAATCAAGCCGATTTTGCGTAATATACTTTATGCCCTAGTAGAAGAGCTAATAATCTTGTACGCAGCCTCTATTTAGTATAACAGCAAAGTGGTGGTTACGAATAGGCTGCAAAGCATACAGAGATGACTTCTCTTGTGTGTAGTGTAACAGTGTTATTCCACGGTTCTGACGGATGCTCTACATGTCTTATCTGGGGTTCTGTCCCTGGATTTGCATGTGGAATTGGACCGGAACTGCATGGTCCTGGTCCATTGGAACAAGAGCGTTTATGGTACCAGATTAGATCTCGAGTAAATCGACCTCTGGGGGCCGAATCTTAAGCATGAAGATATTTGACGAATAACTACATGTTACGTACTACATAACTAAATTTATTATTAACGATGGATTTGCTAATAAATTTATTACAACTTACAATGTAAAATATACTCACTTAACATTGCTCCTACCTTTGAAATTTCTCTTCCTTAAAGCTTCTTACTATTCTTACTTGGGCAGACAAAGTGTGCTCTTAGAATTAGGCTGAATGAACATCAGAATTATGTTAGAAGGCAGGAATGTGAGAAATCTACAATAGCTAAGCATTGTTGGAATTCCAACCACCAATTTAATTATCTAGAGGTTAAAATTATACAAAAATGTAATTCCGTTATGGATCTAGACTTTTATGAAGCTTACTATATTCATAAACATACTTTTTCCTTAGTGAATAATATGACCAGCACCCTTTTTCTCTCGAACGTGTGGAGGGATCCTGCGCAGTGACTCCTTTTTAGGTGCGTTCATAATTATATAAATACGTAGCACCTATAGTCATCGTCTGATCCATCCGTCTGTCTGCATACAACAGCGCAAAAACTACCCAACCAAATGGTTTGAAATTTAATCTACCCTATATATATAAAATCCTAATGAAACGAATTTGTGAAACGATTTTATGAAACGAATTTATGAAACGACTGATTAAACGACTGATTATGTTTCAGGGCTATTTTTAATAAAATATTAAACGCTTGATGGTGAAATTAATACCAATTGTCCATAAAAATCCGCGGATGTCAAAACGGGTAATAGAATTTTGAATTTGGAATTAGTTTTCGAGATATTAATTTTTTTCTAATTTTAATGACATTTCTGTAATGATGGCAACTAATTACTCAGTTTTTTTGTGACAAAAAAGGGAAAAAAATTGAACAGGATCCCGATAGGGATTATTGATTTCTTTTTATTCGTCATTATCAAATTGAAATTGAATTTATATTTTATTTCAATCGATAATGAACACAAGATTGTGATTAAATTATGTTTTTCAGGAAAATTTGAAAAAATAAACACATTTCTATTGTCAGTATTCAATCGTCTGTCAGCATTTAATTTAATTTATAAACTGAAAATATTTTAAATAAATTGGTCCAAATGACGTCATTTATGTAAACGCAAAAGAAAGAGGGGGAAAGGAATTAATAGTAATTATTATTTATTGATATCATTTTGTTATTTTTTGTAAAATTTAATTAAACGAATTTATAAAATCACTAATTCAGATATTTGAAACGAATATATGAAATAATAATTGCCCAACTGAACGAAAGGAGAATAAAATATTCTGCTTGGTTTTTTTCCGCCAAGCTTTTTAAAAAAGCGTCAAGACCCCTATAATAGAAAAGCACCAAAAGTTCATTGGGTTTGTTTTCATAACTTTTGCTAACAAATCTATGTATATTAATGAATCTATCCCTTTTTGAAGCTCGAATTACGCCAAACCTAAAAGCAAAGGATCCTATACTGGAAAAATACCCGATTTTCTTATGGACAATATTCAAGTGACATAACATGATGTAAAATTATCGCAGATAGCAAATTTGTTTAAATATCTCATCAATTGATGCCGAATAAATGCAGGCATGCATGCACAAAATATTTAATTAATTTTGTATGATAAATAATTATTAGAAAATTTGTATATACATATTAATTAAAATAAATAATTTACATATTTAAAATAACATCAAAATATGCATGATGGTGCACTAAAATAGAAAGAAAATTAAATCCTGTTACTGGAAATGTCTAAAACACAGTACTTTTCAATATGTAATTCTTAATGTTATTCACAAGCAGATGGAATTTTTCTCATCCTTAAACGCAAAGGAAGAATCGAATACAGATCTTTGTTATAAAAGTCCGAGAGGTAGCCACAATTTAAACCTAACCATTTTATACAAGCTGATTTTCAAGTTGTAATTGATTTTACTTATCAATCCCGAAAACAGTCGTCAGTTGTCGCAACAGCTGTGTATGAGGCCATGATAATAAAAAAAAATGCCCCATTAAAACGTTAAAAGCCTGTCAACCCAATTACAGATTTACCAATATTTTTTAAAACAAAGCATGCTGTCATGTTTTTAGAGGCCTCGAAGTCTGAGCGGGGGTTGGCGAGCGTAGCTCGCAAGGGGTAGGCCCCCTAGTATATATATAATTGTTGCAAACTTTGTTGAGTCATTTCAAATTTTATGAAAATCGAATCAAAACTTAAAAAGATATTAATAAAAATATTTGTTAATTTGAATTGTTTTAAAATCGGTACTTCCTTGTTATAGCAGCTTCTGAGAACTAATTGTCAAGAGACCGAGATGTATCGTCAAGTTACCTGACATGTATGACGTATATGACATTTTATAACCTCTATGATCAAGTTATAGTCATATATGCCATTTTATGACCACTGTGACCAAATTATAGTCGCATTATTAATTCTATTAAATCTTATCATACGTATTTAATTCAATGATATCCCATGATTGGTAATGATTCTAGGTTGCCATGGTGATTACGTCCTATTATTTCTGTATTACAGAATTTAAAAACCGAATTTGTATTACTAAAATTGTTTAATTACAGCAATCCTATAATCTACCGACAGTTTTTTGGATAGATGTTTCCGGAGAAATAGATACTAAATGAAAAAAAAGTCTAAATATGGATTTCAATTTCTGAAATTTTCAGAGGTAGGCTTAAGTTTCCCATTTGAATTTTCAGTAAATGTCAACAAAAGATAAAATGTTGCCAACTTAAAATGTACTTATTTTATTACGGAAATTAATTATATCATAATAACAGACGATATAATTCATTTCACTGAAATAATAACAGTATAAACGCACCTCATTTGTCATGTTTGATGTGCAGTTTCCAACTTGTTTCACTTAATTACGTCATTTCTTTAAGATGTATAAACTCTCACTTTGGCCTTTTCAATCAAGCCAGTACTCGGGGCTATAACCAAGGGGTTCTTTAAACCCATTTAAAATAAATTTCCCCTGCACTGAGGAAGGGGATCTAAGAAACCTCGAAATGGCCATATGTGATTTTTTGTGCCATTTTTGTTCGTATTTGTGCATTAAAATGTTGTTAAATGTTTTAGTTTATGAATAACTTTCTTATTCTCAAATTAGAAACTGAAAGATGTTGCAGATTATTGTTGAATCTCATTTACCATCATGCAGTTAATTGTTTCTGACTTTTCTCATTAATTATCAGAATCTTTCTCTTGAAACATAACAGTGATTTTCCAGTCCAACATAGTTGAAAAGTGTTTATGAGTTTGGTCTGCAAACTCCCGTAAATATACTCGGATGGTCATGAAATTTTTATACATTATTGAATTTTACTATGGCATGTTTGGTACTGAAAATGAAGTATGTAGCATGAATAGTTCATTTCAGGGACACACAAAAAAGAATTCCATTACATTATGGTCTATGGGGAAAAATAGTTTGTGGCACATTTTATTGATGTTACGATATTTCAAACATAATGAAGCTAATACACATTACAGAAGTGGACTAGAGCATGCTTTCACTGGAATATGCAATTAGTAGCATTTATAGTTCAATTACAAAGACATACGAAATAATTCCTTTAGATTATGATATATGGGGAAAAAAAGTTTGTGTTGCATTTTGTACATGTTATGATACTTAAAACACAATGAAATGTAAAAGGATCATTAAGGTTCAATACAGCTTATTTTCTATAGATTATGGAGTGCATAGGATTTATCGTTCATGTACAGAGCCACACAAGAGAATTCGGTTAAAGGACTGACCATGATCGGTAATTGCTAGAAGTGCTCTTTCTGTTATGGTATCCAATTTTATGTAATTATTAATGTATTATGTGTTGTTTACAAATTCTGTAGATTATATACAGGACTGCACAAAAGACTTTGAATCAGCAATTGCTGAAAATGGATTTTTACTGAGTTATGTATTTTTAAATTGCTTATTTAGATATCTCATTTCATTGTATGAAAAAATTAAATTTCTTAATAATATTTTGTTAGTGTTGGAAAGTGTTTCACAATCTATGCCAGATACATGATTTTTTGTTCTTATTTAGAACTGCATAAAACTATTTTAATCTACTGTTGCTAACAGTTGTTATATCTATGTTTGATTAAAAAAAAAAATAAAAAAAAATTGCTAGATGTATGTAAAACAAGAACATAATTTAGATCATAGCATCTTTTTCCAAGTAACTCATTCATTTATTCATTAATCTTTTGTTTATCCAGTTTCAGTGTATTTTTAATTTAATAAAATTTGAACTATATATAAAAAATAAAAATAATTATCATATTAATTTTTAATGGTATAATTTTATGTATCTAATACATTTTTTAAAGCCCTGAATTATTTATGAAACACAAACATGTTTTTCTTACTGATGTCATGATGCTTTATCATTAGACAATTTCATGATGTTAAAACAGAAAAAAAGCAGGAAATGTAATAAATAATTCATTGCTATATATTTTTTCATACAATAATATTTATATGCATATATGCATGTACAGACATGCAGTGAAATACTGTCAAATTTGTTACCTTAAATGAACTTCTAAAAATAAAACGAACTTTGCACTAGCTGGGCAAGTTGACAAAATTCCCAAAGTAATATATGGAAAGTAACATTTTTGGAGAAGGCAACTTCTTCTGGTAATAATAAATAAATTTTTAGGAATTTCTTGTATGAAACATGCATTTTTGTTAATCAAAGTTTTTTAATACTTTTGTTTACAGTGGGTTGTTAAATTAATGTAGACAATCACTATAATTGCTTAGCTTGAGATTATTAGTGATGGAATCGATGTATGTTACTTTTGCATGAAAAATATTTTTATTTAGGTTTAACAGGAGGTTAAACTCCTTTCGGTCAATATTTTTTATCTTTGTATCTTTTAAGTGTGTAGGTTGTTGCCCTTAAGTGGTTTCATGATATTCCAATTCCTTACAATATTTTGTGTTTGTTAAACCTAACACCGCAGCAGTCAGAAAAAGGCTTTCTGCATGCAGCTCTATGCTCGAAGTTTATTGCCTCTTGAAAACCATGCCGAACACCCCCTCCCCACAATCTCAAAACATCTTGGAACCATGTTTTTAAAACTGGGTAACCATTTTTCTCAAGAACTATTAGACTGATTTCCTTCATTTTTTTAAAAGAAAGGTAATCATTTTTCCTGGAGCTTATACTAACAAAAAGTATAATTTTCATTGATTAATTATTTTTTAAGCTCACAAAAGTTTTTTTTTTTTTTAAAGGCAAAAAATTGACATTTCTTGTATAAATGACTACCATTTTGTCAAAAATCAACTTTTTAAACTAAATGTTGGTATAAGCTCAAGATAATTTAATGCCCTTTTGGTGGTCAAATTTGTTTCAGATGCTTGAGATCACCACCTGATTGGAAGTTCATGGTGTTCGTCTGCAGGTACTCTCCGTTGCACAAGCTGTATTATTCTTTATTTTTATACACAAAAATTTAAATATACAAGTGAAATGCCTAGTAAATATAATGCAAAAATCCAAAGGTGATATATCTTTTTTTGTAAAAAAAAAAAAAAAAAAAAAAAAAAAAAAAACTTGTATATGGCTTTTAAGCATGCTTTCACACTTTCTTTTATTTTAGGATTGTGATGCCACAAATTCACAAGCTTTCCCATGAGTTGTTTTTTGTTGGTAATGATTTCTTTGTCTGTTTCCTTTTTTGTGTTACACACACGTTTTCAACATTTCAAGTCATAAAAATTTCCTTTCTAAAACTGCTCTGTTTTCTGCCTGGCCAAAAATGTAGCAATGCTTTTAGATTTATGGTAAAAAGCTGAATCATGCTTTAAAAAAATATTCTTCACCATTTGAAACCATTCTGGAGATGGGCTATCAGATGGACTTTCCAATAGCCACGAAAACCAGTGCAACAAATGTCCAAAATTCAAAGTTACTGAGTTTAATTTAAGATAATAATTTTAGCTGTTTTTGATAGTCAAATAGTGCATGCATTTTATTTGTAACATCCTGTAGATAAGCACTGCAACCAAATTACAGATACTGTGTTGTGGAAGCATTTAAAATAAGCCTATTTTTTAAAAAAGATGCATGGAAAGCAGCATAAAAATGCAACCAGACAAACAATATTGAAAACTTCCTATTCTTGACAAATATCAGTACATTTTTATTTCAACTATAAATTAATATTTTATCAGTTTATTTCATGTATTTACAACTAAATGAAGCAAAATTATTTTCTAGGCTATGATTTCTTTTTTGACAAATTTGATAAATCTTTCAAAGAAACTTCGCCTGATCCTCTCTTAGCTGGTTTTGCCTGTAAATATTAAAATAAACATAAATACATAAAGTATATATAGAAAAGCATTTCACATACATTTTACACTTAAGCCCTGTCATCTTTTAAAAATTAAAACACACAGGCACAAATATTAGCAATATATTATTCTTTAACTCTTAATATTAACTATATAATGAGAATTCTTTTTAATAGAAAGAAAAATATATTTTCCACTTAAAATATATTTAAAATGGAATAATAAGAGCATATAACGTTAAATTTTAAAAAAACTAACATTTATTTGAAAATTACGAAACGAACTGATGTAACATTTAGAAGCATCTATATATTTAAAACGCTAAGCGATTTCTTTCGACCATCCATTAATCCATTAGAACAAACTACTGCATCAAATTACACCATTCTTTTTTTAAATGAAAGATATTAGGACACAGATTTGTTATCGTGCATTCGTTTGTTCGAAAATTTAATTAATTAGCTGTAATTTTCAATTAAACATTTACTTCTGCTTATGACGTCATAAAGTTGACAACTCCCACTTTTGAGGGCATAGAGTTTTTTCCCTGAATCCTGTGGTTCGCCAATCTTTTGACATTAACTAATATCAACTAGGTAATATTTTAACATTGTAGTATAAAATCTTTAAAAAAAAACTTAATTAGCTAGAATATAATCATAATAAAATATCTAAACGTAAACATATCAATATGAATAACAAATCTCATGTAAAATGTTGCAATTTAAATGATTCCAATTGAAACAAGATTTGGAGAGTTATCCTTGATGCACAGCTAACATAAAAGTACCTATTTTATTTTATTTATTTACACACATATTCAAATTTATTATAAAACACCAGGTTGCCATACAAAGCAAAAATCGTCATTTAGGGGCCAAAAAATAACCCAGGTGCGTCTGCGATATCTGTACTGATTTAATCAAAATTATTTTGGTTGCACCGCATATTGCAAAATTAATTAAATCCATGATTATTGTTTCTTTCTCAGATTAAAAATAAGAAAATTGGTACTTCTCTATTATCCCGTCGACCACTTTTCATAACAAAAAACTATCGCCAAACTGTAACGCCAAATAAACGGGAGAACGTTGCCATTGAAATATCAAAATAAATAAATAAATAAAATACATGAATTTAAGGACATAATTGTTATTTTAATTAATGAAATAACTAATAAATCAGTAAAACATAATGAAAAATAGACGCAAATATCGAATTAAAAACCACTTGATGACGTAACAAACACGTATAATGCTTCTGACATCAAGTAAATAGGACTGCATTTTTGGCGTTTAATTTTACAGTTTGGCGATAATTTTTTGTTATGAAAAGTGGTCGACTGGATAGTAGAAAAGTACCAGAAAATTTAATGTTTAACGAAATTCAATTATTTGATCGATCGCAAATTTCTTTTCCGTTATACAGACACCATGCCATACATGTAAATATATGCTTTGCGACAATGGTGTCTGTATAATGGAAAAGTACTCAATTTTTTCTTAGTTCGGGCTACACCAAAAACAAACATTTTACAGGTAACAAAAATATCGCCGAAAATGGCTGCTTCATCAGCTGTTATGACAGCAAAGTTGGATAAAATCTAATAACCTGAATTTTACAACGTTTATGCGAAACACCACAGAGAACACACGCTATTTTTATATAAGTAGGGTATATTTAAACGAATAAGAGAACTAACAACCTTCAATAATATAATGCATGAAAAAGTAAACAACTAAGTGATTCAGCAAATCATAAAAATATGTATTTCAAAATATAACTATAAAATACAGAAAAATATTCTGGTACCATAAAAAATATTCATTATCCCGTCGAAATTCCGTGCATTATCCCGTCGTCCGATTAAGAAAAAAAAACTATATGCAAATTAGGTACTTTTCGGTTAGCCGGCGCCAATAAAGTATATATATATATATATACATAATAACAAACTCCAATGGAAAATTACTTGCAGAATCATTATCACAAAAGCCAACCAAAATCTATAAACCACATAAATTCAATACTAGAAAAACAAAACTATATGCATTATATATATTTGTATCTATGTATGTATATACTATATATACATACATAGTACCTCAAATAATTCGCCAAACTGTAGCGCCCAATAAACAAACGGAAGAATGTTGCGGAGAAGCAATGCACATGCGCATAGGAGCTAATTCGGTTGCATTATCACAGGGGGGGGGGGATGTGTGCCTTATTTAATATGTTCTTTTATTGACTGAATATGAGATGAACGTAGGGATATGCTATTTGTATGATACTTCATAGGTTCATGAAATTTTCTTTCTTGCCCTGGGGAATAGGGCGGTAATGTCAAACTGATTTCCATTTTGTTTACGGATTGTTTGTTTGGAGTTTGCATCGGAAATAATAACGTAATTCACTGGGGGAAATTTTTTTAAAATAAAATATTTGAAAGATTGTTTCATAAGCACCCCTACTTATGTAATAAAGAAGCTTATTTTACTAATATTGCTATTGTAATTTTTTCCGTCAAGTTTTGACGGGTACCATCTAGTTAAAATTTATTATTAACAGTTCTCAATTTTTTTTTGTGATAATGCAAACTTTGGCAATACCACAATGCGAAAAATAAAAAACATTTTTGGTCATGGTTTTGTATCTATAAACAGATAAACTTTGAGAAGATCTTCTCTTGTGCAAAGCAGAATATTTCAAAAGGAAATGGTTATGTATTTCATAAACATTGAACTTTATATGATGTTTATAAGTGATACAGAAATAAAAATAACATATGCACAGTTTACTGTAGGTCTCTTTTTTATACAATCTCATATGAGGTTATCATGCACAAGAGTGTTAAAAAGATATTTCTTAAAAAAAAAAAAAAAAAAAAAAGAGCTGTATCAGCATTAATAGGAATAATTTTTTTACACAACTGTCTTGCAACTTAAAATATATATATATATATATACATATTTACTAGCACATTTTATAATCCTTCAAAATTTTTGAAGGCAGTGTAAGAATATAGTGCTAGAAGATTATACAAAATTTTTGAATCACCTTTAAGGCAACTGGAAAAATATCATATATTCGAATGTCGTGTATAAAATCAATAAAGGATAAGATATTCTTTTTTTTTTTTAACTATCACCAACTGACAAAGGTCAGAGATAATCAAAAAAATTATATTGCATAGTTATAGGAAGTTACAAAATAACATTTAACACAATAAAATTAATAATTTTTTCTTGAAAACAACCATTGTACAATTTATAACAGAGCAGTAAGTAATTGAGATTGCATTGTTATTTTAAAGTTTTATGCTGTACATTAAAAGCCAAATCTGAATTTTTTATTATTCCAAATTTCACAATCATGGTTAACAGTTAGCTAAGCAATAATTGTTAAATTGTCAGTCTATGAATTTTCTATATTGCTCTTTGCATGTAGGTTGTCCAATAAAAAAGTTTCTTATGTTACAATATTCTTATTTGATATTATTTTTCCACAAACTCTACATGTCTAGATAATTGCAAAGTAGTATAAAGTAATAGTAGATAAAGATTTATCTTCTACTACTTTGCGACATAACTGCCATGCCCATTTAGGTATTGGTTAATGTTACACCAACTTATCAAAGAATTGTGCAAAAAATTACAGGCTCAGACTTTGCAACACCCATAACCTTTACACGGGGACTCGGACAGCATCTGTCCGAGAATACATGCAAACTTGGATAGATGCTGTCTGAGCAGTTTGAATTTCTTCTAAAGTTCACTAATACCAATCTTCCAACTCATTCATCAAAGCATTTTAATAAATGGAAATTGCTACTAAATCTGGGCTGGACAGCTCCACAGCTAGAAAAATATTTTGGGAGTGGTTTCAGTTTTGAATTAGCAATATAATGTAGTATTTTACAATGGCTTGATTTAATAAAAGGGGAAAATAATTCCCTAAGAATTAAATCATTTTGCTGATTTTTCGAAAAACTAATATATGCCTTTCTAGTTTATCTATTACCTCATTGATATTAATCATTCCAGGTTAATGAAACATAGTTATGTAGCTATAAAGGAAGAGCTACACAAAGACGTATCACCTTTATTAAAAATCAAAATGTAACTTTTTTTAATGTTAAAATGTTTTAATTGCACATATTTAAAATATAATTTAAAATTAAAACACAAACACTCAATTATTTAATTAAAAGCTAAGTTTAATATTTTTTAACAAAGCACTGCTAAATTAAATAGAGTGATTCAAAAGTAACATAAAAAGTGAAAATTCAATAAATTGAAAAGCATAGGCAGTAACACAATGTGGTTTTCATAGAAATAAACAAAAAGTCTTTAACTACCAGAAAAGTTACATTAGCCACAAATAAATGACACTTCAGTTGAGAAAGTAGTGTTTACAGTGGCACACACAGAAGCCCAATTTGTATACACAGCAGCTAGGATTACAAATCATGAATTGGTGGCTGTCATTAATAAGAATTATCATCACATGTTGTATGACACTCTGCACAGCAATAAAGAGGATTTGTGCTATAATTTCTGTCATACGTGACAGGAAAATATTGCTCTTCTTGTCACCGTATGAGGTATGTCCATTTGTTTCTTTCCTTTATTTACTTTTTATAGAAATACATTTTTACTACAATATTCTTTATCTAAAGCATCATTTATTTAAACCATATATGCTTTTACATACCTTTGTTTCTTTTTCAAACCTTTTTATTCCATATCATTATTCTACCTCTTATTCGTTTATTCAGTTTTGATATCGCACATGTCTCCAGCTCTGCCTGTTACGATCTTTGCCACAACTCTTTCACTTGAATAACACAGTTTAATCATCCGCTAAGTCCTTATCTGCTGCACATCGGTTGTGCATTCTCTCACCACATTGTCATTTCTTCCAGGCCAGTACAACAGTGGTGTGATACTTTGCGTAGTGGGCATGTTTTTGTATATCTGTATTGAATAAAATGTTATCCTTTTCCCTTACCCATCAGTCTCGATTTTCGTTCTGTCTTGTGTCTTATCTCATTATTGTTCTGTTTTGTTTTTACGCTCTATTGTAACTAACCTAAGTAGCAATGTCATCTTAATGAAATGGTGTTTGGATATGTTTTAAGTTAATCTGTTTTTCTTGAAATGTTCTGAAGTCATGTGTAGAAACTGAAATTTGCTTTTCTTCTTACGAGTATGCTGTATTTCATTAATCGTCAACAGACTTGTTCATAGTTCTTTAAATAGATTCCATGACTGTATAGTTTTTGAGGAATCGCATAATGGTGGTTATCCTTGAAGCATTGTACTTCTGAAGAGATGAACCATATGTCATCTTATAACAAGTTCTGGTTCGATGTTTTTCCAGAAGATGTGTTTATATTTGTCTTTCCATTTGGCATAAACATTTATCTAGTAAAGCTCCTTTTTCATTGAAATCTTGTATCCCCATTGTCATATTTTATTCCTGCATATTTCTTCAGGTAATTAACAGACCTCAATACTCCCTCTTTAGTTATCAAACTTGATAACAAGTTTTATTGAAATAATTGTTTTGCTTTGGACCATTGAAATTCTATACTTGCTTTACAATAGATAGCATTTTTAGTTTTACCCCAATATTTGTTGTGAAGCCTATGTACGTTATAATGAAGTATATATATATATTATATATATATATACATATATCTGTTTCTTAATGGCTGTTCTACTAGTAAGCAACTAATGTTAATATCTTTTTTAGTTATCCTTTTAATTATTTAGTTTGTTCTTAATGTTTTAATAAATATGTTTGGTTTTAAACTTTTGTCTTTCTTTCTATTATATGTTTATTACCGTTTATATTTAGCAGTTAATCAATACAGAGTTTTATTTTTTGTAGATTTTTCTTTTCATTGGTTTAGGGACATTCAGCCATATTACGTTTTTTACTGCATTCCTCATCTCTGATAACTTAATATATTTCTTAAAAGCCTAAACTTAAATTTAATTCTGTCAATATGACAGTTTAAATAGCAACAGACAGTAACACAAAGGATGCTAAAGTGTTAATTGTTAGTGACAGATGTAATTATTCTGGGAATAAAATTTTTCTTTATTAAAAAATCCTGTTCCTTTATGTGTAAACCGCTACTTTCTTTACTTTTTGAATAGAAAATATTGAATTTCTACTTTTCAGCTACTTTTGGATCATCTAATGGGAAATTATGATTGCAATATAAAATGTTTGCAAAACCTTTCAAAACAATCAAGCACAAATTAAGTGTATCCCTATACATACACAGTTTTATTAAAAAATCATGTTATTAATATTACTATGAACCATTATTTCATTTTAATGCATTTTTAATGTTCCTTGAAAGAAGATTAATATTTTATAAATAGCCTTAAACAATTAAGAGCAAAACTTTCCTGGTTTATACAAGAAAAATACTTAAGGATAAAAATGATTTGTATACAATCACATGCTGATTCATGTTTAATATGAGACAAATAATCTTACTTGATGGATTTGATAAAATAATATAAAAAGTCAATTAATATAGCAAACTAAAATTTTGACTATGCATCGTTTTCAATATGCAATTATTTTGCTTTTCTAAGTGAATTTAAAAAAAGGTTAATTCTTCAGATGAATTTTATAAGATTGTCTTTTTACAGTATAATGATAAGTGAGCTCAATTTTTCTATGTATATTATCAGGGGTCGATGCAGGTTTTTATTCTTGGGGCCCATTTTGTGAAAAGTAAAGGTTATTTTTGTGAAATTTATTATATTTTTGTGAAAAATAACATTTTGCAACAAAAGTTGAAATTCAGTTAATCAAATTCGAACCAAGCACTTTTTAAACAAAAACTTTTTTTAATCCTTTTTGCAGAAATTTTCCTCTCTGGTGAACTTGTTTGTTTAAAAATTACACATTTTAAAACATCACAAAATAATAAATAAATAATAAATAGTAAGTTTTTATGGAATAGAATTTTGTGAAGGGGTCCATTTTATCAATTTGATTTTTGTGAAGGGACCCATTTTATCAAATTGATTTTTGTGAAGGGACCCATTTTATTAAATAGATTTTTGTGAAGGGTTCCTAAGTAGGCCCCAAATTTTTCCTGGATCGACCCCTGATTATCAAAAATAACAAAATTTGCACCACATACAAAGTATTTAACATCAAACATACAAAAACCAAATTCTCATTAATAAATTATTAATAATTTTTTTATGCAATTAGGATTATGAGATGTTGGATTAATGGTCAGGTAAAATAAAAATTTGTAACTTTTTCTTTTCTTATTTCAGCATGTGGCACTTAAATGAATTATATTTCTAAATCAAAATGTCATAAAATTAATGGCTGATTACAATACACAGAAAAACCACACTCTCGATTTTTGTGTTTAGTATAAACCAGTATTTTATATAAGCAGCATACTGCAATATTTTTTATGTAAAAGTTTGTGTTGTTAGATATTGTTTTTGAATTTTGGATGCACATACATAAAAAGGTTCAACTTCTCTGCTCTGTGATAATGTATAGCATATCAAACAGTTTAAAGGCAGATAGAAAATGAACTTATTTAACTTCTGTTGTGCATAATTAAAAAAAGCTACTTTCAATACAAATATCTACAGTTTATTCCTGTTGATATAAAATCTAAACAATCTGGTTTTGGACATAACTTATTTTTAACAGAAAAGAAATTTCCAGCCTCAAAAAATTCTACAATTTCTACATTTATTACAAAAAGAAAAAAAAAATTCTGAAGAAACATGAAAAAAAAAACAGGGGCTTACAGGGTAGGTCTCTTTATAGCCCATACTCAAAATATTTTGAAAAAAAAAAATGCCAATGAAACTACTCATGTACATTATAAAGGATCAGTCAAATTTAGCTGCAGAATTCCAGTAGAAAGTCTGTAAAATAATAAAATACTTTAGAGTAATTGGTGCAAAAACATGTGATTTGGCAAGCGACACTTTTCCTTGCTAAATGCAAGCGATTTTAATACATTTGGAAATTGTTTGTTAAATGAGTGTTTTAATACACAGTACTTAATGAATTTAAACAATGAAATAGTTTATTATTATTTCTATTATAAGCTTACATAATATATACAAGTTGCTGTAGTTATTTAATTTTACACGATTTCACCAGCTAAAGAAGTTTTAGGTGTATTTTAAAAATAATTGCCAGATTAGTATTGAATAGATTGTTGTTTCTATGGCAACAATACTGTTTTCTTTTGTCTCCGACACTAGCAATATTGAAGTTGAATTGAAAGTGCTCAGAATCAGACCTTAATTTTGAGTTTGAAACAATTTTAATCAAATTGAATTTTGTTCTAAACTATACAATACGATCATTAAATTTTGTTATATATACATATAAATGTACAATAGTTATAAAATTGTATTTATTTAATTGAAACTCACTTAAACTAATGCAGTATGAAGAGTAGAAAAAGCTTTTCCTTAAAGAGCATTTATCATAAAAGCATATTTAAAAAATTTTCACTGTGTCGCCAACCAACAATAAATTGCCAAAAAAGTGAAATTTTCATTATTTTTTTTACAGACGCTATATCGAAGTTCAGCAGGAAATTTTTTCATAAACATATATATATCCTAATGACAAGAATATTCTATAATTCTTTTTAAAAAAATTCCGAGGATGTGCTTATGGAAACCTTCCTTGTTAGTGCAACTGGTATAAAAAAAAATAACTATGCCTAATAAAAGATCAAAACTTACTTGTGATTCATGAGGCTTCCATCCTATCAAGTAAATAATTTGAAAAGTAGCTGGAATAGTTTTATCTTCATTTCCATACATTTCTGAAATATTAACAACAGTTTTATTCAACTCTCATATATCCCATAAAACTTTATAACATATTTATTGCAATCTAATAGTTAGGTACATGCAGGGTTGTAGTGGGTACCCGCTTAGGCTGTTTTTTTAAAACCCGGATATTTTTTTTTACAACCCTAAGGGTTGTCGTGGGTAGCTGCTTGGGTACCCACCCAGTTACCTGCCTGGGCTGTTTTTTTTAAACCCGGATTTTTTTTTTTACAACCCTAAGGGTTGTCGTGGGTAGCTGCATGGGTATCCGCCCAGCTACCTGCCTGGGCTGTTTTTTTTTTAAACCCGGGTTTTTTACAACCCTGGGTACATGCATAAATTCTTTTCTGGTGTGCATATCACATACTAATTTTAAATCATTAAAATTAAAACAATTTTCAAATATTAAATGATAATAAAAGAGTACAATATTCTGTTTTATGACTGTGCATAATTCTGATGCTTTAATTGTAAAGTTATTTCTAATAAGAAGGTATTTTTATATTTATTTAATTTTTTTAACTTTTCATATTTTGACTAGATCAATCTCCATTTTTATAGTCATAGTAAGTTTAAACTACAATTAACTTCATCATGACAAGCAGCACTGCTCAAAAACCCTTGAATTTGAACGTTTTTAACAGAAAATTTTGTTTTTGTTAATCACAACATTTCATTGATTAAATAAAGTAAAATTTTCAAAATAAAAAAAGTGATGTACTGGACACTGTCATGAACAAGTTACAGATACTAATTGACATAATATTAAGAGAAAGAATATAGTAGAATATTTTTATAATAACAGAAATATGAAGAAGTATTAGAAGAATTTAAGTATTTGACACATAGATACTTACAAATCATGCAGGGAAAGGTAACAAATCTAATGAAAAGAAGGAAAACAATCTCAGGAAAATGATGGATTAAAAAGAATAAATTCTTAGTGACTTAATGAGAAACATGGATTATAAAACTTTCAAATAGTGCTGTTTAAAAACTGTTTAAAAAGTTGAAATTATTAAGAATTTTAATATTCTGAAGGTTTTTCCTCTAATTAAAAAAGTCTAGTTTCATTTTCAAAAAACAAAATGTCAATACCTTGAACAATTCAGGTGTGCTTACACAGATTAAAAAAAAATGTTTCCAGAGAAATGCGATTAAAGTTTTCTATCAGTCTTTTTGTCAGCATGACACTAGACCAGCCATGCGGGTCGCATGTGGCCCGGTGACCTTTTATGTGCGGCCCGAGACACACAATCATTAATCCATATTTATAAAAGAGAAGAAAGGTATTTAACAGATATATTTTAATGAGAAGACAAAATCTTCCCAATCATTTATAATTTAAAAGTACGTCATTTGCTTAGTGAAGGCCTCCTTACATAGTCCTATTTGCATGACAGATATGTATATATTGTTTAATCTCCCCCACTAATGAAATATTATTTCAAATTAACTAAATTTTAGCTATATATTTTCACATTTTAAAAATATATGAAGCTTTTGTATTGAGCAAAGTTGGATTTAACAGCAAATATTCTCATTAAAAAAAATCATTAAAAAATCATTAAAAAAAATCTGATATTTTTTTTCTTTTGTGATTTTTAGAATTTAGAAATTTTGTAGTATTTTATTATCTTGTTTTATACTTATTATATAAAAAGTACGAGCAGGCAGGACCGAGCTATGCTCGGTCAAAATTAACCTTGAGTTCAAATATCATGACCCATAACCAAAATGACCCACTAATCAAAATTTCTTGAACATGTAACCTAGCCCAATAGTCTTCTAGTGCCCGAAAACCATGAGATGCAAAATTTATTCAAAATCGTTAGAGCCTTTTTCAGATAAAATTAACTTGAGCTGCGTTGACCCAATAATCAAAAGTTCTCGAACATGTGACCCAGCCCAATAGTCTTCTCGTGCCCAAAAACAGTAGGATGCAAAATTTAGTCAAAATCGTTTAAACCATTTTTTAGATACAATTACCTTGACCCTGACCCATGGTGACCCAAAATGACCCACTAATCAAATTTTCTCGATGGTTTTCTGGTGCCCCAAAACAATAGGATACAAAATTTCGTCAATCGTTAGAGCCATTTTTAAAATAAAATTTGCATATATATATATATATATATATATATGTAATAATAAAAAATTTTCGCCCTATTTCTTTAGTTAAATTATTCCAAATTCTTCAATTCTTTTTTCCCTCTCTTTTTAAAATATCTCTTAAATCTATTTTGTATTTTATTCCATAACTTAATCAAAATATTCTGTTATTTATCATTCTAAAAATCTTAATCTGTTAAAAGCTACACGTATTTATTAAAACCTTATTCTCTTAAATTGCAACACTGCCTCTAAACGCACCTGCCTAATTTCTTCTTTTGAGACATTTAATTTTATTCTTTGGAACTTTTGTAATACCATTTTTATTTCTATTTAATTCATTCGGCATCCCATGATTCCAAGCGGTTTTCACGCCCAAAGGCCTTTTTACCTTTTTAATTTGCCGCTTCTGTTAAAGAGTTTTAATCATACGTCAGAGACACGTCTTCGTGGCCTCATTTTTTCATCCATTAGCGAGAAAGCTCCGCCTTCTTTATCCCCCTAGCGCCCTCCGAACATGGATGCGAGTGGACCAGCTTGTTCGCGCGTTTTGTACCTTTGGGCCAAATTTTGAAGTACTTATACGGTTACACTGGCTTCGGAGACAGAATTTACACGAATTAGTGGTTGTCATCTAATTGCCGTCACTGGGGAGTCTACACTAATGCATCGGTAGGATGTTCTTAAAGTTCTGCTAATTCTTCAATATGTTCAAATGTGTTCAGTTTTAATGAAGCGAAAGTTGGTGGAGTTGCTTTCATCTATGTGATCACAATAAAGCCACTGCTCATCTATTAAGTTATTAAGTCTTCTTTTTAATGTTTTTGGGAAATTTCTTCTGGATTTCACTGCCTCTGCTCAATTTTTACGACTGCAAATACACTCGATTTCCGATGTGATATACTTCGAGATTTGTCTTCATGGTGAGCGACTCGAAGTGATGCCCTGTCCGGGTGTCATGACTACATTTCAACGATCTCGACTGCGGCTACCTCGATATGATTATCAGGTAATTTTAGTGGTTTCGGACTGAGATGTTCCGATTGTCTGGTGGAAAGAACGTTCAAGTCGACAGCAATAGCGATCGTCTATAATGTGCCAATTTTCGACAGGAATGTAGCAAAAAAGCCGGTCAGGATAACTGATGACCTGTGTAATAAAAACATTTTGGAGACTTCCCAGTGATATTGGAGAACAACTACCGATTAGTTGTCAAATTATCACTCATAAGTGTTTATAAATTTATCCCAGAAGTGACGTCTGTAAGTTAAATTATTCTTTTATTTTTATTGATTTCTTATTTTATTGATTTGTTATTATTGGCTTATATAGAACAAAAATTGTTCTTAGAATACTTTAGAAGAATTTTGTTCCTTTTATCCTGAACATTTAGAACTTACGAAATTTAATATTTATTCGTATGTATTGTTAAAAAATTAATTTTATTTGGTTAAGCTCACAAATATTACTGAAAGTTTTGAACTGCTCTGATATTTATTCCTATATTACTTCATTTTACAAGAGTAACTTCATTTTATGTTCTTATTTTATCATTTAATTATAGTCCCTTTTCATTCGGTGATATTTATTCATAGGAAATAATTTCTATTTATTGAAAAAATATATGAGTAATCTCTTTTCAAGTAACATGTATTGGAACATATTCTATGCCATTCTAAAAATGCATAAAAATTTATTAGATTATCTGAAATTACAGCTTCACTGATTGCATAATAATCGCAAAAATAGCTTTTGAAGTTTCTTAATGTGGAAAAAAAAAAAAAAAAAAAAAAAAAAATGTGTTATCTCAAAAGAAAGTTGAGTAACATTGAAAGGGTAAAATTATTGTGCAGTTAATTTATTTGTTTATTTTATTACTTTTGTTTTTTGATGCTATATTCTGAGAGTACAATTCAAGAGCCAAAAAAATTGTTCTTACGAAATAATGATACTTATTTTAAAAAGGTGTTTTATTTATTTCATTCTAAATTGTGATATTCATATATAGTGGATCTATTTATAGAAAGATTATAGTAGTAGTTTACATTTACTATTTAAGTGAAATGAATTTTAATATGAATTGGACTTTTTTACTGTTGAATATTATTTAGTTTGTTATTTAAATTATTAAGAGTTAGATATTTACAGTTGTTGTTAAGTTAAAGAATTCTTTATACATTGTTATTTTTTTTTACATGTTATTAAAGTCAGGGTTCGTTAAAGTTATTGTTGAAAGTAAAGGTACTCAAACCAAAATGGCTGAAAAAGAGCTTAATGTTATTATTTTTGACCCAGAAAGTGGGATGAATGTTGTGTCTTGGCTTAGACACTTTGAAGGATCAGCCCCTCCAGATAAAAAAGAGTGGAAGATCAACAATATTTCCAAATATTTGAAGGGCGAAGCATTAAAAGTGTATGTTAATGAATGTCTAGATTGTAAAGAGTATGAAAAAATTGCTGAGATCTTAACTGAAAAATTTCTGAAAGTAACAGTCCCCCGTTTTTCTGATTTCGCCTCGCTGAAATTGCATGACCTAAACAACTTAGAAAATTATTTCCGTCAGAAAATAGAGATAGGTCGACAACTTAAACTATGTGAAACTATTATTTTACAAGGATTGACAGATGGCTTAAAACCTGAATACCAGAACTATTTAATAGTAAATCCTCCTGAATCTACTACCGATTGGTATAGATTAGTTAAACAACTTGTTGTTATTCCATCTCATTCTAGCAGTAACAATAATAGTAATGTTAGAAATATGTCTCAAAATTCCAGACCTTTTTCTCAACCAATTAATTCACCTAGACATTGGATTCGCCCTCAACCTAATTACAGGAATCCAAATTTCCAAGCAGCAACTAATTTTAACCCTTCAACGTCCAGGTTCGTTAGTCCCAGATTGCCTGTCAATCATTATCAAAGAAGGCTTCCTAGTCGACCATGTCGAATGTGTTTCAATAGAGGTATCCAAAATGCTTATCACTGGGAGAGGGATTGTGTATTCAATGTTAGGCCTCTGCAATATTCTGCACCCCCTCTTAGTCAACCACAACCATCTACTGATAATATATGACAGTTAATTGTATCAGGATATATAAATAACAGGGAACTACCTTGTGTGATTGACTCTGGCTCAACCATAAGTATTTTGCCTTTTAAATTTGTTAAATTCTTAAATGCTAAAGTTATAAATATTCCACCTGTTATTATTGGCCAAGCCAAAGGAACTGTTGTAATAGATAAAGCTTGTAATTTATTGTTTAAATTAGGTAATGTGCAACAAAATATTAGATTTTTGATATGTAATACAAATTTAGATTATGCTATACTAGGTTTAAAAGAATGCTGTAAGTTTAATTTAATTATTGACTGTGCTACATGTAGAGTATTACAAGGAGACCTTGTTTTAAATGAATCTAAGAACATATCCAGTGATAAATTAAGGTTACTTCATTTTAATGTTAACTATGATTATCAGAGAGTGCAACCCGATTATCGAAAGATCATATCTCCTCAATCCTTTGTTCCATCTAATGTTGATAATTCTAAATTAATTGGGGAAATAAATTCTATAGAAAATGAAACTTTAAGGGAAAGTATAAGGGATTATTTAGATATATTTTCTAAAAATAAATTTGATGTCGGGAAAATTAATATCGAACCGCAACGTATTTTTCTTAATTCTGACCTACCAATATCTCTGAGGCCATACAGAACTTCCCCTTTAGAAGAAAAAGAGATTTCGGATCAAATTCATTCACTATTAGATGCTGGTTTAATTAAAGAGAGCAATAGTCCCTATTCTGCCCCTGTTACATTAGTAATGAAAAGAGAAGAAGGTAAAAAAACTAGATTATGTGTTGACTATAGAAAATTAAATGCAATAATGAAAAATGACGCAGAACCCCTACCTCGTATCGATGGAATTTTAGATAAACTGAGTAGTGCGCAGTATTTTTCAACTTTAGATTTAGCCTCTGGCTACTGGCACATACCCATACATCCATCCGATACTGAAAAATTGGCTTTTGCTACCAACTTTGGGCTCTTTGAATGGTTAGTTCTGCCCTTCGGGATTAAATTAGGCCCCCCGATATTTAATAGAACCCTTAGAAGAATACTTACTAAATACAAAATAGACTTTGCTTGCCATTATTTTGATGATATCATTATTTTTTCTTCCTCATTAGAAGAACATATGCAACATTTAAACCAAATATTTGAATTATGTAGACGCAAAAACATTAAACTTAAACTCTCTAAATGCAATTTTGTCCAAAATAAAATTAACTTCTTAGGATATACCATCCAGAATGGCACATTAACTCCTGCTAATGCTAATATTGAAGTAATAAAAAAACTAAAACCCCCTTCAAATGTAAAGGAACTTCAGAGATTCTTAGGATCTATCAATGTTTATCACAAGTTTATAGATAAATATGCCGAAATTTGAGTCCCTCTTAACAGATTACTCAGAAAAAATACACTATGGGAATGGAATACAGATTGTCAAAATTCTTTTCAAAAATTAAAAGATGCCTTAATAGCCAAACCTATCTTAAAAATTTATGACCCTAAGTTACCCCTCCATATGTTTGTTGATGCCTCACAGGTGGCAGTAGGTGCAGTCTTAAAACAACCTGATAGTAATAATTTTTTACATCCAATTGCTTATTACTCTAGAGGATTGAGAAGTTATGAGAAGAATTATTTTATTACCGAGTTAGAGTGTCTTGCCATCATTGACACCTTAGACAAATTCTATCATTATTTTCATGGTGTAAAATTTACCATTCATACTGATCATGCATCTCTTGTATGGTTAAAAAATACTAAACATTTGAGAGGCAGGTTATTTAGATGGTCTTTGAAGTTGAGCATGTTTGAATATAATATAGTTTACGAAAAGGGATCCACAAATGTCGAAGCCGACATGTTGTCGAGAAACCCAGTTTCACATTTTATTCAACCACTTACTTTTCTTCTGGACGTTAAAGAAATTATAGAGAGGCAGGAAAAAGATAATGTGTGTGGTAAAAATTATCTAAAGGAAAATGGACTTATGATAGTAAAAAAGAAAGGTTTTAGAAAAATAGTAGTCCCCATGTCTTTAAGGAGAAAAATACTAAATGTTGCTCATGAAAAATTTGGTCATCCTGGTATCCAAAAAATGTTAAATTTAATCTCCCCTAATTATTATTGGCCTGACATGATGCAAGATATAACCAATTTTGTAAAACATTGTGATATTTGTCAAAAGAATAAAAAACCCAGACAGAAAAAATTTGGCTTATTACAAGCTATGCACACCACAGATCAACCTTTTGAATGTCTTTCTATTGATACTGTGGGAGGATTCAATTATTATAACTCCAACAAAAAATATCTACACATCATCATCGACCATGCTACTAGATATGTTTGGGCTTTCCCCTCAAAAAGTGTTACCACAGAAACTTATACTAATTGTCTAAACCAAGTTTTTAATATTCAAACACCACAACAATTATTCTGTTTTAATAAAATTCTTAATGTCCAGACCCATCAAAAAGTGTTAAGTGATAGAAATGCAGCCTTTACTTCATCTAGATTTAAAAAATTTCTGCGAAACCACAATATTAAGCAACGTTTAACCACATCACATCATCCTCAAACGAATGGCAAATGTGAGAGAGCGAACCAGACAATAGTTACTAGATTGAAGTGTAAAGTCAATTCTACCAACTCCAAAATTCCTTGGACAAAAATTTTGACAGAAGTAGTTAATGAGTATAACAATACCCCTCATTCTATCACTAAATTCCCTCCTGCTTACTTACTTTTTGGCCAATTACCCTATGATTCTCCTCTTCAACAAAATTATTACCCTCCTGTTCAAGAAGCCCTTAAACTTGCTAAAAAACGCACTGATGAATTCTATTGGAGAAGTAAAAAATATTATGATCGAAATTATCTAGAACCAAAATTTGAGATTGGAGATCTTGTAATTTATGAAGAGTTCCAATATCCTAATACCAGAAAACTTTCACAAGTCTTTAGTGGTCCTTATCAAATCCTTAATAAGTTATCTGATGTCAATTTTGAAATTGATAGACAAATTCAAAATAAACCTACTGAAATAGTACATGTATCAAAATTACGCCCTTATTATCCTCCTGATCAATTAAAATTATCCCATGAGAACCAACAACAAACTAATGTTAAATTTATAGTTTCGTCTTGATTTTAATATAATCCAAAAATAAACGAAATAAAATAAATTAATAATTAACTAATCAATTCTCTTCTGTATAACCGTGGTGTTCTTGATTGTGCACACGAGAGTGTCACTGTTGAAGTTTCCACTTGACTCAACTTTTTATGCTGGCGTAATTTAGTTGATTTAAGTTAGGAGTTTCTGATACTGAATTGGATTAGATTAGAATAATAAATTAAACAGTATTAACTAAACTAATAAAATAAACTGGATTAAATTATATCTTAAACTAATCAAATATGATATCTTAATACTAATTGAGAATTGTCCAACCTTTCTTAATATGCTACAAGGTCCCATTTTTTCATTTCACAACTTATGTTTTCTTGTTTGACTGAAAGCAAGATAGTTACATAACCATCATCTACACAATAATGATTGTTTTCACGAATTTTTCTTATTTATTCCTTTTTTTGTATTATGTATTTTATTGAGTATATTTCATACCTCATTCACTACTATATGGATGAGATATAAATTATATACTTAAGAAAGTAATTAAAGAAAGAGTGTGATATTTTTGAATTATAATGCTTGTTATTGCTGAACTTATTGTTGAATATTATTATTATTAGTTATACTATTTATAATTTGATATTGAGATTAAATATTACTTGAATTTGAATACTACTTGAATTTGAATATGTTGAGATATATAAATTTTTACTTCTAGAAGTAAACAAGTAATAAAGTAGTAAAGGTAATGGAAGTTATAAAGGTAATAATGGTAATAGTAATTTTGATGTTGAGTAAAAAACTCTTACTGCTTACATTACCTACTTGCCTTTTTAGGTAATTACCATTTGTCAGACAAACTATACCATAACAAAATACTCATTTCTCTTAAGTTTTTCTTAGCATTCCATTCAGGACTGAGTTTTTCAGACAAACATAAGTTTAATATTTGAAAATTAACTTATGATTATTGTTATTGTTAAGTATTCTTATTTTAAAATTTTTATTGTTGATATTCTTCTTCTTCTTATTATTATTATTATTATTGTATTATTGTGTTTTATTGTTGTTAATATTAATCTTAGTACTATTTTCGAGTTGTTGCTAGTAAATATAAAGCATTCAGATGAACTTTAATTCTGAAATAGACTTTCATAAGGAAGATCAGTAAGATCTAAAATTTGAAGGATTTTTCTCTTTCAATTTGTAAACTGTTCAGTTTGTGAGGTATGCAAATAACTTTTTTGGATGGACTATCACTCAGACGAGAACTGAACGACAAATTAAGCAACAATTCTACAAGCAATTTGCAACAAATTTTGTAAGATGATACTCTGGAAGTATGTTATCTATTATTTTAAAGTGTTACAAATCTTTTCTTATTAGCCACCCACAGGGAGGCTTATTCTTTCAATCTCTATCATTTTTCATGTTTATGAAAAGTCACAGCAATCCATCGTTGCCACAGGTTAATCTCGGAAAATGAAACATTTGAAGTTACTGAAAAAATTAATAGCTCAAAAAGTATCTGTCACAAAATTGTTAGGCAAACTGCGTTAGAAAGGAAAAAAATTGTTTTATTTCTTGATGTAAATTTCAAATCGAATGATTATGCCGTTTTTCAAATAATGAATTTCAAAAACTACCAAACTTCACAATGAAGTACCATAATGAAACCTTCACGCATAAAAAGATAATGACAACGGTTGTTGCTTTCGGCCAAGAATGGACCAAACGATGTTCGCATTTTACTATTTTAACCGTTTTTAACGAAATTCTGTAACTTTAGAAGAATTTTTCTTTCAATAGGCAATAGAAATGCATAAAATCGTTACAAAAATGTGAAAATTACAAAAAAGGATAGATGCAAATTATCAGATATGAAAAATAAAAAAGAAATTTGGCACTTTCGTGTTATAGCAGCCATCAAGCATGAAATATTTTTGTTTCTGTTTTATTAATACACTAGCCGCCACTGGCGACCAGTTTGGTCGCCCTTAAATGTATGTTAAGCATTGTAACAAATTATTTTTATTTATAATTTATTTTTTTCCTTAATCCTTCGCCAAACCGGAAAAATCTAATAGACAAATCAAGAACTTTTGCGATCGTGGTAGCATTTCGCATATTTTTTGTTGTTATGTATTTCATCTTTCTTGACAAAAACCGCTTAACCCACTTTATAATAAATTAATCATTGTGTGTGTTTTTTTAATATAAAATAAACTATTTCATAATAAAATAAAAGTATATGCTGTTTTAGTAATCTCTAATAGGTACCTGAAAATGGGATTTTCTCGCCAAAATGGCGCAAAACAAAAATTCCGCCAACCCTGGTGCGTCCGTGACAGCTGTTCCAATTTAAAATACATGACGTTCATATTTTTCTTTAAAATAGAAAATAGATAAATAAGAAATATTATCATAAATCAAAACATTTGATTTCAAAATTAAAATATCGTTTCTAATTAATACACACGAAAAATAAAAGCTGACAATTTGTTTCGAAATTTGATCCATTAAATATTATTACATGAGTTCAACCACGGAGTTCAACTTACATCAAGAAAAGATCCGAAGGAAGTTGAGTTGTATGGAACAGAATTATGGTAAACTTTGACTGTCTCACTGGTGCTGATTATTTTTTTTTTACACCAGGCAGCGGTCCAAAAATTCATGGTTTAATATTTTAAACGTTCACAACGAATGAATCTTTTTTTTTGTTGTTGTTGTTTACTTTCATGGATAGAGAATTTGAACAGCGAACCTAATAGAAACTGAAGTTATTGCAGAATGTATACATAATTGAACGTAAGTCATCTCTCAAATATTAATTTATTTTGAACGATCTTTCTAAAAATGTAACTTTTATGCAGTTTTATTAGAAAAAATAATTTTGAATAAAAATGGCTGCCTGGCATATGAAAAAGTGAAGCGACATCCCGGAACTGTTGAGGACAGTCACATGACATACGGTTTTATTATAGAGACTAGCCGCCACTGGCGACCAGTTTGGTCTCCCTTAAATGTATGTTAAACATTGCAACACGTTACATTTATTCATAATTTAATTTTCCCTTAATTATTCGCCAAATCAGAATATTCTAATAGACAAGTCATGAACTTTTGCGATCATGGTAGCATTTCGCATATTTTTTGGCCACAGGTGTCACATACGCACGTTGGCGCGATTTTCCCCCCCGCGAATTTGGCGAAATTTTTTTTATGGAAATTGTTGTTTATTTACTTTTATTTATTTTTAGTTCTATAAATTATTTTTGATATGTATATCAATATTTATTTACATCAAACTATCATTTATTTATTTTTATTTCCTTTTTTAATTATGAGTATTTTTGTTAGCCGGGAGCAGATGATAAATCGCCAAATATTGTTCCCATCACCATCATTCATACTACATTAATTTAATTTTAAATTATAAACCTGTCACTCATTTCATTTAAAATAATTAACTTTAATCCGAAATCTTATATTACATAAATTTAAAATACTTCACACTTTTCATTTAAATAGAAAAAAAAAAAAAAGAAATAATATCATAAATCAAAACATTTGATTTCAAAGTCGAAGTATTGTTTCTAATTTGTACACGCGATAAATAAAAGCTGTATTAGTGATTTTAAAAATGCTAAAAATTTTATTCATTAAATATTATTACATGAGTTCAATTTACGTCAAGAAAAGGTCCAGAAGGAAGTTGAGTTGTATAGCACATAATTATGGTAAACTTTGATTGTCTCACTGGTGCGAATTATTTTTTTGACGCGAGGCAGCGGTCCAAAAATTCATTCGCGCAGAACTTGCTTTGCGAATGATTATCTCCATGATTTAATATTTTAAATGTTGACGACGAATCAATCTTTTTTGTTGTTGTTTACTTTCATGAATAGAGAATTTGAACTGTGAACCTAATTTTGACTGAAGTTATTGCAGAATATTTACATAATTGAACGTAAGTCACCTCTCAAATATTAATTTATTTTGAACGATCTTTCTTAAAATGTAACTTTTATGCAGTTTTATTCGAAAAAATAATTTTGTATACAAATGGCCGCCTGGCATATGAAAAAGTGAAACGGCCATCCCGGAACTGTTGATGACAGTCACATGACTTACGCTTTTATTTTAGAGGATTGTAAATTTGGTACTTTCGAGTTATAGCGGCTTCCAAGGATGAACTACCAAGCGGCCAAGATTTATCGCCAAATTATAAAGCATGTATGACATTATAATAATATATGATATATATATATATATATATAACATTTCTGTACGTATGTGGCCAAGTTATAGCCATATATGATGTATATTATATGACATGTGTATATGATGCATATACGACATATAAAACATAAATAATATGTGTATAATGACGTATGTGGCACATATAGGAGTGTTTGGAATATATATATGCGTATATAGGATGCCTATATAAGCTTTGCGATGATCTTGGCGAAATCTTAACTTCAACCTTGGCATAATCATGGGAAAGGTTCAGTAAGACCTTTTTGGTGCTCCCTACAAATGTAAACCCCATGTAAACCCCTTCATGTAACATATCAATAGATAGATCTCGTCAAGCACTATGGTCTGGTCCTTCTCTCCGCCTCTCATTCCCCCCTCCCTTAAGAAACATAGTTCTCTGTTTCAACTCTTTTTAAATTTTAGTTTATCCCATCTTTCTCAGCCCCTTTAAGCCCCACAGAGGACGTAGGCCTCTTCTAAGGGATCCAACGAAGTTAAAATCGTCGAGGCCGATATTTCTAAGAGGGTCCCGAGGCCCTATCTCCCATAGGACCGGAGTTACACCCCCATGGGGGGGACATTCAAGGTGTTCAAACTTCGTCATGTACCATATCAAATGTTTGATCTCATCAAGCACTTTTGTCTGGTTCTACTCTCCCCCTCCTTCTCTTCCCCTCCTTCTCGCCCGTCTCCTGTCAAGAGCACTTTTCTTATTTATTTTTTTCAATTTCTCATATTTATTTTAGTCTTTATCATTTTTCTCTGTTCCTAAATCGGATCTCGTAGAGCAATTGTGTTTTGTATAGCTCCCCCACCACTTTCCAAGATCCAGTCAATTAATGCTAACTCATCATTTGTTAAACAACTTCTCTTAGCTGTATCCATCATAAAAGCTGCTATCATAGAACTTTTCATTACCTTTTTTAGGTTATCTATTAAGTGCTAAAATGCCTTGAACCATTAAAAACAGTTTAAAGTGTGTCATTAAGTCAGCAGATTTGTAAACAACAACTACCTTGCTACGTCTCAGCCCATTGGAGCCACATCTTTATACTATTATATTTATTTAAAATACTTCTAGTCACCGAATCTTTTTAAAACTTGGTGTGTTCGTGCCTAATATGTTCCGCCAGCCTCACAAAAAATCTTAGAGCGCTAACTAAATTCTAAAGTGGAGAAGCTGGCTTATGCTAACAAACACTTTTTTTTTGACGAGTTAGATTTGGCTGAAAAAATCTCAACGATAAAAGCCGTGGGTGGCCAATCTATATTCTGTCGTAAGGTAGAATTTTTCCCGCTTGTTTTGTTTAATATTTTCTAAAGCTTTTTATGTCATTGTTAACAAGATTAATATCTTGTAATTGTATTTTTATTAACAACTCCACCAATTCGCGTTATAGTTATTAAATTTAATGTTATTGGGCATTAATGAATAAATTTTGGAAATGTACTTATTTTGACTTCCTCCAGTTGATAAATTGTAATCCAAGTCCGTGTAACATTTCCCTTCAATGAACTTGCAGGTCATATGACCTACCGGTTCATTCGTCTTTTTGGGTGGGGGGATATGTAATAATAAAAAATTTTCGCCCTATTTCTTTAGTTAAATTATTCCAAATTCTTCAATTCTTTTTTCCCTCTCTTTTTAAAATATCTCTTAAATCTATTTTGTATTTTATTCCATAACTTAATCAAAATATTCTGTTATTTATCATTCTAAAAATCTTAATCTGTTAAAAGCTACACGTATTTATTAAAACCTTATTCTCTTAAATTGCAACACTGCCTCTAAACGCACCTGCCTAATTTCTTCTTTTGAGACATTTAATTTTATTCTTTGGAACTTTTGTAATACCATTTTTATTTCTATTTAATTCATTCGGCATCCCATGATTCCAAGCGGTTTTCACGCCCAAAGGCCTTTTTACCTTTTTAATTTGCCGCTTCTGTTAAAGAGTTTTAATCATACGTCAGAGACACGTCTTCGTGGCCTCATTTTTTCATCCATTAGCGAGAAAGCTCCGCCTTCTTTATCCCCCTAGCGCCCTCTGAACATGGATGCGAGTGGACCAGCTTGTTCGCGCGTTTTGTACCTTTGGGCCAAATTTTGAAGTACTTATACGGTTACACTGGCTTCGGAGACAGAATTTACACGAATTAGTGGTTGTCATCTAATTGCCATCACTGGGGAGTCTACACTAATGCATCGGTAGGATGTTCTTAAAGTTCTGCTAATTCTTCAATATGTTCAAATGTGTTCAGTTTTAATGAAGCGAAAGTTGGTGGAGTTGCTTTCATCTATGTGATCACAATAAAGCCACTGCTCATCTATTAAGTTATTAAGTCTTCTTTTTAATGTTTTTGGGAAATTTCTTCTGGATTTCACTGCCTCTGCTCAATTTTTACGACTGCAAATACACTCGATTTCCGATGTGATATACTTCGAGATTTGTCTTCATGGTGAGCGACTCGAAGTGATGCCCTGTCCGAGTGTCATGACTACATTTCAACGATCTCGACTGCGGCTACCTCGATATGATTATCAGGTAATTTTAGTGGTTTCGGACTGAGATGTTCCGATTGTCTGGTGGAAAGAACGTTCAAGTCGACAGCAATAGCGATCGTCTATAATGTGCCAATTTTCGACAGGAATGTAGCAAAAAAGCCGGTCAGGATAACTGATGACCTGTGTAATAAAAACATTTTGGAGACTTCCCAGTGATATTGGAGAACAACTACCGATTAGTTGTCAAATTATCACTCATAAGTGTTTATAAATTTATCCCAGAAGTGACGTCTGTAAGTTAAATTATTCTTTTATTTTTATTGATTTCTTATTTTATTGATTTGTTATTATTGACTTATATAGAACAAAAATTGTTCTTAGAATACTTTAGAAGAATTTTGTTCCTTTTATCCTGAACATTTAGAACTTACGAAATTTAATATTTATTCGTATGTATTGTTAAAAAATTAATTTTATTTGGTTAAGCTCACAAATATTACTGAAAGTTTTGAACTGCTCTGATATTTATTCCTATATTACTTCATAGTGAGTGCCCTGTCCGGATGTCATGACTACATTTCAACGATCTCGACTGCGGCTACCTCGATATGATTATCAGGTAATTTTAGTGGTTTCGGACTGAGATGTTCCGATTGTCTGGTGGAAAGAACGTTCAAGTCGACAGCAATAGCGATCGTCTATAATGTGCCAATTTTCGACAGGAATGTATCATATATATATATATATATATATATATATATACCACACACAAAATTTCATCATATTAGAATATATATATAGTATAGTAAGCTAATTATATTTCATTACACTGCTTTATTATGTTAGTTTGTAATGTTTCTATTTTAACTACATTTTTTTTACATTATTATATAAGGAAAGTGTGCTGTGGCCCACTTAATGAAGCAAACTTATGTTTGCGGCCCGCACTGAAAAAAGGTTGAGTATGGCTGCACTAGACCATTAAACTGGTTGTCACGACTTAAAAATTGGATTTAACAAAGGTTTTGAGGGCATGTTCTAGACACTTTAAGCATATCAAAAATGCATTCATTAAAAAAAATATTCTGGGAGGCATTTATTTTGACTTCAAAATATTAATATAAAAATTGCCATAACGATTTTTTTAATGAAGTTTTTGTATATTTCATTAAATAATTGGCTAAAGAAGATTTCCTGAAATTTTCAAGGCAATCAGCTAAAAATTATAAAAATACCATTGCACATTAGTTTGAATAATAATAAAAAAAGTTTTGTACATAATGATATCTGAAGTATAAAAAATAAATGACATAATGGATATAAGTGGCATATGCAGTTTCTCATTTAATCAAACATTTCTAATTTTTAAGAAATCACATCCATCACAATTAATCATATTAGCAAAACATTTAAATGATGTGACTTTTTTGAAATCATACTAAATATTTAAAACTACAGAAGTAACACACATTACAGTAAAATAAAATTTTATCTAATAAGTTCTACCTCTATAAATTGCAGCAGCAGCAAGCAGAGAATCTCTTTTGATGTGAATTTTACGATTCCACGCTGCATTTGTTTCACCCATACCTATGAAGAAAACGTTTTATAAGTAGTGCCATACTTTGCATCTTAAGAATAGATGGCACATTTAGTTAAAACAAATTTTAAAATTAACTAAACTTGGTTAATATGTATTCTGGCTTAATTAGAATGTGCAATAAATATAAAATGTATTTCAATAGACAGAAATACAGGTGATTAGCATCCATATTAATTAAAAAATAAATAATTTCATACCTAAGAAAAAAGAAAAAAATCATAATCTAATCTAATCATAATCATAATCTTATCTAATCAATCAAAAGATTCAATTATAACAAATTTACAGAATAATATATTACACATTATGCTGGAGAACTCTTTTATAACATTTAAATTTATTACACAAATTTAGTAATCTTTTCTGGGTATTTCTGCATATCTAAAATAAAATACAAGTAAATCAAAAATAAATTAAATTTTCTGTAAAATTTTAACCCAACTTATTATGTAAAAAAAAAAAAAAAATCTACTGTATTATAAAATTCAAACAAACTTTCTTTATAAGTTTCAATTATACTGTTTGTTTCCAGTTGATTAATAATAATAATAATAAAAGTACACATGCTGCAAATCAAAAATATTTTTATTTGAATTACAGTTACAATTAAATAAATTTGATAGTCAATAATCAATAGATAATACATAAAAAGAACGATAAAAATAATAGACATGCCACAATCAACACAAGATAATGTAAACTTGCCGTGCTCTTCAACCTAACTTTTACCAATAATACAAGGACAATTTTACTATTGAAAGGGATACTACAGTATCAAGTTAAATGACATATATATGAAACTTTCTTAAAATTTTTAGAAACATAATATCATTATGAGGCAATATAAAAATAGAAGTAATTGTTTCTTTACAATGATATAAATAAAAAAAATTAATTTGTGACTAATAAAAAAACTAAAGCAATTAAAAGATTCTAATGCTAATATAAAATGATAAAATTAAGAAATAATTTTTATATATGATAAAATACTTCAGTGTTTTTTTAACATGAGCTCAACACACATGTAAATAAGTGACTAATGGTTTTAATAACTTAAAAAAAAAACGATTAATTCAGGACTTGATCAAGCCATAAATAGGCCCAGAGGTTTTTATTTATTCAAAATAACACATAATTAATTAATTCATAATTCATCTTAATCATAATCACACAAAGAACCTGCTTTTCACAACTGAGTATATTTTTACAAATGCACATACATAAACATACATATTATTTTTTTAATCTAGTTTTTTTGTTGCTTTTTATAAATTATGAAACTAATTCTTGAATCCTATTTTTATCTAAAGATAAAAATAAATGATTTTTTTTGTACTATTTCTCTTGGTAAAAGTCTTATCATTATCCAATAGCTAATCCTAAACCAATAATTCAAGGTATCAAGGTTTGGCGATGTTACATACAAAAATAAATCTTAAAAGTTGTACATTTGAGAGTGGAACTTTCATAACTGATTCTAAATCACAAACTACTGGCCTTTTTAAACACATTTTTGTAAAACAAATTGTTGAACACCAAGATATTTATTTCATGGTTAATGATTGCTTGACACCCCTAAATTTCTTAATGAGAATGTTTTTCTTATATGCTAAATATTTTGCAGATACACATTTGTAGCATCAGGTAATCAGGTTCCATCCATTTTGTCCAATCACGATGAGATTCTTTGTCACACCATCACAATTAAATACAGATAGTTTTGTCATATTTTAATACAAAAAAAGAATAAAGATTACTTCTGTTTATATAAGTAACACACCTGTCCTATAACTAACCCAATTTAATGATTACAAATATTCAATTAAGCTAACAAATGTTCAGTTCCCCTGAATCCCCTAATCAATCCTACAAAACTGTACAAAGTTTCAATGAAGCTGGTATTGAAACTATCTGAGTTATAAGGAAGGACTGAAGGGGTTTCTGGTGTTTCCCAACCGACCAGTGATTCCCAACCTTTTATTGGTCACACCCCACCAAAGCAATTCATTTGCTTTGGTGGGGTTGATAATAAATAATGATGCTCCAACCACCACTCTTTAATATAAATATCTTATTATTTAAAAAATGAGCTCTATTCACATGAAGCTTTAACATACTTTTAACAATAATTAGTAATTTCACATTTTTAGCTTATGAAACAGGTGAATATTCTGCAACAAATATGTTTTTAACATAACTCTATAAATTCAATGATGTTATACATCTTCTCCTTTATGCCAAAAAAAGTTGTGTTGTTCCTTGACAACTTATCCCAGTGTTAAACAAAAGTGTTACACAGTCTGCATTTTTATCTTCATATGATGACTTGAAGAGACACTCGCATAAAATTGACACATAAGCAAGTAGATCTTTCATAGCATTGACACATTTTATGATTTTAGTAACACATTAAGATATGTTTGAATACAAATTTTTCTTTCAATGGAAAACATAATACACAAGATTATCATCTCTATCAATTTTAAGAAGCCCTTTTTTCCCATTATAACACATTTATCTGCTTTCCCTTTCCCATTACTGTCAGCTAACTGACCTGTAGTATTATCCAACTTTAAAATTAAAAATGTATATGTCATGGTTTATATTTATTTACTGTGTAGGAGGCCTGCATTAAAGCCATAGACATAGCTACCAACTTTTACGTTTTTTTCTTATCATTAATATTTAATAGTAAATTTTAACTTATTTAATCAGCAAAATCTGTGATTAAACAAGGTAAACATTTCTATTGAATTTGAGTGGTAACAAAAAAGCATAAAAGTTGGCAGTTGTGGCTATAGATATTTATTATTTACCCACTTCCTTTCCTAATGTCCATTTGTGATTTATTAATTTTATAAGGTTGATAGTACCCGCTTAGATATTTCAAATATCTTTTAGGTTAAACATGTTCAAGACAGTCAGTTTTAGATATACCGGTAAATATTTTCACAAGTAAAACTTTCTTCATGTGAGACATATAGCATAGTGAATAGAACTACAAGGATCATCTAGTAAGTAATTGTAAGAGATGTGGTAAATTGTAAAATACATTGATAACCAGAAAAGTTGTAGAAATGTTTCAATATTAAAAAAGATGTCAATATTTTTGAAGATTGACTTTATAATTATTCTGATTTTAATTCTATGTTAAATTTTTGATTGGGAACTTTTTGAAATGCAACGAAAAACTTATTTTTTTTTTAACTTTATTTTTGAATTTTGCACATATTGTTTTTATTTTTAGTCCACAACATTACGTTTAAAATAAAAAGACAAAAACACTGACAGCAAATGTGTTAGTATCAAATTAGGAATTGTCCTCCTAAAAATCAAATTGCTTCCCAGTGGGGCTTATGCCCCACTGGTGAGAACCACTGTGGTAGACAAAAGGAATTGCATGAGAGAGTGAAATACTCTTTACAATACTTATGAAGAACAAAGTTAGATTTTCCAGGTGCTGCAATTTCTAATCCTTAGTTTTGTAATCAGAAAAATTTTCCTGAAATTTTCTTAAAAGTTTCTGATTTTTCTGACTTTTTCTCAGAAACTTCAAATTTCTCTGATTTTTTTCCCGGGAAAGGTAACTTTTTCAGTCCATAAAAATTTCCCTCACTTTTCCATGTTTTCCCAGTTGGCTAGATACCCTGTTCAAATGTTATTCGTCATATCAAAAGCCATTTATTTCATCAATATTAAAAGGTGTACCAGCTAAAACAGAAACATATCCTAAATAAAAATTTTCCCTGGTCCCAGAAGATTCCATCTTAAGTCATTTTACCAATACGAACTTATCAAAATAGACGATTTAAACTAAATGAATTTTTTCTTACCTCTTAGATCTTCAAGCAATTCAAACATAGTAGGATAATTTACTTTTATTTCATCAGTATCCTAAAATAATAATAAAAATAAAACAAAATGTCTTGAAATCATTAACATATTTCAGCTACACTAGAATGTTAAAAATGAATTGCCTTCTTTCAAACTCACTTCTATGGCCTAGAAAGTTTTAACAAGCTAGCCTGCAAAAGTTATTTCAAGTATAAAAATAAACCATTACATATAAAGTGCCAAGATGTGATAAACAGATATTAATAATAGAAAAAACAAGAACGAAAAATTATGCGTCAAGCATAGATTATGTAGCACTTTCCAACGCTTCCAAAATAATTTTACAAAACATACCGTTTAATAAGCTAAAAGATGACATCTAAGTAAACAATTTGGAAAACGCATAACATATTTAAAAACATAATTTCAGGAATTTCCAACAGATACAATATTCGGAAAAATATCTGAATACTTTTATTCAGCCCTGTATATGATCTATAGATTTGTATATGCTAGGATGCTAAATTTTAGTTTAGTTAGGAAACGCGTAGCACAGTTTAAAATTATCTTTCTGGAGTTTCTGTCAATAAACGGAAATGTGTTCACGAACTTTTGTGCTGCCCTGTATAGGATCTACAGAATTTATACACACCACGTAATAGACAAAAAGCGAGTTAAAATTAAAATCGCGTTTAGTAACTTAAAACGCACTTCCAGGAATTAGTGTTAACAGACAGTAGAGAATTCTTTTGTGTGTCCCTGTAAATGAACGATGACTGCTATACACACACTATTCTGTAGTAAGCCTCTTGTAATGCACCTTAGATATATATATACAGTGCAACCTCGATTATCCGAGCTAATTGGGACCGCTAGTACCTCGGATATCGGGAATCTCGGTTAATAGAAATTGTGCATAAAAACTAACCGTGCTCGCAAATTTAACATCTCTTAGAATAAAATACAGTAAAACGTTTTTTAAATAATAAAAATAAACATATATAAAGTTATGTTTCACAGCTCAACAAATTTAAAAAGGAAATCAACTAAAAATAGTAAATTTTAAAAAGCAAATTGAAATTTTTTTAACTATTCTAAATTAAGTCCAGATTTTCTATGAGTGGCTGTCCGATCACGCCAATTTTTGAGCAGCAGAAGATCTATTGGCGCAACATCGCTTCTTTGCTCCAAATATTTTAGGACAGTTGTTAGTGCTTGACAACCTTCAGTATGACTTATAGTCCTTGAATCCTCAAAGTCCTGGACCTCATTGTCAGCATCATTAATGTCCAATAGGAATTAACGGCTTGTATAATTTCATCATCATTAAGGATTTGAAAACTTGGATGTTGGTTTTCAACGTCCAGCCATTCGGAAATGTCCTCTTCCAAATTTTCTTCACACCTTTTAATGCGATTAATAATCTCAAATAGTTCTCCGTCTGTCGGTGGGTTTACCCTTTGCTGGGATTCATCCTCTCTTCTCTTTTGAATAATTATGTAGCCTGTAGCATGGACAGTGAACTAAAACGTGTGGTATTTTTCAAGGCTCATTCACAAAAAAAAAAAAAAAAAAAATCAGACTTTGTTATCGGCTCGGTTAACAGAAACCTCGATTAATCGAAGCTCGGTTAATCGAGGTTCTACTGTATATAAATTTCAATGCGTTTAAAATAGTGAAACATTATTTAAATAAACCGCAGACGATTTTTCTCCATAGACGTCATGTAACGGAATTCTCTTGACTGTCCCTGTAAAGTAACTATAAGTGCTATGCACACCCTATTCCATATTAAGCTTCTTCTAATGCACCTTAGTGATATATATAAATTTCAATGCGTTTAAAATAGTGAAACATTATTTAAATAAACCGCAAATGATTTTTCCCCATAGACCGCAATGTAACGGAATTATTTTGAGTGTCCCTGTAAAAAAACTATAAGTGCTACACACTTCCGTTGAAATAGGGAACATGCTATAGATAACGACAATAACATATAAAAATTGCAGAGCAATCCGAGCATATTTACGGGAGTTAGAGCACGGACAGACGGCCATACGGCCAGACAAACCGAAGTCATAAGCACTTTTCAACTAGGTTGGAAAGTGCTAAAAAAGACTTCAAGAAGGCTAATTGCAAGATAGAGAATACAGACTTGGTGAGAGAAGGGAAATATTTATAGGCACTTTCTGGTGCTCCATTCACTGTTTAATACACATAAGCAATTTCTTCAATATTCACACTATTTAATGTATACATAAACAAGCAATAATTCTTGATCAGTTTTGTTTTTATGGTCATTTATAACATTTGGCAACAAATCAAACTTTCTTAAAGCCAAATTGAACCATGATAGCTACAAAAGGAAGTACCAAAAAAGTTAAACAAAATCAAATATAAATTACATTGTTTATACTATAAATAAATAAAACAGTTTTTAATTTACTCCCATGTTTACTCTGTGCAGAATGTTATATAGTTTACAAATTATGAAAACATTACAATATAAAATTGTAGTACATTGTAAATGAATAATCCTTGTATTTTTCAAAATAAGATAGAAATCTTACACAAAATTTGATTGCAGATAAAATAATGACTAACTTTTTTTTATCCACCAAAATTAAACTTTATAAAGTTTAAAATGTTGAAACATTCAGACACAGAAGATATATAGCAATTTTCTTATATACTTATATATAAAAAAAGCTACTATGCATTGTTTTTGTCACTTTATGAAGATGTACAAAATTAATAAGTGATACATGTTGCAAATGAGTGTATGTCATTTAATTGGATAACAATTTAAATTTCTATGGAATGTATGTCAAATTTTTGTAAAAGAGATACCAGATTTCTCAAATAAGGATGTGCTTACTAGTTCTAGTATGCAAAAGATATTATACAATACAACAAATTATTGAAAAATAAATCAGAAAAAGCATAGTTTCCAATTTTAATTTACGACACTATATCAGACCCATGAAAAATTAAAAGTTGTAAGGAGAAAAAGAAGAAATTCTTCTCTATGAAGAAGAAAACAAAAACAACAACAAAAAAAAACATTATTCCTACAGTTGTTCTGCAAGCTTGTAACCTGTGATGGAATTCAAAAGAATTTTTGAATGGTACTAGAACAGTTTTGTCGATTGGCAAAGCAAATAAAATAACATCTCTGGATCTATATAACTGCTGCTTATGTTTAGCACAATTTACTTATATAAAAGGCACTTTCTTTGTTTCTTTACATGAAAATAAATTCAGAAATAAACCAAATATTTAATCATATTTACAACTACAATTAACAAATATACAACAGAATATGAGGAGCTGTATTTGGTTAAGCAGGCCCAACCTTCATGTTAGCGATACACATCAAATTAGGGTATATAAGTCAGTGTATGCCAATATATCATAAGTGTTCTGTAGTTTACTCCAAAAAGTTGCATTGTGATATTTTTTTTTTAAAGAAAAGTAATCTTAATTTTATTTTAAGTTTAATTAAAAAATAGAGTTTAAGTAAGTTTAGATTTGAATTTGACACCAGTAAGATCCCAGATAGTGCTCAGTTAATAATCTTCATGAACATTTTGTATAGATTGTTGATTTAAAAAAACATAAAACCAAAAAAATCTTTTTATCATTTAATTATGGTTTTGACTACAGAACTTAGCAAAGGCAAGAATAATCATAAAAAAACACTAAATTCTACAACCTATAAAACTTTCTTATATGGAAGATTATTATTATAATAGTTTTTAAATTACTAGCAATAAAAAAAAAAGAATATTTGGGTAAATAATATCACCAAAAATAGATTTTAAAACAGAAACACAGAATATTTATAACATATTGTACAACAGTAAATTTTCCTGTTCCATTAAATCAAATTTATTTTTACTTATTTTAAGAAAAATAAAAATTCTAAAGTAGAATAATTTATATATTTTTTTTCTTTTGTAAATTTATATTCCTCTTTAACTTTCTGACAGAGCCTGTAAAATGAGAACAGCAGAACAGAATTTCTTAATCTTAAGTTAATCTTCATAAAATAGCATAGAATTTCTCAGCTTCTAGTGTATTGTTCAAAGACACATACCAAAGAACACTTTTCAAATAGATTAAAATAAGATAAAATACATGCTAAAAAAAAAATCATCTGTAACAATTATTTTAGAAAACTGTTTTAAGCATCAAAATGCTAACAGAAATTATGATTGATTTATTACAAAATATTAATTAGTAATAAAAATTAGAATACTTAAAAAAAAAAAAGAGAAACATTTAACACCTTACTATTGTCAACATTGTATAGCCAGCTCTTGTCAGAAGATCACCAACATCCCTAATTCTAGCAAAAGGTGAAATATGTGGTGCAAATCCCTAGAATTATGTTGAAAAAAAAAACTATTAAAATCAGTAACAAAAAAGGTTATAAACAATAAATAAACAATAAATAAAATACAGTAGAACTTCATATATAAATTGCTTTTGTTTATAAAAAATTATATTTAAAAAACATATTAAAACTTTAATGAATAAAATCAAAATGCCCTGAAAGAACATATACATATAGTATATATATGCAGCAAAACTTGACAAAATGGAACCTGTCTATGTTAAAATCTTGCCTAAAACAGAAATATAACATGGTCCCATTACGAAGAATGTCATGCCAGCACTGAGAAAAATGACACTTTCAAATCTGAGTAAATCGATGTTTTCATTTTGTTATGAAACTTTCTGTTTCAAATATGATGACCCAATGCTATCAATTCTGAAGTACCAGAAATACTCAGAATATTGAAACAGGGACATACTCAAAACTGAGAACATAGAGGTCAGTTCACACTCCTTTTTAAAACATGGACATACTCAAAAATGATTAGAATCAGTTCAAGTTCATTTTTGAAAAATGGAAATACTCAAAAATGAGCACATAGAAGTCAGTTTACATTCATTTTTGAAACATGGACATACTCAAATATGAACAGAGCACATGATGTTTTATTCTTGAGTGTGTGTATGCTTTCAGAAATGAGTATATACATGTTTCAAACTTGAGTAATTTTGATTCGGAGCCACTTTGACTATGCAACATACTCAGATTTGAGTATTTTTTGCTCAGTTTTGAAAATGTCATTTTCAGAGTGTGATAATACAGAAACTAGTCTAAAATGGAAATTTCCCCTGCTCCTTTCAATTATGTCTTAGCAGGTTTTTACTATATAAGATAATTATTATTTTAATCTATATAATAACAACAACAACAATAATTTTCATGAAAATTAGAGCACAGACGGAAAGATAAATTTGATAAGTACAATTTATGTTAAGGCTTTCTACTTATCAAAAACAAACATGTAAACTTTTGAAAAATATTAAAATTCGAATCACGAATGCAAATAGATATATTAAATCATTATTGATTGTGATTAAATGAATTACATCTTCACAGTTGTTCATACTTAATTAAAATAATTTGAATTAAAATTACACCAGTTAACCAATTTAATTACAATTATAATTTAATCAATTTTCAACAAATGATTGGAAAAATTAAAATGTTTACAAATAAATGACTGCCATTGTCTATAAAAGTAAGAAATACAATCTTGAATTTAGCATGCCAAACCATTACAGACCCATGCTTACTTTCAAATTCTGATAAAAAAGCATTCTTTCTTACTATTATTATTTGTTCTGCATTTAAATTATTGAATGAGTCAAAGCAGTTGAAATATTTTGAAGCACTGTTTCTATAATTTCAATACAATTTAATTTAACCTAATGACTGTCAAGTTGATAAAATCAAAGTGAAATTTTTGAACAGCATCCAAATTCTTATAAATCTTTTCTATGAAAAAGAGAAGGAGTGTCTCTCAGGGTTCACACAAACTTGAGAAGAAAAAAAAATTCCAAGGAGTCTTATGCTATAAAATATCATATATTAAGTATTCTCCTTGCATTTTTTCAAAATTCTTAAAATTCCTCTTCCACGTATTCAAAATTCTTAGATTTCATCCTAAAAATAACAAAAAGCTTGACTTCATTTACTATACGTATTTCCCCATTTAAAGTACATTTAATATTTTTAATTTAACCTAGTGACTATTAAGTTGATAAAATCAAAGCGAAAGCCTAAACACTTTTTTGAACAGCATCCAAATTCTTATAAATATTTTCTATGAAAAAGAGAAGGAGTGTCTTTCAGGTTTCACACAAACTTGAGAAGAAAAAAAAATCCAACGAGTCTTATGCTATAAAATATAATATATTAAATATTCTCCTTGCATTTATTCAAAATTCTTAAAATTCCTCTTCCACGTATTCAAAATTCTTAGACTTCATCCTAAAAATAGCAAAAGGTTTGACTTCATTTACAGTATGTATTTCCCCATTTAAGTATATTTAATATTTATAAGTTACCTTAATATAGCTCAAAATTGTATTTATTTGTCAGTTGCAAGCATTAAATATTTTCCACAGCTAAGGAATAATTTTAATTTACTTCCTTGCTGCAGGCAGATGTAATATAAGAAGATTTATTGAGCTAATTTTCCTGCCAATAAATAACAAAATATATATATTATTTTCATTCTCAGATTACATTTTCTGGTGTAATTTAACATTTCAATTCAACACTTGATATATTTATAATTTTAAATTGTTTCAACAAAAATAACATAATACTCTTTTCACCATTATTAATATCTTTTGAAAATAATTTCCTATCTGCAAAATGATATAGTAATTACTTTTGTTATTTGGCTCAATCAACCAGTGCTCAATTTGCCATTATATTATAGTCTTTCTTAACTGGTAATACTAATTTTCAAATATTCAATGGAAATTGATTTAAAAAATGAGTATAAATCAGTGAAGGTAATCAGCACAAAGAAGCTGTGACACTTAAAAAACAAAATAATGGGAGAGTACATTTCTAAAAAAGAAGTCATATTGAATTTTTAAATTAATTTTTTACCCCTTCTCTTTCAATCTCAGCAAGTTGTAAAGAAGATCTCAATTCATACAGGGTGTCACCACCAAACATCGATGCAATAAGTACTCCATCAGGTTTTAAAACATCCATTATCTGAATAAAATAGTGTAAAAAAAAGGGGGGGGGGTAATCAGCATTAGTGTAATTACCTTAAACTTAACAGGTACAAAGAAAACCAATACAGGGTATCATGGAACATCACATACAAACTTTGAAGGGGATAGTGCACACTATATATATATTTTTTTATATAGGAAACTAGGATCACAAGCCATTTATTCAGTCAAAAATACAGTTGCATCTCACTCCAATTTGAACCCAGACTTTTGTTTATAACTTTTAAAATAATCAAGCTATTTTAATGAAATTTGTAACAAGAATAATGCAAACTTGCTTCTCTTTGTGTAAAATGTAACAGTATCATGCCGAGTGGAAGAATTGGTCACTATGTTGATCCAAACAACACTGACATAAAAGCGGCAAATTTCAAAATATACTTCACATTATATATGATGTCACTGACCAAAATACTGGATTCTTCCAGCACTTTTCTTAATGTCATTGCATTTCACAAAAATCAATGTACATATGCTGAAACTTTCATTAAAATACTTTCACCACTGTTAAATTAAAATTATGAAGAAAAATTCAGATTTAGATTGAAATAAGACACCCTGTATTTTTGAGTGAGTGAATAGATAGACTTTAGTTTCCTGTGCAAAACATGGATGCTATATTTCCACTCAAAGCTTGTACATTGAGTTCTGGGACACCCTGTATATGCAAAGTTAAATAATATTCCCAATGATTATAATTTAGAAATCACTTAGAGACTTACTTGTTGGAGAGTGCTTGGTAAGTCATTTATCCAATGAAAGCTAAAACATAATTAAATAAATAAATTGCAATTCATATATTCAGTATTTTTAATGTAATGAAATAAAAAAATATATAAATTTTACCTTAAATTACTTACAACTAGCTCTACAGAATTATGAGCAAAAGGCATAAATTCTTCATCAACAACCATTTTGCAAGTTGATATTTCTTTTGATATTTCCGTTCTTTCCTAGAATCAATTAGTAACATTTTAAAACTTGAATTAAACCCTTAAAATTTGAATTTCTAGTACATTCAACTTTTGTATTTAAAAGTATGTTTTAGATGTAAATAAATGAATAGACAATAGTACTGTACAATCTGATGTATACCATGCACCTAAAATTTCAGATTACATTTTTCAAATTTTAGATATATTTGCCAAATTATGGACACATCCTTTTTTTTAAAGAGACTTTCCTGAGATATAGAGTAAAAAAACAAAATAAAGAACATTAAAAAGTATAATAATTAATATTTTTCATGTAATGGAATAATGGACACTATTTTCTTTGTAAATAAATAGTGTTCATTAATGTAGAAGTATCAGCTCTTATGATTATCTTTTTTCCAATTTTATTTTTATAACTGACATATAACATGTATCTGTAAATTTCGATTAATTTTCTTGTGCAAGTTATATGCCAGAATATATGGTATTTATAAATTTTCATACTACACTTTAGACTGCATAATCTTATTAGATCTACTATTTATTGCAAATTTTACTTTCTATGACAAAGTTTTAGTAATTTTTAATTAATAATTATATAATGGATACAGATATTGAAATTTTTTTTTTTCATAAAACAAAAATTACTTTTTTTTTAGATATTTTTCTCTTCCACTAAAATTTAACCCACATATATATTCAATAAAATACAATGCAATGATTAATCATTCAAAGAGAATTTATCGATACTTGGCTAACCACAATCATTTATGAACTTATTTTCATTTCTTACAAGGAAGGTCTCCTTAAAGCGCATACTCAGAAAATTTTGGAAAAAAAAAGCTGATGAAACTACTCATGTATGTAAAAAAGGTACAGTCAAATTTAGCTGCGGAATCCCAGTAAAAATAAAATACTTTCGAGTATTTGGCACAAAAAGACGCGATTTGGCTAGCAACACTTTTTCCTCACCAAATGTGAACGAACATTTGCATTTTGTATTCAACATTTTCAATTCTCTGTACATTTGCAGTAATCCTTCTATATATAAAAAAAAAGTAATGGTTTGGAAATGGACCAATGAAAATCTGCGTAGATACCGCGAAACGTATCTGATTGGTCAGAGCTTTCTGACTTTTCTTAGGGGGAACATGAAAGTAGAGAATTTAGATAGGATGGGTGCTATTAGGGGGGGGGTTACCAAGGGGAGGGGATCCGGGTCTGTCACCAAGTTTGACGCCAACTTGCCGATATATCGCCAAATTTGACGGCCATAATTAGCTGCCAAAAGTGGCGCCAACTTGGCGCTATTTCCAGCATTTCGCCAAATTTCCATAGACTTCCATTGAAATCCAATAGCGTTTACTCGCTTGCAAAAAATCAACAAATTGAGATATTGCAATGCAACAAAAATTAATATTAACTTATGAATAGAGCTTAATTGAACTATTTACATTATTTTTAAGCACAAACACTAACTATTTACAATATTCGTAACACTATATATACAATTGGTACTTGTTAGTTATCCTGTCGACCAAATTACTGTCGCCAAATTCATATATATTAAACGAGCAAGGAATTTTCCCAATTATTCATATATATTAAACGAGCAAGGGATTTTCCCGATTATGAATGATATCGTAAACGACTTGGAAGATTTTCACGAGACTTGCCCCCTATACTAAATCGAGCACCGTAATCCTAACGGGCGTATTCATGATGTAAATAAACTAAAGGCGCTGCCACTAAAATTTTGAAAAACTTTTTCTTCAATTTAAAGTTAATAAATAAATTTGTTTTATTTCAAATTTTTTATCTTTTTCTTTCACAAATAATTGAGGTGATAGGCTGGATTTGTTTGGTGATGGATGAAGCTGATTTTTATAATAAATTTAGGTTTCATTTAAATTACAACAACAATTACAAAGTGGAATCTAAAAATTGAATGCATAGAAAATAAGGGATCGCGAGGCAATCCAGAATGGAAACGTGAAACAATTACGTCTGGGGTTGGCTAGGGCGCGATTACGCGGGGGGTTGGTGAGCATAGCGAGCAGGGGGTCTTTTAATGTCTTTTTTAACTCACAAAAGAAAGAAAAAAATAAGAAGAATCTCTGCAATTTGCAGTTTTGTCAAGATCTGTTTAAAAAATAGTGACCTGAAACTTTAAAGAAATTTTTTGTTTCATTTTTAACACTTTCCAAAATAGTTGAAAAGTGTTTATGACTTCAGTTTGTCTGGCCGCCTGTTTGCGCTTTAACTTGTGTAAGCATACTCGGATTGACATGGAATTGATATATGTTATTAATGTTCGCTATGGCATGTTCAATATAGAAAATGAAGTGTGTAACATTTATAGCTTGTTTACAGGGACACTCAAAGAATTCCATTACATTATGATCTATGGGGAATATCATGTGCAAAGTATTTTAATAATGTTACACTTTTTCAAACATTTCATCAATTTTTGAAATTGATATACATCACTGAGGTGCATTACAAGATTCTTGCTTGCTGTAGAATATGGTATGCACAGTATTTATCATTCATTTACAATGACACAAAAAATAGTTTTGGTTACAGTATTGTTTATTAGTGAAAATTGATGGAAGTGATTTTGAATTGTGGTATGTGCTTTTGAATGTAACTAATTTTTTGCATATTACTTGGTGTGAATAAATTCTATAAATCATATACAGGGGTGCATATTTGAATATAAAAGAATTCAAGTACATTTCTGTTTATTGACTGAAGAAAAATTTTCGACTGCGTTAAAAGCGTTTTCTAACTGATCCAAATCTCAGTATACCATGTAATATATATTCAAATTCATCGATCATATACAGGGCCTTACAAAAGAAGTTGAATACTTTTCCAACTACAGATAGTAATTGCTGAAAGTTTTGAAATGTGTTATGAGTTTTCTGAATTGCTTACTTGGATATAATCTTTCATCATACAAGGATGCCATTCAGAAAATAACAAAAAGGAGGAAATTATGCGTGAATGTAAAATTTACGACATTTTTCACAACATTTAGGCATGAATTGTGTGAACTATATTGTATTGAATATAAAATAAATACATTAACAAATATATTATCATGTTAAAATGTTTTATAGTATTTTCTATAATAAATACATTACATTTTCACAGTGGAATTGAAGAAAACGACTACCTGTCAACATATACAGTTTTATACTACATTAACCTTCTTTCATCTAAATATAGAGTTTGGTTTCATGTATTCTAATGAGGAAATAATAAAGTGAATATTAAATAGTTAACTATCATTTTTGTATGTACAGAAAACCATAACTTGGATCAAATTTACGATTTTATTCCACGACTGACTTATCTATGAAAATGACTATGAAAATTGTGATTTTTTTTTTTTATACAACCTGTTGACGAAATTTGTGATTTTTTCCCTTGATCATTCGATGAAATGCGTGCTTTTATTCTGCAATCTTTTGACGAAATTCGCAATTTTTTTTTTTTTTTTTTTTGACTAGACGAAATTTACAATTTTTTGCATGACCAATTGATGAAATCTGCGATTTTTTTTCCTTGAGCAATTGACGAAATTAGAGATTTTATTCCCCCTTCCACCATTATTTGACAAAATTCGTGATTTTATTCCGATATCCTTTGATGAAATTTGAGATTAATTTCTGCAATAGTATGACGAAATTTGCGACTTTTGTATGCGACCTCTGGACGAAATTCTCGATTTTATTCCATGATCGTCTGACGAAATTCTCGATTTTATTCCGTGATCATTTGACAAAATTTGCAATTAATTTCTGCAATTGTTTGACATTTTTTTTTCATAGCCGACTGATGAAATTTAAGATTTTTTCCTGCAACTGACTGATGAAATTTGGGACGCCCGGACAGACTGGACGAGTTAAAATATGAAGGAGAAAAAGAGGGGGGAAAACAAAGAGAATGAATTAAATGTAAGGTAGCCAGACATTTGAAAAATTTGGTGTACTGGACATATCATTAAATAAGTTGCCTGAATTCTTCTATATATGATAAGCTTCACAAAAATCAAGGTAGTAAATAGATAAGCATTTCTGAATTATTGAACTCTCTGAAAAATTAAAACTGTGATTGTCAGACCAACAATTGTTAGCAATCACAGATCGTTTAGTGTCACAATTAAGGTTTAATCTAGTGCTAGCCAAATCACCAAAAAGCTAACTGAAAGCACTTTTTGCCCCTTTTTAAACATGCTATATCACAGGGATGATTCTGTTTCGAATTTTTTCCCCACAAACTCTTGACGAAATTTGCGAATTTTTCCGTGACCATTTAAAAAAAGTCGCGATTTTTTCCTTGAGTGATTGACCTAGTTTTGCCATTTTATTCATGGATCATTTGACGTAATTCTCAGCTTTTTTCCCAGTGAATATCAATGCGTTTTTTTCCCTTACAACTCCACAAAAATTCCTCATTGATAAAAGAACAAAAACAAAACAAAACAAGAAAAGCGGAAAAATCTCTGAACTTCATCCCTCGTGACTCTCGCGCATCTCTAGGAAAATGCGCTGCTGTGTAGCAAACCATACAGGGCGTGACATGAAACTCAAGGAAGTCATATTGTTTAATGCATATATTTTTTAAGTATAGGCAATAGAAAAAAAAAGACTAATATTGCAGAATTATGGAAGAGAATCTGCGTAAATTACAGATTTGATATATAAAAAAAGCAGAATTTGCAGATTTTATATAAAAAGTGGAAATTGTGGATTTTATATAAAAAAACGAAAATTGCAGATTTAATAAAAAATGGAAATTGCAAAATTTATAAAAAAGCAGAATTCTGCCTTTAGGCGGAAAAGTGGCATCCCTGCACCAAATTAAATGGTGAAGTTTTGTTACAGTATTCTGAATGTGTTAGAAAGTGTTTCATAATATATGTTTTAGTGTTGTTTTAGTAAAATTGACATATGTTGGCATGGAGTGTTAGATTAAAGCCACCTTCAGCTTTTCAGAACACAGAATAGTCACTGTACCACTTGTGCTAAGGGAAAATAAAATGAAGACCCCCCTAATTTAAGGTTAATAGAACTAGAATATAATAAATCAAAAATATATAAATCAAGAAGTATTACCACCATCTTAGGAGAGATATCACACTGATACAACATGCTAACATTCTGCTGCAAGAAAGAGAAAACACAAATTAATAAATTAAAACTACACACATATATATATATTAAAGTCAAAACATACAAAAAATAAATCTCAATAATTTAAAAAATCATACCATAATTTCCTGCCTGTAATCTGCAAACAATCTATTAAAAAATATAAAAATCTTAAAGGTGGGGTTCATTTCATGTTAAATCAAGGAAGGTTCTGGACCTTGACTCCTCAGATTTAAATAATTTTGGGTTTATAATTTATACCCATGGATTATATGAAAATCTAATCTTTTATTTTATTTTTTCTGTTCAGTACTAGGTAAGGGGCATTGCTATGGAGAAGAATAAAATTTATGCAAGTTAAATTTGAACACCTTTAATTTAAACTATATAAAAGAAAGATGACATCTGACACAAATTTATACGAAAACTCTAAAAGTTGCCTAAATTACCACTATCTTTCAATAATGTCTGCCATATTTCAAATATATGTATTGTAAATCTATAATAATAAACATAGATGTTTGCCTGTCTGCATGTATGCTGTGTTTTGAAGAGATTGCTGTATGCAGAGCTAAAAGATTTGGCAGGAAGGTGCCTGTATGTTTGAAGTTATGCACCTCAAAGTTAATTTTTGGCATTTTTGATAATTAGGAGAGATATTAATTAAAAACTTTAATGAACATTGCAAAATGGTAAGCTTCCATTGTACTGTCGATTGTGTCTGAGCCTGTATGGGCTTTTATCGATTCTTCAAGCAGATGAAGGACATAGATTCCGCTTTTTCGGCATTTTGCCAATGCAATTGCAAAGCTCCCCCGTAAAGTAAAAAAAAATAAATGCTGTAGTTTTCTGACTCTAACGGCATCTTTCATTTAAAAAATATTAATACTTACTATTTAAAAAATAATAATTCTGGAATTTGATTACACGTTAGTTTTTATGTTTTCCATTTTTTCTGTAGTTTTAAGCTGCCACCTGCGAGTCCAGGGTGGAAACACAGAAAAAAAAAACTTATTTGGGGTATTTTTCAGATTCTAGCAGTATCTCTCTTTTCTTTTTTTTAAATTAATGTTTACTATTAAAAAAAAAAGTTTCTTTCATGCTGGTTTTTCATGTTTTCTGATTTGTTTTCACTTTTTCTGTTTTTTTCTGCATTTTGAAACTGCCAACCTGGTTTCTTGGATGGAAATACAAAAAAACACTTATTTAGAGAACCTTTCCGTTCTAATGGTATCTTTAATTTTAAAAAAAAATTAATATTTACTGTTTCAAAAATTATATTTCTTGTAAGTCGATTTTGTGTTCGTTTTTCTCTTTCGTGTTTTTTCTACAGTTTTAAAATGCCATCCCATTTTCCCGAATGGGAATACAACCTCCTCATTGTTTGAAAAGTGGATGGTCTTGTTTTAGACTTTTGAAACCACCTTTTTCCTATTTTTATGAATGTTTTAAGAACTTTTCTTTTTTCACATCCATTTTATACTTGTTTGATAAGTTTCTTAATTTTTTTCATAATTGGTTAGAATACATATTTTCATTCAACTGCCTTTATGAATTAAAAAAAAATTCCCTGACGGCTCGGCCTACAGGCACAGGTAGATTTCGAAGACGCAGACCGTGGGGCACCTGTTTATTGGGAATTGCAGAAGAAAGACCTATTTGCCATGATGTGGCAGTTGGGACCATTCACTTCGAAATATACCTCTGCCTCTAGGCGGAGCCAGCAGGGATTTTTTTGTTTTTAATTTTTTTTACCGTAAGAGTTGGTCCTATAAAAAACTTGTTAGTATAAAAATTGTAGATAATATTAAGAAGATTTATAATAAATTTAAGTGGATTTGATATCTTGGGAATTGACGAAGTTATGAATTTTTTCCTTCTGAAACCCCTATTCCCCACCCCCTTCCTTGGGGGTGGGGAATAGGCAATGAACCGCAATGAAATCAAAAATCTGTCATACATAAATTTTTGGCCCTTTTCATAGAAGTAATAATAACTTTAAACAGATTCGATATGTATAAAAATTAAGAAGTTACGTTTTTTTTTTCTGTTTTCACGTCTACTTGTAGTTGGAGCCAGCAGAGATTTTTTGTTTTTAATTTTTTTTTTTTTCCGTAAGAGTAGGTCCTATAAAAAACTTGTCAATATAAAAGTTGTAGATAATTTTAAGGATATTTACAACAAATTTAAGCGAATTTGATATCTTGGGAATTGACGAAGTTATGAAATTTTTTCTTTTAAACCCCCCCTTTTTCCTCCTCTTGGGGCCATTTTTAATGATATCAAAAATCTGTCACATATAAATTTTTGGCCCTTTTCCTAGAAGTAATAATAACTTTAAACAGATTTGATACGTATCATAATTAAGACATTATGTGGGTTTTTCTGTTTTCACAAAAGCCCCCCTTGGTTCGATTTTGCCCATTAACGAACTTGACCGAGATTTTATGTATCCGTTTGGAAGAGATTTGTGCAGAATTGTTACAGTTATCGTGTCCATAAAAAAGTGACATAGATAGATAGATAGATAAAGTTTTGAACTGGGGGTGGTTTTGGGAGTCATAATCGGCGAAGATCTGCAAAAATTTTTCAAAAATTCCAACTTAGGGGAGAATGTAATAGGTAGTATTTCTTATGAAATCTACCTAAAGAATCTGTCCTCTACAATCTTATCAATATTAATATTATGGTATTTAGCTTATTTGAGTGATACTTTTTTAGATGAATTTCACATAATTTTAAGCTCATCTGTTTCTTTTTTTCATTTTCTTCAACTTCTTTGTGCTTCATTTATGATCATTGAAGACTAAATCATTTGAGTGGGTAATGACTATTTTTTCTAAAACACCTTCAAACCCATGTGTTCCAGAAAGTTTCAAATGATTGTCAACATCTACAAAAACTTTCTCTGAAGAAATATATATTGTAGGGGTGGTTTTAAGCATATTCTTTGGAATTTATTCATGTATAGGAAATACGTGAGTGGTTGAAATTCCAAATTCAAATACACCACCTTATTGCCTAGAAAATGCTGTTGCATGGCTACACAATATGTTTTGACAAACATTGTTTGCAAAATGTGAATTTCATTTAACTTGTTCTGTATTGCTTCTGTTTATTCCTTTGTGTATAAATGAACAAAAAAGTTTTTGTTCAAGTTTTTTATTGCTGCACTTGTTATTTGACTTTTGACTGATATTTACAAGAGATGACACTGTACTGCTTGGAATAAACATCTATGAGAGTAATATAATTGGTTCATTTATCAAGAATTAAGATGAAGCTTTGTAAGGTATAGACCAATCAATGCAAGTAAAATTAAAAGTTATTATAGTGAGCTGATTTCTAACTGATCTAAAAATGTAGACACATCGTTCTACTGATACAGTGCATCCCAAAAGTTCATAGACAACAGAGTTTTCTTATTTTACAATTGAAAAAGTGGGGTAACAATTTCAAAACAATTTATAGTTATAAATAATATCATGACAATAATAATACTAATATAAAAATAATATTACACAAACACAGACTGTGATAAAAATTAAAACTTGAATTTCACTGTCCCAAAAGTTTATAGACATTTCATTTTTTTTCCTTTCATGTTCAAATTTTTAAGCCACTTTTTTAGAAATCAGCTCACTATAATAACTTTTAATTTTACTTGCATTGATTGGTCTATACCTTACTTACTTCAAAAACTCGATCAGGCATACTCACAACAAGAGTTTGGAGAAATTTTGACTTTGTTCATGGTTCCTTGAAAATATTGTGCCAGTAATATGTCCAACTATCAGAGCCATCTAAATTTAATTTCTTTTCATCATTGAAAAGAACATTCAACCATTCATCTGACTAATTCATGTGATTTCGGGCCTAGTGAACACGAGAGTCTTTATGCCGTTTTGTAAACATTGGCAAACGTTGTATTTTGTGATAATCAAGAAATGTACTTGCTTGCAACCGTCGATGGACTGTGGAATTTGATACTGGAGCACTTACTTCCTTAGAAACTGACAGTAAAGACAGGTTCTGGATTGAAACTAATCTCAAAATATATCTGTCTTGCCGTTCAGTTGTTTCTTTGGTCGTTCAGAATGGGATTTTGTTTAAAAATTGTCACTTTTTGACAGAATTCAGTGAATACCAACCCTGCTGCGTCCAATTTTTCTTGCAATGTCTACAACTTTCCATCCACGAGCCTTTAAATGATAGATTTGCAAACTTTGCTTTTTAGAAAACTGCATTTTGCGAGGCATCTGTGCAATCAATCAGAAACAGAAAAACAGATTAGCTTTTAACTCAAGAAACTATCGCATCACAAGTACATGACCTTGGAATATGCAAATTTTGGATATCAGTACTTAAATCAGCTTTTAACACCGGTTGTTTATATATTTTTGGGACAGCCTTTTTTTGTTTATATTTTTTTATATTAAATCTATGACTGTTAAAAGTTGTTTGAGCATTTTACTATTTATATTTCATCATTATATATTTGCATAATTTACTTCATTTTTCTTACTCATTTAGTTAACGCTTAAATATAAAAAAATGGTTGTCTATAAACTTTTGAGAAGCCCTTTATAAGACTACAGCAGCACAGGCTGGTAATCTAGCAAATTTACAATTTTTCAGACTTTTGGATCAGATATTCTTTCTTTGCATTTTCTTAAAAAATGGAAACTCAGAGTTAATTATAAAACTTTTTAAAATCAAAGACTGTTAATTCTAATTTTAGACTAACTGTGTTGCACATAAAAAAAAGTTAAAACAGGAAATATTGTGAAGCCATCTATAACTGAAGCAAGCACGATACATTTTATATGGCATAAAAAAAAAGGAAAAAAATCTATGAGCCAATGATGTTTGTGGAGATAAAATATTAATAATATTTTAAAAAATATGTAACTACCCATTTTATTCCCCATGACCATATGTAATGACACACAAAACATTACATGTAAACTACACATTGTTTATTTAAAATAAGTGGATTTAACTTTGTACCGTTACACTAAAAATAAATTAACAACGTATAATAGCACAAATAAAAATATATAAAATGGCAAACAGCTGTTTCAGAGCCCCTAAAGCTCCATCATCAGTGCCAAATTTAAAAGATAAAAACCGATTCAAAAGCTCAAGCCATGTAAATATGCTTGCGTTTTTCACACACGCCCAAGACTGAATGGCAGTGAGTTTTTCAAAAACAACAGCAGAGTCAAGAAACATATGTGACGCAGGAGACCAATACTAACGCCCGGACAGACTGGACGAGTTAAAATATGAAGGAGAAAAAGAGGCGGAAAACAAAGAGAATGAATTAAATGAAAGGTAGCCAGACATTTGTTAAAATTTGGTGTACTGGACATATCATTAAATAAGTTGCCTGAATTCTTCTATGTATGATAAGCTTCACAAAATTCAAGGTCATAAATAGATAAGCATTTCTGAATTATTGAACTCTCTGAAAAATTAAAACTGTGATTGTCAGACCAACAATGGTTAGCAATAACAGATCGTTTAGTGTCACAATTAAGGTTTAATCTAGTGCTAGCCAAATCACCAAAAAAGCTAACTGAAAGCACTTTTTGCCCCTTTTTAAACATGCTATATCACAGGGATGATTCTGTTTCGAATTTTCCAAAAATTTAAGGCATTAGGTTCCAAAAATTAAAAAAGATATTGCGAATTTCGACAACTGGTCGCCGGAAAAAACAATTTTGTCAATTGTTTGTGAATTTCTTCAAAGAACCGGAAAAAAAAACACAAATTTCGTCAAAGGATCACGGGAAAAACGCAAATTTCTCAAAGGATTGCGAAAACGAAACGCACATTTCGTCAAAAGATCGCGAAAAAAAAAAAACGAGAGTTTCAATAAAACATAGTGGAAAAAAATGAGTGTTTCAATAAAAAATGGTGGAAAAAACGTAAATTTCGTCAAAAGATCACAGAAAAATGCAAGCTTCATCAAAAGATCGCGGAAAAAAGCAAAATTCGTGAAAGAATCGCGGAAACAATGCAAAAATCATCAAAGAATTGCAAAAAAACCATAAATTTCATTTTAATCGTGGAAAAAAATGCGAATTTCGTCAAAGGATTGAAAAAAAAAAAACGCGTATTTCATCAAAGGATCACGATAAAACGTGTATTTCGTCAAAAGATAGTTCCAATAAAAAATGGTGGAAAAAACCCAGAAATTTTGGCAAAAGGTCGCGAAAAAATGCAAAAGACGTCAATGAATCTCGAAAAAAAAAAAAAACTGGAAATTTCATCACAGAATCCCAGAAAAATGCAAGTTTCATCAGAAGTTCGCAAAAATCGTCAAAGAACATGGAAGGAATGCAAATTTTGTCAAAGAATCACGAAAAAACCCTAAAAATTTCATCAAAGGATTGCAAAAAATGGAATTTCATTAGATTGAGGAAAAACGCGAATTTAGTCATAGATCACGGAAAATGCAAATTTCGTCAAAGGATTGCAAAAAAAAAAAAAAAACGCAAATTTCATCAAAGGACAGCAAAAAAAAATGTGAATTAATAATTAACGGGAATTAATAATTTTTGCATAGTTAAAAATAATACATATGTATATAGAAATTTTGCATAAATGAAACTTTTTTTCTTGGCTAAAGCTATTTTTATTGGGCTAAAAGTTATTGGCTGTAATTAGCCAAAAAGCTACAAATCTTTTTTTTCTTAGATTAAGCCCTAACAATTTTTAACACAGTTTTTATGTTCCCCCAAGTGGACCTTAAGGGGTTGCTTAGTTTGATCTATGTACATTCTATCCCACTTGCAAGATATCTTATAAATACGCCAATATGAAAATCTGTCAATTGGATGTTTGAGATCTGTAAATTTTATTTTGTTAAATGGTGCATAAATTACTTTAAAATCGAATCTTTTCAAAATTCTAGAAATTTGATGGCTTATTCTCAGAAAATATGGAAGTATAATTAAATTTTCATTGTGAACATTGGAATGTGCACATTTAATTAGTTTATTATGAATTGAATCAACTATTTCAACAGGATAACCCTGGTCAAAGGCTACTGATTTAATGTGGTCTAACTCTGCTTTGAGTAAACTCCTAAACTCCCTGATGAACAAAAATTTTTAAGGCGCAATGAACATAGGTATTAAAAGCAGCCAATATTTGATTAGGGGGGTGAGACGAAAGACGATGTGGCAGTAAAGAAACTGCGAATGGTTTACGATAAACAGTGGTTTTGAATGAGTCATTTTCACGGTAAACCATAACATCAAGGAATGGTAGTTGGTTATTATTTTCAAATTCAGATGTAAACTGAATATATTCATCTACAGATTTCATAACAGAAAGAGTATGAGGGATATCTATATCACTAGAATCCAGTAAAGCGAAGCAGTCATCGACATAGCGGGTGTAAAATGGAAAATTTAACCTATTGAAAAGGTTTGACTCGAAATAATGCATATCAAAATCATGTTTAGCGAACGTGTTTTGCGATAGACAACTGTCAGTAAGGTGTAATTATTACACCTTACTGACAGTTGTCTATTGCAAAACACGTTCATTTTTAATGGTGATTTTTATCACATGAAAGATGGCTTGTCTATGGGTTCTCCCCTGAGCCCAATCCTCAGTGATTTTTATATGCATTATTTCGAGTCAAATCTTTTCAATAGGTAAAATTTTCCATTTTACACTCACTATGTCGATGACTTCTTCGCTTTACTGGATTCTAGTGATATAGATATCCCTCATACTCTTTCTGTTATGAACTCTGTAGATGAACATATTCAATTTACATCTGAATTTGAAAATAATAACCAAATTTGAAAATAACAACCAACTACCTTTCCATGATGTTATGGTTTACTGCGAAAATGACTCATTGGAAACCACTGTTTATCATAAACCATTTGTAGTTTCTTAACAACATCAATAAGTAAAAAAAAAAAACATATGTGACATAACCCACAAAGATATTTAAAAAGAATATGGATGAACAAGCGATTACATATTTAGTACACTTGTATAATCTGCACAGGAACAAATCAAGCTATGCACAATATTTTCTACGCAATGTATAGCATTGTTGATTATCTGTGATTTTTTTTGCCTAGAGAAAATAACACACATGTGACATGTAGATTATATACTATTTTATAAATGTTTAAACAGAAGCAAATATATTGCCACATACTCTTAAAGGTTTAACAAATCGCATATGAGTAATATATTCTTTTTACAGTATAAATAATGAGGTGTTATAAAACATTTTAATTTATTTAGCTACAAACTTAATTAATAATCAGTTTTAAAATATTATTTTCATGTTATTCAGCTTTTAAAAAAATCCAAAAGGTGTATTCAAAAATTGATATTTCATTCTATTACACATAGAGAGTAAAGAATTTCTAAATAAATATTTAAAAAAATATATTTCACCAAAAATGATAGACATACTAACAGTAGTCAAATGCTTAGCAATATGACCTTTCCCACATCCAAGTTCCACTGCAACTGAAAACTTCCTGCAATTAATAAATTAAGAGAATTAAAAAAAAAATTAAAAACAACAACAAAATATATTTCAATTAAAAAAAGAAAATTTCATATCTTGAAGCTGTAATTTTCAAGCAAATGAACCAGTAACTGCAAAAATCAATAGCTTAAAATATGATGTTTTAGCATTCAGCTCTTTCGAATATGTCAATAAAATTTTGATTTACTGAACCTATTTAGTAAAATACAAATACCTCTAATACAAATCTAAAATAGGTTAACTTTTTTATTTATCAGTATGAACAATTTAAAAGAATATGAATATTACTTAAAAATTTAGAAACTATATCAGCTAATATATATATATATATATATATATATATATATAATTATAATATCTTTGAATTTCAAAAAACATATCAAGTTTTTGTAACATTCTAATTAAATCTCCTAAGAGATAATTAGTAATAAAGTGTAGACAGAATACCACATAGTTAATAAATTAACAAGTGCAATCATAATTTTACCATAGCATTTACTTCAATGGTAATTGGCCAAAAATACTGAAAATATGAAGAATATTTAAAAAGAGAGAGAGAGAGGGAAAAATATATATATATAATAAACCATAAAATGTTAATAATTTAAAGTTGATATCAAGTGAATACAAATGGATTTTGAAATGAAATATGAACTAAATATAATGGAAAATTGGATAACAAGAGATTTAAATTAGAATTGGATATCAAAAAACACGTGTAGATATAATCATCAGCCGGGATGTATCCATACGTGTTTTAAAAATAATTAAAGATACTATGTATACATGGTTGTTAATGCTTTTCAGCCTTTAAAATAAATTTATAATTTCAGAAATTTAATAAGGAGCTGTACCAGTAGTGTAAACTAGAGATGAGTTCAGGCTCTTTTTCCAGAACCAAAGTCTGCCCAAGCCTGATCCCGAAAGTATGCAGTAGAAAATTGTTACTAGAATTTTAACAATTTTTTTTAAGATTAATTTTCTTATTTAAAAAACTCTTCTTAGATAGAAATGAGTATTAATCCTAAATACTCACTCATAACAGTGTTTCATGATTTTTCATGTCCCTGAAAATCTGTTTAAAATAGCCAATTTGTTATGTATATCCAACCACTGGCAGAGATCTGCAAAAGTCAAGTTCTCATACTTTTAAAATATCATTGTATAACTATGGCAAAAAGACATGAGTTCTGTTTACCAGTAATTCTGGAAAAGGACTTCAAACAGAAAGAGAGGATATCCCATAGCTTCTTTATGCTACTAACACTAACTGTGCAAAGTTTCAGAACCAGAATATATTTATCCTTATATCCCATCAATGGCAATTCAATTCCCTTTCAAACTGATTTTTAAAGGATTGTAAAACACTTTAACAAACTTAGACTACTTTCTTGTTTCTCAAATAGCAAATGTTTTTCCCCTTTTTTAAATTTGTAAATAGATAAGATTTTCACCTTGAGCCCGAGCTTGTCTCATCTTTAGTGTAAACTACAGCTTTACAAAAATTGATTAAATGCTTAACATTGTGATCATAAAGGGGGCTTAAGGGAAATCATTATATTTTTTATTTAATTTAGCATTTCTGTTGCATACAGTAGCAGATACAGTGCAGCACAGTAGCAAGTGCTGAAAATTATTTTAGACCTAGCAAATTAATCTAACAGTTTAAAAAGAAATAAATCGTTTGAACAGCTTTAAAAAAATTGTTAAAATATACTTCAAATCGCTAAAGGATCAGGGTCCATAAGCTGTTTTTGCCCATGAAATAAGACTAAACTTCGACTTTGTTATACTGACTTAATTATTTCACTTTTTAATATTAGAAGGTTTATCCTGTACAATTTCAAAATTAGTTTTTGCATTTTGTACGAATTTATATAACTTACACAAGCTCAAAGTTCATATTATTCGTAGTTTTTGATGAAAAATATGCAATTTCGCCTAATTTTACCTCAATTTTTAATATTTTACTATGAGCGCAGCTTTGCAACACTTTTATTTTTACATATATTGTACATTTTGATGTATTTTATAATATATGTAAATAAGAAAGTGTTGCACGATTGCGCTCATATAAATAATTGAGGTAAAATTAGGAGAAATTGCGTATTTTTCATCCAAAACTACGAATAATACGAACTTTGAGCTTGTGTAAGTCATATAAATCCAAACAAAATGCAAAAAATATTGTTGAAATTGTACAGGTTGGGTTGGGTTGATTGTTGACGGCCAATTATCTACACTGGGGATATAGGCCCGGGGGGAGTGCCCTCCGTGGGGGTCTTTCTAAGGGAACCTAATCCGTATTTACGCATGGATAAATCCACGGCTCGAAGAAAACCACGAAAACTCCGAACGATTAGGCCGACGGGCGCGATTGGGATCGAACCCAGCACCTCCCGTCTACCAGCTTTGAGAGCACAACCTCTCAGCCACTGGTGGGGCCTGAAATTGTACAGGATAAACCTTCTAATATTAAAAAGTGAAATAATTAAGTCAGTATAACAAAATCGAGTTTAGGCTTATTTCATGGGCCAAAAGAGAATGCTTATGGACCTTGATCCTTTATTGTCATTTTATTTCTTTGTAAATGTAAGTTTTCCTTATATTTTATGTGTTACCATTGTTTTAAATTGTAGGCTTGGTCTGGCATTGGTTGGGTTACAGATAAATTCTAGTTTGCTGAAGATTGACACAGAAAATTCTGCTTATAGGCTGTTGCATTCAAATCATGTTGTGGATACTCATACTTATCTTACTTTCATTAAAGTGATCTACTTGAAACTTTAAATACATACTCAAAAGACAGCAACATACACTTTTATTAATTTTTAAATTGAGAGATGGGCCCCAAGATCCCCAAATCTGCCCAGATCAATCTAATCCTTGTATGTTTAATAATTGAATAATTTAGCCTTGTTTATCACACTAAAAGTCTAATAATTATGATTACATTTAATTTTCATTTTTATGTAAGACACATGAAAATTATTTCACTTTACTACATATTACACACATATATAAGGAATAAAATATCATTTAAATTCTTTCTGTGACATTTTTTTTATGTGTGTTCTAAATATAAAAAGTCCTTCCGGCCTGTACCGGGAGGAAAAGGTAGCTTTCCTATATCTTCGTTTTAAAATTTTAGCTAATGTTAACGAAAACAGCAAGTTAAAAAGCAAAGAAAAAGTTTTCAAAAGATTCGTTAATACTGAATTTGAATAAGAAATTCGCCAAATTGGCTTCATTTATGAAGACTTATTTTGGTCGCCAAATTTGGCGATATTTTGCCAAATGTCGCCAATTTTGACTACAATTTGGCACTAACGTATATGAATATATAGTTTTATGCGTATGATTGGGAAAATTATTACAACAATGAAGGAAAATAATTTGCGAGTAATCGCGTTAATGTGCTGTTTTGTTTCAAAATGTCAGCCACCCTAGAATTTCAAACTGCTCTATCTCAGCCCTTTTTTAAGATAGAGGTAAACCAAAAAATGCTCTGGATTCCTCGTATCAAGGCCTAACACTAAATTAAAAAATAAATTTGATTTTTTAACTTTTTTGTATATTTATTTTAGTTTTAAATTTTTAAGTGGCTGTCATCTTGAAACAAAATGGCAGACAAAGCTGGCCAACAAACTCGGTCGAGACATTGGTGAGTTAATACACACAATTAGTTTCATCGAAATTGATTTATAAATACGAGCGTTATCGTATGACATAGGTCAGATATATATATATATATATATATATATATATATATATATATATATATATATATAAATCAACATTTGATTGGAGGGTGGTTTTGGGGTCTGGGGGTCATGATCGGTGAAAATATATCGAAATTTTCCGGAACTGCTTTCCTCCGAACGGCTGCAATAGGTAGCTTTATACTTTTTTGTATTGAAAGCTACCTAATAATTACTAATATAAATGAATAAATTGTAATATTTATGGTGAAAATCTTGAAATTTATAAAAACCTTGCAAGATAAAATTATGAATTATCAAAAGGAATAAAATGATAAAAATACCTAGTAATATCAAATACTCTGTCAGCAACTCTATCACCTATCTGTAAGAAAATTTTCAACATATTATTTGAATATGTAATGCTAATTGTTATAACATAAAGAATTTAAAGAGAAATTATCTATATTAAATAAATCAGATGGCTACTTAAAGGATTTACAACTTACAGGTGTTGATCAGTTTGAAAAAGTTTCACATTCTCTTTCTTCCTTCCCAGAGAATTAAATTTGAGGTAGATCAATTTAATGATGTGAAAGATAACACATAACTATACATGAAATTATACATAATTAAGTACTATTAGATTTAAATTAACTTTAATATTATTAATTTTAATGCATCTGTACAAGTTGTACATGTTTACCACGGTTGATATTTTGTTGCCTCGGAATAACAAGTTTCTAACTAACACAATCAGTTGAAATGAGATGTCATTACTCACTTTTCTTAGCCTAGTCTACAATTTGAACTGACTTATAATACAACCAGTGGAAAATTTCTCAATAAGTAGGCTGAAGCCTAGAGTGGCAAATTTTTGACCAGGAAAATGTTAAAAAAAATTTGAGCTTTGAACCATATTTTTTGTTATAGTTCAATTTAAAGAAAATTAATTAAAATAAAATGCTAATGAAACTTCATACTACATAAACATGACATGCTTTAAAGTATTTAAACTCCTAGAAGATTGCTCGGTACCTTGACATTTCTACAAGTTCAAATAATGAAAGCATGCCAGCCTTAAACTGGCATGCTTTTATTTTATAGATTTTCATTTTAATTGGTCCTAAATGCAGTGTTGGCTTTAGTACACATCGGCCAGATGTGACGTGTACTTAATTAAATGCATGTACTTTTTTAAATGCATCAAGTGGTGGTTTCTAAAGAAAGTATTAATAATTAACCAATATTTTGTATATTTTCTTCCTCTTAAGTTTTAGAACCAAAGGCAGCCAGCCACCCAGCCTCGCCTGTCGCAAAAAGGCCACCTGACAAAGCCTGGTAAAAGCCTTTACCTGACAAAAGCCTTTTTGACAAAGAATATTAAAAAAAAAAAAAAAAAAAAAATCAGGGCTTCAAACCATATTTTTTGTTCTGGTTCAATTTAAATAAAATGATAATGAAACTTTATACTATGTAAATGACATGTTTAAAAGGCATTCCTAGATTAGAGCTAGTATGCCCAAACAGGGGCGTAAACCACCCTAGTCGCGTAGGGGGGTGTAGACTCATAAATTTCCAACTCCAAGGAAGAAAATTTCCGAGTACTATGACAAACAAAATGCCGACTTAATATATATATATATATATATATATATATATATACGGTAATGTTTTATTAACGGTTGTATATATATATATATATATATGTGTGTGTGTGTATGTATGTATGTATGTATATATATGTTAAGTTTTAGCTGTATGAATTAATGGTGAATAATTGCAGTCGATAAATTGATAATCATGGCGAGAAGTGTAGGCAATGAATGTATCCATTGAGTAATTTCTCCATAAAAACTAAGCCAGTTTTCCAAATAAAGTGTTTATTCAGGAACAGGAGAGATGAAGAAACAATTTCCACAGGACGAAGATCTTTTCTAAAGCCCTCGGTCTTGACTATAAATCATTACATCATTTATTTGATCTTAAATGGCTGGTTTAGAAATTCCGAATCATAAGAATGCCAGATAACTGTTTTGTTCAGCACTTGCAAACAAGACGAAATTATGAGCTCCGAAGTCTTGCAATTGCTTTTTGTTAGATGCGCGGATAGCTTACACAATCGACATAAAACGTACACGAACCAATCAGTGAGAGGCAAAATTTAAGAATTGAGTGGCTAATGGAATGACGCGAGATGGAGAGGTTTTAATAAGAAAGAATTCCAGATCTAGAGGCTCATTGTTTTTGAAGTAAAAAAAATCTAGCGCACGAAGCCAACCCGTGGAATAAAAATAACAAAATGACTTTTAAAAACATTCGAAATGTAAACTAGCTTTTCTCAGAATATTATAGATTGGATAGTTGATAAAAGTTACGAATTGACTTAAAGTTTTAGATTAAGATTTTGAATAAGATAATTATTAATATACACGTTTTTAATTTTAAAAATAAATTAAATAGGAATAAATATTATTGAGAAATGGGGAAATAATGAATATGCCAGAATTTAGAATAATCCAAAGGAACACTGCGAAATGAAATTTTTATATAACATATATATACTCATGTCCAAAAGTTTAGCATATATGATAAAAACGAAGAAAGGAAATCGTAAATATCTTACGAAATTATTAAACTTTATAGATGAAATTCACAAGATAATTATGACTTAGCATATCGAGATAGTCAAATAAGTTTTAAAGAGCTAATGTTGATTCCTTTTGAATTATTAATATATGTCTCTAAAAATCAGTGGCGAAGTACTATGATTAATATGTGTAGAAAATTGCGGTTTGGAACTCGAAACTGCTTTGTTTGATAGCGATATATCTTGTTTCTAAATGTATAAAATTTGATGAAACTGGATTGAAGAGCTGCAGATTCGTTGCCCGTTTTTTACCAATAAGGGTTTAATGCATTTTACTTTTTACTTTCTTCTATCTTTACAAGAAGAAAGTATTGGATTCATGAAAATTTTCGACATCCGGTTTTCGACGGATTTATACGTTTTAGAAGGTCCTGAACACGATTTGACCATTTTTAGAAAATGTCTGTCTGTGACTCTGTCTCTCTGTATGTGACAAAAATTTTGTGGGCGCTCTATCTCAAGAACTAATGCACGAAATTTAATAAAACTCTATATTGAGTTAGTCCCTGATATAAATTGGTGCTGATTAGTTTTTGGTGAAAATCGCCCGACAGGTGGCGCTGCTATGCTGCATTTTTTGTGATTTGCGCAATAGTTCTACCTCAAGAAATAATGCATTTATTTTCATAAAACTTCAGGTTCAGTTAAACCTTGACATAAATAGACGCTGATTACGTTTTGGTGTAGATATCCCAACAGGGGCGCTGCTATACCACTTTTTTCTCGATTTTTACGATAGCTATATCTCAAGAACGAATGCACGGAATTTCATCAAACTTCAGGTTCAGTTAGAGCTTGACATAAATAGACGCTGATTACGTTTTGTTGTAGCTATCCCAACAGGTGGCGCTGCTGTACCACTTTTTTCTTGAATTTTGCGATAGCTGTATCTCAAGAACTAATGCCCGGAATTTCATCAAACTTCAGATTCTGTTATACCTTGGTATAAAAAGATGCTGCCTTATGTTTTGATATAAATTGCCCAACAGGTGGCGCTGCTATGCTACTTTTTTCCATTATTATCACAATAACTATATCTCAAGAACTAATGCACAGATTTTCACCAAACTTCAGATTCAGTTAGACGTTGACATAATTTGTTGTTGATTAGGTTTTGGTCTAAATCTCCCAACAGTTGGCTCTGCTAGGCTGCATTTTGCAGGATTTACACGATTTTAGCAATAGTCCTATCTCTAGATCGAATGCACGGAATTTAATAAAACTTTCGATTCAGTTAGACCTTGATATAAATTGGTGCTGATTCTTTTTAGTGTAGGCGAAATCTGTGTGAGATAGAAGAAAGTTTTGGGATTGGTACATCCGACTTTTTTTTTTGTGTATGGCGTACTTATTCACATAGATTCCACTCCAAATAGAAATTCATAAAGTTCTGAGTTAAGCATAAGGACTCCTGCTACCCGTGTACGTCTACAACATTAAAAAAAAGGCCAAAATTTAAAAGATTGAAATGTTTCGAATGAACAAAACTCATATCCATTTCTTAGTCAATAAAATGTAATCAAATTTTGTACATTTAGAAACAAGATCGCTATGCAACAAAGCAGTTTGGAGTTCCAATCCGCATTTTTCTATACATATTAATCATTGACCTTCACCCCTAATTTTTAGATAAATTTATTAATATTTCAAAAGGAATCAACATCAGAGCTTTAAAACTTATTTGACTATCTCGATACACGAAGTCATAATTATCTTGTGAATTTCATCTATAAAATTTAATAATTTCGTAAGATATTTAAGATATCCTTTCTTCGTTTTTATCATATATTCTAAAATTTTAGACATGAGTGTATATATATACATATGTGTCTTGCTTCTAATTGGAGAAACTTACTTTACAAATATACCAATACATGTTTAACATTAATCAGAAATGAAAACTTGTTTATAAGTAATTTCAATGTATCCTTTAAAACATTGTGATCATCAGGAAAAGCTTGGAAGAGACGTGGAAGAGAAAACAATGTTCTACTTCTCTATTTTTTAGCAATCAGTTAAAATCTTTTTAGCGTTTCATTCTGAGTAAAATTGAAATCTGTTTGCTTGGGGAATATTTTAAAGACAAAAATTTGTCAAAAATACGGGATTTCTTATTTAAGTTTATAATTCTTTCGAACGACATACTTTAAAGCAGCGTAGGAATTTGGTGTCATCCCTGTTTTTTCCAACTAAACAAAATGTAGTAATAATAATTATATATATATATAAAATTGAATACGGTTAAGGAAAAAGAAAACGAACGTATTATTTCTGATAGAAGTAAACTCGTACAGATTGTAAAATATCCAGATTATTTCGAGATAAAAATTCAAAGTATTTGGGTGTTTTTAATTTTTATCCTGTATCATATAAATTTCTTGAAACATATTTGAAAAAATAAAACCATAATTATTTTCAATTAAAGGTAAAATTCGTGTAGTGTGGTTAATATCCAGATTTTGATATGGAAAATTACTAAATATTTGCAATTCAATTTTGAATTTTCATCGGATATCACCTATTATATACCTATATATTCCGTGATACACAGCTCTAACTAAATTTAAAGTTAGATAAAAAAAGTGAAGTTTCTTCACTTCAATCAGTATATCTTAAAATTTCCAGACTAAACTAATAACTTTCTGATTATAAATATGGAATACATCTGGAGCCCGATATCTCGAAGTCAAAGGGCACAGAAAAAAATTCTGAATATCAAAGTTTTCGATCAAAATATCAAGGTTTTAAATAACATTAACATTGATAGAATATATGTTTGTAAATGCTTTTTTCGTCACATCGAAGTTTTCGAGTTCACAATATTCGACAAATCAAAGTTTTTCTGGATAGTTTTATCAGAAAAAGAAAATCTGTAATATTTCCGACTAAGAATTAATTTATATAGGTTTTCTTCGTACTAAATTGTTTTTTTTTTCTTATTTTTCTAATTAAAAACTACAAAAAAATATTAAATAATCCGACTAAGAATAAAATTCTATAAGTTTTCTTCGATCTAACTTGTTTTTCTTATTTATTTAAAAACTACAAAAACATTTCTCCAATTCATAAGTTTTTATAGGTTAATACCATCTTTTTTTTCGACTAAATGTACTTTTTTTCCGATCGAATGGGAATTTTTCCGACTGATTTTTTCATTTTTCCAATTTATAAGTTTTTATAGGTTAATACATATTTTTCCGACTAAACGTACTTTTTCGGATCGAATGGAAATTTTTCGGACTGATTTTTTCGTTTTTCCAATTTATAAGTTTTTATAAGTTAATACCATTTTTCCGACTATACGTACTTTTTTCCGATCGAACGGGAAATTTTCCGACTGGCATTTCGTGGAGGGTTGTTGCACCCCCCCAGGATTTACGCCCCTGGGCCCAAACTTAGAGCAATTATATACAGTAGACCAGGGGTGCAAAAATCTAGGTGCCAATGGTCCGATTCCCACCACTAAATTTTTAGAATTATTCGCCTAATAAGAATATTGATAAAATTTAGGCGAAGTATACTCATAAAATTTGATGAAGATTACTAATAAAATTTAGTGGTGGGCATCAGCCCATTGGCGCCTAGATTTTTGCACCCCTGCAGTAGACTCTCTCAAATTCGCACAGCTTGGGACCAGAGGTTGTGCGGATTTCTGGTCACTGCTTTGTTTACATTTTTTAAACAATAATTTGAAGGTAATAATGCACTCAAAATTATCATGAATGCTTTACAATAAAGTAAAATGTTAAAATAATTATGGGAAATAATGCAAAGGTTACATACATAATGAATAATACATGACTAAATATGCATAATAATGATGAGATAATTTTTTCTTGAATTATTCAATGAAACTCGCCTCATAAAGGTACACTAGTAATTTACATCAAAACCATAAAATTACAAAATTTTATTTGATGTTTGTCCAGATTTAATAAACAAAAAAGCTTGATTAATACATAAATGTATTTGATAAAAATATCAATCACCACTAATATCAGTGTTATCTTGAAAATTTTCAGAAATAAACTTATACTTCCTTTATGAGAAAGCAAGAGTTCAATGATATTAACCAGAATTACATAATAAAATGAGTGTAGAATGATATAAAAATAAAAAAGCTTGAATTTCCTTCCTATATCTTAACTGTAAGTTTCACTGTTTACATCTGAAACAACGTGTGGATTTTAGGGTTACAGATTTGAGAGAGTCTACAGTACAACTGTCTAGACAAAAAGAACAGCCCAGCACTGCTGCAACTTGCTAAGTATGTCATTAATAATCTGTACTTTAAAAGTAGATTGAAGTTGAGGTTCCATTTTTAACACTTTCCAACCTAGTTGAAAAGTGTTTATGACTTCGGTTTGTCTGGCCGTCTGCCGTCTGTCCGTGCTCTAACTCCCGCAAATATGCTCGGATTGCTCTGCAATTTTTATATGTTATAGTCGTTATCTATAGCATGTTCCCTATTTCAACGGAAGTGTGTAGCACTTATACTTTTTTTACAGGGACACTCAAAAGAATTCCATTACATTGTGGTCTATGGGGAAAAATCACTTGAGGTTTATTTAAATAATGTTTCACTATTTTAAACGCATTGAAATTTATATATATCACTAAGGTGCATTAGAAGAAGCTTAATATGGAATAGTGTGTGCATAGCACTTATAGTTACTTTACAGGGACAGTCAAAAGAATTCCGTTACATTATGTCTATGGAGAAAAATCGTCTGCGGTTTATTTAAATAATGTTTCCCTATTTTAAACGCATTGAAATTTATATAAGGTGCATTACAAGAGGCTTACTACAGAATATTGTGTGTATAGCAGTCATCGTTCATTTACAGGGACACACAAAAGAATTCTCTACTGTCTGTTAACAATAATTCCTGGAAGTGCGTTTTAAGTTACTGAACGCGATTTTAATTTTAACTCGCTTTTTGTCTATTACGTGGTGTGTATAAATTCTGTAGATCCTATACAGGGAAGCACAAAAGTTCGCGAACACATTTCCGTATTATTTAACTCCAGACGGAGAATTTTAAACTGTGCTACGCGTTTCCTAACTGAACTAAAATTTAGCATCCTATGTAGTATATATACAAATCTATAGATCCTATACAGGGCTGATGAAAAGTATTCGGATTACTTAGATGTTATCTTTTAGCTTATTAAACGGTATGATTTGTAAAATTATTTTGGAAGCGTTGGAAAGTGTTACATAATCTATGCTTGACGCATGATTTTTCGTTCTTGTTGTTATATCTGAACAATAGAAAAAAAAAAGAAAAATTTACAGCACCTCTTTTTATATGCTTCTATTTAGCTTCATTTGTTGTCTAGGTGGTTAAATCTTTCAACTGATTTTTAACTCACTTCCGTTGAGCCAATTTTCCTCAAATATTATACATACACAACTTCATTGTTGCAAATTGCATCTTCATAATACAATATTAAAATATTTTTAGGGTCATACCACATCAGAGGCAGGCTCAGGGGGAAAAAAAATCTGTTTTTAGCAGAAAACATTGAATACTGGCCTTACGGAGATATAAAAAAAAAAAGCCTTCGTGAAAGAAGGGAAATTTTTGAAAGCACTTTTTGGCACTACATTTAATGTATTATACACAGAACTAATTTGAAAGGGTGTAAAAAAGACGCTAATGAAAGAATGTGTCTAGGAGTGTGATATGTTCTCTAAATGGAAAATGGTCCAACATATAAATTCTTGTTATATATTCTTATTTTTACTGTTCCCCTCCTCTTTTTTTTTCTTTTTTTTAAATACAATTTTATGATTAAAATAATATAATATTATAAAAATGATCCATAAGATTTTTTTTTATTTAAAAAAAATGCAAGAAATCTACAATATTTTGTTGAAATTTTTTTTTAATGTTTAAAATTACTGTAATAAAAGTATATAAGTATAATTAGTAGGCAGATTTAAAATGAAATTTGAACATGTCTTTCTATATGTTTTAGAGACAAAAATTTAAGTTGAACAATGTCTTTTATTCCCTTGAAATTTGAATAACTTATTACCCATAAGCATTGTTTCACAGATTTAATTTTATTAAAAACATAGCTACATTAAAAATTTCAGATATTTTGTATCAATAAAAACTCAACTTTGAATTAATAAAAAATAACATTTTAATGAACATATAAATAAGATGTCCAAACACTACACCAATATTTTCATATTTATTGATTTTTGGTACTTTCCCATTAGATCGACACCAGTCTCAGTTTTGCACCAATTGTAGCTATTTATTTTTCATTGACAAATATTGTTAATCTGATGATAAAATCGTTAGTTATATAAGTATATTTTTTTCAAGATTTCTTTTTTGATGAATACATGATTTTTCTTAAATATTTTAGTATGGCTTAGACAGTTCAGTAATTACTAATACAGTCAGAACCGGTTAAGATGCTCACATAATTACTTACAATCCTATGTATGTCAAACAGTTCAAGTGGCAACGTTGTTATTGCAATACATGTGCTAAGGGTCAATACGGTTATGTGTGCTAAGAGACATTTACAATTTCATGCCTGTAGTTCAAACTGAGTTTTATTTTATTGTATAATATTTATTTGTTCTTTTATTTTAAATATATTTGTTCTGATTTAATAAAATAGCTCATGAAAGTCTGTAATTTTCAAAGGTTATATATTTTAAATGATCATTTTCACACCAACAATGTTAATATTTTCTCAAAAGTTTCATTTGCTGCTAATTATTACACATGTTAACAATGGTATTGGCATAACAGGGAAAAGTACAATTATTTTTATTCTTTGTGAATATCTTGATTAGGTATGCACAACCTGTGGCTCGCGAAGACCCTAGATGCCAACATCGCCAGAAATTGCAAATTTCGCGAGTTAGTCGTCCGAAAAATTACAAATTTTTCTGAACAGGTGCGTGAAAATTGCAAGTTTTGCCAATTGGGCGTGTGAAAATCACAAATTTCGCTGATTAAAATATTTCAGTGCATATTATGAGGTTCATATTTATACTGTGAACAATTATATTTAATATTAAAATTGGTCATTTTCTGTTTTTTAACTTGATATCCACATTTTATGGTTAAATATGTTAAAAAGTACAATTTAGAATAGTATATCCCTTCCCCAAATTCAATCATGAAAAAGGTCTAGGCTAGGATTCGAACCCGGGATCCCTTGGCAGAAGCTGCCAATGCTCTACCAACTGAGCAATCCCAGATGAATATGACTGAACGTATTCACCCAGTTAACCATAATGATCATAGCATCTGGTCTGATATCTGAATCAGCACAACAGAATAAATCACAGGTAAATGGGGCCTCCAGTAAACGCTGGAAACTTGATTACACTAGATTAATTAAGACACAATTCAGTCAAGGGATCCTGGGTTCGAATCCTGACCCGGACTTTTTTGCTCAGTTGACAAGATAACATCTCATATGATTTTTTTTACCAATTAGAATAATTGTCCCATTTTGTGATTTTCGAAATTTGTGATTTTCACACGCCCGATTGGCAAAACTTGCGATTTTCACGCGCCTGTTCAGAAAAATTTGTGATTTTTCGGACGACTAACTCGCAAAATTTGCAATTTCTGGCAATGTTGGCATATTCAGCCATATTCGTCCAGGATTGTCTGTTGGTAGAGCATTGGCAGCTTCAGCCAAGGGATCCCAGGTTCAAATCCTGGCCTGGACTTTTTCGCTCAGTTGGGAAGATTACATCTCATATTGACCATGTCTTGCCAACTGAATTGGACATGCTGACTTGGGAGGTGGTTGAGTGTAGGAGGGCTAACCCCCACTTTTAAAATTAGCATTTTATGAGCTTATAGGACACCAATCCCCCCCTCCCCTCAACAATCCAGTCATTTCTGTAAGTGGCCCTCCTCTTATGAAGGTTGGGCACCTCTTGATGAATATCTCCTTTGAATGCATTTGTATTTCTGAAAGCGCTTTACTATATAAATATCGTAAAGAATAACTAAAGACTCACTTCATCCTTTATATAATCATAAACATCTCCATTTGATTGAACACTAGACCAGTCTCTATGGAGTCTTTTGGCTTTTCGATCGAAAACATTTAATGAATTTGTTGAATATTTGGACATTAATAAAATATTAAAGGGAAAATTGACTCCAATTTTTTTATATTTTACTGCATTCCAAATAAAAGTAGAACACAACAATTTTGTAAACTTATTAATCATTTTATAATTCCTTTGTTTCTCAACGTAATACTGTGAAGAAATTTAAAAGGTGTGAATGGCAGGACAAATTATTAGCATTGTTTATCAATATTTTTATTTCAAAGCTTAAATTCTAATAAAAATAATGGTATCGATAAAAAATAAAACAAAGTAGGTAGCGGGGTAAAAAATTAACGTCTCAAACAAATTATTTTGGTTTGATTGGTTGGTTGGTCTGGGCTAAAAACACATATAGCAAACAAATCTCTCATGGGCTGTGTTCAGAACTGAAGATCAGGCGGCACGCGGGCGACGGAGGTTGAAATATGGAGTGAGTTAATACTGTGAATGAAATTGAAAGGCCTGCGTTCATTATCATTGGTTGAAGTACAGCGCCTAGAAGTGAACTTGGTGACCGAATGGTTAGAGCATCTCACTGAGGTCGATTCCTCTAAATTTCTATTTGATTTTTCTACTTTTTCATTTAAAAACGTTTTATTGGTTACTTTGTATTTTTCATGATTAATGGAATATATAATAAATTATAACATCTTGTAATAATATATTTCTTTTAAATGCTAAAAGGTGTAAATTAACAACATGATACAAATTAAAATAACTTTTATTAGGTTGTTTGATATGTTTCGACTCACTCCGAGTCATTTTCAAAAACAAATGAGAATATTCCATAATTGCACGGGCTTTGAAGTTATTATTTAAAATGCTATCATTTAATTTTCATGTACTTTTTAAAAATAATATTAAGTATAATATAAAAACCACAGCCCTGGCAAGATTATATCAAGAAGAATACCATTCAGATAATATATATATCATACAACTTAGAATAATTCTTAGTTCTGTGATATATATATAATATCCTTAAGATTCTAGGCTTGGATTGCGGTGCATAGTATCTTAAAATTTTTTATACCCGTTCAGACTAGAGCATTTAAAGAGTTTTAACTTACTTTTTGGTAGCTGGCGACCCGGAACGAGAATGATACATCCATGGTCTGAACAAGGTTTGATTGGAAAGTATTTGCGGTTTAATGGCATCAGCCTTGCAAAATCCAAAACAACACAGGCAACACGTTTCATTTAGTAAACATGGCTTTCGGAGAATCGTCGAAACGTAAAGTTAAAGTTAGTAAAAATAAGAAGAAATCCTGGAATAAACATTGTGATGTTAAAGAAGTTGAAGATTATTTAGAAGAAAAACGATTTGAGGAAAGAATAGGGTAGGTAACATCTTTGAAGTTTCATTTTTTAAGCAAGTGTGTTTAAATCGTAGATGAAAAAAAAAGAAAAAAGCTTAGAGTATCTACAGAAAAATTAATATACACGTTATAGAAATTTAATTGTGTATCCTACTGATAGATTTTGCCAAAACTAGTTGCTTAACTTAAATTTCATATTGCTCCGGCAGCACTGTCCTGTAGCAAGTTGATTTGTATCAGTCTTTTAATCTGTACAGTGACAGTAATCCGATTGTTTGGCTTTTACTTTTTTTTCGGTACAAGTGACTTAATTACCATTCCCTCCCTTTTGTTTCGAACTTTACATATATTGTATGTGATGGTTTTTGTATTGAAATTTTAATAATTACTAGATATCTTAAAAGTTTATCATTGTGTTTTAATTAAGAAACTAAATTGGAATTAAGTGTATACACATTTATATAAAAAAAATATATACATTTATAATTTTGGCATACTTTTGTGTCTTTTAGATGGCCATCTTCCGGAAAATCTAGTGAAGAACTATTTTTTCAAGATGTCAGTGGTACTGAGAAGTTAGGTACAGATAACTTTTTATTTCTGTTACTATTTTTTACCAATGAAGGATATTATAAAGCATTGATATTTCTTTTGTAGTTCATGTATAAAATGATTGATTTTATTGTAATTTAATTTAAAAATTTGTTAAAATGTGCTTATTTCTCTTACAGGTAAACCTAAAAGAATTGTAGACACTTTAAGATGTCATCAGAATCTAGGAGCTTATTCAAATGTGCCTATACCAGTGAATATGTAAGCATTTACTCTTTGTAAGATATATTGAAGTTCTGTGCTATTTAAGAGATTAATATGGTTCTCAAAAAAATATTTTTCACCACTCAACAATGCAAAACCTTCTGACTAATTTTTAAACATGTATGGTTTAAATCCTAGAACAAGCGAGACGCTTGGTGTCGAATTTGGCAAAGCGATAAATGAGCTTTTCTTGCTACCGGGTTTGTTTCCTACGTTTTCTCCATGTCTTCTGTGCTCGGTTCTGGCATGGGCTAAAATGCATGGTTCTGGAAATTGAGCTGGTTTTTGAGGGAATTAGATTAGATTGGATTGGTTGGTTGACAGATTAGAATATTCTAGAATAGGGTTCTATTGTCTGTGGGTTGGTTTGTTGTGTGTCGGATTTGTTGAATTACATTTGCGAAATGTATTTTATGAAGTTTAGTGGTTTGACGTTTGTTGTATCTCATAAAGGATAATTCCTGTGAAATATTTAATGGCGGTTCATGGCAGGGAGGTTATGCTGTGCAATGGCTCTTCCTCGACCATCCCAATGTCACCAGGAAGGCCGGCCAAGACCGCCACAGAGCAATGACACCTGTACAGAATAGCTACTTGGCATTAAGCACACGACATAGCTTGGCAACGACTTTTCAGCTTGCTCGTGACCTTACTGCTGCGTCTGGAATAAGAATTTCCATGCAAACAGTATATAGACGTCTAGCAGAGTGGGCCTTTTACGCCTGGCGTCCAGTCGTGTGTGTCCCTTTCACTGCATCGAACAGGAGAGCCCGGTTGTTGTGGAGGCGAAGACATCAGTCTTGGACACAACAAGAATAGGGACGTGTTCTTTTCAGTGATGAGTCGCGATTCACCATGCAAAGGGATTCTCGTCGAATCTTCATCTGGAGAGAACATGTAGTTCGCTAACATCCATCCTACCTAAAAGAAATTGACAGGTTTGGTGGCAAAGGAATCCTTGTCTGAGGTGGAATAATGTTTGGCACTCGTACCCCACTGCACGTCTTCGATGCGGGTACTGACAACGCACATAGCTATAAGGATAAGGTAGTTGAAGCCTATGTGAGGTTGTTCCGGAGTGCTGTAGGCCCAGACTTCATTTTTATGGATGATAATGTGAGGCCACACAGATCTTACATTGTTGATGATTTTCTTAAAGAAGGGGATATTCGCTGTATGAATTTGCCCTCTAGGTCTCTGGACCTCAATCCTATTGATCATGTTTGGAATGATCTAGGAAGAGCCATTGCACAGCGTAACCCCACTCCTAGGACCCGCCAGGAGTTAAAAGCCTCACTTTTGGAAGAATGGCTTTGTTGCTACAAACATTTATTGATACCCTCATAAACAGTATGAGAGCTCGTTGTGAGGCTTGTATAGCAGTGCATGGAGGTCACACTCCATATTAGGCAGACTTTTCCCAAGATAAATGCTTTATCTCTGATACATGATTTAACACTTTTTGATATGCCCTGTATTTTAATTCACAATTAAAATCTTTTCCATATTGTTATGTTGCTATATTGTTTCTCCCACTGTAATATACCTCTGTGCCAAATTTCGTGGCAACGCAGTGTATATTTCATCAGTGTTCACAGATTTTATGTTTGTGACTTTAATTTTGGACATGAGTGTAGTTTAGCGATACTTTTATATTCAGAGTGGTTGATGGGATAATGATAAATCTGATAAAATGCTTGATATTTTTCTATTCTTAAGAAATGCTTTTATATTATTTTAATGATGTGATTATGGTATAAAATAAAGTTAGTTAAAATTGCAAGCAATATATGTCTGTATGTATCTTGTAATTTTATGGATTTATTTTATAAATTATAAAATCATTTCAGAGATGTAAATAGATATCCAAAAAAGATCAAGAAAGTTTTAGAGAAAAAAGCTGACAAAAGAGCTAAGAAGATAACTGCTCAGAAATCTGAAGAAAGCAAAAGAAATGATAGTCAAAATGAAACATTTAAGGATCCTTGGGCTGAAGGTAAATCTTATAAATTAAATCTTTAATGGACATTTTTAAAGTTTTCTTTACTTTTTAAAAACGAAACTTGAATAAGATGAAGAAGTTTATTTACTTTTTTCAAAGGTAGAAAAAGGCAAATTTACTTCAATGATGTTGCATGAATTAATTGTTAAAAAGCACCATTCACAATTCACATACACATACTTGCCAACTTTTACATTTTAGGCGTAAAATTTACACTTTTTGATAATTTTTTACACTAAGTATACTTATTTTTACACTTTTTTGCAAAGTTTCTCCTAAGTAAGTTTCATTCCCTGCCCCTTAAATTATGAATTACTGTCTAGTTGCTTTTAATAATGGTCAATGTTGCATGCAAGGGGAGTATTTTGTACTGTCAAAGGAACGAGTCCAGGGTTCACTGTCAAAAATCACCTGCTTTTAATTTTCATTGAATGTAAAAGAAAGTAAGTCCTGTTTTGAATAAATTTGCTCGGGCATTCTTTAAAAAGCTAAAATTAAATTAAAAGAGCTATGTATATGTCTTTAAAATCAGTTTATTAATGAATTGGTATAATGTTTTTCTCATCAAACCAGGGTTGTTAAAAATCGCGATTTTTTTAAAAAAATCGGATTTTTTTGATTTAAATCGGATTTTTTTGATTTTTTTAAATATTTATTTAGTATAATATTATTTGTGTACTCTGCACATATTTATTTATATTTCCTGTATAGATTTACATATTTCTATTAATTTCATTACAATTTCTAGATAAGAATTAAAAATAACTTAAATTTAAAATTGTTGCAAACAAATTTAGATGATTCATTTAAAATTTAAAACATTCTAATATTAAATTTTTATACATATAAATATGTGTGTTATATAAATTTCTATTTAATTTTAAAGGTATTACAATTTTCTTTCGTGTATTACTCCAAATAACACAGATTTTATATAACAACGTATAATAAATACAACAAAGAATGCTAAATGCATATGGGTATATATTTATTATGCATCATGCAAGAACAATTCTATAATTTTTAAGTTATGACAAAATATTAAATAGAAACAGTTTAACATTGGTGAATATCTATAAACAGATAATTGTTTAAATCATTAATATAAAATAATAGTTTAATATTAGATTACAATTCAATCTTTCACAAAATCTGGTTTTTATTTTTTAATTATTTACATATATGCAATTATATTAACATTTTTAACTATTTATGCATTTAAGGTTTTGTATAAGAACACCAATTTGGCTGCTTTATCATTTCCTAATTTATTTCTAAGTTTAGATTGAACTAAACCATATGTTGAAAAAATCCGTTCCACGGAGGAAGAAGTAGCTGTTGCTGTAAACAGTTGCTCTATGGCTTTCTTTACACTCCCCTCACCATCTGATACACAAATTTCTGAATCAAAGTGTGTTTTCCACCAGTCTAAGGGAGAAATCTTTGTTACGATGTCTTCATCAAATAAAAATTTAGAAAAAGGATCAGATTTTCCTTGAAATTTCATTATCACATATATAAAATGTGAACTGCATTTGTCTTTAGCAAAAAATAAGGCTTTCTTTTTTTCATCATTAGTCAAATTCACATTATACTATTCTAAGGCACCAAATGCAAGGTAATCCTATAACTAGAAGTGTGAAGCTATCAATTATCAGTGTTATTGCCCCCTCCCCTTACTCAGCCATGGTCAATTTTAGAAAACAATCTTGCTTACTTGACAATACGAATGACTGCTTAGTGCTTAGCTTAGTACAATAACATTTCTTATTTTTTTCCCATTGCAATAAGCAATGAATTCTAGGAAAAGAAAGAGGAAAGGGATCAGTTACAGGGATTAAAGTATTTTCAATTATAGAAGAAACATGAAACTGAAATTAATTCTATGTTAGACAAACAGTCCAAATATTTATGTTATAATTAGTTCATGTATTGATCACATTATATGATCAATACATAAACATCAACATATGGGATATTGTAATTTACAGGTAAATGTAAAAAAAAACTTGTGAATTATGTATAATTTGCTTTAGAGACAGTGACTCTCCACTGAAAATACTATTATATTAAATAGCTTTAGCTTCAGCATCTTGCTTTCAAAAAATGGAAGTGACTAAGAAAAAAAACTTTAAAAATTAGTAAGTATTTATCAGTAGTTTTGGAGAATGTACTATGGATAGATAATATTTTTAATGCAGTGTTGCATTTACTTTCATAATATAATCGTGTTTTTAATCTAAAAAAGTTTTATTTAATGTTATTAAAAGGTAATTTTTAATCTGAAATGAATGATTTTAACTTTTATTTTAACATGAATGAGGAATTTGATCCTTATTCAGCCAGTAAATATGAATGTTAAAAAAACTGATTTAAATCAAAGATTTTTTAAAAAAAATCATTTGATTTAAATCACGATTTAAATCAAGCTGATTTAAATCAAACAACCCTGCATCAAACTATCTTCAAAATGGTCATTGCTGTATTATTTAACAATATTCATCTATTATATATTTTAAAAACAAGAGTAAAAATGTTGTTTATGTGTTAATTAGAAAATTGGTTACATGGTTTTTATGTTCATACTAGCAGACTACGCCCGCTGCGCAGGTCGGTTTCTCCAAAAGAACCTTGAATCGAAACGAAATATATCGGTAAATTTAACCATGTATTTTAAAGTAATCTGTACCTTTACCTGGAATATCCTAAAATAACATAAAAACGGATACTTATTTCACTAAGTTAAGTTTTTTTAATACGGTTTACTGTTACGTTTACAATTTATTACTTATTGTTTTCCATTGATTTATATGTTTTATAGCTATATTTTTTAATTACGTGAATTGACCTATATTATTCACAACTAAAAAGAAATGGCGCATCTAGTATTTGTCAAAAAATTAAATAAAATCATGCACTCGTGACATCATAATTCACTTTTATATTTTAACAGAATAATACGGCTACTATAATTTGTGACTCGTGCTGACACATTGCTGTTATTATTTTTTTACGCGTGAAGTTTTCGCTATAGTACTCCATTGTGAAATTTGGTAATTTTTTAAATTCAATATTTGAAAAAGTGCATAATCAGTGGATTTGAAATTTATATAAAGAAAAATACAATTTTTTACCTTTCTAACGCAGTTTCTCTACAATTTTCTGACAAATACTTTTCAAGCAATTAATTTTTTCAATAATTTCAAACGTTTCATTTTCCGAGATTAATCTGTGGCAACGATTATCGAAAATCCCAGTCGTCAACAACACGTACCTTTTTATTAAAGAGGATGGGGGGAAAAAAGTACAAGATACTCTTCATGCGTCATTTTACACTTTCCTATTTTTAAAAGTTGGCAGGTATGCATACAGCAAATTATAATAGTTTTCAATCATTCGTTTTTCATAAGCCTTAAAATGATGCCTTATTCTTCAAGAATTAAAATTTGAAGTCTCATATTGGCATATAAACACAGTATATTTTTAAAGGATCATGGTTGTTAAAAAAAAAACAGCTTGATGCTGTGCAGTTCTGAAAGAATTAAGTAATAAAATTAATAAATCTCTTTTTATCAACTCTCATTTCTCTCAGAAATCAATAAGTACAGTTGATAAAACATTTCTCAAAATTTTGCTCGTCAATAAAGCTATTTTTAATTTTATAGCTTTCAATGTGCGTTTATAAATTTTTTTGATTTTTAAAGTTTTCAGATGCATTAACAACATTATGACCAGTTCAAAAAGGACAAAGTCATCATTAATAGACAGATTTAATCTAAAAATTCTGTTATAGATAGATTTACTTTACATTTTCAGGGGCTACTCATGATTGTATAAAATTTATCTGGCATGATCCTATTTTTGAGAAATCGTAAAAGTTTTTATATTGTGAAAAATTTAACAATTTTGTGAATCAATTAGTCATATTGATGTTCCTGTTTTAATGAACTACATATACAGGGTTGGGGAATTTTCAGAAAATCTTATCAGTCAAAGATTTATTTTACCAGCCACAACCAGCAAGATACAGTTGAAAATTGTTATAACAAAATTTACGCAGATGCAAAAATAATTCATTACTAAGATGCATTTTTGCACTAACATTTTCTTAAATTTTTCCATATTTTTAAATTTTTTTTTAAAGATAAACTTAAGAAATCTATACAACAGAGAAAAGTTTAGTGTAGAATGAACTGGGTGCCATGTTTACACTGTAGCAATTGGGAGAGATGCAAAATATGGCTAACAAATAAAAATATAAAGTTTCGTTATATTTTTCTATAGCCTGTATTTTTTATGACTGCCTAAAATGCACTCGCCCTGTCAGAAAATTCACTCGTGGTGCGTAGAATGATGTAATTCCCCACCCCTGTACATATATATCAGGTGTCGATGCAGGGTTTTTTTCTTGGGGCCCATTTTGTGAAAAGTAAAGGTTATTTTTGTGAAAAATAACATTCTGTAACGAAAGTTGAAATCCAATTACTCAAATTCCAACCAAGCATTTATTAACAAAAAGTTTTTAAAATCCTTTTACTGAAGTTTTCCTCTCTGGTGAGCTTGTTTGTTTACAAATTACACATTTTAAAACGTCACAAAATTATAATTAATAAAGTAAGTTTTTATGGAATAAAATTTTGTGAAAGGACCTATTTTATTAAAAGGAATTTTGTTAAGGGGCCTGTTCTGTTTATTATAAAGAATTTTGTGAAAGAGCCCATTTTATCAATTTATTTTTGTGAAGGGGCCTGTTTTATTAAATTTATTTTTATGAAGGGCCTTCTACGCACCACGCCAAACCTTCCTCTTGTTTTATTAAATTTATTTTTATGAAGGGGCCTGTTTTATTAAATAGATTTTTGTGAAGGGTCGCTAAATAGGCTCCAAATTTTGCCTGGATCGACCCTTGTATATACATTTATAAATATATTAAATGACTTTATTTATTTACATAAATTTATATATATATATATATATATATATATATATATATATATGTAGCATTATATATTATTTTATTAAATAATACTAAGGGTCGATCCAGACAAAATTTGGGGCCTATTTAGGGCCCCATCACAAAAAACAATTTAATAAAATGGATCCCTTCACAAAAATCAATTTGATAAAATGGGCCCCTTCACAAAATTCCTTTTAACAAAATAGGCTCTTTCACAAAATTCCATTTCATAAAAACTTACTATTTATTATTTATTTATTACTAGCGGCCCTCCCTCGCTTTGCTTCGGGTTAACCTTGAAAACCTTCATCTCTTTGTGTTTTCTGTAGACCTTTTTAATGTGTACAATAATTAGTACATTATTTTGATAAATCTTGCCTGCGTTTGCAATGTATAAGCGGAAAAAATGAAATTATTTACGACATCACATTAAAAACCTAAAAAATAACAGTATTTCTCCACTATTTAATGGATGTTATTATACATATAAACCTTCCTCTTGAATCACTCTATCTATTAAAAAAAACCGCATCAAAATCCGTTGCGTAGTTTTAAAGATTTAAGCGTACATAGGGATATAGGGACAGAAAAAGCGACTTTGTTTTATACTATGTTAAGATTTTGTGACTTTTAAAATGTGTAATTTGTAAACAAACAAGTTCACCAGAGAGGAAAACTTCAGTAAAAGGATTTTAAAAAGTTTTTGCTAATAAATGCTTGGTTTGAATTTGAGTAAGTAGATTTCAACTTTCGTTACAGAATGTTATTTTTCACAAAAATAACCTTTACTTTTCACAAAATGGAACCCAGGAAAAAAAACCTGCATCGACCCCTGAATACTGATTCTATTTAAAAAAAAAAAAAAGTGTTTGATTCTAACTGATATACTCTGTTTATTTCAACTGTTTTATGATTGGCCTCATTTAATTTTAAAATGATTCAATTTGTGAAGGATCCATTTTTAGTGGAAAAAATTTGCAAATTGCCCATTAACAGATGCACATTCTTCCTAAACAGACCATTGATTAATTACAGTAGGAAATCTCTAGGGGCTGCGACAATTTTTTTTGTCATTTTATTATCAAATTTATTGTTATACAGACAGATTTTACTATATTTAGATCTTTTATTCTCTCCACTTAATATATATATTTTTTTTTTACTTAGATGAAGAACCCGATGAAGAAATAAAGGATTTAATTACATATAGAGATGAAATTACAGAAAAAAGGACCCCAAATGTAATTTTTATGTCAATTTTTTAAAACTTTTTTTGTTGACAAGGATTGCATTGTTTTTCTTATTTTAATGACTCTATTTAATTTATGCATGTATGTATTTCTTCTTTTAACTTCCTTATCTCAAATGTTTTCAACTCATAACTCTTGTAGTAATTATTCTAAATATTTTTATATTTGTAATGCAATCCATTTACCTATATATCTAATTTGCTATAAGATATAAAAGTAGATTTACTCTCTTGTATAAAATATTGTGTTTTCCTGTATACAACTCCTAACTTTACAAAAAATCATCTATGCTAAATGTGAATCTGAATGCTATACTTGAAACTGTGTTAGGGGGTTGTCTATGTATAGAAACTTTACTAAAAATTAAAATTTTCAATACTGATACTTAATTTTGACATATTTCATTTGGTTTCTTCAGAAAATTATATTAAGTTACCAAGCAGGAAGTCTTTCTCTTTAGAAGTTTAGGAATAATGCAGGTTTAAAATTAGGATCTCCTAATATTAAATTCAATCTTAATCATTGGAAAATAGATTGCAATGGTGTAATGAGCTGTAATTTTGAATTCTCAAAGTTTGATACAATTTCTATATGTAGACGACCACCTAAGAAAGTTTTAAGTATAGTATTAATTAGTAGACTTTATTACTATTCAATTGGTACCAGTCACATTTTAATATGATGATTTGTGATAGAGGTGGTGCATTTTTTTTTCTCTCAGAACTGTACATTTTAATGTTGTAAATTGTAGTTTATGAGTTTTCTGTTTTAATTCTAACTCTCATCTTGTTAGGTTCCATGTCACAGATATCAAAGACCATCGCTTTTGCCGTCTGTTGAAGTACCACATGCTGGGGCTTCCTATAATCCAACTTTTGAAGATCATCAGGTATCTCTTTCATAAAATTATGCTTATTGATTATAGTTATGAATTTACTTTTTTTTTATAATAAATGTATGGTTTTTGCTGTTTTAATGTGATCACCAGTACTGTTATAACAAAAATAGTTTGGCTCGCAAAGTGAAATCCCTAATTATTGTCCAATATCATGTTAAATAATATATTTTGTGTACAAAACATTTAATGTGCCTTATTTCTGTTAAAATTAATATAATTTTACCAAATTAATTGAAGGCATGATAAGTTAATAATGACCTCAATCACCACATTTTGTCATTGACTTTATAATAATGCTGATATGACTTTTAAATTTGCCTATTTAAAAGACATTTATGTCTGTTTAACTAATGTAAGCCTATTCTTCACATGGATACAAGCATTAAAAAAGAAAAAAAAAACTATGAAATTTAAAACAATTTAAATTCATTATTTCATAAAATTTTAGCTAAAAGTTCAAATATACAACCACTTACATAACAGAATAGATTTGTTATATTGTAAACAATTTCTATGTGAAAAATGTTAGAATTAAATTTTTAACATCATATTTTGTTTTTTAGATTCTTCACATTATTAGGATGCATAAATTTCACAAAAATGCTTTTTTCCCTCCAAAAATCATATTCTATGGAAAGTGTGAAAATAAAATTAAACAATTTCATATCTATATAATAAAACCGTATGTCATGTGACTGTCCTCAACAGTTCCGGGATGCCGCTTCACTTTTTCATATGCCAGGCAGCCATTTTTATTCAAAATTATTTTTTCTAATAAAACTGCATAAAAGTTACATTTTTAGAAAGATCGTTCAAAATAAATTAATATTTGAGAGATGACTTACGTTCAATTATGTATACATTCTGCAATAACTTCAGTTTCAATTAGGTTCGCTGTTCAAATTCTCTATCCATGAAAGTAAACAACAACAAAAAAAAAAGATTCATTCGTTGTGAACGTTTAAAATATTAAACCATGAATTTTTGGACCGCTGCCTGGTGTAAAAAAAAATAATCAGCACCAGTGAGACAGTCAAAGTTTACCATAATTCTGTTCCATACAACTCAACTTCCTTCGGATCTTTTCTTGATGTAAGTTGAACTCCGTGGTTGAACTCATGTAATAATATTTAATGGATCAAATTTCGAAACAAATTGTCAGCTTTTATTTTTCGTGTGTATTAATTAGAAACGATATTTTAATTTTGAAATCAAATGTTTTGATTTATGATAATATTTCTTATTTTCTATTTTAAAGAAAAATGTGAACGTCATGTATTTTAAATTGGAACAGCTGTCACGGACGCACCAGGGTTGGCAGAATTTTTGTTTTGCGCCATTTTGGCGAGAAAATCCCATTTTCAGGTACCTATTAGAGATTACTAAAACAGCATATACTTTTATTTTATTATGAAATAGTTTATTTTATATTAAAAACACACACACAATGATTAATTTATTATAAAGTGGGTTAAGCGGTTTTTGTCAAGAAAGATGAAATACATAACAACAAAAAATATGCGAAATGCTACCACGATCGCAAAAGTTCTTGATTTGTCTATTAGATTTTTCCGGTTTGGCGAAGGATTAAGGAAAAAAATAAATTATGAATAAAAATAATTTGTTACAATGCTTAACATACATTTAAGGGCGACCAAACTGGTCGCCAGTGGCGGCTAGTTAGTAAGATTTGTTAAGAAAGAAACTACAAAATTATTTTGAAATTGTTGTATTGTTGATGAAATTAATTTACAAAGCAAAGAAATTCATGTTAATTTAAAAAAAAGGAAAAGTGATTGGTTTAAATTTGCATATCCATATAAAGTTGATAAGCCCTGGTTTGACTTTGGTGTTTTTAAAACTGCTTTAACACCATTATACAATGAGTGCGACTATTGTCTTATGTTAAATTTTCTGCTAATATTGCACCATATAATAAAACAGTGATTCCCAAACTTTCATGTACACTTTCTCATGTACACCTTGAACATATGTGTATGTTTGGCATACCTCTTATTTTTTAACTTGTAATAATCATGAATAGAAAAATGAAAGCAAAGAACAGAACAAATGGGTGCAAATAAACATAAGTATAAATGTACTAATGTGAACTTTACAGACAGCAATTTTTTTTATTGTAGTGGTTTTGGTTTTTAACACTTTCAAACATAATAGAAAAGTATTTATGAATTTGGTTTATCTGTCTGTCCATGCTCTAACTCGCGTAAATATATTTGAATTGTCATGCAATTGATATATGTTATTGAGGTTTACTATGGCATATTTGGTATTGAAAATTAAGTGTGTAGCACTTATAGTTTTTTTACAGGGACACTCAAAAGAATTACGTTACATAACGGTTACATATTGAAATTGATATATATCACTGAGGTGCACTACAAGAGGCTTGTTATAGAATAGGGTATGCATAGCAGTTATAGTTTCTTTACAGGGACTCTCAAAAGAATTCTGTTACATTACGGTCTATGGAGAAAAATCATTTGTGGTTTATTTTAATAATGTTTCATTATATCAAACATATTGAAATTGATATAAGGTGCATTACAAGAATCTTACTATAGAATATTGTGTGTATAACATTCATCGTTCATTTACAGGGACACACAAAATAATTCTGTACTGTCTTTTAACAATAATTGCTGGAAGTGCTTTTTCAGTTGCTGAACACGTTTTTAAATTTAACTCATTTTATGCATATTATATGGTGTGTATAAATTCTCTAGATCATATACAGGGCAGCACAAAAGTACTTGAGTACATTTATGTTTATTGACAGAAAATCAAGAAGGGGCATTTTAAACTGTGCTACACGTTTTCTAACTCTTGTGAAAAACTTAATGTGGAAGTTTAACTTCCCCGTATTAATTGTTTTTTCTCTTAGGTCTCGCACCACTGAGATATAACCTTACATTCTAGTTTAAGTGCATCTATCGTGATCGTACATTTGTCGATATGCGATCTCATAATGTAAACAAAAGCACATGTTTTCTTGTTGATCGTGTATTGTACAATGTTTTTAGTTTATTAATTTTTATGTCTTTGCAGTTTGTTGATAGTTTTATGATGCTAAAGCATATTTAATAAATGTGTTTTGTTCACTCAAACCATCAGCTTATTAAGAGTCAATTTTTTTTTTTTTTTTACCATTTGAGCTCGGTGGATTAACCACCCAAATACTTTCATACTAACTGAACTAAAATTTAACATTCTATGTAGTATATATACAAATCTATAGATCATATACAGGGCTGCACAAAAGAGTTTGGATATTTTTCTGAATATTGTTGGCAATTCCTGAAATTGTGTTTTTAAATGTTATGCGTTTTCCAAATTATTTACTTAGATATCGTCTTTCACCTTTTTAAATGGTTGTAATATTATTTTGTAATTATTGGGAAGTGTTGCATAATCTATGCTTGACACATGATTTTTCGTTCTTGTTCACCTTTGCATTTTCTCTAATATTTGTTGGTTTTTTTTGCTGAAATAGTCACTTATCTTCAACATTTAGAGTACTTTAGAATTTCGTTTTTAGAACAGTCAATGAGATGAAAAACCTTTTTTTACTAACTCATTTATCTGCCCCAAGTTGTATGCTGGTTGTGAAAACGGACTTGTCACATACACCCAAGAACGTCTTCGCATACTTCGAAGAGGTATGCATATCACACTTTGGGAAATTCTGTAATAGAGAATGAATAGTATCTTTTGTTGTAATTTTTGCCTGTTGATCAATAAACGAAATGGGTAACATAAAATGTGCTTTAATTAATGTTTTCCATTAGACCCCTATTTCATTTCATATATTAAAACTACTTATCTTTTAATAATTAAGCTATGACTATTTTTTTTCATTTTATGTATTAATAGAAAACTGTTTAAAGTAATGGTACTTTTATTTTAGCTGGGCGCTAGTGATAACACACCAAATCTTGTTTCAATTAGCATCATTTGAATTGCAACATTTTACGTGAGATTTTGTTATTTGTATTGATATGTTTGTGTTTATGTATTTTATTATAATTATATTTTAGATATTTTTAAATAAGTTTTTTAAGATATCATACTACAATGTTAAAATATTGGCTAGTTGTTATTAGCTAATGTTAAACGATTACTGAGAAAAAAAGGGTTGGCGAGATTAAAAAAATTTTGGGAATCACTGGTATCCTCTACTAAAATTTAACATTCTATGTACATACAAATCTATAGATCATATACAGGGCTGCACAAGAGTTCGGATATTTTTCTGAATATTGTTGGTAATTCAGTAATTCCTGAAATTGGCTAAAATATTGGCTAGTTGTTATTAGCTAATGTTAAACGGTTAGTGAGAAAAAAAGGGTTGGCGAGATTAAAAAAATTTTGGGAATCACTGGTACCCGGCTAACATAAAAGTACCAAAGTAATTTTCTGTTTAAAAAAAAAAAAATCTTGGAATTTTATAAATTACGCTTTCTACAGTGTGAAATGTAAAACGTATCCGATTAGCTTTAGTCTCCCGTACCTCATGTCCCGAGACACTTTTTTCTCCTCTTCTCAAATCCATGTTCTTAAATTTTGAACCAAACTTATGATTCCCTTTAAACCAAAAAAAAAAAAAAAAAAAAAAAAAAGCTTCATTTAGGTCACATAATAACTTTGATTTTCTGTGTTATTTATATGTGCAACATTGTTGATATATTTTGTTTTTATATTTGTGATGCATTAAATAATTGTTCTAAGGCATCATAGGTAAAAATAGTTTCAACTTGTTTTGATGTATTGACCTAAATATTTATTTTTTAGGAACTTTTGCACAAAGCTGTTGATGTTGAAGAAAAACATTTAAAAGATGAATTACATTTGAAAAGAGTATTAAATGATATGTTTCCATCTAAAGCTAATGCTCCTACTGAGGTAATAATTAAAAAATTTAATTTCCTTGTTATTTCAGGATTTAGAAATCAATAGTAACTGATCTTGAAATTTTTAAATAAAAAGACTATGACTTCTACTATTATTTTATTTTAATTTGTGAATTTTTCATATTATGCATTGTAGTATCTGTATATCAGAGTTTTTTGACTTTTTAAAAATTTTCATGGCTAGAGATGTGAAAGTTCTAGAAATTTTGAAGACATACAAAATCTGTGCTATACTAAGCTGCGTTGCCAAAGGCAGCAGGATCCCTTAAGCTACTGTCTAGACAGGCATAGCCTGGTTGATTTATGATAAACAAAAACAATTTGATTAAAAAAAAAAGACATTTTTTACACATGTATAAAAATTTTAGCTATGTTTTTATCATTTTAAATTTATCCTTAAAAAAAAAAAAAAAAAAAAAAAAAATTGTGTACAGAAGTGTCATATTACAATATTTATAAAATTTTTGTTATATTGTTTTTACGTTCACCTTTATTGCTTGTTTCATTAATTAACTATTATTCTCCCTGATAACAATGATGGATATTTTTTTTCCCTTGTGCATTCTATTCTTCGCCAGGAAAGAAATCCCTTTTTATTTCCCCTTTCAGTTGAGGTGGTGAACTTCTAAAGTGCGATTCAACACACTTGGCTTTCTCTAGAGGCCGAATGATATGAGTGTTTGATTTTCACTGGCCATTGATCTGTCTCCTTGTCTTTTAAGGGTATAAGAAAAACTTGCCCTTTGTCATCAGAGAGTTAAAGGATCATTTCAGCTACATTTTCTATTTTAAATGTCATTAAAACTAATTTTAATAATAACAACAAAAACTGTCACTCAATATTTTCTAGAATTTGGGTTTATTTAATGAATAATGTAGCATTTTAAGAGAGTATTCATCTCCCAGCAGTGGAGAACCAATAAATTCAGACTCTGCTTTAGAATAAAGACAATCATAAAGATAAAAGATAAATTTTGTTCAAAGTTAATCAATCACTCCAGAAAAATATTAAAATCTCGTAAATTCTTTAAGCTTTCACAAAAAATCTCTAAAAATTAAAAATTGCCTTATTAATGAAAAGGATATTTTTAGTAATTTTCTGCTATCAAGCAACACGGCAAGACTTATAGTATTTATTCTCTATCCCCAGCGTGGATAGCATGTTAAATTCATTTTATTTAATTCTAAAAGAAAACAAAATTGGTATGAGTTTCTTTCATATCTATTTTATTTTGATTTTTATAAGCATTTTTATTTTCATCTTAAATGACTGATAAAATTCATCACAATAGTCAATGAGTCTGTGTATGTGTTGCTGTTTTGCTTTAGTAAATTTAATATAATGCACCATTAAAGAAAGATCACATTTGTCTTTAAATAATTTGAGTTTTCATGCATAGGGCATGAGAATGGTAGAAGTGTAGAGAATTACAATTTTGAAATTGGAATATTGTTTTTATTTTTATTTGTTTTTAATGTTTTTACTTACAAAATATCAGTTTATTTTATATTTTACTAGTGTTAATGATTGTCAGTTTATCAATCCAATCTTTGTTCTCTCACTTTCGTAAAGATGCAGAAAACTTACAAATGTTTAAAGTTCAGGTGACTTTCTGTGAAAAAAAAAAGTGGTTTATATATATATAAACAGTCAACTCTGTGAAATCCGCACACGTAGGGACCAAGGGTTTGGCGGATTATAGATTTTGGCAAATTATAGATCATTTCTTTGTTTACATTTTATTTTTTTATAGTCGGACTATTAATTAGAAATATTTAAACATAAATTACAATAGAAAAGAAAAATATAATGCATAACTGGTTTAAATTATTTAATAACTAAGTTAATTTAAAGAAAAATTAATTATACAATGCAAATTTTATTTATATTATTCATTTTTTAAATACAGTCAACTCTGTTAAATCTGCACAATTTGGGACCAAGAGTTTTGCGGATTACAGATCATTCCTTTGTTTTCTTTTTAAACTGAACTATAAATTACTAATATTTGTACAAAAATAACAATATAAAAAGGAACACTATAACTCAAAAGTAATTTAATAATTCTAAGTATAGAAAATAAGTTGAAACTGGTGTGAAACAATAAGAGCTAAACAATCTTCTTAAGAAGATCTTTTATCTCTTAATTCTAAGTATGTTGGGATTATTATAAAATTTAAATTTCATTAGCTGTTATTTAATTTTTTGAACATTTACTCAATGGGAATTTAAGTTTTGGCTTAAATCTGAATATATATATATATATATATATATCCAAGTTGTTTAAAGGTGTATTTAGCAAAAGTGCCTTTCAAATAAGACCAAATCAGTTACTGATTTCTGCAGATATTTCTTTAGTCAGCTGTTACATGAATGTATTAGTTTTAAAATGTAAATTACTGCACTGATATTAGCATTTAGTTGTTCCTTTTGCTTACATAAAGTTATTATTTTAATATACATCATGCAAATCACATAAAACTTGTTAAATCGCAATTTAAAGCATTTAAAAATTGATAATTCATAAAAAGAACTATATGTAATTTCTTTAATGAGCTTAACTATGAAAGTATGATTTTCATTGTTTACATTTGAAAATGGATGGCGGATTTCATAGAGTCGACTGTATATATATATATATATATAGTGAACACCTCGAGACTGCAGAAGTCATCGTTGATCAGAGGTGTCTGCTTTTCATAGGTAAAAACATACAAATAAATAGGTGTTTGCTAAATAGTGTTGAGGTGTCTATTATGAAGGTTTTACTGGAGTAGCAAATATATATATTTTTAATCATATTAAAAATTAGACTACATCAAGCATGTTATTTTTAATGGATACAGTATGCAATTAAAGGAAGAAGAAAAATCCTTAATCTACTGCAAAAATTTTCTTCTATTTCTTTCTTTTCATTAGAAATTTTACCATTATGCTATTAATATGCATTTTTATGTTATGAATTATGCTTTATGCAAAATCTCTTTAATTTTCCTTCTACAGTTACATCTATATAGTTTTAAAATTTTAATTCAAGTTGCCATACCACCTAGTAAACCTGGAAAATGCAGGGACTTTTGAAATTTTCTTTAAAAACTGGAAAATTCAAGGAATTTTAAGTTCTTTCATTCAGATAATGCTAATCTCTTTAAAACAAGCAAAGAATGATTGTAGATGTAATTTTCCTTCTTGTGCAATTTTTAGATGCTTAGGGAAAACACTGAGATTTTGTCCCCCTCCCCCCCTAGATTTGAATGACAATCCTGTAATTGCAAGAATTAAATTTAAAGTTTGATTTGCTCTTAAACAACTGATTTATCTTAACTGTGTTTACATTTTTTAGAAAAGCATTTTGGAAGAGATGTCTCAAGGCTTATTTGATGAAGAAGTTGAGGAGGATGAAAAAGTCAACCACTTTACACTAAGGAATCCTCCTGTGTTAGCTGAAGATCGCCTACCAAAATCCCGCCATAGAAAAAGAAAAGAACTGAAAGAAGAGGTAGATATTTCACAATTTACCCTCTTCCCTCTACATTAAAATCTAAAAACAGAGTAAAAATTATTTTGTTAGATAAAGTCAAAGATAAATTTGTCAGATAAATGAGTCCATTTTTAACAAGTCAATAATAATAATAATAATAATAAATGTATGTATATCAGAACATTGTCATGTAGCATACTAGAGAGGAGACGAGCCCGGTAAGGAGAGGAGACGAGCCCAAGCCTCAGGCAGGCTTGGTCTCATTTTTTCTGAAACTGAAAATTTTGTTTATTTTATTTATTCCCATATAGAAAAAATGAAAAGAGCTTTTTTTTCCCCCTTGAAAATTACTTATTCCATTTCAAATTATTTTAATGCTATTTTGATCAGAATGCAGAGAAAACAGAAATAGTGTTTTTCTATATTGCTTTTTTTTTTTTTTTTTTTTTTTTTTTAACGTGATATTGCAGATTTATGTCTGACATTGATGGCGACGACCTATTAATATGGTGCCAATCGGAAGAGGCGCCACTAGTTTGCTTTTCGTTTGTGACAAATAAACTGTAGAATATTTTTTTACGAGTTATAATTTTCCAACTAAGTGAAAAAGTGCCCAGGCCAGGATTCAAACCAGGGACCTTTTGCAGTAATCTGCCAATGTTCTATGTGTTCAATGTGCAACTGAACTACCCTGGACAAATCTGACAGACCTTTCTCACCCAGAGAATCTTTTTGATGTTTGTATTTTTTTAATTGGATCAGTCATTTTATTTTTTTATTCACAGATCGAAAGTGAAAAGAATATTTTCTTCTGTTTTTAGCCAACTAGCATTAGCTTGAGTTTTGCGAATTTTTAGTCTTCTATTATGTACGAATCATTGAATCATAATTGCTCTTCATCCATTGTTCTTATATCAATTTTTCATCATGAACTCTTCTGATGCAGATGTTCTGATCTGCATACTCACAGAGTCTCTTTCATTCGTAAGTAGATATAATTGGCATGTATTGTTAATCAGATAGAAAGCAATCGAGCAGTGTCTCCTTTTTTCATATAAAAGCATTGGATCTTTCAGATAACTGTGTCAGATTTTGTATTTTTAGTGACACGACAATCACAAAAGCTTGTTATGAAGAAAGAATCCATTATATTTTAAGATGTACACCTTTTATAGGAAATTGAAAAACATTGTTAGATTCTTTGGCATATAAATAGTAATTTCTACACATTTCATACATTTATTCATAAAACACACTTCTTTACTGTGTATATCAGATTTGCTTGTTGAGGAGAGAAACCTCTTAAGTATGAAGTATATTTTTATTTGATACCAAACTTCTCTTATGATAAGATTGAATGTAAATTTCCATAAAATCAATTGTATGCTGGGGATTAATAGTTATTTCAGCACTTCTCTATTATCCCATCGACCACTTTTCATAGCAAAAATCTATAGCCAAATAAAAGGGAGAACGTTGCCATTAGAATATCAAAACAAATAAATAAATAAAATATAAGAATTTAAGGACACAATTGTTATTTTAATTAATGAAATAGTAATAAATCAGTAAAACATAATGAAAAATACACGCAAATGTCAAATTAAAAACCACTTGATCACATAACAAACACATATAATGCTTCTGGCATCAAGTAAATGGGACTGCATCTTTGGCGATAGTTTTTTGTTATGAAAAGTGGTCGGCGAGATAATAGAGAAGTACCGTTATTTCTATGTAAGAAGTTGTTTAAAAAGGAGTTACTTTTGAAGCAATTTTTTTCTATTGCATACTTTTGGTATAGAGCACGGGCTCTGGTGACAAAATATCTTCGGGCTCCGAAAAAAGAGCCCGATCATCTCTATTGCTCACAGATTAATGGGTGCTGTAAAATGATAATTACATTTGGCAATTTTTCATTCCCTCAAAACCTTTAAGGTTTTAGATATGGAAAATTAGTGACAGTTTTGCTACACTTACTTATTGTTACACATACACAATGCTGATACATTTTTCTAATAATTTATGAAAGGTCGGGATAGTTTTAAACAATATGGAAATTGAAACAAAGTCACTCTTTTATAAATACAGGTTGTAGATAGATTTTTGGAATACCTTTTCTCTTCTAACTCAACAACAAAGACAATTCAATATCTCTGAATTGCTTTTACTGCTGGTAAATAAGAAAATGATAACAAGATAGAGTTTTGGAGAGTAAACAGTAATTAAAAAAAGAGCATTTAAAAATTTTAAAGGTTGAGGGGGAGTAGGATGTCAGTTTTTGACTTGCTATTGTAACATTCAATGATTTTCTGGAATTTACATGTAAAATGTGAGTAAACACGAACGCTGGTGATTTAAACATTTGCTTAGTAAATAAATAAATGTGTGAATGTGTATATTAAAATATTTGAATTCCTCTTTTTTTTTTCCAAAATAATTTTAATAAATTTAAAAACTAATAAAAACAGGTGTACTACATGTACAAAAATTGCAATGTAAAATACTAATTATAAAATTTATTTTCAGTACCTTTCTTCTTTGAAATTATTGTATATAATTTGTTTGTAAATGTCATACCAATATTTTTAAAGCATTTTAAGTTTAGTTGTTTTTATGATTTTTAATAATATAATTCAATATGAAAACTTAATATTTCTTTAAAATATTGTTGTTTTTAGGCAAGGTTGAGATCTGTAGAGAAATTACATAAACAGAGATTACATGAAATCTACAGGTAATTGTAGTTTTCTTCAATTTGCAATAAAAATCTGATGATATTATGGTTACATATAGATACATAGTTACTATGTTTTTTTTTTAAATTTATTTTTAGAAATTGTAATTTTGTACTGTTTTGATTAAGTTTCTTATTTTAAATCTTTCTTGCAAGTAACTGCTTCACAATGTAATATTTTGTAAGTTTTGGCTTGTATCATGTCATTTAAAAGTAATAATTTTCACACATTTTTGCATCTGTGAATCAGTGAAAATAGGAAAGATTTTTGCCGTCCACTTGATAATAATATAATTTTTTGCCCTTGGAAAGCATAAAACCATTGTTACTTTTCTAATATTTAATCAAAAAATTATTCAGAATTTTGTTGGATTGTGTATAAAATTTGATATGGAAAGCATAAAACCATCGGAAACCCCTTGAAAAGCATAAAACCATTGTTACTTTTCTAATATTTAATCAAAAAAATATTCAGAATTTTGTTGGATTGTGTATAAAATTTGATATGTTATCTTTTAATTATGATCATTGAATTAAAATTAACTAGTTATTGTTAAAATTTATTTATTTAATTTGAGGATGTTGGATTTCTTTTTATTATATGAAAAAGTAGAAATTACCATATTAAAGAGTAACTTTTTTTTCTTCAGAAAATGCTTTCTCTGACAAACTTCATTAACATCAAAATCTTTTTGCAGGAATGACCTTCCAAGGAAAATTTGAGAACGGTCAAACTGCAAATAAGAAGGAAAATTTTTGCTTTACTTCCCACACTCATATTTTGACCCCCCCCCCCCCCCCCCCCCCCCCTTCCCTCTGTATTATTATTTTTTTTTTTTTTTTTTTTTTTTTAGAGTTAAAATAAGAGAAAAAACAAAAGGAGAGTTAAAATTTCAAGAGAGGATTTAGATGCTTGAATTTGACTACTTTTTTTGTTACTGGAAAGTAACAAAACGGATGGAGTTTCTTTTTAAAGTTAGAGTTTTAAAGGATTTGTGTGTTTTGAGGGAAACAGAAATTTTGGAGGAGTGTGATTTAGATTGATTTCAAAGTAAAGGCAACTAAGGAAAAACAACAAACGGGAGAGAAAAAATTGAAAAGATTTTAAACTGTGTGTTGTTGAGGAGGGAGACAAATAAGGGAAAGCAAACATATCAAGGGGGAGAAGTTTTAAATAATTAACTACTCTTCGGGAAGACCTAACTCGTCAATGGACATTATACTAGAGAGAAGTGTATATCCACGAGAAGAAATTGTTCTTCTGAATTTGAAAGAAACAGCACTTTAAATCTGATTTTTTCAGATTTTTCCATTGAAAAATGATTGATTGATTAAACAAAATTGATTAGCTTAATGTATAGTCATTTTTATGACAAATACCTGTAATATTCAAGGAACATATATCTCTTTGCACAAAAAGTTTCTGTCAAGATTTTGGCGGTTGAAACAAATCAGCAGGCAACCTTATGACCCCTTAGTGTTAAGAGTGGTTGATCTGCTACAGAAAATTTCTCAGGTCATTTAAGAAAATTGTAGATTTTTGATATTCAATAAAATGTTTCATTTTTTAAACTATTAAAGATAGAGTAAAAATTTAAATGGATTTGAATTTTTCGGAAAATTTCACCTCAAGTACATACTAAGCATATGAATAAAATATATAAAATGACAAGAATTTTCTTTTCTGTAAAATAAAAGGACTGAAACTGAAAGAAGTTCTTTATTATGAACATATTATTAGATTACAGAGATTTATTAAAATAAATTCTTCAGTGTGGTCCAAAATGTGAATATGATTGTACTTATTTTAGAATACAGTAAGGAAAAAATGTTTTCCATTCTATTTCGATAGACTTTTTAAAAAGTGATGATATAATTTTTGGAATGAAATTTGTACTGAAACTGAAATTGCGATGAAATTTGTAACGATTTAATCAGATTATTTTAAAAATTTGCTTTTACTTTTGAGTTCTGTTAAGTTGAGATTCTTTAATAAGAATTTGGGCTGCATTAAAATCTAAACAAGCACTGAACCCGATTTTTTAAATTTAAAAAATAAGGAGAGAAGAAAGATTTTTATGCATGTTCTATGTATTTAAATACAGAACTTCTGTTTTAAATGCAGAATTTTTCTATTATTTACTTTATTTTCTTTTGATTAAAAAATTGTATTGGCTTTACAGTTTCTTTTTATGTTTTCATATGTACAGCATACAATGGTGTTATTTTAGCAGTACTTACAGCTAATGCAATTTTTTTCTGAAGCAGGGCAAATTGATAATAAAGGTAACAGAAATGCCCTATCTTCTGAAAATGTAAAAAGATTTGTGTTTTTGCATCTTAATTTACGGTTAATTACTAAAATATTTTAAAATAGTATTTATTGTATTTTCTATTTCTACAAACCATCTCTTTATCCAAAACCATAGTCTTTTCCTACTTTAAAAATCACTTACTTTTATTTGTATAAATGTAAAACTAAATTTTAATCTGGGTTAATTTTACATTAGGTTTTTTTTTTTTACTTTTGTATATTTTGTAGGCATATTTTTATATATCGAGTAAATGGTTTTTTATGAATTATTGCATATATTATACATTTATATTCAAATAAATTTTTACAAATCAATTATGAATTCCTTTGTCTTCAATAATGCTTAAAATTTTTTTTAATTCCTACTACTATTTGGTATTGGTCGAGTAACATAGTCAAAATTTGGCCGAATAACAAGTATATACACCAAGTACGACTCTAAATAATTTACTTAGTCATTTGAGAGCTTTAAAACAATTAGGTTTAGAAAATAATAATTTGCCTGAAGCAATTTTAATAAATATGTCTTACAACAAGTCGATGCATCAAGGAAAAAATTTGAAATGACATTAAATTGTAATGAACTTCCCGAGTAGGGACACTTTTAATGGCTTTTTATTAAAACAGAACCAGGTGCTTGAAAATGTACAATGTTGTGTACCAGTTACAAAAGTAAAACAAGAATTTATTATTAAACAAAAAAGCTTTGTTTTGCAAAATAACCCACTATGGCCCCTGTGATCAAACCCATTCAATATTTAGATGTAAGAAATATCAAAATAAATTGAATTAAGTGCGTAAATTACAGATTCGTTTTAATTGTTTAAATAAACACAAAGTTTCTCAATGCACAAAATTAAATAATAAGTGCTATAATTGCTGGGTATCTCATCATTTCACTCTATCCAGTACTAATATTTCGAAGTCTAATCATGAAAATAAAGAAAATGAAAAGGATTTTGTGAGTCATTTTGAATGAAATAAAAGTGCTTTAGAACAGATAAATTCTAATTATCTCACTTGTGCAGGGAAAGAAACTGGGTTATCAGTACTCACATTAATTTGTCAAAAGGATTATGGAGCGAATAGTTTATGTGGAGCTATGTTTAATGAGTTATTATAAACAGCTATCATTTCTATCAGAGGTAGAGGCATTAATAATTTTTTTCTTCTTGCCATTTTGAATTTGGGAAAAGATGTCTGTCTGATTTCACATTCTGCTAGCGAGATTCTAGGATTGAAAATTGCATTTCAATAACCGGGGAAGAGTTTCTTTTATACTTTAAAACTGTCTCATAGAGCGTGCATGGGAGCACACGACTGTAATGAGTAGCGAGACATTCTCCCTCATGATTATTAAGTAAAGTAACTTATACATCTATTACAGTTCTCTCAGATCCTGAGCTTGTGTAGACAGGGGCTAAATGCTAAAATCCGTTGTTTTTTCATTTATAATTAAGTTATAAAAGTTAGTATTCTTTCATAAAATGCATAATTATACTTATTTCCCATAAGAGTTCAAAAATAAATTTAGAATATTGATATTTTAACTAAGTACGTAATTTTTTTTTTCTTTTATCATATATTTTTTTTTTCTGGGAAAAAAATTAAATGGACATAGTTTATTTTGCCACCACTTTGGCAAAAACCTGTATCTGATACTGGATGATATTTGGATTTTATGATACACAGGGTAAGCACTACAGGCTATGATACACAGCATAAGTAATGCTTTTTTATTTGTACTAGGTGATATGTCGATAGTTTTGTATTGCATATGAGCATGTACAGTCGTACATGTCGTACTCATAATTGAAACATTGTCTCTTTTTTACTACTATTGTGATAAATGTTTGTACAAAAATGTATGCTCCTAAATGGCATTACTTATGCTCGTCATATCCGATGAAACATCTCATATTGGGAATGATTAAGTACTTGCTTTGAGTCGCATCATATTTCATTTTGGCTGTTTTTTAAATCAAGTAATTTTAATTTCTGTAACCAGTTAAGTTTATCTTATAATGATAAGAACCAAAATGGCATTTACATGATTTTTCTGAATATTAGAGGAGGAAATAAAGTAACACAATATTGTAAGTATTTCACTGTTGTGCAAAGAAACAAAACAATCATTTGAAGTTTGCCATTTATCGAAATTAAAAGCAAAAAATTATATTTCACCTCGTATTTATGCTTTGGTTTGGCTGTTTAATATATTAGCTAATTTCTAATCTTCGTTTTCTGTAACCTGCCATTTTTGTAAAAAATTATCCTGTCATGGTAAAAAGAACCAAAATTGTGCATATATGCTTTAGTCATTATTATTAATGTTCGTAAACGTCTGTGTGTGCGTGTGCGCGTGTCTGTCTGTACCCGGATAAACACAGCGAGCAGCAAGGCGATTTTGGTATAAAAAACTTCCGAAAAATCCAGGCCTTCAGGAATTACAGTTTCGAAGCAGTCGGCGTTTAATTAACAAAGATATCAATTAAAAACCTCATCAAAATTAAGGAAAAAGAAACCTATTTATCGAAAACTCAACAAAATTACCGTTTTGATAATCGCAGATATCAAAATTGTCACTTTTTGATGCATCATTGAATTAATAAAAATCTACCAGAGGTATCGATCTGAAAATCGGGGTACACACGCAACCGATTTTTGTTGTTCCAAAAATTCAATTTTTTTGAAATTCGGACTGTAACTTTTCTTTATTTTGGCCAAAAACTGACCAGACTTGCAATATTGACCCAGACAGGAAAGAGGGTTGCGGTGTTGACACATACAAGATCAAATCGCACCACTCTCTTTTCGAAACAAGTAGAAATAATAACTCTACGTCCACGAAAATTTGCAAACACGTGTAAAAAAAATTCATAAAAATTGACCTGTAACTTTTAAAGATATCAATTAAAACTCATTAATGAAACGGAAAATGAATTTATTTCTATTCCAAAAAATCACCTGCTTTTTTATTTCAACACTCAACAGAGACAAATAGTTTGCGAATAATTTATTTCTGAAAGAGATAAAATAATGCATTTGAAAATTATTTCAATTTTTATACGCTATATAAAATGTTAAAAATTATCGGATTTTTGAATCTGAAATATATGCATCCTTGCTCAGAGTGGGCTGGCATTTCAGAAATTCAAAAAATTTTCAATTTCGGACCATAATTTTTTATTTTAGCAAAATTCCGATTTTTGTAGAGAAGAAGAAAAAAAAAAGCTAAAGAATTTGCTATTTCTTTTCAAAATATCTCCCGTCGTATGGTTCCCATCGCGATGCGGTTTGGCTCATTCGACTCGACATCGATAGAGCTTACCAATTTTAGTTCCAAGTTTCACCACCAGGGGCGCTTTCCTATCTCTGTTTCTATGGGCCGGATCACAACGGGGTATGGCTCATTCAACTCGACATCGATAGAGCTTACTGGTTTTAGTTCATTTTTTTCACCCCCTGGTAACACTTACCTATCTCTGGTTCTATGGACTGAAATCACCCTCTCGTGAGCTGCCTACCTTTTGGCATAGAAACTTAATGCCCACGAGGGGGGAAAAAATGACAGGAAAGCTCCTGAATCAAGACGGGGTATAGCTCGACATCTATATCTTTAATGATTTCAGTGCCTGAGGTTCGTATAGAACAGATTGCACCACCTGGTGGTGAAAGGTGGAACTTGCAGCGCATGCGTAGCACGACCAGTACATGGTGCCGAAGGCAGCGGGGATCCGGGTCCGAGGTCTGCTCGGTTAGAGGTTTATACTATTCGATGTGCAAATTAAGGGATTATCTGGTGTGTGCATAGTACGACCGGTATACAGGGCCGAAGGCAGCGGGGACCTGCGTCAGAGGTTCGTTCGGTTTGAGGGTGACGCGAGCCGGAGGTTTGTTCGATTCAATGTTTTATACAAATGGAGAATTTAGTTAGATTCAAGGCCCCGACGTAAATTAGTGGCCCGCTAGCAAGCTAGTATGTAATATTTTTGCACAACTAAAATAAATAAATTTTAAAAGAACTTGTCAATATTTCAGCCTTGTTCAAAGAAACATATTGTAAGAAAATCATTTGCAGAATTGACATTTGTCAAAATTAAAAGAAAAAAAAGTTACATTCTTATTTTTTAAAAGTAAATAGTTAAAAATCCATAAATTTTGTTACAGTTTTGAGAAAATTTTTAATCTTAAAGTGTATTTTTTGTTTTATTCTGTGCAAAGAAGTAGTATAAGAGTGGAACTATGCAATATTTTTAAATGAAGATGTGAATGGTGTAAGAAAATATCTAGTGCAAATATCCAATAAAAATTCCCCTGTAAAAAACTTAGTTTAATTAATTAATATTAAGTAGCTAAATTGTAAAAAGCTTTTTAATGAATTACAAGATTAAAAGAAAAATCATTCTGTCTTTTTTATAGAATACCAAGTTTAAAGAGTGAAATAAAGAAAGAACAGGAATTGACTAAACAGCGTATGAAGAAGAGATGTGAGAGAAAAATAGAGAATATGTACAATCCAAGAACTCTAAGTAGCTATAAGTATGAAGCTCCAGATATAGAAGTCAACTTGACTGAGGAAATTACTGGCTCTCTGAGAAAACTTAAGGTATTTTTTTGGAAAATAGAATATAAATAAATAGAGTGCTAATTACTTAAGCATATTGAAGAAGGGTTACTATGGATTGTTTTTGCAATTAAATAAGAAGAAAAAATCATGTTTCATCTTAACCTTCAAACATATAGGCTTACTTCAATTACAATCCAAAAATTAATAGACAATTAATAAATGAGCATATTCTTAAACCAGCATTTAATGTTATAAATATTCAGTAGTTCTTTTTTCAGTTGAGATGTGTAAATGAAATGTAATTAAACATATCTAATTTTTATATGAATTAAAATACATTTAATTAGATTTCATTTACACACCTCAATTGAGAAGAGAATTACTGAATATTTGTAACATTAAATGCTGGTTTAAGAATATGTTCATTTATTAATTGTCTACTAATGCATGCATGCATATATATATATATATATATATATATATATATATATATATATATATATATATATATATATATATTAATATTAATTTAAAAATAGAAATACTATTAAAACACAAAGTAATATTTTTTTTTATGTGTAAAAATTTTAACAGCTTTCTGTATTTTTGTAATATTTCAAACAAGTTCATGCTAATAATAAAATATAACTTTTACAAAGTCTAAATTACTAATTGCATGATTCTATCTATAGATATATATACACACAATTCATGTGCATTTTATCCAATATAAGAACTCATTACCCCTTTAAAGTGTGTTTTTTAAGTTTATTATTTTTTTCTATTTAGAAAAATTTCCCATTTTCTCCATTTAAAAAAAAAAAAGAATTTGCATTTTTTTTTTTAGATGTATCAAATTGGCTTTCTGTAAGCCAGGATGGTTAATTGATATTTCCATTAAAAAATATAACGAAAACTGTTCACTTCTACTATCCAGTGATACTTTTATTCTTTCTTACATTCCAAAATTAATGAGCTCCTCATAGTAATACTCTGTCTCTCTCCCATTATTCACAATGAGTCACTTCCTGAAATAGCCCTTACTTAATTTAATTTTTTTTGTGATGTGTCTGTGTTACTATTGGTCAACAAATTTGTAAAAAGTAGAAAATTTATATTTAACAAAACTTTTAACAGTTGTACCAGCATATACACAATACGAAGTCTTGCAACTTACTGAACATATTGAAAGCGCACACGGAAACTGAGACCAACAGCATGAATAATCTTGAATTTTCTGCGATTTTTTGTATTATATTTAAAGCTGTTCTTAAAAAAAAAATTATAAAAAAAATATTGCTGAACAATGCAAAATTTTCTGACACAATCACAAAGCCATTTTTATATGCACATGAAATTTACAGACATTAATATCAAGCACTTTAGAATCAAATAGCATTTTTTATTTTTTAAATAAATGTCTTGCATCTTGAGTTATAATTGTTTGTTCCCCAATGAAGACTCTAACAGTTGTGCCTATAAAAAATTCTATGTGATATCTTGGTATTCTGAATCAGAATATATGAAAATTTTGTGCATTTAAGAATGAAAATGGCTTCATGAATGTGTAAAATATACAATTTGGGTTTGAGAAAAACAATTCTTAAAAAAATATGAATGTTTTCGGCTGAACCTGAAAGTATTTGGCTAAATATCAAACAATATTTGGCCACAGATATTCGACCAACGGAATATTAGCAAAAAGGCTGAATAGTTATTATATTACTAATAAAATTTAATGTGAACTAATTTTTGATTATATTCTTAATTTTAAAAATATTTCTAAAATATATGCTTAAATTAATATTTTATGTGTTAAAAGCTATCGAGCTGTGAGTAAAATTTCAACACTTCAAATAAAATTAAGCATATATCTAGTAAACTAAAAAAAGAGACACATCCTTTAAGAAGAGTACACAGAAAAAAAGAAGTTTAAGATATTTTAAAAATAGGAATGCATTCCACACCCATAGGTTTTAACATTAGCAAGGGGAATTTGAGATCTCGCTGACCAACACCTTTAAGCAATCTTTAATACTAGGCTTTCCTAGTAACCTATGGGTGTGGAATGCATTCTTATTTTTAAAATATCTTAAACTTCATTTTTTCTGTGTACTCTTCTTAAAGGATGTGTCTCTTTTTTTAGTTTACAAAATCTTTATACAGGAAAAACACTGGCAAAAAAAAAAAAAAAAAAACAGTAAAAATTATGAGTTCTGAATCTGTATTAAGGTCTTAGCTCCTATTGACATTGCACCTGTTAATATTGATGGAAGAACACATTATTCAGACTAGAGACTGCTAACCTTATAGCTGCGAACAGAGCGAGTACGTCGCCATCCATCCTATTGTATTATTACGACGGCATTTTTTATCTTTTATTGCTTTGGACGCACTCCGTCACCATCCGTCCAGCGTCTTCGGACGTACTCCGATGGTTGTTGACAGTTTTATTACTGGAACCAGGGGAGATAACTAGTACAATTCCTTTGTGCAGCCTCTCTCAAAGCAATAAAAAAAAATGGGTTACTGTTCTGGATTGGCTGAGATTTTGCCTAATGAGGGGAAATTCTGAGTTAAAATTTTCGCCAAAGTTTTTCGTATATTAGGAAATCTAGATTTTTTTTCTCCATTTTTTGACAAAGGAAATCATGAGTTATATATAATATGAGTATTTTACACTTTCTTTCTTTAATAATAATAATAATAATATAGATACTACATTTTGATTTGTAATTCAATATATACTTAGAACTCAAGATTTCATTTGTAAAAAAAAAGAATAAAAAAGAAAACAAAACAAAGAAAGAAAAAATGTTGTATCCTAATCATTCAATAATTATTTCGATTCTAATTATATCCAGTGAAATCGGATGTTGCTTTCTCTTTTTCGATAAATGAATTACTTATCGAGGTATAGAAATTCTAAAAGAATTTATACTTTCGACAAAAAAAAAAAAAAAGAAAGAAAGATATATTTTAAAAATACGAATGCATCACATTTAATTTTTTTTTTTTATGTGCGTTCGTAATTATATAAATACGTAGCACCTATTGTCGTCGCTTGGTCCGTCCGTCCGTCCGCATATAACAATGCAAAAACTACCCAACCGAATGGTTTGCAATTTAAAATATATTATCTTTGCAGAATTTTGTCGAGACATTTCAAATTTTATTAAAATCGAATCAAAACTTTAGGAGATATTAATAAAAATATTTATTAAGAAATTTGATTTTTTTTTTTTTAAATCGGTGCTTTTTTGTTATAGGAGCTTCCGAAGTTCAATCGTCAAGCGACCGAGATACTTATTTTATTACAGAAATTAATCTGCAGACGATATAATTCATTTCACAGAATTAAAAATCAGACAAGATCTGAATATTTATGTAACTAGTTATAGTACGAACACGTCATTTGTCACGTTTGACGTACAATTTCCAACTTTTTTTTTTTTTTTTTTAAAGAGATAAATTATGATAAATTTTTTTATTATGAGTTATTTTGCAGTTTTTTAAAAAATTTTTTTTTAAGTAGTCATTTTAAAAAGTAACCTATAATAAATGATATGTTTTAATCATATTATTTCGATTCTAATTATATCCAGTGAAATCGGATGTTGCTTTCTCTTTTTCGATAAATGAATTACTTATCGAGGTATAGAAATTCTAAAAGAATTTCTACTTTTTCGAAAAAAAAAGAAAGAAAGAAAGAAACATTATTCGATTACATAGTTTCTCAATAACAACAGGTATTTCTATTTTTATACGTATACTTGATAAATTTCTTAATAAGTTATTTTTAATCCTTCATTTTTTTAATAGTGTGTTTTTATGCGAATATAATTTATTTTTCTTAAAGAATGTGTAATTCTTTCTTAGTTGTCAAACTATTTCTAAAATATACATTTAATTTTTAATTTTATGTGCTAAAATCTTAACGCGAAACTGGGCAAATCTTCGTACAAAATTAAGCATATATTTAAAAAATAATTTGACAACTAAGAAAGAAAGAGACATCCTTTAAGAACAGTACACAGAAAACAGAAGTTAATATGATTGATTAATTAAAGAGATATTTTAAAAATACGAATGCATCACACAGTCATTGGTTTAACATTAGTGAGAGGAATTTGAAATCTCACTGATGAAAGAGCCTTAAAAATGTTTTTTTATTTTATTTTATTTTTATTTTTTATAAGATATAAATTATGATGAAAAAAAATTATTATGAGTTATTTTGCAGTTTTTCGTTCTTTCTTTTTTTTTTCTTTTTAAGCAGTTATTTTAAAAAGTAACCAATAATAAATGAAATGTTTTAATCATATTATTTCGATTCTAATTATATCCAGTGCCAAAATTGTTCTTTTTTCTTTTCTTTTTTAAAATCTGGCTTCAAAAGAAAAAAGCTCTTTTACAAGTTGAAATTTGCCTTGAATATCTCTTCTTTTTAAAATCGGGTGAACTCGGTATTTTCTTCTCTTTTTTTCTGGGGATAAAGACGCTAGGTATAAAATAATTGCCTCCTCTTCGCTGTCTGATGATGAAGACATGTTTCCGTATACTGTGTCTATAGGAAGTGTGAAAATAAAATCACAGAAAGTAGAAAAAACTGCCCTCTTTACGTTGGCGATTAATGCCAAAGCTAGCCACCCTACTTTCCGATACTCCGATATAATTTATAAGTTTGGAGGGGTGGATAGTCATCCATCTGGACGTATATGCAATGCACGCAGCTTAACACATTCTGTTTGCCAGATCATTCCTTCACTTTGATTATTGATGTTTTCATCAATTTTTGGTTGTAATATGATGAATGTGATTGGAAACCACTGCAAATAAGGCTAAACCTGTCTTCCCAACTCTTATTTGGTAGCTGATTTGTCTACTTTATTGTGTTATTCTATAGATTTCTGAAACAAAAATTAAAAGCCTATCTGACATGTGAAACTTTTTAACTGTGTTTTCTGAATTAGTCTTTCAAGTTTTCAGTTATTCGTGATCATTTTCTTTTTTTCCCCTCCCATTTTTAATGCATTTTTATTACCTAGCTCCAACAATTTGACTTGGTGAAAATATTAGTTAAGTAGTTTCAATGGGGAAAAAAAAATAGTAGAGAAGATTAAAATGTATAGTCTGAAAAGGAGATAAGAGTTATAAGAATGATTAATCAGCTGGCGAGCACATCTTAAAAATATGGTTTAAAAGGTCATACACCTCAGAGAGAACCCAAAGTCTGGAAATATTCAGGGAAATTATTTGTCTTAAAATATCAAGGAAAATCCATATTTTTTCACAAAACCTGGAAAATGTTTTTAGTTACTCTAGAAGAAAAAAAAAAAAGGGTCCAGTTTTTTTTTAGAATTAACATTATTCAGAAATCATTGCTATTTATGTTTTGTAGTTAAGTTTTTTCTATGAAAATGAGTATAGATGCTGCTAAATTATAAGTTTGTCATCATAGTATAGCCTAAAAGATTTTCTTTTTGTCTTCAGCTTATTTTCATGTCTGAATGCAAGTCAGTATTCCTGAATTGTGAAATTAAAAAAAACTCTACAAAATATTTAACTTTTATTTCCAGATTCAGAATTATAAAAATTTGCTAACTAACATTGAAAAGTTAATTATATTTAGTATCATTTATTCTGTCAATTTTATATATATTTTTTAGACTGATGGAAATCTTATTGAAGACAGGTATAAAAGCTTTCAACGTAGAAACTTAATTGAACCTAGGATAAAACAAAAGTAAGTTGTAGATTTGAAAAATGTTTATTGTTGTTGATTTCTTGGGGGATCTTTAGATAGAAATCATATTGTAGATATTTTTTGTATTTACTTAAATTATGTTATTTAATTGCAGGATGAAGAGGAAGTACAAGCTGAAAAGGCAAGTTAAAAGAAGCCATAGGAATTTTGAATAACTTTAATTATTGTGAATTATTGTATAATAAACAAAGACCTGTCTTATTTGTGTCTTTTTTATTTCAAAGTAATGTTTTGTAAAATTGAATGCAATTATTTGTTATTTTCAATCACATATTCTTGATGACATATTAGATGTTTCTAGCACAATTTGCATTTAGTACATCAGTATGTAAAACTGAGATATATTAACCTTTTCTGAAAGTTAGAAATTATTAATTTTTCTCTGACTTTCACATAAAATTTTAAATTGCTAAAATAACAAAAATATCGGGTTTGGAAGGAAAAAAAAGTAAAGACAAAAAATTAATTTTTTTAATTTGTTGAAAAATGGTAATTTTTAAGAAATGTGTTTAATATGTTTATTATTATTATATTATGCTATGAACACTTTACAAATTGAAAATTGAGATGATACTGGGTGCTGTATAATATAAGTAAATAAAACAATGTTTTGAGAATCAAAAATTAACTAATTATTGCTGTACTATAGTTGGTATATTTTTTATGTTCAAAATGTTGTTTAATTTACTTATACTTTACAAATTCAGGGACAGTACAGGCACTAAAGGAAATTTCTGAACACATTTACCTAACATAGTAACCGAAATACAACATTATTAAAAAAGTAAAATTTTTGGGAGTGAGAGTTATGCTTGGGAGAGTGAAATATCAATAAACTTTATATATAAAACATGTAAAATTCAAAACAATCTGTTGATTTCAAGGATTCAGAATAAAACTGAATGAACATTAATTAGTCTTATAATCTACTTTAGAGTTGCATGCAAAGCCGCATATACAGTAATAACTAAACTTGTATATGCACTCTACTTAAATCGCCACATATTCTTGACAAAACAAGTGATTTTTTTTTCCAGATCCGATTAACGAAATGATTCATGAAATTCATGATCTTTTTCAGTGACCAATTATCGAAATTTTTACCTTGGCCAATTTACAAAATTCGTAATTTTTTTCAATGACCGATCAACTTAAGATCGTGATTCCCCCCTCTCCTATCCAATTAATGAAGAGCATGATTTTTTTCAGCAAACAATTGACAAAATTCATGATTTTTTCTATGATTAATTAAAAAAAATTTGATTTTTTCCTCTTCCGTTTGATTGGCAAAAAAATAAATGATTCATGGAGTTGTGGAAAAGTCACATGACTATTAATAATCTAGCACAAAATTTCAGGACAGACTATCATACTTTAAGGATATTTTAGGACTTTTTTTAATTCTTCAGGAATTTCAGGACAAGTACAACCTCTGCAAATTGTAAACGGGAAAAAAGAATGCTGTCTTAATTATATTGTTTCTCAATATAAAATATTGTACCAAAAGTAACCATAATTTTAATAAAGGTGGTTCTAATAAGTTGCATGTTGAAGCTAATAGTTCTGTTTAGAGTAAACAATCCTTTATGAGGAATGAAAAAAATGTGACAATAAAACTTACAAGTAAAGAAAAATAGCAAAAAGAAAAGACTTAAAATATAGATGTAAATAATACAGACTAGCATTTAAATTTATTAACTAAGATAAACAAGCAACATTAAAAGCAAATATATGTATTGTATATAAATTACAAATATAGATTTAATGTTTTAAATACAAAAATTACATGTTATAACCAACTTTCTATAATCAAGTACAGCAGATGCGGTAATTCAAAATTTTTAAGAAAACCTGGTTGTGCTATATTCTTTTAAAATCTAAAGTTCTCCTTATAGAAAGATATTTGGTATTGTACCAAAGTACTTGGAAAACTACCCAATAGGAAGACATTGTTACATATCACACTAGTATTGAGCGAAAAGTTGAATCAAATCATGGCAGTAAAATGCAGACAGACATTTTGCAATGATGCTCTCCCTTCTCTTAATATATATATATTTGGTTCAGACACTTTTTATTTAACATAAAGCCCATTCACAAAAATAGGAAGGGGGGGGGGGGTGAGAGAAGGAATTTTTAAGATATAATTTAGAGCAAATAAAAGAGGAATAAAATTATAAAAATTAAATCCATGCATACATTTTATGAAAATATTTTTTAACTATCAGGCAAATTCAACATTTCCCAATTCTTATATAAATATCACCAATATGTTATTTTAATTTAAATCCTAAAAGTAATGCAATCTCCTTGAAGATAAGATATTGTAATCTTGATCACTGTCAATTAAAGAAAAAATTTGTTGTTTCTAACCCCAAATATCTAATTCTAATCAGGACTAGGTTCCTTAATTATGGATATAGTAGAAAAGGGACAACTTCAATTGAACACGAAATTCAGGAACACCTGATAAAGGACTGACATGATCATTGAGAATATTTCTTCTGCTTATATACAGCAGAGGCTTAGAAAATCTAGAGAATCTCCGTCAATCTTGAAAATTACCAGTAATAGGATTACTATAGGCAATTAAAAAAAGTGACTATTTGCAACAATTTTCTGTATAAAACTACAATGACTAGTAAAAAAAAAAGCTCATTTTCAAAAGCTATTTCATGACAAGGTAATTTTTTGGAAGACTAATTTTAAACCTTTCTTAAAATCTTTCGAAAGTACTAAAAGATTCTCCCAAATGAAAAAGTTTTTGCCAATGATGGTAAGTTTTATTTTTAAACAAGCTTCCAATCAAAAAGACTTTTCCTAGACAGTGAATCATATTAAAGTTTTACTCAGAAAATCTTTTAATTATTTTTCACATCTATATATATATTAATCCTTAATATTTTGCTCTGAAATTTTCTATTTGTGGGGTACTTAAATTTGGTTTTGTACTTTTTGTAGGATAGTATGTTTAAAATCCTTAAAATAATTGCCTAAATAGTAGGTTAAATGTCAAACTACTAAAGGAACTATTATTAATTTTTTTCCTATGACAATCCTGCAATAATTGTAATTATCTGTCAATCATAGACAGCATCATTAATTGTCATGTCTCAAACTCAAATGCTAAGAAAAAAATAACAATGCTCACAACAATCAAGTCTCAAATATGCTATTCTCAAGAGTCTAAGAAGTTGAATATTCAGTCATTACAAATATGTAAAACATCAATTTAAGGTAGACCTGAAAATAGAATTTTTTAATTAATAACCAGTGGTTGGTAAACTTTTTTTATTTAACTTAGTAGCGATTTTTCCCAATCTTAAATATATTAAAACAGTTAACAGAGCTTTTTCTAAAACTGATCACTTAAAATGTGTGATACTGAGATACACATTAGTATTAAAAATATGGGTCAAACTATTTAAAAATTGGAACCCTTTAATTTTATTTATTTTAAGTTGCTGCTTGTTTATTTAATTTAGGCCACCATGTGGCGAGTGATGACTGGATATTTCCAGGTCTAACTTATGGATATCAACAGTTAAATTATTTTAGCGTATATTGACACATTTAATGTTAACCAAAAGTATCCAAAACTTATGTCACATTTAAAATATTATACTGACATGCCACATAGATATAAATGTCCACTACTCTCTTCACATTAGCAAATTAACATCTAATAATTAAAGTTATTGTTCTAGAATTGCTCTAAGTTATGATTTCTCAACTCCCTTCACATATCAAAGTTTCTAAAAAATTTAATTGAAGCATAAAATCATTAGTAAAGTAGAATTTGAATAATCAAGAACTTTCTTAAATTAATAATCATCATATTTACCAAAGTTAATAAGCAAAAAGCAATTTTTATAGATTGAAAAAAAAAAAAAAAATTCTTGTTTACTTTTTAATGTAAAAAAATATTTTTTAACCCTCTTACTGACATGCACATGTTAATACGTTCACTAAGCTCCAGGTTTCATTGTAATACAAGCATTATCTAAATTAATATAATTCTACAGATTTAATACATTGAATGATTAATACTCTCAAGGATTATATTCATATATATAATTAAGTTTTTTATATAAAGTTTGAATAACCATTTTTTTTTTTTAGCATTTAAAATTAAATATAGAGAAAACAACGTTACAGTTTTGCCCTTTTGCTGAACAGTCAGAGGATTAAAGATTTATTCATTTTCATTATATTTTCTGAGGGCAAACATGAACTTCAGTATATTTATGGTAATAAATATAAAATAATAAATATTTATTTCAAACACAATATCAAATGAATTAAAAATTATAAATTCAAAATAATATGAAAAAAAAAAATCATAATCCTAGCTTTAACAAAGCATACAAAATGTTATCAATAAAAGAGTACTGCACAGAATAAAAAATGAAATAAAGCAAAGAAACAAATTTTATTCACATTTTTATAAGACACTTCATTAGTTAAGATTTTATATTTTTATCTATACATCTTTATTTGTGAAACTGTTATATAATCATTGAGAGGGGGGAAAGTAGAGTAAATATGTAACAGCCAAGCAAATTCAATGATCTTCTCTTTTTGCCTTCTTCCCTCCCTCTGCAGTAAATTTGATGTTAATAATAAGTAATGAATTTTAAATAAAATAAATAATATGGAAGAGTATTTATAAAACTTAATAAACATAAAAATAATTGGATTCTTTTTAATAAATGTGAAAATTTGATTCAAATTGTACAAATTGGATGGATATTATAATACATATAATCCATATAATACATAAAAAGAAAATAATCATAAAAATACATGTTTTTTTCTGTTAAAGTCATACCAGACATTACCTTATGAACATGAAATAAAAACTACAGAAAAACGTAATTACATTTATTGATTTTGAATCGCTAAATAAAATATGCAAAACTAAAATAACAGTATTTAATAAACATAGCAGAAAAAAGAACAAATCATAACACTAAGACAATATTATTAAAATAAAATTAAAAATAGCATTTAGCACAGCATAAAACATTTCTGTTTTTAAATGGATGCAATGATATAAATTCAATTCAATAAGAGTCTAATTGACATTTTAATTTCATGAGGTATTCAAGCATATTTTTTTTTTTTTTTTGAAAAAAAAAAAAAAAAAAAAAAAAAAACCGTTTTTTTAAGAAATAGGACAGCTTTTTGTCAAATCTTAAATCATAAAATGTATTATAGCAGGTAAAAAAAATAAAAACAACTGATGAGAAAAAATTTGGTCGCACGAGCAGATGATAAAGGTAATTACTGACAGACAAAAAGTCAAACTGAACTGAAGATGAAAAAGAAATATGCCAAAATAAAATGCCAAGTGGTATGGCTTTAATGGAGAAATACAGATTGAAATAATACAGATTTATAAATTTACAATATATGTGCATAGTTTAAAATAAGAAAAAACTGCAATTACTGTACTTGTGAAACAATAATTTTATTTTCTGTACAAAAGAATAATCTATATTAACGTAAAGCTTCATTAGAGACGTCAAGTGTGCTTTTGTTTGTAGATGATTGGGAATGTACATCAGTGTCACTATAATTTTTTTTCACATCCCTTTCTTGCATCTGTGAAAAAAGAGCAGCTTTCCATTCCTCTTCGGGTACCAGTGAAGCCCATTGTGGTAAATTAGAACTTGGTAGAGTGATACCTTTCATTACAGATTTAATAGTTTCAATATGTGCTATAAAATAAAAAATATCCATGATTTAATTAACATTATCTGATAATGTATAACATTAGATGTAACACTTAAAAAAACTCAACTGATCAGAGGACAAAGGAAAAAGAAAGAAAAATCTAAGTACAGTTGAAGATCTTTATAACACAAACCTAAAAATACGAGGTTGTGCGTTATATAGAATTTTGCATTATATAGATCACATTTCACACATCATTAAATTTAGCTTAACATTGCCAAATATGCGTGAAACATACCAAAATACATTAGAATATCTTTATATTGCATTCTTTATTACCAGAAGTTGTGCAGATTATAATTTTCTGCATAATACAGGGGTGATTGTGCTCCGGGTTTTTCTGTCGACCCTTCCGGGGTCATAAAATCATCCTGTTTCGTGGAAAAAATGAATCGAAACTGAAAATATGCCGTCAGCGATGCCGCGGACGCGCTACAGCGCGTAAATTACGCGAAAAAACGGCAAACTTCATCGAAGGATCGTTAAAAAAAACGGCGAATTTCGTCGGAAAACCGTGAAATTCATTTAAAGATTGCGAAAAATGACTAATTTCGTTGACAGATCGCGAAAAAAACGCAAATTTAGTCAAAAGGCCGTGAAAAAACGTGAATTTCGTCTAAAGGCCGTAAAAAAAAAAACATGAGTTTTGTAGAAGGATCGCGGAAAAATGCGAATTTTGCCGAAGGGTTACGGAGAAAACGTCAACTTCGTCAAAGGATCGTGGAAAAAGCGGTCAATTTCGTCGAAGAAACAGCAAATTTCGTCGTTGGATTGCGAAAAACGGAGAATTCTGCCGACAGATCGCGAAAACACGGCAAATTTCGTCGAAGGATCGCCAAAAAACGGTAAATTTCATCGAAAAAAAGGAAAATTTCGTCGAAGGATCGTCAAAAAACGGTAAATTTCGCCGAAGTATCTCGAAAAAACGACAAATTTCGTCGAAGGATCGCGGAAAAATGTGAATTTTGCCGAAGGGTTACGGAGAAAACGCCAACTTCGTCAAAGGATCGTGGAAAAAACGGTCAATTTCGTCGTCGGATCGCGAAAAACAGAGAATTCTGCCGACAGATCGCGAAAAAACGGCAAATTTCGTCGAAGGATCTCGAAAAAACGGAAAATTTCGTCGAAGGATCGTCAAAAAACAGTAAATTTCGTCGAATGATCTCGAAAAAAACGGCAAATTTCGTCAAAGGATCGTCAAAAAACGGTAAATTTCGTCGAAGGATCGCAGAAAAATCGCGAATTTTGTCCAAAGGCCAAAGAAAAAAACGCGAAATTCATCAAAGGATCTGAGAAAATGGCTAATTTCGTCAAAGAGCAACGGAAAAACTTTATTTTCGTCAAAAGACTGTAAAAAAAACCATGAGTTTTGTTGAAGGATCGTGGAAAAAAAATGCGAATTTCATCAAAGGGCCACAGAGAAATGCAGTTATGTAATAAGTTATGGTGTAAATGGATATCAGTATTTTGCATCGGTAATTTTCAGGACTTTTCACCTGTGTGTCAATAATTTTCAGGGTTTTTTACCTTGTGTCACAATCACCCCTGATAATATAGATCATTACGCACATTGTTAAATTTACTTTATATACATTGTCCAAACATACCTGTATCAAATCATAGCAATTTTTTCAGTAATTAGTTCTGAATTAAGGAGATAAAGTTGAACTAATGTATCAAATTTAGTCCTCTAGAGAAAAGCAACTATTTATAATGTGGGAATTCAGGTGTTTCTTAACTGAAAATTCATTTTTTACATCTGATAAGTTGTGCGTTATATGGAGAATTGCGTTATAAAGATCTTCTACTGTAATTGTACACAATTACTTCACTGACTTTGGAGAAGGAAAATATGACATATGATATTTTTGATTAAAAAGGAGAATGACAAAGCATTGCAAGCTTTGATTTGGTTTTATAGCATTTATAAAGTTGCTGATTCAATGATGTTCGTCATTAACTTCAAATTATGAATGAAAATAATAAAAATAACAGGTGAATTTTCAGCATTAAAAAGCAAATACAGAATAACTTGAAAAAGGAAGAAATATTGGCCAATGTCACGTCAGCATTAATTTCTACGTGAATGGCTTGTGTGTAAAAAACGACACCCGTGCTGAAATGGTGCCACAGTCGTTAATTTCGACACTTAAGATTCTGGCAAAATAGAGATGCATTCTTCCAATCAATCTTTTTAGTGTCTCGGCCCAGCCTGAGCAAAAATTCGACCCAAAAACCCAACCCAATTTCTACAAAAATGACGATTTTTCAAAATCAACATTGTCTTTCTTTTAAAGGAGACGATCAGGGAAGACCGAGCTAAGTTCGGTCAAAATTAGCTTTGACTTCAACTCCATATATTTTTCTCTCTGTATTATTACTATAATGCCTTTTATTTTATAAAAATAGTTGACCCATAATCAAAACTACCCACTAATAAAATTTTCTCGAACATGCGACCATGTGTGAACAGTCTTTTCATGACCGAAAACTATAGGATGCAAAATTTAGTCTAAATAGTCTGAGCCTTTTTTAGATAAAATTAGTTTGACCCACTAATCGAATTTTCTCAAACATTTGACCAAGCCCAATGATTTTCGCGTGCCCCAAAACCGTAGGATACAAAATTTAGTTCAAATCATCTGAGCAGTTTTTAAGATAAAAATAGCTTGACCCATAATGACTCATGACCAAAATGACCCACTAATCAAATTTTCTCAAACATGTGACCTAACCCAATGATCTTCTCGTGCCCCAAAACCATAGGATACAAAATTTAGTTCAAATAGTCTGAGCCATTTTTAAGATAAAAATAGCTTGACCCATGACCAAAAGGATCCACTAATCGAATTTTCTCGAACATGTGACCTAGCCCAATGATTTTCTCGTGCCCCAAAACTGTAGGATACGAAATTTAGTTCAAATCGTCTGAGCCATTTTTAAGATAAAAATAGCTTGATCCATAATGACCCATGACGAAATTGACCCACTAACGGAATTTTCTTGAACATGTGACCTAGTCCAACAGTCTTATCGTGCCCGAAAACCACAGGATGCAAAATTTAGTCTAAATAGTCTGACCCGTCTTTTAGATAAAATTAGCTTGACACATAGTGACCCACTAATCGAATTTTCTGGAACATTTGACCTAGCCCAATGATTTTCTCGGGCTCGATAACAATCAAGGTATCAAATGCACAAAATATTGATACTATTTAATACATACATTGAGAAGCAATTTATTTAATATAATAATAATCTAATAAATAAGCCATATAATAATACACATTTTGCAATGCATACATACTAAAATTTACCTTTGAAATACTTTAAGGAAAGATATTTTAAACCAATTGAACCAGCTTATCATCAAACACTTTTTTCTTTTGGTAAACTGCTTGTATTGCATTTCCAGTTAATATATATATTATGTCATGTAGTAGCATATTATTATCTGTTTTTACAGATTTTTTTCAGAAAATAAAATATCTTTGTTTTGGAAAAAAGTTATATCTTTTTCTGTCACCGTTATATTAAAAATAATAAATATTCAGGAATGAAATTTTTTAAAATTTAGCTAAAACAAATTTCATGAGTTGAAGAAACGCAAACTAAACAAAGATTAGAAATATTTTTATTGGTCGACATTTCAATTTCATAACTGTTTATAATATTTAGCAGGAAATTGCACTTTTTTTAAGAGTGAGTTGTGCCAAGCCTCCTATAAAAAGAAAATACCCAATGATATAATGGGCCATATAAAAAGAAAAGCAGAAGTCATTTGGAGGAATTTACACTTTAATTCCTTTTCACTTGTTAAGCTATTCGAAATGTACAATGTTTTATAATAATAATTTGTTACTCAAAACTCAAAACCTGACTGGATTGTTGATACAGTCATTATATTAGTTAAAATTTTAGACACTTGATTTCACAATGCTACTTGATTCAATAGTTCAGTTATTCACCAAAGCAATAGATTATGTGTCTTCAATTTGTATTCTGCCACAGGTGGCCCACCAAGAGCATTTTAGTAGTCTGCAGTGTCATTTTAAATATTAAGAAAAAAAGGGTTTCTGAAAAAGATTTTCAAAACACTTTATTAGGACAAATCCATTTTTTAGATAAAAAATGATGAAGCAATCAGGAGAAAAGGCATTTGGTATAAATGATTTTTCGCCACAATAAACACAAATGATGGATAAGTGAATTTACTCATTTCATGCCGAATGACAGCCAGAATTTTATGAGAGAGACAGTACCATTTTGTTCTAATAGCATTTGATGGCTTATATGTAGACTTTCTGATTTATCAATGTGGTAGTGTAGTAAACTCAGTTGTAAGCATCTTTCACTCTCTTTAATGTAAAACAACATATTATTTGTTTTTTTATGTATTACTACTATTATTACTAAATGAAGTAATTGTACAGAATTTCTAGTGATGAATTTAAATAGAATTATGTGCAGTTAGTAAGGGCATATAAATAAATACAATGTTTTTTATTAATCCAAAAGAAAATGAGAATTCTGCAATTCCACAGAACCTATACTACAACTGTCTTTCTTCTTGTGTATTATACATCTCAAACCTACAGAATTTAACAGAGTTATTGTGGTAGCTGACAGAACTTTTATAATTTATCAATATAGACATTGAGTGAGAAATGTTGAAGACCCCTACAATAGGTGAATCATCACTAAAAAGAAAAAAAAAATCATCTTACCTTCAGACATAGTTTTAACTTCTGAAGAACACTCAGAATTTTGACATGTAGAATCCTAAAAAAGAAATGAAATATTGGATAATAAGTAAAGAGCATAATCTAAAAAGTGCCCTTTTCCCAATAGCAGCATCCTTTTTTTTAACCTGGAAGAAAATCTGAGGTGAATCACTACCATAAATAAAAATAAATTATAACACAAGTTTAAAAAACAAAAGTAACTTTATCTTTCTTTATGTATCATGTAAGTAAAAAACAACAAGCAGCAAAAAAAAAAAAAAAAAAAAAAAAAATTAATCACAAGTAATTTACGGCTTTGGCTTTCTTGGTGCATGTGGTGTTTTACTTATCTGAAGAAGGACCAGATAACTTTTTCAGTCTGAAATGCGGTCATAATTTATTGTTTTATACAATGATGAAGATGACCAGCATTCAAAAAAGAAGAAAGTACATTAAATTTTGCAAACATAGAGGAATGTATAAACAAAAAGATGAAAGTATATGCATTACATAACTTATTTATAAAGGGATACAGCTCAAAGAGTATGATTTTTTAATACATATCCATATGAGTGAGTCAGAAGCATACTTTCCCATCCGTCATTATAAGCACATTTAAATATTTTTAAAAAATGACCAAATTGGAGCAGTAATTTTTTGCTTATGACATTAAACTATTTACAAATCTTCCCTTAATTGGATATAATGTCACTCATACTGAAGTAAATATGTTACTTTTGTCAATCAGATTTTCCCTCAGGTTTAAAAAAGGTACTGCTGGTGAGAAAATGACACTTTTTTAAAGGCATTCTTTTGATTTTTAAAAATACTTTTAATATTTAAAAGTCAGAGCACTCTTTTCAAGACATAGCGGTTCAGTTTTTACTATTAAATCAATTTTTTAATGAAAAAGACAATAAGGGCATATTTTTTTTTGAGTGAGGGGCAAGAAGGATGCTATTTTTTTAACCGAAGGGCAAGCAGGGTGTAGCCCCTTCCTGAAATTGTTTGGAAGAAGCCCTGTGTCTCTAGATGTAAAAATTTTGAATATTTTATTTTAAATAAAAATAATTTGTTTTCAAGCTTCAAAATCTTTTCTCCTTTACTGAAAAATTTAATTTAAAAAAAGAAGTGTCAATTTTACATTGTGTGTCTTCTTGTGTCATTTTACAAATAAACATGCAATATCTATTTTAAAATTCTAACTAATATTCTATATTAAGATAATTTAATAACAACCGTCAATCCCAAATTTGTTCTCCATACTTTCAGGAAATTTTACTTAAATACAGAATACTATTTTATCTGATTAAACTTTTAATCGTTAGTTTTCAATAGTTAATCTAATTAAAATTTTGCACCACCCTGAGTACAATAACGTTGATTATGATGTCTTAACATCGGGTATACTCTCCACTGAGGATATCGTCATGGAAGTGGTTAACGCGCAGGAACAGGAAAATGCAAGTGATAGTGACTCGGAAGAAGAAACTGTAATTAAAACACCGTCACATAATTTTGCTGCAGAATCATTACAAAAGCTTGAACAGTTTTTTGAAGCAATGAAAAATATTAATGATGCAACATTCAAATGCATTAAAGTTTTACTACGAAAAATAAATGAAACGAAATTTTGTAAAGTCAAACAATCAACTCTGGGTGAATATTTTTGCACTTCTCATTAAAGATAACCAAGCAGCAATTCATTTGGATTTAGCGAGCGACCGGATTTAACGAGCATATCATTAAATACGGGTCCTACTGTACAAGCTGATCTTTAAATATGTAAGGGTCATTCCATGTCAAATCACCCAGAGCATGGCACCCACCATCACCAATTTTGATAAAATTTGGTGTATTTGTAGAACTTTTAATGCTGATTTCAAAAATACCAATCATATTGAAATTGGTCAAACGGTTTAAGAGTTGTGAGCTTTTAAAGATCTTCCAAGATGGCCAATTTGCCGCCATTTTGAATAGCGCATGTGACAACATAAAAGTCTATAACTCCTCATAGGTTTAAGCTAGAACGTAATTTTTTTTTTTTTTTTTTTTTTTTTTTGTTCAGAATAAAGTAAACTTTCATTGAAACATATTTCTGTTCAGTTTATTCCATTAAATTGCTTTCAAAAATTATTTTTTGGAATTTTTTTAATTAAAAAAAGGTGTAACTTCAACAGCTGATTTCCCCCATTGCCCCCCCCCCTTCAATTTTCATCTAATTGCATACACAGACAATTCAAAGTGTGTTTTGAAGCCTGATAAAAAAATTTTAATGGGCAGTTCACAGACATTTTGTTTAAAGAAGAATTTTAATTTTACTGACCTTCCAAAAATAACAGAAAACACAAGATGTTTGATATTTCTTTTATTATCAGAAATATCCTACATCTTTAGATCTAAAAGTTTGGTAAGGTTTTATTTATCTTATATAAAGATAATATGTCTTATAAATGTAGCTAAAAAGAAGTGGAATCTCATGGAAATAAACAGGAATGCTAATAATGAATTTCTGCAGGACTTAGAAATATTTTCAAGCCAAATTGAAATCTGTTGCAAAGTTTCAGTAAATTATAAATAAAAAAGAAATGATGGAAACAATTCTACAAATAGTCACATTTTATAGCTAAATCATACTTGTATATTATACCAAATATGATAAATTTACAACTCTTAAATAAAAAAATACAGCAAATGCAAATTATCGTACTTTAAAATTACACAAAATGTTCCGTTGCTGATTGAAGAAAGATATCAAGATTTGATCCAGAAATTGGTTTAGTTCTAATATTTGGTATTGTGTGTTACATATAGGCAGCAAATGTCCCAAGAAAAATGTTCTTTGAGATTTTTTAAAGTTAGAATTTCCGGACTTTGATTCTGAAGATACAATTGAATCTAAACAGTGTGTATGAACTGACAAAGTAGATTTAACATCACATACATTTACTTTGGGTGATTTCATCAATCTTGTTCTTAAAAAGATTGAAAAGCTTTTATCCCATGCATACATATCCAAGTCCCAAACATAGACATACAATACATCTTGTATGGTCCAAAAGTATTTATTTGGAAAAAAAAAAAAAAAAAAAAAAAACTTATTACTCATGAGGTTGTCATACAAATGGATTTTAGTGAGAACTTTTCTTTTTGTACTGCAAGATGAAGCACAAGGCTACCATTGGATGCATGGATGCTGTACTTTACACACTTGTACTCCATGTAAAGGAAAATGGAAGTAACTTAAAAAGTGAAAGCCTTTAAGTGGTTTTAGATGATATGAACCATGATATACCAATGGTTTATCAGACTCAAGAATTAATCATGCAGTATTTAAATAACAAGGTGGCTACAGATTCTGAAAATCAGAGAGATTTATCAATCTGTAAAAGTCAGGTAATTTCATACAGGTACTTGAAAATCAGGGAAATTTGTCTATATGCGAAAATTTGTGTTTCCTCACGGGACTGATTCAGGGATCATTCTAGAACATAAACTAGTCGGATGTGCCAATCCCAAAACTTTCTTCTATCTCAGTCATGTTAATACTTCAAAATTCGCTATCACATCGCCAACAAAATCAATATTTTTCGTCATTCTGTTGTACGTCAGCTGCTTGCGAATCGTCGGGTTACAGGGATGCGAACAACCGATGTATACTAAACTACGAAAAGTCCTTCTGGCCTGAACCGACAGGAACAGATAGCCTCCCTATTCCTTGGTTTTACGATTTTAGCTAATTTTACTGGAAAACACGAAGGTAAAATGCGTGGAACCTAAATAAAGAAGATTCAATCCCAGTTTTCGTCAACATTGAATTTGAATGAGGATATTGCCAAATTAGTCCTCTACAGCCAAGTTGGCTTCATTTATGGCAACTTATTTTGGTCGCCAAATTTGGCGATATTCCACCAACTGTCGCCAAGTTTGGCGAGAATTCGACATTGGCGAATATAAATATATAGTGATAAGCATGTAATAGGATGAATGGTTACAACAATGAAAGAAAATTTGCCGAAATCATGTTAACTAAAACTCATAAATTAAACCCGTTTATGGATGAAATTCTGCTGTCTTGTTTGAAAATGTCAGCCACCCTAAAATTTCAAACCGCTATATCTCAGCTATTCTTTAAGATAGAGGCAAAACAAAAATTGCTCCGGATCAAGGCCGAACATTTAACGAAAAAAGTTTTAGGATTTCTAATTTTTTTGAATTTTCACATCTTTTTGAATTTGAAATCTTTAAATGGCTATCACAGCGCCCCCTTTTGTCGAAGTATCCCCAAATTCTAATAGAATCTGCTTGTCATAGCCCAAAACCTAGGAAAAAAATGTGGTTCAATTTGAAGCATAACTTCATACACTTTTAGATGGTACAATAGTGAAAATGGAACAAAAATATCGATCACAGCGCCCCCTTTCGTCGAAGTATCCCCAAATTCTGATAGAACCTGCTTGCCATAGCCAAAAACCTAGAAAAAATATGTGGTTCGATTTGAAGTATAATTTTATACACTTTTCGATGATACAATAGTGAAAATGGAACAAAAATATCGATCACAGCGCCCCCTTTCGTCGAAGTATCCCCAAATTCTGATAGAACCTGCTTGCCATAGCCAAAAACCTAGAAAAAATATGTGGTTCAATTTGAAGTATAACTTTATACACTTTTCGATGATACAATAGTGAAAATGGAACAAAAATATCGATCACAGCGCCCCCTTTCGTCGAAGTATCCCCAAATTCTGATAGAACCTGCTTGCCATAGCCAAAAACCTAGAAAAAAAAATGTGGTTCAATTTGAAGCATAACTTCATACACTTTTAGATGGTACAATAGTGAAAATGGAACAAAAATATCGATCACAGCGCCCCCTTTTGTCGAAGTATCCCCAAATTCTGATAGAACCTGCTTGCCATAGCCAAAAACCTAGAAAAAAAATGTGGTTCAATTTGAAACATAACTTCATACACTTTTAGATGGTACAATGAAGACACACAGACGGACAGACAGACATTTTGTAAAAACATGTTTTTCGGAATCTCTGACCCCTAAAACGTGTAAATCCGTCAAAAACCGGAAGTCGAAAAAAATTTCGATTACAATACTTTCTTCTATTATAGATAGAAGAAAGTAAAAAGGGCAGGGCGCACATTACATAATAAGGGCAATTTTGTTGAAAAGTGCACATCACTTCATAAAAAGGGCATTTTTGTAATAAGTGCATATGCCAATATACTGGTGGGGAGAGAAGTCTGGCAACAGCTTAAAGTACTGCTTAATTTAAAAAATCCAATAACATTTCTAATTTCCATAACTTTTCCTACGATATTCAAAAACCTCTCTCTCTGAAACTTTTATTCAAAAGATAACTTTTTCCTGGTTTTAACAAAACTGGTTTTGAAAAAGCTACAAAATAACAGAGTTCTAAAGCTACTTCTCAAATTTTTTATAGAACTTATGTTAGTTATCATGTGGTCAAAGGCCAGAATGCCTGATCTAATACTATATTTCACTAGAGAAGGTGAAATTAATCAATGACCCTTAGTTACACTTTATGTCTTGTTCAATGGAAAAAAATGATAAATGGAAAGAGGAATCACTCAAAGTCAAAGATTAGACATACCAGAGAATTTCACAAAGAAATAAAGAGGGAAAGAGGAGTACTCTCCCTGACGTACTGTACTAGCACTCTAAAAATAAAATATAGGTAAAGAATTTTTGAAAGTACAGTGCAAACAAGGCAGGATTCTACCCAGGAATAAAAGGAGGGTAGAAATCTACCTAGAAAAAGGGCAAGGAGGGTAGAATTCTACCTGGAAAAAGGGCATGAGGGTATGAGGGTAGGCTGCCCCTCTGAAACTCTCTAGAATGATCCCTGCTGATTCGTCAACAAACAGATGATATGTAAGCCAATAATAGCACACGATGAAGAAAAGTAAAATTTTTATATAGTTTTTAAAAGATGCACTTGATATGAGTTTTTAGTATTTAACATAAATTAACCACTTCAACGGGCAAAGAGATGAGAAAATGGTATTTTTTCCTTTGTCCTATCTCGTGGTGGCCATTGAAGTGGTTAAGGTGATCAGATGTCCTCATTTTCTGTGGATCTTATGTTGAAGGCAATTTACTCATTTTTGAAAATTTTATGATACTTTAACATAAGCTGAACAGATGGTCAGCTTAATCCAATTAGCTAACCCGTCAGATATAGTTCTTAGAATTGAACATTCTTCAGAAAATGAGGAAATTTTCTAGTCGCCATATATTCATTGGCTAGTACATGAAGTTGTTGGACTACATTTTGAGTTTGGATTTTTGAAACTGTGAACCTGTACTTTATGAATATTGTGCAATTTTTATGTTTTCTCTTGTTTTTTCTCCAAAATGACATTGGTAAGCTGGATAAGTATGTTATACGAGGAAGCGGCATATATTAAAAATATCGTATGTGTATCATTAATAATGAAAATCAAGGAAATTTGATAAAGGTAGTCTGGGAAATCAGAAAAATTAGGGAACTTCTTTTCACAATTTCTGTAGCTATCCTTAATAATGAGTACCCTTTTGTTACAAATGTAGAATATTTTACTGACAGCTGTGCTGCCTAGTACAAAAATTGCAAAACATTTTTTAACCTATGTTACCATGAATATGATTTTGGTGGAATAAAAGCAAAATGAATCTTTTTTGCTACAAATCACGAAAAATCTGATTGAGATGAGGTGGGAGAGACTTGTGACAAAAGCAAGTCTGCAAAGACTGCTGCATGGCCAAACAAATGTGACTATGATGTACGAATATTGCAGACAAAACATTGAAGTATAACATTTTTTATTATCACAAAAAGTGACATGTTGAAACTGCGTAGCAAATATATCTCAACGGATGCAACTTGCTACAACAATTCCTGGAACACATTGTATTTCGAATCTACAGGAAATTTATTAATATGGTGGAAAAAGAATAAGTACTGATGAAAATGTTTCTGTTTGTTAATCTTTTGATAGAAATGTTAGACTTTGAATATTCCATCTCTAACAGTTATGTAGCATGTTGTATATATGAATCGAATTGGTATATAAGATTAGTTTCAAAAGTCCACAAAGTAGAAGGCAATGTAACTGTTAAATTCATGTATTCACAATTTCCCATCACCTTCGTAAAATTGGCCAGAAAATGACAGTTTCAATCACATCCTTTGTGCAATTGACATCAATATCACAACTGGTAGAACATATAAACTTATTGATATATTCAGTGCTTTAATAAACACTAAGTTGTCAAACATTAAATGAGAGGGAAATAAAATTGAAAGATAACGTGAACAAATTTTAACTAAAACAATTTTGTGATTTTTTCATCAATATTACAAATAGAGTTAATTTTTTTAATTAAATATCTTTACTTTAAATTGTTATTGATGTAGATATATTTTAATAGTGTATTGTTACTGTGTATGTGCTAAAGGTTATTTTGTTTAATTTTAAAATACTATGATAATTTTTACTTGACAATATTTTGTATTTAAGAGTACTTTATCATATTTGGTATAATATACAAATATGGCTTTGCTTTTGCTATAAAATATGACTTTGTAGAATTTTTTCCATCATTTCATTTTTATTTATAATTTACTGAAATTTTGCAACAGATTTCAATTTGACATGACCATATTCCTATGTCTTGCAGGAATTCATTATTAGCATTCCTGTTTATTTCCATGGGATTCCATTTCTTTTTAGCTACATTTACAAAAAAATATTATCTTTATTTAAGATAAATAAAACCTTATCAAACTTTTAGATGTAAAGATGTAGGATATTTCTGATAATAAAAGAAATATCAAACAACTTGTGTTTTCCATTATTTTTGAAAGGTCAGTAAAATGGAAATTCTTCTTTAAACAAAATGCCTGTGAACTGCCCATTAAAAATTTTTTATCAGGCTTCAAAACACACTTTGAGTTGTCTGTATATGCAATTAGATGAAAATTGAAGGGGGTCAATGGGGGAAATCGGCTGTTGAAGTTACACCTTTTTTTAATTAAAAAAATTCCAAAAAATAATTTTTTGAAAGCAATTTAATGGAATAAACTGGACAGAATGTTTCAATCAAAGTTTACTTTATTCTGAACAAAAAAAAATAAAATAATAATAACATTCTAGGTTAAACCTATAAGGAGTTATAGACTTTTATGTTGTCACATGCGCTATTCAAAATGGCGGCAAATCGGCCATCTTGGAAGATCTTTAAAAGCTCATAACTCTTAAACCGTTTGATCAATTTCAATACTATTGATATTTTTGGAGTCAGCATTAAAAGTTATATAAATACACCAAATTTTATTAAAATTGAAGGGGGTGGGTGTCATTTTTAGAAAATTCTGGGTGATTTGACATGGAATGACCCGTAATTGATTTTATTTAATCAATCATTAATCATGAAAACAGCCAATTATCGATCACAACTGTGGTGTATGCAGCCTCGGAGGTTACAATTCGCCAGGTAAAGGGAAATAAATGGCAACTCGGTTGTAGAAGATCACCAGGGACAGCGGTAATACCTTTCAATCTTCTGTAATTTGGTTGTCATTCATTTTCATTTGACTGAATTATGTTACAGTTCCCAAGGCTTTATCCACAACATTTACAACAGATGTTTTCACGATTGAAGAAGTAAAAAATCAAGGTCAAACTAGGTGGGGAGGCCTACCTTTCAACTTAAGCTTAACTAGCTGTGCTCAAGTAAAAAGTCAATGATCAACAAATAGGCTTCATGGATGGAATTTTATGATCCTCTTAATAATTCTATTAAAAATGAAGCATTTTTCATTTTTTGGCCGACAAAACTCAGCTTTGGTTATGCTCTCTGATGGCCAGGTTTATAGTACAAGGGTATACTTTTATAATTTAAAAGAAAATATTAAAATGATCAATTAGAATTCCCTCAAGTTAAAAAAAAAAGCAGGATTTTGTAAGAAAAATGTACTTTTTATATTCTTAAGGGCATTTTTTAGATCTTTAACAGCACTTTTATATATATTTATGGAAGTAAAGGTACCTATTTAAAAGCCAGGACACTCTTTACAAGACTCAACAATGAGTCAGTTTTAAATATGTAAGCAAATGTTTAATACAAAAGGCAGTAAGGGGACAATTTTTTTAATCGAGGGCAAGAAGGGAGTTATTTTTTAAACCAAAGGTCAGGCAGGACAACTGCCAGTTCTCTGCTGAAACTATCTGGGAGGAGCTTTGAATCTATTTCACAGAAAAATTTGAAAAGTCCTTACTGAAAGATGCTGTGAATTGGAATTCAAATTATTAACTTCGCTTGTCACATATTCTTCAATGTCAGAAGATACATTGCAATCCTAAAAAAAAAAAAAAAAATAATGAAAGAAAAAATGCATATAATCAAAAACATTATTTATTTAATTAAAACAAAAGAATATCAATCATTATTTGTAAATTTTCCCACAGTAGGTTTTTATTCATTTATTTTTAAAATTTATAATTTTTTTGATGTGGTTGTTGCAATTTTCAGCCTTTGGGGTTGCATTTTTTTAAATGATATTTTTTTATTTTGTATATATTACAATTGTAATAGCAGTTGTGAACAAGATTTTTACTTTTTTTATCTGTGCCTTTCGGAAATATTAAAAAACAAAAAAGATTTATATAGAGTGTATATTTTTTTGCATTTTTATACAGACTACTTCTCCATTTTATGATTTTAAGTGCTATTTATATGAGATATATCTTTCCTGAGATTCCCACAAGTTATTTTCGGTAAGTTTTCTCCATTTGTTTATTAATTGTTTACAATTTGCACCCCTGACAATAACAATTATTTATCACAAAAAGGTCTCTTAGGTTTATTAAATATCTTTGTTTATGTATTTTTATTACTTGTTAAAATATTAAAAATGGCTATAAAATTTTGTTTTACCATCTTTAATTATTTTTTTAAGATCGCCATCTTGAAAAATTTGGAAATAGGCACAGATGTCATATACGCACCATGTTGGCACGATTCCCCCCCCCTCCCCTTGCCAATATGGCGAAAACTTTGTTTTTGAATATTAGTTACAGTTTTTTAATTTCAATATAAAAATAAAATAATGTAATAAATGAAATAGCTTCTATTATTTTAAAAAAGTAAATAAAAATAAATAAATGATAGTTTATACAAATAAATATTGATATACATAATAAAAATAATTTATAGAATTAAAACAAAAAAAAGTAAATAAACACAACAGTTTTTGCCAAATTGGTGGGGGAAAAAAATCACGCCAACATGGTGCCTATATCACATCTGTGTCTGGAAAGATAGTAAAATAGCTTTTTCTTGCTATTTTGGATTTTTTCACCAACCGCGCCAGGCGGTACAGGATACGAAACTCTTCTATTTAAATAGGTGTTTTGGACAGCACAGTAACAGTACAGGTAATAACCATGCATATTTTACCATTATGCCTTAAACCTTGCCAACCCTGGTTTTAAAATAAAAAATTATAGTGGATTTCACAACTAAGTCCTGAATATTTTATAGAATACGATTTATTTAAATGAAATGATAGAGGGGCAAGATCGAGTAAAATAAACTAACAGACAAATAAAACAATAACATAATATTTCATAGCTTGGATAATCTATCACATATTATGAAATAATAACAAGTATTAATGTTAAAGTATTCAAGCACTGTATTACATATGTTACATTACAAAGAATTTACATTATAGTAAACTTCTACTCCAGACACTGATCACAGATCTAAAAAAATCAGAATAATTCTGATGCTGTACGTACTTCATCGTTATCTTCGGCATGAAAAAAGAAATCAGGATCTTGAGACAGAAGTTCATAACCATCATGATCTACATGTTCACTCTCGCTATCGGAGTCACTATGAGAAAACACAATACTTTCAACAGTCGCAGAACATGCATTTTCACTTTCCTCATCAGGAATGTCTACAGGGTCTGGAGTTATAGGGGCCATAATAGCAAAAGTTATGAATAAAAAAGGATCCAATAACTATAAATGATCACTGACACAAGTAAACTGACGAAACAGTTTTTTGTTTTTGTTTATCTCACCACATAGGATACAGTTAAAATCGAATACTAACTGTTAACGTGTTAACATTGCAGGTATAGCTAACGTTTACCTCTGTGGATTATACAACATGCATGAATTGTAGCTTAAAATATTTCTGTGTAAGAAATATTTAAGTAGCAATAAAATAACTTTTAAGAGTATAATTACAAAGAAATGTGTATATCAATTTTGAAAATTCGATTAAATTGTATCCAACAACAAATTCGATTAGGATTGATTTTAATAAATGCGAAATTGGTTGAATCGAAAGTTCGAAATGCAATCTTTGTTTTGGTTGCTTGAGAGAAAAAAAAAATCGCACTGAAAATTATTTATTAAACAGAATAAAGATCGCCATAAGTAAAGATTTTTAAGCGCTTATTTCTTTTTTACGATAATAAGCATACTTGCAATATTTATTTGAAAAATTTGTAATAATTTAAAAAAGAGAAAAAATTTTCATCATTTTATAAGATGCCGCGTGCTATAAACAAACTGTTTTCATTAAATTATTTCCTTATCACATGTAATCGTAAGGTACGAATATGAAATTATTAAATTTTGACCTTTTATTTCATTTTCAGTTATTATAATCATTTGGAATGTGATGTCTTAAGAGAAAAGAGTTATTGGTATTTTATTTTTAAAATAAACTATGTAAATCGGATCCACAGCCGAGTGTCGCATTCAAAATGAGCGATACTGACATCAATGTAGTTTAAGTAAATACCATTAAAGGCTTGCCACCAAAATCCTTCTTTTGCCAAACTACACCTGCTAAAAAACTATGCCACTTGGCGTTGATCCGATTTCAGGAGATTCCACATACTATTTGAAATTGTAAAAAATTCTGTAAGAAATGGTAATATCACAAACATTTCTGCAACTCAAAATGCACTTCACAATATTGGTTTTTACCATTTCACTCCCTATTTTGTTTCTAAGTGGAAAAATAAACTGTTTTTCATGTCAGTTGCATTAAATTATTCTTCGTACATAATTAACTGTTTTATTTCTACTGAGTTTATGAATACTATATATGCTACTAGTTTATGAATAATTAAAATATTCAGAAAATAGATAGTCTACATTTTTTGCTGATAACAATCAACTGTAAATTTATAAAAAATAGTGCACTTATGTACATGTACTATATGGACAGTGTTAATTTTCATAACCTAATGCAGTAAAATCTGTAAAAATAAAAATTCTTAAATGAAAAGAAAGTATAGATGTTGCAGACACACCTCAGTTTCTTTTTGGTGCGAACAAAATGGTGATTTTTTGTCTGAAGTGGCAACCCAGTGATTTTGGCCAACAGACCAGATAGTGTGCATATAATCAAAACCCTACGGTATTAATAGCTGAGTTAGTTGTATTCAGTGGTGGGATTCAGTCGGTTCACACTAGTTTTGTAGAACTGCTACCTAAAATTTGCTGAGTTCAGCGAACTGGTTGTTAACATGGCATTTGTAATGTTGAAATAACAAATTTACATTCCTTAAAATGTTCACTTGCTCAATATCATATTCTATGCATAATACATTGACATTTTCTCATTTTTTTCATCTTTGTGTTATGTCCAGAGCTTGATCCAGACAAAATTTGGGGCCTATTTAGGGCCCCTTCACAAAAATCAATTTCATAAAATGGGTCCCTTCACAAAAATCAATCTGATAAAATGGGTCCCTTCATAAAAATCAATTTGATAAAATGGGCCCCTTCACAAAATTCCTTTTACTAAAATTGATCCTTTCACAAAATTCTATTCCATAAAAACTTACTATTTATTATTTTGTGATGTTTTAAAATGTGTAATTTGTAAACAAACAAGTTCAAAAGAGAGGAAAACTTCAGCAAAAGGATTTTAAAGAGTTTTTGTTTATAAATGTTTGGTTTGAATTTGATTAGCTGGATTTCAACTTTCGTTACAAAATGTTATTTTTCACAAAAAATATAATAAATTTCACAAAAATAACCTTTACTTTTCACAAAATGGGCCCCAAGATAAAAAACCTGCATCGACCCCTGGTCTAAGATTCCCACAAGATAAATGCAGTGATATTCTGTCAGAGTATCTTTATAAGAGTATAGTGACATACGCGTAAAGAGAATGTTCAGATTCAAAGTTTTTGTGTCAGTCCTCATATTATCGCCTCAATTTTCTCCCCAATTTTCTCCTTAGTTCTCTCGACTAATCAATGTTTTTAAAGAAAGTTGCATATTTTAAAACTGAGCTGAATTTTATTATTGATAATAAAATATGTTTCTTTTCCCCACATATGAACATTTTTGCAATAAAAATAGTTTTACAGTTATTTGTGACTTATTATAGAAGTCGACATTGATGATGATCTCTGTGAATTGGTGACAAAACTTAATGCATGCCAAACATTTATTTCATAAAATAAAAAAAAAATATGACTTATTGCTATTGCGACCAATAACAGTTGTTTTATCAAAAAAAAAAAAAAAAAAAAAAAAAAAATTCAGATTTACAATAATAATTTAAACAAGTTAAATTTCACGCGAAAGCAAGGGTATAAATACGGTTGTTCAGCAGTTAGTGAGTTAATATTTTCACAATATTTTAAAAGCTTCATTTATAGCTTGTGTTCTTTCTATATTTTTCTTGTTAATAATAACTAATTGCTTGAAACTTTAGAGTGTGAGCTTGAATTTCTGCTTACTGTATTATGTTGTTTTGATGCATTTTCTGAGAGAAATATTTATCTGTGAATCGAGGGTGTTGAATATTCCCTAAAATTGTGTTTATTTATTTATTTATTTTTAGTGGGCAACATGTTAAAACAGTAGTCGCCAACTGGTAGACCGTGGACCCCTAGTATAGTCAATTACAAAATTTTGGCAGTTCACAAAAAAATTTGGACATTATTTGCATCTAAAATAATATTCTTGAAAATTCTTATATTTATAAAATTTTATATGTTTAGCTTTGAAAATTTAAATTATAATAGGCATTGGCAATTTATATTAATAGACATTATTTATAACTTACTTGGAAAACAGGTTTTTTTTGTGCTATTCATAAAAAGTGAATTTTGGCATTTTTTTTCAAATCTGCAAGAGCCAAATAAATGCTGATTTTTTTTTTTTTTTTTTTTTTTGTGTGTGTGTTAACTGGTCCCAAAATAGTAAATGTTTTTTTTTCCTTCCTTTCCCTTAGATTTTTGGGTCTGTCTAACCCGAAGTAACACAGAACTTGTAAAATTTTGGTGTTATTTTTCAAGTACCTGTGACCCGAAACAACATAATAAAACTTTCATCATTCCCCCCCCCCCCTCCCCTAGAATCTGCTGGATTCCAAATAACACAGCAATGCAAAATTTTTCATTTCTCCTCTGTCTTCTTTTCTGTCAGATTTTTTGTGTCTGTGTGATCTAAAGTAAAATCAAAATTGTAAAAATCCCTGAACCTAAATAGTAAAATTCTGCTTTTTTTCCAATTTCCCTCAGATATTTCTTGTTTGCAGGATCTTAAGTAATGCCGAAACAGTAAAATTGTTGCTCATTCTTCCCTGAGTCTGCAAGGTCCAAAAAACCACCGAAATTGCAAAATTTCTTTCTTCATAGAATTTTCAGGTCGGGAGGTGGAGTGAGGGGGCAATATTGTGACATTTTGCTGTTGCCACCTATGGATGGTGATTGTCTGAAGTAAGCTTTTAGTTATGTTATGTGTTTATAGTTTAATTTTAGTATACTGTGCAGTGTGTATAAAAATCTACAAATCATATACAGGACTGCCAAAATAATTCAAATACATTACAGTTTATGCACGCAGATGATTTTCAATTGTGTTATGCATTTTCGAGTTGAAATAAATTTTATAATACAGTGTGGTGTATGTAAAAATTATATACAAGGCTACACAAAAGAATTCAAACACTTTACTGACTATGGGTGACATTTGCTTAGGTTGGATTTTTAACTATGTTATGCACTTTCTCCTTTCATCGTATCAAAAGATGAAGTTGTGTTAAAATATTCCTTGAAGTGTTGTAAAGTGTTTCATAATCTATATGTGATGCATGATTTGATACAGATGTCACAGACGCACCAGGGTTTCCTTTTGGCACCAAAATGGCAAATTTTTACCGCCGTGGCAACCCGGATATTTTGGTCGGTATGCCAGATAGTGCATATTAATGAAATCAAACTCTCTGGTATTAATAGCTGAGACAGTTGTATTCTCGACAATATGTGTGTTTTTTATAATAAATTAAACATTGTGTTTGTTTTATAATAAACTAAACATTATGTGTAATATATAATAAAATAATTTGTGTGTGTTTATAATGAAAATTGTGTGTGTTTTATAATAAAATAAATGTGTGTTTTATAATAAATTGTGTGTGTTTTATAATAAAATAAAACTAACATGTTGTTTTCGCAGGCTAGGTGTAACATATATTCTAAAACGGGTTTTTCTCATCAAAATGGTACAAAAACAAAAATCGTGCCAACCCCAGTGCGTCTGCAACATCTGTTCCCATGATTTTTCTTTCTTGTTAATTATTTATCTTGCAAATTTTGGCCTAGAATTCTATGTTTAAAAAAAATAATTATTCATAATATGTACATATTTTAGATCCATTCCAAAGGAAGGATATTTTCTGGTATTCAGCCGACAGGTGCTCCTCACTTAGGCAATTACTTTGGAGCTATTAAAAAGTGGTCTACAATGGTGGATGAAGGAAAGGACTGTATTTTCAGTATTGTAGATCTTCACTCTATTACAGTTCCCCAAGAGCCTAGTAAATTAAGGTGTGTATTGACTGTGGATATTTTTTTTCATAGCTATGTTTATTTTTCAATTACTATCAAAATATATTTTTTGTTTTCTCTTTTCAATAAAATTTAAATTTTATTTACATGTTTCATTACAAACTCTTATATTGAATGTGCAATTTCTTCTTATTATTTTATAGGTATAATATACACTTAATGACTGCTTGTTTATTAGCTTGCGGGATAGATCCAGATAAATGTATATATTTTTTACAATCACAAGTAAGCTTTCTGATGTTTTATTAGTGATATTTGGTACTTTTCCGTTATGCCAACCCCATTGTTGCCAAGCAATAGTTGGCACCAAATGAAACTTTTGAAAAAAAAAAATAGTAATACTGTTGGTGTGAAAAATGTAAAATTTGAAAAATACGCACTTTCACAAACTATTTTATTAAATCAATAAAAATTTATATATACTTAAAAATAAAAGGATAAATAAATATTATAAAAAAATAATAATAAAATTCAGTTTAGTCTTTTAGTATTATAGTAAAAGATTTCATTTTTTAATCCTCTGACTGACACACCCGTGTTAATACGTTTACTAAGCTCCAGGTTTCACTGCAATACAAGCATTATTTAAATTAATATAATTCTACTGATATGATGCAATTTTAATACATTGAGTAATGATTAATACTCTCATAGATTACATTCATATATGCAATTCAGTTTTTTATATAATGTTGGAATAATCATCTGTTTTTAGCATTTAAAATGAAATACAGAGAAAACAGCATTACAATTTTGCCTTTTTGCTGGACAGTCAGAGGGTTAAATAAAGGGTACTTTTCGGTTAGCCAGGCGCCAGTGATATAAGTACATATAAAAATACATATGTATATACATATAGATGTATATATATACATATATATATGTATATATATATGTATACGTAGATATGTGTATATGTGTGTGTGTATATATATATACACGTATATATATCACTGGTGCCCGGCTAACCGAAAAGTACCAAATAAAGTCTTCGCCACATGAACTGTATGAGGTAGGATTATCAACAATGTCAATCAGTTCCGCACTGTCTTTTATTACTCTGTTTTGCGATGCCCCATAATCTCTCAACAGATTGGGTATGGCAGCCATTGTTAACATTAACAAAATTATATTTATGATTCACTGTGTTTAAAATGTTCATAACTGGCATCTCACAAAAAAAAAATAACATTCTTTATGTATAATTCCATACCCATGAAACAATTTTATTACAGCTTCCTCATCAACAAGTAGCTACCAAACGTGAAGATTCATCTTAGTATCAGTGAAAAATGTAAGTTAAAACTTAAGAAAAAATATTTTCAATTTATTTGAAAAATAGCAAATATGTTTTGTGTGGTTACGATTAAATAATGAGTTACAGTGTTTGGTATGGTTTGCAGTAAAAATCTGTTGCATGGTCAGGGTTGAAATAAATGGCACATTAGCATACATTTTAGCATGGTGTTGGTATAATGGAAAAGTACCTGATATTTTACTGCTATTTTATTCGTTATTAAATACGTTAGTAACTATTGCTGATTTTAAAATAAGTAGAACTATAATTTTTATAACTAAATGAAAATCCCCTGGCATTTGACTTTCTAAAAGACTTATCTGATGTAAAATACATATAGCATATGCTTAACTTTTCAGACCATTTAACTTTAGAAATTAATATTTATTATTATTCCCTCATTATTATTATTTTTATTCTTCAGACTTAAAGCAAGTATTTCTTTGCTCTTCAACAAATTTTAATCAAGAACACTGGCTTTAAAATTTATGTTATACATATATTTATGATATAATTAAAGCTTATTACAGTAAAATCTCCATAATGGATACTCTCGAATAGCAGGCACCTTTATTTATCTAACATTTTTTCAATCCTCAACAGCTACATATTTTGTATGTTTTTACTTCTGAATAGTGGATAAATTTTGGCTGTCCCAAGGTGTCTGCTATTCAGAGTTTTTATTAATTAAAATTTTTAAAAAAATGTAATAATCTTTTCTACATGTTTAACATTTTTATTGGAAAATAATTTGTTATTTATGTTCACTAATTTTTTTGTGTCCAAATATTTTTTCAAATATGATTTACCATGAATTTACTTAAATATTTATTAATTATGCAATAAAGGAGTGTGTAGATAAGGCTCAATTTGGGCTCTCTGATAAAGTAATTCTTTTTCTAAGATGTTTTGGCTATTTTAATCTAATTTAGGATCTGTATGAATTGCCTCTCTGATTGATTTTTGTTTGAAGATTATTTAAATGTGTTATGCAAAGGTTTATTTCACAAATTTTAACGTATTTCAATTATATCGATATGATTTTTTTTCAATATGAAATTCTTATAACACCATCATAATTTTTTATATTTTTTACATTTTGATACACATATTAACATATAAAAAAGTATGATATATAAAAACTATTAGTGCTTCATATTGAAAAGAAATCAAATTGACATAATTGAAATACATTAAAATTTGATGAATAAACTTGTGTTTCTGATCTTATATAACACTCTTAAGTAATCTTCTATCAAAAATCAATAAAAGAGACATAAAATACAGATCCTAAATTATTTGGGATGTGACGAATAGTGATTTGGAAAAATAGCTGAACAAATATTTATCCAAATTTGAGGCCGAATACTGAATATTTGGCAGCCAAATACAAACTTTTTTTTTTTCAAAAAATAAAATAACTTTTGATTATGTATATATTTTTAAAATGGAAAAAGAATTAAACACAAATTGATGTTTTATTATTTATGTGTTTAAAAATTTTAATAGCTTGATGTAATATTTCCAACATCTTGAAAAATACTTTTATTTAAGTATCATTATATGCACTCTTCTGTAGAACTTAAAAAACTTAATAATAAAATCTAAACTTATAAGCAAAATAAAAAGGAGTTAGTGTTCAGTGATTTTTTTAGTAGTATATTGAAATATAATATTGCAATATCTTGTATTGAATACATTTTTAAATGTTACTTAAAAAATTCTGAACACTGCAAATAAATCTTTTTGACACAGTCATAAAGCCTTTTTTATATGTGCATGGAATTTGCAGACATTAATGAAATAACAAAGTGTTTTGGAATCAAACAGTGTTTTTTTATTTTTCTATAAGAGTATGTACATCTTGGGCTTTAATCTAACATTCCCTAATGAAGACATTTGCCTGGCAGTTGTCTCTCTAAAGTCAGTTTAAATCTCCAATATGGACACCATTTTCTAAAAGATCATTAACTTTTATAGTAAATATAGAAAGGCTATATGATTTTTTGTATCTGAATAACTGTACATTTTGTGCAATTAAGAATGAAAATAACTTCACGAATGTGTCAGAAAGTAGTCAGTTTGGATTAAAGAAAAAAATTTCAAAAAAAGAAAAATATATATATTATCCTTAATTTATTTGGTGAGATATCTAGCAATATTAGGCCAACTAGCCTTTAGTATTCAACAAAAGGTCCGAATACCAAATAGTGGCCAAATATTCATCATATCCTTAAATTATATTAAAATAATCAATACATCTTAGAAAAAAGAAATTTTTCTTAGGCGCTATTGAGGGCAAAAATGAACCTTATCATCAACACATCTCCTTTAGCTAGATGTCTTGGTTACATAGTACTAAAAGAATAAAATACAATTTTACAGGTTCCTCAACATACTGAATTAACATGGATTCTTGGTTGTTTAACTACGATGCCTCGGCTAATGCATTTACCTCAATATAAGGTATTTTTTTTGTTGAATTCATTCAGTACAATGGATGTTCTTGATTGTTATGAATTAAAATACAGTGAAACCTGCTTAAGAAGTTTTCCAAGGGAATGGAAGGCAAAAACTCCTTAAACAGAAAAATTAAAAATGTGTAAAAAAATCAATAGTTTAAGTATTGGTATTCAGGAGAAGATTGTTTTTATTATTAAAATAGTACATAGAGTAATTTATATAAATTTGAGTTTTGCTTAAGAAATTTAAATAGATTTGCACACTTAAAAAATCAGTTAATAAAGTAAAAATACATAATTACCTTAGAATCTCTTTATTTAATCCGATGTTTGAAGACAGGAAATTTCTCTTTAAACATCATTGGATATGCTTTCACAGAAAAATCGGTTATAGTTTTTTGTTTCTGAATTTTCTTGGCAATCTTTAGTTGATAACAGCCCTGTTGTCTTTAACTTTTAATAACTTCCCCAGGGACATTTTCAACACTTTCGACAAAACAGCAAAATGTTTCTAGTCCTTTCACAGCCTCCAAAAAACTAGAAATTTTCACATTCTCTTCCTCAATTTCACTCATTTCTTCTTCATCATCATCTTTTATAACCTCACAAATATCATCCCCTATGAGCACTTCAATACCTAATCATCAACTGACATATATTTCACAAACGATGTAGTGAAATCCATCCTTCTTTGTAACATCTTCCAAGCATCTTCAATATTCAATTCATATTCTTCTGTTGATTCTACATCCAATAATCCTGTTTTTTGGAAACAATTGGCAATCACAGATAGTGTCTCCCATGCTGATAAAACAAAATGAATTGATTCCAAAACATTCACTTTTCTTAGCTCTCCAGAATTGTCTAGTTTTTCAATCATCCATTTCACAAGCTGTTTTCTGTAATGCTGCTTAAACACTTTAATTACTCCCTGATCCACAGGTTGTAAAATGGAATTTCAGAATAGAAAATGCACTTTTATGTTACTAAATTTATGCATGTCTTTGGAATGTGTGACAAAAATTGTCTACAAAGCTGATGACGTTCCCCTTAGTTCTTTTCATTTTATCATCCAGTCTTTTAAAAAAAGCTTCATAAATTGTAATTGTTATCCATGCAGTTTAGTTACTTTCATAATCACAGGGCAGTGATTTCACATTTAGAAAATATCTGGGTTTCTTTGATTTTCCAACAACCAAAATTGGCAATTTTTCAGTGCCGTCCCTGTGAGCCCCCAATAAAATTGTAAGTCATTCTTTATTCCTTTTATCTCCATGACAATTTTCACCTTTTTATGCATATGTTTTATCCAGTAAAAGATTGTAGATAAGTTCACACTCATCCACATTGAAAATGTCTTTAGGATGATAGCCAGTTATCAAATCTGGTAAGATTTTCTTCCATTCTTTGCTTTTTTCTGTATTGACACTTTTACTCTCAACTTTTACTGAATTATAACTCAATCCAGCTCCTTTTTCCATTCTATCAATCCATCCATTTGCAGGGGCAAATTCAATCTCCATTTTTTTGCCAATTTCCTCAGCCTTTTCTCTAAGAATAGGCCCGCTTGCAGGAATATTTGCAGATCTAGCTTGTTTGAACTAAATCAACATCTTCGCTTCCATCACTTTATATTTTCTGTTTTTCACTTTTTAAAATTTTTCAAGATTTATCAGACGAGTTTAAAACAAGATCTCGTTTTGCTACAATTCCATTCAGAGTATTCCATTCAGTAGATGTTCAACTTCTTTGCAAGTCCCTGATTAAATGAACTCCTATATTTTCATCACTACTAAGCATACGAAAATCTAGTAAAATAATGTGAAATAATTGAGTACAGGTTGTTAGAAATCTGTGCAGAACATGATGAGAATTGGTTGCAATATCAATGATGGTGATTGAAGCAATATTTAGTGATATATGTTTCTGCCTGAATAAGAGAAAATTACCCAAGTTTATTATTATTTCTAAGAAAGTCTACCTCCTGTTATTGCTGACTAATAGCTAATTCCCAAACCATTAGTTTTAAAAGTATCCTTCCAATTGCAAAAGTGTTCCAAATGTTACTCTCCCTCATATGTAAAGCCATTTACATCAAAATAGTTATTTGTAAAAAAGTATGAAATGTAAATTTAATTTTTCTACTGTCTCTGTATCCTATGAGTTATATTTAGAAAAACATTTTTTATGCTCTGACAGTTAAAACAAAAAATTCCACTCTTTTACATCAAAAATTGACTGAATTATGCTGCTTGAATTTTATAAATTTTCAGCATTTTCTGGCACTAAAGGTGCATTTTTCCATTTTTAGTGCAAATATCATAACTCAGTGAGTGTCTTGATCGTATAAAAATAATTTTTCACCCCTTGTTGGAGCACAAAAATAACTAATTTGGTGTAAATGGAGTTTAATATGAAAAAGAAAGGCTATTTGAAACATTTTTGCAGTTGGAAGTATACATCTAAAACTAAACATTTTATGAATTAGCTATTGCTCAATGATAAGAGATGATACCCTGTATAAACTAATAAAATACTAGTAACAAAATAATTTTTCTCCTAATATTTGTTGTGACTAAATTGATATATACAGATCCTTAAACATTTAAACATTAACTAATTGAAATGAGAAAGAAGTTTCTTTATTAGGACTGAGAAAAAAAAAAAAAAAAAAAAAACTATGGTTTTTCCTATTTTACTATATGCACCAAAATATTCAATATGTATGAAGTATTTAGCCAATTTGGTCATTTAACTTGCAAGTTGTCAAATGCTTATTCTAACAATTTACTAAATAAGTGGTTTAATGCATTGTTAACAACTTAACAATTATTTTAAATATACTTTACAGGAAAAATCTGCCCATCTGGATAATGTTCCTCTTGGCTTGTTTACATATCCAGTTTTACAGGCTGCAGATATATTGATATATAAGTAAGTAATCCAAGTTTTTAGCAATTTTATTTTAAAATATTTGACTCTTGATACAAATAATTTTGCTGATTTTTAAATTCTTATAAAAGTAATGCAACTATTATTTACATAATTATTTGATCATGCATACGTTCCTTCTGATCAAGAGTTTTCACAACCATTCATCATGTGTATTATGAAATCAACAAATTCCAAATCAATACTTTCTAATTTTTCATTACTGCCCATTAAATGTGAAAATGTATTTAGTTACACTTTAAAGAAAATAAGATTTATGAAATACATGTTTCTATTTGAAATACTATTTATTACATAGGGCGAAAAAACAATCCATGTATATTTAATAATTATTAAAATATTAATTATTATTAAATAAATATATAATATAATATCACATTAATATACACATAAATGTACAGATTCAACAATTTAAGTAAAGTTATTTAATTGAGTTTTGATTATTTTGGGGTCGTTAAAACCAAATTTAGACAGTTAAAACCAGTTTTGACCACAAACAAAGCTACACGTTCAAACATTAATAATTGTTGAATGTGTAGTTTTGTTAATTTTTAGCATCAAAATTTATTGCGAAGAATGAATTCTCCTCTTTTTTTTCTTAAACTGGTGAAAATTCACCTGTCATTTCTCGGTTTGATTTCAAGGCTGAGATCCCCTTCCTTAAAACGTTTGAATTTGTTTTGAACTGTCCGTACACTACTCTTGTCCTGGCCTCCAACGGCACGAGTTTTGATGACAGCTTCATTGGTTTAAAGGCCTAGTTTAAAATCATGCGTTAAGATGCATAAAATCTCAACATTTGTATCACTCTTTACGCAACTTAAAAATGAAAGAAAGAAGCCTGTATGATTATAGAATATAGAAGGACATGTATTCTCTTAAATAACTTTTAAGTTCAATATTTAGAGGTGATAGCCAGCTACAGGCTTTGGTATAAAAACATTCAAAAAACAAAAATACTTTTGATACAGCCTATTAGATATTTAGGTATGAGATATGGATGTAATTGGATCAATGTTGAAATATCTTTGTGGATTGATGTTGAATGGAATTGTTCCTGTAACTGTATTAAGGGTGTATTCAAATCCAAACTGCTTATTTTGAGACACATTTGTAAATTCATTTTTGCTCTAAAATGCATCCAATTGGCAGGTTCTCTTATTCAGAAACTTTATAATGTCCGTATTGTCTCGATTTTTTTGATAAAGGCAGAATACATTTTAAAAAATGCTGTCAAAGTGGACATTTTGAACCGAATTTCGAGAAGCGATAGCGCTGGAAACAAAAAAAATTATCGTACTGTGAAAATAATTGTCTGTAAATCAATTTCTAATTAATTGAACGAAAAATAAAAACATGGGCCCTTATAAATGTCTTTATAAATCACGCCACCAAGTTTCCTGTTGTTACTTTTAAAAATGAGTCTGAAAATGTGTCTCAAAATTTTGAGTTGTTGAGCGTGGAAAAATATTTTTTTTGAATACCGCCTTAATGAATGTGGGGCATTTTTTTTTTGTTTGATATATTGTTTTTACTGCCGGGTGTAATTATACTAGTGCTCCCAATGCAATACGTATTTCAGTTATACGTTTAACCGATATACATATAATATGCCGGTTTGAAATATGTATACATAAAATTATACGTTTAAACGTATCTGGATACGTATAAGCATATACCAGTTAAATGTGTAATTCAAGTATACGTATATTTCAAATATATACGTATTAATACGAATGGATGTCATCAGTCTTATGTCACTGAACGGAGAACAAGCTGGAAATCTGTGGCATTACCGCAGTAATCTGCATAATACATACTTGCCAACTTTTACACTTTAGGTGTAAAATTTACACTTTTTCACCATTTTTTACACTTTTACACTTAGGATGTTTATTTTTACACTTTCTTGCAAAGTTTCTTCTAAGCTCTATTTTACTCCCTAAAATTAGGAAATACTTTATAACTTCTTTTATTAATGATAGTTGCTGAATATAAAGGAATATTTCATATAGTTAAAATCTTGAATCAAGGGTTCATATTCAAAATATACCATACAAAATCTTTTAATTTTCATTGTATTTAAATGGAAGTCATGTTTTGGGTAATGTTTTTGCTTAGACTTTCTTTAAAAATAACAAAGAAGCTTTCTGTACATGTTTCATATCAAAATATCAGTATATTATTTAACAACAATCATCTGTTACATGCTTAAATGCTGTTTCTATCTTTTTTATATAATGTGTTATATGTGTAATATGCTTTTATGAAGGAAAAAATTTCAAGAAATGCACTTCACACGTTATTTTACACTTTGCCATTTTGAAAAGTTGGCAGGTATGATAATATGTTTCATACATAGGTTCTTGTTATTTTTCCCTATAAATATTTTAATTAATTTATGCTACTTCTAATTTTTATTGCATTAAGTGATAAAATGTTATATAAATTTATTGTTTTATATTTCTTAAATTTGTCATTATGGTTGTTATATGCCATTGTGAATGCAGGACTCTAGCAGGTGTTTCTTAATGTCTCTGGTCTGCAGACCAGCAGGAGAAAAATCATCTTTTTTCACTCAATGAATGAAAACCGTTTATACATTTAACCGCTGGGTTAAGATTTGTATATATGCTGTATCTTATATACTGTTTCGTATAATATGTATAACCGCCTTGGCCATATCATACATATCTACCCCGTATAATACGTATTGTACGTATATTCATATAAACGTTTAATAGGGAGCACTAATTAATACATTGACTTCAAAAATCTGTGTTTAAATCTTAAATCATTTTGCTAGACATTGAAATTAGTTTTGCAAAAACTTAGTTTTCAAGATGATAAATACACATTTTCAAAAAACAAAATATAGTTTTGTTTTTTGAAATTGATTAATAATTGAATCGAGTTTGAATCCATTTGAAAATACTATATTGATAGCTTAAAGATATTTTAGTAAAAATTATTTAAATAGAACAACTTTGAAGTGTGAAGCAAATTTTCTAATCCTAAACAAATAAAATAGAGCCTTTTCTATTCTTTGATTTAGGCTCTTAATTTATTATGATATAATTTTTTTTTTTTTAAATTCAGAAGTGTGTTAGATTACGATCTCATTATTATTTGATTATTCTCATTGTTCTTTTTCTTATTTGGTTTATCTCTGTATAACTTTAGTTGATTAGAAAAATGTTTATCCCTACTTACTGAGTCAGAAAGAAAACACAAAAAAAAGTTGATTTGTGTTTTTCCTTCTTCAAATACTTGTAACATTTAGTTAATTTCCAAAATATTCTCAAGTTTTAAATGTCTCAGAAAATTTAATTGGGGAAATGTGTAAATTATTTTAATCAGTGATCTCGATGACTACACATGTCACAGGGCCCAAGTGGTATTCCAAATCCTGAAGCACCTTGCATGAAAGACGGAAAATGCAATAAAATGTTTCCCAAGGAATTTCAAACTGAAACTACTATCAACATTAATACTACTGTATCGTAGGTGTTTAAACATAACAGTTGATATTAGAGGAGCACCAATGGACAATAGATATGTTGTTCCATACAATCCATATCTACTGCTTAAATATAATGCACATATCAATGCCTCCTCCATTAAAAAAAAGAAATTATGTAGTTTTTAAAATGACCAATTCATTTTTCATTTCCTCTTTTATTTCTATCCTGATATAACCATACAAGTGTAAAAGAAAAACAACTACCAAAACTAAGGTTATTAAAAGGTATAAAATTAGTTATGTATCAAAGTATAATCAAAACTTCTTAATCTCATAATAAAAACCTGAATGCTTAAAAAGTTGAAAAATGTCTAATGAGATATTTCCCCAATCAGGGTCTTTAATCTAATGATGATGAAATGTAGTATATTCTATACATGTATTGCAAGTTCTTACAATCACATACATTAAGTGATAACAAATTGTGAGAGAAGCGGAGTGACAGTGAGGATGCATCCACCCAAAATAAAAGATGTTTATCAGTTATACTTGAATGTACTATTCAAAGGCAAGTCAGGACATTGATTAAAACTATATGAACACCTTATATTAATCTAGTGAAACTAATGTTTATAACTATTTCCCATAAAATAGAGATGTAATTTTAATTGTTTGAATTTGTGATTTCAATTTTTTAATTAAAGAAGCAATGTATTTTCTTTCTACTGTTATAAACTGTTAAATCTCTTATAATTTAAATGATTTCATCTAAGATGATTTAATTTTAATATTTGTTTTAATATTTATTCATTTTTAAAGAGCTACTGAGGTTCCAGTTGGTGAAGATCAATTGCAGCATATCCAACTATGTCAACAACTTGCTAGAGTTTTTAACAATAAGTACCGAAAATTATTTCCTGTACCTGAAGCTGTTATTGGTAAAGTGATATTTCAAACTTTAGTTACTATTATGGAATTAATTTGTATTTTATAAGTTGAAAACTATAACTGTTATTTTTTCTGAATTTTGTAGTTGATTCAAGTTCAGTTATTATTCTTTCTAGGCAATTTCTCTATTCCATGATTAATATTTAAATTAAAAAAAAATCATCTTTATAGTATAATTGAAATAGAATATATATTGATCAATAAATTATACATAAAGTTTATACATACTATAAAAAATCTATTTAAAAAAATCTATTTGTAGTTTTTAATTATGTATAAGTAATTATTTCATGCTGTTTTTGTTTGCTTACACAGTTTAACAGAATGTATTTTTATACTGATATCTGTAACCCTCTGCACATCTGTTTTTCTTTCTTTTTTTTTTTGCATTTTGATAAAATGCTCATAAAACTGGTTATTTTCATTTATTTGTGGATTAATACTTTTGGCATTATCTTTCATACCCCTTTTTCTTGAATCTATTATTGAGCTGAGCTGAGCAAGCATGGTGAGTGAAGATCTTATGCATCCACTCTAGTAATAACTTTGTGATGCTATTTCTCCTAAACTGTTTGGCTGATGATTGAATAATTTCAGCCATTTCCTTATAAAGGCATTATACTATAATTGCATCAAAAATATGAAATTTACAAAATGTCATTTTGCAATTTTCAATTAATTTACATTGTAAATATAATTTCTTGTTTATAATAAGAAATTTAATAAATTTAATAACATAAATCTTTTCCAAATATAGCACAAAATAAGGTTTCTCCCCACCCCCCTCTTCAAAAAATAAAAGATCTCATTCAATGCAAATGCAACACAATCAAGTTGCTATGTCAGCCAATATTTATTAAAACACAATTATGTTGAAAATATCTACAGCAAATTTAAATTGTTTTGCAGAAATGAAAAAATAGGAGACTTCTACTTAGAAGTTCCAGTAAATAAGTTCTAGGTATTATTCCTTAGAAATTATGTAAGTGAATTTGATAAACCTGTGGTTATTGGTTACATAAACATGAATTAATTCATTATCAGCGACCAATGTGTTAATTTCAAGTTTTTAACACTGAGGACTTTGTGTCTAATATATTCCTTTCTTTACAAATTACATTAATCCTTACATAGTAAAAGCCACTTAATTTGATCACACATGATGTTTAATGTAATGCAATCTTATCTAAATTAATCAATCCTAATCTCTTTAACTTACTTTACTGCTATAATAATGCTACAGTATTTTCATAAGGGAGACTCCGAAATAGCAGACACCTCTATTTAGTAAACATTGTTTAATCCCAACACGTATGTATTTGTGTGCTTTTATCTCTGGATGGCAGACAAATTCTGCAGCCCAGAGGTGTCTGCTATTCAAAGGTATTGTATAATGTTACTGGTTTATGGAACCAGTTGTCATACAACAGTGGCATGTGTCATTGCAAGCAAATTTCTGTAAGAATATTTTCTGTGTCTAAATTTATTATTAGTAACTACGAGGGTGGTTTAAAAAGTAAGGTAACAAGCCCTTTGGGAGAAAAAAAAATATTCACAAATTCAAAGAGATACACAACATAGAAGGCATTAGTACATCTACTTCTCCACATAGTCACCATGGTTATCAAAGCATTTGTTCCATCGGTACACTAATGTATCAAATAAATCAGTATCAAGATTGTGGAGCCACATCAAGACGGCTTGCTGAACTTCGTCATTGGTTCTGAAATGACAACCTCCCAAGTGCTTTTTCAATGGTCTCAAGAGTAGGAAATCACTTGGTGCGAGGTCCTGGCTGTATGGTGGATGTTCCAGTACCTCCCATTGGAAATGCTGTACCAAACCACACCTGTTTTTGTGGCATTACACTTGCTCTGTACATTGCCACCAGTTGCCAGTGAATTTCAGCAGGAGACATTTTCTTTAGACACAAAAACCTTATCACACTTCTTACTTCAATGGCCAACCACGTTTCCGTCAATGCCTCCCTCTTCTAACTGAGACTTCGGTGCACTACTGTACAATTAGCTCCATCTACCAGCATCGTTTGAATGCTGTGGTCATCTCCACAGGAAATTTGCATCTCCATCAGAGGGTTTGCCACCTTACTTTTTGAACCACCCTTGTAGATTGTATCTAGCCTTTAAAACTTAGAATATGTACAAATCTTTTAAAAAATTTATTATATTGTTACTATTTTCTGTTAATGTAGTTTAAGTCACTGCTAATTTTTCAAAATTAATACTTAACTGGGAATTTCATGCAAGCGTGTCATTTCAACTGTTGCTTGGAGGGGGCAGATTTCTTTTGTTGATCATAGAAAATCCAAATTTTCTGTTGAATCAAAAGGATTTTTTTTTTTTTGTATTCAGTTTTTATACATATTTTTCAAAGGAATATCGTTACTGTTATAATTTATTTACATGCAGTTATTAATATATTGGTAAAAACAAATGGAAACAGTAAAATAATAAGAAGAAAGTGAAGAACAAGATAATGATAAAATAAATTTTTATACTTAGAGAAGCTAAATTGCCTTACCCTGCCCTTCCTAAATGACACCCCTTATTTCATGTTTACAATGTCATTTAAAAGAATGTTGCATGTGTTTCCTCCGTAGAACATTTTATTATCCAGGGGGCGCTGGCGAGCGCTCAAGACGGGATGATGCGCGGAGCGGATTCCCATTCCCGCCAGTAGTGATGTTTTTGCTTGAGACGTAAGCGCAGTGTACCAACCACTGCCAGTCAATTTTGTTCTCCTTGTAAATAAATGTAATTAGTTAAGTTTTAACTCCACTTTTTATTGAGTACGAAATGATCATCTTAGTTTTCTTAACGAAATACAGTCCAACGAGATTACCTGAGCTAATGTACGGAACATGTTTTGGTCCTTCGAGCCCCAGCGCTCATTTAGAACACTGTAAAGAATCATCGCCCTTGGATTTTTGTATGTAGTTATAGATAATTATAATGGCTACTATTAAAGGTACTGTAATCCTCAATCGGAAACGCGGAAACATACACAGCCAAGTTACACGTATATCAAATGCAATAAAATCAAAACTTGGCCAGAAAGAATTGGAACTCAAGTTAAATGCTCTTCAAACGTTAAAAAAGAAAACAGATGAGTTACGCAACGAGTCGTATTCGGTAATTTCTGATGATGATTTACCGGAATTTGAAAATTCCTTGACGGAGATAGAAGAACAGGTAGAAGTTCTCGAAGTAAGTCTTCTTGATTTAATAAAGCCTAGTGTTTCTAATGTTGAATGTCAAAATAATAATGATAGAATTAATGCTACTGAGTCAAAAATTAAATTGCCGTCAATTAATTTACCTCAATTTTCGGGACGTTACACAGAGTGGTTTAATTTTAAACTACAATTCACCACCTTGATTGATAGCAATGACGAATTAAATGATGCTCAAAAATTATATTATTTACAATCGGCTTTAACAGGCCCTGTGAAACAATTGCAAAACATTGATGATTCGTATGCTTCCTTATTTGAAGCTTTAAAAAAACGATTTGAAAACAAACGGTTAATTGTAAATTCTCATATTTCTGAATTATTGAGTAACAACAAAATAAAAATTGAAAATGTGAAAGAAATACGCAATCTGGTAGATAATTTATTGAGTCATTTGAGGGCTCTGAAACAATTAGGACTAGAAAATAATAACTTATCAGAATGAATTTTAATGTATTTTGTGTTACAAAGAATCGATGACGAGTCAAGAAAGGCATTTGAAATGAGTCTTAGTTGTAACGACTTGCCTGAATGGAATATTTTTATTGATTTTTTACTAAAAAGGGCTCAAGCTCTCGAAAACCTACAAAAAAGTAACACCGTTACGAAACCTAGGTATGAAATTACTCAGAAACAAAAAAGTTTAGTATTACAGAATGACAAATTTAATTGCGCATTATGTAAACAACCTCATATGATATTTCGATGTCAAAGGTACTTAGATTTATCGGTTCAAGAGAAATTGAACCAAGTAAGGAAGTTGAAGTTATGTTATAACTGCTTATCGTTATCTCACGCTGTTAATCGATGTAATAAATTGCATAAGTGTAGGATTTGTTACTCCAACCATCATAGTTCTCTTCATGGAGCTAATTTTTCGAAACCTGCTTATGAAAATAGGCAAGTTAATTGTACTGCAAATGAACCGCAGTTGAAAACGGAAGATAACGTAAATTCTAATTCAATAGAACCCACCACAAATGCGTTAACATTGAGCTGTCAAAACAATTATGATCAAAATTTGTCTTGCTCCAGTTATAATGGGTTGATTTCGACAGCTGTGATTTATTTAAGGGGAAGTAATGATTCTCTTTTTCCTTGTATTGCGATTTTAGATACTGCGAGTAATGTCTCATTGGCCACGTTTTCTGTAGCAGATATGTTAGGGTTGCAAAAATATAAGGTCAAGTCATTAATTACTGGATTAAATGATTCTGTCTGTAAAATTAAAAGCAGAATAAATGTAGAAATTTCCAACAAGGATAGAAGTTTTAAAAAATTATCCAACATGTTTTCGGTTCCTAAAATCACTGATTTAACCCCTTCAAGCGCCGTAGACATTTCTAATCTGCACTTACCACAGAATTTAACCTACGCGAACCCAAGATTTTTTGAACCTCAGCGAATTCAAGTGTTATTAGGAGCAGATGTATATTACGAATTGTTATTAGCTGGTCAAATAAAAATTCCTAAAACTTCTATAATTTTACAAAATTCTCATTTAGGATGGATCGCGGGTGGAACAATACAAGATAGAAATGAAAGTAAATTCACGTGCCATTTATTAGAAAATCAAGATGAATTAGATTTGAAAACCTTTTGGGACTTAGAGACGTTGGGAATTAAAGATGACCCAAACAGTGTTAAAAACGAGAAAATTTTAGAAAAATTTCATGAAACTGTGCGTTTTGAAAATAATAGATATGAAATCAGTCTCCCTTGGACAAGGGATTGGAACAATTTAGAAAATAATTATAAAACCGCCGAAGCGCGACTCTCAGGTCTTATAAAAAGAATGAAACGTGATACAAAGTTATACGAACAATATTGCAATATTTTGAATGAGTATTTAGAGATGAACATAATTGAAAGTGTACCCAATTTAGAAAACCCTTCAGATAAACCAGTTTTTTACTTACTGCACCATACAGTATTTAGAGAAGATAGTGTTTATACTAAATGTCGAATAGTTTTTGACGCAAGTTCCCATGAAGCAGGACAATTGTCTTTGAACGACTGCCTTGACGCAGGAACTAATTTAAACCCTAATATTTTTCACTTATTGATTTTTTTCAGACTAAACAAAATTGCCTTTCTAGCAGATATAGAGAAGGCTTTTCTACAAATTGCCATAAACGACAAGGACAGGGATGTTCTGAGATTCTTGTTTATAGATAAGAATCCTGTTGACAGTGACGCATTTAATGTTATCATCTACAGATTTTTACGCCTAACATTTGGCTTGAACTCAAGCCCATTTTTGCTATCTGCTACCATTAAGCATCATCTTAATAAATTCGAAACGGTATATCCGATAACGACAGAAGTACTCCACAATTGTATTTATGTGGACGACTTAATAACCGGGACAGACACAGTCGAAGATGCGGTGAACATTTCGGAACAATCTCATAAAATAATGAAGGAAGCTAGCATGAATTTACGGAAGTGGATTTCGAATAACAACCAGTTAATGGAAATATGGGATAATCGTGGATTTAGTACTATGCCACAACCTTTTGAGGATAGTACAATACATAAAGTTTTGGGGATATCGTGGCAACCCAAGCAAGATATACTTTTGATAGATATTGATAATTTGCTCGAATTTTTGCGTAACGCAAAAAATACAAAACGTTTTGTATTACAAGTTGCAGGTAGAATATTTGACCCTCTGGGTCTAATTTCTCCGTATACAATACGAATTAAATGTTTATTTCAAGAACTGTGGAGTAGGAATTTAACGTGGGATGAAGAACTGCCCTCCGATATTACAAAGACGTGGGAACAATGGTGTTCCGAACTTCCCCAGTTGAGAAATCTAAAAATTCAAAGGAACATTTTTCAGTTTCCCGATGACTCCAGTTACACCCTAACTTTGCATACCTTTGCCGATGCCAGCCCAAAAGCATACGGTGCTTCCGTGTATCTACAAATTGATTCACTAAGTGAATCTTCCTTAAATTTGATTACATCAAAATCCAGAGTGGCACCATTAAAAAAAGTGTCACTTCCTAGACTTGAACTTCTAGCAGCATTACTTGCTGCACGCTTAACTTGTGAAGTAAAAACGGTACTAGACCGCAAGGGACCATCATCTATGTATTTGTGGACAGATTCGCAGATTGTTTTGTACTGGATCAAAGGCTCTGCAAACAGGTGGAAGTCATTTGTGTCGAACCGTGTAAAGGAAATCCAAGCTCTGACAGACCCATCCAGGTGGTTTCACTGTGCAGGGTCCGAGAATCCTGCAGATTTGCTAACAAGAGGTGTCAAGTGTGACCTTCTCGTTCAGAGTTCCAAATGGTGGACTGGACCAGAGTTTTTGAAAGACTTAGATCAGTGTAACAACGACCAGACTTTAGTGATTCCTAACAAGGACATATATATAAACGAACTAAAAAGAGACTCCGTGAACATTATTGATGATGATTTTGTTACATTAACTATTTCTCACGATAAACCGTTAATTAATCATATTTTTGCATGTACTAAATTAATGTAAAAATGTAAATTTGTAAAATTAATTCGTATAATGAGTTTTATTTTTAGATTCACCTTCAACTCTCGTACTAAATTGAAGAGAAGAAGTGGACCACTATCCCTCGACGAGGTTAGAGAGGCCGAATCGTTTCTAATTCGGTCAGCACAAAGGGGGGAATTTAGGGAAGAATTAAAATGTCTCGAAAAAGGTAAGCCTGTTCACAATAAAAGTAGATTATCTTCCTTAATCGTATTTGTAGGAGAGGATGGATTAATTAGAGTTGGCGGCCGTTTAGCACATGCAGATTTGCCGCTTAACTCAAAGTTTCCAATTGTTTTGCCTGCCAATCATAAGTTAACGGATATTATTTTAAATTACTTCCATCTCAAATACTTTCATTTAGGCCCACAAGCGTTGCTTTTCCATGTAAGACAAAAATTTTGGCCACTTAATGGCAGAAATAATTGCCGAAGCATTGTTCACAAATGTGTGACATGCTTCAAGAATAAACCTGTTATCAGCTCCCAATTGATGGCTGATCTTCCGGGGGAACGTGTGACACCAAATTTTGTATTTTCGGTGACAGGTCTGGATTACTGTGGCCCATTTTCTATTAAATTTAAAAATCAAAGGAAGGGCGTATTGAATAAAATTTATGTCGTAGTGTATGTGTGTTTATGCACCAAGGCAATACACCTGGACTTTGTTTCAGATCTCACAACTCAGGCTTTTATAGCTAGTCTAAAACGTTTCTTTGGCAGAAGGGGAAAATGTGCAAAAATCCTATCGGATAATGCAAAAACGTTCATCGGAGCTGTCATAGAGTTGAAAAAATTGCATAAACTGATTAGTTTTCCAGATGAGGAATTGTGTAATTTTTTAACCCATGAAGGTGTCAAATGGGAATTTATTCCCCCCAAATCCCCGAATTTTGGTGGCCTCTGGGAGGCGGCTGTAAAATCATTCAAGTTTCATTTAAAACGGGTAATAGGTGATCAAAAATTAACCTTAGAAGAGTTTCTTACTATACTAGCGGAAATTGAGGGAGTTTTGAACTCTCGTCCCCTTACCCCGCTGTCCCCAGATTTCGAAAATTTTGAAACCTTGACACCCTCTCATTTTTTAATCGGTAGACCTATCAGTTCGATCTCCGAACCACCTTTAGATAACATTAATGAAAATAGATTAGCAAAATGGCAGAGAATCACCAAATTTAGTCAACAAATTTGGAAGACTTGGAAGCGCGATTATTTAAATAATTTGCAGCAGAGGGGGAAATGGAAATTTAAAAAGGATGATGTACAGAAAGGAACTTTAGTACTAATAAAGCAGGAAAATTTACCTTCCACCAAATGGCAGGTTGGAAGGATAGTTGAAATTTTTAAGGGAAGGGACAATATAATACGAACCGTAAACTTACGGTTACCAGACGGACGAATTTATAAGAGAAATGTCAGAGATGTCTGTATATTACCAGTTCAGTAACAGATTTCTTTTCTTTCTTTAAGCAATTTTTAAGGTATATATTATTTCTGTATGTAATGTTGAATTATAGTGCATTTATGATTGTATTATTATTGTGTATGTAAGTTGTTATATCTTATAATTTTTTCTTTTATGATAATTTTTGCAAATTTATATGTAAATGTATATTGAAATTGCATTTCAATCCCCGGGGGAGTGTTTCCTCCGTAGAACATTTTGTTATCCAGGGGGCGCTGCCGAGCGCTCAAGACGGGATGATGCGCGGAGCGGATTCCCATTCCCGCCAGTAGTGATGTTTTTGCTTGAGACGTAAGCGCAGTGTACCAACCACTGCCAGTCAATTTTGTTCTCCTTGTAAATAAATGTAATTAGTTAAGTTTTAACTCCACTTTTTATTGAGTACGAAATGATCATCTTAGTTTTATTACACAAATACAGTCCAACGAGATTGCCTGAGCTAATGTACGGAAGAGCATGAAAATACTTATCTTCATATTTTTAAAAGAATAATTTCTTTTAATTGTACAATTTTGTTTATCCATTAGAATTAAAATGATTTAATTTTGTAACAAGCATTGTTTTACTTTTTTCTTCATGTGAAAAATTGACACATTGCTAGTGTATGTACAGTTAAACTGAACTAATGCAAGAAGCAAGAGAATTATAAAATATCTCATCTTTTTCATAATGCCTGTGAACAACAAAAACAAATAGAAAAACAATCTGGTGCCCAACAAAAATTTGTAGTTTCCAGTATAAACAACAACAACAAAAAGTGCCCTTTGCCTTGCACACATTATTTAATCATGGATTTTCAAAAAGCACATTTGTATAAATTGATTAAGGAAGAATAATTACTATTATAGCAATGATATATCATGAATTGCTTTAACTCTTCTACTCAGTTAATGAATGAATTAATTTTGAAAAGTAGTATAAACACAATCGTCAGGTAAAATATTTTTATCACTTGTGGCAACTTGGCAACCACCTTTGTTGACCCGTGCTTGTGAAGAGATTAAAAATCTTAGACAAAAACATACATTAACCTAATCACTACAATTAATTGCTCTAGTTATCTCAGTGGTAAACATATATTTAGCTAAAGTAGTATAATGTGGTAATCCGGTAATCAGTTTTATGTTTGCAAGTGTCACTTTCTTTAGACTGCAAGGATACACAAAGCACATACAACAAATCTTGATATTTTCACATTAACATTTGTTGAAAACAATGGCAAGTTTTGAATGCTTTGGCAAGTCTGAATATTCATCATGCATATTATTCATTCATTTTATTTGTGTATTCAAGTGTGAATTTTGCATATCTCACATGAAATGTAGATCATTGTTTGCATGTTTCCATCATTTTTACAGTATAGAAAATTGCAATAATATGAACAGATATTTTGCTTGTGTCAGTCAAGATGCTTTTTTAAGAGCTTGTGAAATGTTTGATGTTTGACCATTTAAATGATGAACCATTCTTAGCATCCAAATGGCTCATTTTAACTGTGTTCTTATTTCAGGTGTGCTTGTATTAAGTGAGTTCAACCATATATACAGTAAAACCTCTATAATGGACACCTCTATTTAGCAAACACTTTTTCAATCTGCAACATGTATATGCTTTTACATATGATTAGCAGACTAATTTCACAGTCTTGAGATGTCAGTTATTCAGATGTTTTATTGTATAAATATGTATGTTTTAGCAGTTTCATATGTTCTAATTAATATTTCTTTTTAACTTAAAGATACTACCTGTGCCCGAATCAAAGGTCTTCGGAATCCAGAAAAGAAAATGAGCAAATCTGATATGGACTTTAAAAACAGAATTGAGCTCACTGACAGTCCTGATATAATTCTTCAAAGAATTAAACAAGCATTGACTGATTTTACATCAGCTGTAACTTATGAACCTGAAAACAGACCAGGTGTCAGTAACCTTATATTGATACATTCCCTTTGTACTGGAAAATCATTTGAAGACATCTGCCTTGAAAGTAGTCACCTGGATACAGGTCAGTACAAACTTATTGTTGCCGAAGCTGTTGTAGAATATTTGAGGCCAATTCAAGTCAAAATTAAAGAATATATGGATGACCCTTTGTATTTATCACAAATTCTGAAAGAAGGATCTGATAAAGCTATGGATATAGCTTGTAAAACAATAGTAGAAGTGAAAGAAGCAGTTGGACTTTCCCATCTTAGTAACTGCAAAAGTGAAGTCAAGTTAAAAATTTAATTTGTTGAATATTTAAATATGTATGTTATGTAATTATGCTTAGATATAATTGTTTGAATTAAAGAGAGGTTTTTAGAAAGAAATCTGTTTTAAATTATTTTATCAGTTCATGAAAATATTTAGTATGTTGTACAAGGGTTATTCAGAAAGTAAGTTCCAGTACATTATAATTCCTGCATCCAATGGATCGTGTTACTCTACTCATGCGATATTACATCCTCAATGAGTAAAGAGTCATAACAGTACAGTTTGTATGGTGAAAATGTGACTTATCTAATCATGCACTGATAATGTTTAAGGCAGTAGAAGTTACTGCCGATTGTAAAATTAATTTTGTAATTCACATTTTGAATGAAAGGAAAATACATTCACTTTTGAATGTAATTTTCCTTACATTCAAGAAGTGAATGTAAGGAATATGTGACCAATATAGACAACTCTGTGTGGTGTATGGTGATATGGGCAAATAACGTAATGGTTAGAAGATGAGTTTGATTGTTCATTTCAGACAAAATGAGAGAAGCTATCAGCATGGTGACTTTTGCCTTGTAAAAAAAATTCTTGGGTGCCAGCCAGGGTTGTTTGATTTAAATCAGCTTGATTTAAATTGCAATTTAAATCAAATGATTTTTTAAAAAAAATCTTTGATTTAAATCATTATTTTTAACGTTGATATTTACAAGCTGAATAAGGATTAAATTAATCATTTGTGTTCAAATAAATGTCATCATTCATGTCAGATAAAAAAATTTTTGCATGTTATGTTGTATTGATCATATAATATGGTCAATACAAGAACTAAATTGTAACATAATAAATATTTAGACTGTTTGTCTAACATAGAATTATAGAATTCCAGTTTCATGTTTCTTCTATAACTGAAAATAATTTAATCCAGTCTGATCCCGTTGCCTTTTCCTTTCCTAGAATTCATTGCTTATTGCAACGGAAAATATAAGATATGTTATATACCTTATTTCTAAGCTAAACTGTCATTTCTACTGTTAAGTAAGCATGATTGATTGCTGAAATTGTCAATGGCTCTGGGCTGGATAACATTGGCAGTTGATAACTACATAGTTTTAGTTATGTGATTACCTTGCATTTTTCTTGTAACTGTTTTGTAATCATTTATATAGTATAGTGTGAAACGCAAGTTGGGACAAGAATATCATTTACTAATACTAGGTACAGTACAGAGAGCTTTTGGATACATTGATACATAAGAAAAATGGCTGGCAAAAAGAAAGATCCAATGTGACTTTATTTTACAGGGGAAACAAAAAAAAAACTTCTTTTGGAAAAGGTGTGAAAGTAATATGGAAACCATGTAGTGTAGAAATGGTGGAAATTGTGGCAAAAATATAAAAACACAAAGAAACATAAAGTCTATGTGATAAAAATATCATTAGTCAATCTGAATCAGTTGAAACCAGGATTGGCTTTTTGCCGTCAAAAATGTATTTTTGTCAGGCTAGTAGAAAAAAGTTGAAAAAAAAACAGACAAAAATTGGCAAAAATAGAAATTGATCAAGATTGTAATTTAAATCACTGATTTTAATCTGTTAAAATTATGATTTAAACATTAAAATCATGTAATTAAAATAAAATCCTTAAAACCCTGTTTTAAAATACTAGTAATTTTTGCCAGTGGCAAAAATTGTGTTGAAAATTTTTTTTCCCGGGAACGGTTTTTTCCACTTAGGCAAAAATTGGCCAACCCTGGTTGAAATACACATATACATTTAACATTCTTTGCTGCATTTATTATGTGATTAGCTATTATATATATTATTGGAGTAGAGCAATACCTTAATGAAAAATTTAATAACTTAAATTAACTAGAAATTGATATACACAACACACATAGGTATATCTTATCTATAACAATTTAATAGTAGAATAATATGATTTTCAGTTTTAAATAAATCTAAATTTATTTGCAACAATTTTTTTTAATTTAAATTATTTTGAATTTTTATCTAGGAACTGTAATAAAATTAACAGAAATGTGTAAATCTATGCAGAGAAAATAAATAAATACATGCACAGTACACAAATAATATTAATAAAAAAAAATCTGATTTAAATAGAAAAAAATTCGATTTAAATCAAATAAATATGATTTTTTTTTTTTTAAATTGTGATTTTTATTAACCCTGGTGCCAACATTTTGATAAAGATGACAAGGTGAAATAGGATGTTATAATATCATGAATAGCCATACTATGAGCCACCCTCTTTAATGCTGGTGTACAAACACTTGTATCTCTTTACTATAAATGCCTTAATGTGGTGAGTGACTATGTAGAAAAATAGTATAATGTGTTTCAATAATTAATAATATCTGCTTTACACACCTGAATCCTGTTCTTATAACACAGTCATGGAACTTATTTTACGGATAATCCTCATATTGGATAACGGTAGATGAACTTCAATTGGGATTCAAAGTGCTCTATTCATTAATGAAATTTTGTTTAAGGGATTAATTCAAATTTTCTGGGTTTTAGTGATTTCTGCATTTTTTCTTTTACTAAAAACAATCACTCTTTCATAAGAATTACTTTTCTTTTTCTTCTTTTTAACACTTTAACCTAGTTGAAAAGTGTTTATGCCTTCGGTTTGTCTGACCGTCTGCCGTCTGTTAGTGCTCTAACTCGCGTAAATATACTCAGATCGCCCTGAAATTTTTGTATGTTATTGTCATTTTCTAGAGCATGTTCTCTATTTTAACTGAAGTGTGTAGCAACGTTAAAAGCATTAAAACATGCTTTTTGTAGAATATGAGGTACAAAGCATTAATTATTCATTTACAGGGTCAAACAAAAGAATTCTGTTACACATTGTTCTATGGGGAAAAATTGTTTGCAGTGTAATTTAGTGATATTTCACTATTTCAAACATAATGAAAATTATATGCATTACTGAGGTTCACTAAAAATTGCTCTCTTGAAAATGTGGTGTGTAATGCGTTTATTTACAGGGACACACAAAGGATATCGGTTACAGTACATGAGTGATATTTACAATCTATGTGTGATAAGTGCATTTTCAACTTTGGTTTGCGTTTTGAATTTTAACTAAATTTTTTCATAGTATGTGTGTGTTTTATATACTCGGTTGTTCATATACAGGGCTACACAAGGGAATCCGTAAGTATTACAGACTATGGGAGTGAATTGCTTAAGAGTAGTTTTCAATTGTGTAACGCATTTTTTTGCTGAACTATAATATATTTAGTACATTAATAGAAGTTTGTGGAATATAAATAAATTCATATACAGGGCTGTGCGAAAAAAAAGATACATTGTCGTTTACGGTTGGTAATAGCTGCGAGTGAGTTTTAAGTTGCCTTTTAGCTTAATATGTGGTGTGTAGAAAAGTCTTCAGGTATTATACAGGGCTGTACAAAGGATTTTGAGTGCATTTCCATCGATCGGAGAAAATTGCTAAATGTGAATATTCTAACTGAACTAAATTTTGTCATGCTATACATCTGTGGATCATATACAGGGCTGCACAAAATAATTCAGCTACTTTTTTGACACTGGAAGATAATTTCGAAAACTGTAGTTTTTAATGTGGTATATGTTTTCTAAACTACTTACTTACATACCTTCTTTCACCTTATTTAACGGTGAAGTTCCATTACAGTTTTCTGGCTGTGTTGGAAAGTGTTTCATAATCTATGCTTGATGCATGATTTTTCATTCTTGTTTTATAAATGTATTCAAATGTACTGATTTTTTCAATTTCCGTGAATTTTTAAAGTATTTAGAAGCTAATAGACACATTGTATTTAAATAAAAAATTACAAACAAACACATTTTAATTACTTAATCCTAAAATAATACATTTCACATATTCATATACATGGTGTTTAAAAAGAGTTTTTATATAAAATATAAAGAATATATGTAGAGTCACATGACAAATATTTGAATTGATGTATGCAGTCTTATTGTCCTCGTGTCTTTATTGAAGTTATATCACAGTGAGGTGATCCATCCTCTTACACAGGTTGTTACAGTTGTAGAAAAAAACAATAGGTAAAACAACAAAATCAAATTGCAGTAAATTATTTTTCTTCCTTTTTAATACTTATGTTGTTACTCATGAATTATATGTATAAATTTGGTCAAAAAATAGTTCTCTTTTTACATCTTGGGATTTTATTTTCTTGATGTTGAAAGAAATTTTTTTAATTTACTAGAAATATTGAAGTAAATCACCAATAAGACGGGATTAAAACTTGTTGGTTATTCAACTTTTGTCATGGAGTCATTTTTGGCACAAATAGCTGATTTTTTCAGAGGCAGTTTAGTATGCCTTCTGAACATTTGAAAACACCAACTCCTGCCAAAAGAAATCTTGAACTTGGAACCTTGAAGTCAAATTTCTAATCTACCAAAAAGGGGAAAAAATGTGGTTTGCAGAATTTTTATAACAGAATAATGCTTTTTATCTGCTCAAATGATACAAGAATAAAAAATTTTGCCATTACATATCAATTTTAATTTGTTGTCTATCATGTTATTTTTTTAAAATGTTTATAAGCTTCTTAGATGATACAAGATAAAAATTAAATTAGAAATTGTTTATTCTATAATTACAGATCAATTTCAAATTGTAAAATTGGTCAGGTTATCTTTTAAGTATGCTTTTTTAAAAATGTTTATAATCTTCTCAGGTGATACAAAAATATAAATCCAATTAGATTTTTTTTTATTCTGCAAAAACAGATTAACTTCAGATGGCAAAATTTATCAGGTGTAAATATATTTAAAATGCACTTTAAAAAAAAATGTTTATAATCTTCTCAGATGATAAAAGAATTAGATTTTTTTAAAGATCAATTATGTTTTTTAATGTAATTACAGACCCAACTTCGAATTGCACAATCTTTCAGCTAATCATCTAACTACGTTATTGAATAAATAGCTATAATCTGGGTGATAAAAAAAATAAAAATACTCATTCTATACATAAATTTGGAACTGCAAATCTGTCAGATGAATTTTTAATTGTGTTCTGATGAAGAAATGATTTTTCACAGATGAGAAAAACTTTTTTTAAAGCTTTCTTTCAAGATTCCAAATGACTATCTGCACTTTCTGGATGTCATGAACATCCCATCATTTTGTTTTGTATCTCAGATAAATGCAATTCCTTGATTGTCATCGCCTTTGGGACGTCCTCGTTACATGGCACACACAACAGGACGGTATGAAGAAGTTTTCAGCCGATGTCCCTTGTCCGTCTGCATCCAGAGCTAAAAGTTTCTTCTTGATGAACTTTTGCTTGCACTTGCTGACAAAACCAAATGGAAGAGAGATTTCTCCAGAACAAGGTTCATCTGGGGTTCTAGAAAGAAAGTGTAAATATTAAATGACAGAAATCACAACATTAAAGTAGGTTACACTGGCTGGCAAAAAAATAAAAATTTCTCCTCCCTGCTAAACTAATATATAAACTGTACAAATCTAATATTCATAAGTCTAAATATAACATCCAAACTATCCCAGCATGTATCATTTTTCCGAGAAACAATTTTATTATAATAACAAATAATGAAGGATTATCATATTATTTTGCAATGGTAGATAAAATTGAAAAAAAATATTTCCACTATCTTAGATAAAAAATTGATAAAATATAGCATGGAAATCTAGTTTGTTGACACTTGTATTGGGCATTTTTCTTTTGGTGTTTCCTCCCACCCTCCTTTCGTGTTCGAATTTACTATTTGCTATCCTCTAATATATTTTTATTCTTTATGCAGCTGTAACTCGGTTAATGTTTTTAATACATTTATTTATAGGTAATTTACATATCTACCCTATATATATAAAATCCTAATGAAACGAATTTGTGAAACGATTTTATGAAACGAATTTATGAAACGATTTTATGAAACGACTGATTAAATGACTGATTATGTTTCAGGGCTATTTTTAATAAAATATTAAACGCTTGATGGTGAAATTAATACCAATTGTCCATAAAAATCTGCGGATGTCAAAACTGGTAATAGAATTTTGAAATTGGAATTAGTTTTCGAGATATTAATTTTTTTCTAATTTTAATGACATTTCTGTAATGATGGCAACTAATTACTCAGTTTTTTTGTGACAAAAAAGGGAAAAAAATTGAACAGGATCCATATAGGGATTATTGATTTCTTTTTATTCGTCATTTTCAAATTGAAATTGAATTTATATTTTATTTCAATCGATAATGAACACAAGATTGTGATTAAATTTTGTTTTTCAGGAAAATTTGAAAAAAAAATCACATTTCTATCGTCAGGATTCAGTCGTCTGTCAGCATTTAATTTAATCTATAAACTGAAAATATTTTAAATAAGTTCGTCCAAATGACGTCATTTATGTAAACGCAAAAGAAAGGGGGGAAAGGAAATTATTATTAAAAGGTATATGTATATACTAATTTTCTAATAATTATTTATCATACAAAATAAATTAAATATTTTGTGCATGCATGCCTGCATTTATTCGGCATCAATTGATGAGATATTTAAACAAATTTGCTATCCGCGATAATTTTACACCATGTTATGTCACTTGAATATTATCCATAAGAAAATCGGGTACTTTTCCAGTATAGGATCATTGGCGGAAAAGGAAATTTGGCAACATACTTTCTGTAAACCTATTCGCTTTGTCATTTCGTATACAGAAGCATTTTTTCAATATTTATACAATTTGTTTAGCGTAAAATGTCATTTATCCTATTCTATATATAATCGTAATTTGTATAGAAAAAATAATAATAATATACGTATAATTAAAATACGCATATAAACAAAAAAATCGTCGAATTTGTTTCCATGGCTGTTTATGTCATTTGGCACCAAATCTCACTTTCTGATGCCCGAATTGCACCAAGCTTTTTAAAAAAGCGTCAAGACCCCTATAATAGAAAAGCACCAAAAGTTCATTGGGTTTGTTTTCATAACTTTTGGCAAAAAATCTATGTATCTTAACGAATCTATCCCTTTTTGAAGCTCGAATTACGCCAAACCTAAAAGCAAAGGATCCTATACTGGAAAAGTACCCGATTTTCTTATGCACAATATTCAAGTGACATAACATTGTGTAAAATTATCGCGGATAACAAATTTGTTTAAATATCTCATCAATTGATGCCGAATAAATGCAGGCATGCATGCACAAAATATTTAATTAATTTCGTATGATAAATAATTATTAGAAAATTCGTATATACATATTAATTAAAATAAATAATTTACATATTTAAAATAACATGAAAATATGCATGATGGTGCACTAAAATAGAGAGAAAATTAAAACCTGTTACTGAAAATGTCTATAACATAGTACTTTTCAATACCGTGGTTCTTAATGTTATTCACAAGCAGATGGAATTTTTCTCATCTTTAAACGCAAAGGAAGAATAGAATACAGATCATTGTTATAAAAGTCCGAGAGGTAGCCACAATTTAAACCTAACCATTTTATACAAGCTGGTTTTCAAGGTGTAATTGATTTTACTTATCAATCCCGAAAATAGTCGTCAGTTGTCGCAACAGCTGTGTATGAGGCCATGATAATAAAAAAATGCCCCATTAAAACGTTAAAAGCATGGCAACCCAATTACAGATTTACCAATATTTTTAAAACAAAGCACGCTGTCATGTTTTTAGAGGCCTTGAACTCTGAGCGGGGGTTGGCGAGCGTAGCTCGCAGGGGGTAGGCCCCCTAGTAATTATATAAATTTTATTATTTATACAACTTCCACTTATGTTTTAGCAAGACATAAAATACCTTAATTTTAAAAGTAAGCCCTCCTACCTAAAAAATGGTACGTGATACATTAATTTCATTGCCATATTTTGATTTAGCAGCACAAAATATATAAGAATAAACCATTATTTTTTAAGGAGGATTTTGGTGCCAACTAGTGATCAGACAAAACTGCAACCCTAATAGCACAGCTAATCAATGTGACATCACTGTTACAAATGGTCATGAGTGTGACAGTCAGAACGGTAACCAAAATGTGATATCTTTATTTCATCATAAAATTACTTTCTAGTGACTATCACTAGATGACTCCACTGCAAAATCACCATGGCTGATTTTTGAGTCAGTTGCAATTTGTTACAAAATGAAATGCATCAGCTTCACAGTGACTCATTTTCCATGTCACCTGACGAAATTGTGGATAATAAGAGTTCTATTTGAGTCACAGTGTTTTCACATTTTGGTCACGTTCAAGTTACAGTGCTATTTAAAAAAAGTTCCCTTTCCAATGTTAAACCTAAGGCCATAGAATGCTTCTACATTTTTCAAATTTCTCATCAGAAAGTTACAATTTTTAACTTCTTTTTTTTTTGTGTTCTTAAAGGATGTTAAATTCTCATGTAATTAAGTATATAAATTTCTAAATATATATACTTAATTTTATATTTAAGGTTTAAGTGTTAAAACCTTAGCAGAGCTTACAAGCTGTGAGTAACATTTTAATACTTAAAATAAAATCAAGTATGCATTTTAGAAATATTTTGTCAATTTGACAGTAAAGAAATATCCTTTAAGAAGAATATACAGAAAAGATAAATTAAAAATTTTAGTTTTCTGACAAGAAATTGAAAAAATATATAAATGCATTCTGAGCTCATGAATTTAACATTGGAAAGGCATTTGACACCTGACTGATGAAGACGAGAAGTTTTTTAACACTTTTAAACATAGTTGAAAAGTGGTCTTGACTTTGGTTCATCTACCTGTCTGTCTACGTTCTAACTAGAGATAAACCGAAACAGGTTTTTAAGACCGAAGCCAAATTTCGGTGATCTTTCCACTTTCGGCCGAAACTGAAACCGAAAGTGTCAAAAAAAAATAAAAAACTGATATATACATAACTGCATATAATTATTAATTAATTAATTAATAACAAATAATTAATAATTACTTAATAATAACTAATTACGTTACTAGTTAATTTATTAATTATACGTGTATTGAACCATCTTTCTAACAAACAAACGTACATATATATGTGTGTGTATAGGTTTCAACCAAAAATTAAACCTAAATAATACAACTTTTATATTTTATTATTTTATAACAACCAATAATATAGGCATTTATCAATAATTAATTAACAATGTAGTTAAATAATGTAAAACAAATTCAATAATGAATATGTAATTTTTAAATATATTCATATTTTCAGTTCGTTAATATTTTGCATTTAAATTAATTGAAATAAAGTACTTAAAAGTTGGTTTTTTAAAGAAATTAACACTGAATATGTTTTAACCATTTTATAATTATAAATATTATTAAATTAATAGACGTTTAAATATAGATGTATATTTAAATATTGCTGAATATTATTGTTAATTATTTAAAATTTTGTACTGTTAAGTTTGCAGCTTTTAAAGATCATGTGATAAGCGTCTTTTAAGTTTAGTCATATATGCATACCTTCTTTCTCTTTACTCTGTGATTGCTTGCTTTATAATTTACACTCGCATCATGAATCAGTCTTGACGGTGATAAACAGTGTAGTTCACAGCAATAAACAGTGTTTCATTTAAGCCGATACAATTCATATCTATGAGTAAAGTTAAAAATTTCCGAAAGAAGGAACGAGATACAAAGGATGTGAATTATCACTTTACTAAACAGCATTTAGTAAAGTGGTAATTCACATCCTTTGTATTTCAGTAATTTACAGCGTAATTTCAACTCTGCTGAAAAATTAATTAGTATATAAGGAACGAGATTTTGAAATACAGATAGTTTCGGTCAAGCCGAAATTTTGGCAGCAGTTTCGCAGAAACCGAATATTCGGCCAAACTCCGATTTTGTGCTGAAACCGAAATTTCGGTCGATTTCTAGTTCTAACTTTCATAAATACACCACGCCATTGATATATAAGTAGAGGGTAAAAAATCCACATAGTTTGGGACTGAAGGTTGTGTAGATTTCATGATTTATGGGATCATAAAGAAAAGATCATTACAATTTTTTGAACAAGGTTCCTAAATACAATGATATTTTTAAAAATATAAAAAAAATATCTGCTATTTTGATATATATTCGATATTTTCAAAATAGTCAACTTATTGATGATTATAAATATTTTCGGACTTAATATAAATTAGAAACTAAAACATATTCATACTGCACTTAGCATGAAAACATAATAAAATATATACTAATACAACATTTTAAATGTCTTTTTTTTTTTTCCCTCTCTTATGTACAACAAAATTGAAGATCAACTATTTGAAAACAGATACAATTTGAAGTTTACGCTCAAAAAAAAAAAAAAAAAAAAAAAAAAACTTTAGGATTTAGTATCAAGTATGAAAAAAAAAAATTATGTTTTATACTACAAAATTTTAAATACAAAATATATTTTTTTTATTGAAAAATTTGAGCATAAATGTAAGCTTATATGCTTTTTCATTTCCTAACCTGCTGTGCATTTTAAACTGAACTAAACTAAAACCAGAAAAGATTCTTTCTAATGAAGCTGTAAATGACTTAGATTGTAAGTTGTACAATTTACCTTTCTACTCCTGTTCTAAGTAAATATCGTCTCACAGCCACATAATATAATTGGTTCTACATTTCAAAATTCAGCTTCATATGTAAAGCTTAGAAAATATATTTTAAAGGGGGGGGGGGGGTGTAATCTAAAAAAATTACTACCAGAGCAAACTTTTTCATCTACAGAAAGACACAGTCGATAACAGTTGAAAAATTCATTTACACTTGTTTTAACTGAAAATATCAAACACAATAATATTTTGAAAATATCAAAACCAACAAACATCATGATGTTTTGCAAACAAATATTGGATATATATCAAGCAGGGCGGTCGCTCTGCCAAGCCAAGCTTTAAAAAAAACGCCACACAAACAACGCCAAGAACTGGACAAGACGGCTACTGCTTACCTACAGAAATCAACTTCGCAATGTTAAATCGACAAAACATGTCAGATTAAAATATCATATATCAAATAAACCAAGCGTCGCAGAAAAAAAAAAAAACGAAAACTAGAAGAATCTAATGAAGAATTACTTCAATTTAAGACCAAACTCATCTTCATAAGTGATTTATAAACAGAGATATAGATTTTTAAAAAAACCGTCGAGTTACTTAAAATGATCACTTTTTTCTTCGTCAAACTTTTTTTTTTCAAACAACCTACAGACCTTAATATTCGGCAGAATAAAAAAAGGATTGCATTTTTAGACAAGTAATTACGTAATCTATGTGCTTTTATAAAATCCAGTGTAAAAAAATATTATTTTCTATCCATAATTAGCAAAAAACTGTTAATTAACTTGGCGATTAAAAAATTATGCCAAAACAGAGATAAAACCCGCCAACGACCATGTACCATCTGTATTATAATAGCACAAATCAGTTACAGGTTATAACCACATCAAATTTCATCTGCAAGTCAGCCATTTTCTTCTGAAGACATATTTTTTTTTTAAATAAAACTTCACAATTATAAGAACACACATTTTATCAAACAATTAAATATGACTGCAAACTGTGGCAGATGATTGTTTCTAACATCAATAAGTACGAGAAATTGCCGGTCATGGATATGGATCTGGGTAGCTCAGTCGCAGAGCGTCGGCGTGGTACGCATAAGGTCCCAGGTTCGAATCCAGGCCCAGGTCAATTTTTCATTCATGTTTGTTTAGTGTATATAATTGTCTGATAAAATGTGTGTTCTTATAAATATTGTAAAATAAAGTAATCAGACGTAGAGTTTATGCTTTAAAAAATATTTTAAATAAAAATAATTTACGTTTTTCGAAAGATCTTTAAAAATAAATTAGTTTTTGAGGGAAGATGTACCTTCTAAAATGTATACATTAAGAGTTATCGCCATTTAAAATTTCTTTCCAAACGTAAACAAAATTTTTGAAATGAATTAAATGTGATTCATTTATTTCTAAAAATAAAAAAATAAAACACGGTAAAGGACAGGCATTTCGTTCGCAGGAATACCTTTCACGTCATTTTCCTATAAATTAATGAAATCCAGTTGTTAAATTATTTTTGTTTTAGAAGTGAAGTTTCCATTTAAATTTATTGTAACAGTACAATGTTTAATTGAATAAAATAATGTAAATCTAAGAAATTCCAAACATGCACAGGTCAACGCAAAATAATAATAATAATAATAATAATAATAATAATAATAATAATAAACAAAAAATAAATAAATAGATAAATAAATAAATAAATAAATAAATAAAAATCAGCTTTCAGAAATTCTAAAAAATGTTCATATATCTTAATTACAAACTAAAGGAGGGTTTATTTCTATATTATTATTATATATAATAGTAATTTCAGCAAATATATTAAATTCCAATGCGATCTGTTTTAAACTTAAAGATAGTTTATAACACATGATAAAAAATTTATAAAAAAGAATGGCACGTCACATTTCAGGGAGGGGATGGGGAGGGGCGTGAACAAAATTAGGAAGTATAATAAGGCTATCTGTATGAAACTTTACGATATTTTATAGCACATAACATAAATTTAAAAAATAAAGCCGCGTAAAAAATTATAGGGAAGGGTGGAGCGCGTTTTGCCTACACAAGGGGGGGGGGGCACTTTTCTAAATTTTAACGGTATCCGTCATGTCACATATCGTTACAAAGGGCTGTGACCACTTATTCGTGTTATGAACCACAGGTGTCACCCCCACACTTTGCGCCCCCCCCCGACACTACTCATGTGATATATTGTTCGAAAGGCCTGTGACCGCTTATTCATATTATGTATCTTCGGGGTCCATCCTCCCACTTTCAGCCCCCCCCCCGCCCCAAAGGCACTTTTCTAAATTTTGCCGACACCTCTCATGTAATATATCGTTGGAAAGGTCTGTGAACGCTTAATAATTATATGCAGGGGGGGAGGGGATATTTTCTAAATTTTGCACATAACCCTCATGTGATACATCGTTGGAAAAGTCTGTGACCGCTTAATCCTATTATGCATCTCCGGTGTTCATCCCCCCCTTTTGCCCCCCAAACGCGATTAGCTTTCATCACCAGGGGACGCTTTCCTATCGCTGTTTCTATGGGTCGGATCACGACGGGGTATGGCTCATTCGACTCGATATCGATGCAGCTTGCCGATTTTAGTTCGTTTTTTCACCACCAACGGGGACTTTTCTATCTCTGGTTCTATGGGCTAGATCACGACGGGGTATAGCTCATTCGACTCGACATCTATAGCCTTAATGATTTCATTGCCCGAGTTTCATACAGAACAGATTGCGCTACCTGGTGGTGGAAGATGGAACTTGAGCGTGCGCAGCACGACTGCTATATGGTGCCGAAGGCAGCGGGGACCCTTGTCGGAAGTTAGTTTGGTTAGAGGTTTATACTATTCGATATGCAAATTAAGGGATTATCCGGTGCCGATGGCAGCGGGGAACCAGGTCGGAGGTTTGTTCGGTTCGAGGTTTATCTTATTCGAGATTTTACAAGATTCGAGGCCCTGATGTAAATTAGGGGCCCGCTAGCGGGCGAAGCCAGCTAGTGCTGATAATAAAAGAGCGTGATATCACGTTTGATTTCAAATGCAGCGCTTACACGCTATGTACGTATTCCATTTTTATTCATTTCATCGATAAGTCAATGATATTTTTTAACGGGGGATAACAAGTATTATAACAAGCCACATTTAGTATGTTGTTATTAGTTTAATTGAAAAATCTACTGGTATTTCTAGTTAACCTTTTAAACAATGACTGAAAGTAAAATGTCATTTTAAATTATTTCTCATGTTTAGATTATTTAAATTATGTTTATTCTGTTTAAAAAAAAAGAAATGATATCTACAAAAACAACTTTTCAAAAGTAAAAAAAACCAAGCGTAAAAAAAAAAAAAAGTTGTGGCTAAAAAATGGTGTGATATCAAATTTCCAAGCTATTATATAACTTATTTAACTTTTTTCCATTAAATAAGTTATCATATATATAAGTCGAGTGCCTACGTATATGTTAATAGAAATCGCTTTCTCCTGTACTAAATACATCCTAACGAGTTTCTGAAAATTCAATTTTTTTCAAATTATGCATGATGGGCTTGGCGGCCATCTTTCCATATTTCTAAGCACCCAAATTTTTAAAGTAAAAGCGTAATATGTTTGCAATGTAATATGTTTATAACAATTTCGAACTTCAGATTTTAGCTACGGACATATAAATTAGATAAGACTGATATTTTGAGAAATTGATTTTTACTAGTTTGAAATTATTAATTACTCTTAAAAATAAAATATAAGATTAATCTTTAAGATAAGTCATCATTATCTTAAGACACAATTTTCAGAGCATACAAATCTATAAATGAAACGCTTAAAATATTTGCTTAAATAACAATTTTGAACTTCGGATTTTAACTACGGATTTGGATGCTTAGAATTTTGTGAATAATATGCAAAGATGGCCGCCAAGCCCATCATGCATAATTTGAAAAACATTGAATTTTCAGAAACTCGTTAGGATGTATTTAGTACAGGAGAAAGCGATTTCTATTAACATATACGTAGGCACTCGACTTATATATATGATAACTTATTTAATGGAAAAAAGTTAAATAAGTACAGTGGCGTAGCTACGTTTTTTGGCGCCCGGGGCAGGAAGGAATTTTGCGCCCCCCCCCCCCCATCCCCCCAATAAAAAAACCGAATTTTTCCTCAAGACGGAAGGAAAGTCCTTCCGGCTTGTACTGGAGTAAAGGTAACTTTCCTCTTCCTTGTTTTTAAGAATTAAACGAATTTTACTCAAAGAAGGTAAAGTGCGTAGAACACGATTATAGAAGATTCCTAAATTTCGTCAATATTTGGGGACTTTGAAAAATTGTCAGCTATCGCGAATTTATGACGACATTTTCATTTATGATATATTTTCATTTATGGTAACCTATTTTTACCTCCAAGATGTTTAGCTATGCAGTTTTAAGAGTATGACAGTAGCAACAATGATTACAACAATGAAAGTAAATTATTTGCTAGAAATCACGTTTGCGAAAACTCCTAAATTAAACCCGATTATGGAAAATAAATCTGCTGCCTTGTTTCATTTACAAGGTGCGTACACTCTTTAAAAATTACAAGGAGTTTCATAATCCTAAGTGATAAAACTGCAACAAATACTTTTCAATTGACTCCTGTTTTTTTTTTTTCTTATTTTGAAATCTTTAAAGTGCATTTCGTAAAATTAAAAATACGATATGGATAGTTTTTTTTCTAAAACAAAAAGGTTAAGTAAAATGTATTTTGTATTTTATTTTAAAATTTGGCATGACATTTTAACTAATTAACATTTGTCATGACATTTTAACTAATTAACATTTGTCATGACATTTTAACTAATTGAAAATGTGATCCTTACAGTTATAGAGTATTCGTCAGCCGAAGCTGAATACGTTTCAGCTAGCAGCGCAGCACAAGAATTAAGCTGGATAACAAACTTGCATAGCGACCTCAACATTCCACAAAAACTACCAATCACGATATTTGAGGATAATATGTCCTGTACAAAAATGACTGAAAATGATAAAGATACTAAGCGATCCAAACATATCGACATACGTTTCCACAACATCAAACTGATGAAAGAAGAAGGAAAAATGGATTTACAATACTGCCCCACTGAAGAAATGACAGCCGACACTCTCACCAAACCCACTCCCAAACCTGTGTACGAAAAACACCGTAAGAAACTGAACCTTCAACCATTCCCCACACAGGAGATTACGGGGGAGTGACGGAGAAACCTTTTTATGCAATTAATAATCTCCACGTGTTGTGAACGATCGAAAGAACACTTAGAACATGTTAAAAACCAGACCCCAATTAACTATAAGTACTTCAAGTGATAACCGCAGCTGCAAACCAAGCCAAAGTGAATAAAACCAGAGACTGTCGAAACTGATCAGCTGAGAAATTCTGCAGACCTCCCTACTTCAACCTACAGCTGATACCGTGCGCTCGAGAACTCAATAACTATTCTCCCTCAGAATCTAAAATGTCACCGAACAGTTAAGACGCCCTTGTAAATATCCCAAATAAAATGTAAAATTGGAGCTTTTTTATGCAGTCTCCAAAACGCGATTTAAATGTGTATATAAAGCCAAGAATTACAATAATAATATTATATTCAAAGAAAAATGGATCTACTTCTTACTTCACGCAATATTACTTTCTTCTAATAATGTTGTTTATTACTCCCATACAGCGACACTTCAATGAATCAAAAGGATAAATATCAGTGCATTATTGTGGATATTACTTTGCGCAAAAGCAGTTCTCAGGTAAGCTGAACAAACCTTTTTTACCATTATCGAAAGATGAAAATGTATATTAAAATATGAAGACTGATATAACAATTTATTAAGATAGAAAATTAATTATGCTATCAACGGTTCCCCTAACAGATTTGTAAGGAAAGTATGAAAGAAAAATGTTCCGAAAAGTTTAGAATTATACAAAAGTGTGGTTTTGAAATTTTCTTTAAAAGATTTCTAATGAAATATTTTTAACACAAATGAATTTTACCTAAAGAATTACCCTTTTGCTTGATTACATCATAAAACTTTCACAAAACTATTTTATAATATCAACAAAAACTGCATCTTAAAACTTACATCGGTGCACCTTATTTGCTAACTTTTATTATCGTAAAATTTTTACTTTGATTAACATGAAGAGAAAGAGATATATATTTGTCCAATCAGATTTAATTATGTTATTTTATGTCTCTTTTTCTTTCTTTTAATCATGATGGCTAATCCTGGTTTGAAACGCAATCTAAAAAACTATTTACAAACTTCATGAGCTTGTTGTTTAAAAGTAGTGGCGTAACTTCAGTTGCGTCCCCGAAACTTATAATATTGTGGCTTAGCCATAAAAAATATGCAAATGATATCTGCAATAGCATATCTGACTTAAGAATAAATCCCGGATACAACGAGCGAGGAATTTGATTTTAAATATACTAAATCTCCAAAAGTTTAGCATATGGATTATGGACTGCCCGTTTTCTAAAAGTTAAGGAATTTTTATTTTTATTTATTTTATAAAATTTTTCTCTTTTAAAAAATATATATCTGAAGGTCTAATAAAACATTTTAGTTATAAAATTATCTATGATTAGCATTATCTTTAACTTTGGAATTCATCTATTATACTTGTGTCTTTACTCAATAAATAAAGATTTCATTAATAATACATGAATTCATTTTTATTTATTTCCTTTTCATTTAACTTGTTTTTTGTAATGTAAAAATGAAATTTTCTAATTGATTTTTCACCCACTTCCTGATAGAGTAGAATAATAAAAATTATGTACGCAGCTGTATTTCAGAAGACAATACAGCATTTTAATATTTTAAGAATTTAATTTTCTATACTAATAAAAGAAAGTCGTTTGTCTGTGTGCGATGGCTAGCGAAATCTAATGCACGCAGAAGTCTGGAAATTTGGGTGTGAATAGCCCAGGGCAGGTCCTGGTGTACCTAAGGCTCAGATTTTTATTTTTTTAAGACCTGGGCCTCCTAGGCCACTTTATGTTTTTGTGTTCTAAATTGTGAATAATATTTGTCAACGTTTCAATCCAATCTTCCACATTTTGGGAGCTTTTCTCCATTTAGTTATTCCCCCATTTCAACATCCCAGTTAAGACCCTGGGGCCCGATCCGGGAACCCTTGAACTTTTTTACACTGTGCATTTTTCACCTCCCTAATTGTGTCACCCTCTCTCAATGCATAACTTTAAAGTTTTGTATTAATTCCTCTCCTCGGGCCACAATCCTCATATTTTTGTTAGGTTCCTAGGGACCTTTTTTAATCATTTCCCCCCATTTTTGGCGCATTTCTTTAAAATTTTATTATAATGATTAATTCATAATCTATGCTTAATTTCGACTAACTGAAGATCTAAAGCGCTAAGTAATAGGACGTTTTAAAATGTTTTCATCTTAGGGAACTGCTCAAAACTAATGCTTGGGCCTTTTTGGGCTCCCTACAAGTTTTGATTTAATGTGTCTTTCAATTGGGCGCCCCCCCCCCTCGTCCATTTAATCATTTTGCGCCTCCTTTGAGGTACGCAATCATGTAAAGTACGAAGTGTGTTGAGCCATCCCTAGAAAATTTACAGAAGCTTTTTCTTTCATTATTTGAATATAATAAAATGTTTTACTAAAGAAAACATTCACACACACAAAAAAAAGGTCAACAGTTTTTATTTATTGTCAAAAAATGAGAGATAATTTCGGTTAAAACCGCCTCTCAATTTGGCGCCCCTTGGCAGCGGCGCCCGGGGCCGTCGCCCCCCTTGCCCCCCCTTAGCTACGCTACTGAATAAGTAATATAATAGCTTGGAAATTTGATATCACACCATTTTTTAGCCACAACTTTTTTTTTTTTTTTTTTTTTTTTTTTACGCTTGGCTTTTTTTACTTTTGAAAAGTTCTTTTTGTAGATCAAGATATACAGGGTGATTATAAAAAAACTATCCCGATATATGAGCCTTTAACTGTCATACCGTTCACAGAAACTGAATGAAATTCTGGCCTAAAGTATTTTGAGGTATGCGCTCAAGAATCACGTGAAAAACAACAGTTATATTCTAACAGTTACGGTTACAGTGACGAAATTTCGAAAATTTCAAATGGCAACACCTACTTTTTTTTTTATTGGAATGTGATCTTCGTAGTGAAGAACCATAAAAAGCGTTGGGACCGGTACCTGTAGCACGAAAATCGCCGGCGCTAGACAAAGAAGAAAAGTGAAAACAACCAATAAAGGACAGAGAAGCAACAGAAAGTAAAATATTTTATTGTTCAGTGCCATCCACCATCTGCCGCATGTAAAGTGTCGTCGTGTGTAAAATAGAAAATGTATGAAACACAATAAAATGTTTTGTTTTCTGTTGCTTCTCTGTCCTTATTGGTATATTGGTTGTTTTCACTATTCTTCTTTTAGTCTGTCTAGCGCCGGCGATTTTCGTGCTACAGGTACCGTTCCAACACTTTTTATGGTTTTTCACTATGAAGATCACATTCCAATAAAAAAAAAGTAGGTGTTGCCATTTGAAATTTTGACACTGTAACCGTAACTGTTAGAATTTAACTGTTGTCTTTCATATGATTCTTGAGCGCATACCTCAAAATACTTTACAGCAAAGTTTCATTCAGTTTCTGTGAACGGTATGATAGTTAGGGGCTCATATATCGGGATAGTTTTTTTATAATCACCCTGTATATCTATTAATAGATATCACCGAACCTCGTTTTAGAATTAAAATAAATAAATAAATAAATACAAGCAAAACAAGGAAAGCATACAATAGCAGTCTTTCATTGCTGTACTTACAAATAACAATAGCTGGCAGACAGGAAATAGATACACATAAAATTAAGTTTTTTTTATTTTATTATTTTTTTTTTTAAAGAAAAGCTCCTGCTTTAGTTTTATTAGAGCCACAGGAAATCCATTACTACTATCAATTAAAGTGTTGTAAAATTTAATTTCTAGACAATGCAATCTTTCAAGTTTAAGTTCATTTACTGTTTACATTTAAACAGCTTTGTGGATTTCAGGTGTTTAAGTTTTAGGTAGGTGGATTTTTTGACCATCTACTGTGTCATTGAGGTTTACTATAGGTAGTTCTTTATTAAAAATAGAGTGTATAACATTTATAGTTCAAGGGATGCGCAAAAGAATTTTGTTACATTATGGTCCATTTGGAAAAATGGTTTGTAGTATATTTTAATAATGTTACACAGCTTCTAACATAATGAAATTGATATGCATTGCTAACATATAGTGCAACATACTTTCTATAGAATATGGAGTGCATAGATTTTCCGTGTGTTTAACAGGGACACACAAAAAAATTCAGTTACATATTGTTTGTGAGCAATAATTGCTGCACAGTTGTGGTATGCATGTTTAAGCTTAGCTAAATTTTAGTATTATAATAAGAGATAGACGAGTTCAACCTGAGACAAATATTCGTAACACTGCAAGGAGCATAAAAATCAATATATAATGAAAATAGATGGATAATGACGTCATATTTAAAATGAAAAACAAATATTTTTTTATCGTTACTATTAACTATATACTATATACTAATTAATAAGTTTGAATGTCACTTAGATACAGATGTGAGTTTTCTGCCAAAATCCACGTTATGATTGCCAGGAAAAGAAAATTAACAAGAATCTGGAGGCACGGCAGTGCCTCCGCCAAGTCGAGAGAGGACAGCCGTAAGCATACTTTTCTGGAAGCAACTCATGGCACTTTTGACCCCCCCCCCCCCCCCCCCCCCCATATCTCCGCGCTGGAATATCCCAAAAATTTGAAACTTCGTTTTTCTAGAGTATTTGGCACACAGGACCAAAATTTAAAATTACAACTTTCTGTCTTTTCTAGTTCAGACGATATATGAACTCAAACATTCGATTTTTTGTCACTCACTCACTCACTCGTTCCGCGTCATCAAAAAGATTGGGTAGATCCCGCAGCCACAGAAACTTAAAATTTGGAATAAAGCTAGTGTTTCGGATACAAAGAAAAGAAAAATTATAAAATCCAGAAAATTAAAAAACATTCGAAAATTAAAAAAAATCGAACAAAATTGAAAAACGAAAATAACACGATCTTAGTCTTAAAAACGATGTAGTCTTAAAAACTTAAAATTTGGTGTGAAGGTAGTGTTTAGAATTCAGAAAAAGAAAACATCAAAAACACCCCCCCCCCCCCAAAAAAAAAAAAAAAAAGAAAATAAAATCGAAAACTTTCAAATAATCCAATTTCAATATAATAAAATATAACACCATGTAATAGTATATTACTTTTAAATGCTAAAGGTGTAAAATTAACAACTATAATATAAATTAAAATAACTTTTATTAGTTGTTTTACATGTTTCGACTCTTCTGAGTCATTTTCAAAAACAAAATGAGAATATTCTAAAGCTGCACGGGCTTTGAAGTTATTATTTACATGTACTTTTTAAAAGATTACGCACGTTATCTATTATTTTTTACTTGATTGTTTATTTTCATATCTTTGAGCATGGAGTAATTCTAGCCACAGTTTCGGTAAATTAAAAGATGTCGCATCGTTACATATTGTATTTCTGCGCGTGAGTATCTCTATGGTAAACTCTATAGAAACCATCCAAATAAATTTCAATGAAAGTAAAATAATATTTCCCTCCAGTCTACACTATCCATCCATAATAAGAGAAACCATAGAGATACTCACGCGCAGAAATACAATATGTAACGATGCGACATCTTTTAATTTACCGAAACTGTGGCTAGAATTACTCCATGCTCAAAGATATGAAAATAAACAATCAAGTAAAAAATAATAGATAACGTGCGTAATCTTTTAAAAAGTACATGTAAATAATAACTTCAAAGCCCGTGCAGCTTTAGAATATTCTCATTTTGTTTTTGAAAATGACTCAGAAGAGTCGAAACATGTAAAACAACTAATAAAAGTTATTTTAATTTATATTATAGTTGTTAATTTTACACCTTTAGCATTTAAAAGTAATAATCCAATTTCGTTGCGCTAGAAACTTGGAATTCGGAATAAAGGTACTATTTAGGATGCAAAATAAGGCAAAATTAAAAAATCGAGAAAATTCGAAAAAAAAAATCAAAAATTCGAAAAAAATTAAAATAATTTTATCTTTTGGCCTTAGAAACTTAAAATTCCTGGTAAAGATAGTGTTTAGGATTCAGAATAAGTTAAAATAAAAACGCAATAAAATTCGAAAATAAAATAAAAAAATCGAAAGAAATCGAAAATTAAGGAAATTTTGAAAATAATTCGATTTCATAGCGCTAGAAACTTGAAATTTGGAATAAAGGTAATATTTAAGATACTATATAAGGAAACATTAAAAAAAAAAAAAAAAAAAAAAAAAAAAAAAGAGAGAGAAATTGAAAACAATATGATTTCGTAGTCTTAGAAACTAAAAAGTTGGTGTAAAGGTAGTGTTTAGGATTCAGAAAAAGAAAAAATTAAAAACACAACAAAAATTGAAAATAAAATAAAAAAAGCGGATAAAAAATCCCGAAAATTTGAAAATAATTCAATTTTGTAAATCTAGAAACTTAAAATTTGGAATAAAGGTAGTATTTAGGATACAAAAAAAGAAATAAATAAAAAATCTGTAAAATTCGAAAAAAAAAAAAAAAAATTGAAAAAAATTCGATTTTGTAGCTTTATAACTTAAAATTCGGCGTAAACTTATTGTTTAGGATACAGAAAAAGGAAAAATTAAAACACAATAAATTCGAAAATAGAATAAAAAACTCAAAAAAGGTCGGAAATTTCAAAATAATTCGATTTTGTAGCGCTAGAAACTTGAAATTTGTAATAAAGGATACAAAATAAGAAAAAATTAAAAAATCCAGAAAATTATAAAAAAAAAAAAAAATCGAAAAAATCAAAAATTGAAAATAATTTTATCTTGTAGTCTTAGAAACTTAAAACTTGGTGTAAAGGTAGTATTTACTATTCAATAAAAGGAACAATTAAAATATTCGTTAAATTCGAAAATAAAATCGAAAAATCGAAATATCTTTAAGAAATCGAAAAATCGAAATATCTTTAAGAAATCGAAAATTCGAAAACTATTTGATTTTGTACTGCTAGAAACATTAGTTTTAAGATAATTGTCCTATTAGCTAGTACAACGCCCCTAATTGTTTTATGTTATTTCCCCCGGATTATGGTTTTCTTTTCTTTCGTTTACGAATTTCGTTATAGAAAAGTTCCGCTATAGACTGGGTACGATATAGGCGATTTCTTTATAGACAGGTTTGCTTTCTTGCACAGGTTGTACTCCATTTACTTCACATATGAAATATGGATTGTTAAATGATGTTAGCCCCACAAAAATTTTCATAGCTCCCCCTACCCTCCCGACATTACTGGCTGGTTATGGCTTGATAGTCCTTTCTAAATAAAATCATGGTGACTCTTTGATTTATCTCTAAATTGAACCTAAATGATCCTAAGAAGACGGATCAAATAATTACTATATTGGCATGACAATCAGGTAACTTAGAATTAAAATCGAAAAATCAATAAATTTATAAAAAGTCGAAAATTTGAAAATAATTCGATTTTGCAGTCCTAGAAGCTTGACATTTGGCAGAAAGGTAGGGTTTAGTACACAAAGTAAGGAAAAATTAAAAAATCCGTAAATAATAAAAAAAGACTAAAAAAAACATTGAAAAAAGGAATATAGTTTGATTTATTGGAAATTTCTGGAAATTTTAATTTTGGCTTTCTTTTTATACTAAAAAGTTCTTTTATGTTAAATATCAAGTATCTAGGGCTGCGAGTAATATCTCAGATGGATAGCACCTATCCTGGAAGCAATTGAGGGTACTTTTGACACTCCCCCACCCATAACTTAGTGCTTGCCTAGGAATCTGAAATCTCTTTATCTACAGTACTTTGCAAACGGAACTAAAGCTTCAAATTTTTGATACCTGTAAATAATAGGGACAGAGTGTGGGCTTAGCGAAAATCAGTGGATGATCTCCAAAAAGAACCCAAAATCAAGAAAAGGAGGATTACTTACAAAAAGAAGTGAAATCTCATCAAAAAGTCACCTGTAAAAAATGCAGCCAAGTCTCGTAACTCATTTACCGTAAAAAGTACTGAGATCGTATAAAGCCAAGTTTAACAACTATCTTATTAACTCTGAAATTTTCATTCACAAATCACTCCTAGTCTCTACATCTTTAGTTAATTATTATTTTGTGACTTGGCAATTACGCAGCACAGGGAAGTTATTACACCTTACTATGTTATGGGATGGGATGGGATAATTTAATTAAGGCAAATTATATACGCACAGGGAAGTTATTACACTTTAATTATGTTATAGTATTATTTGTTTAAGACTAACTATATACATCACATTCTCGTGCTACGTAATTGCCAAGTCACAAAATAATCCTTATATATTATTTCTCCTGTCAACATCCCTTTTACTCAGAAAATATGAAACGCAGAACAACGAATGAGATACCATATGAAAGGTTTTAGAACAGGCTTCTGACATAGCCCACTTAACAATTCGTTAAAACATGTTTTTGATTAAAATTTGCTGAAATTAAAAAATTAAATCGGCATTGTTTTCATGAAAGAAATGAAAGGTTTTCCTGAAATTATTGTTGCCAAAAAAAAAAAAAAAAAAATACCACATTATATGATGCTCATAGCAATTATTATAAAAAAACACCGCACGGGTTTATTTTATACTTATGATTAAAAAGCAAAATTGAAATTGAAATGTTTAGATTTATATTTCTAAGTCCCATGGTTTTCCCGAAGCGGATGACATCATCCTCTAATGCAGTCAAAACAAGTTGGAAATTGTACGTCAAACGTTACAAACGAGGTGCGTTCGTACGCACGTTTTAGAATTAAATTCATGATATCCCGTGCGTAGAACGGGTTAAACAGCTAGTTAAGTATATATTTTATGACACTGTTCATACAAATATCTTAACTAGTTATATAAATATTCAGATATATATGTATCAGCTAGTTATATAAATATTCAGATCTTGATGATTTTTAATTCTGTGAAATGAATTATATCGTCTGCAGATTAATTTCTGTCATAAAATAAGTATCTCGGTCGCTTGACGATTAAACTTCGGAAGCTCCTATAACAAAAAAGCCCCGATTTAAAAAAAAAATTCAAATTTCTTAATAAATATTTTTATTAATATCTCCTAAAGTTTTGATTCGATTTTAATAAAATTTGAAATGTCTCGACAAAATTCTGCAAAGATAATATATTTAAAATTGCAAACCATTTGGTTGGGTAGTTTTTGCGTTGTTATATGCGGACAGACAGACAGACGGACGGACAGACAGACAGACGGACGGACAGACGGACGGACCAAACGACGACTATAGGTGCTACGTATTTATATAATTACGAACGCACCTAATAAGATTGTTAATTTTTTTTTCTCGCGCGTGCCTTTAGCAATCTTGGATCAGCTTTTAGTCTAACTTTGATGGAATAAATTAGATGATATTCTGGCTTGACTAACAACTAAATGTTGTTTGCAGATATTTTTATCCTTGCTTTTTCTTTAGAAATTTAAACCTGCATCTAATTGTCGGAGCAAAGCTCCGGCTTCCCATGAAAAATTACACTTTTGTGTACACGATAGCGGCCAAAATATTTGCCGCATTGATACCAAAATTGGATTGGAAGTCGGTAGTGGCAAAATCTCGCCGGGGATTGAAAAACAGAAATATTCGTCAACTCTAACGCCCGGAATCGTCTGCTCTAGAATTTTCCATTTCCCCATAGAGATAACATTGCGATTGTTTGAATTAAATAAAAAGAAAATTGAAATAATTTATATTGTTGCCATTTTTTATCATGAGAAACTTTTGAATTAAATAAAAAGAAAATTGAAATAATTTATATTGTTGCCATTTTTTATCATGAGAAACTTATTTAAATAACAATATACTCGGAAACAACCTTTTAGTAAAAGCTCTTAATCTCGGTCCCATATATTTTACTTTTATATATTTTACATATATTTTACTTTTCTGAAATAAGGACCCCATACATTTTTATCTTAAAACACGTGCAATGAAGTTTAAATCGTATTAAGTACATGAATTTAGTTTTTTTTAAATCGAACTCAGCAATTGGTGTAATTAAACTTTTTGTTTCTATTTCAAAATTTTTTTTTTCTTTTCATTCAAGCTTATTGTATAAAAGAAGTATGAGAGTAAATCTGTTTATTTTGATATAGTCCAGCCAATCCAGGATAAAAAAAATATATATTAAGAAACATTTTATATATGAACGGATTATATGTTTTTATTATATAGAATTTGCAAGGATGCCAGTTAAGAGAAAGCAATCAGCTGAAATGAGAAGAATTGCGAATCGTAATTCAATGCGGAGAAGTCGCACAAGTCAGTTACCTTCAGATTTTTTGCCGAGTACCGGTATACTGACAACTCAAATGAATGAAGCAATCAGGTTTGATAGAGAGGTATCGCAAATCACCTATGTGTCCTGTAATACGTGTCACAGAGCTTTCCCTGATATCATATTAAATACTGCTGGGCTCTGCCAGACATGCAAGTGTAGAGACGGTGCTTTCAAGTTTTCTGCCACTAATTCGATGGACCCAGTTCCTATTTGTCTCAAAGATCTGAGCTACATTGAACAAATGATGATCGCTCAAATACATCCAGTGGTTTCTCTTTACCGTATACGAGGCTCACAGTATGGATACAGCGGAAATGTAATCAGCTTTAAACAAAATATTGAGAGTTTTATTTCGCGCCTGCCTGTCAATCCTTCAGATATGACTTCCACTGTGTTAGTGACAAAAGATACTTTATCAGGATGTGCAGAGTTTTCTGTTCGCTCACAACGCCTTCTAGAAGCACTCAGATGGCTTAAAACTCACAATCCTTATTATTCAAATATCACAATTGATGAAGATTTGATCGCTACATTACCTGAGAATGGTGATGTATCTCAAATGTTACCAATAGCAACCGATATTACTGAGGATATTGATACTTTGAACGAGGAAATAAGGCGCGAGTCATTTAGACCACTACTTGAACAGGTAGATCAAAACAACTTAATAAATGACGCAATTCGTGTGCCTCACCCTTCATTAAATTCACAGCCTATCAGCGAATTTCAAGAAGAGGGTTACATAGCACGTGCTTTTCCTCATCTTTTTCCACTTGGTACAGCTACAGCGCCTAGAATACATAGTGTGGAAATCTGCTACAAAATGGTACTAAAAAATTGAATCCAATAAATGTACAACGTTGCTCAAAAGATAACGATGGGGTCGCAGCGCTATCTGCTAGCTTATAAGCAGCTTACTACAATGTCATTAGAGCTTATTATCATAAGAGCACCGTTGCACATTTATAGGCTACAACTTTTTAGCACTTTTTAAAGCATTACAAGGATAGCCGGTTTCCACACTATGTATTCTAGGTGCTGTAGTACAGCTGACTTACGACAACCTCGTCAAAAAGAAGTCTCTCCTGATGAGTATTTTAAGTTCCTAATGAAGTATGATGATGGGCGATTTGCTAAAGACCCCCGATTTCGCTACTTTGCCATGAATTCAATTCTTCGGTGGCAGTCTTTGGCTAAAGGGCGTTTTTTCGTTCAGCGAAATAGGTTCAGCAATAAGACTGTAGAGCAGATGCGTGATATTATGAATAGGCAACCAGAAATGGCAAAACACATTATGATTTATGCTAGCAAATTAAGATCCACAAAAGGATACTGGCGTGCACGTTGTGGGGAACTCCTTTCCATGGTAGGACAAATTGGAGCACCAACAATTTTTTTTACACTGTCTGCAGCTGATTATCACTGGCCTGATCTTTTCAGACTTTTAGAGCCTAACAAGATCCAAATGAGCTGACTGATACAGAACGCAGACAATTAATGCACGACAACCCTCTGTTGACTGGTTGGCTCTTTCAAAAACGTTGTGATATATTTTTGAGAAAAATCTTGACGCCGTTGTTTTTAATAGACGACTACTGGGTTCGTTTCGAATGGCAGTGGCGTGGAAGTCCTCACATGCATGGACTGTTGTGGTTAAGAGGGGCGCCAAACATGGAAACACTAGACAGGACTAACGCTGAAAATGTAGCAGCCGTAACAGCATATTTTGAAAAACTATGCAGTGCTGTTAATCCTGACAAGGACGTCCTCGTAAATGATATACACCGCTGTCGAGTTCGCTTTTCAGACATTTCCAGTGAAGATCGTGAAAAAGATCTCGCTCAGCTCTTAAAACAAGTCCAACGTCACACAAGACATGGAGATTATTGCCTAAGGAAAAAAAGAGGTACAAATAGTTGTAGCTGCAGATTTGGTTTTCCAAAAGCAGAGTGCGACTCTCCAAAGCTTCAAGTAGAAAATGGCATAATTAGCTTTTTACCAAAAAGAAACGATTCTGAAATGAATACCTACAATTGCTTCGTGTCACAAGTTTGGAGAGCTAACACGGATTTCAGTCCTATTACATCAAAGGATGCGGTTTTGCATTACATTGCCAAATATGCCTCAAAATCAGAAACAGCTTCTGTTCCTTACAAGGAATTGTTATCTGAGATTTTAAATAAGATGAACGAAACAAATCCAGCAGTTCAAGCAGTCCAAAAACTTATTTTGTCTTCTGTTTCTGAAAGGGATTACTCAGCCCAAGAGGTAGTACACATATTAATGGGATGGCCAATGTATCACAGTAGTCGGGAAGTAGTTACAATACGGCTTCATGATAAGAACTGGGAAGAAATCAACTTTTCAAGCGACGAAAGACCATCAAAAAGCATGCTTCAGAAATATTGCGCGCGGCCGGAGAAACTTATTTCCTGCACGCTTCTTATGTTTGCAAAATCTTTCTCAGTAAGAGGAGTCGATTATCACCAAAGAAGAAAAGATGCAGTTGTCAGAGTTTTTCCTCTTACATCACTCAACCACGACCCAACTCTAGCTGAAGAATACTATAGGCAACAAGTATTACTCAATTATCCTTGGAGAGGTAATTCTGACTCTTTATTGCAAGAAGGCCTGCCGTCTGCATATCACTCATGGGAGGAAGCATTCAATGATCTAAATATTGATGCACACGAAGAAATAAATTTTCCTGCTGTTAGCAGTACACATGAGACAGAAATCCTGCAAGAAGAATACCGCGAGATTGATCCATATATGGCAGCAGCTGCCATAGTTCCTGTGCAGACAAACGAGGATACTTTGGGACAACGCGTGATTGATCATGCATGTGAGTGGAAAAGTGAGAGTTACAAGTACCCTGATCGCAATTTTACTTCATTTTTAAATTACTGTAAAGAACAACAACTTACAGTGCATCAAAATTACGATACGTCTGAGATCAGATTTACAGATGAGCAGCAAAACATACTTCACTTATGCACGCAACAGCTTTCGTCTTTGCAATCAAGATTTATAAATTGCCTTAAACGTACTTTTATTATTGGGAAAGCCGGAGCTGGAAAAAGTACGGTAATAAAAGAAATTCGTAAAAGAGTTACCGAGCAGTTAGGACCGGAAGCTATTATGGTTTTGGCTCCAACAGGTGCTGCTGCAATTAATGTCGAGGGCAAAACAATTCACTCTGCACTAAAAGTACCAAGATGTTTTAAGTCGTTTGCTGATTTAGGAAGTGAAGCAGCAAGAAATCTACAGCTCAGCATGAATCCAGTTTCATTTCTCATTATTGACGAATTTTCAATGATCGGATGCCGTGTGATGGCTGCACTTGAGCAAAGATGTCGCGAAGGTAAACCAGACAGCATTGAACCTTTTGGAGGCTTATTTGTTTACCTGATTGGAGATATTAGGCAGCTACAGCCTGTAAAAGACACACCTCTATATAGGAGACATTCTATAAAAGACATTTTGGCTTTACGTGGACAAACAGTTCTTAAGATGTTTGAAAAATGTTTCACCTTAACAAAGTCAATGAGACAAAGCGACGATCAGCAAATACAGTTTAGAGAGACTCTTGATTCGCTTTCTGTAGGCGAAGTTACAGGCGACCAATACGCATCCCTTATGCAACGACGTAAAGCTATACAGCCTCCGACTGAACTTGAAAGATTTCAAGATGCCATACGCCTTTTTCCCACAAACAAGCAAGCTGAAGAACATAATCAAGAAGTACTTCGTAAATCAAAATGGCCAGTGGCAAGAATATTAGCAGACCACAATAATCAAATAGCAAGATGGAGTGAAGATGAGCACGCGTCTGGACTTCAGGCTGAACTTTTTTTAGCAATTGGATGCAGAATTATGTTGCGTACCAATCTGTGGACAGAGGGAGGATTGGTCAACGGTGCACTTGGTACGGTAAAAGATATTGTCTACGGACCAGGATTACGGCCTCCAGGCTTGCCACATGTAGTAATGGTTCATTTTGATGATTATCGGGGACCATTTCTCACTGAAAGACTTTTTCCTGTCACACCTATTACAAAGTCTTGGAAAGAAAACAATGTCTCATGCTCCCGTACTCAGTTACCTTTAACAGTTTCATACGCTGTCACCATACACAAATCCAAAGGTTTAACTTTGTCAAAAATAGCTGTGGACATTGGTGAGAAGGAGTTGTCACTTGGAGCAACTTATGTCGCATTTAGCAGGGTTCGACGTTTAGAGGATGTTCTGATTGAAGTGCCTTTCGCAAAGGATAGGCTAGACCAAATTAGAAGAATACTTACTGATAGTTTAGCATTTGAGCAGTATCTGAGGCAACTGTTGACCGAATAAACACTTGAAGATTCAACAGCTGTTATTGTAAATTTTCTTTTATACTATTAAACAGTAAATATAAAAATAAAAAATATATATTATATATTGTTAATGTTATATTTTATGTTTATACCACTCAATGCTCCGATATTTCGGCCTGACGGATTCTAGTAAATATTACATATTGATAAAAAATGATACTTCTCTATTATCCCGTCGACCACTTTTCATAACAAAAAACTATCGCCAAATAAACGGGACAACGTTGCCATTGGAATATCGAAAAATAAATAAAATATAAGAATTTAAGGACACAATTGTTATTTTAATTAATAAAATAACTACTAAATCAGTAAAACATAATGAAAAATACACGCAAATGTCGAATGTAATACCACTAGATGACGTAACAAACATGCATAATGATTCTGACATCAAGTAAATGGGACTGCATTTTTGGCGTTTAATCTTACAGTTTGGCGGTAGTTTTTTGTAATGAAAAGCGGTCGACGGGTTAATAGAGAAGTACCTAAAAAATATTAGATTTCAGTGCGAAATCTTCGCACGGGCCCTCTGGTAATTAACTAAAGATATAGAGACTAGGAGTGATTTGTGAATGAAAATTTCAGAGTTAATAAGATATAGTTAAACTTGGCTTTATAGTTAAACTTGGCTTTATATATCTCAGTACTTTTTACGGTAAATGAGTTACGAGACTTGGCTGCATTTTTTACAGGTGACTTTTTGATGAGATTATCCTTCTATATTAAAAAAAAGTAATCTGGAACTGAGCCAAAAACGAAATGGACCAATAAAATTCTGCGTAGATATTCCGGGTTATTCTCACCGCTTTTTTACTAGGGACTTTTTTGAGGAGCGATTACTTTTTTTTCTAGCTATCCTACGGATTAGAAAATCATATCACCAGACGCGAAATATAACAAGCTTTCAGAAATAAAAAAAAATTATCACGGTCGGACAATAAAAACTCAAAAAATCCTTAAAAATCGAGTAAAAAACATTTTATTGAAAAAGTATTTTTTTTATATTGTTGCCAATTTCTAAATAAGCGCAAAGGATTATGTTTTATCTCAAATAAAAAATGTATTTGCGCGAGACAATTAAAAACAATAATGAAAGTTTAAAATAATAACTAAATGATCACGTGTTGAAAGCAGGAAATAAAGAAAATTAAGTCATAAAAATTGTGTTTACACATGAATATCTATATATATAAAAGCTGTTCTTGGTATGTATGTTCCTTATACAAATCTACAGTTTTTGTCCGATTGGAACGAAACTCGATGTACATATACTTTAGAACACGAGTAAAATTACTGTCAACTTTAAAAATTTCTCAGACCATTCTTTACCACTTTTTTCAAACATTTCCCATAGTTTATCATTACAGAAATCTATTTTTTTCCCTCAATTTCTAATTCAATTTCTTTCCCGTTGCCATTCAAAGGAACTGCGTATTTACAATATTTTTATAAACCAATTTCAGATTAACTCGCTATAATTTGAAATCTGAAAGTGACGTCAATTTTGTCTGTTGTGATTTTTTTCGCATATTACAAAGATTACTATAAGTGCTTTAAACGACATAGTATATATATTTAAATGTGTTTGGAGAATCTATATATATAAAAGCCGTTCTTGGTATGTATGTTCCTTATACAAATTTACAGTTTTTGTCCGATTGGAACGAAACTCGATGTACATATACTTTAGAACACGAGTAAAATTACTGTCAACTTTAAAAATTTCTCAGACCATTCTTTACCACTTTTTTCAAATATTTCCCATAGTTTATCATTACAGAAATCTATTTTTTTCCCTCAATTTCTAATTCAATTTCTTTCCCGTTGTCATTCAAAGGAACTGCGTATTTACAATATTTTTATAAACCAATTTCAGATTAACTCGCTATAATTTGAAATCTGAAAGTGACGTCAATTTTGTCTGTTGTGATTTTTTTCGCATATTACAAAGATTACTATAAGTGCTTTAAACGACATAGTATATATATTTAAATGTGTTTGGAGAAAAATAAATAACTTACCTCCTAATTTTACAAAGGCAAATTGTTTCCACTGGTTTGTTAACATTAAAGTAAATTTTCTAAGAAATAAAAACATATTTTTTGCGCATTCAAACTTCATGATTCAATTTATTCAACATAATCAAAAATCGTCTGGCAATTATTGACATTTAGCAATCATTATATCGTAACTTTTTTCAGCTTGAGCCTGAACCAAGGAGGCATATTTAAATTCCTTGGATGTAGGTGGACAGTAGATGTCCTAAATTGAATTTAAAGAAAACAATACGGTATTTTCCAATATTTTTTCTTCAAAAATGGGTGTTAAAACAAATGGGATTAAAAGTAAAATGGTTTATCGGGCAAAAAAAATTTTGGTACTTCTCTATTATCTCGTCGACCACTTTTCATAACAAAAAACTATCGCCAAACTGTAAGATTAAACGCCAAAAATGCAGTTCCATTTACTTGATGTCAGACGCATTATACGCATTTGTTATGTCATCAAGTGGTTTTTAATTCGACATTTGCGTGTATTTTTCATTATGTTTTACTGATTTATTAGTTATTTCATTAATTAAAATAACAATTGTGTCCTTAAATTCTTATATTTATTTATTTATTTATTTTGATATTCCAATGGCAACGTTCTACCGTTTATTTGGCGTTACAGTTTGGCGATAATTTTTCGTTTTGAAAAATGGTCGACGGGATAATAGAGAAGTACCAAAATTTTAAATGCATTTTTTAAAATATAAAACATTTATTTTAATAAATAAATATATATATATATATATATATATATATATATATATATATATATATATATATGTATACGTTTAATATATACTTTAGAACACGAGTAAAATTACTGTCAACTTTAAAAATTTCTCAGACCATTCTTTACCACTTTTTTCAAACATTTCCCATAGTTTATCATTACAGAAATCTATTTTTTTCCCTCAATTTCTAATTCAATTTCTTTCCCGTTGCCATTCAAAGGAACTGCGTATTTACAATATTTTTATAAACCAATTTCAGATTACCGTAATTTCCGGCGTATAATCCGCAGCTCAAAGAGTCGTTTTTCGACCCAGAAATATTATTTTATAAAATGTAACTTAAAAGATCGCTGTAAATATTTAACTACAATTATTGAATAAAATTTCTGGGTCGAAAAACGACTCTTTGAGCTGCGGATTATACGCCGGAAATTACGGTAACTCGCTATAATTTGAAATCTGAAAGTGACGTCAATTTTGTCTGTTGTGATTTTTTTCGCATATTACAAAGTTTACTATAAGTACAGCGCCTAGAATACATAGTGTGGAAACCGGCTACAAAATAGTACTAAAAAATTGTATCCAATAAATGTACAACGTTGCTGAAAATATTAGGATGGGTTCGCAGCGCCATCTGCTAGCTCTTGACATTGTACTAGAATGTTTCGGCTGGTGGTAAGTATTTTAAATACTTAAATTATATCATTTTCTCCTCTGACTTAGTGATTTTTATAAGTTTTTTTTTTTTAAATTATGAAAGCATGGCTAAAAAACGTGATACGCATTTTTTTTGTCTCTGGTTGCAACATTATCGTAGGCTTCGTAGGAGCACCGTTGCACATTTATAGGCTACAACTTTTTAGCACTTTTTAAAGCATTACACCATTTGCCGGTTTCCACACTATGTATTCTAGGCGCTGTACTATAAGTGCTTTAAACGACATAGTATATATATTTAAATGTGTTTGGAGAAAAATAAATAACTTACCTCCTAATTTTACAAAGGCAAATTGTTTCCACTGGTTTGTTAACATTAAAGTAAATTTTCTAAGAAATAAAAACATATTTTTTGCGCATTCAAACTTCATGATTCAATTTATTCAACATAATCAAAAATCGTCTGTCAATTATTGACATTTAGCAATCATTATATCGTAACTTTTTTCAGCTTGAGCTCTATATATATAAAAGCAGTTCTTGGTATGTATGTTCCTTATACAAATCTACAGTTTTTGTCCGATTGGAACGAAACTCGATGTACATATACTTTAGAACACGAGTAAAATTACTGTCAACTTTAAAAATTTCTCAGACCATTCTTTACCACTTTTTTCAAACATTTCCCATAGTTTATCATTACAGAAATCTATTTTTTTCCCTCAATTTCTAATTCAATTTCTTTCCCGTTGCCATTCAAAGGAACTGCGTATTTACAATATTTTTATAAACCAATTCCAGATTAACTCGCTATAATTTGAAATCTGAAAGTGACGTCAATTTTGTCTGTTGTGATTTTTTTCGCATATTACAAAGATTACTATAAGTGCTTTAAACGACATAGTATATATATTTAAATGTGTTTGGAGAAAAATAAATAACTTACCTCCTAATTTTACAAAGGCAAATTGTTTCCACTGGTTTGTTAACATTAAAGTAAATTTTCTAAGAAATATAAACAAATTTTTTGCGCATTCAAACTTCATGACTCAATTTATTCAACATAATCAAAAATCGTCTGGCATTTATTGACATTTAGCAATCATTATATCGTAACTTTTTTCAGCTTGAGCCTGAACCAAGGAGGCATATTTAAATTCCTTGGATGTAGGTGGACAGTAGATGTCCTAAATTGAATTTAAAGAAAACAATACGGTATTTTCCAATATTTTTTCTTCAAAAATGGGTGTTAAAACAAATGGGATTAAAAGTAAAATGGTTTATCGGGAAAAAAAAAAATTGGTACTTCTCTATTATCCCGTCGACCACTTTTCATAACAAAAAACTATCGCCAAACTGTAAGATTAAACGCCAAAAATGCAGTTCCATTTACTTGATGTCAGACGCATTATACGTATTTGTTATGTCATCAAGTGGTTTTTAATTCGACATTTGCGTGTTATTTTTCATTATGTTTTACTGATTTATTAGTTATTTCATTAATTAAAATAACAATTGTGTCCTTAAATTCTTATATTTATTTATTTATTTATTTTGATATTCCAATGGCAACGTTCTACCGTTTATTTGGCGTTACAGTTTGGCGATAATTTTTCGTTTTGAAAAGTGGTCGACGGGATAATAGAGAAGTACCAAAATTTTAAATGCATTTTTTTAAATATAAAACATTTATTTTAATAAATATATATATATATGTATACGTTCAACAATGTGGCGACATTTTCATTTCACCAGCTTCGAAATTATTATCCAATTCTTAAGAGAACACTATATTTTTGAAAAATAATGTTTTGCATCAAAAATCGCATAATTTCAAAACGCAATTTTAGCAAATTCTGTTTAAATTACATCTACCCTATATATATAAAATCCTAATGAAACGAATTTGTGAAACGATTGTATGAAACGATTTTATGAAACGATTTTATGAAACGACTGATTAAACGACTGATTATGTTTCAGGGCTATTTTTAATAAAATATTAAACGCTTTATGGTGAAATTAATACCAATTGTCCATAAAAATCCGCGGATGTCAAAACTGGTAATAGAATTTTGAAATTGGAATTAGTTTTCGAGATATTAATTTTTTTTCTAATTTTAATGACATTTCTGTAATGATGGCAACTAATTACTCAGTTTTTTTGTGACAAAAAAGGGAAAAAAATAAAAAAGGATCCCGATAGGGATTATTGATTTATTTTTATTCGTCATTTTCAAATTGAAATTGAATTTATCTTTTATTTCAATCGATAATGAAGACAAGATTGTGATTAAATTATGTTTTTCACGAAAATTTGAAAAAAAAAAACATATTTCTATCGTCAGGATTCAATCGTCTGTCAGCATTTAATTTAATTTATCAACTGAAAATATTTTGAATAAATTCGTCCAAATGACGTCATTTATGTAAATACGTCATTTATGTTTATACAATTTATTTAATATAAAGAAGCCATTTATCTATTTTTATGTACAAAAAGAGGTAAATTGAAAGACAATTATAAATAAATTGTATATATACATATAAATACATGTATAAACAAGCATAAAAGTTCGGTGCTTTTCCAGTATATGGGGCCTTGACGAAACAGAGAAAATAGCCTTGGCGGAAAAGGAAATTTGGCAACATACTTTCTGTCAACCTATTTACTTTGTCATTTCGTATACAGAAGCATTTTTTCAATATTTATACAATTTGTTTAGCGTAAAATGTCATTTATCCTATTTTATATATAATCAGAAGTAATTTGTATAGGAAAAACAATAATAATATACGTATAATTAAAATACGCATATAAACAAAAAAAATCGTCGAATTTGTTTCCATGGCTGTTTATGTAATTTGGCATCAAATCTCACTTTCTGATGCCCGAATTGCGCCAAGCTTTTTAAAAAAGCGTCAAGACCAATATTATAGAAAATCACCAAAAGTTCATTGGGTTTGTTTTCATAACTTTTGGCAACAAATATATGTATATTAACGAATCTATTCGTTTTTGAAACTCGAATTACGACAAACCTAAAAACAAAGGATCCTATAATGGAAAAGTACCCGATTTTCTTATGGACAATATTCAAGTGACATTACATGGAGTAAAATTATCGCGGATAGCGAATTTGTTTAAATATCTCATCAATTGATGCCGAATAAATGCAGGCATGCATGCATAAAATATTTAATTAATTTTGTATGATAAATAATTATTAGAAAATTCGTATATACATATTAATTAAAATAAATAATTTACATATTTAAAATAACATGAAAATATGCATGATGGTGCACTAAAATACAGAGAAAATTAAAACCTGTTACTGAAAATGTCTATAACATAGTACTTTTCAATACCGTGGTTCTTAATGTTATTCACAAGCAGATGGAATTTTTCTCATCCTTAAACGCAAAGGAAGAATAGAATACAGATCGTTGTTATAAAAGTGCGAGAGGTAGCCACAATTTAAACCTAACCATTTTATACAAGCTGGTTTTCAAGGTGTAATTGATTTTACTTACCAATCCCTAAAACAGTCGTCAGTTGTCGCAACAGCTGTGTATGAGGCCATGATAATAAAAAAATGCCCCATTAAAACGTTAAAAGCATGGCAACCCAATTACAGATTTACCAATATTTTTAAAACGAAGCACGCTGTCATGTTTTTAGAGGCCTCGAAGTCTGAGCGGGGGTTGGCGAGCGTAGCTCGCAGGGGGTAGGCCACCTAGTTGTAAATATAATTTCGGAGTTAAATTTAGTATTTAAGAATATTGTTTAAAAATTTTTTATGAGTACAGTAGTATTGGATTTCTTTAATCGCTTTCATGTTTTAAATACAAATGAGCATGTGACGTCACGCACTCAAGTAAAGTCGTTTTTCCCAATTAACTGTAGGCGAAAAGTAACAATTCTTGGGGAGTTCGTAATTCATAATTTATTATTTCCTACACATAATATAATGTATTTTAACTATTTGAAAATTACGAGAAACTTGGCGAAACTTCAAGCAATTTAGCTCAACGTTTTCTCTACGTTAAGTTGACAAACGTGCACATTATCTATAAATATAAATGAATATTTGTACATGATTCATGAAGTGAAAGAATTTGTTTTAAGTAGACACGTATCGGTTTAGAGGAAAATCTACCCCGGTGAAAGTGTCGTCATATTTTAAATCATGTGCCGGTTTTCATTCACAAAATATTAGTATTGTATAGAAATTACACAAAGTAGCGTAATTTCCACAGAATGTATTGGTCGCAAAAGTATAAGTTTAACATCCTTTTACCGTACAATTTTTCAAAATATTAAATTACTTTAAAATCCATAAGACATCAGTAAATTGAGATACGTTTTTCAAACGAATAACATTGAGAGTACATTTATTTTATTCGACCGCATAAAAATTGAATGTGCTATGTTTAGAAATAAATGTCTTTACTTTATAAAGATCAAACAAGTTAATCTTTCGTAATTGGATTGGACACAGATTTAAAAATATACATGCTTTAAAATTACTTTAAAATCCATAAAAAATCAGTAAATTGAGATAAACTTTTCAAGCTACATTTGAAAGTGCATTTTATTCGAACTGATAGTTTAAAAAATTAAATTATGCGATATTTAGTAGTTACAAATATGCAGTTCAAGCAAAATTTAATGGTTAGGTCGGTGCTACCGTCCATAAGATGGCGACATTATTCACGGATATGTTTTTGTTTTATAATAATAGATAGATGCCATATGAAAGCGAATTTCGCAAAATGTTACGACATTTGGTAGGTTTTTTTTCAATGTCAGGAAAATCGTATATTTTTATATTGTATGCGCAAAGAAAACGCGCATTCTCATTTATACAGTTGAGAAATTTTACTATGGTTGAGTATATGGCAACACTTTTTTTTCTAATTGTCTTTTTTATCGATTTATGCTTGAGTATGCACAAATCATTTTGTCGTCATTGTTATTGTCGTATTATTGTATTAGGTAGCTTTCAATACAAAAAAGTATAAAGCTACCTATTGCAGCCGTTCGGAGGAAAGCAGTTCCGGAAAATTTCGATATATTTGCACCGATCATGACCCCCAGACCCCAAAACCACCCTCCGTTCAAATGTTGATTTATATATATAGATATATCCATATATATATATATATATATATATATATATATATATATATATATATATATATCTGACCTATGTCATGCGATAACGCTCGTATTTATAAATCAATTTTGATGAAACTAATTGTGTGTATTAAGCTAACCAATGTCTCGACCGAGTTCGTTGGCCAGCTTGGTCCGCCATTTTGTTTCAAGATGGCGGCCATTTAAAAATTTAAAACTAAAATAAATATACAAAAAAAATAAAAAAATAAAATTTATTTTAATTAATTACGTGTTAGGCCTTGATACAAGGATTCCAGAGCATTGTTTGGTTTACCTCTATCTTTAAAAATGGCTGAGATAGAGCAGTTTGAAATTCTAGGGTGGCTGACATTTTGAAACAAAACAGCACATTAACGCGATTACTCGCAAATTATTTTCTTTCATTGTTGTAATAATTTTCCCAATCATACGCATAAAACTATATATTCATATCCGTTAGCACCAAAATTGGCGACATTTGGCGAAATATCGCCAAATTTGGCGACCAAAATAAGTCTTCATAAATGAAGCCAATTTGGCTATTGCTCAATAATTTGGCGAATTTCTTATTCAAATTCAGTATTAACGAATCTTTTGTAAACGTTTCTTTTCATTTTAACTTACTGTTTTCGTGTAACATTAGCTAAAATTTTAAAACGAAGATATAGGAAAGCTACCTTTTCCTCCCGGTACAGGCCGGAAGGACTTTTTTAATTTATGTTAACCCGGGCAGAGCCGGGTGGTTCTGCTAGTTAAAAATAAAAAAGATGAATTAAATGAAAAAGCATTATAACCAGTTAAATGAAAAAGCATTATAACCTGATTACAGAAGAAAGTCGCCGTTCGTGATTTCATCATCATCATCTTTTTAAAACAGGACACATTACCAGGTTTTAAGAGGCTGTGAAATCAGAACGGGGGTTGGTGAGCGTAGCGAGCAGGGGGCAGAGCCCCCTAGTATTATTAAAAAGAGATTTCTCTGGGAACAAAGTGACGTCATGTTGGAAATGAAGCGGGAATTTTCAAATAAGTTTTTAAAGAAGCGTGAATCACTTTTATACATTAACTAGCATCCTACGCCCGCTGCGCTGGGCCATTTTTCTAAATGTACCTTGAATCAAACGAATTGGCTTTGTATTTTAAAGAAATATGTATCTTCATCTACGGATGCTACCCTAGTCAAAATTTTCAAATGAACCTTGAATCAAACGAATTATATTAATGGATTTGAGCATGTATTTTAAAGCAATAGGGACGTTCACCTGGTTTTTTCTTCAATATTGCTGTAAACGATGCGAACGGCATATTGCTTTATATTATATTAGACATTTGACAAAATTTGGGCTAATAAGAAGCAACTCATTTAGTTGATTATTTATAGTAGAGTGCTATTATGAGGCCATTATGAGATTATAACAACAGGAACTAAAATGTTCTCTATTCAACATACTTCTGAAAAAGAGAGCATTACAATGATTGCATAGATTGACCATTGAACTTAAGTAATGTTCGGGTGATTAATTTTCGTCTGTAAGTTCTTGAACTCCGTCCCTCTTTCTTGTCTCTATGTGAGGTTCTGGTAACATAAGTACAATCTCCTTCTATGTTATGTAATATTTCGTAATATACGTTCTCTTCTGGCAAGTCTACTACGGTTTTTCATCTTTCGATTCCGGCAGAGTAAATACAGTCAAAAATGTAATAAATTGTTTGCACATAAAAAACAGAGTTTAACTTTCCTATTTAAAACAAAATGGTGAAACATAAAAATTGCATTTTTAAAGCTGAATAGTTTGAATAAAATTAAAATGACGCCCTTTTCACTGTCTTTTCTTTTTTTTAGAACAGTTCATTCGTGTAACCATTAACCTGAACAAAAAAAAAAAAAAAAAAAAAAAAAAAAAAAAAAACCCAACCCACGATTAACTCTGGTAGAAGAATAAGCCTCTAGTTTGCATCCAATAAAATCTTCTTAATCTTCCATAATCTTTTCAATATTCAAGTTTGACGTCAAACATTAGAAATGCTGGAAACGATATGGTTACTAATGTACCCGAGTTAGTTAGAAAACGAAGTTATTTACGCGCCAAACTATGTTCCATTAAATAATGTCAAATTGCTGTTAATTCAATTATAGATCTTTCATTGACAAAATTCCATACCTTAAATAAAACTGACAATGATAAAGTTAGTTATGCAAAATGTTTAGTCATAATCTTTTTGGTGAATACTTAAACCGAAGGCTGAAATGATAAATCGACAAATATTATTTATTCCATTCGCCAACATTGGCATTAAAAAGTTTTTCTGTACATTAGAAGCATCGCTTTTTTTGGTAAAACTTTGCTTCATAATGAAAGAAAACATAAATTTAGCAATCGCTAATTTCAAAAGTTGTCTAATCTTCTGTAAACTGAATCGTCGTCCAGAGTAACCTTCAAACACAAACAAAACATCCAACAATATGGTAAAAATGCCAACTGGCAGGTGGCCGGAATACGGACGATTAGTCCAATATCTTTTAAAAGCCTTCCTGAAAGAAGGGGAGATATGAAGAAAAAACTAAAAAGAAATGACGAATCAAAAAGAGCATAGAAAATTTATTTCAGTAATTTTTATTCCAAAATGTCGCCTTTTGTGATAGTAATAACGAATAATTGCACACATCTCCCTAAGAATATTCTTTAGTTCCTAACTTTTGACGCAGTGAATATTTCTATAAATGAAATTGGCGATATATTAAAAATAAATAAATAAATAAAAGAATAACAATATTCGCTGATCTGAGTTCGAGGCTATAAAAATCATATGTTTGGTGAAAACAAACCGGCATGTTTCCGTAGTAAATTTTTAAATGTCTAAAATTCAATTATTTTACAATATGTGTTTGAGTGGCAAACATTCACTAAAATTTAAATATTTGATCCCATATTTATAACAATAGCTGATATTTATATAATATGCATTTGAATATAAATATTTACTTCAAAAATGATCTTGTATACACGAAAAAACACTATTATTGCTAATATCGCTCAAGCTTATGTCACGCTGATGCATTTTTGGCTTAAAATTACATTGTTTGGCGACAAAAGTAAAATCAAAATAGTAAATAAACAAATAACGTGTAACTCGTAAATGCAGTCATTTTTACAATTACATCCTGCTAGTTCTTCCTGTAAGTCACATGATAGGGAAGTTATATAAAAAAAATTAACAGAAAGAAAAAAACGTCACTCATATTTTATCTAATCAAATTATTAGTTGCATTTTTATTAACCTGACGCAAACGATAAATCGCCAAATATCGACTTAATTCTAATCTCATGCATTTCAAATATTTTTAAGCATTTCAAACATTCCTTTGGGGTTTAAATTAAATAGTTTCGCTTTATAATATTATCCCTCATTAAAACAGATTTTTTCGGGGGGGGGGGGGGGGAGAATTTTAAATAAAAATAATAACAGAATTTTTAGAATTTTTCTTTTATCTGTCTATGTGTTTGCATTTATTTCTGATATGGCCGTTTCAATTCTGTCGCCAAACAAATGACCTACGGTGACCTTATCGTCCAAAATAATAGAACTTTCCATCATAATTTTATAACTAATCTACGTAGAACTATATGTTACATACTAAAACCTTCTCTGAAAAATTATCTATCCAACAGTGTAAGTTGCATCAAATTCCATTCAGCAGAACTCGAGTTATAAAGGAACGGAACAAAATTTCCGTTTGTGTTTTATATATATAGTAGATAATACAAGAATCATTAAGTATAGAAAGTAGATGAGTTTCACGTCATATTTAAAACAAAAAATTTAAATATCAGTTACGTACAGATGAGTTTTCTACCGAAATTCACATCATGATTATAATAAAAAAGAAAAATTAACACGAATCTATTATAGTAAAATCTGATCGCCTGTTTGTATTTCGCAACTACTCCTCTTAGATTATCGAATGCAACGCGATTTAGTTAACAACCCGTTATCATTGATCCGAGGATGTCATATAAACTTCCAGAATTTAAAATTTTGCATTAAATTCCAATAAATTATTATTTTGTAAGTGCTAACGCAATTTCTCTAAAAATGGCAACTAAATTGCTCCATTTTTGTGGATAAAAAGCAGAAATAAAACAGATTAATGTATTTTTCATGCCATTTTCTCATTAAAACTGAAAAAGAATTTATTTTCAATTTGAATACATGGTGAAAACAAATCTTGATTACAGTAAAATTTTCGAAAAATAAAAACACATTTCCACATATTCAAACTTTATGAATCAAGTTATTCTGCAGAACAAAAATCGTCTGTCAACATACTATAATTTAGAAATTAAGATTTGTTTCAGCTATCGATTAAACCAAGGAGACAAATTTAAGCTCCTTACATTTAGGTGTACAAATTATTGCTCCCTATTCACAAGAATTGAATTTAAAGAAAAAGCATATACGATATTTCCAATTAATTATTTTTGAAGGATGGCTGTTTAAACGTTTCACAAAGTCGATAAAAGTAAAATGGTTTATCAGGTAAAATTGACATTTGATTTTACCCAATTCATCGATTTCCACGATTTTATTAGGCCTTTCTTTTTCTATTCGTTGCAGTTTCATTTTCGAGATTATTTGGCACAGAATTTAACTTTTTAAAAACTGGGTTATGTCAAAGCCCCTATAACAAAGAAATACCGCATTGTCTTCTATGAAATGTGATAAAGGGTTAGTTAATTATTTACGTTTTTAATTATCGGGAGTGAAATATTTTGCTTAATTAATGCATTTATTCTTCTTTCAATGTTACGTGAACGAAGTCACGGGTAACAGCTAGTTATTTAAATACAACATCTTCTTCCGCTAAGCTCTTCCATTTATACAGAATTTCAAAGATCTCATAAGGAGCAATTTACTCACAAAACATACACTTTGCAGTAGCGCAAACAAAAGTTTCCCTTGTTTTAAACTACAGAATTTATTTGTGCACTGATAATTATGCATGGAAACTGAAATTAGCCCACACGCTTAAGGGCACAGGGAAATTGCAAAAAATTCATCCTTCCTCAAAGGATGCTCATGCCAAGATGTTCTTACCCACTCCTCGACAATTAATGGACCAATAATTTGACAACCATATCCTGGTTTGTCCGAAAGCGATTAATTATCACTTCTTAGATTTTTTTTTATCGTAATTATTTCTCTACCCGAAGTGTCCTCTCTCTCACGGATTGTGACCACAGTACATAATATTTTATAGATTTGTAGAAAGACTACTAAATAAGACTTCTTATAGAACTGATTTATTCCCCATCAACCCGTGACAAAAAAGATAGTTGTCGCTCAGATTCGGAGCCTTCAGAAATTATTTAACTTTATTTCTTCTGGGTCCCTAGTGTTGCTCCAAGCCTAATAACTGTTGTTTTTTGATCCCCCCTCCCTCACATATACATTCACATATACGTGTGCGCACTGATTTTGATTGCATTAGTTCTCAAATCAGAAATATGTGTTATATTTGTTTCTTTAAACTTTCAAATATTTGTAAATTAAAATTTTGAGTAATCAGTGTCATAACAATTTCACTTGAATTTGAAATTCTGGGGTGGGCACTGGAACAACCTGGGGTGAGCCGTGCTCATCCGCACCCCCCCCCCCACTCTAGTTACGCTTATGTCCACCTATCACGCATTCCCCCCCCCCCCCTCCTTCATTTTTACAGGAGACATAAAAAATGCCAATATATATTAGCGTTTACAACGTTTTTTTGGGAATTTCATATAATATTCAAAATTGTAATCCTTCCAATCACAATGGCATAGTGATTAAAATACTTTATGTGCATAGTAATGACGTAGTAATTAGCCATGCAAAAGATCCCAACTTTTCGGGCCAAGTAAGAAATTGGTTAAAAAGTATAAAATAAATGGTTCTACATCTTAAAAATAATAACTTTCTAAAAAATTACATGTATTAATGTATGTCTTTTGAAACAAAAGTCGAAAAATAAATAAGTAATAATTTTTTATCCAAGAGTACAAAAGGGCCATTTAAAGGCCAGATGACATAGTTGATGCGTCAATAAATTTATGGCTGTTACTTTATTTTTTATTCTGTGTAATGGAAAAAAGAACTTTGTAAGACAATTAACCTAACAAGAAAGTCTGATAATTATCAGTTTTCGTCCATCTTAATGTTCTTTTCCCCCCACACATTTACGGAGGAAAAAAGCATGCTGACGCCATTGGACAGATATAGATAGCTCTTACCTTGTAGGACTATCTATGCCTAACAGTCGTAACAGGTGTAAAGTAAATGCATATCTAAATACGGAAAATTTCAAAATAAATCAATTATAAGAGGTTGCTTATGTAACAAAGGAATATCTTATATATTCGCGTATTTTATTTATTTATTTAATCAACCGACTTCAAACAAAGGAGGTTATACTATATAATTCGTGTGTATTGTATATATCTACCCTATATATACAGGGTGTAACTGAATTGAAGGTCAGAAATGTAAGGTTTGATAATATATGTCAAGACAAGCAAATTTTGTAAATGAAATCAGGGTCTTAATCCACTTATTAAATCAGTAATACAGGGTGCCTCGCACTGAGCCCAATCCATATTTTCGTTCATAACTAACAATAATGAAAATATTTTAGCGATATCTTCAACATAGTTCCTTTGCTTGCTATGAAAGATGGTAAAAACACATAAAATAATAGAAACGGCAATCCAAGTAACACTGACCGCTTCGAAACTCAGAAGGTAACTGACAATGCATACGATATGCCCGATCGAATTTTAGTGAATTTCCAACAATTTCCTTGATGTCACGTTGTTTCACAGGAGACAAAGTTTTTAGATACACTAATGTATGCCCATTCATAATTTTTGAACGGATGCTCTGATATTGATTATTATTATTATTTGTAGGTAGTTCCGTATATATTTCACCAAGATCTAAAAATAATATAATTTGTCTGCCCGCCTGATTTCTTGTCTATAGACATTGTAGGTTAACTTTTATAAAACATAGCCAATCTCCAAGAAATTTGATTATGTTCTTAAGGTATATGTGAAGAGGAATTATCTTCACATATTACACTTCTAATTAATTTACGCCTTAGCCCCCCCCCCCCCCCCCCACCTAAAATAACTTTTTTCAAAATTTCCATCCTAAATATATTTTTATTTTTCTACACTGTAAATGTATCTAGTCCAGCCTTTTGTTTCATTTTATTATAACTCCTTTTCAATTCATTTGTAATTCTTTCGCTTTGCGTTCTCTTATAAAAAAAAAAAGAAGAAAAGAAATTATTTTGTTCGTCTAGCAACTGTGGATTTATCTCTATCCCACGCTCAGTCAAATTTACCAGATGCCCTCTGCTACCCTTTCTCTTTTTACATTTTTGGTTCCTCTATCTTCCGAAATTGTATTATCATTGTAACGAACATGTCTATTTTTAATTTTTAGTAACACTCCTTTATACAACCCTATGTGAACCAGGCTCTTGTGGTTTGCGAGGCTACTATATTCATTCCTCACTGTTGGCATCTAAAAATTCATATTTGTTCGTCATCAATCTCCCATTGACTTAACATTTAACGGAAAATAACACCTGCGTTTCTATCACATTCCTCTCGCCAAATGTACGTTAATCTGGCTACTTGGCTTTATGTAACTCTGTCATCACTGCTCGGTATCTACCGAAGAAATTATTCTAATTAATAATCATCCTCTCTCGAACCTTGTGATTGATAACAACATGTAAAAGCTGTATTAAGTGTACGTTTGGAGTCCCGGGCACCATTGCCTTCGGCAGCTGTACCTATTCGACGATGTACCTGTGCTTTATCTGAACCTGGATTAAACCTGCATATATATATGCAATTTTCGATTCTTTCTTCAAAATGTCTCTCTTGTGTCTTCTTTTATTTTTTTTAATAACTTACGATCACGACGCACGAAAATCACCGACGCACGAAACTCCAGTACACAGATTGGTTCCTTGACCATAGCACTTGTACAATAACATTTGCAGCACTTGTACAATAACATTTACAGCACGGTACCCGGGAATCAACGAATAGTAAATAACGAAAAAACTATTATTTAAAATAATATCCTCGATTTTTTTTAGTATGTTTCGGAAATCGTTGTAGACATAAGGAGAGATTTGTTTCCGGGTTTTCGCAAACAGTGTGGACATAACAAAACTGGAAATGACGATAAAATTTTGGAACTGGAATCCCCATGTTTTTCTCGTATGAAAGATCATCTCCAATATTTCAAATGGAAGAATTATATGGAATATAATTTTCTCCGAGTCTCGGATAATTATTAAAGAAGCAGCTGAACCGCAGTACTTTTTTTTCCCTTACATAATAAAGTTAGCTGTTCAAGAGAATTGATAGACGAAAACTGCTTCATCGCTTCTTTTTCCCGGCGATATGTATGAACGCTGTGCAGATCTGATATCTAATTTTCAAGTTATTAATTGTTTTCTTCATCTATAAAACAGCTGTTTTGAATAGCCGCGGTTTGTTTTTCGCATTCTATTATTCACGGATTTATGTATGAAATGGAAAGTTTCTTTTCTAAAACTCCAAGACTGGATCTTTTTCTCCTCATGACTTGTAGAACTGCTGATGTGTACAATAATTCATTGCGGAACTCAATTACCGAAAGCACAACTGAATACAGTTTCTACCGGTGATAATTAATAGTGCGACCCTGACGTCAAGCATATTTCACTAAACCAACGCATCCGTACTTTTAAACACTTATAAACCCGCGATTCTTCTTTTTTTTTTTCTCTTTGCCTTCGAGATTATACTACGAAATATGGAAAGAGTAACTGATGAGACAGACAAGAAAAAAAAATGCATATTGATTGCGCTGTGGTTTATTTCAGTTCTTGAACTTCATATAAGCTCAGTCATAGACTTATAATTCATTATATGCTGTGGATAAAGAATTTGACTGATAAACAGTGCATAGAGCATGAACTTTCCAGTAACCCATCTTCATTATTATAGCAAAGATTCTCATATTTTCTGGACATTTTCAATGCACATTTTATGCGCGAAGTAATTTTTTTTAGTTTATGAATATTTCTTACAAAACTAAGGATTATTGCAAAATATTTCACCGTTAATTAGCTTACATCAATATATTTATATATATATAAAAAAAAATTGCTTCTTATACTTGTGCTAAATGGGTTTACTGATGTTAATATTTCAGGTGGTAAGTCATATTTTTATATTATTCTGCGTGATAATATTTTTGGTCAGGTAAAGTAATGAAAAATATATAACATGGTGCTTTTATAGTATAAAAATTCAATATATTTAATTACTGCTCAAACTGACTTAATAAAGATTTGGCATGTATGCACTAGTTGGATGTGTTTCAAAATAATCATGTTTTTTTTTAAATAATATTTTAACCATCTAATAATAGAGATAAAAGGCATAATATTCATTCATAGATATATTTCTTTATAGATAGTTAACTTTTTGTTTAAGCTGTGTATTTTTTTTTCTAGAATCCTTTATTTTGAGTGCCAGTTTGCTATACAGTATTTCAATATTTTTAAATATATGCTGCCGCTCATGCAAAATTTATTGAAAGAATATTTTTAATAAGATTTTGAATTTTCCTCGTTAAAAGAAAATGCATAATATGCAAATTTGATAGCTTTCACACTTGTGTACATTTATGTGCACTAAATGTACTTATGTTGAGTTTGAATTTTCCTTGTGGTCCTACTCGGCTGGTCCAAGTATCTTCCCCATCAAGGGAAATACTAACGTGACAATCCTGCTGTGAATTTTATCTTTTATGAGTTATTTGCATATATACACATTCTTTTTCTCACATAAAAATAAAATTAAAAAAAAAAAAAACTAAATCTTCTAATTTTTTCCCCTTTATATTTTTCTTCTCACACAAATATTTACAATAATTGTAATAATAATTGTCACATTAATTTTATTTTAATTTAAATATTAAATTTATTAATTAATGGCAGTTAAGTACTTTATAGATCTATGCCCGCATCTCATGACTTGTTACACTTACAGATTTTGACAAGGATAGAATCTAATTACACTAGGATTGACTTTGCATTTAACATGCATACAATGTATATAATTTTTTTAATTCTCCATTCATTTTTATATTGTGTACTTGCATTTATATCTGATTTTTTTGTTTGTTATTGTATTTGGTATTATATGCTATACTATATCAGTGTTTTTATTTTATTCGAATAAGCATAATACATTTATGAGATAATTGCATCATCAAAATAAATTAATTGTCTTTAACAATAATACAAGTATAATAACCGTGTGTTTATATACTGGATCAGTCAACGGATAAATTTTATGTTGCAGTACGGTACATGTTGCCATATATATATATATATATACATTTTTATTTATAACGAATTGTCTTTTCTTTTTAATATATCCTTTGGACGCATAGTTACAGTGATTCAAAATTTAGTGTTGACATTAGGGGTGCTCGCACAAAATAAACAGGTAATAAGTAATGGCAATGTACTTTCATACAAACATATTACACACTTACAGTTTCGTAATAGGAATTCCATATTCGTAGGATACTATCTAATTTCTTATTATAAATTTATATTGTGTTGCAGTGATATTTACTTGCATATTTTTTTCATGGATCCAGAAAAGAGTGTAAGATCTTGTCATTTTTTATTGATTTGAATTTTTAGCGCTAATTTTCCATCAATTCATTCGGATCAATCTTTGATGATAAACTTGGTGTCACTTCTTCACAATACACTTTTAGTTTTTAATTCATTGATTCCTTTTTTGTTGTTAAATTTAAATATAATTATAATATTGCGGTTATATTTTGGTAAGAAAACCTAATTATTACACGATCTAGACATGATACAGTCTGTTTATTACAAAATATATACACTTTATTTTTTCAAAATTGCTTTTTTAAACTTTATTTGATAAATAGATAACACTTGATATGATACATTTCTTTGTATTATTCATCGAAGTTTTGATCTACACACATGAATAAAGATAACTTTGCGTAAATTAACAAGTTCTTTACACTTTAAGGTCACTTTTATCATGTTAAAATAATTTGCAGTACTTTTGTGTCAGATATTTCTGGCCATGTATAAAATTACTTTTTTAAAGTTTTTTTTCCCCCAGTGCTGGTTCATGTTTTAATAAATATATAAGGTTTTGTGTACAACAAATTTTGCACATCTATACTTATATTAAAGATGACCTTTCCTTCTCAATTTCTTTACACATATTTATTTATTTATGCCATATTTATTGTCATATTTCAAAGAAGTGAAAAATTTCAGGTTTGTATATGTAAGAGTTAATACATAATTGCCATTTTTGATTGTTTATTAATGTTTTGAGCATTAATCCTCATATATGTTTTTTTTTTCTGTTTCAAAAAAAAGATAGAATATATATATTTTTTATAAAATGTGTTTTTCATAATTAGACACAACCGTGTTAAAATTTTTTTTTTTAATGAATCATTTAAGTAATATTTTTCTTCGTTATAAACATATGGCACTGCTTACCGATATAGCAACTAATTAATTAAAGACATTCTTATTTTTTTTATTTATACATGCCATATTTTCTTTTACACTTAGATAAAATTTATTTGTATGATGGCAAGTATATTTTTGTGTAATTTTTATTAAGTTGATATAATTTAATCAATGTGTATTATTTTAGTAGCATTATTTAGGAACTTTTTTTAAACAGCTTAAAGAGCCTTTGAGATCTATTGCAATCTTGCAATTATTTGAAAATGCTTTTCTATATTCAATAACCAATTTTATAATCTACAACGGTTCCTTCTTTTTTAATTACACATGTCAATTACACAACTAGTCAAAGTTACCAATCCTTATACACTACCAGTTTGTACCAATCCTTGTTATGCTCTTTACCATTCATTGTTTTTTTTTTTTTGTTGTTCTGTTCCTTTTTATATCTTCCGACATCAGTATACGACATCATATATCAATTCCACTTTGATAAACACTTTAGTCAATATTATATAAATAGACATATAATTAAAAAAAAAAAAAAAACATACTTTTCATTAAATAATACTTGTTTGCTGATACAAAATAAAGGGTGCATTACTGAATCAGGCCTTAATGTTAATTATATTATATTTAATATTACGATTCTTAGAAATCAACTCAGATTTCTGTACAATGCACTCATTTCAGGAAACTTTCATGATTAACGCATCAAGTATTTCTTCCTGTAAATTTACACATACTTCTATAATCTATACTTTATGCATTCCGTTTTCTCACTTAGTTTTTTTTTACTAATCAATGTTTCAAGTATTACTAATCAAGGATATATAAATATATAATACCAGTCAAAGTATTTGCTCCACCATTCAATGTACAACTGTGCTTGTCACATTCTTTTTTTTTAATTAACACCTGTTTCTTTGACATTACATACCTTACTTGTAGGTTCTATCTATACTATTTGTAATATTCAACATAATTCATTAACACAATCTCTGCACATGTATCATCACATCATGTTTTCCATGTAACTTTATATTAGGTACTAGTTATACCATATATTTATTGGAGGAGTTCATAGAATTCGCTATATGCACCATTTATGGTAAACAACACTGTACTTAGTTACCTACTGCAATCGCAACAAGTTTGGTAATGTTAGTTATCATGGTAACATACTTTTTCTTTTCTTTCATTATTCATTTTATCGCTTACTTTACTTCTACATTTTCTGTCATATTTACATAATCACATATTCTTTTTAATAAAAATAAGTTAAATAACCATTTTTTTCTTGCTAAATTTTGTCTACAGTTGAAAAATGTGCACTACTGAATCATGCCAGTATGGCAATATTATTATTTTTATAATAAGATTTTATAGGAAATTTTTCCTCTTGTAGTGCACGTTGCTTTCATGAAATTATTGAAATAGAGGCATCAATTTTTCATTCTGTGGACATACACAGCATTTTACACATTTACTTTTCTTACATGTATAACACAACATTTCATCAGTCACATTTTTATATATCTTTTAAGAATTTTTGTCACTGGTTCTCTTTTTTTAAATTATTATTCCTGACATATTAAATAGTAAAATACTTTAGTACATGCAATTGATAACTTTTCACTGTACATGTTCTAATTTAAATTCTCCTTTTCTCCATTTATTTTCTTCCATAGAGTATGTGTCACACCTCATTTTCATCACTTGTTTTGCCTACTGAAATGCTCGTAAATTAACCTTCTTTATTCGTTCAATATATGTAATTTTTAAAGACATGCCTTTTTTTTCGCATTTCTTTTCATACACTACACTTGTTTGTGAAAGTATTTATTCACGGTTGTTATGTAATTGCAACCTTTGGTATTTATACCAGTCATTTCTTCTGTCGAAGTTATATTAATGGTTGCTTTCAGACTGTACATACTTTCTCAAATACCTCTTTTCATTTATACAATGCAAATGTTCCACACAGTTGTCTCTAATTTTTTTTCTCAATCTATACTTTCACATTTTGTAAATGTAGGTACAAAATTAAATATACAATGTTTATATATTCTATTTTTCTCACACTTCATCTTGCACTAATTCCCTAACACACTCTCCGTCACATTTGTTTCGTACATGATGTCACACTTTTTAATTCACATCTAAATTGCCTTTCATATTTAGTACAACACATGCTATTTTTTTTATTTTAAATTTTAAATTAGTTCACATAATTTTTTCTTATTCTTTTAAATACAATGTAATGTAACCATTACATTTTTACCTTACCACCCCGGCACAACAACGTATGAAGTTGTTTTCATGTGTCATGTTTCATAACATGTTGTGGACGGTAAGTTGTGGTGATCACTCACCCTACATAGAAACTATATCCCACGTTACACATTTTTTTACAGTCCTTAAACTTTGTCAATATTTGCAAGATATGCGATTTTACATTTTTATATAAAATTATGCCAGTTTTTCTAAATATGCTACTTCACCAAATTCTCCTTTATATTATTCTCATAATCAAGTATGCTATATATTTATTTACATTTAGCTTTATTTTTTTATATATATGTACAGCAATTTAGTCTGCTGATACAAAAATATTTCTCATATTCAAGGCCTTCAAATAATTGAATATAGTTTGATATATGGCCAAATGACATTTACTTTATACATTATATTTTTTTGTCATGTCTCAAAAGCATAAGTTTATGTTGGAAATACCCAACAATTGTAGCAATAAAAGTAATTGCTATTGCTTGAATTTGCATTTCAAGTTAATGATTAATTTTAGTTTCTGGTTTAAATAATGATATATGTGTGCACACTCCTAAAAAAACTAAAGAAAAAAAATCCAGAAACATACTGATTATTATTTTGAGCTCATATTTATGTATACTTTTCAAATCTTCAAGCATAAGAGGTCGACCCAACTTGTCTTTATTTTATCATGCCTATACGCATGTATATATTACTTGAGACATGACGTTTTTGTTTTTGTATCAACATTTATTTTGTGAATTATTATCATTGCAATTATGTTTACCAGGGTTCTATCACAAGTGTTTTGTTGATGATTTTATATATGTGTATTGCTATGTTAGTGAAGAGGCGCAGGTAAGTTTTCCGGTGCTCATGCCCTGCGTAATATAACAAAAAAAAATTCTTTCTTCGGTTGTTGGGGAGAAATATGTGAAGAGGAATTATCTTCACATATTACACTTCTAATTAATTTACGCCTTAGCCCCCCCCCCCACCTAAAATAACTTTTTTCAAAATTTCCATCCTAAATATATTTTTATTTTTCTACACTGTAAATGTATCTAGTCCCAGCCTTTTGTTTCATTTTATTATAACTCCTTTTCAATTCATTTGTAATTCTTTCGCTTTGCGTTCTCTTATAAAAAAAAAAAAAGAAGAAAAGAAATTATTTTGTTCGCCTAGCAACTGTGGATTTATCTCTATCCCACGCTTAGTCAAATTTACCAGATGCCCTCTGCTACCCTTTCTCTTTTTACATTTTTGGTTCCTCTATCTTCCGAAATTGTATTATCATTGTAACGAACATGTCTATTTTTAATTTTTAGTAACACTCCTTAATACAACCCTATGTGAACCAGACTCTTGTGGTTTGCGAGGCTACTATATTCATTCCTCACTGTTGGCATCTAAAAATTCATATTTGTTCGTCATCAATCTCCCATTGACTTAACATTTAACGGAAAATAACACCTGCGTTTCTATCACATTCCTCTCGCCAAATGTACGTTAATCTGGCTACTTGGCTTTATGTAACTCTGTCATCACTGCTCGGTATCTACCGAAGAAATTATTCTAATTAATAATCATCCTCTCTCGAACCTTGTGATTGATAACAACATGTAAAAGCTGTATTAAGTGTACGTTTGGAGTCCCGGGCACCATTGCCTTCGGCAGCTGCACCTATTCGACGATGTACCTGTGCTTTATCTGAACCTGGATTAAACCTGCATATATATATGCAATTTTCGATTCTTTCTTCAAAATGTCTCTGCTGTGTCTTCTTTTATTTTTTTTAATAACTTACGATCACGACGCACGAAAATCACCGACGCACGAAACTCCAGTACAGTATACATACAGTATTACTTTATGTTTCAAATTTAACCGTCGTATTGTGTATAGTTTTTTTTTCTTTTTCTTTTTTCTTTACAGAGAGACACCAAACACTTATAAAATCGTCTCAAACCTGAGCGATATTGGCAACAGTAAGGTTCAACCCTATTTCTACCTGAGCCACATGATAACTCTTCAGATTTTCGTTTATGTTTATTTTATTTGTAATTTATAAGCTGATAACTATAAAAATAAGTTTTCAATTAAAAATGATTCGTTATTATTTTGATTAGAAAACTACAAATAAAATAAACATCAATCGAGATCTTTTAAAACATTTGGCACCGGTAGAAGTAAGTGTTAAAGTTAATATGGATAACAATAAAGGGTTGTCATAAAAAGTATGTGCTGTGCCAAACTAACCCCGCTAAAATACATTCTACTGTGGCATATAAAGTAAATAAAAACGAGAAAGAAAAATCATATAATAAGTATAGATTAAATAAGATTAATAGTCAAGTATAGATTATGAAACACTTTCCAACGCATCCAGAATACGTTAAAACATACTCTCTGTTTAATAAGGTAAATAAGATACCTAAGTAAACGCTTTAGAAAATGTATAACACATACACATCTTTTAAATGCTAAAAGGTGTAAATTAACAACATAATATACAGTAAAATAACTTTTATTAGATTGTTGACGTGTTTCGGCTCCCTCTGAGCCATTTTCAAAAACAAATGAGACTATTCTATAATTGCACAGTCTTTGAAGTTATTATTTGAAATGCTATCATTTAATTTTCATGTACTTTTTAAAAATTACGCACGTTATCTTTTATTTTTACTTGGTTGTAAAAATAAAAGATAACGTGCGTAATCTCTATAATAAAACCATAAGTCATGTGACTGTCATCAACAGTTCCGGAATGTCCGTTTCACTTTTTCATATGCCAGGCGGCCATTTTTATTAAAAATTATTTTTCGAATAAAACTTCATAAATGTGACATTTCTAGAAAGATGGTTCAAAATAAATTAATATTTGAGAGATGACTTACGTTCAATTATGTATATATTCTCCAATAACTTCAGTTGAAATTAGCTTCGCAGTTCAAATTCTCTATCCATGAAAGTAAACAAAAAAAAAAAAAAAAAAAAAAAAAAGATTCATTCGTCGTGAAGGTTTAAAATATTAAACCATTAAACCACGGAGATAATCGTTCGTAAAGTTAGTTTTCCATGAAAGATTTTTTGGAGCGCTGCCTGGTGTCAAAAAAATAATTCGTACCAGTGACACAATCAAAGTTTACCATAATTATGTGCTATACAACTCAACTTCATTCTTTATCTTTTCTTGATGTAAGCTGAATGTAAACAAATACAACTCATGTAATGATATTTAATGAATCAAATTTCGAAACAAATTGTCAGTTAATTTGGTATTTATGTATTATACGTGAAAGGAAGAGAGACCACCGAAAATGATTGTTAATCACCAATCATATTTACCATTATTAATGACCAATCGCTTTCAAAACAGTAATTTAATATACATTTACAAAATACATAACATCATTAAGTACTTTTGTGTTATTTGGGCGCAAATCTCGCCAATAGAATTTTTAAAATCGCCAATACCAGCTTTTATTTTTCGCGTGTGCAAATTAGAAACGATACTTTTATTTTGAAATCAAATGTTCTGATGGAACAGCTGTCGTAGACGCACCGGGGCACTATATTGACTATAGAGTTGCAATATAGAGAGAAAAAACGGGTTGCTGTAATTAGAATTATAGGCGGTAATGTTGGTGTGACATATTTACGTGATTATCAAAACTGGCTTCCAAAAGTTCAATGTTTCACCAAACCATACTCGAAAATTACGTGTTATAATATGCACTCCGATTATGTCACATTATTCAAGACGTTTTAAATGAGAATAATGATAGATTTTCTTCTTGATTCTCCCGTAATCAAGTCTACAGCCAAAGTTAGCGAGAAACAAACAAACAAACAAAAAAATATTGGCAACAATATGGTTCAGTGTAAATGGTGGATATCATTAAAGACTTTCACAAAATAGACTTCATTGCACCAAATCGTATTAACTAAAATACGCCATTTGGCAATGGATCCAATTACGGAAAACTACTTAATAAGTTTAAGAATCTCCTCATTAGCAAGCATATTGCAACTGATAAGCAAACGGATATGAAGCATAAATGCTTAAGTTGGTTAAGCGGTTTTTGTCAAGAAAGATGAAATACATAACAACAAAAAATATGCGAAATGCTATACCATGATCGAAAAAGTTTTTGATTTGTCTATTAGAATCTTCCGGTTTGGCGAAGGATTACGGAAAAAAAATAAATTATGAATAAAAGTAACGTGTTACAGTGCTTAACATACATTTAAGGGAGACCAAACTGGTCGCCAGTGGCGGCTAGTTTAATTATAATTTATTATATATTTTTTAACGTATAGCACATCTACCCTATGTATATAAAATCCTAATGAAACGAATTTGTGAAACGATTTTATGAAACGAATTTATGAAACGACTGATTAAACGACTGATTATGTGTCAAGGCTATTTTTAATAAAATATTAAACGCTTGATGGTGAAATTAATACCAATTGTTCATAAAAATCCACGGATGTCAAAACTGGTAATAGAATTTTGAAATTGGAATTAGTTTTCGAGATATTAATTTTTTTCTAATTTTAATGACATTTCTGTAATGATGGCAACTAATTACTCAGTTTTTCTTGTGACAAAAAAGGGAAAAAAATTGAAAAGGATCCCGATAGGGATTATTGATTTCTTTTTATTCGCCATTTTCAAATTGAAATTGAATTTATCTTTTATTTCAATCGATAATGAAGACAAGATTGTTATTAAATTATGTTTTTCAGGAAAATTTGAAAAAAAAATCACATTTCTATCGTCAGGATTCAATCGTCTGTCAGCATTTAATTTAATTTATATACTGAAAATATTTTGAATAAATTCGTCCAAATGACGTCATTTAGGTAAACGCAAAAGAAAGGGAGGAAAAGGAATTAATAGTAATTATTATTTATTGATATCATTTTGTTATTTTTTTGTAAAATTTAACTAAACGAATTTATAAAATCATTAATTCGGATATTTGAAACTAATATATAAAATAATAATTGCCCAACTGAACGGAAGAATAAAATATCCTGCTTGGTTTTCTATCCTGCTTGGTTTTTTCCGCCAAGCTTTTTAAAAAAGCGTCAAGACCCTCATAATAGAAAAGCACCAAAAGTTCATTGGGTTTATTTTCATAACTTTTGGCAACAAATCTATGTATATTAACGGATCTATCCCTTTTTGAAGCTCGAATTACGCCAAACCTAAAAGCAAAGGATCCTATAATGGAAAAGTACCCGATTTTCTTATGGACAATATATTCAAGTGACAGAACATGGTGTAAAATTACCGCGGATAGCAAATTTGTTTAAATATCTCATTAATTGATGCCGAATAAATGCAGGCATGCATGCACAAAATATTTAATTAATTTTGTATGATAAATAATTATTAGAAAATTCGTATATACATATTAATTAAAAAAAATAATTTACATATTTAAAATAACATGAAAATATGCATGATGGTGCACTAAAATAGAGAGAAAATTAAAACCTGTTACTGAAAATTTCTATAACATAGTACTTTTCAATACCGTGGTTCTTAATGTTATTCACAAGCAGATGGAATTTTTCTCATCCTTAAACGCAAAGGAAGAATAGAATAGAGATTGTTGTTATAAAAGTCCGAGAGGTAGTCACAATTTAAACCTAACCATTTTATACAAGCTGGTTTTCAAGTAGTAATTGATTTTACTTATCAAAATCCCGAAAACAGTCGTCAGTTGTCGCAACAGCTGTGTATGAGGCCATGATAATCGAAAAATGTCCCATTAAAATGTTAAAAGCATGGCAACCCAATTACAGATTTACCAATATTTTTAAAATAAAGCACGCTGTCATGTTTTTAGAGGCCTCGAAGTCTGAGCGGGGGTTGGCGAGCGTAGCTCGCAGGGGGTAGGCCCCCTAGTATAATATAACAATATAATAAATTATAGCACATTTTAAAACTAGATTTCAACAATTACCACCCGTTGCCGGAAAAGTACTCCGATTCTTTTGTGCAGCCCTGTATTTGATCTATAGATTTGTATATATTCTATTAGTGTGCTAAAATTTAGTTTAGTAAGAAAACGCATAATAAATTGAAAATTCCACCTTCAGTAATTTCTACTAATAGACGGAAACATACTTGAATTCTTTTGTACAACCCTATATATTATCTACAGATTTTTGTACACGCCACATGTTAAGCAAAAATTTAATTTAGACTGAAAACACGCTGAAAGCAACTGAAATCACATTTCCAGAAATTATCATTCATATCATCCATGACCCTGTATCCAGTTCTTTGTGGGGCCCTGCATATCCTTTTATTTATATTCTACAAATATCTCGTAGTATACTAAATATAATTCGGCTTGAAAAATGCATAGCTCAATTAAAAATCACGTTTAAGAAATTCACGCTCCTACTTAGTAATGTATGCGAGTTCTTTTGTGTAGCCCTTTATATGATCTATATCTACAAGCATTTATACACACCACGTAGTATGAAAAAATTTAGTTAAACTTGAAAACGCATACCATAATTGAAAACGTACTTCCAGAAAATATCGCTAATAGACAATACTTCGGCTAAGTACACTGTATTCGGAAAGATTTTTTGTGTGTCCCTGTAAATGAACGATAAATGCTATGCACATCATTTTCTACACTCTACAGCAAGTATCTTGTAATAAACCCCCCTAATTTACGTTAATTTCATTTATTTGAAATAGTCTAAAAGGATTAAAGTACGCTGCAAATTGTTTTTCCCCGTAGACTATTATGTAACGGAATTCTTTTGTGTGGCCCTGTAAATGAATAACAAATGCTTTGAATCTCATATTCTACCGAATGCATATTTTATTGCACTTCATAAATGCATATCAATTTCCTTATGTTTGAAATGTTGTAACATTATTAAAATTCACTTAAAATGATTTTATTCCACGGACCGTATAATGTAACCGAATACTTTTGACTATCCCTGTAAGCGAACGCATCTCATTTGTCACGTTTAACGTACAATTTACAGCTTGTTTAACATTGTATATCTTGAACGAATCACAGTAACTTATATAGGTTAATTTGAAGGCCTGGAATCATATTCTGGTATCAAAATTAGATGTTCGGTTTGAAAATTTCAGAGTGTATTACAATTTCAATATGGAGATGGTCACATATGGAGACGGGCTTAACACCTGATTTTTCGTTCGTGTTTTTTAGGTAGCTTTCAATACAAAAAAGTCCTTCCGGCCTGTACCGGGAGGAAAAGGTAGCTTTCCTGTATCTTCGTTTAAAAATTTTAGCTAATGTTACACGAAAACAGCAAGTTAAAATGCAAAGAAAACGTTTACAAAAGATTCGTTAATACTGAATTTGAATAAGAAATTCGCCAAATTATTGAGCAATAGCCAAATTGGCTTCATTTATAAAGACTTATTTTGGTCGCCAAATTTGGCAATATTTCGCAAAATGTCGCCAAGTTTGGCGAGAATTTGGCGCTAACGGATATGAATATATAGTTTTACGCGTATGATTGGAAAAATTGTTACAACAATGAAAATTTTTGTAATGTGCTGTCTTGTTTCAAAATGTCAGCCACCCTAGAATTTCAAACTGTTCTATCTCAGCCATTTTTTAATATAGAGGTAAACCAAAAAATGCTCTGGAATCCTCGTATCAAGGCCTAACACTTAATTAAAAAATAAATTTGAATTTTTAACTTTTTTGTATATTTATTTTAGTTTTAAATTTTTAAATGGCCGCCATCTTGAAACAAAATGGCGGACCAAGCTGGCCAACGAACTCGGTCGAGACATTTGTGAGCTTAATACACACAATTAGTTTCATCAAAATTGATTTATAAATACGAGCGTTATCGTATGACATAGGTCAGATATATATATATATATATATATATATATATATATGGATATATATATATATATATATATATATATATATATATGGATATATATATATATATATATATATATATATATATATATATATATATATATATATATATATATAAATCAACATTTGAACGGAGGGTGGTTTTGGGGTCTGGGGGTCATGATCGGTGAAAATATATCGAAATTTTCCGGAACTGCTTTGCTCCGAACGGCTGCAATAGGTAGCTTTATACTTTTTTGTATTGAAAGCTACCTAAAAGTATAAAGCTACCTATTGCAGCCGTTCGGAGGAAAGCAATTCCGGAAAATTTTGGTATATTTTCACCCATCATGACCCCCAGACCCCAAAACCACCCTCCGTTCAAATGTTGATTTATATATATGTATATCTATCTATCTATCTATATATATATACTAGATGGAACCCGTCAAAATTTGACGACAAACAACTTGATACTACCATAAAAATAAAATTTATAGTTGCTTTAACTTGACAAATTTCATAGTAGGGAGCATAATATAATTAAGCGGTCACAGACCTTTCCATCAATATATCACATGAAGGGTGTGTGCAAAATTTAGAAAGCACCCCTTGGGGGGGGCAAAGTGGGGAGATGGACACCGGAGATGCATAATATGATTAAGTGGTCACAGACCTTTCCAATGATATATAACATGAGGGTTGTGTGCAAAATTTAGAAAGTAAGGGGGTAGGGGGGGGGGAGCGGGGGCAAAGTGGGGAGATGGACATCGGAGATGCATAATATGATTAAGCAGTCACGGATCTTTCCAACAATATATGAGATGAGGGGTGTCAACAAAATTTAGAAAGTATCCCTTGGGAAGGGGGGGGGGCAAGTGGGGAGATGGACATCGGAGATGCATAATATGATTAAGTGGACACAGACCTTTCCAATGATATATAACATGAGGGTTGTGTACAAAATTTAAAAAGTACCCCTTGGGGGGGAGGGGGGAGCAAAGTGGGGAGATGGACATCAGAGATGCATAATATGATTAAGCAGTCACGGACCTTTCCAACAATATATGACATGAGGGGTGTCAACAAAATTTAGAAAGTATCTCTTGGGGGGGGGGCAAAGTGGGGAGGTGGACATCGGAGATGCATAATATGATTAAGTGGTCACAGACCTTTCCAATGATATATAACATGAGGGTTGTATGCAAAATTTAGAAAGTACCCTTTGGGGAGGAGGGGGGGCAAAGTGGGGAGATGGACATCTGAGATGCATATGATTAAGCAGTCACAGACCTTTCCAACAATATATGACATGAGGGGTGTCAACAAAATTTTGGGGGGGGGGTAGTGGCGGGATGGACCCCGGAGATACATATCATGAATAAGTGGTCAAAGACTTTTCCAGCGATATATCACATGAGGGGTGCGTGCAAAATTTAGAAAAGTGTCTCACTTGGGAGGGGGGGGGGGGAGTGGGGGGATGGACCCCAGAGATGCATAACATGAAAAAGAGGTCACAGGCGTTTCAACTTGCAACTTTTTTCTTGAAGGCATTTGACAATATTAAATTTTTTTTTACCTAAGACAATTTAACGATATTCTTAATATTTTTGCACAATTCGTCAAATGTTCATGGAAAAAATCATGAAATTCGCTAATCAATAGTTGTTAAATTATAAAATTCAACAATCGATAACGGAAAAATCACGAAATTCATCAAATGGTCTGCACACTGATGTGATGATCAAAAGGGTTTTGAAGTATAGGACAAAATTAGCTTTTGCCAAACAGCGAGTAATACTGAAAATTTGGCAATGGACTTTATTGCCACCACTGGTCAAACATAATAGTCACACTCACCAATTACGATGATTGAATGGAAAAAGATTCTTTTTCTCTGCTGTCGCTCGACAAATTTCGAAACCATTTGGCGAATTTCACGATTTTTTCCCCAAAATTGACGGATTGTGATTTTTTTTCTCGAAGCCATTCGACGATATTTGAAAACTTTTCCCCCCGAAACCAGTTGATGAATTTTGTGATTTTTCCACTGTCGATTAATGAATTTTGCAATTTTTCCGCTATCAATTGACAAATTTAGCAATTTATCGACTATCGATTAACGAATTTCACGATTTTTTCCATGAACGAACAAATTGCGCACTTTCTTCCCGCTAATGTTTGACACATTTCGCCCTTTACAATTCAGCCAATGAGTTGAACGTTGTTTCTTTCCAGAAATGTCAGGAATGAAACAATTATTCTTTAGGATGAATTCCCTTCGTTCGATGCCCCATGTGTGCGATGCAGCAACGGACGTCACAGACTTTTTAGGGCACCTGCAGACTAAAAACATCTAACCAATCTTCGCGGGTGAAAAAATCCCAGATTTCGTCAAATGATTGAGGGAAAAACACTAAATTCATCAAAGGATCATGGGAAAACATGACTTTTGTTAAAAGACCACAGAAAAAACGTGAATTATGCAAAAGGATCGCGAAAGATAAGCAAATTTGTTCAAAGAATCGCTAAAAAGGAAATTTCACCAAAAAATCACGCTTTTTTACTAAATTTAGTCTAAAAATTGCAGAATAAAATGAATTTTATCAAAGAATCGCTGGAAAATGCGAATTTCGTTAAGGATCGCGAGAAAAATGCGAAATTCTTCAAAGGATCACTGAAAAAACATGAATTTCGTCAAAGAATTTCTGAAAAAACATGAATCTCGCCCAATAACAGAAAAATCATGGTTCATAATCATTATATCATACATTATCAAAAAAGGAAATTTCACCAAAAAATCACGCTTTTTTACTAAATTTCGTCTAAAAATTGCGGAATAAAATGTATTTTATAAAAGAATCGCTGGGAAACGCGAATTTCATAATCGATCGTTAGAAAAATGCGAATTTCTTCAAAGGATTGCTGAAAAAATGCCAATTTCGTCAAAGGATTGCTGAAAAAACATGAATCTCCTCAAAAGGAAGCAGAGAAAGTGCAAATATCGTCAAAGGATCACAGAAAAACGCAAATTTCGTCAAAGGATAGCAGAAAAAAACGTGTATTTCGTCAAAGGATTGCAGTTAAAACATGAATTTTGTCAAATGATTGCTGAAAAAACACAAATTACGTCATAGGATCGCTGAAAAAATCATTAATTTCATCCATCGGCACATAAATATCATGAATTTCGTCTATCAGGGGCATAAAAATCCTTAATTTCGTCGGTCGGGTAGAGAATTTTTTTTTCATCAATCGGGCGTGTAAAAATCATGAGTTTCATTTATCGGTCACCTAAAATACACAAAATTCTTGATACGGGCACATAAGAATCAAGAAATCAGTTATCAGGCACGTACAAATCATTAATTTCCTCTATCGGCACATAAAAATCACGAATTTTGTCTATCGGGTGCATAAAAATACTTAATTTCATAATCTTTTACCAAATTTCGTCTAAAAATTGCAGAATAAAATGTATTTTATAAAAGAATCACTGGGAAACGCGAATTTCATAAACGATCATGAGAAAAATGCGAATTTCTTCAAAGGATCGCTGAAAAAACACGAATTTCTTCAAAGGATCGCTGAAAAAACATGAATCTCGTCAATAAGCAGCAGGGAAAGTGCGAAGATCGTCAAAGGATCACGAAAAAAGCAAATTTCATCAAAGGACCACAGAAAAACACAAATTTCGTCAAAAGATAGCAGAAAAAACGCGAATTTCGTCAAATGATTGCTGAAAAAATCATTAATTTCATCCATCGGCACATAAATATCATGAATTTTGTCTAACGGATGCAGAATTTTTTTTTTTTCATCAATCGGGCGTGTAAAAATCATGAGTTTCATTTATCGGTCACCTAAAATTCACAAAATTCTTCAAACGGGCGCATAAAAAGCAAGAAATTAGTTGATCAGGCACGTAAAAATTATTAATTTCCTCTATCAGCACATAAAAATCATGAATTTGGCAATCGGGTGCATAAAAATACTTAATTTCGTCAGTCGAGTGCAGAAAAAAAAAATCGTCAATCAAGTGTGTAAAAATCATGAGTTTCATTTATCAGGCATGTAAAAATCATGAAATTCTTAAATCGGGTGCATAAAGATCATGAATTTTGTAGGACGGGCACTAAAAATCACAAATTCATCAAGTGGGTGAGTGAAATCACGAATTAGTCAAGTGGGCACATAAAAATCACAAATTTCTTCAATTGAGTGCATAAAAATCGTAAATTTTGTCCCTCAGATGCAGAAAAATCATTAATTTCATCGATCGGGTAAGGAAAAATCCTGAATTTTGTCAAACAGATGCAGAAAAAACACAAAAGGAAAAAAGAAAATCAGAAAATCCTGTATTTGTCCAGTTTTTTTCATATTTTTAATCGCCAGTTTTCTAAGTTTTATCGCCGAGTGCTTATTTTCACCTTTAGGTGGCAATAAAGTCAATCGCCAATTTTCAGTATTGCTCGCTGATAGGCAAGTGCTATTTTTATCCAGACAAAATGGTTATCGTATCAATGGATGGAAAAGGAAAAGTGTGTAGTGTATATAAATGAATTCTGCATTGACTGTCACCTTGTATAATGACAATTGTGTACAATTTATCGCGTTTGATGGAGTTTTTAAGTTTCAAGTTTAGATTATTATATTATTAGGTAGTTTTTCATTTTATCTTTATTTTATTTTATTGAATCATTGAAGGTAAAACAGATATCTATTTCTGTGTTCATGATTGAGTTCTTTAGATATGTTTTGATTCTTCGTATATTGTTAGCAAAATTATTTAGTGCACATAATATAATTGTAAAGCATGCTTTATATACATTCTGGTGCATTTTATTAGTTGAAATTTGTTACATTTTTCGAAATGATTGTTGAATTTTGTCATCTTTTTTCCCGCAACCAATCAATAAATTTCATGATGTTTTATTGGTGATTGGTTGCGGGAAATGATTGTGAAATTCAACAATCATTCAAGAAAATGTAACAAAATTCTACTAACAACAGGAGCCTCTAAACAAACCAGTTCAAAATATGCATTCATATACATTAGATGCTGTACCATCTGTCCATTTACATATTAAAATGTGTACTAAATGATATAAAACATTTTAAAAACTGAAATTTTACACTTACATCTTAATTGTAAGTTTCATTGTTTACATGAGTGGATTTTAAGGAGTCTACTGCATATATATATACACATATACTAAAATTATCTATCTAAATCCATTTGAATCATTGAAAGTTTTGTTAAGATTTGATCGTATTTCAATCTCTAGAATGCTTTTCTATTACCCGACATAATACCAATAAATTGTCATACTAAAGTTCCAAAACCTTTAAAAAAATTGTCAACAAACCAAAAAATTCCATGCAAAACACATCCATACACACTATCATAACAAAATCATCAAAATGCACAGGTGGTAAAGCTGTTTAGAAGCTCCTGTTGTTAGTAGAATTTTGTTACATTTTCCCGAATGATTGTTGAATTTTGTGATCTTTTTCTCGCAACCAATAAATAAATTTCACGATGTTTTATTGTGATTAAACTATGAATTTTGTTATTTTTTTACATATAAACACAATTGCTGACTCAGCAAGTTTCTGGATTTGTCCATGTTAGTGAAACTTTTTTTTTTTTTCATGCAACTGCTGGTCAAATTTTTAATCAATTTTTACAGCCGAATGCAACTATTAAAACATCTGTAGTATTATATTCAAGGTAAATTTCAGCTTTATAAATCCTAATAAAAACTCGACCATTACTTTTTAGTTTAAGAAATTTAAAGTAGCAAAATATACATACGACATATCCAAAGAATTCAATCATGAACACAGAAATACATATGTGTTTCTATGTTCATGAGCTCAATATAACAAAATAAATAAAGATAAAATGAAAAAATACCTAATATTTATAGTAATCCAAACTTTGAAACATGCTGCTTACGATGACTCCCGACTAAAGATCTCTAGAGACAGGAAATGCCCTCACCTCATTGGCTGAAACAAATCTGTCTGTAGAGAGTAAAAGCCTCTAGCTGATTGGCGGAATGCTCGCGCATGCGTATAAAAGTCAAATTCGCATGAAAAACGAAATACCAGGTTAGCTTTAAATATATGGATATATCTGACCTATGTCATTCGATAACACTCGTATTTATAAACCAATCTGGATGAAACTAATTGTGTGTATTAAGCTCACCAATGTCTCGACCGAGTTCGTTGGCCAGCTTGGTCCGCCATCTTGAAACAAGATGGCGGCCACTTAAAGATTTAAAACTAAAATAAATTTATAAAAAAGTTAAAAATTCAAATTTTTTTTGCTTACGTGTTAAGCCTTGGTACAAGGATTCCGGAGCATTTTTTGTTTTACCTCTATCTTAAAAAATGGCTGAGATAGAGCAGTTTGAAATTCTAGGGTGGCTGACGTTTTGAACAAATTACAAGACAGCACATTGCAAAAAAACAACAATTAATTTATGAGTTTTAGTGAACGCGATTTCGCGCAAATTATTTTCTTTCATTGTTGTAATCATTTTCCCAATCACACGCATAAAACTATATATTCCTATCCGTAAGCGCCAAATCCTCGCCAAACTTGGCGACATTTAGCGAAATATCGCCAAATTTGGCGACCAAAATAAGTCTTCATAAATGAAGCCAACTTGGCTATATCTCAATAATTTGGCGAATATCTTATTCAAATTCAGTATTAACGAATCTTTTGTAGACGGTTTCTTTGCATTTTAGCTTGCTGTTTTCAGTAACATTAGCTAAAATTTTAAAACGATGCTATAGGAAAGCTACCTTTTCCTTCCGGTACAGGCCGGAAGGAGTTTTTTTAGGGTTCGTTCATCTCACGAAACCCCATTCGTCTCTCTTCTCTGTCTGTCCGTTACAGAGTCCGTTCTCAGAAACTGTATAAGTTAGAGACCTTGAAATTTTGTGTACTTACTGCTGAATACCTACTGTCACGCTGAAAATCATAAAATTTTGAAAAAGTCGTATTATTTTAATTAAATGAATTAATTTAATGACATGTCCCGCCGTGGTGCGGACGGTTAAGCTTGGTTCCCGTAAGATCACCGAAAGCGAAGCAGCATCGAACAAGGTCAATGTTTGGGAGGGTGACAACCTCTCTGGACTGCCGCTGCTGTGGGACCGTGTACGTTAATGGGAGCTGGTGCACGTAAAATCTGTTCGTGGCTCCAATGTCCTCCAAGTTTAGTATAAGCGTTACCTCTAGGGGTGCCAATCCAGGTGCAGGTCTCTCATCTGGAATTGGTTCAAAATTAGGAGACCAGCTCTTGAAGTCCAACCAATCTTGAGGCTCTGGCACCCCTTCATTCAGAGACGTGCCTTGGCACTTTCTCTGACACGCCAACAACAACAATTTAATGACATCCCACCATTAGGTCTATGGATAGAACTGAACGTTGTCACTAACTTACCGGCATAAATCTACCCGAATCACTTGTTTAAACCTGGAGTCTCTCTTTTGCACATTGACGATATATTTCCACTCGGAATTGTCGTTCAGGGCCGCTTGAGGAGACACGTACATTGTCCTCGCGGGACAAACTGGTCGTTCTTCATCTTCACGCTGCCGCCTTATTATAGGCCTGTAATTAAAAAGAAAAATAAATTAAAAGAGAAAAATATGCAATATTAAAATGTTCTTCCATAATCTTATATATAAAATGAAAATTTGTCTGTCTGTCTTTCTATACAAATCGACAGTTTAGGAGCGAGAATCGTCAAATTTTTGATGCAGGCGTATTTTAAAACACGGCCGAGGCAACTAAAGTAATCCGGAATCGAAATAAACGCGTCGAAACGTCGACCCAAAACTTTCAATTTTTCCATAGAGATAACATTGCAATTGTTTGAGTTACTGAAACATTAGCTCCGTTGCATCTTATGCATTTTAACCTCATTGTTGCCCGCATCGTTATGACGATGACGTCAACGTTACTTACGCACACATTTGTGATTATAGATTGACTATTAGAAGTTTTACTGCTTACGTACGTAACAACCACGTGTTTTTTTTTAGTTCCTCTTTCCACCGCCAGGGAGCGCATTCTTATCTCGGGTTCTATGGGCTCTATTACAACTTGGGTTTGGCTCATTCAAATTGGTTTTCGATTATCTTACTGACTTTTAGTTCCACCTACCCCCGCCAGAGGGCGCATTCTCATCTCGAGCTCTATGGACCCGATTACTACGGAATTTGGCTCACTCAACCTGGTTTTCGGGTGCCTCCGGCGCCTGCGGAGCACGCCCGGTATACCCTGCCGCAGGCAGCGTTGACCCACGCCACAGGTTCGTTCGGAAAGAGGTTTGTTTGGAACGCATTTGACGCTGCCGAAGGCAGTGGAGCCCCGGAAGCTAAGGTTCATTTGAACGATTTTCTGAAGATATAAAATCAAACAAAATTGAGGATTGTTTCAAATAATTATTACGGGCTTGGACAACGCCGGGCGGATCAGATAGTGGTGTATATTTTTGCTGCTATTCACAGGCTTACGATGGGTTTTTTTTCCAAGTAAAATATGTCTCTCGTGTATTTTTAAAACACCTGACGCTGTAATACCTGACGGTATATATATATATATATATATACATATATATATATATATATATATATATATATATATATATATATATATATATATATATATATATCATACCTGCCAACTTTCAACTAAACTTCCGTACAATGTTAGTTAATTTGATCCAGATTCAAGACGTTTCTAACCAGAAAATATATCTGAAAAAATAATATATATTTAGTTTCATGTTCTTATGTGGAACCTATTTGTATGCATTTATTAAAAAAATATTCTGGTTTGAAATGTGTTCAACCTCGGTTAAATTAACCTACATTGTACGGAAGTTTAGTGCGATGTTGGCAGGTATGTTATATATATATATAATTTTTTTTTACATGAATTATAAAAAAATTAAATCTGAATTATAAGAATAATCTAAAAAAAATCATTAATTCTAAATTATGAATTTTTTTAAACAGAAATTGATTTCTAGAAACTTCTAACATAACATAATCAAAACCACTGCTGGATCCGATAAGTAATTTTTGAGTTATCATTAAAAAACCACCAGCACTGCGGTTTGTCTGCCCGTCTAGCTGTACTCTAACTCTCGTAAATATGCTCGGAAAGACCTTAAATTTTTGTATGTTATTGGCGTTTACTATAGCACGATTTCTACTGAAAATGAAGTAGGTAACATAGAAGTTTATTTACAGGGACAGTCAAAAGTATTCCTTTATATTACGGTCTATCGGGAAAAATCGTTTGCGGTGCATTTTAATGTTGCTAAAATATTTCAAACATAATGAAATTGATATGCATTTATAAAGTGCACTAAAACATGCTTTCTGTTGAATATGGAGTGCAAAGCGTTTATTATTCATTTATTGGGCCACACAAAAGAATTCTGTTACATAATGGTGTACTTTGAAAAATCGTTTGCCGTTATTTTTTATGTTGATACACTGTTTCAAATATTATAATGAATTTTATATGCATTACTGAGATACATTAGAAGTTTTTTTACAGAAAAGTATGATGTGCATTTCATTTATCGTTCATTTACAGGGACATACAAAATAATTCGTTTACAGTATACTGTACTGTCTAAGAGAGATAATTACTGGAAGTGCGTTTTCAACTTTGGTTTGCGTTTTTAAGTTTAACTAAATTTTGCATACTGTGTGGTGTGCATAAATTATGTTGATCACAGGAAGAAATTCGTAAGTATTACCGACTATATGAGAGTGAATTATGAGTACTTAAGGATAGTATTTAATTACGTTATGTATTTTCCGGCTGAACTATATTTGGTATGCCAATAGAAGTTTGTGAAATATAAACAAATTCACATATACAGTGCTATGCAAATAACAAGATAGATTGCCGTTTATGGTTGGTAATTGCTGGAAGTGCGTTTTAAGTTGTGTTATGTGTTTTTTACCCGAATTAAATTTTAGTTTAATATGAGGTGTGCACAAAAGTCTTTAGATAATACACAGGGCTATACGAAAGAATTCGAGTGCATTTCCATTTATTGGCGGAAAATGCTAAAGGAGAATTTTCTAACTGAGCTGAATTTTAGCGTGCTATGTAATATATATGGGAATCTATAGATTAGATACAGGACTGAAGAAAATAATTCGACTACGATTGTAAAATTGTATTTTTAAATCTGTTATATGTTTTCTAAACTGATTACTTACATATCTTCTTTCACCTTATTTAACGGCGAAGTTTCGTTATAGTTTTCTAGATGTGTTGGAAAGTGTTTTATAATCTATGCTTGACGCATGATTATTCGTTCTTGTTTATGCTGATTTCGGGAAAAATACAGAAAAAGTTCTATCACGCACAGTTTCGTCACAAATCGAGAATTTCTGTCAGGCGAACATTACGAATTTAGTCATAAAAACGCCCCCATTTCCAACTGGTAAATTATAAATTTAGTCTTAGAGGTATCTAACATCAAATCAACATGATAGCGGCCTATACTGCTGGTACCGCGTAAACCCATATTCTGCTCTCTTTTCAATGTCTCAGCCAGACTCTCTGTTTTGCAATTTTATTTGCACAGGTTTCCGATGATTCCCACCCCCAACCTTAATAAAGGGTATTTCTTATGTGTTTTTAACACTTTCCAACATAGTTGAAAAGTGTTTATGAATTCAGTTTGTCTGTCCGTGCTGTAACTCGCATAAATATAGTCGGATTTTCATGTAATTTATAGATATTATTTAAGTTTACCATAACATGTGTAGTATTGAAAATGAAGTGTATAGCATTTATAGTTGGTTTACAGGAGCACAAAAAAGAATGCCATTACATTATGGTCTATGAGGAAAATTTGTTTGCAGTGTATTTTAATGATGTTACACTATTTCGAAACTGACATACACCACTTAAGTGCACTACAAGGTGCTTACTAGAAAATATGGTGTGCGTAGCATTTATCATTCATTTACAGGGACACACAAAAGAATTCGATTATAGTACTGTCTATAAGTAATAATTGCTGAACGTGCGTTTTCAATTGGGGTATACGTTTTTAAATGTACTTTTTTGCATATTTAATTTCAGAAGATAATTCAGAATTTAAATTAGTTCCTCGTATAGCTAGCAATCATATTCATATATCAGGACGCGATCGACAAAAGTAGAAATAACAGCTCAACTTTTTTTCTGGACGCCCAGCTTCTGCTGTAGCCTTTGTTTTGAAAGACACATAAACAGCTAATTTTGTTTACCTTATAAAAAATACTTTCGATATACACTTAATTCCAAGATACAGTTAATTTTAAAAGAGAATTTTGAGTGGATTTGTCATGCTACTTGAAAAACAGGTTGAAATCTTAAACTCTTTTGAAAATAAATTGAAAAAAAAGTCCTTCCGGCCTGTACCTGGAGGAAAAGGTAGCTTTCCGATATCTTCGTTTTAAAATTTTAGCTAATGCTACACGAAAACAGCAAGTTAAAATGCAAAGAAACGTTTACAAAAGATTCGTTAATACTGAATTTGAATAAGAAATTCGCCAAATTATTGAGCAATAGCCAAATTCGCTTCATTTATGAAGACTTATTTTGGTCGCCAAATTTGGCGATATTTCGCTAAATTTCGCCAATTTTGGCGCTAACGGATATGAATATATAGTTTTATGCGTATGATTGGGAAAATTATTACAACAATGAAAGAAAATAATTTGCGAGTAATCGCGTTAATGTGCTGTTTTGTTTCAAAATGTCAGCCACCCTAGAATTTCAAACTGCTCTATCTCAGCCATTTTTTGAGATAGAGGTAAACCAAAAAATGCTCTGGAATCCTTGTATCAAGGCCTAACACGTAATTAAAAAATAAATTTGAATTATTATTTTTTTTTGTATATTTATTTTAGTTTTAAATTTTTAAATGGCCGCCATCTTGAAACAAAATGGCGGATCAAGCTGGCCAACAAACTCGGTCGAGACATTGGTTAGCTTAATACACACAATTAGTTTCATCAAAATTGATTTATAAATACGAGCGTTATCGTATGACATAGGTCAGATATATATATATATATATATATATATATATATGGATATATCTATATATATAAAACAAAATTTGGACAGAGGGTGGTTTTGGGGTCTGGGGGTCATGATCGGTGAAAATATATCGAAATTTTCCGGAACTGCTTTCCTCCGAACGGCTGCAATAGGTAGCTTTATACTTTTTAGGTAGATTTCGTAAGAAATACTACCTGTTATATTCTCACCTAAGTTGGAAATTTTGAAAAATTTTTGCAGATCTACGCCGATCATGACTCCCAGAACTCAAAACCACCCCCAGTTCAAAACTTTATATACATATCTATCTATCTATCTATCTATCTATCTATGTCACTTTTTTCTGACCACGATAACTGGAAAAATTCTGCATAAATCTCTTCCAAACTGATACATAAAATCAAGGGTCATAAAATCTCGGTCAAGTTTGCTATTGGGCAAAATAGAACCAAGGGGGGGGGGAAATGGGGGGGCTTTTTGTGAAAACAGAAAAACCCTCATAATTTCTTTATTATTATACGTATCGAATCCGTTTAAAGTTATTATTACTTCTAGGAAAAGGGCCGAAAATTTATGTATGACAGATTTTTGATAGAATTAAAAATGGCCCCAAGGGGGGGAAAAGGGGGGGGGGGGGGTTAGAAGAAAAAAAATCATAGCTTCATCAATTCACAGGATATCAAATCCGCGTAAATTTATTATTAATCCTCTTAGTATTATCGAAAACTTTTATATTGACAAGTTTTTTATAGGACCAACCGTTATAGCAAAAAAAAAAAAATTAAAAACAAAAAAAATCCCTGTCGGCTCCGCCTGCAAACAAGTTATTTTTCGAAGTAGGCGGTTCCAACTCCCGCATCTTTTCGAAACTGATACATAAAATCAAGGGGCATAAAATCTCGGTCAAGTTCGTTAATGGACAAAATCGAACCAAGGGGGGGGGGGGGGGAATGGGGGAGACATTTTGTGAAAACAGAAAAAACCCCATAATTTCTTAATTATGATACATATCGAATCCGTTTGAAGTTATTATTACTTCTAGGAGAAGAGCCGAAAATTTATGTATGACAGATTTTTGATATAATTAAAAATTGTCTTAAGGGGGGGGGGGAGGGGGGTTTTAGAAGAAAAAAAATTCATAACTTCGTCAATTCTCAAAATTTCAAATCCGCTTAAATTTATTATAAATCCTCTTAATATTATCTAAAACTTTTATATTGACATGTTTTTTATAGGACCAACTCTTATAGCAAAAAAAAAAAAAAAAAAAAAAAAAAAAAGAAAGAAAGAAAGAAAAAATCCTTGCTGGCTCCGCCTGCAAACAAGTTTGGTTTCGAAGTATGCGGTTCCAATTGCAGCATCATCGCAAAAAGGTCATTTCTTCCGCAATTCCCGACAAACAGGTGCCCCACGGTCTGTGTCTTCGAAATCTACGTGTGCCTGTAGGCCGAGCCGTCAGGGATTTTTTTTTTGTATTGAAAGCTACTTAAAAAGACAGTTGGGAAAAATAAAAAATTGATACCTTTTCAAAAAGGCTTTCTGATAACAATTAAATCAATCAAAGGCCTTCTGCATGGCTTGAACAGCAGAGGAATAAATTATATTATGACATCTTGGTTGAATCAATACTGTCTTGAAATTTTTTTTCTTAAGGGTTTATTACATTTTTATAATAACCCATCTCCTACATAAGTCAAACATAGATTAAGATTACTTCTTTTGTGTAAACAATGCTTCAGAAAATGTTCAAAAGTCAGCGTTTTGCATTCAATGAGAAGATACTGGCAGAAATCAAGTATGTCAAGTATATAACTAGAGCTTTGTGTTTAGGACTGATAGACATGCAAGAAAATCGAAATGCATTAAGAGAAAGTTACAGAAGAAAGAAACTTCTGTCATATGACTGATACTAATGAGGATAATATCGACATAAATCATACTAATGTAGATATATAATACTAATATAAATAATGTCATTGTATATAATATTGATGAAAATAAGGTAAATATAATTAATAATCAGGTATATAAAAATAGTGGAATTAATAATTATTATGTATGTAAAAACTCTGGAAATCTCGAGCTGTGTGAAAATAACGATGAGGGCGAAGAATTTTGATCCAACATATCTCCCACAGGTTGTTCTTTTGAAGGAATTAGGTATATTGCCAGTTATGGCAATGGGTGAATTTTTTCAGTGATTTTTTTAAAATAAGTTTGACAATTCAATTGGGGAGTCAACTAAACAGTTACATGCCCTTTGAATGGATCAAAATATTATGACTAATAATGTCTTCAAATAATTGGCGCGAAGAAGTAAAACAGCCAGAAAATATTGTTAGTGAAATTGACGGCTGCTCACTTTTGAAAGAATTTAATGTTACTGGAAATGTGCGCAAACAATGTCCAACTGGTTTCTACAAATATGCACAAAAATATAATAAAAACATTTATGAAAACCAGAACTATCATTTTATTGAGACATGCTAATGAAATAAATTCATCAGAATTAAAAAAGAGATACGCTGCTAGAAAATCAAAAATGGAGATTAAATCAACTTTGATTGAATCATAAAATAGTACGAAAATATAGCAGATAATGGAGCGCACAACTTAAATACATCTTCAAAATGCACCATGTGATGAAATCAAATGCTTATATGTTACTATATTTCAAATAAAGTGGAGAGTCAAAATACGTCCATTAGAATTAACTTTTAAATATACACTAAAACACTTTTTATCTTGCTTAAAAGACGTCAACATAAACATTAAAGATGTTAAAATTTAAAATTTACATGTTTCGATTTGTTCATCAAATCGTCATCAGAATAGAATATACACAAACCACAAATACAATGTACATAAAAACCAGAGATTAAATTAATTAATTTAATATATATATTGTTTAAACGTAAAACTCTGTTTCACACACAAATTTACCTTACTTTCTTTCAATTATGTATGTATCTTTATATTTATTATTATTATGCAACATTAAAATATTATTTTACATAACCCTTTCGGAGTGTGTTTATAAAAAAATTTACACTGAATTTAAAATTTTATTTCTATCAAATCATATGATTATACCGCATAAATATTTTAGTTTAAAAATATTAAATTTTCAGCCATTTACTTATTAAAGTTTCTGTTTTATTCGTCTTTTAACTTTAATTACGCAAAACTTAATTTTGTGTATCTGTGGTGTGATTATGAAACCTAAGTTATTATTTTTTTTAAACTTTTTGTTATAGATTTTTTATGAAAGACATACCGATATTATAATATTAGAATTATCTTAGATTTCCAATTGAATACCGATCAAATACACTGCTCAAAACAATTAAAGGATATTGCAGTTTTAGGTGGATTTTGTATCTGGGAAACTTTTTAGCTGATTGATACATGGTCGACAGACATAGTAGGTTATATGAGAATAAATTACACATGTTTGGCAGAAAAAAATGCATTTTATTGCGCATTTGTGTACAAAAGGAAAAAAACACAATTTGTGCATATGAGAAAAAAAGAATAAGAAAAGGTGTTTTCTTCAAAGAAAATCATTTTCAGTAGGGGGTATGGTTTCCACGGGCGGCCAGCAACGTTGAACACCTTTGAGGCATGGACTCAATGAGGCTATTAATGACGAGTTGGGGTATTCTGCCCCACTCTTCCAGAAGAGCTCTTTCCAGTTCTTGGAGAGTTTGTGGGGGTTGTTGGCGGCCAGAAACTCGTCTTCCTAGAGCGTCCCAAACGTGCTTGATTGGATTCATGTCTGGAGAACACGCTGGCCATTCCATTCGAACGATTCCTTCCTCGAAAAGGAAATCCTCCACCAGGTTTGCACGATGTGGCCTGCAGTTATCGTCCATTAAAATGAAGTTATCTCCGATTGCTGCAGCGTAAGGGACTACAATAGGTCTGAGGATCTCATCCCTATATCGGCGATCAGTCAGAGCTCCATCTCGAATGATGTAGAGGTCAGTGCGCCCGTCAATGGAGATGCCACCATACACTAACACTCCTCCACCGCCAAATCTGACACTTTCGTGCACGAACGCAGGATTATTCCTACTGCCACGGTCCCTCCAGATGAAAATACGCCTATTATCCGGATGCACAGAAAAACGGGACTCGTCAGAAAACAGAATATTGGTCCATTCATTTCTCCTCCAGTTGACATGCTCGGTTAACCCACTCCCTGCGGTCGCGACGATGCCTTGATGTTAATCTAACACATACCATCGGTCGGCGAGCATACAGACCTACAGCATGGAGCCGGTTTCGGACAGTCTGAGTTGAAATCGTGGTGCCTGTAGCCGAGCGAAGGTGTTGTTGGAGAAGAGTAGCGTTCATGTTTCGGTGTTTCCGAACTGTTAACGCTAAATACCGATCTTCATTGTGCGTTGTTGCCCGTCTACGACCTTGCCCTGGTCTTTGGCCTGCACATCCACTCTCCAAAAAACGGTTCCAGATCCTGGAAATGACACTTTGTGACACTCCAATGGCTTGCGCTACTTCGGCTTGAGTTTGGCCCCCTTCTAACCTACCAACAATTCTCCAAGCTTCTGAATCTGTCAAATGACTTCGCTGAGACATCGTACTCATCGAAACAAAGCAATCACTGAATGCCGATCATCCTTGTCTTCATTCTCTTTTATCCAGTTGAAAGTCAAATTTCATTCGCTGCCGCTGAAGCGACGTTTTTGACGTCGAACTCAAAATTTGCATACTCCACAGTTTGAAAACCAGAAAAATTTGCATTTGTGATTCTCTTCTTCTATTTTCGGCAAAAAAAATTTCGTTTATATCTTTATTTTATATAAAACTTCAAATATCCTTTAATTGTTTTGAGCAGTGTATTATAAATATGCTATATTAACAAAATATTAACAAAATATTAGCTGCAGTCACGTAAACATTAAATTTGCTGTTTTTGTAGGTCTTTACAATTTTAGTTATAAAAAATACTATTTTACATTTGTTTTTAATAATGAAATTTTCATATTGAGGCGTAAATGAAATTTGATGGAAAACACACCAAATTTAATAATTAAATTTCGGAAAGTTGAAAAGAGATAATAGTTTAAATTTTAGATGTGATTTTTGTCCTATGTATAAAGAATATTTCTTAATTGTTAAACTTATTTTCACAGGAAAATGTTTACTCCATAATACAAAATCAATTGGTAAACGGAACGGAGCCAAGCATAGTGACGTCAAACAGCGAGTCGCTCCCTATTGATTACGGGGTGAAATGATGCAACCTTGTAGATATACAAACCTTGGTGCTAGTGCTAACTAAGCTTCCTATAAGGGGATTATAGGAGCTCTAGTGCTATACCCGGTTCAAATCGGATATTTAAGACATCTTAGACCGCCGAACTCACTCAGTGAGTTCGAACTTTCTATTGCTAGATACAGCCAGTAACACTCAAATTGATTGGCTCTGGAGGCTAGCTTTAACCGATTGGCTGTTGAGACTGTCTTTAACTAATGCGCATGTGCACATTCTATGTTTGTTCAGATCTCAGACACGGTGATGTTCAGTGAGTTATCTTGGATAAGTTTTGCGGTGTGAACAGGTATTCAATTCCGGGAGGGCAAACCTCAAAGATGGCGGTTTAAGATATCTTAAATGTCTGGTGCGAACAGGTTATTACTCTACCGACATAAAATATAGCCTATATTGGAGCAAAGACGGTTGCCATCATTCTGCCACCATTATTTTCTAAATCGATCCGGTAGTTCCACAGATTACCCTCGACAAGCAAACACTCAAACAAATGTTTCTTCTTTATAATATTAGTATAGATTTTGAAAGAAGTAAAAAGTACATTTTGAAGAGATTTATGATTATTTTTCATAATTTTCTTTAGATGGATTTCCATAGTTTGATCGTCTATCAAAATATTAAAGTATAAAAATGTAAGAGAATTAGAAAATACAGTCATAAATGAAACATGTTTAGAAAATAAAAATAAAAAGCTCTGAGCACAAGCTTTAAGTGTTTTGAAATCAACTTTATTGTATAGTTCTATTATTAACTGATTTGCTCGACATAATTTCACCTGAGATTCTATGATCTGTCAATTTTGTAAAAGTATAATAATATTATGTGTGTTGGTGTTATTTATTACGTCCGATTATTTACGCGGGGGATATAGGCCGAGGAGGGGGGAGGGGTGCCCTCCTTAGGTGGCTTTCTAAGGGATCCTAACCGTATTTACGCAAGGTTACCCAAAGTTCATAACAATACTATTATGATTTTCACCAAATGAATGAAAAAGTGGGATACAATTATCAAGTTTTGACTAAATTTTAAAGACTGTAATTTTACACTGAAAAAAAAAGTGTTGATTTTATAGTATAATACTGGCATTCCAGCTGCCAGTATTATACCGTAAAATTAACAGTAATAAACAGTAAAATAAGCAGTAATACGCTGCCGCGCATTTTCTCTTTAGCTGGTTGTAAAGGAATGAGCAAAACATTCTTAAACTTCTGTTTTTTTTTAATTTTTTATTTGGTTAATAACTATTTGTTTTGGTAAAGTAGTAATTTTGTTGAGGCCTCCGTGGCCGAGTGGTGTAGAAATCAGGCCGGCAGGTTCGACTCCCGCAGCTAGCTCCATTGCACGCACTATGTGGAGCTTCCGGTTGTAACTCTCTGGTGTTGTAAATTTCCTTGTGCTATTTCGTCAAGATTTATGTAATTGTCGAAGTCATGTATATGTTTCTGTGAATAAAAGTATATATGGATCATTCGAGACAACAGCCTTCGTAGCTACAGGTCTCAAAACATCACTCCTTCAAATGTCAAATGTACTAACTTTGTTTTAAACAAAATTTCATGTGATTATGAAATTTTTAATCAATGCTATTCATTTTCAATACGCATTTTGCGTTAGTGATACATAGTTAATTATTTGCAATAAGCCTAAATACAGTTCACAATGGTATGAGGACTAATGAGACATTTCAGATTGGGGAAACCCCAAAGTGTTTATATATCAAAGTTGTTATGTTATTGCATCTAGTATTTATGTTAAATCTTGCATTTTGTGTACAAAAAAATGTTCCTTATTCTTTTATATATTTTAAAATTAATACCGTTTCACCAAATTAACTTTGAATAAAAGCATGACAAGGTAATAAAGATCTCAATCAGTTTTCCTTTAATAAGTTTTACAAAATTATAAAATTAAATTTTTAAAGTAAGATTTTACCATTGACTTTATTAGTGCTGATATACCTCTTGAATTCGCCTATTTAGGAGATATATATTGGAGTTCCATTGGACCCTGGTGTCTTAGTCTGTCTAATGGAACGAAATTTCATTTTACAAATTAAAGCTATTTCTCTTTCATTAATTAAGCTATGGCTTACATTTTTTATCTGTTAATAAAAAACTATTTAAAATAATTTTCTGTTTAAAAAAAAGCTAGGAATTTATAAATTACATTTTCTATAATATGAAATGTAAAACATGCCTCATTAGCCTCCCCTTTTCAATGGACATACTTTGACTTTCATAAAATGTGAAGTGTGAGAAGTGCTAAAAATGGCCACCATTATCATTCAAACAACACTTGAACTGGATCGCTCCGTTATTCGAAATGTAGCTGAGGATAGTTATATATATAGTGACATTCACCGAATTGCACCTTCCAGCGTTTCCTATGATATAATCACATTTCTCATAAAGCAAAGTTATTATATTGAAATTTTCATTATTCTGTTGTCTTTACTTATTTTGTTCAAATATAAGGTCAATAAATATTGATAAACGTTTTATTTACGAGTAACACCTGTTTTAATAGTTTTTAATTAGTAATTTATAAGAATTATTTACTTAGTAATTAATAAGAATCTATTTGAAATTATGTGATTCGATGAGTTGCGATTGTCTTTATATGGTGGGATTCGTTCAAATTCGTGATTTCAGTGATTAAAGCCTAGTCCATGCTCAGAGCTCTTACCTATTAAAAATCAGGACCTGTGCACAGTACCTTCTTCTTCTATGGATAGTTTGAGAAGTCAGAGCAGAACTGGTAGCAGGGCCAGCTGTGTACCGCCACGGTACGGAAGCACTCGGAAGATGATAATCGTAGTGCACTGCTGTTTGGTACACTACGTATCCATCGTGCTGTACTTTGGGGGGACCTTCGGGTAGCAGTTCATTGTTTGGTTCGATATCCCCGTCTCTCTCATCCACAAATACTGTCGTGAAATTAAATCTCCGGGCTTTTGTACTGCTCACAATCTGGTAGATGTGGTCTCTGAAAGTAAGACAAAAATAATTTTGAAATCATTGAAAAGAAACATTAAAGTACATTAAAGAAGTACATTAAAGAACAATCCTGATAAATATGAATAAGAACGAAAAATCATGCTTCAAGCATCGATTATCCAACACATTCAGAATACTGTAACAAAATTTGACCGTTTGATACACTGCAAAAAAAAAAAAAAAAAAATGTTGATTTTACAGTATAATACTGGCATCCCAGCTGCCAGTATTATACCGTAAAATTAACAGTAATAAAGAGTAAAATAAGCAGTAATACACTGCCGCGCGCGCGGCAGTGTATTACTGCTTATTTTACTGTTTATTACTTTTGGGTTGCAACCTGAAAGGATGAAACAACAACGCAAAGAACAGGCTGGAAGAGAATTGAATGAATGTTTTGACACCTTCCTGAAAGAACTCGGATTGTTGCGTTCAAAAAGTGTTCCATGCATTTATTATCATCCGAAGAGAACACTGTATTTTGGCCTCTGGTTGATGATATGCTTATTATAGGAACCTCAGAAATCATAAGCACCTTTAAGCATAAAGTTATTCATAAATTTCAAGCAAAAGACTTTGGAGAAGCAAGTGAAATTTTATCCATGAGAATCCAGAGGCAAGCTGATGGCTCACTAACACTAGATCAAACAACCTACATTGAATATATCCTGGAAACATTTGAGGCAAGTTCAGCTAAGGGAGCACCAACCCCTTTAGACCCAAGCGTAAAACACTACAAAGTTAATGATGTAGAATTGACCAACATAAAAGAAAAGAGCGAGAAAATTCCTTATAGGCAAGCCATTGGAAGTCTGCTGTATGTTGCCTGTGGAACACGTCTTGACATAGCGTTCAGTTCCACCTACATGAGCCAATTCAATGAGAGACTCTCCGAACCTCAAGGAGACCAAACATCTGTCCCTCACCTTCAAAAACTGTAAAAGCAGTAGAAATTTTCTCTGATGCTGATTGGGGTGCAGATCATGTGGACAGAAAGTCCTTCAGTGGATATGTGGTCATTTTTGGTGGTGCTGCAGTTTCCTGGTCTAGTAAAAAGCATTTTTGTACTGCATTATCTTCTGCTGAATCTGAATATTTGGCTTTAGCCCATACTACAAAGGAAGTGCTATGGGTGAGTGCTTGGTGTGGAGAAATTTATCCCTACACCTGTATCTGTAAAAATCGATAGCCAGGCAGCTATGTTTATTGTGAAAAATCAAACAAAATCTGAGCGCAGTAAGCATATTGACATAAGGCACCATTTTCTCAGGGACTATATCAAACAGAGTGTTATTTGTTTAGAATATGTAACCTCAGCGAATAATGTTGCTGACCTTTTCACTAAAAACATCTCAAAGAAAACTTTGGTTAACTTAAGGACAAACCTGGGTTTTAACTATTGATATTTATAACTGATGTGTTTGTAGTGTGTATAGTTTTTTATTTGGATAGCCTGAATTTTATACATAATGTTTTTGTGTTTGTGAAGTAGCTAACCTGTGCATATTATATTTCCAAGTTAGTGTATAAGTTTCTTTTAAGCCATGCTTTGACAAGGAGAAGTGTTAAAAATTAATTTTATGCGATTGTATTTATGCCAAAGCAGTGCTACAATTTAACTTCAAATGAAGAATACGCTGAGTTTGTAATCGCCGAATAGCAACCACTTTTACTTACTCTCTCAAACAAATATGTAAACAGTTCGACGTGCTGCGTAATCTGTGAGTCCCCCCCCCCCCCCCTAACTTTTTCGCATTATTTGCTGTTAAAATGTATTTCTAACAGGTGTCTAACTCGAAACCGAACATAATTGAAGAACTTAGTAGAAGATCATATCCTATTACATTTTTTGAAAAGATATTTTATTTCATGGATAAAGGTGTTATGAGATATTCTATCAAGTGATAAAGCTAAAATACAGTAGCCCATCGTTATATCGCGCCTGACGAGAGACAAGAAAAAACGCGATATATCAAAGTGCGCAATGTACTGAGGACATTAAAAAGTAAAGAATATGATAATTTTAGATGTAAATGCTTTATATTGATCTTTCAAACGTTAGTTAAAACTGTGATTGACATTATGTTACATTGCTTAAAAGTGCAGTTTAGGTAGAACTTATATTTTGGGGGAGACACTAAGAAAGAAGTATCCGAAGATATCTGAATGAGCGATGTAACGAAGCGCGATTTGTCGAGGTGTTACTGTACGAAGATCAGTGGCGTAGCCAGAGTGGCGGTCCAGATGCTATGAATACCACTAATTTTATAAAGTTGTCTTTGCCTTATTTAATCGGAGAACTTTCTGCGATAAGCAAGGCGAAAAAACTTTACAATATTACTGGTATCCAGAGTATTTGGACCCCTTCCTGGCTACGCCACTGATCAAGATTCCAATTACACTGTGCAATAATGAAACTACTTCTGAAGTTAAAGTGTGTAATTCTACACTGTGCGCAGTAGCGTATTACTGCTTGCACGGCAGCGTATTACTGCTTATTTTACTGTTTAATACTGTTAATTTTACGGTATAATACTGGCAGCTGGGGTGCCAGTTTTATACTGTAAAATCAACAATTATTTTTTGCAGTGTATGAGAACAGGAATATCGCCATAAAAAACGCATAATTTCCCTGTCCACCGCGGATATACGATTGCGATTATCATGCTTTCTGATTAGTTTTTAAACCGAACGCTTCTTAAATCATTTCCGGTTGAACTTGTTTTCTTATATAATATCTATTAATTTCTATTTAATCTAATTAATTTATAACTGTAATATACTAAATATTATGATATAATCTAATTAATTTCTATGTACTCTAATATAATCTAATATAGTCTCTATATAATCTAATATTTCTATATAATCTAATAATATATATTAATTACTTATATTATATATTCTTATTATCGTCATAATGCTCTAAAATACCGGAAATGACTTAAGAAGCGTTTGCTTTTACAAATAATCAGAAAGCGTAAAAATCCCAATCGTCGATCGGCGGTGGAGACGGAAATTATGCTGTATTGCCCTTCAGCTTTGATCGCATACGTTTCGCATTTGTTTCTAAATATCGCATAATTTCAACTCCATCGAATAGAACAAAAATTACACTTTCAGAAAAAAGAAAACTATAAAACTATACTTTGAAAACTATACTTTAATTTACCGATTTCTGATAATTTTTAAATAATTTTCATGATTTTTTTTTTTTTTAATACGCCATTAACGACTTAACGGTAAACATTTTTTTGCTAAAATAATGTAAAGTATTATTTTTAACTATGTTGGAAATTTTAGTTTTTTCATATTAGCAATTTTCAACTATATTAGAAAATGTTAAAAATGAAATAAAAGAAAATAATTACAAAATACATGTCTAGCAAAATTAAGCACTTCGCTGAGTAATTGAAATTTAGAATGTATATTTACTAGATTTTTAACAATAAACTTAGATGGCCTTTTTTATCACCTAAACCACTTACTTGGTTTTCAAGATTTTCAAGTTATTGACATTTCGGTTCTTATACCCTGACCATTTGCATACTTTAAAATTTTTATCTAGGTGTGGCATCACAATCTTGAAAGTCTGCGGTAAGGGAAACACGGTCAATGACAAAGCTCCTTAAATGCGCTAGTTACAAAAGTAACCCACGCGTTTCGCAGCTAGTTGTTTCCTGGTAACCTTCAATGAATCTAACTGAACTTGCCTTCTAAATGAAGGCTTTATTTATTTACCTTTCAGAACCGTAAGCTCTTATAATATGATTGCAGAAATCTGCATATTCTGCATAAGAATAATATTAGCGAAATTCAAATGCAGTTATTGAGGACTGATGTTGAAGTTCTCATAAAATTTGCCTTGTAGAATGAATCATTTAGTTATCAGATTATTAAAACGATACAATGTTTCTTTAAATTAAATATTAATAAAATTAGGGATGAAACAAATATTGATTCGCGCAAATAATACCGATTCTATACTAATACTAGGACTTCCCTCAAAGGGATTAGTCTGAGTGATATTGTTGAGAACATGGGGTTAACAATTACGATATAAAGAAAATACAATATATGAAAAAGAGCAAATTAAATGATAGAATTACAAAATATCATATATAAATTCATTTATACTGTTATGTTTTCATATATTTTTTTTATAACATTTGGCAAAGCATCTCATTTTCTTAAGCGGATATTGCTCAAAACTTACAAAAAAAAAAAAAAAAAAAAAAAAAAAAAAAAAAAGCCGGATCTTTTAAAACGCCAAGCTTTTTAAAGTTTCGTAATCGGATTTGCAGCAAAGAGCGTATTTTAGCAAGCATAATTTAACGCAAATTTAATTTCATTGATGCAACATTTTCTTTGTAGCAAATATTTACATTTGAATTAAAAAATATTCCTCCTTATTTATTTGAATAACTATTTATAGAAACTCGTACACTTCAAACCACATTGATAACATGCTTTGCACTAACCTGTTTACCAAATTGTAGCCCAAATTCCTACTAAAGTACATAAAAATCTTTCGAAGACTTCTGTTAAGATAAATTTTACATTAAATCTCCATATCGGCGAAATTGAAAAAAAAAAATATTTCAAAGATAATACTTCTTGATTATTTTCTAGGAGGCCCTCCCCCTGCCCCTTTACTACATCAAACCCCAGACTTTTCTTCTGCCTGCCTGTCTGTCTCTCTCTACAATCTGTATGTTTCCCTATCCGTTCTTCTACCCATCTCTCTACCCGATTGACTCTCTCTCTACACATTTCTCTACATGTCTGTATATTTCTTTACTGGTCTCGCTACCCACCTATCTGTTTTTCTAACCGTCTGTCTACCCGTCTAACTACCCGAATGTTTAGCCTTGTCTCTATACCAACAATAGAGTGCGTGCTGTACCCATCTATCTACTGTCTCTCTACTCGTCTGTATACCCATCTCACTATCCTCTGTCTTTCTACCCTACTCTTTAACCGTCTTGCTACCCGTCTGTCTATCCGTCTCTCTAACTGTCTCGCTTCCCGTTTCACTACCCGTCTCTCGACAAGTGTCTGTCTATATACCCCTCTCTCTACCCGTCTGTCAACTCGTCTCTGTACTCATCTCTATACTCGTCTCTCTATCCACCACGCTACCCGTCTTGCAACCTTTCCCTCTACATCCTGTCTACCGGTCTCACTACTCGACTCGCTACCCGTCTCCCTACCCATCTCGCTACCCCTCTGTCAACCCTCTTTTTTACCTGTCTTGTTACCCGTCTGTCTATTCGTTTCGCTACCCGTTAGCTTATCTATGTCGCTATCCGTCTCTCTACCTGTCTGTCTACCCGTTTGTTTACACATCTCTCTACATCTCGCCACCTCGTGCCAATATTTAAACAATTTAGTATACAGAAGCCGTTCATCTGTTATTAAATGCAAACAGGAGTAATTTATCTAATAAGAGTAATCAGATGCAACTTTTTAAATACATACATAAACCAGCATAATAATTCATCAGGTTTATTTTCATAGTAGTTTATGTCATTTGGCAGTAAATCTCAACTTCTTAAACTCGAACTGCATCAAGCTTTTTAAAAAAGTCCCAAGCCTGGGAAGGGAAAGTGCCCTTAGGGCTATTAGATACATGTTATTAAGTTAAGTGAAAGTTTCGTAATCGGGTTCGCAGCCAATTGCTTATGTCAGAAAGCGTGGCTTAACGCCATTTTAAATTAATTTCTGTAACTTTTTTTTTTTGGGGTGGGGGAGGTTCCAAATATTTACACTTAAATTCAAACTTTTGCCCCCATGTTAATATTAATCTTGTTTGTATTATTAATTAATAATTTGGTGACAGAGCTTCATTCGAAACAAATGTAAAAGACTTCTACAGCAGTTTTTTTTTCTAGGAGAAATATCCGTAATCGGGTTATAGAGTTAAAAAAATATTGTTGCTAGCATTACTCTTGTTTGAGACCAGCCTTGTCTGTGTATCTGAATGGGGAAAAGTTCCGTATCATGTGCTGGTTGGCGCCATTGGGGAAAAAATTAAAAATGGTGCTAATAGGCAGTTTTAGCATCTTACCAAATTTTTCTAGAGAGTGAAAAAACATGTTTTTCAAATATTTACAAATATACGTTTATTAAACCATCTTAAAAAATTAAGTACGATGCTAAAAAAAATTTTATTGCCATTTTTGATATTTTAACAAGTAATGAAAATACATAACAATCATATTTAACAAAACTAACAATAAGAGACATTTTTGTGATAAATAATTGTTATTGTCAGGGGGGCAAATTGTAAACAATTAATAAGCGAACTAAAAAATTACCGAAAATAACTTGTGGGAATCTCAGGAAAGAATTATCTGATATAAATAGCATTTAAAATGTTAAAATGGAGAAGTGGTTCATATAAAAATGCAAAACATTATACGCCTGAAATAAGTATTTTTTTATTTTTTTATATTTCCGAAAGCACAGATAAAAGGGTAAAAATCCCGGCACAGATGTTATATACTCACCACGTTGGCGCGATTTTTTCCTCGCCAATTTGGCGAAAACTGTTTGTTACGTTTATTTACTTTTATTTTTTATTTTAATTCTATAGATTATTTTTATATGTATATCAATATTTATTTATACCGAAATATTATTTATTTATTTTTATTTCCTTTTTTAAAATAATAGAAGCTATTTCATTTAATACGTTATTTTATTTTTATATATAAATAAAAATTCACGTGCTATTATTGCACGCTAATTTGTAACTAATATTCAAAAGTAAAGTTTTCGCCAAATTGGCGGGGGAAAAATCGCGCCAAAGTGGTCTGTATAGGACATCTGTGTCTTGTTTTCATTTCACATATGTATTTGTACTTTCTTGTTAACTTGGCGCAGTTGATAAATTGCCAAATATTGTTTTCATAACATCTTAATATTTCATTAATTTCATTTAACTATAAACCTTTCACTTAAAATATATACATTATAAATACACGTCTTTTACTCATTTAATTTAAAATACATGCCTTTTACTAATTCCATTTAAAATACTAAAAAGGAAAAGAAAATAAGAAGAAATAATGCCATAAAAAACCTTTTATTTAAACATGAAAGAGATGTTTCTGATTTACACACGCGAAATAAAAAAGCTAGGCTAATGGTGAGATTTGCGCAAAATCTCTAATACTAAGTTATTGCGGTTTTTTTTTCTTTCAAACAGAAAAAAATTCCAGATTAATTTTCCATTTTTATTAAATGGAAATATGCGTTATTGTACTGATTTGATCATTGTACTGATATTGTATTTTACTGTAAGTGCATATTTTTTTGCTCCGTGTTACGTCATGAACTTTTGAAATCCTATTATTTACGAAAATCTCCGCCGGTGAAAATGACGTATGCACTAAATTTTCGTGACGTATGTACTTTAATTGTGCTTTTTTATTTATTTTTTAATATAATTTCTAAACGGTTTGACATTTATTCTTGGTAATAAATAGGCGTCGTTGTCACCTTTATAGGTACCGGCTGTAAAAATTTGAACGAAATCCGTTGAATATTTTTTGAGTTATGCTTGACGAAAGGTTTTAATATCCATCGTAGCTATATATGGGACAAAGTAATACTGCGCTGTGTATGAGTCTTCGTGTTCACTCAGACAATTATAAAGAAGTGACGTTTGTGTGTTTGTTTGTAGGGGGTAATCTATGGAACTACTGAGCCGATTTCAAAAATAATGGTGGCAAAATACTGGTGACAGTCTCTGCTCCAACAGAGGCTATACTTTATGTCGGTACAACAGCTCCCAAGGGTGTGCAGGAGAAAAAAAAAACATTCTAAAATTGTGATTTTTGCGATATTGTTGGAGCTAGAAACTTTAAATTTGATGTGCCGGTTACTTTTAAGCTATAAATAATCGCTAAGAACGGTTTCTAAAATATTCGAAATTTAAAAGGGTGAAGTGAGTTGAAAAGTTTCTATAAACGTTCTAAATTACGATTTATATGGGATAGAAACTTGAAATTTGAATAAAATTTTTAAGACGTAAATGCTTGCATCGAATAGTTTTTAAAAAATTCAAAATTTAAAATGGTGCAGGAGAAAACAAAATTCTAAAATTGCGGTTTCTGTGATGTTGTTAGGGCTAGAAAATTACAATTTCACATGGTGGTTGCACTTAAGATGTAAATGCTCTCAAGGAACGGTTTCTAAAAAAATCGAAATTCAAAAAGGTGATATGAGCGGAAAACGTTCTAAATTAGGGTTTATTTGGAATTGTTACCGATAGAAACTTGAAATGAAGTATAATAAAACTAGATCCCCCCCCCCCCCCCCAAAAAAAAAAAAACAATCGAAAGGTCACATACAATTTAAATGCAACAGAACAGGTTGCTCCACAGCTAGTTTCAAATATTTGGCCAAGTTTAAATCTGTGTACCTTTGTTTAAAGAAAAAAAATTAAACTTGATTGTAAAGAAAATGCTTCAAATTTTAAATTAAAAACAAGTTGAAAATTGTCGCCAAACGTAACAAATGAGGTGCGTTCGTACTATAACTAGTTTTATAAATATTCAGATCTTGGTGCAATAGCTGTTGCACTCTTATACAAAAATGTATGAATACAAAATCGATTTTACGTGCAGATTTTCATTTTATAGATATTAATTTTATTTTATGAAATTAAGTTTCAATGCACTTTTACAAACAATTAATTACAATTTTGTTACATTAAAATTATACTATGAGCAAATATACAATACAAAACAATGTGAAAAAAAATCATCGTTATTATTTCAGTGAAATGAATTATATCGTCTATTATTATGATATGATTTAATTTCCGTAAGCACATTTTAAGTTGGCAACATTTTATATTTTGTAGACATTTACTGAAAATTCTAATGGAAACTAAAACCTAGCTTTGAAAAATTCCGAACTTGAAATCCATGTTTAGACTTTTTTTCAATTTAATACCTATTTCTCCGGAAACATCTATCCAAAAAACTCTAGGTAGATTATATGATGGCTATAATTAAACAATTTTAGTATACAAATTCGTTTTTTAAATTCAGTAATACGAAAATAATGACTCCATCTTAAATATGACGTAACAACCTAGAATCATTACCTATCATGGGATATCTTTGAATTAATTACGTATGATAGGATTTAATAGAATAAAGAAAACTTTTATTAATATTTTTTAAAGTTTTGATTCGATTTTCATAAAATTTGAAATGACTCGACAAAATTCTGCAACGTTTAAGGTAAAGCCAGGAGAGATGGCGCAGTCGGAGAGATTGCGCACATAGAGGTTCGGGGGGAAGGAATCGAGTGAGCGTGCTGCGACTTCAGGTAGTTGTACAACAGCAGCAGTGGAGTGTCTACTTGAAAGTGCACGTTGATTGTTTGGAGTGTCTAAGATAAAGCATTGCTATTTTGTTTTGTTTTCCCAAAGTAAGTGCTTGAATTTTCATAGCTATTCATCAGAATTTCTATACAATGTCAGTAGTACAAAATATTTTAAACTTAAACGATTTCTCATAAGCTACTGATCTAGACTAACAATGTGAACATCAACGGTTCGTTTTAGTAGCGGCCATGTTTAAATAAAAGGCCGCGCAATCTCTCCTACCGAAATTGAAGAGTTTGCGCATCTGCTACTTAGGAGAGATAGCGCATTGTTCCCATTAGTTTCCATGCTAGGAGAGATTACGCAGCTTATTGGTAAATTTGCATAAAAAAATGAAAAATGAAAATGGACTAATTTTAAGTTAAACGTGTTTTCAAGTAGCTTAATGTTATTTTGTAATATTATCTGGACTTGCTTTTTCTGATTCTTTAATTTTTTCCCCTTTAATTAAAATTTTTTAATCGTTTTTAAAAGTATTTCCTTTTTCTGATTCTTTAATCATTAGGTTGAAATATTCACTCCTAATTCAATAATATCTATATATATATTTGTCTTACGTGGCACGAAAATAGGGCTGATTTGTAACTTATGGTTTGGCAACAACCGTAGTTTCCAGAGCTCAGACCAATGAACAGACTAGATTGTGTTAGATTAGCTCCACCTCCAATATGGCCGTCAGTGTGAGAGCATTGAAACCATAGAATGAAGCTTAAACTTGCAATTATCTCTATCTCTATAAAAGAGTAAGTGTCTGTCTGCCTGCCTGCCCGCGGATTTCTCTGCAATTATAACACCGAGGACTCTAGAATTTTTGTCATGTGTAGATGTTGTCACCGGACAGTATACCTCGGGGCCGGATTTTTAAATTTTAATTTAGATTTAAAAAAAAAATTAAAACGTGTATATGGAATTTTGGGTTCGAGGCTATTTCAAGCTCCTCCCATGAAATAGCCTCGGCAACGCCATCCGTGGCAACGAAGCAGCCAGCGAATGAGAGCAGGTGCAGGATCCAGGATTTTGGGTTCGAGGCTTTTTACACTCTCCGCAAAGTTCACGGTAACGAAGCAGCCAGCCAATGAGAGCAGCGGTTATTACGGGATATAGCGAGCGATAGCATTTCCCTCCTTTACGGAAGCGGTTAGCCACAGATTTCATTGTTTTGTTTATGTTTGAGTTTTATTTTAAAGAAAATGAATATAGTACTTTTGACAGATTGAGATTAAAGTAGGTTAGTTTTGATTGTATTCATTCTTTGTATGTTTAGTTGCCCCCATATATTATGTTTTAGGTAAGAATATAACTTGCATTTTACTGATTGCATTTTTCATGTTCTGAAATGAAACAAACTGTTTGCAATAACAAATCTTAATGAATTAAATTAATCTTACATCTTACACTTTACTATAAAATGTGCAGTTCTACAATTTATCGCATGTTACAACGTTCTCGGGAACTAAAAATGTAGTAAAAAACTCTTAACAGAAAGATTGTAAATTAACAAACTCATATATATAACTTTAAACTGATATGCCTCTTCAACTGTTGTCGAAATCAATGTAATGTAAATATTTCTTAAATATTATGATTTTGTTTAAGAATTGGAAACATTCAGTGAAGTTTAGATTGTATTTTTTCATCAAAACAATTTGATTTGTAAGTATGAGGTAAAAAAAAAAAAAAATCACCATTTTCTCACATGATGAGTTTCATCAGAAAGTAAAACAATAAATAAATATGAATGATTTGCGGAGCTGTTTCAAAATAATTATAAAGAATAAGTCTTTAAAAATGTAAAATCAATGTTATTTCTGGCCGAGTTTTTTTAAAAATAATTATAAACCATTTTAATTTGTAAGCATGTTGTAAAAAAATCACCATTTAGTGACAAATTTTGTGTTTTATAAGAATTGCCCAAGAACGGACATGCAATGTGATATAAAATTTATGTTGTCATCGCACTAATTATTTTTGTTGAGGGTTTTTGGGTGATGTTATTGAATTAGTGATAGAAACAGCTCCGCAAATCATTCATATTTACTTATTGTTTAACTTGCTGATAAAACTCATAATATGTGAGAAAACGGTGATTTTTTTTTTTTTAACTTCATAGTTACAAATTAAATTGTTTTGCGGTTTGTAAGTATGAGGTAAAAAAAAAAAATAACCGTTTTCTCACATAATGAGTTTCATCAGAAAGTAAAACAATAAATAAATATGAATGATTTGCGAAGCTGTTTCAAAATAATTATGAAGAATAAGTCTTTAAAAATGTAAAATCAATGTTATTTCTGGCCGAGTTTTTTTAAAAATAATTATAAACCATTTTAATTTGTAAGCATGTTGTTGTAAAAAAATCACCATTTTGTGAGAAATTTTGAGTTTTATAAGAATCCACCGGGAACGGACATGGTATGTGGTATAAAATTTATGTTGTCATCACACTCTATAATTATTTTTGTTGAGGGTTTTCGGGCGATGTGATTGAATTTTTGATAGAAACAGCTCCGCAAATCATTCATATTTACTTAATGTTTAACTTGCTGATAAAACTCATAATATGTGAGAATACGGTGATTTTTTTTTTTTTAAATTCATATTTACAAACTAAATTGTTTTGCGGATTGTAAGTATGAGGTAAAAAAAAAAAATAACCATTTTCTCACATAATGAGTTTCATCAGAAAGTAAAACAATAAATAAATATGAATGATTTGCGGAGCTGTTTCAAAATAATTAAAAAGAATAAGTCTTTAAAAATGTAAAATCAATGTTATTTCTGGCCGAGTTTTTTAAAAAATAGTTATAAACCATTTTACTTTGTAAGCATGTTGTAAAAAAATCACCATTTTGTGACAAATTTTGAGTTTTATAAGAATCGCCCGAGAGCGGACATGGAATGTGGTATAAAATTTATGTTGTCATCACACTCTATATAATTATTTTTGTTGAGGGTTTTTGGGCGATGTTATTGAATTTTTGATAGAAACAGCTCCGCAAATCATTCATATTAACTTAATGTTTTAACTTGCTGATAAAACTCATAACATGTGAGAAAACGATGATTTTTTTTTTTTTTTACTTCATATTTACAAATTAAATTGTTTTGAGGAAAAAATACATCCTACACTGACTGCACTGAATGTTTTAATTTTTTAGCAAACTCATAACGTTTAAGAATTATTTGCATTATATTGATTTCGACAACAGTTGATGAGGCATATCAGTTTAAAGTTGTATCTTATATATGAGTTTTTTAAGTCAATGATGTGAAATTTATGATTATTTATTTATTGTTATTTACAATTTTTCTTTCTGTTACTGTTATTGGACTACATTTTTAGTTCCCAAGAACGTTGTAATATGCGATAAATTGTAGAACTGTACATTTTATAGTAAAGTGTAAGATTAATTTGATTCATTAAGATTTGTTATTGAAAACAGTTTGTTTCATTTAAGAACATGAGCTGATATGTCTAGCGCTAAGAAAACATTCAGTAAAGTGCAAAATATATTCTTACCAAACACATAATATATGGGGGCAACTACGCATACAAAGAATGAATACAATTGAAACTAACTTATGTGAACCTCAATTAGCCAAAAATATATACCTTTTCTTTAAAATAAAACTCAAACATAAACAAAACAATGAAATCTGTGGCTAGCCGCTTTCAGCTGTGAACATGAACTGCCGTTGCTGGATCCTGGATCATCCCATATTCACACCTTGATAGGGAAAAGCGGATTAGGATAGGTAGATAGGGAAACCCCGTTATCGGATCGGGACATTAGATGTAATTAAGACGCATTTGTAATAATTAGCGGGAATGGGATGTTTGTGTGTGTGCTGTTTTTAATAAAGACAGTTGCATTTTTTCTGCAACACTTTCACGAAAGTTTTTTCTTCAAACCTTTCACAAAATCAGTATTTTTTCCACAATCCTTTGACGAATTTCGTACTTTTTCTGCGATCCTTTGACTAAATTCAAGTTTTTTTCTGCAATCATTTGACGAATTTTTTTTTTTTTTTTTGTGATCCTTTAACGAAATTCGTGTTTTTTCCACATATTTTTGTCGAGATTCATGTTTTTTCAGTGATCCTACGACGTAATTCGTGTTTTTTTCAGCGATCCTTTGATGAAATTCAAATTTTTCCTGTGATCCTTTGATGAAATTCGCATTTTTCCATGATCCTTTGATGAAATCTGCTTTTTTAATGATCCTTTGACAAAATTCGTGTTTTTTCAGCGATTATTTGATGAAATTCGTGTTTTTCTCGCGAACCTTTGACAAAATTCACGTTTGCCAGCGATTCTTTGATAAAATATGCTTTTTTCTATTACGATAGGGAAAGGCGGATTAGGATAGGTAAATAGGGAAACCCCATTATCGGATCGGGACATTAGATGTAATTAAGAAACATTTGTATATTTGTAATAATTAGCCAAAATGGCGAGATAAAGGGGGTGGGGGGGGGACGACTTTTTATTAAATAGCGCATTTGTTCTACATCAACTTCCTCTCACCACCAGGGGGTGCTTTGCTATCTCTGTTTCTATGGGCTGGATCACGACGGGGTATGGCTCTTTCCACTCGACATCAATAGAGCTTACTGATTTTAGTTCGGATTTTCACCACAGGGGGCGCTTTCATATCTTTGGTTCTATGGGCTGGATCATGACGGGGTATGCCTCATTCGACTCGACATCGATAACCTTAATGATTTCAGTTATGTTCGTATAGAACATATCGTACCCCCTGGCGGTAGAAGGTGTAACTAAAGGATTTTGCAGATAACTCGGGTTCTATGGGTCACATCACGACACGCTTTGGCTCATTCGACTCGACATCAATAGAGCTTACCGATTTTAGTTCTGAGTTTCATCACCAAGGGGCGCTTTCGTATATCTGGTTCTATGGGCTGGATCATGACGGGGTATGCCTCATTCGACTCGACATCGATAACCTTAATGATTTCAGTTATGTTCGTATAGAGCATATTGTGCCCCCTGGTGGTGGAAGGTGTAACTAAAGGATTTTGCAGCTAACTCGGGTTCTATGGGTCAGATCACGACACAGTTTGGCTCATTCGACACAACATCAATAGGGCTTACCTATTTTAGTTCTGAATTTCACCACCAAGGGGTGCTTTCCTATCTCTGTTTCTATGGGCTGGATTACAATGGGGTATGGCTCTTTCCACTTGACATCGATAGAGCTGACTGATTTTAGTTCGGATTTTCACCACCAGGGGTGCTTTCCTATATCTGGTTCTATGGGCTGGATCACGTCGGGTATGGCTCATTCGACTCTACATAGATAGAGCTTATCGATTTTCACCACCAGGGGCGCTTTTCTATCTCTGGTTCTATGGGCTGGATCATGAAGGGGTATGGCTCTTTCGACTCGACTTACGGTAATATATGGGACTGTGTATGGCACGCCCAGTGTTTGCTGTCTAAGGTAGTGGGGCCCCAACATTAGATTTGTTTAAAAATAAAAAAAATGTTCAACACTGATTTCAGGTACATTTAAGGTTGTTGGCACGGGCAACGCCGGGCGGGTAAGCTAGTTAAAAATAAAATAACATGTACATAATCCAAAGCGTCTGAGATGATTCCTCATTTTAATTATGAGCAATATCGTTAATTTCAAATGAATTCTCAACTCTTATTCAGAATTCATTTACGAATTTCACTCACTCAAAAGTCGGAGAAGAAAAAAAATCAACTTTGTAGATTGCACCTGGCGGCATCTGTTGATGTATTGAGGAAGTAAAAAATAATTTCTACGTAGTTTTTTTTTTTCTTCTAATGAATTTAAGTCGTGCTGTACAAAAGATCCTTTTTTCATAGTATTTAAAAGATTTATATGCTCATTGGTAGCGCCAACTAAATACATTTTCAGTTGTGTTTTCAACGGAGAATTACTTTTTTACATTAAAAAAAAATTGTCAATTTCATATGTTCAAATGTTTTATGGTAGGACTCATTCCGCGTAGCGATCTCAATGTGAATTGCTTCGCAATTCACGGGGGGTTGGCGAGCGTTAGCGAGTAGGGGGCTGAGCCCCCTAGTTTGTTCATAAAAACCTTACAACAATGTCATTTAAGTGTAATTATTATTGTTAACAATTTAATTGTAGTTATTATTAGTAATAATCTCTCCTACCCATGTGCGCAATCACATCAACCCTTTAAGGACAGATTGCGCGAAACAACTTTCTTGGTTTTATTACAACTGTTCTTTTAAATTACAACATAACAACAAAATAGCCATGGAAATGCATAAAAAACAAATGAAGTAAAAATTATTCATGGATAGTTTAACAAAAAATTAATATTTCGATATTAGATTGTTATTCTTTTGAATTGTGCGCAGACTCTCCTAGCTTTACCTTATATATATTAAATTTCAAACCATTCGGTTGAGCAGTGTTTGCGCTGTCATATGCGGACAGATGGACCAAACAACGACTATAGGTGTTACGTATTTATATAATTACGAACGTACCTAATAACATGAGAGTAAAAAAAATAATCAAAACTAATTTTTTATTGCTATATGTTTAAGTAGAGGTTCTTCTAGAAAACTTTAAAAAAAAAAAGTACTTTTTGAATCTTTAAAGTGTTTAGAATGTGCTGTCAAACCGTTTTATGTTCTGCCCAATGTTTTAGGAGACCAGAAAGGTTTGAAATGAAAACAAATTGTCTGAAGTTTGGTTGTGAAATTGGAAGCCTATAATTAAGTATTACTAGTACTTTTTCTTTTTTCATGTATTTATTTATGTTTTATACAAATAAAAAATATTTCAAAAATTGTATTTAACAGTAATACAAGTTTTAATATTGTACGACATTTGCCACAATTTTGAAGTTCTTCATATTTTTGATTCGTCATTAGTCCTTTACACGGCTTATTATGTTATCTCTCGATTATACCAGAAGCAAGCAAGCAAACAAACAAACAAAACTATAAAACATTAAAAAAAAAATATGACAAAAATTTCAAATCCATAAATTTGATCTTTTTTTTTTTTTTTTGTCATAATTTTAGAAATAATTTTGGTTGTTTGTTTTTCAGGTATAATCTAGAGACAGCGTAATAAGCAAAATAAAGAAGAAATGATGATTTAAAAACATGGAACCTGTATTATTTCTAAATCATGTCAAAACTAATTTTGTAAGATTAATTTTGTTGTACAATATTAAATATTATGTGAAAATGATACACAAGTTTCTTGAATATAATACATCAAGTTTCTTGAATCCTTAATTCCCCCTATTTTGACAAAACATATAACAACAAAATTCCATTTAAATTACTTAAAGGTATTTTATTATACACTGTGCAAAACATCAACATATCAACCAAGCACTTTCGAACATCTAACGGGTTCATCATCAGGGTTGAAATCAGTCAAAGTTTTTCCCTCTCTTTTCATTTTTGGAACGGTCCATCAAGTATAAAGGAATGAACTCGACCTCTGGTTTGTAATGTTTTAACGATTTTAAATAAATAGAAGGGATTCCAGCCAAAACACACGATGCCTCATAAAAGATTTATTTTTAAACAAATACGAACAATCCCTGCCAAAACACACGATGCCTCATAAAATATTTATTTTTAAACAAATAGAAACAATTCAAGCCAAAACACACGATGCCTTATAAAAGATTTATTTTTAAACAAATAGAAACAATTCAAGCCAAAACACACGATGCCTCATAAAAGATTTATTTTTAAACAAACAGAAACAATTCTAGCCAAAACACACTCTGCCTCATAAAAGATTTATTTTTAAACGAATAGGAACAATTCCAGCCAAAACACACTATGCCTCATAAAAGATTTATTTTTAAACAAATAGGAACAATTCTAGCCAAAACACACTATTCCTCATAAACGATTTATTTTTAAACAAATAGAAACAATTCTAAGCTAAAACACACTATGCCTCATAAAGATTCATTTTTAAACAAATAGGAACAATTCCAGCCAAAACACACGATTCCACATAAACGATTTATTTTTAAACAAATAGAAACAATTCTAGCTAAAACACACTATGCCTCATAAAGATTTATTTTTAAACAAATAGGAACATTTCCAGCCAAAACACACGATACCTCATAAAAGATTTATTTTTAAACAAATAGAAACAATTCGAGCCAAAACACACAAAGCTAATAAATCCCTTAATAATTCTAAGCGCACTCACTCAAGTGTGATAACCTATGCCATAGGGGAGGAGAAGGGTTTAAAAAACATGAAATTTGCGTGACATAATTTATGGGTGACCCCTAAAGAAAAAAAAATAGATTTTTAAAAATATTTCACTGTAAGTTATTAAGTCAAAATGGATTTTTAAAGAATCCGCTAAAACATTGTACAATACCACTATTACTTTTACAACAAGAAAAAACGGCTATCCCGACGTAACCCTGAAAGGATGAAGTCCAGGGCCCTCCCAAGTTTCGTATGGAAAGAAAATTGCCGGCACCCGCGCAAACCTCTATTCGGTCTTCTCTAATTGGGTTCAACTAGCAAATCTTCAGATCAGGGGCCTCAACGTCAATTTTGCAAGATATTTTAATTTTCATATCACTTTACAAAATATTGAACATGCTGAAATCCGCAATTTAATGATGTTAGATCATATCTATATTTCTAAGCATATAAGATTTTCCAAAGATTCCGAAAATCAAACTTTTAAGAATTGTTATTTTAACAAATTTTTTTTTCAGACACGTTATCTAATGCAGTTGCTAGACAATTGATAAACTTAAATTAAAAGAGAAAGAATGCTTACTTATGATAGGAAAAAAAATAAAACTGAAAAGTCAAAATGTTTTATATTGTTCGAACATATACACAAATTTCCATCGAAAACTACATAGCTAATTTAGAATGTGTGACATATGTATTGGCAAAATTTGAAACTAATTGGAGTAGTTGAAGATCCCCATTGGAGAATTTTAGCATCCATAATTTAAAATTTAAATCAATTATCTAAATGTAACATTTGCTTTTCGATGAATTGTAAAATTTAACAAGTTGGAAATTGTACGTCAAACGTGACAAATGAGGTGCGTTCGTACTATAGCTAGTTATATAAATATTCAGATCTTGATGATTTTTAATTCTGTGAAATGAATTATATCGTCAGCAGATTAATTTCTGTCATAAAATAAGTATCGCGGTCGCTTGACGATTAAAACTCGGAAACTCCTATAACAAGAAAACACCGATTTTAAAAAAAAATATCTTCTAAAGTTTTGATTCGATTTTCATAAGATTTGAAATGTTTCGACAAAATTCTGCAAATATAATATATCTTAAATTTCAAACCATTCGGTTGGGTAGGTTTTGCGTTGTTATATGCGGACGGACGGACCAAGCGACGACAATAGGTGCTACGTATTTATATAATTACGAACGCACCTAAAAATCGTCTGAATTTCCACAGAAAAGCATTATGACGTAAAATAAAATGTTCTGTATTTTTTGAACAAATGAATCAAGTTTAACCAAAATCTATACAGCTAATTTCGGCTATCTCATCAATATACCTACCTGATTATAAAAATAATCGAATTTCTTTTACTTACCCATCATACGTAGTATAGGGAAAGTCTTGTAATCGTTTTGAAAATCGAAAATTTTTTTTTGACGGATTTACACGTTTCAGACACTGGAGATTCCAAAAAACATATTTTTAGAAAAAAAAAATTGCCGTCCGTCTGTGTGTCTGTGTGTGTGTGTGTCTGTAAACGCTCTATCTCCCGAAAAAAATTGAGATAGAGACTTGCAATTTGGTATGTACTTAGTATGTAATAATGGGAAGAAGCCTATTTGATTTCATTAACCTCGATTAACCGGAACTATTTTATTCGGACCAGTGCCAAAACTAGCGATTTTGGCGCCCGGGGCAAATATGGATTTTGGCGCCCCCCCCCCCCCTCCGCAAAGAAAATTTCCAAAGCAAATTTTTTCTAAGTTTCTAAAATTTAAAGTATATAATCAGAAAATCTGTAATACTGAACTAAGTAATCAGCTTTGTCAAATACTGACTCATTAAAACCTTGAAAATGGAATCGAAAGGAACCGTAAAATATTCCGCTTTATACACGTTTTCATCTTAGGAAGTATAGTTATTGATATTCTCAGGGGCGGATTTAAGGGGTCGCAATGGTCTCAAAGGGCCTCGCATTCAAAGGGCCCCCAAAATCCTCTTTTGAGTTCAACGAGAAAAAATATTTTTTGATCAAAGGATTTTCTTAGCACTTTTTTTTAATTAGTATTGCTTCATAATTTTCATGTAATTTAAATAGAATATTTTTTATACCATTTGCAATTCCCAGAAATGTTTTAGTTATGTTTAAATGTTTTTCCTAGTCTTCTTTTCTATTAGCAATTATCAGAACTGTGAACGGTTATGGAGGGTTGGGGTGAGACTCAAACTTGGATCTGAGCTGAACGGAACCCTGTTACTGTTAGAGACTTTTATGACGATTTAATTACACAGATTCAGAGTCTAATTAAATCAGATCTGATAAATCTAAATCTGGATCGTAACACTGGGGCCCCTGATTTAGGGGGTCCCCACACTTGGTATGCTGTTTACATAAAGCTGATATTCAGAATGCATTTGACTTTGTTACTGATTATAATCGATATTTTGCATTTTTAGAGTATGATAAGATTAAAAACAAAAAGAAATCGAGCTTGATTATTACAGGGGCACACGGTGCATTTGTCCCGGAAATTTACATCTGGATCTAAAAAAATATTTACAGCAAAAGAATGGGGCGGCAAAACACGTAAGAATGGCAAAAAGACGAAAACATTTCCTTTTTTTTTTTTGCAAAGACGACTTTATTAGCCATGGCACCCTGTGCGAGGTTCTTTTCTGCGTCTCAAATGCTATATTCTTAAAAAAAGGGGGGGGGGGAGGAGAGGTTACTATTTTATCTTGCATATGTTTCATCTCCTTAGTTTTTAGTGTCGTTAGTAATAGCCAACCTCGTGCCCTTTAAAGCCGGATTTGTATGTAAAAAAGTAATTGTAACAAATTGAATGGCGGCATTTTTCATTTATCTGAAAATGGCCAAATGACGAGAAAATAATTTGGGAGAATAAAGGCTTGGGCGGCTGCGGTTTTATTAGTCATAGCAACTTGCGTATGGTTTTCTCCCTGCACCCCTACAAATGACATTCTTTTTCAAAAAAAAAAAAAGTTTTAACAAAGAGTTTTATTTTGCGTATTTTTCAAATTATCCTTTCAAATATTATTTGTTTTTAGTATCCCAAGCAGTCGCCCAACCTCGCTCCCTCTAATAATACTAGATTGGATCTGGATGAAAAAGTAATTTTAGCAAAAGTAACAGGCCGGCATATTCCAGTTGCCGCCAAGGACGGCAAAACGCTTAGAAAGCTTTCGCAAAAAGACGAGTAAAAAACTTTTTGGAAGATAAAGCCAGGGTGGCGCCCTGTACGAGATTTGATTTTTTACTGTACCTTTACAACAGAACTTTAAGAAAACTTAAAAGAAAAAGATTTTACTGAGAATTTTACTTTGGGCATTCATCCCCCAATTTGTGTTTATTGTCCACGGCAGTCACCCCTCGCCCATGACAAAATGGAAAAAGAAGAAAGCTCCATGCTGTGAGAAAAGGGAAAAAATAGAACAGCCTTCGTGGAATATTTTTATCTAATAGATAGGTCAAAGTGAGGGAATCGTTTGATAATTATCCATGCTGGACAGTGCAATACCGTGTCCAGACGACGTTGAACAGTGTCATATACAGACATGAGTAGGGACTGACCTTGAAAAATGTTAGTGATTCTCCTAAACCACAGGAAGAGATTTAAATGATAGACGGTATAGACGGGATATATTTGGAATGGGAGAAAGAAAATAGCCTAAAACAGTTCGTTTTTTATTCATTTGCTATCTTGTATTGTAGACGAATCTTTTTATCTTTTTATTTATTTGTCTATTTTAATGCATTTGGTTCAGTTTTTCTTTTGGATTTTCCGGCTGCGAGACTTTTTATACAAATTTCATATATATATACATTTCTATATCAAACAACAAACAAAACTTGCATTTGGCGCCCCCTTCGCCTTCTGTTCTGCTGGCGCCCGGGGCTCGTGCCCCCTCTGCCCCCCCCTAGTTTCGGCCTTGATTCGGACCCTCGAAATATTCGTTCTGATAAAAGGTATATAAAAATTTTCGAAATTGTTTATTTTAAGAAATGAATATAAAAGACAATAAAAAAACATAAATTTTACATAAAGCATGAAGTCGATCGGATAATTAGTTGCCGAGATATTTGGAATCCTATTTTCCACACTCTTCGATTTTTCATGACCCTGTATTTCATCCAAATTTCACTTCAAAGAGATATTTTAATTGGAAATTTGACGCTTAATCAGATGCAATAAACCGCTAGTTAATAGGTTTATTATTTTTGGAGTTATAAGGAAAACCTCTTTCAAGCAATTCAGTAATCGAGCCTTTAAAGTTTGTGACGTCATCAAGCCACGATTTTATTTGAATTGCAATGCATTTTATAAGTAGTTTACACATTTTTATTTTAATATTTTACATTATGCATATCCATGATGGGTAAGTATTACGGTGGCCCCCAACGACTAGTTTTGGTAGCAGTTATTACGATACATATACACAGACACCGAAAACTTTTCGGGTCGCCACAGAAAGCCTTTTCACTTGACGTTTCGGCAACTTGACAAAAGACTTTTTTATTCGTAGTAAAATAATTAAGAAATAATATTTTTGCTGTTTGCAATGTATTCTTTATATTGTAAATATATATATATTCGTTTGAACCATCTACAGAATCGATCTTTCCATCGCACCCCTGACAGCGTTGAATGCATTCGTCACTCGATTGTAAGCAATGCGCCTTTCCATCATCGCATGTCGATGTCGCAGATGTTTCAACCAGCAAACGATAAACGTTGCGTGATACATAATAATATTTAACAACATACTGTCTGGAAGAATTGTTTAAACGAGAAAGTTGCTAACAGAAGCAACTGAACTCTATTGAGTAACATTAAGTCATCAAATAAAGGGAAACTGCTAACCAATATATGTTAACCAATATACCTTAATATTTTGTCAAGTCCTTCCTTACAATAACTTTAACTCTGTTTTAGATTGATGCTGAGCTAAAGGTATTTTGAGGAAATTAAACTTGAAGACCACGTTTTTTGCTTTATAAGACGATTTCTCATCCGACGTCCATTTTTGAATTCGGCTTTTTTTCATATCGGATAGTTTGCATCTATCCTTTTGTAACTTTAACATTTTTGTAACGATTTTATGCATTTCTTTTGCCTATTCAAAGAAAAATTCTGAAGTTACAGAATTTCGTTAAAACGCTTAAAAAATTCTTCTAAAATTACAGAATTTCACTAAAATCGCTTAAAAAAATAAAGTGACGACGCCAAGAGATTCATTCTCGATCGAAAACAACAACCATTTTCCCAATGGTTAAAAAAAAAAATGTTTTTTTTTAATTAATTTACCTTCTTATCTTTAGCCTTCACCCGTTTTCCGAGCAACGATCTGCCATAAAAATTGACAAAAGTTGTCAGCTATTAAACAGGAGGACTTCTGCCACGAGCTTTGAACAAAAAATATTGCGCCATTAACAACAGCTAAGGGGAAAAAAAGGAGGGGGGTATCATAACTTATGATATGATAAATTAATTCATTTACATCAACAGACTTTATATAACTGCAAAATGAAACAATAAAACAAAATTATTACTTTCCAGTTATAGCTTTTAATATGATACACACCATTTAAAAGTCAGCGCAGGTTTCATTGAGTATCCCTGTCTGCATGTTAATTGCATGGGAGGAACCTCTTAAAACACGAGATTAACTTATTGTGTGTGCTATTAAAGAGACAATCGCAGAGAATTATTACCGGAAGGGGCTAAGTTGATGGCCTTTTGAACGCCTTATATCCTACTGTGAAGCACTGTATAAGATATATTGAAGAAGAGTTATCTGTGAAAAAATATCCAAGGAAAATGAAAACTGCCTTTCCCTTCTTAATCTATGCATAGTTGTTTAAAGCGTTTTTTTTCTCTTCCAGCTCTTGATACTCGAAAATTTTTTGTACTTGTTTCTTGTTGTAATTATTCTTTAAGGGGGTTATACGACTTTTAAAATAGAAAAAAACGAAAAAAAAAAAAAAAAAAAAAACATAATGAATTTCGATATTTTATAGCTCGAAAAGCACATACTTTATATACAGTGTGAACCAAAAGTCTTGCCATGATTATAATAATTCATTACAGGTTAACCGTTTGTATAATAATGTAACTTGTTGTATCATTGGATAGGTCAGTTTTAGTAGTTTATTTTGTGCAATGTATTGCGCGAATTGGTTTGGAAGGGATGGACCAACTCCCTGGCCTCCGCGCTCTCCAGATATTACTCCTGTGGATTTTTTCTTTTGGGGCTATATCAAGAACAGAGTCTTTGTCACACAAATTGCTGACGTCGAAGAACTGAAGACTAGAATACAAGCTGCTGTGTGTACAGTAACAGAAGCCATGTTAAAGAACACTTGGCGGGAACTAGAATACCGCTTAGACATTCTCCGAGCTACCAAGGGGGCACACGTTTAAATTTACTGAGGTTCGTTTCGTGGTCTTATAAAAAAATTATAACAGTACTTACAATGTATCCAAACAAACATATGACTAATTATAATAGTTTGAGCACAATAAATATTTATAATTAAGGGCAAGATTTTTGGTTCACCCTATATGTATACTGTATGTCCCATAAATTTGTTGACATTTTAAACATTCATAAGAAAGAATTGGTTTATTTGAATGCAGTTTGCGACAAAAATATTCTCATGCGAGGATATATATATATATATATATCGGTAAAAGAAACTTTTTGTCAATAGAGGGCGCTTAACGCATTCCAGTTACAGGAAATATGCAAATTAGATTCCTTTAAAATGCCGAGTGCACGTTTAAGAGCTTATTTCAAATTTTCCCGTTACTGGTGCAGATCAGTATATCTTTAACGATATATCTTTGAATGTGATGTTGATGTTGGTGGATAAGGCACTACCGGTGAAGCTATTTTACCTTAGTCAGGAATCGCCAGTCGAATCTTTACGACGACGGTTTTGTACACAGAAAGAAATGAAGAAGGGAAAGGTCCAATAACACCTCCTGGATTGCTCTCCCTCGTTCAAAGTTTCAAAGAAACAGGAAGTTTGTGTGATCGACGTCGCAGAGGTTCGCCACGTTTATCAGAAGCCCGTACCTCCGCTGTAGCTTAGCAAATGTATACTCTAAGTGTCTAAGTGAAAAATCCACTAGTGGGGTAAATAGCGCAAGAGAAGTACAGAGAATAACTGGCATACCAAAGACATCGGTATTCCGTATGCTTCATGAGGTTTTAAACTTGTACCCTTACAAGTTGCAATCACTTCACCAGCTCTTACCAAATGATACAACTAAGCAAGAAGAATTTGCGAGGTAGATTTTGACGAAAGTCTCAAGTGACGCACAGTGGCTTCTCAACCTCTTCTGGTTAGATGATTATCATTTCTCTTTGATGGAACAGTTAACACCTATAATTGTCGAATCTGGGCACAGAAGAACCCACATGCCTATACTCAAAAGCCGCTACATTCACCACGTGTGACTGTTTGGTGTGGCTTCATTTCGTCCGTTATTCTGGGACGTTATTCTGGGTTTTCTTTGAAGAGCCCTGTGCAAAGCATAGGATGGAAGCCATGCTCAGTTACTGGAGACCGTTACTTAAAAATGATAAAGGTGGAAATCATACCTCGCTTATTGGAATGTAAGCTCTTACGCACAATAACTTTCATGACAACACAACTTTTGAAATAACGCACAGTACCTCCTTATATCAAATCCCCGGTGATGCAGTTCTGGACAAGAAAATTTGGAGAAGAACGGCTAATCAGTCGTTACAGTAAAAATGTTTGGCCCCTTCGCTCACCAGACTTGACAATGGTAAATGTTTGGCTATAAAGTCTCGAGTGTACCGCAGTAGTACCATATAGTACCGTGCAGTAGTACCATAGGTGTAACGTCTTCTTTAGCGGAGTTAAAGGACGCCATACTCTATGAAATCTTCTGCATACATCCGAATATGCTACATACCTCTATTAACGATGTTTTCACGCACTTGCAAAATGTAATTCCTTGTGGTGGCGTTCATATAGAATATTTACTGATATGAGCATGTAAATGTTTGCATGCAAATAAAGAGTAATTTTCCGATTTGAATGTTGAAACGTCTTCTATTGACAATTCCTTCCCCCCTTTAAAAAAATATCCCCCCCCCACATGAGAATAATTTCGTTGCAAGCCACATTCAAATAAACCAATTTCTTTATTTTATGAATTTTTGAAATGTTAATGGGATATATATATATAACCATAGTACAGTTGTAGTTCGCTGCAATAAAAAAGTAGTTTTTCTGACTCCTGTATCAGTCGATATAATTAACACAATTAAAAAGATAACTACAACAAAGTATCGCACACTGTTAAAATTCTGCAGCAAATAACTGTCTAGCCATTCGACCGTTTTTGAAAATAACGGTTACCTGACCATATTATGAAGGTATTGTGGCCATATTATTGACCATTTTACAGTCGGTACAATTAAAATTACGGTTAAGAAATCGTTATCTATAGAAACGGTCGAATGACTGTACAGTTTGCTGCAAATTTTTAACAGTGCAAGGATGATGTAGGGAAAAATGCACAGAAGTTAATTCCATGCAATATCATGTTAATCGTATATTTTCAAAATTACAATTACATTAAATTTTATGAAAACGGCAAAAAGGAATCTTGTCTTAAATGAAAATTTCGTGACCGCGACAAACCTAGCCAAAATCGATAGCGACCGGTTAAAAGTACCTTTTAGACAGGTTTTCGTTTTAACTGGTATTCCGTTCCTTATAATTGTATTGTACTCTTTTCGCCGAGACGTGAAAATTTTCAGTTTGAGACAGGTTTTTGTTATATACAGGTTCGTTTCACAGGTGTTCTACTAAGACAAGAACTTCTCCAAAAAATTTTTTTTTTAATTTGTGAATCCATTTTAGCAGGTTTTATTTGCTATTAAAGTATTATTATTTTCTGTATGCATGGAAGATTGTTTATTATATAAAAATCATGATTACAATTTTAAATGTTATTTCATACAATCTATACCGATATATGTAAAATGTAAGAAATACACAATTTTTCTTAGTATTTACCTATTTTATCAGGCATTAAAACATTTTTTTTAAAAATAAAAACCATGTAGACGTCCTTAAACATGCACAACTTTCATTCATATCTTCTCATTCATGTTTTAATGTCTGATAAAATAGGTAAATTCTAAGAAACACCGTATAACTGAATATGACATTATTGTAACTTACTTATAAACTGTATAAAATACTTTCTTAATAAAAGTTAATTCCAAATAATATAATAAAATCACTTGTTAACATTAAACTAAAGATGTAATGAATGCTTAAAGTGATAAAAACCTTACACAAAAAAGCTTAAAAATACCTTTCAAACAACGAAATTTGTCATCTTTATATTAAATAGGTATTTTCAAACCTTTTTGTGTAATGTTTTTAGCACTTTAAGCAATAATTGCATCTTTAGTTAAAAGTGAATTTTCTAGAAAAAATACTTAGACAGTTAAATTTTTCAATCAAAATTTCTTTTAATGTTAGATGTTATTAATTGGAAAAAATGAATTTCGGGCATATTTGAAAATATCAGACATTGTAACCACTTAATTAGAAGCAGCCTAAATGCTTGTACAATCAATGAACTCATTTAATACGCTTATTCAAATGATTACCAAGAAATTAGTTAATCTGCAAAAGCGACAATTATTTGTCACTTTGTGTAATGTTTTTAGCACTTGAAGCATTAATTCTATCTTTAGTTACAAGTGAATTTTCCAGAAAAAATACCTAGACAATTAAATTTTTCAATCAAAATTTCTTTTAATGTTTGATGTTATTAATTGGGAAAAAAATGAATTTCGGGCATATTTGTAAGTATCAGACATTGTAACCACTTAATTAGAAGCAGCTTAAACGCTTGTACAATCAATGAACTCATTTAATACGCTCCGTTATTCAAATGATTACCAAGAAATCAGTTAATCTGCAAAAGCGACAATTATTTGTCACTTTGTGTAATGTTTTTAGCACTTTAAGCATTAATTGCATCTTTTGTTAAAAGTGAATTTCCTAGAAAAAATACCTAGATAGTTAAATTTTTCAATCAAAATTCTTTTAATGTTTGATGTTATTAATTGGAAAAAATGAATTTCGGGCATATTTGAAAGTATCAGACATTGTAACCACTTAATTAGAAGCAGCCTAAACGCTTGTACAATCAATGAACTCATTTAATACGCTCCGTTGTTCAAATGATTACCTACCAGGGAATATGTTAATCTGCAAAAGCGACAATTACTTGTCACTTTGTGTAATGTTTTTAGCACTTTAAGAATTATTTGCGTCTTTAGTTAAAAGTGAATTTTCTAGAAAAAATACACAGACAATTAAATTTTTGAATCAAAATTTCTTTTAATGTTTGTTATAATTTTAAGCAATGAGTTTCGGGCATATTTGAAAGTATCAGACTTTGTAACCACTTAATTAGAAGCAGCCTAAACGCTTGTACAATCAATGAACTCATTTAATACGCTGCGTTGTTCAAATGATTACCTACTAGGGACCATGTTAATCTGCAAAAGCGACAATTACTTGTCACTTTGTGTAATGTTTTTAGCACTTAAAGAATTAGTTGCGTCTTTAGTTAAAAATGAATTTCCTAGAAAAAATACCTAGACAATTAAATTTTTTAATCAAAATTTCTTTTAATATTTTTTATTAATTGAAAAAAAAAAAGAATTTTGGTCATATTTGAAAGTATCAAACATTGTAAACACTTAATTAGAAGCAGCCTAAACGCTTGTACAATCAATGAACTAATTTAATACGCTCCGTTGTTCAAATGATTACCAGGAAATCAGTTAATCTGCAAAAGCGACAATTATTTGTCACAGAAATTTGAGTCCGGCGAACTCTTACACCACACACGTTCATTCGAATTCTGTCCGCTGTAAGCCATGGGCGTATTGATATAACACTTTCTTTAATGTTTCTACAAATGAAATAAAAGCTGAGAATACAGACAGATTAAAAAAAGAATTCCTTTTACGGTGTCCGCCCATATGATTACTATACTCAAATACATATATATATCTACCTGACTTAGTTATGAATTCATGGCGTAAGAAGAAACCATATATTTACGGCTGAATGAGATAGCGGAAAAGGAGAGTCACTAATGAAACGTTTCAGCAACAATCAGGCACGTGTTACTTGCTTGTTTTTTTCTTTGTATGAAAAGCTTTTGCCACCAACGTACCTTCTTACTTTTCTTATGGCAGCCAGAGGCATGCTGTTATTCTGGTTATAAAAATGCAGTTTACAGATGCATAATATTACAGTTATAATGCTGATAAACAGAATTGTGCCTAAACATATTTTCATCGGAGTCAGAGGGATAATCTCACCCCCCCTCCCCCCATGATGTAAATAAAAATTTGCGTTTTGGGGTCAATGTGCCAATTTTATTACTATAATTTTTGTCTGAGTGCAACGAAGACTCATACACAGCGCAGTATTACTTTGCCCCATATATAGCTACGATGGATATTAAAACCTTTCGTCAAGCATAACTCAAAAAATATTTAACGGATTTCGTTCAAATTTTTACAGCAGGTACCTATAAAGGTGACAACGACGTCTATTTATTACCAAGAATAAATGTCAAACCGTTTGGAAATTATATTAAAAAAATAGATAAAAAAGCACAATTAAAGTACATACGTCACGAAAATTTTGTGCGTACGTCATTTTCAACGGCGGGGGATTTTCGTAGACAATAGAAATTGAAAAGTTCATGGAGTACATGGAGCAAAAAAATATGCACGCACTAATATTCAGCACAATAAAATATATTTCAGTTTAGTAGAAATCGAAAATTAATCTGGATTTTTTTTCTGTTTGAAAGAAAAACCCCGCAATAACTTGGTAGACTTGGTATTAGAGATTTGGCGCAAATCTCAGCAATAGCAGCTTTTTTTTAATTTCTTTTTTATTTCTATAAAAATTCTTTGGTGTTTAAATAAAAGGTTTCGATTTATGGCATTATTTCTTTTTTCCCCCTTTTTAGCATTTTAAATGGGATTAATGAAAGGCATGTATTTTAAATTAAATGAGTGAAAGGTTTATATTTAAATGAAACGAATTCAATATGAAAATGTTATAGGAACAATATTTGGCGATTTATCAACTGCGCCAGGATAACATAAAAGTACCAATATATCAAACGGTATGTAGTATGAGAAATGAAACAATTATATTATAATCACCCATCGTACAAGAAAAAAAATCTAATATTCTGCATTCAGAGGGAAAATTCCATCTCCTGTGCCGTAAGATTTGGCGAGTTCTTTTTTGGTGATAAGTTTTTCGATGTGATTGTTGGGATCTGCAGGATTTGGCTTACTTTTTCTAAATCTTATTTTTTTGCAGATGTAGTATTATGTAAATATATTTTTTTGCAGATATTTTTCTATTTTGTATATTTGGCATTCTATTTTGTATATTTTCTATTTGGCATTTGGAAAAGAGATTTTTACCTTTTTATCTGTGCCTTCGGAAATATTAAAAAATAAAAAAAGATTTACATATATCAAGCGTATAATGTTATGTTTTGCATTTTTATACGGACCACTTCTCCATTTTTGGATTTTAAATGCTATTTATTATTTACTAGCCGTTTATTAATTGTTTACAATTTACCCCTATAACAATAACAATTATTTATCACAAAAATGCCTCTTAGGTTTGTTAAATAAGTTTGTTTATGTATTTTCATTACTTATTAAAATATCGAATATGCCGATAAAATTTTATTTTAGCATCGTGCTTAATTTTTTAAGATGGTGCAAAAACAGGCTTTAATAAATGTATGTTTGTAAATATTTCAAAAAACATGTTTTACCGCTCTCTTGAAAAATTTTGTAAGATGCTAAAACTACCTTTTGGCACCATTTAAGATTTTTTTCGCCAACCGACATAGGATTCGAAACTTTTCCCCATTCAGATACACAGGCAAGGCTGGTCTCAAACAAGAGTAAAGCTAGCAACAATATTGTTTTAACTCTATAAGAGTTACAATAATGATATTAAATGCTCCGATTGGCTTTGGGCCCAATTACGAAAGTTTCTCCTAAAAAAACTGTAGAAGAAGTCTTTTACATTTGTTTCAAATGAAGCTCGGTCTACAAGGTATTAGTTAATAATACAAACAATACTAATGGCATGGTAGCAAAAGTTTTAATTTAAATGTATATATTTGAACCCCCCCCCCCCCCCAAAAAAAAAAAAAAAAAAGAAAAGAAAAGAAAGTTACAGTAATGAATTTAAAATGGCGTTAAGCCACGCTTTCTGACATAAGCAATTGGCTGCAAACGCGATAACGGAACTTTCACTTAACTTAATAACACGTAGCTAATATAGCCCTCTGGGTACTTTGCAGTTATACAGACCTTGTGGTTTTTTTTAAAAAGCTTGAGACAATTGAGGTTTAAGAAGTTGAGATTTACTGTCAAATGATATAAACAACTATGAACACAAAACTGATGAATTATTATTTAGGTTTATGTAGCTATTTAAAAAACAATTGCATCTGATTACACTTATTAGATAAATTACTTCTGTTTGCATTTAATAACTGATAAACGGCTTCTGTATATTAAATGAATTGTTTAAATATTAGGAAGAGGTGGAGAGAGGTAGAAAGACGAGTAAACAAACGGGTAGACAGATGGGTAGAGAGACGAGTAGCGACATAGGTAGGCTGACGGGTAGCGAAACGAATAGACAGACGGCTAGAGAGAAAGGTAAAAAGAGGGTTGACAGAGGGGTAGCGAGATGGGTCACGAGACGGGTAGCGACACCGGTAGACAGGAATGTAGCGAGAAAGGTTGCGAGACGCGTAGCGTGGTAGATAAAGAGGCGAGTAGAGAGATGAGTACAGAGACGAGTTGACAGACGGGTAATGAGATTGGTAGCGAGTCGGGTACAAAAACAAACGGATAGTGAGACGGGTATACAGACGAGTAGAGAGACAGTAGATGGGTACGGAGATGGGTAAGAAGATGGGTAGAGAGGCGTATAGCCAGACGGGTAGAGAGACAGATAGACAAGTTGTGAGACATAGACAAATGGGTACCGAAGTGGATAGAGACACGGCTAGACATACAAGTAGTTAGATGGATAGACAGACGGTTAGATAAATAGATTGGCGGGTAGCGAGACCGGTAGTGAAATATAGAGACAGGTAGCGAGACGTGTAGAGAGATAGACAATCGGTTAGAGAGACGGGCAGAAGAACGGATAGGGAAACAGACAGATTGTGGAGAGACAGACAGACAGGCAAAAGAAAAGTCTGCAGATTGGCGCAGTAAAGGAGCAGGGGGCAGAGCCTCCTAGAGAATAATCAAGAAGTATCTGTTAAGTTTAACTTTGAAGTATATATAATTTTTCAATTTTGCCGATATGGAGATTTAATGTAAAAGTTATTTTACAGAAGTCATCGAAAGATTTTTTGAATGCTTTAATAGTAATTTAGACTATAGTTTTGCAATCTGGTTTGTAGCAAAGCATGCTATCAATGCGGTTTGAAGTGTAAGAGTTTCTATAAACAGTTATACAAATAATAGATATATAATCAAGGAAGAAAAATTTTAAATTCACACACAAAAAAGGTGCAACAATGAAATTAAATTTGCGTTAAGCCACGCTTGATAGAATAATCTATTGGCTGGAAATCCAATTACGTAACTTTAAAAAGCTTGGCGTTTTAAAAAATCCGGCGTTTTTTTTTTTTTTTTTTTTTTTTTTTTTTTTTTTTTCCGAAGTTTTGCGCATAAAAAAAATATGACAACACATCTGATGAACGGTACTTCTTTTCTATTTTTTTAACAGTGTATAAGAATTTATATATAATATTTTGTAATTCTATCATTTAATTTGCTCTTTTTCTTTATATTGTAATTGTTAACCCTATGTTCTCAGCAATATCACTCAGACTAATCCCTTTGAGGGAAGTCCTAGTAGCAAAACATCAGATGACGCAAAATAAGATTATAATGGGTGCACGTTAAAGAATTGTTAACAATCAGTTTAAAAATAAAAGGAAAATACAGAAGGAAAATAAATAATACATTGTTTTAATTAATCGATTATAAAACAGCAAAAATAATAGTTTAATTTGATAATAAATAAAAATTAGCGTAGTTTTAAAACAAGAACGAAAATTCATGTATCACGGCATAGATTATTGAAACACTTTCCAACACTATCGGAATATCGTTAAGAAATTTCATTTTTGTTCATGAAATGAGATATCTATATAAACATTAACAAGAAAGAAAAATCATGTGTCAAGCATGATGAAACAAGCAAGACGCAGCATATAAATAAAATCATATACATGGCTCCACAAAGAACTGGATATATGGTCACCTATGGATGGTTATTTCTGGAAGTATGATTTCAGTAGTTTTAAGCATGTTTTTGCCTGAATTAAAGTTTTGCTTAATATGTGGCGTGTATAAAAATCTGTAGGTAATACACATGGCTGTGCAAAAGAATTCAAGTATGTTTCCGTCTACTGGTAGTAATGGCTGAAGGTGAATCTTCAACTGTGTTATGCGTTTTCTTACTAATTTTAGCATATTATGAACATATACAAATCTATGAATGATATACGGGGCTGCACAAAAGAATTGGAGTACTTTTCCAGCTATAGATAGTACTTGCTAAAAACTGGTTTTCAAATGTGTTATCCGTTTTCTAAAATGTTTACTCACGTATCTTATTTACCTTGTTAAACAGAGAAGTTTTATTATTCTAAAAGGGTTGGAACGTGTTTCATAAAGGCTACTAAGCACATATTAAAATGACTGTAACTAAGGACTATAAGAACTATAAAGAACATATTAAAACATAACCTGAAACATTTCAATATCTGCATAATATAGCGAAATCCCCTTTGAAGTTAAAGGATATCATTTTTATTAAAATTGATCAAATTCATTTTGAAAATTATTCCGAAGTATATGAAATCTCATTTATCAAAATCGACGGATCAAAGAATTACTATATTGGCATGACTAGCAGGAAATTTAGTTATAGAATAAAGGAACACATAGCTGGTATAAAGTATAACGAAAAACTCCACAGCACTTGCAAGATTATATCAAGAAGAAGCCATCCAAATAAATTTCAATGAAAACAAAATAATTTTTTCCTCCAACCTATAATGCCCATCCATTATAAGAGAAACCATTGATATTCTAAATTTTACGTAAAATTTCAATATGTAACGATACAGCCCCATTTAACTTAACGAAATTATTGATTGAGTTACTACATGGTTACAAGTATGGAAATTAACATTAAAGTAATATTAAAATAAAATAAAATGAATAATTTGAAAGAGAAAGTGAAAAATGCGAATGATGGAATTTCAATTCATTGATCGTGCAACTGTAGAATGTTCTCATTTGTTCACTTCGATGAAGCCAAAACATATGAACAGTTTATTTATAAAAACATTTTTTATTTAATGCCTTTTAGCAATTAGTGGAATATATTTTCCGCTCATTTCATCCTGTTAAATTTCATTTTTTTTTTTAGAAACCGTTCTTAGTGAGCATTTACATCTTAGAAGTAACTATCATACCATATTTTAAGTTATAATATATATAATATATTCATTATTGTTAAAGTTACGAACAAAAACTCAGGATCGGCTTGCAATGAAATATCCTGTATTTTTGACTGAATAAGTTGATTGCGACCTTTGTTCCCTATACAAATATTGTTTTTGATATTATCACTCCGGAATCTTTGTTACATTATTTTAGAACCACTCTGTATAACGACAGTTTTTGGTTCCGAGGTTCAAATATCTACTCTGCCTGTAAATCTACTTTTACCGCAGTAAGAGTAATAATGTGGAGAAGGCGATCTCTGACGTTTCTTGATAGATTACGTTTCTCGAAAACCTTGTTTTAAAAGTCGTTTAGATTCATCTATGTAATTCAACGGTTAGATTGCGAAGTGTTACAGTCCAATTCTGTTATAGTGAGGGCGAAGGGACGTGATCATTTGTTTGTTACGGGCCATATTTACCGATTCTAGCTGGCCAAAAGTCTATTTTATAAAATTTATTCTACGTAATTTATTTTTTATATAATGTAGCTTAGTTTGGATAGTTGGGGGTTGTACCCGACAATGGTTTTGACATAGATATAATTGTACGGTCATTATACTAGTGCAAAGTTCGTGTTTCTTAGTTGTGAAAAAATCAATCTTTTTGAGTATAGTTGTTTAATGTGTTATTTAAAGTGAAATAAAAATAGTGCTGTAGGACGTTTCCGAACAAAATATCGATTTTGTTTTATCGGATTTATGTACATAATTTTTCCACATATCAACTGATACTTGATATCTAATTTAATATTGCAAAAAATTCTGTACAATTTTTACAATTTTTCATTTTAAAAATAGAAAACGCTAAATTAAAAAGCAATATAATTTTTGATATCATTAAATAGTTTCGATTATTAACTTTTAGAAAAAAAATTAGTTTATTTACGTTTGTCTGCGTTTTTAGAATTGTTTTTACCTTTTTAAGTCTAAATTAATTGTTTTGAAATTTTAGTTCAAGTACCGTGTTTCTTTTATCGAAGTCAATAGTATCCAAGTTAGTCAGTAGTCACTCAAATCAACTTTTGCACCATTTTACAGTAGCAACAAGCTACAAATGTTAATTTGGTTGAAAATGTTTTGTTTATCGAGGAAAATTACAATGACGAACCCATGAAGTGTTCAATAAATCTAAAGCGCAAAATGTTTAAATTTATGGTCCAATTTGGACAAAATTTGCCAGCTATATCTAGATTTCAATGACAGGTTTATGTAAAATATAATACTTAGCCGCAAATTTTGAGTGGTTACGAAATTGACACAGAAAAATTCTCCAAATTCACTTTGGATACAATGAAAAACACAATATAGAACTCTTTCCATGGTGTCTTATTACTACCACTCTTTATATAAAGTTCTGCTGTGTAGCGATAAATATACAATGTATTATACGGTATACAATTACATACTACATATTATATAGAATGCCTTTTTTTTCGTTGGACTATAATCCCAAGAAACTGCTGAGGCAACGAATAAACATCTCTGTCTATTGACTTAATTATGCAAGAAAATTCTTGAGAAAATCCTCTAACCAAGAAATTTTTAATGTAATATTGTTGACTTCAAATGTTTTCCTAACTAGTAAAATAACAAAATAAAAAAGGAAACAGCTCTTTTTTCCAAAGAAAGCTACTGAGTTGTTAATTTCTCAAGAAATAGAAGAAAAATCTTTAGATTCTGAGAGCCAGTATGAAGAACTTTCGGATGACGAATTGTTTAATTAAATTTCTAAGCAATTTTCATTAAAGCTGTCGAATGTTTGTAAGGTATCTGAATTTCTAATAGATTATTAGGATTTTTTTTTTTTAATAATTTGCTATTATAATAGAAAATTAATTTTATCACTTTCACTTCCATACTATTAACAAAACATCATTAAGATTGTCAATAAGTAGCTAATAATTAGATTAACTTATTTATTACCTGTCTTAATGCTTTAAAAGTGTTTTAACTAATTGAATAATCCATAATAAGTATCAAATACAGATTTCCCTTCTATGTCTCAAATTAATCAATGTCCAATTCAAATTAACCATCTCCAAGAAACTTTGATTTAAAATGTAATATATTTTGTTAAAATGAGTTTAATATATCATTTGTTTAAATAAAACATCGAGTTCAAAAGAAAGGAGTTGGAAAATAATTTTGGCCAGCTAGAATTGGTAAATATCCCAAATTGCGAGCGCTGAAGGTGGAGGAGGCCAGGGAAGGACCATTGCTCCCGTCTGGATTTTCTAACTTTTCCCTTCTAACTTTTCTTTAAAACTCTTGTGATTTTGACAAAGAAAAATTCTTTTCAAATGACTTTCTTAATACAATTAAATAGAAAAAAAAACAAAAAAAAAAACATAGTATGTATTAAAATAGATCCAATAGAACCTAATACATTTTCCGGTATTATGAAGTCGTATTCAGCAGGACAGATGGAACATTACAGTACTATATATAGGAATGACAAACAGAAAATTTAAAACGAGAATAAAAGAACACATGACAGAAGAACTACTGCTTTGGCCAGACTACATAGAATAGAGCCTTTGCGGATCGATTTCAAGAATAGTAAAATAATTTTTCCATCAAGAGTTTATTTTCATTCATTATCCTTGAATGAATAGAAATATAATTGCGACACGAGAACATATGCAAAGAATCAGCCACTTTTGAATTACCTAAAATTGGCACGCGATGATTTACGAATTAAAAAAGCAATAAAATAATAATTTTCACGTTTTCCAGTTCGATTCAATTTAAGCACCTGCTTGCGTTATTCATCTGATGTCGTGATTTGTGCTTATCATTTTCAAAAACTTTGCGAAAATAGTTTATTTATTATTTTGATTTTGAAGAAGTTGCCGTTAGAGCGCAATAAACATGTCTTTTGTGTAAAGTTTTTGTCACTTTCAGCAGTAACTACATCTTTAATTTAACGTTAACAAGTGATTTTATTATATTATTTGCAATTAAATACAGTTGAACGTCTATTTACCGAATCTCGTGGTTGTTCCAAAAATGTTCGTATTAAAGAAATTTCGTTGAATGGAAATGCAATCACATATTGTTCCCAAAGTAGAAGCAACAATTCTTAGTTCCGTTTTAATTACTACTTTTAAAATGGTAATTTTCGCTAATTTCTACATTACGTAACTTCTAATTCAGTTTTTACATTAAATGAAAAAGGGAAGCTTACCTTTCAAAATTTTAGTTGTGGAAGATTATAGTGGGGTTATTTGTTATTAAGTTTATTTGTAATATATCTCTAAACACAATTTTGAAAAAAATTAATTTTGCTTACAAAATTGTTAGAATTTTTTAGCCCTGTCCAAGGTAATTGAAAAGTGCTTATGTGCTCTAACTCTTGTAAATGCAGCCATATTGCCAAGAAATTTTTATATGATATCGAGATTTACTATAGAATGTTCGGTTTTGAAAATGAAATGTGTAGCATTTATAAGTTGTTTACAGACACACACAAAATATTCCCTTACATTATGCTCTATGGGGAAAAATCGTTTTCTGTGCATTTTATAGAAGTTACGATATTTCAAACATAATGAGTTTACTGAGGTGGCATCACTGAGGTGGCATCACTGAGGTGGACTACAACAAGCTTTCTCAGGAACTTAGATTAAGTAGCATTTATAGTTCGTTTACTGGAACGCACAAAATAATTTCACTACATTATGATCTATGAGTATAAATTATTTGCGGTGCATTTTAAATGATTTTATGATACTTTAAACACATAATGAAATCACCCAAGTGGACTACAATATGTTTTCTATAGATTATGGAGTACACAGAATTTATCGTCTATTTACACAGACACACAGAATAATTTGATTACAGAACAGAACTGGCTATGATCGATAATTGCTGGAAGTCCGTTTTCCGCTGTGTGCATTATTAAAATCTAATTTTGAGTGTATTAGGTGGTGTGTCTAAATTCGCATACAGGACTTCACGAGAGAATTTGCACACATTACCGGATGTGGACATCAATTGCTGAAAATAGATTTTTACTGAGTTATGTGTTTTTTTCAAGTGGCTTATTTAGATATCTCATTTCAGTGTATGAAAAAATGAATTTTCTTAATAATAGTGTTGGAAAGTGTTTCATAATCAATTCCTGATGCATGATTTTTCGTTCTTCTTAATTGCTTGAAATAAATTTTGGACAATTCTTTCTAAGAATTGCAAGCGGACAAGGAATTTTGAAAGCTTTATTCATTACTTACCCATCATATGTAGTATAGGGTAAGTCTTGTAATCGTTTTAAAAATCGAAAAAAATTTTTTGACGGATTTACACGTTTCAGACACTGGAGATTCCGAAAAACATATTTTTAGAAAAAAAAAATTTGCCTTCCGTCTGTGTGTCTGTGTGTCTGTAAACGCTCTATCTCCCGAAAAAATTGAGATAGAGACTCGAAATTCGGTATGTACTTAGTATGTAATAATGGGAAGACGCTTATTGAATTTCAGTAACCTCGATTATCCGGAATTATTTTTTTCGGACTCTCGAAATTTTCATTCTGATAAAAGGTATATAAAAATTTTCAAAATTGTTTATTTTAAGGAGAGAATATAAAAGACAATAAAAAAAACATAAATTTTGCATAAAGAATGAAGTCGATCGGATAATGAGTTGCCGAGATATTTGTAATCCTATTTTCCACACTCTTCGATTTTTCATGACCCTGTATTTCATCCAAATGTCAATTCAAAGATATATTTTAATTGGAAATGAGACGCTTAATCGACGCAAGAAACCGTTAGTTAATAGGATTATAATTTTTGGAGTTATAAGGATGTTTCTTTTACGCAATTCAGTAATAGAGCGTTTAACGTTTATGACGTCATCAAGCCACGATTTTATTCGAGCAATGCATTTTATAAGTAGTTTACGCATGTTTTATTTTCATATTTTATATTATGCATATCCATGATGGGTAAGTATTACGGTGGCTCCCAACGACTAGTTTCTCTTTGTAGTAGGTTTTCTGAATCAATTTCTTCTACCATTTAAGATTCCTCTGATTACCGTTCAAAAAGCAAAGCAGAACCATGAATGTTAGTAAATAAAAGGTGTTAAAAGTGTACTATTATGATTGACAGAAAAAAAAAAAAGAAAGAAAGAAAAGAAAAAAAAAAAAAAGAAAATAGTTTCGTTTTCTTAAAAGATTGAAAAATTGAAAATTGAGACCTGATCAACTTTCCGGTGTTTATGAAATCCCATTCACCAAGACAGATGGAACAGTACAATACTATATAGGAATGACAAACAGAAAATTTAAAACGAGAATAAAAGAACATATGGCAGATATCAAATACGACAGAAGAACTACTGCCTTAGCTAGACAATATAGAATAGAGCCGTTGGAGATTGATTTCAAGAATAGTAAAATAATTTTTCCATCAAGAATTTATTTTCCATCCGTGAAGCAATATAAATATATTTGCGAAAAGATAACATTTTGGATAACATTCCGCGTCTTTTGAATGACCTAAAATTCGGCACGCGATGCTTTACAGATTGAAAAAAAAATAAAAATAAAAATAAATAATAATTTTCACGTTTTCCAGTTTAAGCATATGCTTGTATTGGACATGTGATCTCGTGGTTTATGTTTACCATTTTCAAAAACTTTGCGAGAATAATTTATTTATCATTTTGATCTGAAGATGTCGCCGTTAGAGCGAAGGAAACATATGTAGTCTATATCAAAAGGTATTCATAAACGTTTCGTGTTATGTTTTTATCACTTTAAGCAATAATTATACTTTAATTTAAAGTTAACAAGTGATTTTATTATATTAGATTGAAAACGATTAAAACTTTGAACCGAAAAAAATCCGACAGAAATTAATCTTCGTTATTTAGAGAATTTTTCCATGTGATTATTACTAAAAATAAGAGTTCCGGACAAAAATTAATTAAATAGGTAATTTCCTAAAACAGACGTTCGCTAAATACATTATAAAAAACTACAAATGTTTCTTAATCTGACGAAAATAAAATATAACCACGAACAAAAATATACAATAACCTCTTGTGAGTTACCTACGATTCTGAAAAGCATTCTTTATCATTAGAAACCTGAGAAAACAACATATTTTCGAAATTTAAAGAATCATTTATAAAAACAAAGTTTATTTTGCTGATTTTCGAAAACGTTTCTGAGTAGTTTTTATAGCGTACTAATCAGTTTTCTCAAACTGGAATATTGGTTTTTAGGATACTATTTATTCTCAAGTAAACATTTTCAGCTGCGTAATTGAATTTATACATGCAAGAATAACAAAATAATATTAATGTTAATGTTAATGCTTTTAATTTATCATGTTTGCCTGTAACACGTTTTTTAAACATGAAAATGTTTACTTGAGAATGGATAGCATCCGGAAAACCTATATTCAGGGTCGAGAAAACTGATTAAAACACTATAAAAATTACTCGGAAATGTTTCCGAGAAACAGTGTCAGCAAAAGAAACTTTACTTTTATAACTTCTTCTTTAAATCTCGAAAATATATTGGTTTCTGAGGTTTCTAAAGATAAAGAACGCTTCTCGAAATCGTCGGTAACTCTGAAGAGATTGCTGTATATTTCTGTTCGTGGTTATATTATATTATATTTTCCTAGATTAAGAAACATGTGTATTTTTTAGATACAGTGTAGAATTTCAAATGTACTAACAAAGAAGGTCTCCATAAGCGCATGTGGAAACAAACAATCACTTATTCAAAGTCGAAATGTATAATGAAAGAGTGTTTAATCGGACATTTACTGTTAAAATACACTTAAAACTTAACCAGCCTTCAAAACGGTATAAAATTAAATAACTTCAGAAATAGTTAATTTGTATATGTATTACATAACGTTATAGAAAAAATAATAAAATATTCAATCGTTGAAGTTTAAATTCATAAAGTGCTACGCATTTAAACACTCATTTAACCAGAAATTTTCAAATACATTAAAATCGCTTGCATTTGGCGACGAAAAAGTTTTGCTCGCCAAATCGCGTCTTTTTGCGTCAAGTACTCGAAAGTATTTTATTTTTTTCTCCAGATTTTCTGCTGGGATTCCGCAGCTAAATTGGACTTATCTCTTATTACGTATATGAGTAGCTTCATTAGCATTTTTTTCAAAATATTCTGAGTATGCGCTTTAAGGAGACCTTCCTTGTAAGATAAAAAAGAACACATATGTCTATACGGTACACAGCCTAAGTTGGGTGTTCGGTATCAAATAGACGCGTTATCGGATGAAATAACAAACAAATATTCGAGTTCGGCCTGGAGTTCCACATCTTGTATTTTTAATTAGGTAAGTGGTTTGCGATTCTGCTTTCCTAAATAAAATATGTTAGTAGTAAGGTGCAATGAATTTGTAATAATATGTCAATTTTATCTAGTGAAATACTCAAAAACGGTGTATTGCACATAGAGGGCCCGACTTAAACTACCAGGGGCCCCGAAGCAAGCATCATTCAGGGGGTCTCCTTCTATCTATCCATATAAATTGTTAGTGAATTATGCTGAAGTGACTTAGTACTAAATTTCACATGTATTCTATGTATACATAAATTTCGAGCCGAGTACTATTCACATCTCTATACAGGGTACCACACGAAAGATGGTCACACCTTTAACAGATGACAGAATACACTTTTTTTTTTTTTTTTTGTAGAGGAATATAACGACTCATGTGGGGTTTTGAAGTGTAAATACAGGTCTTTCAATCATTCTTGGTTATTTGTCATAATATAAAATTTTATATCACATTATAAAATTTAATCTTTGTATTGCATCAACATGCATTTGGGTGATTCCATAATATGGAAAGGCAAGTGTAGGGATGCACTTATACTAATCACAACAAATTTCAACACTTGTTATGTTGTTACTTCAATCCTCATGCACTAAAGTACTTTTGTATAAAGTTGATGATGTTGATTGTTCCATTCTGGGGAGGGGGGGGGGGAGGCATGGGGCACAGGAAGTAGAGGGCTACACTCCTTTCCAAAATCTTTGAAAATGTAAGAATTTTGGTCACTTTTGGCCAATTTGAATCATTTTGCACCCTTTTAACACAATTAACTGATTAAGCCCAGGGGGGCCCGGGGCAGCCGGCCCTCATGCCTCTGCATTAGTCAGGCCCTGTGCACATACTTTACATGTCTCCAATATTTTTTGTACCTCTATTTCTGAATAGAAATATTAGCTTTATTTAAAGATAGAAACTTGCGATTAAATAATACGAAGATTACTATTCTGTAGAAAGCTCGACAGATATGGCGCATATACATTTTAAACAATGTGATATATATGTTAAGCAGTAATTTTTAAATGGAAATCTAATTAGCATGATGAAATTTACTTATTTATTTATTTATTTAGTTGTGTCAAATATATCAAAAGAATTGTTTTTAAAACGCATCTTACCAATCAAAAATATACTTCTCTAAAAAGTATGATGCAATAAAAAGGGCGAGCACATTTGTGCTAGAATAATGTCTGGCAGTTAGATATGTGGGTGATAATTCTTGTCAATTTGTATTGAAATTGTAAAAATTATATATTTTCATAAATAATCGTTTATTTTCTCCTTCCGAAACTTTCCGTTTTTAAAAGCAACATTTTTCGAAACAATGTATCAATCTCCAATATCTCATTAAAATAATTTCCTTAAGAAATATTTCTAATGATAAGATAGTAAAGGGAAATATTAAGAAATAGATTATAATTTTGAATTAATAATTTGTGAACGAGAGATAATGATCTGCCTTCGATATTCATAATTCTGCCACCGTAAATCAATTTGTAATTGCATATTTTCTTGGATAATTATCAAACTGTTCGAGGTTAAATGGAACAAATATTTTAGCACCCATTGTTCAGGACGTGGCCTTGAAATTTACTTCACCGTTACTGTTACACGATGTTTATTTCTTTCTTACCTTTGCTGATTTGGTAACACATCTTAAATAATATCGGGGTGATGCATTTTTTTTCGATTAAATAATCTTAAGTTTTATTTATTTATTTATTTTACTTTGATGGCATTTAAGTAACCTTGTACCAATGTGGAAAGCAAAATAAATGTGAATCAGGTGTGGTTTGTTTTGACCTTCAACAAGAGCAAATCCAATATTCTTAGAGTAAGCTCCTCCCGTTTTCGAAAAGTATTACGAATGAAAAAACTATATGAAAGTGAAAAGTTAACAGAGTTAAATAATATAATATTAAAGACAATTTAAAAGAAATCAGAAAGTTCTTTCTTTAATACGTGAACCGGTTATTTTGAAAAGGGCAGGAAGTCCAGTCCATATTTCAGGAAAAACTAATACAATTTAAAAAATTCAAAGATTGATGGTGTTTTATTGTTTTTATATGTTAATACACTATTAAACATTACTAAATATATACATTGTGTAAACACTGATAATTGGACACATAGAAAAAAATAAGTTGTTGACTTGCGCCTTTTTAAAAATTAAATGAAGAGAAATTTAATGAAAAATTCATATTTATATGTTTTACTAAGTCTTTACTTTGAGATATACCAAATTTCTTACAATTATAAACTCTAATCTTATTTATTACGCATCTTTTTCAATATCGTGAGACGTTTTAGTATGCCAATTTATTATTAAATTATAAAAATCCATGTACATAATCAGTAGGAATGTGTTTCAGCAAATTTAAAGTCTATAACAGACATGTCGTACCTCCCGAATGGAGCGGTGAACAAGTGCTATCTTTGGTGAAATGTGAAGGTACTATAGACAAATGTAACTGTGTACTTGACTTCTTTAGTTAAAAATGTGTGACTTCCGTCCTTTTATAACCGATTAAATTTATATAAGTGATTCCAAGAGCGAAATGGGCATAGGTTTTGACTTTTGTGCTCTTTTGGATGATCTCGTCAGTTGTCACTCACTCATACATAAAAGACAACTCTTAATCTAAATCTCAAAGACAACTCTAATCTCTTAATCTATTTCCCAGCTGAGCTTCCGACTCAAAGCGGTAAAGGTGGCGCGGCGCGAAATAGCGGCGGTTATTTCCTTCCATTACTGACCGGAGTGGTAATGGGCCCGATCACGGAAGATCACACTGGAAAATTTAAAAACTAAATTCTATAAAATCGGCAGGCGGGATCGGGGAGGACTGCGGGTGTTTAATACGTAGGACAACCGTCAGCTGGAAAATAGGTGCTCCGCTAGTTTGTGATCTCACAGTTTGATAAGTTGTTGGTTTGTTCTGATTCCATATTTTGGCTTATTCCCATTGCAGTAGATCTGGTGCAAGAAGTTAGTCATTTCATCCAGCACTTGTTAAAAAACAGATTTTTCTTTCGTACGTTTGATCACATATTCGAACATAATTTTGGTAACGAAATGGCGAACACATTGGGGGGGGGGGGGAATCAATAATAGATAACAATAACCCATTCTTTTCACCTCTTTCCCATTCTCACTTAAAATGCAAAGAAAATTGTTGGCAGATGAACCAAGCAAGATACATGCGATTCAGTAAGTACAGGTTGCTACGTACACAGATTCTTTCCAAAGGTCAGTACAAAACTAATGTTAATACATAGATATCTTTATATTTATTAAGTTTATAAAATGACCCAAAACTGGCGAATAGTAAAATAAAGTATAAAACTTTGTTGATATCACTATAAAAAAATAATACAATAGACACAACAGCGCTGTTATAAAATTAATGTTTCATCGGATGTAAAAACAACACATGGCTGAAACTGGTATCAACAAAGTTTGTCTTCATTATTTCCTGTTCAAAAGAATTTCTGCAAATAATGCACGAATTCCATCGTTACTTCATTTACACATTTACAGGGTTAACACACAAATCTTTATCATTTGTGACTCCTTAGAACTTCTGTAAGAAATCCACAAGTTAACACAACTTAACTTGTATTTTATAAAAGTTCGTAATATACAAGTCTTCATTATATCCTTTTCACCAGAATTTCTGTAAGTAACCCACAAGCCTGATCACAACTTTCAAATTTGCCAAGTTTGTACACAAGTCTTCAGAATTTCTTGCTCAACAGAACTTCTGTAAGTTCATTAGCTTGGACACAAATGTAATTCGCGAAAGTCTGAAGTCTCACAATCACAATTTATATTCGATTTTGCACTGTCCCATTAAGGTGGTTCTCAAATGACCTGTTCAACAACTCGAAACTTTCTGACTCATTTTTAAACGTAAATACATAAAATTGGCAGGCCAGACTATCGAAGCGATTTGGAATCGAAATAAACTTTTGCATTTTTTGATAAATAAATTACTTATTGAGTTATGAGCGATTCGTGACGACACGTTTTTCTCCTTTTTTTGTGTTGGCGTATCGGGAATTCGGTTCAAAACGCCGACTTCGACAGTATTTTCTAAAAGATATTCGGCCTTTACCCCAAAATGGAAAACGTCTTTCGATTACAAAGTTTTTGATTAAAGAGCACCTGAATGTATCAATTTGATGCAGTTGCGTACCAAAATGAATTCAAAAAATGTGTCATACAGTAGACAGTTTGGATCTGAGAACAGCCTCAAAGGGAGGTTCTGTTTCTTTGGTCTAAAATTCACGTGATTTTTACGACTTTTGTTTTCGGTTATAAAGAAAAGATATATCACCTAATGACTTTTTACATTATATTTACTGACCTTATATTTATTAAAATTTTTGCGTGTAAAAAAAGAAATAACGCCTTGTTCGAAGGGGAGTATCTGCGCGTGAACTTCCAGTCGGGGAACTTTTGTTTTCCTTTGGTCACTCACACACAAGCATCTGAAATTAATTGGGTCGCCAAATTATGAAACGGCATTGTGTTCTCTGAAGCTGATATCAATATTTAGTGCAAAAAGTTGATTTTTGACAAAATGACGGTTATTTGAAAAAAAAAAAGGATTTTTTTTTTTCGCTTTTTGTTTCACCTTTTGCGTGCTCGAAAAATAATTAATCAATGAAAAATTTACTTTTCTGTGGTATAAGCTGTTTTGAGAAAAAACAGTTTAAAATTTTGCAATAGCGTAAAGTTCAACGAGCAAAATACTTTGTAAATGATTGGAATGCCACGAAACCACCACTTTAGAGCAACAATCTTAAACCACTTAAAACTAGTCGGATGTGTCAGTCCAAATCTCACACAGGTTTCGCATACACTAAAAAGAATCAGTACTAATTTATATCAAGGTCTAACTGAATCTAAAGTTTTATTAAATTCCGTGCATTAGTTCTTGAGATATGACTATCGCTAAAATCATGTAAATCCTGAAAAATGCAGCATAGCAGCGCCACTTTTTGGGAGATTTAGATCAAAACCTAATCCATAACAAGTTATGTCAACGTCTAACTGAATCTGAAGTTTGATAAAAATTCGTGCATTAGTTCTTGAGATATAGTTATCGTGTTAATAATGAAAAAAGTAGCATAGCAGCGCCACCTGTTGGGCTATTTAGACCAAAACGTAAGTAGCATCTATTTATGTCATGATCTAACAGAATCTGAAGTTTGATGCAATTCCGTGCATTAGTTCTTGAGATATAGCTATCATGGAAATCATGAGAAAAGTGGTATAGAAGCGCCACCTGTTAGGATATCTACACCAAAACGTAATCAGCGTCTATTTATGTCAAGGTCTAACTGAATCTGAAGTTTGATGAAAATGAGTGCATTAGTTCTTGAGATATAGCTATTGCAGAAATTTCGAAAAATGCAGCATAGCGGCGTCATCTGTTGGGCGATTTTCATCAAAAACTAATCAGCACCAATTTATATCAGGGACTAACTGAAGTTTTATTAAATTTCGTACATTAGTTCTTGAGATAGAGCGCCCACAAAATTTGTGTCACATACAGACAGACAGACAGACATACAGATTCACAGACTCACAGACAGACATTTTCTAAAAACAGTCAAATCGTATTCAGGACCTTCTAAAGCGTATAAATCCGTCGAAAACCGGAAGTCGAAAATTTTCATGGATCCAATACTTTCTTCTTGTAAAGATAGAAGAAAGTAAAAATTATATACCGGGTGGTTATAATGTAAGTATCTCTATTTGGAGCTGTTTATAGCTTGAAGGAATTACCCGAATGAAACCAAAATCAGTATACTTACTATTCGAGAAGGGGGAAGAAGAATGGAACAATAAAAAAATATAATTGCAATAATACCCGACAGGTGGCGCTATTGAGTGTGAAATGTAATCTCCTCTTTAATAAAAAGGCACGTGTTGCTGACGACTGGGTTCGATAATCGTTGCCACAGATTAATCTCGGAAAATGAAACATTTGAAGTTGCTGAAAAAATTAATAGCTCGAAAAGTATTTGTCAGAAAATTGTTAGACAAACTGCGTTAGAAAGGTAAAAAATTGCATTTTTGTTGATATAAATTTCAAATAGAATGATTATGCCGTTTTTAAAATATGGAATTTAAAAAATTACCAAATTTCACAATGGAATACCATAGCGAAATCTTCACGCGTAAAAAGATAATGATAACGGCCATGTGTCCTGACGTATACTGGCTATAGCACGAGTCCCAAATTATAGTAGCCTTACTATTCTGTTAAAATATTAAAGTGAATTATGATGCCACGAGTGCATGATTTTTATTTAATTTTAATATAATCATCTTAGAAACAAGGTTTAGGAAATTTTTTTCGAATGGGACTAATAAATAGGCCAATACTGTATATTATTTTGAGTTTAAAAAAGGAAAGATTGGGGAGCGCTTTATATTGCTCATGTTTCCTCAGGAACTTTTAGACAAAATTGAAAGTTTAATATATCAAAACGTCAGAAATTATATCGACATTAAATCGGTAATAACTATAACGACTGTCTTTCAGTTCGTTTGGATAGATTTTCATTTAAAAATATAAAATCATTCAACATTGTTTTTAGGTATTTTTAAGGTTATTATCATGGGCCCGAGCAACGCCGGGCATGTCAGCTAGTGTGTAATACAAGAACAAAGAATTAAGGCGTAAAGCCGGATGGCATACCAAATTTATTGGAAAATGTCACAGTGGATGTGATTACGCTTTCGCATGGTGGCTCCGATCATGTTCAGGTTCCACATGGCCATTGTGCTGTAGAACACAATCTAGGCGGTGCATGACGTGCTCAATTGCGGAATGTAATGCAACATGAGTGATGTTTCGCACATGTTGTGATATGCGGTAAAGTCATTGAGGTTTGCGACACCTCCATGGTACACAATATTACACATTACATGTCACACTCAAAAGCGCCATCTGTCGGCGATTATTGCAATTATTTTTTTTTACAATATTTTTCCTCCTTCTCGAATAGTAAGTGTACGGACTTTGGTTTCATTCCAATTATTCCTTCAAGCTACAGATAGCTCCGAATAGAGATACTTATATTATAACCAGCCTGTATATATGTATAGCATATAATTTTTATTTAAAGAAGTCTCGTCTCTTATTAATGAAGTCTTTAATTATCTTTCTTAAACGCTAAAATTAAAAAAGAAAATGCAACTTACTCTGGATAGTTGCGAACACCTTTGCATATTGTCCTTCCGGTGTCCGGACAGTACTGCGGACCCGGAACGAACTTGTGCTTGGACTGAGGTTTTGGGAACGTGTAATCCGTGTAATAGTAACTACTGCTGGTGTAAGCTCTCCATCTCGGTGGGCTGGTCATTACTAGAGGTATACATAATAAGGCAGTGATTGTTTGAAGAACCTGAAAAATATATTGAGAGATAGAAAATAGGACAACTGAGAATACAAACATAAATGTATATTTTGATGATTTACCACATGATGTTTGGTTTTAAAATAAATTTTAGAGACAATTTTATCTAGATCACGGATAATCAATCAACCTACTTAAAAAAAAAGAAAAAAAGTAGAGGGTTCTTAATTAGACGCGTATGCATGTCTTTTTTTGTATGTCCATTCACCGATTACTCGGAAACAACGCGACCGATTTTTCTTTCTTTTTTAACACTTTCCAACCTAGTTGAAAAGTGTTAATGACTTCGGTTTGTCTGCCGTCTGGCCGTCTGCTGTCTGTCCGTGCTCTAACTCCCGTAAATATGCTCGGATTGCCCTGCAATTTTTATATGTTATTGTCATTATCTATAGCATGTTCCCTATTTCAACTGAAGTGTGTAGCACTTATAGTTTTTTTTACAGATACTCAAAAGAATTCCGTTACATTACGGTCTATGGGAAAAAATCATTTGAGATTTATTTTAATGATGTTATGCAATTTCAAACACATTGTAATTGATATATATTACTAAGGTGCATTACGAGAAGCTTAATATGGAATAGGGTGTGCATAGCACTTATAATTACTTTACAGGGACAGTCAAAAGTATTCCGTTACATTACGTCTACGGAGAAAAATCGTTTGCGGTTTAACTAAATAATGTTTCACTATTTTAAACGCATTGAAATTTATATATATCACTAAGGTGCGTTACAAGAGGCTTACTACAGAATAGTGTGTGTATAGCAGTCATCGTTCATTTACAGGGACACACAAAAGAATTATCTACTGTCTGTTAACAATAATTCTTGGAAGTGCGTTTTAAGTTGCTGAACGCGATTTTAAATTTAACTCACTTTTTGTATATTACTTGGTATGTATAAATTCTGTATTTCATATACAGGGCAGCACAAAAGTTCGCAAACACATTTCCGTTTATTGAAAGAAACTCCAGAAGGAGAATTTTAAACTGTGCTACGCGTTTCCTAACTAAACTAAAATTTAGCATCCTATGTAGTATATATACAAATCTATAGATCATATACAGGGCTGAATAAAAGTATTCGGATATTTTTCCGAATATTGTATATGTTCGAAATATATGTTAGAAATTCCTGAAATTACGTTTTTAAATATGTTATGCGTTTTCCGAATTGTTTACTTAGATGTTATCTTTTCTAAGAAATAAAAACATATTTTTGCGCATTCAAACTTCATGATTCAATTTATTCTACATAATTCAAAATCGTCTGTTAAATATTGACATTTAGCAATCATTACATCGTAACTTTTTTCAGCTTGATCCTCAACCAAGGAGACATATTTAAGTGTGAACAATAGATGCCCACTATTAATAAAAATTGGATTTAAAGAAAACAATACAGTATTTTCCATTATTTTTCTTCAAAAATGGATGTTAAACAAATGGGATTAAAAGTAAAATGATTTATCGAAAAAAAAAATTTAAATGCATTATATATTTTTTGTAAGTACGTGACGACATTTTCATTTCACCAGCTTCGAAATTATTATCCAATTCTTAAAATAACAATATATTTTTCAAAAATAATGTTTTGCATCAAAAATCACACAATTTCAAAACGCAATTTTAGCAAATTCTGTTTAAATTACATTCTAAATATAATTTCGGAGTTAAATTTAGTATTTAATAATATTGTTTAAAATTTTTCTATGAGTACAATAGTATTGGATTTCTTTAATCGCTTTCATGTTTTAAATACAAACGTGCGTGTGACGTCACGCACTCAAGTAAAGTCGTTTTTCTCAATTAACTGTAGGCGAAACGTAACAATTCTTGCGGAGTTAGTAATTCCTAATGTATTATTTCCTAAACATAATATAACGTATTCTAACTATTTGAAAATTACGATGATTCATGAAGTGAAAGAATTTGTTTTAACTAGACAAGTATCGGTTCAAAGGAAAATCTACCTCGGTGAAAGTGTCGTCATATTTTAAATCATGTGCCGGTTTTCATTTACAAAATATTAGTATTTTATAGCAATTACACAAAATAGCGTAATTTCCACAGAATGTATTGGTCGCCAAAGTATAAGTTGAACATCCTTTTACCGTTCAATTTTCCAGAATATTAAATTACTTTAAAATTAATTTAAAATCCATAAAACATCAGTAAATTGAGATGCGATTTTCAAACGAATAACATTGAGAGTACATTTATTTTATTCGACCGCATAAAAATTGCATGTGCTATGTTTAGAAGTAAATGTCTTTACTTTATAAAGATAAAATAAGTTAATCTTTCGTAATTGTATTGGACACAGATTAAAAAATATACATGCTTTAAAATTACTTTAAAATCTATAAAAAAATCAGTAAATGGAGATAAACTTTTCAAACTACATTTGAAAGTGCATTTTTTTTTCTAATTGATAGTTTAAAAAATGAAATTATGCGATATTTAGTAGTTACAAATATGCAATACAAGCAAAATTTAATGGTTAGATCGTTGCTACCGTCAATATGATGTCGACATTACTCACGGATATGTTTTTGTTTTATAATATAGAATAGATGCCATATGAATAGATGCCATATGAATTCATGCCATATGAATAGATGCCATAAGTAAAATGTTACGACATTTAGTAAATTTTTTTTCATTGTCAGGAAAATTATATATATTTATATTGTATGCGCAAAGAAAACGCGCATTCTCATTTATAAAGCTGAGAAATTTTACTATGGTTGAGTTAAAGTAACGCTTTTTTTTCTAATTGTCTTTTTTATCGATTTGTGGTTGAGTATGCACGAATCATATTGTCGTCATTGTTATTGTCGTATTATTGTATTTTAATTTATGTTAACCCGGGCAAAGCCGGGTGGTTCTGCTAGTTGTATTATAAAAGTAATTAAATTTTATTTTACAAATAAAAGTATACTTGATATGTGTTAGAGATAAGTGTAAAATTTTACAAACAAAAATTCAGCCACACACACACCCAACCAGAAAATTATATAAAATCCTCAAAGCTTAACTATGGCCACCTTTGGCTCCCCTACCTTAGTAAAAGTTTGTACACTTTCCTTATTTTCAAAGTTTTAAAACATTTTTAACTATGTTGAATCGACGGTTCTTAAAACTACCGATTGAGTTTATTAGCTCTAATTAACGAATTGTTTTTAATTTTATATTGCTATTGTATAAATCTTTTAATATGCTTTTATAATATAATTAAAAAAAGTTTTGAGGAGATATTTAAAAAAATTCATAATGTGGAGCATAAAGGATTTGAAAAAACTGGACTTATTTAGTTTTTAAAATAACCGATCCAAATAAATTTCTCCTAGAGCACCTAGTGCTACACTGCGGTACTCCTGTTCGAAACCACTCTTCTATTATCTGTGCTTCTAGCGCCTATTCTTGTTCCAAGTCCTTCAGATATGGCACTGTTATTTTTATTCAAGAAAAATAGGAAATTTGTGCATGGCGTTTTCCCATCCGTGCCAGGCATTTATCTTTCTTATACATATTATTACAGTAAAAATAGATTTATTTAGATTAGAGTGATGAAAACAGTTGTTTAACAAGATAGATAGGGGAAAAAAAAAAAAAAAAACCTTTTAATACCTTTTAATTACATGACGTTGATTCTATACAATTTCTCGGCAATTTTTTTGCATTTTTCATTTAGCAGGGTGTGTCAATAACAAGGGGCTACGCCCTCAACCTTCGATGAAACTGGTTCAAATCTTAAATGTTCATAACTGCGATTTAATTGAAAATTCCGTTATATCTAAGCATTTTGACAGGAAAATAATGGGAAAAAAAGAGATTCATATATATACTTTTTCACTAACACCTGTTATTTTATTGTTTACGATTTATCTATAAAAAGAAGGTGGTCGGCGAGGGAAGGTTGGGAAGGGGGGGGGGGCCTTCTTCTTACTATATCTACGCAATATAATCAGTACTCCATTGCATAATAAGTGATGCGATACTTATTCCACTGTTACAGTTATTATATCGTAATTTTGAAAATTATTGTATAATAACAGTGACCTTTAATGCATCTGTAATTACGCAAAAAATGTGTTAAAAAACTGCTGGTATAGATATCATCAAGGTAATTATATAAAATGTTACTTATGAAAGCATACTATTTTGTAATTTTGCACAAAGCATATTTTTTATGTATGATAAAGGAGACATATAGTATAAAACAGTTTTTATCAATATTCAATCAATTAACGAAATTCAATAAAGCAATAGTATCATTGAATACACACAGTAATAATTATGCATGTTCACCATGAAAAGACTCTTTCTCATCAGAAGCAGTTTAAATATTTTTTCACAATAAATGAAAAAAAGTTTTCATTCAGAGGCGGATTACCCATTAGGCTGTGTACGTTGAAGCCTAAGTTGCCCGGCGATAAGAATTTCACATCTTTTTTTCCTTTCCTATGAGGCTAATCTATACTAATATTATAAAGGAGTAAATCTTGTTTGTTTGTTTGTACGGGGTAATTTCTGGAACTACTCAACCGATTTCAAAAGTGATGGTGGCAAATTGATGGTGACAACCCCTGCTCCAACATAGGCTATATTTTATGTCGGTGCCACTAACCCCAGGGGGTGCAGGAGCAAAAAACGTTCTAAAATTGCGATTTTTCAGTTATCACACTGGCTGTCAAGCCCTGAGAGCTTGGCAGCCGGTTCTGTATGTATGTATGTACGTACGTAATGCGATAACTCTTCATAAAAATATCCGTTTTCCTTCAAATTTTGTTTATAGGTTCACTGTGTTAAGGCGCTTCCCTGATTAGTTTTCGGGATTGATTGGTTAAGTATAAAAGGGGGGGAACAAGGGGCTAATTCCCCCCCCCCCTTAATTTATATAAATGAGTTTTTCATGCAGAATTATTCCGTTTTCCTTCAAATTTTGTTTATAGGTTCACTGAGTTAAGGCGCTTCCCTGATTAGTTTTCGGGATTGATTGGTCAAGTATAAAGGGGGGGGGGACAAGGGTCTAATTCCCCCCCCCCTTAATTTATATAAATGGGTTTTTCATGCAGAATTATTCCGTTTCCCTTCAAATTTTGTTTATAGGTTCACTGAGTTAAGGCGCTTCCCTGATTAGTTTACGGGTTTGATTAGTTAAGTATAAAGGGGGGGATCGGGGGGCTAATCCCCCCCCCTTAATTTATATAAATGGGTTTTTCATGCAGAATTATTCCGTTTTCCTTCAAATTTTGTTTATAGGTTCATTGGGTTAAGACGCTTCCCTGATTACTTTTCGGGATTGATTGGTTAAGTATAAAGGGGGGGAACAAGGGGCTAATCCCCCTCCCCTAATTTATATAAATGGGTTTTTTATGCAGAATTATTCCGTTTTCCTTCAAATTTTGTTTATAGGTTTACTGTGTTAAGGCGCTTCCCTGATTAGTTTTCGGGATTGATTAGTTAATATAAAGAGGGGGGGGATCGGGGGGCTAATTCCCCCCCTTAATTTATATAAATGGGTTTTTCATGCAGAATTATTCCGTTTTCCTTCAAATTTTGTTTATAGGTTCATTGGGTTAAGACGCTTCCCTGATTACTTTTCGGGATTGATTGGTTAAGTATAAAGGGGGGAACGGGGGGCGGGCTAATCCCCCCCTTAATTTATATAAATGGGTTTTTCATGCAGAATTATTCCGTTTTTCTTCAAATTTTGTTTATAGGTTCACTGTGTTAAGGTGCTTGCATGATAATTTTCGGGATTGATTGGCTGAGTATAAAGGGGGGAACGGGGGGGGGGGTAATCCCCCCCTTAATTTATATAAATGGGTTTTTCATGCAGAATTATTCCGTTTTCCTTCAAATTTTGTTTATAGGTTCACTGAGTTAAGGCGCTTCCCTGATTAGTTTTCGGGATTGATTAGTTAAGTATAAAGGGGGGGGGGATCGGGGGGCTAATCCCCCTTAATTTATATAAATGGGTTTTTCATACAGAATTATTCCGTTTTCCTTCAAATTTTGTTTATAGGTTCACTGTGTTAAGGCGCTTCCCTGATTAGTTTTCGGGATTGATTGGTTAAGTATAAAGGGGGGGGAACGGGGGGATAATCCCCCCCTTAATTTATATAAATGGGTTTTTCATGCAGAATTATTCTATTTGCTTCAAAATTTGTTGATAGATTCATTGGGTTAACACGCTTCCCTGATTAGTTTTCGGGATTGATTGATTAAGTATAAAGGGGGTGAACGGGGGGCTAATACCCCCCTTAATTTATGTAAATGGGTTTTTCATGCAGAATTATCCCATTTCCTTCAAATTTTATTTATAGGTTCACTGTGTTAAGGCGCATCTCTGATTAGTTTTCGGGATTGATTGGTTAAGTATAAAGGGGGGGAACAACGGGCTAATTCCCCGTTATCTATACTAATATATAAAGTAGTAAAGATTGTTTGTTTGTTTGTTTGTTTGTTTGTTTGTAGGGGGTAATCTCTGGAACCACTGAAGCGATTTTAAAAGTGATGGTGGCAAATTAATGGTGACAATCCCTGCTCCAACATAGGCTATATTTTATGTCGGTGCCACCACCACCAGGGGGGTGCAGGAGCGAAAAACGTTCTAAAATTTCGATTTTTTGTGTACTGAAGGAGATAGAAGCATCAAATTTGGTATGGTAGTTACTTATAAGATGTAAATGCTCTCTAAGAACAAATTATAAAAACATTCGCAATTTAAAAGGGTGAGATGAGGAAGAAGCGTTCTAAAAACATTCTAAATTACAATTTCTATGGAATCTCTGAAACTACAGAACCGATTTCAAAAGTGATGGTGGCAAATGGATGGTGACAGTCCCTGCTCCAACATATGCTAAGTTTTTTGTCGGTGCCACTGCCCGCAGAGGGTGCAGGAGCGAAAAACCTTCCAAAATTATGATATTTTCAATAATGAAGGAGTTAGGAACTTGACATTTTGTATGGTCGTTACTTACAAGATTTAAATGCTCTATAAGAACAAAGTCTAAAAAAATTCGAAATTTAAAAGGCTGAAATAAGCAAAAAATTTTCTAAAAACATTCTAAATTACAATTTGTATGGAATCTCTGGAACTACTAAAGCGATTTCAAAAGTGATGGTGGCAAATGGATGGTGACAATCCCTGCTCCGTGTATATTGACTATAGCACGAGTCACAAATTATAGTATCCTTATTATTCTGTTAAAATATAAAAGTGAATTATGAAATGTCAATATTTTGTTTGATTAAAGGTTCGTTAAGAGAAATTGACCAGCGTAGCGGGCGTAGCTTGCTAGTGTTTTATACAAATGAGAAATGATGTGCAATATTCCTTGTTATATTCACATTGAATCTTGTAGGTCATTAAGATTGTATTCCAAGATTGTATTCCTTTTTTTTAAAAACACTTCAACATAGTAGAAAAGTGTTTATGAATTCGGTTTATCTGTCTGTTTTTCGTATGTCTGTCCGTGCTCTAACTCGCGTAAATATACTCGGAATGCCATGCAATTGATATATGTTAATGCGGTTTACTATAACATGTTTGGTATTGGAAATGAAGTACGTAATTAGTGTATATATAGGGGTACGGTGGCGTCTGAGACAAGCAGTGGAGGTGTTGTGCACTGTGGAGGTGCTGGCGTCTTGGTGGAGGAGGGTGCTTGCGTGCTGCTGGTGGTGGTAGAGATAAGAGGATGGGAGATAAGGATCCCTACTGTAAGACGAGGGGATTATTTTGTATTATTTTTGATTAATTTTTGAATTTTAATTAAAATACTTAGAAAATTTTGAAGCATTTTTTTTTTTTCGCGGAGTATTGTTTACTAAAGATGTGAGTTTCAACGAATTTATATTTTGGAGAATTAGAAATTTATTTATTTTATTTTTTAAATTTTAATTGGGGGACTTTTTTGGGGGGGTATTTTTTTTTTTTTTTTTTTTTCGCGGAGAATTGTGTATATTTCTAACACGATTTTGTTTGAAATAGTTTTTTTTTGTTTTGTTTTGTTTAATGAAATAGAAATTATTTTTCATTTTTTTAAATTTTAATTTAAAAACTTAAACAATTTTGTAGCTTTTTTTTTTTTTTTTTTGCGTAAATATGTGTATTCTACAATGACGATGGTTTAAATATTTTTTTTGTTTGTTTGAGGAAATAAAAATTTTATTTTATTTTTTATTTAAAAATTTTTTTGAGTAATTTTTTTTTTCGCATAAGATGTGCGTACTCTTAGGATAAGATGAAACTTTTGCGGGAAATACACGGCTCAAAACAATTAAAGGATATTTGAAGTTTTATATAAAATAAAGATATAAACGAAATTTTTTTTGCCGAAAATAGAAGAAGAGAATCACAAATGCAAATTTTTCTGGTTTTCAAACTGTGGATTATGCAAATTTTGAGTTCGACGTCAAAAACGTCGCTTCAGCGGCAGCGAATGAAATTTGACTTTCAACTGGATAAAAGAGAATGAAGACAAGGATGATCGGCATTCAGTGATTGCTTTGTTTCGATAAGTACGATGTCTCACCGAAGTCATTTGACAGATTCAGAAGCTTGGAGAATTGTTGGTAGGTTAGAAGGGGGCCAAACTCAAGCCGAAGTAGCGCAAGCCATTGGAGTGTCACAAAGTGTCATTTCCAGGATCTGGAACCGTTTTTTGGAGAGTGGATGTGCAGGCCGAAGACCAGGGCAAGGTCGTAGACGGGCAACAACGCCCAATGAAGATCGGTATTTAGCGTTAACAGCTCGGAGACACCGAAACATGAACGCTACTCTTCTCCAACAACACCTTCGCTCGGCTACAGGCACCACGATTTCAACTCAGACTGTCCGAAACCGGCTCCATGCTGTAGGTCTGTATGCTCGCCGACTGATTGTATGTGTTAGATTAACATCAAGGCTTCGTCGCGACCGCAGGGAGTGGGCAACCGAACATGTCAACTGGAGGAGAAATGAATGGAGCAATATTCTGTTTTCTGACGAGTCCCGTTTTCTGTGCATCCGGATAATAGGCGTATTTTCATCTGGAGGGACCGTGGCAGTAGGAATAATCCTGCGTTCGTGCACGAAAGTGTCAGATTTGGCGGTGGAGGAGTGTTGGTGTATGGTGGCATCTCCATTGACGGACGCACTGACCTCTACATCATTCGAGATGGAGCTCTGACTGGTCGCCGATATAGGGATGAGATCCTCAGACCTATTGTAGTCCCTTACGCTGCAGCAATCGAAGATAACTTCATTTTAATGGACGATAACTGCAGGCCACATCGTGCAAACCTGGTGGAGGATTTCCTTTTCGAGGAAGGAATCGTTCGAATGGAATGGCCAGCGTGTTCTCCAGACATGAATCCAATCGAGCACGTTTGGGACGCTCTAGGAAGACGAGTTTCTGGCCGCTAACAACCCCCACAAACTCTCCAAGAACTGGAAAGAGCTCTTCTGGAAGAGTGGGGCAGAATACCCCACTCGTCATTAATAGCCTCATTGAGTCCATGCCTCAAAGGTGTTCAACGTTGCTGGCCGCCCGTGGAAACCATACCCCCTACTGAAAATGATTTTCTTTGAAGAAAACACCTTTTCTTATTCTTTTTTTCTCATATGCACAAATTGTGTTTTTTTCCTTTTGTACACAAATGCGCAATAAAATGCATTTTTTTCTGCCAAACATGTGTAATTTATTCTCATATAACCTACTATGTCTGTCGACCATGTATCAATCAGCTAAAAAGTTTCCCAGATACAAAATCCACCTAAAACTGCAATATCCTTTAATTGTTTTGAGCAGTGTATTTTTTGATAAAGTGGATTTTTTTTTTTTTTTTAAAGATTAATTATAAAAAGTAATTAAAAATATGAATTAAGAAATAAGGATGGAACTTAAGAATTTTCACGAGATTTTGTTTTTCGCTTAAAATATGTGTACTCTAGCACGGTGATAGTTTAAATTTATTTTATTTTGGAGAGTTAGAAAATGGGGTGTAAAAATTTTGCGAGGAATATTTTATAATATTTATTTTATTTTGGGGAATTAGAAAAAGAAATAAGGATTTTTTTAGCGAACTACTGTATGCGGTTTGAAGTATGTGTTAGAATATAATAGGTTATTTTCGCGGGAAATATTTTTTTCGAAGTTAGGTTTATGAGATGTATTTAAAAAATAATAACAAATAAATAAATTGAAAATAGTAATTAAGAGATGATCGGTCTTAAAAATTTTTGGAATAAGAGATGGGTTATTGCTGAGTTTTAATTAAATATGTTAATGAATTCGATACAAGTTTTGCTAAAATAGAGATTATACTAAAAATACAGGGTCCCTTGTAAGATTTTTGAATTATACTGCGCTAAAGTGTTACCACACCCCATATTTTTACAAAGGTCTCTTCGACATCATTTTGGCTAACAATATACACTTAAAAAAATACAGAATGCCCACAAAAAAGGATACGAATGGATATAGAATTCTAACGTTAATATTAAATAGGATCTATAGTAAGAAAGTAAACAAATAAATAAATAAACAAGAAAGAAAAATCATGCATCGCGGTATAGTTTATGAAACACTTTCCAACGTTATCAGAATGTTATGTGAAATAAGTTAATAATATAATTTTAGCATCTAGTGTAAAAGTGACAGTCAGATTTTACTTTTAAATGATTGAATTTATGAACGGTTCAGCTCGGTAAGGTAACATGTTTGTGAAAGGTTTATTTTTAAGACGAAACATTTTGTGAAGGATCCATCTTTAAGGTAGAAAGTTTTGTGAAGGGTCCTGTTTTGAAATGAAAAAGCGACTTAAGGGTGTGCTCAAATCCAAACTGCTTATTTTGTGACTTATGTGTAAATTCATTTTTGCTCTAAAATGCATCCAATTGGCAGGTTCTCTTATTCAGAAACTTTATAATGTCCGTATTAGTCGATTTTTTGATAAAGGCAGAATATAATTCAAAAAATGCTGCCAAAGTGGACATTTTGAACCAAATTTCCCGAAGCGATAGCGCTGGAAACAAAAGAAAGTTATCGTATTGAGAAAATAATTGTTTGTAAATCAATTTCTAATTAATTGAACGAAAAATAAAAACACAAGTCACTTATAAATCTCTTCATAAATCACGCCGCAAAGTTTCATGTTTTTACTTTTAAAAATAAGTCTGAAAATATGTCAGAAAATTTTGAGTTGTTGAGCGTGGAAAAATATTTTTTTTGAATACCGCCTAAGAATGGAACCACTTGAAAGTAAAATTTATTAAGACACGATTAACCAATCATATCTGTTTATTCTTTCACCAATCCCATACGTTTATTTATAATTTATATGCACACGCGCGCCCCCTATGATCGTATAAATTTGCATGAAATGAGATAATTTTATTATCCTGTGCCCTGCTTTCACCGTGTGAGTGCGTAGCCAAGTGTTTTATTCGTTTAAGCTAGTTTATATTTAAGTTATTATGGAACGAGACATGCATTCTTCTTTGTTAAGTGATCCCAAGATGATTAGTCAACCGCTTTCACCAGAATTGAAAGATCAAGACATGGATTCTTCAGTGCAACCCAAAGAAGGACCAGTTTCGAATTATGATGTGAAACCCTCCTCATTAAGACAGAATAACTCAAAGTTACCACAAGTGTGTACTACGTGTAACAAAGCTTTTTCTCGAAAGTTTGTCATAAATAGACACATGAAATTTCATCTGGAGAAAAAACCTTTTGTGGGTGTCATCTGTAAAAAACAATTTGTTCAAAAGACCGAGTTATTAAATCATATGAAGATTCATTCAAAGACCCCTGTGGTTCATCATTGTGATCAATGTGCGGAAATATTTCCACGGAAGTACGATTTACGTCAACACAAGAAGATTCATTTAAAGACCCGTATGACTTATAATTGTGATCTATGCGCTGAAATATTTTCATGAAAGTATGACTTATTAAAACATAAGAAGATTCATAGACCTATCAAGCATCATACATGCTTACAGTGTGCTGAGGAATTTTCACGGAAGGATGATTTAATTCGACATGTGAGAACTGCACATAAAGTTTTATCTAACCCAACTGAATCTTCTGCTTTAAAAGATGCATTATTTGAAAAAGTAAAACATTTTCAAAGACAAAATGCCTTTAATGTATTTATAAAAACTGTAATCGACTCTAATGAGGAAAATGAACAAGACTTTCACACATTTTTTAATAGCGTTCGACCAGACGTTTTGAATGAAATAAATTATCAGATGAAAGTTAAAAAGTCGATGAAATGATATGCAACTTCGAAAGTGGTTCTATCACGTTTATCACAGGACGGTGATTTAGAAACTGCCACTCCCTATTTTCATTCAAAAACTATACTTGAATTGACGAATCAAAACATACCTGTGCGTGTGCATATCGAAGATGCGCAGCGTCAACTTACTTATTTGGACTATTGAGTAAATGCAGGCATTTTATTGCATAGCCACATACAACACTACATTTCTTTACAAAATATGTCGCGATTTTTTGTTTTTGTTTTTCAACTTCGCATTGCTTCAACGCTGCCTTATCACGCCACCTTTTAAACAACAACATATCTGCCCCTGTTGCATCTTCCTGAACTTCAATATATTGAGGTGCCAATATCAACTTTTTCAACTCGCTCAGCTCTTCATGCTTATAAAAACCAGTTTGTATTTTAAAATATTGCTCACCGTAAAAAAAGTTTGGAGGAAATTAAAACACGTGTAAACAGTAAGAGGAAATCGAATAATACGGACTCTTGCAGCACCTGGAAGCATTAACACTTTACCTGACTGTGGGGAAGTGTGAAGGGTGAGTAGTGTCATCTGGTAAAATAAAATTACGAAACCTCCCGGTTATCCGAAAATTTCTATGGAACCCCGGTTAACCGAAAATTCTTTGTTCCCATGCTTTTCGGATAACCGGGGTTTTACTGTATTCTAAGACTTCGGTAGAAAAAAGAAATATAACGAAGCTCGAAAAACCGAAGAAGCAAAAGCCAAAGAGCCGACATCCCATGATTCCCGAAAAACGAGTAAAATAACCCTGAATTATACTTTATAGTATTGCAAGTACCAGTAAAAATATGTATACAGCTCGGTGCATTTGCTTGCAAATTCTGTTGCGTGCGGAAATTCGATTTTACTGGTGTTCAAAAGAATCTAACTGGATGTAGATTGTCCTTAAATATGGCAATGCAAAAGTACTGTTGAAGCCGTTTCACTTTTGTGATTTTACGATCTCATTGAATCCAAGTCCTATGTAATGTATTTTTGAAACAAAAAGACTGGGGAATGAGGGAATTAAATGATTTTTCCAATACAAAAAGTTAATTTAAAATTGAATCGGATATTAATATAAGAATTTAATGATAAACTAATTTTTATAATATGATATATCCGGTGAAACATATATATATCGAGAATATTAAAATACAGAAATAAATTAATACTTTGTATGTTAATGCAGCCTGTATTTTCACTGTTTCTCAAAATTCCTTTTTCTATAACACTTGAAAACATACGAGAGCATATAAACTAGTTTATCTTTAATAAATAACAGCATCGCCAAAGAAAAGGAAAGCTTTCTCACGCTGTAAAAACCCGATGACATACAAGCACAATTAACTTTAAATCAATAAACAAACTGAAAAGTCATAGACCTCAGAAGAAAAATCAACAACGATAATCGTGAAAACTCTTTCACCGAAGGCTTGGAGAAGGTTTTGAGTTTCCTTCCTGTTTCGTTTTTACTTCTGATTTACTTCCAAAACTCTTTTATCTGGCTCGTTGATGGATGGGCGGCCATATGTGCCGAAAAGCCAACAGATTATACCCTTCCTCTGACAGAAATGACGACGTTTGGACCACGTCTTGAGCTTCGCTCAGGAATAGTTTGACCTAGATAACCCCCAGATTTTTTTTTTCGGCTTTTGTGAAAAGAAAGTTTGAGGCAAGCGGAAAGATAACAATGTATTTTAAATTCAAGAGGGTATTAGATCTCATAGATCATATCAGCAAAGCATATCGGCTCAATATTTTATTGGCCATCGTTGAATTGAAAGCGCATCATTTTATGTACGTTCCTAAATTACGTTTGCCCCACAGCAGCTGAGAGGCTCTGCTCTTAACCCCTTCGCGACGGGCGTCCTTTACAGAATTTTTAATCTTTTACCACCGGTTTTTCAAAACAGAAATTTTCACCTAATTGAATCGCAGAAATGCTAAGATTTAATAAGGCAAATCTTCCAATAAAAAATAACTTGTGGGAATAATCGAGAATTCTGAGCATCTTATGCGTCACGTATACCTGTCGCTCGTCCCCAAGGGGTTAAAGCCGGTAGACGGGACGTCCTGGGTTCCAACCCAAGTCACGCTCGTCCATCTAACCTTTTCGAAGTTTTCCGTAATTTTTTTTTTAATCATCGTATCGGAGTGTAAATTACCTTTGAAAGACCGCAGGTTCCCTTTGAAAGACCCTTCCCAACGAAGGGCAGTCCCCCCCCCCCTCAGCATACATCCCTCGTACATAATCGGTCATAACAAACAAACACCACCATCTAGATTACTTTAATATCTGTTAAAGTTATTCCAACATGATCAGTGCAAATATTATTGCTGAATCATAAGCACAACTCCAAAAGTTTTTTTAATAACACAAACAAAGTTACATATGCGTGAAGTTGCAACACAAAACGTTATTAATGGAATAACAATTATTTATAATAAAATAATAATTAATAGTACAATTTTATCAAATTAAAAAAGGCAATTAATACGCACATTGTTTTCTCTTGTGCACATTACAGTCTCACATTACAGTCTTCCACAATGCGACGCAGCAAAGGCTGCATAAATTACTTAACTTTGTTTGTGTTGTTAAAAATTTTTTTTTTGAATTGTACTTTACGAATAAGTAATAATATTTTTCGTCATGTTCTTAAATCAGAATTAATTGTCAACTTTGTATTCCACTGACACTGGTATAATAGGTAAAGAGACATGTTTGTTCCCATTATGTAACAGGACATTTTTAAGACTTTATTTAGTGTAATAAGTTTACATTCCTGGTCTTTATATTTAATGCCAAACTTACTCATCAATATATTAAACCTTTGATTAGGAGGCAGGACTGGGGACTGTTTTTATATTTATTCGTACCACAAGTTACAAAAAAAAAAAAAAAAATCTTTGTGGTAGATTTCTTTTGGAAATATCCTAATAAAAGTGTATGAGATTATTTATCCAAAAGTGGTACGAATAGGAAAAAAAATCCACTTGGGACTTATATATCCCGAAACGTTAGTCAAAGGATTAATATCCTTACAGTTAGTATTCCATAGAAAGTATGAGATAAACTGCACTGTTCTCTGATTATATACACAGTATTAAATGTGTTAGGAGCTAACAAGTTTATTTTCTTTTAAGTTTGGAGATTACAATTATAGACAATCCCAAATCTTCGATAAAATCAGAATATTCAGATTGATTGTATATTAAGGGCCATAATTTTCTATATTACACAGAAAATTATCATAATAAGAATCAGATGAGTCTTCAAATATGCGTTATAAAAGAGGGTCAGATATACACTGCTCAAAACAATTAAAGGATATTGCAGTTTTAGGTGGATTTTGTATCTGGGAAACTTTTTAGCTGATTGATACATGGTCGACAGACATAGTAGGTTATATGAGAATAAATTACACATGTTTGGCAGAAAAAAATGCATTTTATTGCGCATTTGTGTACAAAAGGAAAAAAACACAATTTGTGCATATGAGAAAAAAAGAATAAGAAAAGGTGTTTTCTTCAAAGAAAATCATTTTCAGTAGGAGGTATGGTTTCCACGGGCGGCCAGCAACGTTGAACACCTTTGAGGCCTGGACTCAATGAGGCTATTAATGACGAGTTGGGGGTATTCTGCCCCACTCTTCCAGAAGAGCTCTTTCCAGTTCTTGGAGAGTTTGTGGGGGTTGTTGGCGGCCAGAAACTCGTCTTCCTAGAGCGTCCCAAACGTGCTCGATTGGATTCATGTCTGGAGAACACGCTGGCCATTCCATTCGAACGATTCCTTCCTCGAAAAGGAAATCCTCCACCAGGTTTGCACGATGTGGCCTGCAGTTATCGTCCATTAAAATGAAGTTATCTCCGATTGCTGCAGCGTAAGGGACTACAATAGGTCTGAGGATCTCATCCCTATATCGGCGACCAGTCAGAGCTCCATCTCGAATGATGTAGAGGTCAGTGCGCCCGTCAATGGAGATGCCACCATACACCAACACTCCTCCACCGCCAAATCTGACACTTTCGTCCACGAACGCAGGATTATTCCTACTGCCACGGTCCCTCCAGATGAAAATACGCCTATTATAAGGATGCACAGAAAAACGGGACTCGTCAGAAAACAGAATATTGCTCCATTCATTTCTCCTCCAGTTGACATGCTCGGTTGCCCACTCCCTGCGGTCGCGACGATGCCTTGATGTTAATCTAACACATACCATCGGTCGGCGAGCATACAGACCTACAGCATGGAGCCGGTTTCGGACAGTCTGAGTTGAAATCGTGGTGCCTGTAGCCGAGCGAAGGTGTTGTTGGAGAAGAGTAGCGTTCATGTTTCGGTGTCTCCGAGCTGTTAACGCTAAATACCGATCTTCATTGGGCGATGTTGCCCGTCTACGACCTTGCCCTGGTCTTCGGCCTGCACATCCACTCTCCAAAAAACGGTTCCAGATCCTGTAAATGACACTTTGTGACACTCCAATGGCTTGCGCTACTTCGGCTTGAGTTTGGCCCCCTTCTAACCTACCAACAATTCTCCAAGCTTCTGAATCTGTCAAATGACTTCGCTGAGACATCGTACTCATCGAAACAAAGCAATCACTGAATGCCGATCATCCTTGTCTTCATTCTCTTTTATCCAGTTGAAAGTCAAATTTCATTCGCTGCCGCTGAAGCGACGTTTTTGACGTCGAACTCAAAATTTGCATACTCCACAGTTTGAAAACCAGAAAAATTTGCATTTGTGATTCTCTTCTTCTATTTTCGGCAAAAAAAATTTCGTTTATATCTTTATTTTATATAAAACTTCAAATATCCTTTAATTGTTTTGAGCAGTGTATATGCTGAACTATGTGGAACAAGTGATAAAGCTGAGGAAGATTTGAGTACATACAGATTTTTTGTTTTTAGACTTATAACCACTAACATTACATGAGCATAAAAGTCAATCATCAATGTGATATTTAGGCCCCCTCCATATATGCTTATTTTTACTTTTGGACAACATTATCAAAACCTACATAAGAGCATAACCAACTTTGTGTGGATCCCATAAATTTCCAATTTTCATTCAAAAATAAGTGAAATAAGTTTTTTAATGGAATATGTAACATTTTATATATTTATTTTTGTGGAATAATTTTTTTTTTGTTTCATTTAATTTAAATTAGGCGTCATAATTTGTATAAGAGAATTGTAACAGCACTTACATATCCTAAAAGTCAAGTTTGAGCAAAAATGGTACGTGATACACAATTTTTATTGTGATTTTTAAATTCAACGCCAAAAATTACAATAAGAACAATTAACATTATCAAAACATATTTTTCATTGTAGATTTTTGTGTAATTATTGAGATATTTTGCCGAAAAGTGTTTAATTATGCCTCTAGTTTCTTATATTTAATAATTAGAATAATTATAACTGTGTATTATTCATAAAAACAAACTATTTAAGCATATGTTCGTAAAGTATGTAAATAGAACAAGAGAGGGGAGATGACATATGACATTATTTAAACAAGTTTTGTAATAAAGGTAGTGAAATTAAAAAAATTTTTTGTATGATCCGTATAAAATACTGTATTTATTAAAATATAATAGTAAAATGTTTTATAAAATAGCTGGTTTACATAGTCTTTGGATCGCGTTTGTGTCATTATTGTATATTCATCCAGATATAGTATACAAAAAATTGCTTTCACTAACTAAAAGTTAGAGAAAGCTAAGGTGGATGGTGAAAACAAATATTTTCGCGATATTTGTTCCCTCTGCAACTGTTTAGCAAATGTGATTTGCATGTATGTTTCGATGATATTACATTTGGTTACCAGTTAATAAACAAATAATAGAATATTTTCTAAAAATTTAAGTCCTGTTAATTGTTTAAGCAACACAATTTTCATTCAATTTTGTTGAGATTGCATCTGGTTATCAATAGATATACAAATAATAGTGTATTTTCGAAAGATTTGTGTCTTGTTAAATTGTTTAGTCAATGTGATTTTCATTCTGTTTGGATGGTATTGCATTTGGTTGTCAAAAAATAAACAAATATTAGTGTATCTTTGAGATTTTTTTTTTGTCCTGTTAAATTGTTTAACTAGCGAGATTTTCATTCCTCTTTGTATGATATTATATCTTGGTTACTGATAAATAAACAAAGAATATTATATTTTTGAGACGTTTACCTTCATTTAATTTTAGCGAATAATATTTTAATTTTCCATTTTAATTATGTTATATCTAGTTATCAATAAACAAACAAATAAAAGTATATTTTTGACTTTTTTATTTCTGTTTCGACGATGTTGCAACTAAATGTCAATAAATTAGCAAATAAAAGTAAAAGTAGTTAAACAACAACAAAAAAACATGCTGCTATTCGAATGTTTAAAAGTAGATAGACATAAAATTTAAAATTCATGTTTATTAATCAAAATTCGCGTTCTTTAAATGACTTTGCATTCCCATGTAAAAAACATATATTAAAGGTTCAAAATTAATGGATTGTTAACACAAAAATTTAATTTTATGCTTCTTTTCTTTTTAAAATATGGCAACAGGAAAGAAAAATAGCATTTTTATATTACTGCAGATGTTGTTTTATATTATTGTAACAAACGAATATTTATTGTTTCGAGGCATAGTAATATATTTTTAAAAACATTTTCCTGAAAATTACTAAACTATCTAAAATTTCTAAATTGTTTTCTCAAAATATTATCGATATTTAATTAAAAAAATAATCTATTAATGGATAATTAAGTTCTAAAAATATGAAAATATTTTATTGTGAGTGGGAATACACAATTGTATATAATTTCTAGAAGTCTAGTACATCATGACATGGTGAAAAATCAATTACGAAATTCAATTTTTACATGCATGAACCAAGTTAAAGCTGTTCTCAAATCCAAACTGTCTACTTTATGAAAATTTTTTTAATTCAATTTTGTTTGCAAATATATTAAATTGACAGGTACCTTAATTAAAATACTTTGTAATCGAAAGACGTTTTCCATTATTGGCTAAAGGCAGAATGTCTTTTAGAAAATACTGTCAAAATAGTCATTTGAACCGAATTCCCGACGCGCCAGAGCAAAAAATGAGAAAAACGTGTCGTCACGAATCGCTTATAACTCAATAAGTAATTTATTTATCAAAAAATGGAAAACTCGTGTTGATTCCAAATCGCTTCAATAGTCAGGCCTTCTAATTTTATACCTTTACGTTTAAAAATGTGTCGCAAAATGAGTCAGAAAGTTTTACATTGTCGAGCAGGCCATTTGGGAACCACCTTAATGGAACCGTGTAATGAGAATAGTATATGTTTGGATATGCTTGTATCATCTTGAATTGTTTAGCGAATGTGATTTTCAATTCCGCTTCAATGATGACATCACAAGTGCACATCCGCTACACACCCGAAATAATATGAATCAAAATTCAACATCGGGAATTATGTGACCTTTTAACTTTAACCTATCTAATATTTTATATAGTTTTTATCTTAGTTCTTACATCATTAGTTAAATAAATCCTTCTTTATTTAAGAAAGAGTTGTATATTTTGTGGTTTTCCTACATATTTACTTTTATGTTTTATTTTTTTTATATCTTGCAAAGCTAGCGAAAATGTCGGCCTTGAGAGTCCAACTATCAAAGTAAATTTCTTCTCAAAAAAGTAAGACGTGCTTATATTTTCTGTTTCATTTATTTTATTTTACTCCTTATATATATATATCTTTCTTCGTGTATTTTTTTTTTCTATTCCAGTTGTATTCTTTTTTTCTTTTGTTTCAAGCAGCTCCTTATCACGGCGTTTAACCTTTGCATATTGTTTTACCTTGCTCTGCCACGCCTCATTTCACGTTTAAGGTAAATTTGACAAGCATTTCCTTTATTCGTCCATTTGTTTTACGGTTAATTTATTAATTTACTTAATTTTTAATTTTTATTTTTTTTTATCAATGTAAATGGAAATATTTAGCTAGCAAAAAGAAAATTACAGATCTTTTCCGGAACTTGCAATTTTGTATAGAAAGCTGAATGGGGTGATTTTTATAAATCTGTGTATATCCCCAATTCTGTTACCATTACAAAACGTTATAACTAATGAAGTATTTGATATAAATCAGCCATACTCAACCTTTTTTTCCCGCGGGCCGCAAACATATGTTTGCGACGCTAGGCGGGCCGCAACACACTTTGTATAATAATGCAAAAAAGGGGTAATGAAAATAATAAGATAACAAAAGCAGTGTAACAAAGCAAAATAAAAAGTTAATATAATTAGTAGTATTGACCGTTTGTCGTGGAAGGAATGTTACCAAAAAATTTTAACACCACTATTTCCAAAAAATTTACTTCCTGGTAGGTTCCCATTGAAAATGATGAAGAACTATGCCGCGAAGATTGTTGTTTAGAAATAGCAATGTAAAACTTTTTTCTGTCATTTTTTTCCACGACAACCCGAATAAGCATTATTAGCGATTGATAAGTATAAAACATAATAATATAACAATGCAGCATCGCCAAATTCTAAAGAGAAAAATAAAAAGAGATTTTCTTTAATAAATCATTCATTTTTCAATGCAAAAACTTTTTATTTATTTTGTAATGTAGAAATATATAGTACAAATTTAATTTAACTTGGAATAATGTTTTATTAGTGTACACCACCATACCACGATTAGAACTACATGAAAAAAAAAAAGAATTTTTGACTGAGGAATTGACGCTTACGATGTTTAAACATGATCTGAAATTAATACTTAGAATAACTGGCGGTTTTGGCTTTCCATGAAAATATATAAGGGAACAGCGAAGGTGTTAAAAAACTTTTAAAGCGCATCTTAATTAATTTTATAATTAGAGATTAATGATTTTGTATTTCGGGCCGCACATAAAAGGTCGCCGGGCCACATGCGGCCCGCGGGCCGCAGGTTGAGTATGGCTGATATAAATGGTTGTTGATTTTTTATAACTCTTTTACTTACCCATCATACGTAGTATAGGGTAAGTCTTGTAATCGTTTTGAAAATCGATTTTTTTTTTTTTTTTTTTTTTTGGACGGAAATACATGTTTCAGACACTGGAGATTCCGAAAAACATTTTTAGAAAAAAATTTTTGCCGTCCGTCTGTGTGTCTGTGTGTCTGTAAACGCTCTATCTCCCGAAAAAATTGAGATAGAGACTTGCAATTTGGTATGTACTTAGTATGTAATAATGGGAAGAAGCCTATTTCATTTCAATAACCTCGATTAACCGGAACAATTTTTTTCGGACTCTCGAAATATTCGTTCTGATGAAAGGTATATAAAAAATTTCGAAATTGTTTATTTTAAGAAATGAATATAAAAGACAATAAAAAACATAAATTTTGCATAAAGCATGAAGTCGATCGGATAATGAGTTGCCGAGATATTTGGAATCCTATTTTTCACACTCTTCGATTTTTCATGACCCTGTATTTCATCCAAATTTCACTTTAGAGATATATTTTAATTGGAAATTTGACGCTTAATCAGATGCAATAAATCGCTAGTTAATAGGATTATTATTTTTGGAGTTATAAGGAAAAACCTCTTTCAAGCAATTCAGTAATCAAGCCTTTAAAGCGAGGCTAACGGAAAAGACAGGCTACCGTGGTGCATTCCACTTATCTTTTTTTACAGACCGCTAGAGTGACGTGATGCTCTTTTGGTACACTTGCATTGGTGCATTCGAGCATCACGTGACTCCCGCGGTCTGTAAAAAAAGATACGCGTAAAGTACCGCGGTAGCCTTTCTTTTTCGTTAGCCTCGCTTTAAAGTTTATGACGTCATCAAGCCACGATTTTTTTTGAATCGCAATGCATTTTATAAGTAGTTTACACATTTTTATTTTAATATTTTACATTATGCATATCCATGATGGGTAAGTATTACGGTGGCCCCCAACGACTAGTTTTAATCGCCAAAGTTTACGCCACAGCACTCGCATCATTTCAACATGTGCGCCTGTAGTTAACCCCAATATCTCAAAGCAATAAGCTGTCTTCTGTCATACACGAGTTAGCATATCATACGTCAAAATTTATTAACTTATTTATTTATTTATTTATTTATTTATTTTTTTATCATTTGTAAATGAAAATCTTTAGTTAAGAAAACGAAAATACGGATTTTTTCCGGAACTTACAATTTTGAATAGAAAGTTGAATGGAATGATTTTTATAAAACAGAGTATCTCCAAAATTATGTTACCATTACAAAACGTTATAACTAATGAAGTATTTGATGTAAATGGCTGTTGATTTTTTTTCTAACTGTTTTTTTAATTGCTAAAGTTTGCGCATCAGCGCTCACAACATTTCAACGCGCCTATAGTTACTCTCAATATCTCAAAACAATAAGTTATCTTCTGTCATACACGAGTTACTATATCATATGTTACACAAAATTTATTAACTTATTTATTTATTTATTTTATCATTTGTAAATGAAATTCTTTAGTTAAGAAAATGAAAATACGGATCTTTTTCGGAACTTACAATTTTGAATAGAAAGCTGAATGGGATGATTTTTATAAAACAATATCCAAAATCCTGTTACCATTACAAAACATTATAACTAATGGAGTATTTGATGTAAATGGTTGTTGATTTTTGCTAAATCTTCTTTAATCGCTAAAGTTTGCGCATCAACGCTCACAACATTTCAATGCGCCTATAGTTAATCTCAATACCTCAAAAAAATAAGCTATCTTTTGTCATACGCGGGATAGCGTATCATACGTTACACATTCGATAGCTGCTACCAGGTGTCTAGAAAATGAATTTGAAAATTTATATCAATTTATTTCTGTTTTCCTCATATTAAATTCATATTGCTTTAAATATTATCCTGTGTCTCAAAATTTTTAGTTTTCCTCAGTACATTGAAGCAAACGATGCATTCTATCGCATTGTCATTTTAAAATGATTTTTCTAAATAGGGTCGTCATTTTTGGACATCCAGTATGATCCGTGTCTTTTGCATTGTATATTTACACTTCAAAATAAAAAAAAAAAGTATATGTATACCGATGCTTTTATGAGAAAATTTTAACACTTTCCAACCTAGTTGAAAAGTGTTTATGACTTCGGTTTGTCTGCCGTATGCCTCCTGCTGTCTGTCAGTGCTCTAACTCCCGTAAATAGGCTCGGATTGCCCTGCAATTTTTATATGTTATTGCCATTATCTATAGCATGTTTCATATTTCAACTGAAGTGTGTATAGCACTTATAGTTTTTTTACAGGAACATTCAAAAGAATTCCGTTACATTACGGTCTATGGGGAAAAATCATTTGCGGTTTATTTTAATGATATTAAACAATTTCAAACACATTGTAATTGATATATATCACTAAGCTGCATTACAAGAAGCTTAATATGGAATAGGGTGTGCATAGAACTTATAGTTACTTTACAGGGACAGTCAAAAGAATTCCGTTACATTACGTCTATGGCGAAAAATCGTTTGCGGTTTAATTAAATAATGTTTCACTATCTTAAACGCATTGATATTTATATATATCACTAAGGTGCATTACAAGAGGCTTACTACAGAATATTGTGTGTATAGCAGTCATCGTTCATTTACAGGGACACACAAAAGAATTATCTACTGTCTGTTAACAATAATTCCTGGAAGTGCGTTTTAAGTTGCTGAACGCGATTTTAAATTTAACTCACTTTTTGTCTATTACTTGGTGTGTATAAATTCTGTAGATCCTATACAGGGCAGCGCAAAAGTTCGCGAACACATTTCCATTTATTGACAGAAACTCCAGAAGGAGAATTTAAAACTGTGCTACGCGTTTCCTAACTGAACTAAAATTTAGCATCCTATGTAGTATATATACAAATCCATAGATCATATACAGGGCTGAATAAAAATATTCGAATATTTTCCCGAATATTATATATGTTGGGAATTCCTGAAATTACGTTTTTAAATATGTTATGCGTTTTCCAAATTGTTTACTTAGATGTTATCTTTCAGCTTATTAAACGGTAATGATTTGTAAAATTATTTTGGAAGCGTTGGAAAGTGTTACATAATCTATGCTTGACGCATGATTTTTCGCTCTTGTTATGTTTTAACGGAGACTTTATGTTTTGAGTGGAAATCGTACATTTTCCTGGAATAGGCGGAAAATTTCCTTTTTATCCTTACTCGTTGAATGTTAAACAAGAACGAAAAATCATTCGTCAACCATAGATTATGAAACACTTTCCAATGCTTCCAGAATACTTTAACAAAACTTCATCGTTTAATAAGGTGAAAGATGATTTCAAGTAAACAACTTAGAAAACGAATCATACATTTGAAAACACAATTTTAGGAATTACCATCAAGAGTCAAAAAAATATCTGAATTACTTTGTGTTGCCCTGTATATGATCTATAAATTTGTATATATACTGCATAGTAGTATGCTTAAAATTTAGTTAATTTAGGAAGCGCATAAGCACTTAGTTGAGAATTCCCCTTCAGCACTTTCCGTCAATAAACAGAAATGTACTCGAGATCTTCTGTGCTTCCTGTATATAATTTTTAGAACTTATACACATTTATACACAGAAAATTAGTTAAATTTGAAAATGCACGCCATAACTGAAAACGCACAATCATCAATTATTGTTTATAGATAGTAGTGTAACCGAATTATTTTTTGTGTCAATGTAAATAAATGATGAAGGCTAGGTGCACCATATTCTATAGTAAGCCTGTTGTAGTGCACCTCAGTGATGTATAACAATTACAATATCTTTGAAATAGTGTAACACCATTAGGATACACCGTAAACGGGGGGGGGGATTGCACTTTTTAACATTTAAAGCATAAAATCTGAAATCTTCCGGGCGGACATTTAAATGCTACGGGGGGAGGAATGTCCACCCCCTGAATTCAACGCTGCTCATATCCCCAAATACTTTTCTGGGTGTGGCGCTCAGCTCTAGATTCGTTTGACGGATATTTTGTTTGGATAGATTTTTCTTTAAATCTATAAAATTATACAAATTCGAGGATGTAAGCTGCGGAAGGCATTGGGACCAACAACATTAGGTTCGTTTGGAAATAATTTCGTTTAAAGATATAAAATCATTCAACACTGATTTTAGGTATATTTAAAGCTATTATCAAGGGGTCCGGTCCGGCCAACGGGTAGTAATAATAATAACAGCTACTACTAATAATAACACAACAAAACATTGTTCAAAGAATAGCGAGTCCGGTTAAATCTGCTGTGAGATTGTTGTTTTAAATTCAACGCAAAAGTAAGCGTGTCTATCTTACGCAGATCGCAGATTAATGTTCTACGGATAGTGTGTAGCTGCGTCATATGACTGATAATATAATATAAGCTGCTTACAATATTTCTTATTTGTTCTTTTGCTTCTGGCACAAATCAAAAATACAAAAGCAACAGTTGTCGACAATTTGTTTCTTCCCCGATCACATAATCGGACTCTATCACATAATGGGACTCTAAATCAAACTTGTTCTTAAGGGCAGCAATCAATGCATATCAATTCATAAGTAGGTATATATAAGCTAGAGGTTATATACTTATACACTTTAACCTAGAGGTACTCATCATAGACCAATAAATCAATGATACACTGAAAAAAAAAATGTTGATTTTACAGTATAATACTGACAGCTGGGATGCCAGTATTATACTGTAAAATCAACAATTTTTTTTTGCAGTGTAATATGAAACTTATTGTAAGGTATGAGCAATACTTGGACAGCAGTTATTACACCTGTATTTAAATTCCATACTTATTGTATAATAAGACATCCCATTACGTGTACATAATCTATTTTAAGCGAATCTATGCAAAAAGTGTTATTGTTTTTATTTTAAAGCGTGTACATTTAGATAGTTAAAGCATTTTCACATTTTCAAAACTTAATTGATAATTAATAGATTAATTACATTTTGATTCTATGTTTAAAAAACAATTTAGATATCCTCTGTAGTTTAAATAACTTTCAGGCATGAATTTTTTAAATATCTGTTTCCACGTGGCTCAACAATAAATAATATTTATTTGTTACAATAGTATAAAGTAACATTTGCAGCAATATAAAAAAAAACTTTTTTTTTCTTGCCTATTGCCACATCTTAAAAAGAACCTGAGTAAAAAACTAGAATTTTGTTTTACATTATGGTCTATAGGGAAAATCGTTTGCGATACATTTTATGCATGTTACATTATTTCAAACATAATGAGATTGCTATGAACCACTGGGGTGGACTACAACATGCTTTCTCAGGAGCATGGAATAAGTAGCATTTACAGTTCGTTTACAGTGAAGCAAAAAATAATTCCATCATTCCATTATGATCAACAAGAAAAAATCGTCTGAGGTGCATCTTAAAAATGTTATGACATATTTCTATTAAATGCTAAAATATGTAAATTAACAACATAATACAAATTAAAATAATTTTTATTAGGTTGTTTGACATGGGTTGGGTTGGGTTGATTATTGACGGCCAATTATCTACACTAGGGATATAGGCCCGGGGGGAGTGCCCTTCGTGGGGGTCTTTCTAAGGGAACCTAATCCGTATTTACGCATGGATAAATCCACGGCTCGAAGAAAACCACGAAAACTCCGAACGATTAGGCCGACGGGCGCGATTGGGATCGAACCCAGCACCTCCCGTCTACCAGCTTCGAGAGCACAACCTCTCAGCCACTGGTGGGGCTGTTTGACATGTTTCGACTCATTCCGAGTTATTTTCAAAAACAAATGAGAATATTCCATAATTGCACGGGCTTTGAAGTTATTATTTAAAATGCTATTATTTAATTTTCATGTATACTATTTTAAAAATCACGCACGTTATCTTTTATTTTTACTTGGTTGTTTATTTTCATATCTGTAACCACGGAGTAACTCGAGCCGCAATTTCGGTAAGTTAAAAGAGGCCGCATCGTTACATATTGTATTTTTGCGTGTTAGTATCTCTATGGTTTCTCTTATTATGGATGGATAGTATAGACTGGAGAGGAAAATTATTTTACTTTCATTGAAATTTATTTGGATGGTTTCTCCTTGATTTAATCTTGCCAGTGCTGTGGTTTTTCTATTATACTTAATATCAGATATATGCTCCTTTTTTCTATAGCAAAATTTCCTGCTGGTCATGCCAATATAGTAATTCTTGGATCCGTCTTCTTTAATAAAAGGTATTTCATATACTCCTGAATAATTCTCAAAATTAATTGGGATTATCGCCTGTAATAATGGAAATTAGGGATTATTTTTAAAAAAGTACATGAACATTAAATGATAGCATTTTAAATAAGACCTTCAAAGCCCGTGCAATTATCGAATATTCTCATTTGTTTTTGAAAATGACTCAGAGTGAGTCGAAACATGTCAAACAACCTAATAAAAGTTATTTTAATTTGTATTTTGTTGTTAATTTACACCTTTTAACATTTAAAAGAAATGTATTATTACAAAGTGTTATAATTTATTATTAGATGATGATACTCCAAACATAATGAAATCACCCAAGTGCATTAGAATATGTTTTCTATAGATTATGGAGTCGTACATTTACAGTACATTTATCGTACATTTACAGAGATACACCAAAAGAATTCGGTTACAGAACTTACTATGATCGATAATTGCTGGAAATGGGTTTCCAGCTGTGACATGCATATTTAAACATGTAATTTTTAGAGTATTACATGGTGTCTAAAAAGGTGGATTAAACTTTGTGCCGTTATATTAAAAATAAATGTACAACGTGAAATAGCACAAATTAAAAATATATGTATTGGCAAACAGCTGTTTCGGAGCCCCTAAAGCTCCATCATCAGTGCCAATTCAAAAGATTAAAAGAAATTAAAATCCTAAGCCATGTCAATTTGCCTGCCATCTTTCGCACGCGCCGAGATGATCATTTTATCTCGGCGCGTGCGAAAGATGGCAGGCAAATTGACATGGCTTAGGATTTTAATTCGTTTTAATCTTTTGAATTGGCACTGATGATGGAGCTTTAGGGGCTCCGAAACAGCTGTTTGCCAATACACATACAGTGAAACCTCTCTGTAAGGGCCACCCGCCGTTCCATTGAAAATTGGCCCTTATGAGGGGTGGCCCTTGAATAGGGGGTTACAAAAAAAAAAAAACTAAAATAAGGAAATCAAAACCTATAAAAGGTGAAAAAACTGTTTATTAACATTTTAAAACTCTATACATGATTGAAAAAAAAATTCTATTGAAGTTTGTTTACTTTTCATAATTTTTTCGCAGACAATTGTAGTTTCTAATGATTATTTTACTTTATGGAACAAATTACTTAAATTTGCATCATTTATTAATGCCTTAGAATGAGATATTAGTTTATTTATTTCTGTTAGCGTTTTCTGACAGGATATATTCACAGCTGCAGACTCATCAGACTCATTATCATTATCTGAATCAGATTGAACTCCAGAAATAAAAAAATATTTTTTTAAAGTTAAAAAAATAACACTTTTTAAAAGTTTAAAACTAATTATGATTAGTTAAATTTTTATGTTTTAACTGTATCTATTTAATCCATAATTCCTTTCTCCCAATCTTCAGATAAATCTTCATAGCATTCCACCATATTTTCATATTTATCTGAATCGGGATCATATTCAATTTCAACAGCTTTCGAAAGTTGAACCTGTTTAGGATTTTAGGCATATGTGAAAAAAAAATGGCCTTTATGAGGGGTAGGTGCGGCCCTTAATAGGAGTAAAATTAACATTATGTCTATGGGAAAAATTTTCGTTCCTAAAAATATTGGCCCTTAATAGAGGTGGCCCTTGAATAGGGGTGGCCTTTAAAAGAAGTTTCACTGTATTTTTAATTTGTGCTATTTCACGTTGTACATTTATTTTTAATATTACGTGGTGTGTATAAATTCTATAGATCAAATACAGGGCTACACGAAATAATGCGCACAACAATACCTAATATGGACAGAAATTGCTGAAAATGGATTTTCACTGAGTTAGGGTTTTAAAAATGTATTATTAATATTTTCTAAATAATATTCTACTAATGTTGAAAAGTGTTTCATAACACTGGACAACAAATTTGAACTTTTGCTCTGTCCCAGAATCGAAATCAGTTGTTTCTTATTCAGTTTTTTGCGCTGATTCTGAATCCAGTTTTAGATTTTCTGCAGTACATCCAGATTTTCAGATATGTGCATATTTCGATTTATTCAAATTTCGGAATCAATGTGCAATTACATGGAAATTTAAGGCATAAAGCATTATCAGACTGGCTTTTTTGTTTTATGTTATGATTACTGGCCAGTTTACCTTACAAAAATGTTGTGTTCGAGATTATACTGACATGTGACCATGAAATAGTATGCCTAATTTGCATATTTTTCATATAACGTTTCTTGAAGTCCAAATATTTCTGCCATATGAGTACGCTAACATGTTTATAAATTAGTTTTTTACGCTGATTTGAAATCTGATGTCAATTTTCTCCTATCACGTCTAGATTTTTTTTAAAAAACGGAAATTTTATTATTTGGTCAGAAAAGCTGGAAAACGCTTTGCATGCTACTTTGTGATCTACTTCAGCTTTTTAAGATAGATTCTACTACTTTTTTCAATTGTTTTTCGATTATACCCATTGGTGATTATGTCCCGGATAGAAATCTTACACTGTTAACCCCTTTGATACGGAGGTACACTCCCCTAAAAAGCATTTTATTTCAAACGTGTGCCAATACCATACAAACGTAGGTATTCCTTTTACTCAAAAACCAGACGTTATAGAAGGAAACGGATTACATATTGGAAATCAACAAAAAAATCTAGTCTAGTTAAAAAGTATGTCAATTCAGTGGCAACTACTTTAAAGAACTGAAAAATATGCAAATTAGGCTTAATAACTGACAGGTAAATGTTAAGAATATACAGACTGCGACATTTAATTGAAGCAAATGGTCCAATAGTCATAATCGGGAAAATGTAATTCAATCTGATATTTATTGTACCTAAAATTTGCATAAAATGGCACAAAAAAGCTTAATTTTGCACATATGCAATACATATGCAAACATATGTATAATACATTTGCAAGTATAAATATGCAAATTCCTCAAAAACTGGACGACCTAGAGAAAAACGGAAAGCATATTCGGAATCAGCGCAAGATAAAATATTTTCATCTAAAGGACATTTTTCATGTTGTACAGTGAATCTATGTTTAATGCAAGATTTTTTGTTCTTGTTTGTATTTATTGTTGTTCGTGACATAGTCTGTCGTCGAACTCTTCAAAAGTATTTGCTCCTTCACAATTCTATTCTTTTGTACAGTGTTGTTTACAATTCCCACTTTTCTTTTACTTACCCATCATACGTAGTATAGGGTAAGTCTTGTAATCGTTTTAAAAATCGAAAAATTTTTTTTTGACGGATTTACACGTTTCAGACACTGGAGATTCCGAAAAACATATTTTTAGAAAAAAAAATTGCCGTCAGTCTGTGTGTCTGTATGTCTGTGTGTCTGTAAACGCTCTATCTCCCAAACAAATTGAGATAGAGACTTGAAATTTGGTATGTACTTAGTATGTCATAATGGGAAGAAGCTTATTGAATTTCAGTAACCTCGATTATCCGGAACTATTTTTTAGGATTCTCAAATTATTTGTTCTGATAAAAGGTAGATAAAAATTTTCGAAATTGTTTATTTTAAGGAGAGAATATAAAAGACAATAAAAAACATAAATTTTGCATAAAGAATGAAATCGATCGGATAATGAGTTGCCCAGATATTTGTAATTATATTTTCCACACTCTTCGATTTTTCATGACCCTGTATTTCATCTAAATTTCAATTCAAAGATATATTTTAATTAGAAATGAGACGATTAATCCAACGCAATGAACCGTTAGTTAATAGGATTATAATTTTTGGTGTTATAAGGATGTTTCTTTTGCGCAACTCAGTAATAGAGCATTTAAAGTTTATGACGTCATCAAGCCACGATTATATTCGAATTGCAGTGCATTTTATAAGTAGTTTACACATGTTTCATTTTCATATTTTATGCTATGCATATCCACGATGGGTAAGTATTACGGTGGCCCCCAACGACTAGTTTGCATTTTGGTAATTGTAGACAATATTTCTGTCTATCTTATTTTCGTTTGAGAACTAAAATAAAAACAATTTTTCACTACAAAAAAATATACCCTGTGTTCGTTCTAGGCTCTTAAGCTGCCAAAAATCGAGAGATGTGAGCGACGATTTACCAAACAGAGTCATGAATGTGGTTGAATTTTTTCTCAAAGTCAAATCAATGAACGCTTAGCCAGCCTTTCAAAAAAGTTAGGAACAAGATTAAAGCAATACGTACAAGAAATTCAGATTAAAAGAGGTAGAAGAGGTTATGAAAACCTTAAAAAAAATAATAATAAGCGACACGATCGGAAAGGAAACAAACATAAAAAAATCAAAAAGCCGAAAGGAAAATAAGTGTGCATCACAGTAGATTATTCAGATGTTGAACTAAAAGAACTAAAAGCTGGTGAACAACGTGTAGAGGAAGCGGTTATGAATACCTTTAAAAAAAATCTGCAAGTTTAGAAAGGAAACAAAGATAAAAAATCAAAAAGTTGAAAGAAAAATAAGTGTGCACCTGACTGACGTAGAGAACGACGAAACTATCATCACAGTAGATTATACAGATGTTGAACTAAAAGAACTAAAAGCTGATGAACAACGTGTAGAGAAAGCGGTTATGAAAACCTCTTTTTTTAAAAAAAGTTGCAAGATTAGAAAGGAAACAAAGATAAAAAATCAAAAAGCTGAAAGAAAATAAGTGTGCACCTGACTAATGCAGAGAACGACGAAACTACCTTGACAGTAGATTATTCGGATGTTGAACTAAAAGAACTAAAAGCTGATGAACAACGTGTAGAGGAATAGTTTTCAAATACCTTTAAAAAAATAAGCTGTAATATTGGAAAGCAAACAAAGATAAAAAAATCAAAAAGTTGAAAGAAGCCAAAGAAAGAAAAACAAGTGTGCACCTGACTGATGAAGAGAACGACGAAACTATCTTAACAGTAGATTATTCAGATGTTGAACTAAAAGAACTAAAAGCTGATGAACAACGTAGGATGCGGTTATGAACACCTTAAAAAAAAAAAGCTGCAAGATTAAAAAGGAAACAAAGATAAAAAATCAAAAAGTCAAAAGAAGCCGAAAAAAGAAAAATAAGTTTGCACCTGACTGACGCAGAGAACGCCGAAACTGTTATCACAGTAGGTTATTCAGATGTTGAATTAAAAGAACTAAAAGCTGGTGAACAACGTGTAGAGGAAGTGGTTATGAATACCTTAAAAAAAAGCTTCAAGATTAGAAAGGAAACAAAAATAAAAAATAAAAAAGTCAAAAGAAACCGAGAAAGAAAAATAACTGTGCCCCTGACTAACGCAGAGAACGACGAAACTATTATCACAGTAGATTATTCAGATGTTGAACTAAAAAAACTAAAAGCTGATGAACAACGTGTAGAGGAAGAAAAAAAAGAAGATGAGACTATTATAGATGGAATGAAGTCCATTCAATCATTAAAGGAACGGTCTTTAGCAGTTCCGGAACACAGTTCTTTTATTTTATTTTTTTTATAAAGGCTTCCCAGGAAAATATTGAAAGTTACAGAAGACGGTCAAAAAATTAGTACAACGGAAAAAAGTTTGAAATCGTTGAAAATGCCTGCTACACCTGATGTAAAGATGTATCCAAGAGAAGACGTTATTGGTCACATTAAGGCACCAAATCTATGTGCAATGTTAGTTCTATACCGCGCCTGCTCTAAAAAAGCGCAGTTGGTTCTAATATGTTTTGTGTTTTAAAAACCTTTTCTAAATCAATCGTCGATTTAAAAAATGTTGAGTGAAAAGTCAAGAATCTAATTTTTTTCCCCCTTAATCCTTTACTTCATGCCCATCAGTTACTGTACTAAGGTACCTATAGCTCTTTTTTCTACATCATGAAGTATGGAAACGTCAAAAGCTGAAATTTAGCATAATCTGTACTAATCTATACTAATATTATAAAGGAGTAAAGATTGTTTGTTTGTTTGTTTGTAGGGGGTAATCTCTAGAACTAACGAACCGATTTCAAAAGTGATGGTGGCAAATTGATGGTGACAACACCTGCTCCAACATAGGCTATATTTTATGTCGATGCCACTCCCCCAGGGCGGTGCAGGAGCGAAAAACGTTCTAAAATTGCGATCTTTTCTATACTGAAGCAGCTAGATATTTGGAATTTGGCGTTGTAGTTACTTATGAGATGTAAATGCTCTCTAAGAAAAAAAAAAAAAAAAAAAAAAAAAATTCGAAATTTAAAAGGGTGAAATGAGCGAAAAGCGTTCTAAAAACATTCTAAATTACAATTTCTATGGAACCTCTAGAACTACCGAACCGATTTGAAATTTGGCGTTGTAATTACTTATAAGATGTAAATGCTCTCTAAGAAAAAAATAAAAAAAAATTCGAAATTTAAAAGGGTGAAATGAGCGAAAAGCGTTCTAAAAACATTCTAAATTACAATTTCTATGGAATCTCTAGAACTACCGAACCGGTTTGAAATTTGGCGTTGTAATTACTTATAAGATGTAAATGCTCAATAAGAACAAAATAAAAAAAAATTCGAAATTTAAAAGGGTGAAATGAGCGAAAAGCGTTCTAAAAACATTCTAAATTACAATTTCTATGGAATCTCTAGAACTACCGAACCGATTTGAAATTTGACGTTGTAGTAACTTATAAGATGTAAATGCTCTCTAAGAACAAAATAAAAAAAAAATTCGAAATTTAAAAGGGTGAAATGAGCGAAAAGCGTTCTAAAAACATTCTAAATTACAATTTCTATGGAATCTCTAGAACTACCGAACCGATTTGAAATTTGACGTTGTAGTAACTTATAAGATGTAAATGCTCTCTAAGAACAAAATAAAAAAAAATTCGAAATTTAAAAGGGTGAAATGACCGAAAAGCGTTCTAAAAACATTCTAAATTACAATTTCTATGGAATCTCTAGAACTACCGAACCGATTTGAAATTTGGCGTTGTAATTACTTATAAGATGTAAATGCTCTCTAAGAACAAAATAAAAAAAAAATTCGAAATTTAAAAGGGTGAAATTAGCGAAAAGCGTTCTAAAAACATTCTAAATTACAATTTCTATGGAACCTCTAGAACTACCGAACCAATTTGAAATTTGGCGTTGTAGTAACTTATAAGATAAGATATAAATGCTCTCTAAGAACAAAATAAAAAAAATTCGAAATTTAAAAGGGGGAAATGAGCGAAAAGCGTTCTAAAAACATTCTAAATTACAATTTCTATGGAATCTCTAGAACTATCGAACCGATTTGAAATTTGGCGTCGTAATTACTTATAAGATGTAAATGCTGTCTAAGAACAAAATAAAAAAAAAATCGAAATTTAAAAGGGTGAAATGAGCGAAAAGCGTTCTAAAAACATTCTAAATTACAATTTCTATGGAACCTCTAGAACTACCGAACCAATTTGAAATTTGGCGTTGTAGTAACTTATAAGATATAAATGCTCTCTAAGAACAAAATAAAAAAAATTCGAAATTTAAAAGGGTGAAATGAGCGAAAAGCGTTCTAAAAACATTCTAAATTACAATTTCTATGGAATCTCTAGAACTACCGAACCGATTTCAAAAGTGATGGTGGCAAATTGATGGTGACAATCCCTGCTCCAACATAGTCTATATTTTATGTCGGTGTCACTAAGGCCAGGGGTGTGCAGGAGCGAAAAACGTTCTAAAATTGCGATTTTGTTTATACCGAATGAGCTAGAAATTTGAAATTTGGCATTGTAGTTACTTATAAGATGTAAATGCTCTCTAAAAACAAAATAAAAAAATTCGAAATTTAAAAGGGTGAAATGAGCGAAAAGCGTTCTAAAAACATTCTAAATTACAATTTCTATGGAATCTCTAGAACTACCGAACCAATTTCAAAAGTGATGGTGGCAAATTGGTGGTGACAATCCCTGCTCCAACAGCCTCTTTAATAAAAAACTATGCGTTTCTGACGACTGGGTTTTTCGCTAATTGTTGCCACAGATTAATCTCAGAAAATGAAACATTAGAAGTTACTGAAAAAAAAATAGTAGCTCGAAAAGTATTTGTCTGAAAAATGTTAGGCAAACTGCGTTTGAAAGGTAAAAAATTGTATTTTTCTTGATATAAATTTCAAATCTAATGATTATGCCATTTTTCAAATATTGAATTTGAAAAATTACCAAATTTCACAATGGAGTACCATAGTGAAACCTTCATGCGTAAAAAGATAATGATAAGGGCGTCGTGTCCTGGCGTGTATATTGGCTATAGCACGAGTCACAAATTATAGTAACCTTATTATTCTGTTAAAATATAAAAGTGAATTATGAAATGTCAATATTTTGTTGGATTAAAAGTTCGTTATAAGAAATTGACCAGCGTAGCGGGCGTAGCTTGCTAGTATTATAATAAAGAAGTAACGTTTTTGTGTTTGTTTGTAGGGGTTAAGCTCTGGAACTACCAAGCCGATTTCAAAAATAGTGGTGGCAAAATACTGTTGACCGTCTCTGTTCCAACATAGGTTTTTTTTTTTTTTTTTTTTTTTTTGTAATGGCGGTACAACAAAACTCCAAGGGGCGCAGGAGCAAAAACCGTTCTAAAATTGCCAGTTATGTGATATTGTTGGAGCTAAAAGTTTGACATATTTGGTGTGGTGGTTACTTTTAAGATGTAAATACTCGCTATGAACGGTTTATAAAGAATTTAAATTCAACAGGGCAAAATGAGCGGAAAAAGTTCTAAAAAAGCTCTAAATTACGATTTATTTGGAACTGTTAAGGCTAGAAACTTGAAATGTGACATGGCTGTTACTTTTAGGACGTAAATGCTTGTACAGAACAGTTTATAAAAAATTCGAAATGCAAAAGGGTACAGGAACAAAAAACGTTCTTAAATTGCGATTTCTGTACACTGTTGGGGCTAAAAACTTAAAATTTTGCATGGTAGTTACTTTTAAGATGCAAATGTTTCCAAATACTTAACAAAAAAAAAAAAAAAAAAAAAAAAAAAAAAAAAAAAAAAAAATCGGAATTTTAAAGTGGAAAATAAGTGGAAAATGTTCTAAAAACGTTCTATATTACGTTTAATGTGAAATTGTGAGGGCTAGGAACTTGAAATATACAATAAAACTAGATTAATTTCCTTCCTAAACAATCGAAAGACCTCATGAAATTTATTTGCAACACAGCGGGTTGTTACGCTGCTAATTATACAGGGTGCATCATAAATTCGTGCAAACTTAAAAAAAAATCATAATAAAAGAGGTAATACTCGGAATTTTTTTTTGTTTGCTTCTAATATGATCACGAGGACATTGGATTTTTTTTCCATGTATAAAAAAAAAAAAAAAGATTTCAAAAGTAACCGAAAGAGGGCGCTCACACGTCATACTGAGACGTTATATGCAAAATCATGCTAGCAATGAAACACCTGGCTTGAAATGGATTCGTCATTCGTTCACGGCAACATTCTATACTTTCCAGATCGAGCGTTGGTGGTTAAACTTTTCTACAAGAATGGTGAATCCACAACTATTGCATTGCGAAAGTCTCGCACGGAGAAAGGACTGAAGGCGCAAAAAAGCCCTATTTCATTGAATGCTATACTGAATTTTTAGTACGACGTTTTGAGGAAACGGTTAGTTTGGACACGGCCAAACTCGATGGAGAACGATCGAGTTAGGCCGTGGTTTGGAGGATCGTCCGGATTTGCATAAAAGTCGACGCGTGAAAGTATGACGCGTGAGCGCCCTCTTTCGGTTACTTATGGAATAATTTTTTTATACATGGAAAAAAAATCCAATCTCTCTCAGATCACATTCGCGCAAACCGAAATTTTTTCCGACCATTACTTCTATTATTATGAATTTTTTAAGTTTGCACGAATTTATGACGCACCCTATATATAAACTGCCAAATGGGATAATTAAAAATAAAATTTTCAAATGGTGAGAATAAGCCAGGCGGTTGTTTACCCTTTGATATTTACGTATGAGCTACTATTTTTATTTATTTATTTATTTATTATTTTTTATTTATTTTTTTTCTGAAAAAAAAAAAATATTGCTGCTTACATTTACTTCTTAGTCTCGAGTAAATGTACAAATGTACGGTAGTCGTAAACAAACTGTCATTTTCGTAAAATCCTTCTAGACAATTTGGTTTCCACATAAAATTACTCTGGAGGATCTAAAAATTTAGCTGAATAGAAAGGCTATATGTACCTTATAAATAAGATAATTCAGCCATTACTGAAAACGGTGCAGATTTGTTTTCAATTTTCCTACTAACCCTACATACATCTTAAAAAAATCCCTGATGGCTCGGCCTACAGGCACAGGTAGATTTCGAAGACGCAGACCGTGGGGCGCCTGTTTGTTGGGAATTGCGGAAGAAATAACCCTTTTGCCATGATGCGGCAGTTGGAACCACCCACTTTGAAACCTAACTTGTTTGCAGGCGAAGCCGGCAGGGATTTTTTTTTTTTTTTTTTTTTTTTTTTTTTTTTTTTTTTTTTGCTATGAGGGTTTGTCCTATAAAAAACTTGTCAAAGCAAAAGTTTTAGATAATATTAAGAGGATTTATAATAAATTTAAACGGATTTGATATCTTGTGATTTGACGAAGTTATGAATTTTTTTTCTTCTAACTCCCGCCCCCCTCCCCTTGGGGCCATTTTTAATTATATCAAAAATCTGTCATATATAAATTTTCGGTCCTTTTCTTAGAAGTAATAATAACTTCAAACGGATTCGATACATATCATAATTAAGAAATTATGGGGTTTTTCTGTTTTCACAAAAAGCCCCCCCCCCCCCCCCTGGTTCGATTTTGCCCAGTAACGAACTTGATTGAACCGGGGGTAGTTCTGGGTTCTGGGAGTCATAATCGGTGTAGATCTCCAAAATATTTTCAAAAATTCCAATTTAGGGGAAAATGTAATAGGTAGTATTTCTTACGAAATCTACCTAAAAAGATGATTTTTCAAAAGATGACATGACCACATTTGAATAATTGTAATTTTTGTTCATGGATATAAAAATAACTGTAGATTCCTGTTCATGAATATATAATATATATATTGATCTTTTGGGAATGAATAAGTGCAATTTGTTCTGCATGGAAAAATGTATAATAAATTTTTAATAATAAAAAAGGAAATATACCCTGAAAATAAGTTCTAATGCGATTTTCAGAACAAAAAATTATATAATAACTGGTGTTATTTTCTGGGAAAGACGGTAATATGTAATGAAAAAGAAAAAAAAGAAAGAAAAAAAGAAAATCTAAAGAAAAATTAAAAGAAAATCGGAAGAAAAATTAAAAGAAAATTAAAGGAAAGAAAAAAAAAAAATATGAAAATGAAGTGTCTGTCACATGCCCAGTAAATTCGGTACATTAAAAAATTTTAACCTTTCTTCCAAATTCATTTTATTATTATTGTTTATGATTTTAACCATGTTGAATCTAAAATTTTACTTAAAAATCAATTTTCCTAACCCTATCCTAAGTATTAATATTTAATAAAATTTTAGAAAGAGTTTAAATCTGCATGCTTATTATGCAATATTATTAATTCTATTTGCAAAGTAACCATTTAATGTAATTTTCATAGCGGAACTAAATACCATTTGATTTATGTCATTTTTTTTCTGACGAAAATATAAATCTTAAAATTAAATTTACATAAAAACTCCAAATGTCGTAATGCTACACCATAATATATTTATTTTAAAAAAACTTGAAATTAAAGGACTTTTCTTTTTACTTACAATTAATATTCTTTTATCATGATGTCTTATCACCTTCTTCATTTCAGTTGAATGATTAAATGAAAAATAATCCATCAATATGTTTGAAATCCGTTTATGATAACAGTTACAAGAAACATGAAGGAAGATTACTACCGAAATATAGTTGTAAGCCCACATACGGAGATAAGAAACTGCCTGTTAAGTGACATTAGGGAAAGAAGAAATATTTTATAACAAATGACTGTAATTATCATAATAGGGCAAAAATGCAGAAAAAAAACGACCGAAGAAAGCTAATTACCTATTTACCCATCAAACGTCATATTTCGTATTACAATAACTACGTTGGTGAAAGTACTATAACGGAATACCTTTGTATAAAATTAATAGAAAACAGCCAATTGTTTCACATTCTGACAAGGAATGTCTCCTTAAGAGCATACTCAGAAAATTTTGAAAAATATGCTAATGAAACTATTCATGTATGTATAAAAGAGACAGTGAAATTTAGCTGCGGAATACCAGTAGAAAGTCTGCAAAAGAAATAAAATACTTTCGAGTATTTGGCCCAAAAAGACGCGATTTGGCTAGCAACACTTTTTTTGGGTTCAACATTTTCAATTCTCTGTACATTTGCAGTAATATTAATTAAAAATATTCTTTAAATCAGGTTAAACAAACCAGTCTCCTTTTTTTCGCTACTTATTACCGATTGAATGAAATTTTGCCATTGTTTTTTCCTCCATTTCACGATTTTTTCCAATTTAAACGGCTTCACCGGTTATATAATTAATTTTGAAGTGTATTTAAAAAGAAAAAGCCCGATGACGAACGCATTCGTTATATATTTCCATATTGAAGAAGTCGTTGTTCCCATAGCAACAGTACTTTTTAAAAAATTGACAATGTTCAGAATCGGCTTATTTTTGAGCTTGAAACAATTTCAATCAATTTAAATTTTGTTTTAAATCGTAAAATACGATCGTTATATTTCACTATATATACATAAATGTGTACACAAAACTATAGTTATAAAAATTTATTTATTGAGTAAGTTAAACTTACTTAAAGAAGTTCAGCAAGAAAAAAAATTTCCTTAAAGACTATTTGACATTAAAACTTATTATTATTTTATTTTATTCCATCACAAACCAGTGATACATCGCCAAATAAACGAAATTTTCATAATTTTTTTACGTTCGTTATATTGAGGTTCCGCAGCAAATTTTTAAATAAATGCATATACCCTAATGAGAAGAATATTCTGTAATTTTTTCAAAATTTTCTGAGTACGCGCTTAGGGAGACCTTCCTTGTGAGAGACAATCCTGGAATTGCAATGAGAATATTCTGGATTATAATTAGAGATCGACCGAAATTTTGGTTTCGGTTTCGGCGCAAAATCGGAGTTTTGCCGAATTTTCGTTTTCGGCGAAACTGCTGCCAAAATTACGGCCTGACCGAAACTATCTGTAAATCAAAATCTCGTTCCTTCTTTCAGAAATTGATATGAGGTGCATCGGCTCAAATGAGACACTGTTTATTGCTGTGAATTCCACTATTTATCATTATCCGTCATGACTGATTTGTGATGCGAGTGTAAATTATAAAACAAGCAATGCATATATGACTAAACTTAAAAGACGCTTATCACGTGATCTTTAAAAGCTGCAAACTTAACAGTAATAGAAAATGTTTACTTTGAAACTCCAGATTGTTTCGAATGCTTTATGAGAAAGGCGTTGTTAAAACATATGAAGATTTACGAAATTTATTACAAAAGCTATATCGAGGTATGTATACTTAAAATATTTTTTTTATTAGATGGAATTCGTATAATTCGAAACTATTTATGTCTTATTGATAAATTAATTAAGTTTTATTTTATGTGAAAATAAATAGTTTTGGGTAGAGGCACAGAGAGTCAACTTGGCACCGGAGATAAAATTTTCAAACAGGGGTGTCATTTCAATACTTTGTTAGGGAGGCAGGGAGTGGTAAAGCTTTTTTAGGGGTTGGGAGAAGACGGTGAGGGAGCAAAGATTTATTTTGATCTTATTATGCACATTCTAAAAGAAAATGTGACAACTGTTACATTTTATCCTTATATATATATTTAAAATTAGCTAAAGTACAAAATAATGTTAATCATGTCTCACTTTGAGAATAATGAAATGCAAAATAAAGTTTATAATTAATAATTTCTAGGCTTAAAATGTTGTCTTAATGCTAATTTTCCTTTTTTAGTCAAATTGAACAAATTATTTTAGCTTTTGTGCCCTTTACTAATTAAATATTCATTATTGAATTTGTTTTACATTATTTAACTACATTGTTAATTAATTATTGATAAATGCCTATAATTATTGGTTGTAATAAAATAATGGGAAAGTGGTGAGTGAGCAAAGATCAAAACTGGTTAATTTCTGATTCATTCATTAAGTTATTTTTATTCGTCTAAAAAATCGATATCGTTTTTCCTTTTCTTATAAAACCAAGCATCTTTAAAAAAAAAAAAAATCAAAGGCCCTCATCAGTCTGTATTTGGTTGCAATTCAAGATACGGGAATTGAAAAATGGTATTCAATTCCTAATCACTTAAATAGAAACTTCTGTAAACTTCATACTTTTGTGGGCAAAGTGACTTAATCAGTGCTTTAGAAAGTTTCGCGTTGTAGAGCGGTAAAAAAAAGAATTGAAATAAGAAATTTGTACAGTATATTCTATTTATTTATAAAACATATCACGGAACATAAAAACAACAGAAAAATAACATAAAAAATTATAATATCAGTATAAAGGCACTGAATATACTACATATTTACTTTTCAGAGAAAGGTTCGTTAAAAGGTTTTTAAGCATCTTTACGTTTACTGAAATCACTTTTAGCATACTTATTTTAATTAAACCACATAGTACTAAGTGATGTTTTCTTATATAATTCTGCAATTAAATGTAAATTATTATTTTTTTTATTAACTACATTTAATTGTTTAATTTTTAATGTCTGTTAATAGGTACTGTTTATAATTTTGTTTAGTGAAATGACATTATTTTGAATGTGTGAGGTTGTTTTAATATTTGTTGTTGGCCAATTTGTTATTGGTTTGCGAGTACTTAGCGAGTAAGAAGTCCAATCGCTCTCGACCCCCCACCCCTTCAATAAAAGTGCAATGGTTCTTTTCAGCTTGTTGTTGTTTTCGTGTACGCGGGGTATATAAAAATTTCTTGATACGATATTTTTTTATTGCAACGCTTTTTAAAGCACTCAACTGAAATAACTTTTAATTGGATCACCAATTTATAAACAGGCTTTTTCTAAAATGACGGCTTATGCGGTTTCACTGTATTTGAGACAGGTAAACGATTGATTTATACATTAGTGTCACAGATAAATACAACAAACTAAGAATATTTGACGACATGCCCGGTGATGAGAGTTTATTGTGTTTAGTTGAGACACCAATAGCGTCCTACTTCGAGATTTTCAAAAGTTGGCTGTCTTAGATTAATACAGTAAAACCTGTCAAATTGGAAACCGTCTATAACGGAGTATGTATAATATTTTATAGTTATATTTTATAGTCTTGGTATAAAGAATACGATACATTTAAAAAGGACGATGTGTTTTCTAAGGTGTAAATTTGTCTGTAACGGAATTTTTCTCCGATCGATTATGATTCCGTCTTAGCAGGTTTCACTGTATAAATAAACTGAAAGAAAAACAAAGTTCGGTTATAAGCAATTTTGCCAAAAGAACACGAAACGCGTAGTCATAATTCAATGTATTACATTGGCATGGCAGACACAAGCAATTGATTACGCAGAAAAAATAAAATTAGTATTCGGCAACATATAGTATAATTTTTTTTGGTCCTGTTTTCTCATAATTTCGGGAGCAATGACCATGTCTGAATTTCAGGCATTTACAGGAGAGCGACTTCATGAACCTTTATAAAATACACCATTACAAAATGTATTTTAAAAAGGCCGTTTTTTAGATTATCCAGATTAAGATTATGTCGATATCTATATATTTAAAACGCTAAGCTTTTTCTTTCGACAATCCGTGAGAACAAACTACTGCATCAAATTACATCATTCTTTTTTTAAATGAAAGATATTTGGACACAGATTTGTTATCGTGCATTTATTTGTTCGAAAATTTAATTAATTAGCCGTAATTTTCAATTAAACTTTTACATCTGCTAATGACGTCATAATCCGTTAACGCCCACTGTTGCGAGATACAGAGTTTATTCTCTAAGCTCTGTGGTTCCGAGGATAAAAGAGGAATAATAAATATTAAAATCACGTGGCTTTTAGGCCAAATTTTTTAATTTGCAAGTTAAATTTCGGTAAAAATATTTATCCGCGTGTTTTATAAGTGAATAAAAATTCATATTTATTGTGACGTCACGGGAATATTGTTCATTGAGTTTATTTTATCATTATACATTATAACTTTGTTGATGCCATTTTTTCATTACCATTAAATACAAAGTATATTTTTATTTGTTAACATGGTGTTTAAGCATAAAAGTAACGTATACAAAGGAAAATACGTAAAGTTTGCGCTGGTGAAAATGATGTTATGCTTAGCTTGAAATGCATTTTAACATTGATAAAAGTAAAAATATATATATATACAAGGGGGCCTACCCCCTGCGAACTACGCTCGCCAACCCCCGCTCAGACTTCGAGGCCTCTAAAAACATGACAGCGTGCTTTATTTTAAAAATATTGGTAAATCTGTAATTGGGTTGCCATGCTTTTAACATTTTAATGGGACATTTTTCGATTATCATGGCCTCATACACAGCTGTTGCGACAACTGACGACTGTTTTCGGGATTGATAAGTAAAATCAATTACTACTTGAAAACCAGCTTGTATGAAATGGTTAGGTTTAAATTGTGACTACCTCTCGGACTTTTATAACAACAATCTCTATTCTATTCTTTTGCGTTTAAGGATGAGAAAAATTCCATCTGCTTGTGAATAACATTAAGAACCACGGTATTGAAAAGTACTATGTTATAGACATTTTCAGTAACAGGTTTTAATTTTCTCTCTATTTTAGTGCACCATCATGCATATTTTCATGTTATTTTAAATATGTAAATTATTTTTTTTAATTAATATGTATATACGAATTTTCTAATAATTATTTATCATACAAAATTAATTAAATATTTTGTGCATGCATGCCTGCATTTATTCGGCATCAATTGATGAGATATTTAAACAAATTTGCTATCCGCGGTAATTTTACACCATGTTCTGTCACTTGAATATTGACCATAAGAAAATCGGGTACTTTTCCAGTATAGGATCCTTTGCTTTTAGGTTTGGCGTAATTCGAGTTTCAAAAAGGGATAGATTCGTTAATGTACATAGATTTGTTGCCAAAAGTTATGAAAATAAACCCAATGAACTTTTGGTGCTTTTCTATTATAGGGGTCTTGACGCTTTTTTAAAAAGCTTGGCGGAAAAAAACCAAGCAGGATAGAAAACCAAGCAGGATATTTTATTCTTCCGTTCAGTTGGGCAATTATTATTTTATATATTAGTTTCAAATATCCGAATTAATGATTTTATAAATTCGTTTAGTTAAATTTTACAAAAAAATAACAAAATGATATCAATAAATAATAATTACTATTAATTCCTTTTCCTCCCTTTCTTTTGCGTTTACCTAAATGACGTCATTTGGACGAATTTATTCAAAATATTTTCAGTTTATAAATTAAATTAAATGCTGACAGACGATTGAATCCTAACGATAGAAATGTGATTTTTTTTTCACATTTTCCTGAAAAACATAATTTAATCACAATCTTATCTTCATTATCGATTGAAATAAAAGATAAATTCAATTTCAATTTGAAAATGACGAATAAAAAGAAATCAATAATCCCTATCGGGATCCTTTTCAATTTTTTTCCCTTTTTTGTCACAAAAAAACTCAGTAATTAGTTGCCATCATTACAGAAATGTCATTAAAATTAGAAAAAAATTAATATCTCGAAAACTAATTCCAATTTCAAAATTCTATTACCAGTTTTGACATCCGCGGATTTTTATGAACAATTGGTATTAATTTCACCATCAAGCGTTTAATATTTTATTAAAAATAGCCTTGAAACATAATCAGTCGTTTAATCAGTCGTTTCATAAAATCGTTTCATAAATTCGTTTCATAAAATCGTTTCACAAATTCGTTTCATTAGGATTTTATATATATAGGGTAGATAGGATTTTATATATATAGGGTAGATATATGATTGTGTCAACATGACGTATTTTTAACTGATTTTTCAATTTTCTATTTTAAAGATTAGAACTGGAGTCTTTATTGGTTGCTTCATCTTGATTGCATACCTTGATTAGATGTTACCAATTACTTTTTTAAAATTATAGATTAGAAAACTTCATTTTTTAATTAAAAAAAATCACAGAATTAAAGGATTTCAGAAAATTTAAAATTATTAAAAATAATGTTATGGTAGAAAAAAAAAACTTGAAATAATGATTGTATTTTTAGGTAGAATAGACAATGTAAGACTAATATTTCATAGGAATTATTTTGGTAGATTTATTATAAATCATTTAACAGTTCCTTATTAGAGCAAAGTCCTATTTCTTTCACTGTGAATTCCTCTTTCGATGTCAAAAAATCGTTTTCTACTTTTGGTCGCCAGCCAAAATACAGTGGCAATTTTTTAGAAATGTACAACGGTTGTGACAACAAACGACGCTATCGCTTTAGCTTTCATCGCGCTTACATCACTTCTAAGTACTACAAATTTCTATTTTTTACTACATTTGACTACATTTTATAATTTCAATTCTTACATCATGAATTAGAAAAAAATTAGCTTTCGAATGAAATTTATTTGAAAACTGCCGCTTAATTTAACGACTTTTTATATAATTTTCAAGCATGAAAAGTTTTTTAATTCTATCTTATCAGTGACCACCAGTTTGCTTCAATAATGTAAAATAGCCCCTGGGAAAGTTGCCACAATTGAAAATAGATTTTCCTAACCATCATAAAATGTGAATAATAATAATAATAATAATAAAAACAGTGATAAATCATAAGATCAGATTATCCATAAGATAGAGTATTTTGGCGGTAAACAAAAATCTGTCAAAAAAAAAAAAAAAAAAAAAAAAAAACTAATTTTAGTTTATGTTGAACATAAAATTGATATGCTGAATTCGTTGGTGTATATGTTCCAGCAAATATCAGAATATGCTAGAAATTGCATTTTTTTTTTTTTTAGATCTATTTGCCAATTGTATAAGAGGGAAAATATCCCCGACTATGATGGAAAAGGAATAATTATCCTGATTATGTAAAGGAACCGAAGGAACCATACAAACAAATTACACTTGAAAACGTAGCTTAAAATGATGGATGCGTTTTAGAGGATATGGATTTGTAACGAACAATGATTAAAGAGGACATTTTAAAACTTTTAATTTACACATTTTAAAACTTTTTTAACATCGAATTTCAATGGTGCTGTTGGGTAGATGCAATGCTCATGCGCATAGGAGCTCATTCGGTTGCATTATCACAGGGGGAAGGGGGGGAGATGTGTGCTTTATTTACTATGTTCTTTTATTTACTGAATATGAAATGAACGTAGGAATATACTATTTGTATGATTCTTCATAGGTCCATGATTTTTTTTTTGCCGTAGGGAATATGGCGATAATATCACAGTTGTTTACGGATTGTTTGTTTGCAGTTTGCATCGGAAATAGTACTGTATTTGACTGGGGAAAAACATTTAAAATATAATATTTGAAAGACTGTTTCATACGCACCCCTTCTTAAATAATAAAGAAGCTTATTTTACTGATATTGTTATAGTATTTTTTTTTCGTCAAGTTTTGACGGGTTCCATCTAGTAGATCTTTAAAAGATTTTTGGGAAGAAGAAAATCCAGAACATTATTTGTGGTATCCTTGTTCGAATCACAGAAAGGAGCCGAGAAATATTGTGCTGTCCTCTTAAAAAAAAAAAAAAAAAAAAAAAAAAAACCCACAGTGAAATATTTCCTTAAAAAACCCCACACTAGTACTACATCAAATATTTCACTAAAGTCAATTTCATTGTTTTGTTCTGTTTGTATGCACCATTTAGAATAATGAAAGTAGTTAAAAATACCTAAGGAGTGCTTATTTAGTTTTAAAATAATTTAAACTAACAATTGCTGAATTCTGACAAAACATGAGCTTCATTTTTACAGATTTTTTTTGTTGTAATAAAATTTTAGAATATCTACGTACATTTTTAATTGTTTTTATGTTAAACCATTATTTTGTAATAAAATGCTTCATTTTAAGCTGATTACGTCAGGTGTGGGATTTTTTAGGTAACGTGGGTTATTTTTTTAGAAAAGTGGGTTTTTTTCAATTTCTCCCTTACTTGGTTGCCATTTTGTAATAAAGTGATAAAATGAAAAATGCTCAACATTGAAATCTTAGTCAGAACAAGCTGTAAAAAATCAGCCATGTTTATTTTTTTTTAATTCTTTATTAGACTTTATATAGAGAAACTTTCAAAAAATGGGTTTTTTTTTAGAGGACAGTACAATACAAAACCAAGTATCGTCGTGTACTGGAATACCATAAGGTACGCTCACACAGCAGTTTATTTTAAAGTTTTGAATTAAAATCACAATGGCAATCTAATGGAAAACAAGAATTCTTCTTGTTGCCATAAAACCTTTTAAATAACTCGAAATACTTAAAACACACATTATGAATAAAGGTTTAAGCGTAGTTTTAAAGTTGCTAAACCTACAAGATATATAAATATCTTCTACATTCATTTTTACAAGTTCGATACTCTCACTGTTATAAATACGTGTACAACAGCGAAAAAGAATTTTTCAAACTTATTCAATTACTACGAGCAGTTAATGGTAGCTTTTCTTTATTGGCATCCCACATGTGAACATATTAAATGTAAGTCCTAACTGAGTAGTTGCTGAGTAGCTGTTAACGCTCCATAATTAGAGCTTGCAAGTTTCTTTTCAAGCTTGAAGCAGAAAAAAAAGTGTCACTTCCAATCTCTCAAATACCACACGAAATGCCTACTTCTAAGCTGCTTCAGTAGCATATGATTGCTAATCCTCAGAAGTTGCGTCTACGACTTAGAAATAAATAACCTTGCAAAGTTTCCGGTGGCATTTTTTATGGTAGCAATTAATTTGTCATCAACTAGTTCAAATCGTCAGTCACACCCACTTAAATGACAACTGTCACACGCTATTTTACAGTGACAACATTTTGTATCTCTTTCCTTCGTTCACACACGTTCAGCATTGAACAGCATCAAAGTGGAAGTTATTTCCTCCTTCAAAAGGTTATTCGAACTTTTGTGTGTTAAAGTTTCATAAAATACAGGATAAAGTGTGATTTGTTGGAAATGTATTAAAAGTTGGAATACACAGAGTAGAAAGTATAATTTTCTTAATCGAAATGTTGTTTTCCGATGCATTAATCAGTGTCATTAACAGGACCTTCTTAAGACTGTCTTCAAATCCAAACTGGCTACTTTATGACACATTTTTTTAATTCATTTTTGTTCGAAAGTGCATGAAATTGGCAAGTGTTCTTATTCATAAACTTTATAATCAAAACACCTTTACCATTTTTTGGCAAAGTCAGAAGATCCTTCAGAAAATTCTGTCAAAGTCGGCGTTTTGAACTGAATTCCAGACGCGCCATCGCGAGAAACGAGAAAAACGTGTCGTCATATGACACGAATCGCTTATAACTCGATAAGTAATTTATTTAAAAACTAGATGGAACCCGTCAAAACGTGACGGAAAAAAATACTATAACAATATCAGTAAAATAAGCTTCTTTATCATTTAAGTAGGGCTTCGTATAAAACAGTCTTTCAAATATTTTATTTTAACCCACCTTCCCCAGTGAAATGCTATTTCCGATGCAAACTCCAAATGAACACTCCGTAAACAAATGTGTAATGCAAATCAGTTTGACATTACCACCATATTCCCCACGACAAAAAAAAAAAAAAAAAAAAAAAAAAGGTTTATGGACTTATAAAGTATCATACAAATAGTCCTATCATAAAGTATCATACAAATTTCCTACTTTCATCTCATATTCAGTAAATAAAAGAACATAGTATAAACCCCCCCCCCCTTGTGATAATGCAATCGAATGAGCTCCTATGCGCATATGTATTGCATCTGCCCAAAGGCACCGTTGAAATTCCACGTTAAAAAAAGTTTTAAAATGTTTAAATTAAAAGTTTTAAAATGTCCTCTTTAATCATTGTTCGTTTCAAATCCATATCTTCTAAAACGCATCCATTGTTTTAAGCTAATCAATTTTTATGTAAAAATAAAGAAATTTTGTTAAAAATAATAAATTAATAAGCAGATGAGGGAGAATTTTAATGTTTTCAATTGTAATTTATTTGTATGGTTTCTTCTATCCCTTTACATAATCAGGATGACTATTCTTTTTCCATCAGAGTCGGTCCCTTATACAGTTAAATATCCAATAGATCATTAAAAAAATAATAAATAACAGTTCCTAGCATATTCTGATTCAACATATACATCAACGAATTCAACATATCAATTTTATGTTAATCATAAACTAAAAATAGTTTTTTTTTCTTTTGACAGATTTTATATTAGCGCCAAAATACTCTATCTTATGGATAATCTTGATCTTACGATTTATCAGGTTTTTATTATAACTTTTTTTTTCTCTTTTCATGAAGGTTAGGGTTTCTATTTTCAACTATTTTCAATTGTTGCAACTTTCCAAGGGGCTATTTTACATTATTAAAACAAACGGGTGGTCATTGTTGAGATAAAATTGAAAAATATTTCATGCTTGAAAATTATTTAAAAAGTCGTTAAATTAAGCGGCAGATTTCAAACAAATTTCAATCGAAAGCTAATTTTTTTTTCTAATTGAGGATGTAAGAATTGAAATTGTAAAATGTAGTAAAAAAAATTAAATTTTTAGTATTTAGAAGTGATGTAAGCGCGATGAAAGCTAAAGCGATAGTGCCGTTTGTTGTCACAACCGTTATACATTTCTAAATATTGCCACTGTGTTTTGGTTGGCGTCCAAAAGTAGACTACCATTTTTTGACATCGAAAGAAAAATTCACAGTGAAAGAAATAAGACTTTGCCGCTAATAAGGAACTGTTAAATGAACTTATAACAAGCCTACCAAAATAATTCCTATAAAATAATAGCCTTACATTGTTTATTCTAGCTAAAAATACAATCATTATTTCAAGGGGTTTTTTTTTCCTGAAAATCTTTACTTTTGTGAATTTTTTTTATTAAAAAAGGAAATCTTAATAATTTAAATCCTATAATTCCTATAACTTAATCCTATAATTTAAAAAAAAGTAATTGGTAACATGTAATGAAGGTACGCAATCAAGATGAAGCAACCAATAAAGGCTCCAGTTCTAATCTTTAAAATTAAAAATTGAAATATCAGTTAATATTACGCCATGTTGACACAATCATATAAATTTTTCTTTTTAGTTTTATCAATGTTAAAATGCATTTCAAGATAAGCATAACGTCATTTTCACCGGTACAAACTTTTCACACGTACATTTATGCTTAAGCACCATGCATACAAATAAAAATATATTTTGCATTTAATTGTAATGAAAAAAAATGGCATCAACAAAGTTATAATGCTTAATGATAAAATGAACCCAATGGACAATATTTCCGTGACGTCACAGTAAATATGAATTTTTATTTGCTTATAAAACACACGGATAAATATTTTTACCGAAATATTTAAACATTTTAACTATATTTTAACTTACAAATTAAGAAATTCGGCCTAAAAGTCACGTGCTTTTAATATTTAATATTTATTTTTTATGCTCGCAATCATTGAGTTCAGAAAATAAACTCTGTACGTCGCTGGGCGTTAATCCGATTGCCGACTTCATGACGTCATAAGCAGAAGTAAAATTTTAATTTAAGATTACGGCTAATTAATTAAATTTTCGAACAAACGAATGTACGATAACAAATCTGTGACCAAATATCTTTCATTTAAAAAAAGAATGATGTAATTTGATGTAGTAGTTTGTTCTCACGGATTGTCGAAACAAAACGCTTAGCGTTTTAAATATATAGATATAATAAATTCCAACACCTTGTAATATTTATTTTAAAAGCTGAAAGGTGTTAAACTAATAACATAATATACAGTAAAATAACTTTTATTAGATTGTTGACATGTTTCGGTTCATTCCGAGCCATTATCAAAAACAAATGAGGATATTCTGTAATTGCACGGTCTTTGAAGTTATTATTTGAAATGCTATCATTTAATTTTCATGTACTTTTTAAAAATTACGCACGTTATCTTTTTATTTTTATTATTGCTTGTAATAATGGTTTTAAGATACACCATATTAATAAATCAGTCGTGGATATCGACAATAATCAGAAACCAGAAAACAAAGTTGATTAGCAAAAATACAGACTTTATACTCTTTAATATTATCCAAGCTTTTTTGAAAAATTAAAACACAACCTTAAACGTTTCAATATCTGCTTAATAGCCAAACCCCCTCAGAAATTAAAGAATATCATTTGCAGTAAAATTGACACAAATAATTTTAAGAATTATTCAGGAGCATGTGAAATACCTTTTATTAAAGAAGATGGATCTAAGAATTACTATATTGGCATGACAAGCAGGAAATTTAGTTACAGAAAAAAGGAGCATATAGCTGATATTAAGTATAATAGAAAATCACAGCCCTGGCAAGATTATATCAAGAAGAAACCATCCAAATAAATTTCAATGAAAGTAAAATAATTTTCCCCTCCATTCTACACTATCCATCCATAATAAGAGAAACCTTAGAGATAGTAACACGCAAAAATGCAATATGTAACGATGTAGCTAGATCTTTTAACTTACCGAAATTGTAGCTTGAGTTACTCCATGGTTACAAATATGGAAATAATCAACCAAGTAAAAATAAAAGATAACGTGCGTAATTTTTAAAAAGTACATGAAAATTAAATGATAGCATTTCACATAATAATTTCAAAGACCGTGCAATTGTAGAATATTCTCATTTGTTTCTGATAATGGCTCGGAGTGAGCCTAAACATGTCAACAATCTAATAAAAGTTATTTTATTGTATATTATGTTGTTAGTTTACACCTTTTAGCATTTAAACAAAAATAATTTATTTATAAAAAAATTTCAAAACTCATTTCGATTCCAAATCGCTTCTGTAGTCAGGCCTGCCAATTTTATGCCCGTGCGTGTAAAAATGAGTCAGAAAATGTGCCAGAAAGTTTCGCGTTGTTGAGCAGGTGATTTGAGACACACCTTAATGCGTGATCAGCTTGTTCCAAGTCTAAACTCCGAATCGTGACAAGCCCCCCCCCCCCCCAGATTAATAGTTCTTAGATTATAAATCTATTTCACATTCAATTTTAAGGTAAAAACTATTTAGGAGTAAAATGCAATTGCAAGGTAGTCATTTTAAACAAAAACGAATTTATTTAAAACCGTTATTGCATATAATTTTGAATCATTATCGCACATGAAAGGAGACATTGTTTCCAAAACCATTACATATGCATTTTCAACCTATAGTTATACAGAGTAATAGTGTAATGGAAATTGGATGCAGAGAAATGTGTCATTTAACTTCAAAATCAGGCGCAGATAAATTTTGAGAGAAAATTTTTAGTTACTGAGAATGTTTGTACAAAAATAAACATCTTTGGGACTTATGGCAAATAAAGAATCTAATCAGCATGATACTTTCATCGCCTTCGATTATATGAAAATGGGGCAGATGCAAAAGTCACATTATCCACTTTTTTAAGGTATTGAGTTATTCAAAGCATACTGCGTTTGTCTTTTTAAGGCGAATCGGACTGTGATAGTGATTTTGACCATAACAAGTAATATAAAAACTTTTTTTTAAAGTCAATTCCTACTTAGGTCAAATAGAAATTTTTTTTCCAGCGATCTACACGCTTCGCCATTGACGGTATTTATTCCTAAATTTATATCCTGCTAAATATCTTACATAAGAAAATTTTTTTAAATGTATTAAAAATTAAATAAAAAAATAAATAGCTAAAATACCAAAAATTAATAGCTCGAAAAGTATTTATCACAAAATTGTTAGACAAACTGTGCTAGAAAGTTAAAAAAATTGTATTTTTCTTGATATAAATTTAAGATCTAATGATTATGCCGTTTTTCAAATATTGAATTTAAAAAATTACCAAACTTCACAATAAAGTGCCATAGCGATGTTACAGTTAACGATAATACAGTTTTTTTCAAATATTAATTAATTAATTAAATTTTATTATTTAATTTTAGTTTTATACTTCATTTCTGTTCAAAAGTAGAGACTCACTCCACATTTAGAGTCTCCTTCGCCCGCGAGCCGCCTGATCTTCGTCCGTGAACAGCCCCATTATCTTTTTACGTGTGAAGGTGAGACCATAAATATGGAGTGAGTCTATACTTTTGAACAGAAATGAAATATAAAATTAAAATTAATTAATTAATATTTGAAAAAACTGTATTATCATCAACTGTCATCCAGTACAAGTTTTAAAAAAATTTATTTGAACTTGATAGGATGAATAGAAAATATTTTATTAACGATTGAAAATTTGAACAAGATATATAAATATATAGAGAGTGTGAGCTAATAGTAGGAATTGAAAAAACATATTAGGTTTGAAAAAATAAATGCTGAAAATCTCAGTTTGATGCATAATTTACATTATCCGACAACTGTTTTGCTGCAAAACTCACATTCTCCAATTCAACCAATCAGGGACGTACAGAAGTAAGAAGTAGTGTAAAATGTTGCACTAGTTTGATGACAGTGAAGAAGTTGAACCATATCTGATAGTAAAATTTTTGTACAAATTATTTTTAAGAAATGTTTTTTAATTTTTGTTGTTTATTACCCTCCAAAAGAACATAATGAAAACTAATGTTCAGAATTTTTTTTATTTTTGGTTCTTGTTGTTTTAAATTCATAACTATTTTGGTTTATAACTGACATTACCCATAAAAGTTTGCTGCCAAACTCACATTTTCTATATTTAAATTTAAATTCTAGTTTTACCACAATTATTATAGGTTTAGGACTATGTGCAACTAGTTGTTATGCCAACAAATATATCACACAAACAAAAATTCGCCAATATATCATGTTTATTAATAATAATCAGTTTTATGCATTTTTCTAAAAACTAGGTTATGTGGAGAGTGTGAATTTTGCATCTACACACTTCATATATATGATATTAAAATTATATATATGATTATACAATACCTTTCCTTTTCAACTTTGATCAAATAATGCCCAGAATTAGATCAAATAATATTTCTCTACAGCATTGACAAAATATTCATGAACAACAACAAAAAAGTGCCATTTGGATTTCTTAAAATTGATTTTTTTTAATATATATATATATAAAAAATTCTAATTTCCCAATGCATTTTTTAATACTTTCTAATTGACTTATATTTATAATATAGTTATTGCTGTGCTCTAAAACAATTCTCATTAGTAAACTTTTACTTATTTGGGAATGCTTCAAAAAGAACAAGTTTTAATAATTTACTCTTAATTTGTATTGTAATTATATGAAAGAAGATTTAAAATTATTCAATTAATAAAAGTTGTGAATATGTTCATTAGGCTCTATTCTTTAATCAAATTACAACTTACATTTTTGCCAATAAACATTTGCTTTTAAAAATCAAATAAAATGAAGATAATATATATGATCTCATTTAAAATATGATTTTGGAAGCGATTCAATTAATTAAAATTAATCACATACACCAAAATGAATCAGCACCAATTTATATCAAGATCTAACTTAATCTAAAGTTTTATTAAATTCCGTGCATTATTTCTTGAGATATGACTATCGCTAAAATCGTGTGAATCCTGAAAAATGCTGCATAGAAGCGCCACCTGTTGAGAGATTTACACCAGAACCTAATCAACAACAAATTATCTCAACGTTTAACTGAATCGTTTGATGAAAATCTGCGCGTTAGTTCTTGAGATATAGCTATCGTGAAAATCATGACAAAACTAGCATAGTAGCGCCACCTGTTGGGCTATTTATACCTAAACGTAATCAGCACCAATTTATGTCAAAGTCTAACAAAATCTGAAGTTTGTTGAAATTCTGTGCATTTGTTCTTGAGATATAGCTACCATGAAAATCATGACAAAAGTAGCATAGCAGCACCACCTGTTGGAGGATTTACATCAAAAACTAACCAGCACCAATTTATACCAAGCTCTAACAGAATGTAAAGTTTTATCAAATTCCGTGCATTAGTTCTCGAGATAGAGCGCCCACAAAAGTTTTGTCACATACAGACAGACATTTTCTAAAAACAGTCAAATCATGTTCAAGACCTTCTAAAACGTATAAATCCGTCGAAAACCGGAAGAATAAAAATTTTCATAAATCCATTACTTTCTTCTTGTAAAGATAGAAGAAAGTAAACATTGTGTAGGTGGTGGATTTAACAATATAATTGATAATTACAGCTTCTAAGTTTAAATTTATTCGTATTTCAATTATACCGCACTGTTTATATATATTCCGTAAACCAAACGCCTACCTGCCGGGTATTTTTTTTTTGTACCGCAAACCTGGCACCTACCTGCACCGGTTTGTTTACAAGTTGTGTCATAAAAAAAAAAAAAAAAAAAAAAAGGTCAATTTTCCATTTTTGCCTTTTTTCTTAATATAAAATTTCTATTTTTTATAAATAGTATCTCAGTGATAATATAAAGCATGATAGTAAAAAAAAAGTATTTTAAAGGCAGAAGAGAAACGGCATTTGATCATTAGAATAATGTATAAATGAAAAGATTAATTACCTTAATTAAAAATACATCTACTTAGTAAATTCATGGATATAATTTTAAAATAAAGACAATCAAATGTGCGGAGGCAGAAAAAAAAACTTTTGTCGTTTTAAAACTTGATTTTGAAGCGAATTAAACTGTTCTATCTCACTTCTTCGAGGACTAATCTAATAATTTCTTTTCAAATATTTTAGATTAGCTTAATTGCAAAACAACTTTTGAACTGACCTATCATGTTTTATCATTTAAAACATAAAATTAACTTAATGATAATAACAAATCGGTTTTTAGTTTAGCATTCCACAGTTTATTTAATTCTGGCACACAAGTATGTGTATGACCTTCAGCACATTTTTCCTGAAAGAGATACAATGTATTAATATAATTTCTTTATAAAAACTAAATGAATTTTTTTTCAATGAAAATTCTGCTGGTAATAATTAAAGCAGGTGTGGTGATTGTTATACCAAGTTCTGTGGTGTAAAGTTTCACCGTTTTACATTAAACACCTACGTAATAAAAAATTACGGCAAATATGGAAAAATAAGTAGGAGAGGTTTATAATTTCCTAATTAGATATTTATCTTAATATATATAGTTCAGCGTTGTGGAAGATTGCATGGGTGGCGAAAAGAATTGCTAATAATAGCCTAAAGGTCTTTGACTCACGTTTACGAAAACAAAAATGTAAAAATAATAAAAATAAGATAACAATGAATCCTCTCAGGGAAAGAGAAAGAACACTTTTATTTCAATACATGAAAGCATTTACACCGAATTTCTGTTTTACTATGTGTAAATTTCCTATAAAAATGAGTTTTAACAATTAAATGCATCTATAAAATACTATAACTTTTTATTTTCTTCTATGTACACAAGAATAGAGTATTGGGTTGATGAAAAATTTCGACGGATTTATAAGTTTTAGAATGTTCTGAACACGACTTGACTGGTTTCAGAAAATGTCTGTCCGTGTGTCTGTAAGTGACACAAATTTTGTAGGCGCTCTAACTCCCGAGCTAACTACTATGTAGAATAGCATGGGATTTCTTACCAAGTTCTATCCTTATGTGAAATGGTGCTGATTAGTTTTTGGACAAAATTCTCCAAGGGGGAGAGGGCCCAGTTCGATCATTTGTTCAATCTATGTTATCGTACTGTGATCTCCAGTTTATATGCGCAGAATTCAACCAAACACCAAATTTAGAATTCTCATAATAGGAATAGATTGTCTTACAATTTTGGTTGTGGTCATCTAAGCAAGGGTGCCGAAATTTCATGATTTTCGAATGATTCGAAAATCGTCTGCTGCTCAATTTCTCCTTATATCGTTTGAAAAATATACAGTGTCTCACATAAGTGATGGGACACTTGTGCTTTACAAAAGGAAACTAATCAAATAAATTAAAAAAACATGTACACATTTTTTTTGTGGGTGTGTTTCATACTTAAATTTAGTAAAGATTATTACATAACATACATTTTGTCAAAATATTAAAATATTAATTTAATAAAAATACAAATGTTTAGAACGGAGCAAAAAATAGCTCACATAAGTGATGGGACACCATTATATATGCAACAAAAATCGCCTGAAATAAGCAATAAAAATATTTTTTGGGGTTTTATTTTTACTTAAAAGCAATTGGCAATAATTTATAAAATCGTCTGCAGTATTTCTCTCCAGTTTGTTTTGGAATTTTTGTGTTTTTTAGCTCTGTGTAGTCATGAATGCTAAACGAAAAGAAACTTCGCCTGAAATTCGAAAATTAGTTATTAATTTGCATATTGAACGTGGAAAATCTATTAGAAAAACTGCTGAAACAGTTAACTTGAGTCGTTCAACAGTTTTCAATATCATTAAACGATATAAAAAGAATCATATGATTCAGGATAAAAGAAGACCTGGCTGACCATCAAAGCTATCCAATGGAATAAAGCGAATTATCGTTCGAAATATTAAAAAAAATCCAAGAATTAGTGCTTCAAAAGTTGCTGCTGATTTACAAGCATTATATGGAATAATTGTTAATCCTGAAACTATTAGAAGGGTAATTCGATCTGCTGGATATCACGGTAGAGTAGCCAGGAAAAAATTCTTCGTAAGTGAAAAGAATAGAAAACTCAGACTAGCTTTCGCAAAATCCAACATAAATAAGAATTCTGATTACTGGAATAAAGTTATATTTGCTGATGAGAGTAAATTTAATATATTTGGTTCTGACGGTAGAATCTTGGTGTGGAGAAAACCCAGGGAAGAACTTCGCAAACAGAACTTGGTACCAACAGTAAAACATGGTGGAGGAGGAGTTATGGTATGGGGGTGTATGTCGTCCGCTGGAGTTGGTAATTTTGTTTTTATTGACAGTATAATGGATCAGTACAAGTATATTGATATTTTAAAGCAAAATTTGAAATCTTCAGCACGAAAATTGAACCTTCATAACGATTTTAAATTCTACCAGGACAATGACCCCAAGCACACTGCTCTGAACGTTAGACTCTGGCTGCTATATAACTGTCCTGAAATAATAAAAACACCACCACAATCTCCAGACTTAAATCCCATAGAGAATATTTGGCAAGAATTGGAATCAAGAATTCGCAAACACACCATTTCTTCAAAACAACAACTAAAATCGGTGCTTCAAGAAGAATGGGGTAAAATCACTCCAGAAATCACAAAAAAATAGTCGAATCCATCCCAAAAAGATTAAATCATGTTTTAAAAGTAAAAGGAAATCCAACAAAATATTAAAACCTTTTAAAAAGTAAAATTTGTGGATAAATATTTGATGGAAAAGTAAGTGTCCCATCACTTATGTGAGCCATTTTTTGCTCCGTTCTGAACAATTGTATTTTTACTAAATTAATATTTTAATATTTTGACAAAATGTATGTTATGTAATAATTGTTACTAACTTTAAATATGAAACACACCCAAAAAATTTTTGCACATGTTTGTTTATTTATTTTATTGCAGTTTCTTTTTATAAAGCACAAGTGTCCCATCACTTTTGTGAGACACTGTATACTTCAAATATCGTCAGCACAACTTCGAATTATTTATTTTTGTTGGAAACAATCACCCGATTTTTAGATGTAAGTAAATATAAACTCATAGAAATAAAATACTAAATCATTTAATTAAATTGATTTATATAGAAGAAAGTTTTCTGATGGCCGCAAACATAGTTTTTTCTCTTTTTATAATAAAAGATGCTCTAAATATTCTTATTCATGTTTACAATAGGCTAAAGCTAAATGGATTACATGGATATTAATTTTACAAGTAATAAAATATGAAAATGAAATTTTGACATAGGCTGTATTAAAACAAAAAATAAAAAAACAGCTTAATATTTCGCATGACATGACATATTTGTATGTATCTCGACATCTGTTCGGGAACGCTGGTTCAGGATCACTCTTCCAAAAATTTCAATTTCTGAAAGATCTCCATCTGGTATCTCTCTTCAGAACTATTAGAGAGGTATTATTTTTATTTCGTTCGGCTATATAGAATTTTAATTTATGAAACTTAATTAAAGCTTCCTATTAATGGAGCTATCTTCTTATTCCCCATCGTTTGATAAATAAATTCGTATTTAACTTAAAACATGAACCAAAAATCATGCATCAGGCATAGTATATGAAACACTTTCCAACATTAACAGAATATTAATAAAAAATTTCTTTTTTTCATAGGATGAAATTGATTATAGTCCGATAAGTAACTGAATTTTTTGTGCGTCTCTGTAAATGAACAATAAAGTCTACGTACTCCACAGTCTATAGAAAACATGTTGTAGTGCACACCAGTGGTACTTTTTAATTTCACTATGCTTGAAGTAAGCATAACATAATTAAAATGCATCGCAAACAATTTTTCCTCATAGATCATAACCAGCTGCCACTATTATACTGTAAAATCAACACTTTTTTTTGCAGTGTAACGGAAGTATCTTGAGTTCCCCTGTAAACGAACTATAAATGCTACACACTTCATTTTCAACACTGAACATTCTATAGTAATCTCTCCTGTAATCAAATTATAAGTTCTACTTATTCTATACTCCTGAGAAAGATTATTTTTATCCATCTGAGTGATGCATATTAATTTGATTATGTTTGAAGTACATTGTAACACCATTAAAATGCATCGCAAACGATTTCCCCCCATAGACCATAATGTACACTGCAAAGAAAAAAAAAGGTGTTGATTTTATAGTATAATACTGGCACCCCAGCCACCCCAGCTGCCACTATTATACTGTAAAATCAACACTTTTTTTGCAGTGTAACGGAAGTCTCTTGAGTGCCCCTGTAAACGAACTATAAATGCTACACACTTCATTTTCCACACTGAACATTCTATAGTAAACTTCAATAACATATAAAAATTACATAGCAATCCGATTATATTTACGAGAGTTAGAGCACGGACAGACGCACAGACGGCCAGACGCTTATTAACTTATGTTGGAAAGTGTTAAAAATGTAGATTTTGTTCTGCAAATTTCTTCATAGATTCCGTTATAAAGAACTGTTTGATGTAATGTTACATACAAGTACATAAAAAAATGTTAGATTTTCTTTTTTAGAGATTCAGATAGACTTCTACAAATGAGGAAAAGAAAATATGATATCAGTTTTATAAGTCGACAATATGTCAACGGCAATAACATCATTTTTAAGAGCAATTTGACATATTTGCTCGCTGAATGGATTCAGTTACTATAAAAACTTTTGCAATTCAATACACACGAAAACTGTTTCATGTCACGTGGGAAAAGACTTTAGGATAGTTTATTTTGTTAGTGCTGTTGACACAAGATCGTTTTGAGTTTCTGATATGTCACATATTTATGCAATGCGATATTTTTTTTAAGTAATAGAGTTCTCATTAGTGTTAATTTCCAATACTTATTTTGAACTTTTCAATACTTACTTTGAAGTTTTCGCATGGTTTTTATTTCATGGTTTTACAGGGCACACGGTTCAAAATATGCACCAAACTGTGCAGTCATTGAACTGTTTTTATAAAAAACGTTTACATAACTGTAATTGCCAAAACGTTCGTTGAAGCTTACTGTAGAGACCAGAAAAGTTTTTGGTGTCTGTCTGTTTGTCTGTATGTTTCGCAATAACTGCCTCAAAATACATCCGATTGATTAGCTTGTAATGAGATAGGTATGTTAGTGAGGTATTCATAATTAGCTGTATGGGTTTTGGTTAAATTTCGTTCATTCGTTTGAAAAATATAGAACATTTTCTTTTACGTCATAATGCTTTTATATGGGAATTTAGACGTTTTTCATATTTTATCATTCACGGAAATGAAAATGGAACATTTGAATAATAGTTGATTTAAATGTTACATTATGGATATTAAAGCTTCTCTATCCGGTGTCTTACTTAATCAAATCAGTTTGAAATTTTATCAATAAGTTTAACGGCCATTCCGAATTCTGTGGATGATTTTTTTATGGAATTTTGTAAATATGTTAAAAATATATAAAACATTTTTTTAAATCATTTTTACAACTTAGAAATAATACGTATGTCTTTTTCTTTTTTTTTCTGTTTCCATTTAATAGTTGTCTAGCAACTAAATTTCATAGCACATCAGAAAGAGAAAATTAAATAAAATCAAGGTAATTTGACATTCTTAAAAAATTAGATTTTCTGAATCTTGGGAAATCTTATATGCTTAGAAATATACAAATAAACTAACATTATAGCCGAAACGTCAGGGAAGGTTCACTGTGGGGACACGAAAAGTTTTTGATTTCTGTTTGTCTGTCTGTCTGTCGGTTAGTCTATGTCTGCCTGTTCCACAATAGTTGCCGCAAAAAGCACCCGATTCGTTTGTAATTATAGACAGGTATGTTGGTGAGGTACCCGGATTATTTCCGTATAGTTTTTGGTAAAATTTGGTTAATTCGTTCGAAAAATAGAGAACATTTCTTTTCATGTCATAATGCTTTTCTATGACAATTCACACATTAAATTTCATTATTTACAAAGAAGAAAATGGTACATTTGAGTAACTGATTTAACTGAAACTTGTGGATGCCGAATGCCGAGTTTTCGATATGGAGATCTTAAATTATATCCAATAGTTTTGAAAAAAAACATTCAATACATTTATTATAATTTCTAAATTAATTGTTTAAATTATTTGAAAATTTTATGCATCAGTTCGAAAAATACATGCTTTCTCCCTTTTTTTTTTTTACAAATTTTCAAATGTATTTATTTTTTCCCTTCTTTCATTTAACAGTTGATTAGCAACTGTATTTCAAAGTGTATGAAAAAAAAATTAAATCGCACTATTTTGATACAATACTTTTTTTTAGCAAATAGCTTATTTTCGGTTGATTTTAGTATGTTTTTTCTTTTGAAATAGATGGAAAATCTCAAATTCAAATAGTATGGTAAAGTTGACCTATTTGCAGAAAACTTTTTGATATTCCCAATACTAGTCGACGTCCTTAAAAAAGTACACATATTTTTATATTTATATAAGAAAAAAGACAGATATTGTGCTTTATTTAGAGTAAGCATGGAGCATTTTTAAAAATATAACCATTGTCTACAAAAACATTTTTTTAAAACCATAAACCTTCTTTCGAAGCTTGCATATACAGGGTACTCAATGTGACGACAAATGACAAGAAAGGGGCTAGCATACTATGTCAGGGCAAATAATTTTTGTTTAGGAAAACAGGGTCGAATTCCGCTTATTCAGTTAAAAATTCAGGGTATCACAACCCAAGACGACACTGGATTTTTGTTTATAACTTTAACAATATTATTATTAATAATAATAAATGTGATGAAATTTTTTATGTTTCTGCGACCAATATGATGACATTGCAAGACGGGATGGAAGTGACCAGTAATTCTATTCATACTGCCAGCCATATTTCAAGACATGGAGCATTTAGCTCAATGCATTTTGATAGTATATCCACTTCCAGTGCCTATTACGATGTTATCAACTTCATAAAAAGCAAAATAATTCTGCTGAAAAGTTTGCGATAATATCTTCATTAATATAAAATTTGTAAACGAAAATCTTTGTTTATCTTAGAACTAGAAATCCTGTATTTTTGACCCAACAAGTGAATTCCGACCTTGTTTTCTCATTCAAAAGTTGATTTGGTATGTACTTTCTCCGTTTGTCGACACATTAACCGAACACCCTGTATATACATACTAGTATATAACCCCCGTCAAAAATTCGGAATGTGGATATGCGTTTCATTGTCATAAGACTTCATACAAACAAACAGTATGAAGGTTTTATTATTAAAAGGTTTCTATTGTATAAAAGTACATTTTAAAAATGACAAATGATTTCTACAAATACAAATGATGAGGATATATATATTACTCAGCATTCAATTTCTGAAATAGTTTAACAATTAAACAATACATTCAAATTAAATATTAAAAATTAATCCATGTATGAATGTGTTTGAAAAAAGTGTTATCAATGAGTTTCTAAAGAGCTTGACTCACTACATAGCTCAACGTTTGGTTACATAAAGCAAAATTAATTGCAAATTCTGGAATGGTTTAATGATTGCACAAAACATTGAAAATTTATTAGTTTTAATTTCTTTGTTGATTGGTTATGATCTGATCTTGTTGATTTTGAAGACGGTGGCGATTTCCTTATTTCAAGCCAAGCATAACGTCATTTTCACCAACTTTTCACACGTACTTTATATACGTACTTTTATGCTTAACCACCATGAATACAAATAAAATTATATTTTCTATTTAATTGTAATGAAAAAAAAAATGGTATCAGTAAAGTTATAATGCAAAAGATAAAATAAACTCAATAGGCGCTATTCTCGTAAGTCACACTAAATATGAATTTTTATTCACTTGTAAAAACAATACACGTGCAGAAATATTTTTACTGAAATTTTAACTTGCAAATTGAAAAATATACATCCAAAGAGACGCCAAACTAAATATGATTTTTTTTTCACCTATAAAAACAAAGTACACGTGCAGAAATATTTTTACCGAAATTTAACCTGCAAATTAAAAAATATGCGTCCAAAAAGCCACGTGTCTGAATATTTTTCATTATTTCTTTTTTTCTGCAATAATGGAAGTAATCCGTTGTTTACCATCCATTGTTTGGATGTGTTCGTACCGGAATGGTTACCCACACTTTCCTACACTGGGATTTTATATAAGTAGATATAAAAATAATTATGTATGATGGCATAATTTATACATCTATGAAATTTAAAGTAAAAATGTTTCTTGTTCCCTTAAGGCTTTTCACCAGTGAGATCTTAAATTTTCCTCGCTAATGAAAACCTATAGGCGTGTTATACAAAGTATTTTTTCAAAATATCTCCTTAGGAAATTAATCTTTTTAACTTCTTTTTTTTCTGTGTACTGTTTGTTCTAAAAGGAATGTCTCTTTCTTTTTTAGCTGTCAAAATATTTCTAAAAAACATACTAAATTTATAATTTTATGTGTTAAAATCTTAGTGAAACTGAGTAAGATTTTAACACTTCAAATAAAATTAAGCATATATTCGAGAAATATTTTGAAAACTTAAAAGGAGTACATCCTTCCAGAAGAGTAAAAAAAAAAAGTCAAAAATATTAATTTCCTGAGGAGGTATTTTATAAATACGAATGCATCACACGGTTGTTTAACATTAGCGAGGGGAATTTGAGATCTCACTGACCAACACCCTTAAGTGTGTATCGGTATTACTACATTATATAAACAAGAACGAAAGATCATGCGTCAAAGATAGATTATGAAACACTTTCCAACACTTCCAGAATATCTTAACAAAACTTCACTGACGGTAATGGCTCACGAGCAAAAAAAAAATCCATCTTGTGCTGCGATTGTAGCCTTGCCAACATGTGGTAGTGAAAAAGTGCCAAGCTGGGTATCGTTCCAAGTGGTTCAGTTGGTAGAACGTCAGTGCGCTATACTGATGACCCGAGTTCGTGTCCCGACTTGGATATCTTTTCACTATGTTGGCTATACGCCTTTTAAGTAATTAAAATTTGAAATATTATGAATGTAAGGCGTGAGAAATTTTCTATGGAAAAATTTCCAAGTATTAAATAGAAGACTGTTTAATAATGTAAAAGATGATGTCTAAGTAAGCAAAGGAAAACGCATAACGCATTTGAAAACCCAACTTCAGGAATTACTACCAATAGTTCGAAAAATGTCCGAATTAGTTTGTGTAGTCCTGTATATGATCTATAAATTTGTATATATACTAAATGATATGCTAAAAACTTAGTTCAGTTAAGAAACGCATAGCACAGTTGAAAATCCCCTTCAGCAATTTCCGTCAATAAATGGATATGTACTTTAAATATTTTGTTCAGCCCTGTATAGGATCTATAGAATTTATTCACACTATGTAGTAATAGGAAAAAAAGTAGTTTAAATTTAAATATGTGAACCATATCTGGAAGCGCATTTCCAGCAATTATTGTTAATAGACAGTACTGTAACCGAATTCTTTTGTGATTCTCTGTCAATGAACGATGAGTGCTATGCACGCCATTTTCTATAGTAAGCCTGTTGTAGTTCAACTCAGTGATATAGAAGGGCAGTTTGATAAATCCGTGACTTTTAAGTAAAAAAATCAATATACATACCAAAATGCATTTTATTTTTCGACATAATCTCCTTTCATAATGATACACTTTTTCTAACGATGTTCTAACTTTTTTTTAATCCTTCCAAAAAATAAGATTTCTCAAACTCCTCAAAATAAGCATTTGTAGCATTAATGATCTCAGAATTTGAAAAAAAATCTCTTTCCACCACGCCATTTTTTTAAATTTGGAAAAAGAAAAAAGTCACTGGGGGCCAAGTCAGGAGAGTAGGGTGAATAAGGGAGCAATTCGTATCGTAATTCAACAAATTTAGCGGCTGCGATTGCAGGCGAGTGCGCTGGCGCATTGTCGTGATGAAAAATCACTTTTTTCTTGGACAAATGGGGCCGCTTTTCTTTCAATTTTGCATTAAAACGGTCTAATAAATCAGCATAATACTGTCCAGTGATCGTTTTTCCTTTTTCCAGATAGTCAATGAGGATTACGCCCTTTGAGTCCCACAAAACTGTGGCCATAATCTTTCCGGCCGATGGAACTGTTTTTGCCTTTTTCGGAGCACGTTCATTTAGAAGAAGTCCACTGTTTAGACTGTTCTTTCATGTCTGGTGTGTAGTAATATATCCATGCTTCATCAACTGTAACATTACACCGCAAACATTCGCTTCAATTGCGCTCGAACGTATCCAAACATTGCTTTGAAATGGTTACACGAGTCCGCTTTTGATCCACTGTCAGCAATCGCGGCACCTATCTTGCTGATAACTTTTTCATGCCCAAATGTTCATGTAAGATACTGAATACACATTCATTTGAAATGTTTACCTTCTTAGCTATAACACGCACTTTCGCACGGCGGTCTTTGAACACGATATCATGGATTTTGTTGACCATTTCTTCAGTCGTGATCTCAATTGGACGTCCAGAACGTTCTGCATCTGTTGTGCTCGTACGGCCACAACGAAATTCCGTAAACCACTGGTAAACCATACCATGTGATGCAGCAGAGTCCCCATAATATTTTTTCAACTTTTCTTCAGTTTCGATAATTGTTTTTCCGCGCAAAAAATAGTGTTTTATCAAAACACGAAATTCTTTTTTCTCCATAATCAAAACAAACACGGCAATCGTTTGCTTTTGAATCCAATAAAACCCAATGTATTTAAAATATCGTCTGCAAATTGTACGAATGTTGCCGTAGATAATAATAAATTTAAAACATAATAATAAGTGTGGGATCAGACCGCCATCTTTTTTAAAGTCACGGAGATACCAAACGGCGCTCGTATATAGATTTCAATATGTTTGAAATAACGTAACATCATTCAAATACACCGCAAACGATTTTTCCCCACAGACCATAATGTAACGGCATTGTTTTGATTGCCTCTGTAAACGATCTATAAATACCACACACTTCATTTTCAATACTGAACATGCCATGGTAAACTTCAATAACATATATCAATTACATGGCAATCCGAGTATATTTATGCGAGTTAGAGCATGGACAGACAGATAAACCGAATTCATAAACACTTTTCAATTATGTTGGAAAGTGTTAGAAAAGTAAGAAAAAGCACAACTACAATGGGAAATACAGATAAGATCCCAGATGAAGATGTCCAGCGAGACCTTGAATCTTTTCGTAATCGGAGTTGCGGGGCTAGGTATTACAGTCGCCTAATGCGATTGACACCGAACGGCTTCGTTTGGGAGACGATTTCCATGCTGAGCACGAAACCGTTAAAGATGCTAATGGAAACTCTCTCGCAGCTACTAAGTGGGACACGTTTAAGAATTTACCGTTAATGAGTTACTCTCGTCTGAGAGGCGGCAAATGATCACTTTACATTTTATTTTATTTTGTTTACTTTTATTTTACTTTATCATTTAGCGTAAAGGTCATTTTTGAAAAAAAAAGTTAATACAACCACATAAAGAAAACCAAGTAATTTTTAAGAATGAGTATGAAAGTAAAAATAGTTTTTTTAAACAAGAAAGTAAAATCATGAGTCAAGCATAGATTATGAAACGCTTTCCAACACATACTGTAGCGAAACTTCACAGAATAATATGGCGAAGGATGATGTCTAATTATACAATTTGGAAAACGTATAACACATTTGATAACCCAATTACCGTTAAGTCAAAAAAGTATCCAAATTCTTTTGTGAAGTCCTGTATAGGATTTATAGATTTGTATAGATACAATATAGTATTGCAAAATTTACTTCAGTTAGGAAACACACAGCGCAGTTGAAAATTCCTCTATACAGCAAATTCCGCCAGTAAACGGAAGTGTACTGGAATTCTTCTGCACAGCCCATTATAGGATCTATAGAATTTATATACACCAAGTAATATCCAAAAATTGAGTTAAATTTAAAAACGCGTATGACAACTGAAAACCCACTTTCAGCAATTATTATTGAACTATGGAATCAAACCCGGGATTATCGGGTTAGAGAACATCGCTGAAAACTATTTTTCTTAATTTAAAATTCTAACAGATTTTTTACATTTAATATATATGCATACTAAAACGAAATGGCGCATCTAGTATTTGTCAAGAATTACATAAAAATCATGCACTCGTGACGTCCTAATTCACTTGTATATTTTAACAGAATAACAAGGCTACTATAATTTGTGACTCGTGCTATAGCCAGTATACACGTCAGAACACATTGCCATTATCATTATTTTTTACGCGTGAAGGTTTCGCTATGGTACCCCATTGTGGAATTTGGTAATTTTTGAAATTCAATATTTGAAAAACGACATAATCATTAGATTTGATTATTTATATCAAGAAAAATACAATGTTTTACCTTTCTAGCGCAGTTTGGCTAACAATTTTGTGATAAATACTTTTTGAGCTATTAATTTTTTCAGTAACTCCAAATGTTTAATTTTCTGATTAATCTGTGGCAACGATTAGCGAAAAACCCAGTCGTCAGCAACGCATAGCTTTTTATTAAAGAGGATTATTATTGATAGACAGCACTGTAACCGAATTCTTTTGTATGTCCCTGTAAATGAACGATGAATGCTATGTTCACCTTATTCTATAATAAACACCTTGTAGTGCACCTCAGTGATGTATATCAATTACAATATGCTTGAAAAAGTATAATATCATTAAAATACACCTGGAACGACATTTCACTACAGACCGTACTGTAGCGGAATTATTTTGTGTGTCCCTGTAAATGAACTATAAACGCTACACATTGGATTTTCAACACCGAAAAGCCCTTAGTAAATCTCAATAACATATGTCAATTGCGTGGCAATCGTAGTATATTTACATAAGTTAGAGCACGGACAGAAAGCAGACAGACGGAAAATAGACTTCAGACATACTGCAGACAGACAAACCGAATTCATAAACACTTTCAACTATGTTGGAAAGTGTTACAAACACTCTTTTATAAGCAGCTCTTTTATAAACACTCTTTTAAATTCTAGCATATCAGGAGGTGAGTTAAAAATCGATTATAAAATTTTATCTTTACGTATAAAAAAACCAAGTTGAGCTAAATAAAAGAGTGTTAAAACAAGTAATTAAAAAAAAACGACCTAAAGGGATTGTTCCTTATATTCGTGTATTTGAGCAATCATGTATTGCTATATTCACATTAGAATCCTGCACGGGTTCAGTTATACCTGACACATACCCGAAAGTTCTGTTTGAAATCATCCCGAAACCAACCCGAACCCCGAAATGAAAAAAAAATTAATCCGTATTTTCGTGTAATTATGGTAAAAAAAAAACAAATGGTAAAAAATGGTAAAAAAAATATCTTATGGTAAAAAAAATATCTGTAATATAAATTTTATCTGGCATGTAGAAAAATAAAAACATATACTCATTTATAAATATATAGCTTAAACAATATTATGGCTTTTCTTTTGCAAAAAATCGGGTTACGAATCCCGAAACACAAGTTTCTAAACCCAACGCGACCCGCAACGAAAAATATTTTTGGCAATCTGATACGAACCCGACCCAAACAACACGCTAAATCCGGTTCGGGTAAAATGAAGGTACCTGACCTGATGCAGAACTCTGATCCAAATTAATTTTAAATCTCATTGTTGTCAGTATCGTTTATTTTGACGCGCAGTAGACGGTGATATTTAAAAATTTTTTAAGTGTGCCTGTAGAAAGAAATATGCACGATACGACGATTATTTTAGAAACGTAAAGTAGTTTTGTGTACCTTAACTTCATATTAAAATTTTGTGATGATTGGTGAGTCTTTAGGAAAGTTAAATATGCACGTTTGTTACGAAAGTTAGCGTATAAAGTAAAAAAGGGACATCATGAAAACAGGCAGACAAACATATCATTTTTAGATAAGGCTATTGAAACGGGACTATCTGCAGAAAAAGAATTTTCCAATATATATAATTAAAATGAAATAACACGTGTATAAATCAAAGGAAAAGATAATACAAAAATTAATCACAAGAAATTAAAAAAAAAAAAAAAGTAGAACTTGGCTAGTACGAGAACAGCCAAATTAAAGTATTGGGTACATAATTTTTTTTTTAATTCCCTGCATATAGCAGCATTTTAACTCGTCTTTAAATCCGCCTATAAAGAATGCTGCAAAATTTTAATATGTAACGTATAACGATGTTTTGTATCAAAAATGTAAAATAAAATCAACAACAAGAGCCTTAACCAGGGTTTGACAAATGCGGTCACCAGGCGGGGCCTCCGAGATGACGCTGTGTGTTTTCTGAACCGGGCCTGCTACAAGTGACGTCACAACCTGCTGACGTCAAAACAGTGATCCATACATCCATACTAACTTAAAAATTTTCATGTACTTTGTTCGTTTGTACGGATTGTTTAAGATCGTATTTTGATTTTATTTATTGTTTTATATAGTAATTAATAATATTTTTCAGTGTATTTAGATTATAACGCTATCAATAATTATTGATTATAATTATTAAAGAAAGTGTAGATTATATCTGTAAAATAATGAGAAGAAAATGTTGTGCTCCTAGTTTCTAATCTAAGTCTTCAAATTCGCTACTGATAATGAAAAGAAATTTTAGCTACGAAAATTACCTTGTGATAATTTTACTTACATTTCAACAGAAGTGGTCTGCATTAAATGTTTCGATATACGTTTCATAATTCGTGAAGCTAGAATTAATATGATGGCATTGAACTTGTTGTGCAGAGAAAAAAAACCCTAACAACGAATGTCTATCCTACTGTAATGGAAATATTCTGGCATATTTGAATGAATTTGTACTTCCAAATCGAAAATAGTCGAATGATCTTTAGAAAAAAATAAATAAAAGAAGCAGACGATAAACAGTTTAAAAAATGATTTTGAAAGAAATACTGTAATAAATTGAATGAAATCTGGATACATTTAGTTAGAAGTGAGTGTGCTTTGTTTATAAAATTAAAAATAACTGATTTACACAACTTAGTAGTTCTACGTGGTTCCATTTAACATTTTAGCTAACTTAAGTGTACAAATATATTATGAAAATAAATCTTTTGATAAGTTAATTTGAGTGGTTATTAGGTCCTAGACCCAAGTACAATAAATAGACAATTTTTAAAATAATACAAATCAGTTACAAAGTTAAGATAGAAAATTGGGTACTTTTCGGTTAGCCGGGCGCTAGTGATATATATACATATACACACACATGCACACACACACATACAGTGTCTCACATAAGTGATGGGACACTTGTGCTTTACAAAAGGAAACTAATCAAATAAATTAAAAAAACATGTACACATTTTTTTTGTGGGTGTGTTTCATACTTAAATTTAGTAAAGATTATTACATAACATACATTTTGTCAAAATATTAAAATATTAATTTAATAAAAATACAAATGTTTAGAACGGAGCAAAAAATAGCTCACATAAGTGATGGGACACCATTATATATGCAACAAAAATCGTCTGAAATAAGCAATAAAAATATTTTTTGGGGTTTTATTTTTACTTAAAAGCAATTGGCAATAATTTATAAAATCGTCTGCAGTATTTCTCTCCAGTTTGTTTTGGAATTTTTGTGTTTTTTAGCTCTGTGTAGTCATGAATGCTAAACGAAAAGAAACTTCGCCTGAAATTCGAAAATTAGTTATTAATTTGCATATTGAACGTGGAAAATCTATTAGAAAAACTGCTGAAACAGTTAACTTGAGTCGTTCAACAGTTTTCAATATCATTAAACGATATAAAAAGAATCATATGATTCAGGATAAAAGAAGACCTGGCTGACCATCAAAGCTATCCAATGGAATAAAGCGAATTATCGTTCGAAATATTAAAAAAAATCCAAGAATTAGTGCTTCAAAAGTTGCTGCTGATTTACAAGCATTATATGGAATAATTGTTAATCCTGAAACTATTAGAAGGGTAATTCGATCTGCTGGATATCACGGTAGAGTAGCCAGGAAAAAATTCTTCGTAAGTGAAAAGAATAGAAAACTCAGACTAGCTTTCGCAAAATCCAACATAAATAAGAATTCTGATTACTGGAATAAAGTTATATTTGCTGATGAGAGTAAATTTAATATATTTGGTTCTGACGGTAGAATCTTGGTGTGGAGAAAACCCAGGGAAGAACTTCGCAAACAGAACTTGGTACCAACAGTAAAACATGGTGGAGGAGGAGTTATGGTATGGGGGTGTATGTCGTCCGCTGGAGTTGGTAATCTTGTTTTTATTGACAGTATAATGGATCAGTACAAGTATATTGATATTTTAAAGCAAAATTTGAAATCTTCAGCACGAAAATTGAACCTTCATAACGATTTTAAATTCTACCAGGACAATGACCCCAAGCACAGTGCTCTGAACGTTAGACTCTGGCTGCTATATAACTGTCCTGAAATAATAAAAACACCACCACAATCTCCAGACTTAAATCCCATAGAGAATATTTGGCAAGAATTGGAATCAAGAATTCGCAAACACACCATTTCTTCAAAACAACAACTAAAATCGGTGCTTCAAGAAGAATGGGGTAAAATCACTCCAGAAATCACAAAAAAAATAGTCGAATCCATCCCAAAAAGATTAAATCATGTTTTAAAAGTAAAAGGAAATCCAACAAAATATTAAAACCTTTTAAAAAGTAAAATTTTTGGATAAATATTTGATGGAAAAGTAAGTGTCCCATCACTTATGTGAGCCATTTTTTGCTCCGTTCTGAACAATTGTATTTTTACTAAATTAATATTTTAATATTTTGACAAAATGTATGTTATGTAATAATTGTTACTAACTTTAAATATGAAACACACCCAAAAAATTTTTGCACATGTTTGTTTATTTATTTTATTGCAGTTTCTTTTTATAAAGCACAAGTGTCCCATCACTTTTGTGAGACACTGTATATATATACACATATATCTACACACACATATATATATACACTTATATCTACACACACATATATATACACACATATATGTATGAATTAATACATATATATTTATATATGTACATGTATCACTGGCGCCCGGCTAACCGAAAAGGGCTTATGGCGAGAGAAAGAAAGTTGGCAACATATTTTCTGGCAACCTATTCGTAGTTTCATATAAATAAGCATTTTTTTTCAAAAATAAGCCATTTATTTCTTTTTATATACAGTTAAAACAGAATTGTATATATAAATAATTTTATATATAAATAAACATAAAAGTTCATTAGGTTTGTTTTCATAATTGTGTATATAATTTTAAAACATATCTAACTTTCTGAAGCCCGGATTACGCCAAAGCGTTAAAAAAAAGGTGCCAAGGTCTCTATAGTTGAAAAATGTCGATTTCTCTATTTAAATTGACATTTATTGTGTTTTGGTGGTTAAATTATGGTACGTAGTTGTAAAAGGGAGGAATGGGATTGATTTTGTAAAGTTTTTGGTAGATTTATTATATTTTTTGTAGCGTATATTTATTGTAAAATAATGTTTTTAGGAAAAGGTAAGTCAATGGGTTCAATCTGATCTATTAATCTTAGCATTTTTTTTTTAATTTAAAACTTTTAATTTCCTTTTATAAAACAAGTGTATTAATTCCCTTTTATTTCACGATTATGAAATTTAATATTATTTATGTAATCACAAATTATAAGAGCGGAAATGCTCTTTTTATTACATCGTTCTGCTGCGATACATTGACTAAAGTGGATAACTATTGTGACGTCACTAATACTTGTAGCAGGCCCGGTTCAGAAAACACACAGCGTCATCTCGGAGGCCCCGCACCAGGTCGCCAATGGCGACCAAGTTCTTTTTAACTGGCGACCAAATTATTTAATCTGGCGGCTTTTTTTTTTTTAATTTACCTAAGAAATAAGCACAAATGGCCTTTTTTCTCTCTCCCACCCCTACTCGTGCGCGGCAAGCAGTGATCTTCCTCTTCTATCGTACCTTTAATGGAAGAACCAAGTTTAAAAGATTTTCCATCACATGAACAGAAAACACCATTCTTTTCAGCTTTAGCCAGGCAGCATGTTATATGATTAGAATATGGGAGAGGGGGGGGATTAAATAAAACAGTATCGTCAATCCAGACTCTGAGGCATCTAAAATTTGATACAATGTAAAAAAATAATCAAGCTTTTTTTTGCAACTTTCAAAATCAGATTTTTGTGTTTATATAAGTTATCAAAATTATAATCACTTATATGTTGACAAGTTTCATCCGAAAACATAGATTTTATTATCTTTCTAAATTATATATTATTCTAAACTATGTAATTAATAATTCTAAACTGTTCTTCTTCTTATTATTTTTTCAATTAATTCATAAAAAACTTTTGAACTTTTTGAAAATCAATGTGGGGGGGGGGGGGGGGGTAGTGGTAAATATTTTTTACTGGCGACTAGAATTTTCTCCTGGCTATCAGATTTTATCAAAGTTGTAAAGCCCTGGCCTTAACTGATTACTAACAGCCTTAAATCTTCATGGAAGTTAATGTACAGATTGATGAATCATTCCTTCATGAATGACTAGTATATCATTAGCGAAATGATAATCGATTGAGCTAAGTAATAATCGATTGAGCTTTTTCTAAACATAGTTTTAGATAATCATTGATAGCTCAACATAGCTCATACTATCCGAGCTCTTACTGTATTCCTTCATACTTATCATCTGCACGAATGAACGGCTATCGAGAAGTCATTGAGAAATTTCCCAACCAACCTTAAGTGCGATATTGAACGATTCGCTTTTCAAAAGACAAAGCTACGAAATTTTTAATATTAATTAAATAATTTCTACAAAATTTAATGCGCATAAACTGTTGCTTCGCAATGAGGTGAAATCAAGTTTGAAAACTCGACTTCAAAATTCTACGAATAAAGAACATTTTATTCTTTTTCGGTTCTACAATATTTTAAATAATTTAAATAATTAGTACAATTTTCAAAATATAAAGCTACTATGTTGTTTTTTATTTAATCAAAATTTCATACATGGCTGATTATTGAGATAGAGCGCTCACAAAATGTTCCAGACAGGCATCCGTTTTCTAAAAAAAGTCAAATCGTGTTCAGGACCTTCTAAAACGTATAAATCATGTCGAAATTTTTCACGAATCCAATACTTTCTTCTTGTGAAGATAGAAGAAAGTAAAAATAAATATATTATATACAAGTCCCAAATGAGGAAACGTCTTAAAAAGAATAGGCAATTAATTAGAGGATTTTTTAATCATTTAATATCTATTAATTTAATACACAATACATTAAATTTCATGAAAATCTGGCTAATAATTTTCGCAAAATCATGCGCGCAAGCTGCAATACCGCTTTGATTAAAAGGACTTTAACCTCGCGAAGGGCGGGGCGATATATTTTATACTAACTTTAAGCTAATATATTTAAGGAACGTTTGATCTACTCCTTTCTTATATTAGGCGCCATGATAATACATCCTGATAGCTTATAAATGTTTATTTATTTATTTGTTTGTTTATTTATTTTATAAATGCTGATTGTATTGACAATATTGTTAAGTAAATCATAAAGACATGAATTGTTAAATTAGCTAGATGCTGATGCCTCTTAGGAGCTGTTTAGTCGTTAAAATTTTACTACGAAAATTGTTTAAATTTTTAGAAAATCCTGTGCTGCTTTTTTTTTTTTTTTTTTTTTTGGTCTCTATGTCTTGCTTTATGTGGAAGTGGGCATGGATATACTAATAGCAAATGTTTTTTCTTACATTGATGCTCTTGTTGCTGAAAAAGGGTTTTTAGAGGCTTTGCACTATTTTTGAAGTTAGTAAAAACGGGCGATGATAATGAGACTTGAAAATTAGATCCCGATTTAAAGGATGCTGTCTTGCTTTTTAAAAAAATATTTTTTTTCTCTTTTGTCTCTATGTTTTAATTTTTGTGAAAGTGGACTTGGCAACACTAATCGCAAATGCCTTTTCCCACGTTGATATTCTTGTTGCTGAAAAAGTGCTTTTACAGGCTTTGCACCGTGTCTGAAGCCAGTAAAAACGGGCGATGAAAATTAGACTTGAAAATTAGATTCCGATTTAAAGGATGCTGTCTTCCTTTTTTAAAATTATTTTTTCTTTTGAATCCAAGTTTCGTTTTTTGTGAAAGTGGACCTGGCACTATTAATCCCAAATGCCCTTTCCCACGTTGAAGTTGCTATTGCTGAAAAAGCTCTTTTACAGGCTTCGCACCATTTCTGAAGCCAATAAAAACGGGTGATGAAAATTAGACTTAAAAATAAGATCCCGATTTAAAGGGTGCTGTCCTGAATTATTATTTTTTTTTCCATGTTTTTTTTCTGTAATTGAACCTGGTAACACTAATCGTAAAATGCTTTTTCCCCATGTTGATTCTTTTTTTTTTTTTTTTTTTTTTTCTGAAAAAGTGTTTTTACAGGCATTGCACCATTTATGAAGGAAGTAAAAACGAGCGATGAAAAAAAAAGACTATAACCTGATAATTTGTGAAAAAAGGTATTTATTTTCACGAGACTAAAGTTTCGGAGAAAAAAACCCTTCATAGTATTTCAGGTAAGAATTATTTATAATAAAGCAATAAATCTAAATGCCTATTGATTTTTATACTTACAGAAAGAATATCATGTAGTAAATAACGAGCAGTTTTATTTATAAAATTAAACCGTTTACTGTAATTGTTTCAAAACAAAATAGTTTTTACTAAATTTATCAAAAGAAAATTCTTTTGAAAATATAAAAAAAATAGTGACTTTATTAAAAAAAAAAGTAAAAAACTTTTTTAAAACAAGGGAAAGAAAGAATGAATCTAACATAAAACGAATGTTTAACTATGAATGAACAATAAAATTTTCACCGTTTAAAGGTAAAAAATACGTATAAAAATTGCTAATTATTAAAATAAATACATAAATAAATTCAAATTTCTGAGCCCTTCGTATAAAATATCTGAGAACACGTGTTGTTAAAGAATACCTATAAAAAGTTCTGCAAATGGGATAAAGTAAATGTTCTTGATTATAACTTGTTTAGATAATACAAAGAAATATACATAAATATTCCCATAAATTTATACAAATGAATACGTGCAAATACGTAGTGGAAATTTTTACACCCGGTGGCGGTTTTACACTTGATGAAGGAGCAGCTTATATGATCCGAAACAGATTGGCTGTGTTTATTTTATCAATTTTTATGGTGTTCTTATACAAAGCTCTTAAACCTTAGTACATACAATTATAGTTTTTAGCATGAAAAATGTGGATTTTCAATGTATTAAAACGTGTAAAGTAAAACGTGTAAAGTAAACGTGTAAAGTATTTTCAGAACGAAAGATATTATAAAGCAATGTGCATAAGTAATTTTTCTAATAAAGTGAATCAGATCGCCACACTTGACTAAATTTGGATAAAAATATTTCTATCTACAAATTTTTTTCTAAAAAGTGACTAGCTTCAGAGATTGGTAAAACATATAATCTATTTCCAATAGACATAAAAAACATTTCAAGGGCGTTTGTAAAGCTCTGATATAAGCAGGAAAATTGGAAAACAAAATAAATAAAATATTTTATCTTTTTTTCATTCCTATCAATTTTAAAATTTTACAAGAAATTAAAATTGGGAAAAATTATTTCATCAGTTTGTCATATTGAACCGAGGTGAGCTGGGATAAAATGACAATGGCGGCGGCGGCACGGTGTAGTGGCGCAAATATCTAGTTTGACAGATAGAACACCGAAACACTCGGGTTCCTAATCTTAAGTTTATAGGTGGGCAAAGTCCCATGAGTTGGCCTCTATAATTTTGATCGTAACTGAAGGAAAAGGAATCTCCCGACTCTGTACCCATCTCCCACTTACCAACATCCTATCGAGAGAACTTTCCATACCACAGATTTTACTTGAACATATATGGCGTATAAATGCCAACTGTCTCGATGACCTAAGAATAGAATTCCAGTCCGATCCCCTAACCATACTATTACTTTAGACCTGCAACTGTAGATTACCTAGTAGACTAGTATACTAGTAGAAATGCAACCATACTATTACTGTAGACCACCAACATGCGGTGCTCTAGGATGGTCATCCTCCTAACTCCTAACCACGCTTCCTGCTACTTCACTTAGGTGATCTGACGAGAACCGCTGTTTTTCATCATGACTTGATCGTAGGGTAATAAACAAACATAGCAAAGACATCACTGCAATGTGACATCCACGTGAAGCGATGTCTCATAACGACACAAACTCATAATGTAACGTTGCCGTGATATCACGTTGACACTACAAAGCTGTACTTGTTGCGTGCTTATTAGCGGCACAAATACTATTTAAGAGACATCGTCGGATCTATTTGCATTTAACGTAGTGGCGTAAATATACTCGTGAGGATTTTTGGCTAAATTGCATTCTGAGCCCCTAACCCCTCTGCTTTAGCCTTCACTGCATACATAAGCAAAAGTTGGGAGTTTTGGGGATCTCTTGAATCTGGAGTTCCCGTTATATTTGCCAGCTTAGCCAGTTACGACACTGGTTTAACTATCACTCTTTTGAGTTTTATAAAATTATTATTCCATCTTATTTTTTAGAGATTGTTCATGTTACTGTCAAACAATACAACGAAAAGAAAAAAAATAAGAATTTTGTATAAAAAAGTATCTATACCAAGCCGCATAAAATGATAGAAATTTAAGAAAAAGGAAGAAATTTAAATGAAATGGTAATTTTGTTGGTAATGGTAATTTTGAGTAATGGTAATTTTGAGAATATAAACCTTTATTAGTTAAATATTATTCATTGAAAATAAATAAATGCTGAGGAATATATATATATATATAAACTTATTGCAAAAATTAACCATTGAAACAGAAGCAACTGACCATATGCAATGAAATATATATATATAATAAAACTTTTTGCAATTGATATCACAATTAAATCACAAGACAATCGACACAATATAAATTAACCAATAATAACAATACAACAGAAAATATATACCCAATATTGCCACAAAATAGAAGGTAATAACTAAATTACTACAAGAAACTCAGAATCATAAAATATCTATGCAAGGTAATGGCAAAAATTACGCAAATGTTTGATTCAATAGTATACAAAAAATAATTGAGAAAAAAAAATCAGCAATTGTACACAAAGAAATATGATTGAAGTAATAAAAATGGTGAAAAATAATATAGAACTAAATGAGCATATTGCATCAATAAAAGGATGTATTTGAAACTTAATTAATTTAAATTATATTATCAATAAATGGGATAAAAGTGTTAAAAAGGTTAAAAAGTGTATCAATTGCACATACTTTTAAATATAAAATAAAATCAATACTTTCCATAAATAAATGGGCATTTGCAGCAATTCATTAAGCATTGTAATTAAGCTAACCATTAAATCACAAGACAATCAACACAATATAAATTAAACAACAAGAATACAATAGAAAATATAATACCCAATATTGACAAATGCACTGATAAAAAAAAAAGAAAGAAAGAAAAGAAAAGAAAAGGATGAGAAAAGAAAAATACAAATCAGAAGGTAATAACCAGATTACAACGAGAAACTCGGGAGCATAAAATACCCAGCAGTGTAATGCAATGGCTAAAATTATGAAAATTCAAAGGTTTGATTCAATAGTAAACATTACAGAAAGTGAGAAGAAAAAAACAGCATCTGTACACGAAAAAATATAACTGAAGTAATAAAAATAGTGAAAAAGATAGATATAGATATATTAATTGCAAAAACTTTTATTATATATATATATATATATATATATATGTGTGTGTGTGTGTGTGTGTGCATGTATGTATGTATATATATGTATATAATACAAAATAAATATTTTGCTGGCCACAGGGGCTTAAATTATTATAGGGCGTAAGATTGTAGGACCTGGTAGAAAATACTTTAATGGATCCCCTACATGTCAAGTAATATGCATATACTTAGTACAAAATTAACCACTTACGGGACACTCTTCAGTTTGGGGCTTGGTAAAATCCCCGCTAACCCCTGTTTCTTTATGTCTTATGCGGTCCAAAGAACAGGATATGGACATCCATAAATTTCAGTTTATAGCCACAAGGTAGTTGTAATTTTACACAAAATATAATATCTAAAAATAAATAAATAAATAACTGAATGTAAGTTTATGATAATTCGTAAATATTCTACGTTAAGAGGCTCCCAAAAATAAATCAGGTTCAAAGGTTCTTGGATGCATTAAGACGCCTTAGTGATTCCGCATTACCGATAAGTACGGGATAAAATTTTTAAGATGACGTTGAATAAAAAATAAATGCTAATAACCTAAGACAAACCCTAAAAAATATTCAAAGAAATTCAAAAAGCAGCGTCGTTTTTTATCCCTCCATTGACATGTCTGTAATCAAATGACAAGAAATAAACAAAAACAAAGCGATCCGTTCTTACCTGCTCTCTCATCTTGCTGCTCGTCGACGGAATCACTTCTTTCCCGCGAACCTCCGGCTACCGTCTGAGTGAGTCGAGAGCGAGTGGTTGGTCACCTCGTGCAACACACCAAGGTCATCCCCCTCCCTTCCGCGGCACACGCACGCCTCTCGACAACGGACGTCGATAACCGGACCGCTGTTTCTCTCGGATTTATTCGAAGGGCGAGAAAAGTGTAGCAAAAATTAAGAGACCTCGTCAAAGGTGGAGTAATCAATGCATAATGCTTTTAATTTGGCCTTCTGCAAAGCGTGGGAAGATGCACTCTTTTGTCGCCACTCTACATACAACGGGAGTCAGACACGCGCTGCGTTATTGCACGACTCACGTCTTATGCAGTGGAGCAGCCAGAAAACTCATCTAGGAGGGGTTTTGAAGCATCGTTACTCATAAAATGAACAATTTCGTGCTGTAATACAATACGTGACACATGTAAACCGACGTAATGAAAAGCGCAGCCATAATAAATTTAGCACATATGTGTTTAACGGTTTCATAAAAGAGCATCTTCTTTAATCTTCACGGGGGAAAAAAGAAGAGAGGGTATAAACTGAGCTGGGGCGCCCGTCAGCGTTTCAACCATCGCACCCATGTTCTGAGGGACATATGACGCGCACGACCAGAATCTGCCTCCCATATGCGCTGCGACTGGTTGGGGCACCGCCACCTGCGCATCACCCCGATTGAACCCATGTATTGACGACATAGGTCGTTGCGATATGCGGTGGATCCCATTATTAGAGGAGACCACCGCGAAAACACTTGGGGACGGGCCGGGGTCTCCCAACAGCTTCGTCGCTGAACACCCAAGAGGGAGTCCGGTTCTAGGCCTTAAGTCAGGTTTTCCTGACCCGCACTTGCTTTACCAGAACTCGAGGGATGTGGAGACATACAAAGGTAACCACGGTTCTCTCTTGTAATGGATCAAGAACAGAGGGTATAGAAAACTCTTGCATGATTTCTAATTCCCGGGTGTCAAAGTTAAAATGAAAGCTTCGTGAAAGAATAATACAATTCTCTTCATTCATACTAAACAACAAATGTTTTATTCAGTTACCTATACAAAATTATAAGGATCGCTCCTTCAATAAAAATATGCCACATGCACATTCATTTTAAACCTTTTGTTTAAAAACCTTTTATCACAATTTTCAACTACATTACATCGGTGGTTCAGTCACAATAGTGAAATCATTTCACTTCACTTCACTGGTGAGGAGTGTGAATTGGCAACGACACACAGTGGGGCAAAATCCCGAAAAGCTGGCCAAAATATGAAAATGTTATTCAAATTGGACGAAACTTCGTACACATGTATTTTTTAGGATACTGATTACGATTCCGTAGTTAAAAAAAAAAAAAAAAAAAAAAAAAAAAAAGGAAGATCCAATATGGCGGACTAAAAATTTAAATGTTTGAAAGCTATTCAATTTGTATGAAATTTCGTATACAGGCGCTTTGAAGAATGCTAATTATGATTCAAAAGTTAAAATTAAAAGCAAAAATGGCGAATTAGTATAGATACCGACAGCTTGCAATAGAATATTGTTAATAACATTTTAAAATTGTTTCAAGAATAATTTTCTCATTTAAAAATCCCTTCTTATGTAGAAATAGTATTAATTGTAATCATTGCTTCATGACAACGTTTCGTCATTTTCATGTCCCTGAAAATCGGTTTAAATTGGCAACTTTTTAAATTATACCCAACCACTGGCAGAAATCTGACAAAACTCAAAATTCGTATTCTTTTAAAATATCACTGTACAACTGTGGCAGAAAGACATGCATGAACCCTTTTTCCCGGTAATTCTGGAAAAGAACGTCAAATAAAAAGCGAGGATAGATAAGAGATAGCCCACGGTTTCTTTATATTAATAATATCGACCATGCAAAGGCTTAAGAAACACACAGAATATTTCTCTTTATTTTCTCATCAATAACAACTCATTCCCGTTTCAAACTGATTTTCAAAGGGTTGTAAAACATTTTAAGAAACTTCGACTACAACCTTGTTTTTCAAATAGCAAGTTTTTTTTTTTTTTTAATTTTTCAATTTGTAAAAAAATAAAATTTTTACTTTGAGCCCGAGCCCTACAAATAGAAAAAAGAGAACTGTATCACACTTTAATTAAACGCTCTTTTTTTTTTTTTTTTTACAAAACTCTTGTTTAGAATATAATTATACACGTCAATAAAACAAAAACGCTGCATATCTTTGCACAAAGATATGCTGGCACTCAGCTTTGTAAGAAGACCACAGCAACTCTGACAATAAAATTTATCTTCTAACACATGCACTACTCTTTTACAATTTCAGAATTTTTGAAGCGACTAAAAACTAGTCGTTGGGGGCCACCGTAATACATACCCATCATGGATATGCATAGTATAAAATATGAAAATAAAACATGTGTAAGCTACTTGTAAAATGTATTGCAATTCGAATACAATCGTGGTTTGATGACGTCATAAACTTTGAATGCTCTATTACTGAATTGCGTAAAAAAAAAAAAAAAAAAAAAAAAAAAAAATCCTTATAACTCCAAAAATGTTAATCCTATTAACTAAGAGTTCACTGCGTCGGATTAAGCGTCTCATTTCCAATTAAAATGTATCTTTGAGTTGAAATTTGGATGAAATACAGGATCATGAAAAATAGAAGAGTGTGGAAAATAGGATTACAAATATCTCGGCAACTAATAATCCGATCGACTTCATTCTTTATGCGAAATTTATGTTTTTTAATTGTCTTTTATATTCACTCCTTAAAATAAACAATTTCGAAAAAAATTATATACCTTTTATCAGAACGAATATTTCGAGAGTCCGAAAAAAAAATAGTTCCGGATAATCGATGTTACTGAAATTCAATAAGCTTCTTTCCATTATTACATACTAAGTTAATACCAAATTTCAAGTCTCTATCTCAATTTGTTCGGGAGATAGAACGGTTTCAGACACACAGACGGACGGCAATTTTTTTTTTCTAAAAATATGTTTTACGGAATCTCCAGTGTCTAATACGTGTAAATCCGACAATTTTTTTTTTCTATATTTAAAACGATTACAAGACTTACGCTATACTACGTGTGATGGATAAGAAAACAGAGACATTTCTACTTACTGTTGCAAAAACCTGCACGAAATGTAAAATGGCAGTTTTTGGCAGCTGGTTTTTTAATTATTCATTAGATAATAGTTCAGGACATTATTTCCTTAAATTTCGTCGCGGAACACTGTGGAACTTATAAATATTTTGATGATTGAACACAAAGAATAATATTTAAAAAAAAAATTTTAATCAAAAATAATCATGACACTATTAATTTTTATGTGCTTAATATAATTTCTCTAATGCATGCTAATAATTTACGTACCATCATCGTGTGAATCCATTTTACAGAATTAAAATTGGATGATATGGAAAAATGTAGCACGTGTTAAGAGGAACCACTGTTTTGCTCTCTCTGTTCACCCCAGATGATACTCCCCCAAGCGTCACTTTTGAAATGATGCATGTTGTCAGAGAAACGCGAAAACATTTTTCTAAATACAGATTCTGACCCTCCAAACATTATTCTAGCCAACTGTATAATCAAAATTCCCGAAATGGTAACTTTATTTTTCGACTTTTGGCCAGCTTTTCCGGATTTTGCCCCACTGTGCGACACCTGGATTATATGTCAGTTTTAATCACATTTTCCACAGAGGGAGAAAGAGCAATTACAATAACATACGTACAACTTTGCTGCTATTGCTTCTAACTTTTTCTTTCATTATCTCTATAATAAAACCGTAAGTCATGTGACTGTCATCAACAGTTCCGGAATGCCCGCTTCACTTTTTCATATGCCAGGCAGCCATTTTTATTCAAAATTATTTTTTCGAATAAAACTTCATAAATGTGACATTTTTAGAAAGATCGTTCAAAATGAATTAATATTTGAGAGATGACTTACGTTCAATTATGTATATATTCTCCAATAACTTCAGTTGAAATTAGCTTCGCAGTTCAAATTCTCTATCCATGAAAGTAAAAAAAAAAAAAAAAAGATTCATTCGTCGTGAAGGTTTAAAATATTAAACCATTAAACCACGGAGATAATCGTTCGTAAAGTTAGTTTTCCGTGAATTTTTTGGAGCGCTGCCTGGTGTCAAAAAAATAATTCGTACCAGTGACACAATCAAAGTTTACCATAATTATGTGCTATACAACTCAACTTCATTCTTTATCTTTTCTTGATGTAAGCTGAATGTAAACAAATACAACTCATGTAATGATATTTAATGAATCAAATTTCGAAACAAATTGTCAGTTAATTTGGTATTTATGTATTATACGTGCAAGGAAGAGAGACCACCGAAAATGATTGTTAATCACCTATCATATTTACGATTATTAATGACCAATCGCTTTCAAAACAGTAATTTAATATACATTTACAAAATACATAACATCATTAAGTACTTTTGTGTTATTTGGGCGCAAATCTCGCCAATAGAATTTTTAAAATCGCCAATACCAGCTTTTATTTTTCGCTTGTGCAAATTAGAAACGATACTTTTATTTTGAAATCAAATGTTCTGATGGAACAGCTGTCGTAGACCCACCGGGGCATTATATTAACTATAGAGTTGCAATATAGAGAGAAAAAACGGGTTGCTGTAATTAGAATTATAGGTGTAAATGTTGGCGTGGCGTATTTACAAGTTACGGATCTTAATAGTCAGTAGACATTAAGCAGAAATGCCAAAGTAAGGGAATTATGCAGTTATGAAAACTCCTGAACTATATCAAAATAGGAAAGCAGAGAAAAACAGAGTCGAACAGAGATCGGCATCTAGAAGGAAGTTCGCGAATTTTAATCAGATTCTACGCCACGGGTCAAAAGTGCTGACAGCAAATATGGTTTCAAAGGAATGTGATTATCAAAACTGGCTTCCAAAAGTTCAATGTTTCACCAAACCATACTCGAAAATTACGTGTTATAATATGCACTCCGATTATGTCACATTATTCAAGACGTTTTAAATGAGAATAATGATAGATTTTTTAATCGCCCGTAATCAAGTCTACAGCCAAAGTTAGCGAGAAACAAACAAACAAACAAAAAAATATTGGCAACAATATGGTTCAGTGTAAATGTGGATATCATTAAAGACTTTCAAAAAATAGATTTCATTGCACCAAATCGTATTAACTAAAATACGTCATTTGGCAATGGATCCAATTACAGAAAACTACTTAATATGTTTAAGAATCTCCTCATTAGCAAACATATTGCAACTGATAAGCAAACGGATATGAAGCATAAATGCTTAAGTTGGTTAAGCGGTTTTTGTCAAGAAAGATGAAATACATAACAACAAAAAATATGCGAAATGCTACCATGATCGCAAAAGTTTTGGATTTGTGTATTAGAATCTTCCGGTTTGGCGAAGGATGACGTAAAAAAATAAATTATGGATAAAAGTAACGTGTTACAGTGCTTAACATACATTTAAGGGAGACCAAACTGGTCGCCAGTGGCGGCTAGTTTGAAATATAGTCTCCTATTATAAAGTCCTGAAACAATAAATATTTTATGCTGTTTATGCTTTTCTTTACTTTGGTTTTTACACATCATTTGTTTACCTTAATACATTGGGTTATCTATGCATATTATCAGCTTTTTAGTTTTTCTCTGGGAGGGGTTTTAACCCCGAAATCGCCTCCCCCCTCCCCTCCCTTCGTTGCGCCAGTGTCTTATGACTGATATGGTTTTAAACAGCGTTGTGTAAAATCACAAAAAGTGGAACTGATTGAAACACAAATTCATCTTTTGCGATATGAGCTAATTTTGCGCTCAAATTTAACAAAGAAGAAGTACTTCATTACGATATACTACATCGCCTATGGGCAAGGATACACATTTACAAGAGGAACAGGATTTACTCATGAAATTATCCGAAGAGCGTGAAGGATGAAAAGAAGAAAATATATCATAAAATTATCCAAAACCGTGAAAAATTGTTCCTCTTATAATAATGAGAAATACAATATATATTTTAACAAGAAAGAAAAATCTTGCGTCAGGCCTACATTCTGAAACATTTTCCAACACTTCCAGAATACTGTAACGGAATTTCATAGTTTAAAAAGATGAACTAAGATATCTAATTAAACAATTTACAAAATGCATAACACATTAGAAAACCCAATTTCAGCAATTTCCTTCCATAGCCTGAAAAGTACGATACTCGAATTCTTTTGCGCATCCTTGTAGCTGAACTATAGATATGTATATACATAGTGTACTAAAAACTAGTTACAAAACGCATACTACAGTCAAAAATTCACCTTCAGGGATTTCTACCAATAGGCGAAAATGCACTCGAATAATTTTTATAGCTCTGTATATTATCTACAGATTTTTATACACACCTCATATTAAACTAAAATTTAGCCCAGGACAAAAACGAATAACACAAATGTAAGCGTACTTTCGAAAATTACCATCCATAGAAAGCAATGTATCCAGTTGTGTTCAAATTCTGTTGCGTAGTCTTGTATATGATCTATAGAATATATACAGACCACGTAGTATGCAGACATTTAGTTAAAAATGCTTACCACAGCTGAAAACGCATTTCCAGCATTTATCGCTCATTGACATTACTATAACCGAAAACTTGTGTGTATCCCTCTAAATGAGCTATAAATGTTAGTCAAGTCATATTCTACAGCAAGTATCTTGTAGTGCATTTCAATAATGTATATATGTTTGAAGTAGTGTACCATCATTAAAATACACCGCAAACAATTTTTCGCTGTAAGCCATTAGATAACCGAATTCTTTTGTGTGACCGTATAAATGAATGATAAATGCTTTGCACTCCATATGAACAGAGTTTTGCAAGTTTGAGCAGAATGATGTTTTAGATAAAAATAAACACGTATTTGAATATGAAAGAGTATCTATATATTCAATTTACTGCATGAGAAATAAAACGTATATAAGAAATATGATCACAGATTATTCTTCCTTTACGGTGCAGTTAAGAACGCTTTTCTTCTCTCGGAATTTGATAAATATTTCCAACATTTCGTTTTCGATACGCAACGTGTGTATGAGCGCTTCGCGCCCATTTAAACAACAATAACAAAAGAAAACCTCAGTAGATTCGGCTAAATTGTATTGTAATATAAAAAAATATGAAACTCTTTATAGCCGCCATCACTAACGCGTGTATGAGCGCTTCGCGCTTATGAAACAACAATAACAATAACAACAAATATCAGTAAATTCGGCTAAATCGTTGTAACGGAATCTCTAAAAATATGAAATTCTTTAAAACTGCTATCACTTACGCGTGTATGAGCACTTCGCTCCCATGAAAACAAAACAAAATAACAACAAGAATAAAAAATCAGCGGATTCATCTAATTCGTTGTATTGGAATCTCTAAACATGAAATTCTTTCTACTCTCTATCACTGTGACAAATATTTAAAAAAAAATCACATTATATTATATTATTTCAAGTTATTTTTTTAAATTAATTAAATATTGAAAAGTAGAAACTTTCCATCTTTTAAAAATTTCTGCTGCTTGGATCCGAACTCGTGGCTCCAGAACTGAAGACAAACGACACACCACTAATCTACTGTGCGCTCACTCCTAAATGTGTTAAAATTATTTTGTTTGTATTTTCTATACGAGGATTCTAACTTGAGTAGAAAATATTTCAACAGAACAACAGCTTGCCTTGTCTTAATAGTTAATACTATTCTATTGAAAAGTGAAAACAAACTAATTTTAACAAATGAAAGTTTATTAATGTGTATGATGTTAACGTAGAAAGTTTAAACTGCATCTAGCATGCTTTTTATGAGAAACCTTACCATAAAACTTGCAATATACCATAAAAGAGCCTAGGACATTTTTCTTTCTTTCATACTTCTTTTAATTTTGTTTAAGTGTAATTATTTTTTTTTTAATTAAAACTTTTTTTCAAAGAAAAAATTATATATGCTTATCGAAAACGATTTAAATTATCATAAACTAGAATTTTCCTTTGCGCATTATATAAGCACGAGCAGGGAAGCTAGCGACCTGAGCTATGCTCGGTCAAAATTAACTTTGAGTTCAAATATCCTGACGCATGACCAAAATGACTCACTAATCGAATTTTTTCAAACATGTGACCAATCCCAACAGTCTTCTCATTCCCAAAAACCATAGAAGGCAAAATTTAGTCTAAATAGTCTGAGCCGTTTTTAAGATAAAATTGCTTGACCCATAATTACCCATGACCAAAATGACCCGCTAATTGAATTTTCCCGAAAATGAGACCTAGCCCAACAGTCTTCTCGTGCTCAAAAACCATAGGAGGAAAAAAATTTAGTCTAAATAGTCTGAGCCGTTTTTAAGTTAAAATAGCTTGACCCATAATGACCCATGACCAAAATGGCCCACTAATCGAATTTTCTCGAACACATGATCTAGCCCAACAGTCTTCTCGTGCCTTAAAACCATATGATGCAAAATTTAGTGTAAATAATCTAACCCTTTTTTAGGTAAAATTAGCTTGACCCATAGTGACCAAAAAACGACCCACTAATCGAATTTTCTCGGACATGGGACCTATCCCAATGATTTTGTCGTGCCCGAAACTCGTAGGACACAAAATTTAATCAAAATCGTTAGAGCCGTTTTTTAGATAAAATTAATTTGACCCACGATGACCCAAAAATGACCCACTAATCGAAAGTTCTCGAACATGTGACCCAGCCCAATAGTCTTCTCGTGCTCGAAAATGGTCAGATACAAAATTTAGTCAAAATCGTTTGAACCGTTTTTTAGATACAATTAGCTTGACCCCGACCCTTGATGACCCTTGATGACCTACTAAACGAATTTTCTCGAACACGTGACCTAGCCCAATGGTTTTCTGGTGCCCCAAAACGGTAGGGTACAAAGTTTCGTCAAAATCGTTAGAGCCGTTTTTAAGATAAAATTTGCACATATATATATATATATATATATATATATATATATATATAACCACACACAAGAATTGCTCGTATTAGAATATATGATATGATACAGGCGTAATCTAAAATTTTCTCTTTTATAAAAGAATGTTAAAAGTTTTCAGGTAGAAAATACCCACGGTATCTGGTTTAAATTCTCTTTGAAAACTAAACAAGATCGAAAAATAATGCATCAGTCATACATTATATATAACAATATTCATGAATAATAGAATATTATTAAGAAATTTCAATTTTTCGCACATTGAATTTAAATTTCTAAGTAAGTAACTTAAAGAACATGTAACTCAATAAAAATCTATTTTCAACAATAGTCTATGTCCATATGCGGTAATGTGTGAGAATTTTGTCGGGCATGAACTTTTGAAAAATATTGGGTGGTCTTAAAACCATTTTAAGGTAAAATGCCCCTGTAATTTTGTTTTCTTTGAAAGTTTGGGGAAATATGATATTTCAAGTTATGATGAGCCAAGTCAGAATTATTTAGAGTAGAATATAAAGTTGTGATTTTATTAAATTATATTCTGATATGGGGTCTTCATTTTATGCAGCCAATTTCTGTTTGATAATAGAAAGATGCTTCCAATTACAAAAAAAATATTCAAATCAAGCACATATTTCAGATATGACTTTTGTATAAAACGTAGTTGCATGCACATTAAAATTTATTTTTTATACAGCCTCCTTTTCGTATAACTTATATTTAGAAAAAGAAAGACATTAGAAGGAAGTCCTACGAAGGACATTAAAATAATTATCGTACGGACGAAATATACTGAGTTATGATACTTTAAATTTTATGAATTTTCAGTGTTCTATGCCACTGAAAACACGCCTTCTCAATTTAAAAGTACTTAACGAATTTATTTGAATAAATGAACACCTAATCACATAATAACACAAAATCACATCATAATCAATATCACATGATCAGATGGAACATTACAATATTATATAGGAATGACCAACTTGAAAGTTTAAAACAAGATTATCAAATATGACAGAAGTACTACAGCACTGGCAAGACTACATTGAGCCGATACTTTAAAAAGTGATTTGAAAAATAGTAAAATAATTTATCCATCAAGGTTTTATTTTCCATCTATTATCCGTGAATCAATAGAAATCTATATGCGTAACATGGACATTTGCAATGAATCCGCCTCATTTGAATTACTTAAAATTTGGCACGAGGTAGGGGAAGGTGACCTAAAATGATCCTAACGGGCAAAACGATCCATATATGTTTTCTTCCAGACAGATCGCGCTATCTACAGGGTAACATATAAACTAGTTGTAATAAGTGAAGAAGAAGCAATGGCGGTATTCAAACGATTGCAGTATTACGCGTCTGAATAGAATTCTTTGTACAGAAATATGACTTGGTTTACTTGATGGAGTTTAACAATATAATAAATTATAACACCTTGTAATAATATATTTCTTTTAAACGCTAAAAGGTGCGTAAATTAACAATATAAAATAACTTTTATTAGGTTGTTTGACATGTTTCGGCTCACTTGTTCATCACTTATCTCAATTGTTTTTTAAAATGGCTCGGAGTGAGCCGAAACATGTCAAACAACCTAATAAAATTTATTTTATGTTGTTAATTTACACATTTTAGCATTAATATATATATATATATATATATATATATATTAATGGAGTATGTTTTTAGATTTGAATTACACTTATGTACATTCATAATTACTTTTATATCCTTTATTTTGCGATTAAAAAACAATTTACAACTATTTTTAAATGAAGGATCATTTTGCCCTTTTGGTGAAGATAAAATGATCCTTTGGAGACATTTAAAAAAATCTATTTTTTTCATTACTCAATTAGGGTTTAAATTATTATTAAAATATGTTTACAATGCAAAATATAAGGTAAATCAAGGAGAGATGACGCGGTCGGAGAGATTGCGCACATAGAGGTTCGGGGGGAAGGAGTAGAGTGAGCGCGCAGCGACTCCAGGTAGTTGTACAGCAACAGTAGTGGAGTGTCTACTTGAAAGTGCACGTTGATTGCTTTGAGCATCTAAGATAAAGTATTGCTATTTTGTTTTGTTTTCCGAAAGTAAGTGCTTGAATTTTCCTAGCTATTCATCAGAATTTCTATACAATGTCAATAGTACAAAATATTTTAAACTGAAACGATTTCTCATAAGCTACTAATCTAGACTAAGAATGTGAGCATCAACGGTTCGTTTTAGAAGAGGTCGTGTATAAATAAAAGGCTGGGCAATCTCTCCTACCGAAATTGGAGAGTTTGCGCATTTGCTACTTAGGAGAGATGGCGCAGTGTTCCCATTCGTTTCCATGGTAGGAGAGATTACGCAGCTTATTGGTAAATCTGCATAAAAAAATGAAAAATGAAAATGGACTAATTTTAAGTTAAACGTGTTATTAAGTAACATTATTTTATTTTTTAATCTTATCTGGACTTGCTTTTTCTGATTCTTTATTTTTTTTTCCTTTAATTAATTTTTTTTAATCGTTTTTAAAATTATTTCCTTTTTCTGATTCTTTAATCGTTAGGTTGAAATATTCACTCCTAATGTCCTAATACAATAATATTTGTTCACAAAAACCTTACAGCAATGTCATTTAAGTGTACTTATTACTGTTAACAATTTAATTGTAGTTATTATAAGTAACAATCTCTCCTACCCATGTGCGCAATCACACCAACCCTATAAGGAGAGATTGCGCAAAATAACTTTCTTGGTTTTATTACAATTGTTCTATTAAATTGCAACATAACAACAAAGTAGCAATGGAAATGCATAAAAAACAAATGAAGTAAAAGTTATTCATGAATAGTTTAGCAAAAAATTAATATTTAGATTTTTATTGCTATTCTTTTGAATTGTGCGCAGACTATCCTAGCTTTACCTTAGTGTAAAACATACTAGCAAAAGGCCAAAGATTTACTTAAACAGTTATGTCATTTTACACAAGTTTTTCACAGTTAGGAAACATTAATTTTCACGTTTATAATTGACTATTTCAAGCACCTGCTTTTTTACATACAGTGTCTCACAAAAGTGATGGGACACTTGTGCTTTATAAAAAGAAACTGCAATAAAATAAATAAACAAACATGTGCAAAAATTTTTTGGGTGTGTTTCATATTTAAAGTTAGTAACAATTATTACATAACATACATTTTGTCAAAATATTAAAATATTAATTTAGTAAAAATACAATTGTTCAGAACGGAGCAAAAAATGGCTCACATAAGTGATGGGACACTTACTTTTCCATCAAATATTTATCCAAAAATTTTACTTTTTAAAAGGTTTTAATATTTTGTTGGATTTCCTTTTACTTTTAAAACATGATTTAATCTTTTTGGGATGGATTCGACTAATTTTTTTGTGATTTCTGGAGTGATTTTACCCCATTCCTCTTGAAGCACCGATTTTAGTTGTTGTTTTGAAGAAATGGTGTGTTTGCGAATTCTTGATTCCAATTCTTGCCAAATATTCTCTATGGGATTTAAGTCTGGAGACTGTGGTTGTGTTTTTATTATTTCAGGACAGTTATATAGCAGCCAGAGTCTAACGTTCAGAGCAGTGTGCTTGGGGTCATTGTCCTGGTAGAATTTAAAATCGTTATGAAGGTTCAATTTTCGTGCTGAAGATTTCAAATTTTGCTTTAAAATATCAATATACTTGTACTGATCCATTATACTGTCAATAAAAACAAGATTACCAACTCCAGTGGACGACATACACCCCCATACCATAACTCCTCCTCCACCATGTTTTACTGTTGGTACCAAGTTCTGTTTGCGAAATTCTTCCCTGGGTTTTCTCCACACCAAGATTCTACTGTCAGAACCAAATATATTAAATTTACTCTCATCAGCAAATATAACTTTATTCCAGTAATCAGAATTCTTATTTATGTTGGATTTTGCGAAAGCTAGTCTGAGTTTTCTATTCTTTTCACTTACGAAGAATTTTTTCCTGGCTACTCTACCGTGATATCCAGCAGATCGAATTACCCTTCTAATAGTCTCAGGATTAACAATTATTCCATATAATGCTTGTAAATCAGCAGCAACTTTTGAAGCACTAATTCTTGGATTTTTTTTAATATTTCGAACGATAATTCGCTTTATTCCATTGGATAGCTTTGATGGTCGGCCAGGTCTTCTTTTATCCTGAATCATATGATTCTTTTTATATCGTTTAATGATATTGAAAACTGTTGAACGACTCAAGTTAACTGTTTCAGCAGTTTTTCTAATAGATTTTCCACGTTCAATATGCAAATTAATAACTAATTTTCGAATTTCAGGCGAAGTTTCTTTCCGTTTAGCATTCATGGCTACACAGAGCTAAAAAACACAAAAATTCCAAAACAAACTGGAGAGAAATACTGCAGACGATTTTATAAATTATTGCCAATTGCTTTTAAGTAAAAATAAAACCCCCAAAAATATTTTTATTGCTTATTTCAGACGATTTTTGTTGCATATATAATGGTGTCCCATCACTTATGTGAGCTATTTTTTGCTCCGTTCTAAACATTTGTATTTTTATTAAATTAATATTTTAATATTTTGACAAAATGTATGTTATGTAATAATCTTTACTAAATTTAAGTATGAAACACACCCACAAAAAAATGTGTACATGTTTTTTTAATTTATTTGATTAGTTTCCTTTTGTAAAGCACAAGTGTCCCATCACTTATGTGAGACACTGTATATGATCTCATGATTCATGTTTTCAAATTTATTTTCAAAAATGTTCGAGAATATTTTTGTTTATCGTTATATATCTTGAAAATGGTGGCGTATGAGCGCTGAAACATGCGTCGATCATTAAAAGGTTTTTATAAGCCTTTCGTGTTTCTCTTTGTATCACTTAAGCATTTTATCTATATTTTAAATGAACACACTTATTATATGTAGCACGCCATATTGCAAATATGATCTCCTAACTGCACATCTTCCAATAAAATTATTACAAGCATCTCCTAAAACGAATTTCTGCTCACTGTTCGTACACTGCAAAAAATAATTGTTGATTTTACAGTATAAAACTGGCACCCAGCTGCCAGTATTATACCGTAAAATTAACAGTATTAAACAGTAAAATAAGCAGTAATACGCTGCCGTGCAAGCAGTAATACGCTACCGCGCATGCGCGGTAGCGTATTACTGCTTGCACGGCAGCGTATTACTGCTTATTTTACTGTTTAATACTGTTAATTTTACGGTATAATACTGGCAGCTGGGTGCCAGTTTTATACTGTAAAATCAACAATTATTTTTTGCAGTGTATATTTACGTTTGAAATAGTAATTTGATGAAGCCTTTTCTTTGACACAGTGAAACGCAAAATGTATTTTCACTCTTTTCCGTGGATTTCAACATTTATACACTTTGCTATTTTATTAGGTGCGTTCGTAATTATATAAATACGTAGCACCTATAGTCGTCGTTTGGTCCGTCCGTCTGTCCGTCCGTCTGTCTGTCTGTCCGTCTGTCTGTCTGTCCGCATATAACAACGCAAAAACTACCCAACCAAATGGTTTGCAATTTAAAATATATTATCTTTGCAGAATTTTGTCGAGACATTTCAAATTTTATTAAAATCGAATCAAAACTTTAGGAGATATTAATAAAAATATTTATTAAGAAATTTGAATTTTTTTTTTTTAAATCGCTGCTTTTTTGTTATAGGAGCTTCCGAAGTTTAATCGTCAAGCGACCGAGATACTTATTTTATGACAGAAATTAATCTGCAGACGATTTCACAGAATTAAAAATCATCAAGATCTGAATATTTATATAACTAGCTGATACATATATATCTGAATATTTATATAACTAGTTAAGATATTTGCATGAACAGTGTCATAAAATATATACTTAACTAGCTGTTTAACCCGTTCTACGCACGGGATATCATGAATTTAATTCTAAAACGTGCGTACGAACGCACCTCGTTTGTAACGTTTGACGTACAATTTCCAACTTGTTATTAAAATATTAAAATCGGTGAAAAAAGATTTCCATCCTGATGCAGTCTGGGATTCCTGTGCAAGTTTCACTGAAGTAGCTAAGTGAGTTCTTCATACATACACTTGCATTAACCCTGCCTAATAAGTCAAACTGTCCACTTATCCTAAGAAGGAATATTTTTCTCCATTCAACAACGCGAATTTTCTGACACATTCACAGAGTCACTTGTATACCTAAAAAATATGAAATTTGTAGGCACGACTTCTGAAGTGATTTGAAATCGAATAGCGTTTTTTCATTTTTCGAAAAAAAATTATTATATCTTCAGTTATAATTAATTGCTGTCTCATGACGAACATTCCTGAGTTGACGCACATTGAAAATCGTCTTAAAACGCTTTGGCAGCATTTTCTAAAAGATTCTTTAACACCAAAAATGGAAAACTCTGAATAATAACAACTGCAAATTTAGTGCATTTAGGAAAAAAATTAATTCCTGAATATGCAGGAAATTTCTCTTTTGAGAGAAAATTTATTGTACGTCTTTTAAGATGAAGGGGGGAGGGGGGTAGGCTCCTGTGTGTCTGTTGTTGCTATCTTTGAGGTATTTTCAAACAAAATAATTTTGTGAACGTCAACAGAAGAATTTTTTTCAGCGATTAAAAAATCGATATTAAAATAAGGAAAATTGGGTAAGCTAAAAGAGCAAATTATTGGGTGGGCTTGGGCCCCACGGGTCCAAATAAGTTGGCGCCACTATGCTGGCCGGTATATGATCTATAGAATTTATACGTACTACTTAATACACTAAAAATTAGATAAGTTTAAAATTACATATCACAGGGGAAAATGCACTTCCAGCAATTATCGATCATATCAGTCCTGTAACCAAATGGTTTTGTGCATCTCTGTAAATAAACGATATATCCTACGCACTGCATAATCTATAGAAAACATGCTATTGAATCTGTCCCTTTCTGTAAAATTCTGTCTTCAATATTATTTATATTGATACTAGGGGGCCTACCCCCTGCGAGCTACGCTCGCCAACCCCCGCTCAGACTTCGAGGCCTCTAAAAACATGACATCGTGCTTTATTTTAAAAATATTGGTAAATCTGTAATTGGGTTGCCATGCTTTTAACGTTTTAATGGGACATTTTTTGATTATCATGGCCTTATACACGGCTGTTGCGACAACTGACGACTGTTTCCGGGATTGATAAGTAAAATCAATTACAACTTGAAAACCAGCTTGTATAAAATGGTTAGGTTTAAATTGTGGCTACCTCTCGGACTTTTATAACAACGATCTGTATTCGATTCTTCCTTTGCGTTTAAGCATGAGAAAAATTCCATCTGCTTGTGGAACATTAAAAACCACGGTATTGAAAAGTACTATGTTATAGACATTTTCAGTAACATGTTTTAATTTTCTCTCTATTTTAGTGCACCATCATGCATATTTTCATGTTATTTTAAATATGTAAATTATTTATTTTAATTAATATGTATATACGAATTTTATAATAATCATTTATTTTACAAAATTAATTAAATATTTTGTGCATGCATGCCTGCATTTATTCGGCATCAATTGATGAGATATTTAAACAAATTTGCTATCCGCGATAATTTTACATAATGCTATGTCACTTGAATATTGTCCATAAGAAAATCGGGTACTTTTCCAGTATAGGATCCTTTGCTTTTAGGTTTGGCGTAATTCGAGCTTCAAAAAGGGATAGATTCGTTAATATACATAGATTTGTTGCCAAAAGTTATGAAAACAAACCCAATGAACTTTTGGTGCTTTTCTATCATAGGGATCTTGAAGCTTTTTTAAAAAGTTTGGCGGAAAAAACCAAGCAGGATATTTTATTCTCCTTCCGTTCAGTTGGGCAATTATTATTTTATATATTCGTTTCAAATATCCGAATTAGTGATTTTATAAATTCGTTTAATTAAATTTTACAATAAAATAACAAAATGATATCAAAAAATAATAATTACTATTAATTCCTTTTCCCCTCTTTCTTTTGCGTTTACATAAATGACGTCATTTGGACGAATTTACTCAAAATATTTCCAGTTTATAAATTAAATTAAATGCTGACAGACAATTGAATCCTGACGATAGAAATGTGATTTTTTTTTTCAAATATTCCTTAAAAACATAATTTAATCTCAATCTTGTCTTCATTATCGATTGAAATAAAATATAAATTCAATTTCAATTTGAAAATGATGAATAAAAAGAAATCAATAATCCCTATCGGGATCCTTTTCAATTTTTTTCCCTTTTTTGTCACAAAAAACTGAGTAATTAGTTGCCATCATTACAGAAATGTCATTAAAATTAGAAAAAAATTAATATCTCGAAAACGAATTCCAATTTCAAAATTCTATTACCAGTTTTGACATCCGCAGATTTTTATGGACAATTGGTATTAATTTCACCATCAAGCGTTTAATATTTTATTAAAAATAGCCCTGAAACATAATCAGTCGTTTAATCAGTCGTTTCATAAAATCGTTTCATAAATTCGTTTCATAAAATCGTTTCACAAATTCGTTTCATTAGGATTTTATATATATAGGGTAGATTTAAGTATCAATATTCATTTCAAAATTAAAATATCATAAAACTAGAACACAAGAATAGGTTAGGCTTACATAAAATGTCCTCTTTCGGGAGATAAAAGATACCTTAAATTATTGTGAGTTTTCGAAAATGAATGTTCATGTTGTTCAAGAAGTAATTGAATCTACACAATGTAGACACACAAACATATATATTGACGATCACGAACACAATATACACAACGTTTTAGCGCACATCATAAATATTACATATTATATTCCGTATTATATTTTCTAGTTCAGTTCATAAAAGTTCTAAGACAGATCCATTTGTATCAACAGAAAAAAAATAGAAACGATTAAATTAAAACCATGGAAGTAGCGATAAAACGCAACACACTCCCACCTTTGAGTTTCGAATTCAATGAAACTCAAACTTTACTTTGGGTTTATATAAGCGACAATATCGGGATCGTTTTTCAGGTACCGTCACCACAGGAGAGTCACTAGCACCTTTATGGAAAATAGGTTCAGTAGATTCAGTATCTAAAAAGCAGTCTTTAACAGAATGTTGGATCATCGGCTTACTCGTAGCAGGGTCTAAATAACAGTTTTTACCAGTCAATTTTATCGTCGGTTTGGTAGGAGCAGGATCTAAAGGACATTCTTTATCATTCGACCGAACTGCAGAATGGAGTTCAGTACCTCTTTCATGGGTTACTTCTGGAGGAATCAATCTGAGAACAGGACGTAGAAATTCGCTGCCTTTCATCTTTACCTTTACTAATCGTACATTTCCATCTTTTGAAGGATAAAGTTTAATAACTTTGGCAAGTGGCCATTCAAGTTTTTTAACATTCTCACTAGACACAAGAAAAACATCACCAATCTGGACAGGTCTCTGATTTTTGCCAAATTTCGAGGATTGTTTTGAATATCCCAAATATTCAGTGCGGAATCTTTTTCGGGTACCAGGGATCTTTCTGGGTACCAGCATGATTTAAACTAAGATGTCTTGTCCGAATAAGTATTTCCACAACTGGATGGCTACAGGGTAACAGTATTGGAAATCGGAAATTTCTTTTATCTTATCTCATCAGAATACATGTCTTTACTTTAAGTAGTCCATTCGATTCTACATAACACTGAAGTGATTTTAAGCGTTTATCTTCAGTTCCTAAAAAAGATTCCTTTTGTACTATTTTTAACAAAGATATTTCAGCTCTATTTATTTCTTCTAGAGTTAAGAGTCCAGAAATCCGGTTGGCACGTTCCACTTTACAGTTAGTAAAAAATCTATAAATCCAAGCAATAGTTCTGATCAGTTTGTCGTACGACGAAATTCTGTTCTAAATTTTTTCAGTTGATTCTTCATGATTTGTAGTGCTAACAACAGTTTTCTCTTTTCGGAATATACTATGTTGAAATCAGGAACAACGTTGTATTTTGGCCATTCTTCTTCCGGTCTTCGCAACCATTCCGGGACCTCCCACCATTTCGATTTCGCTAAAGTTTCTGCATTACAACCACGAGAAGGGAGGTCTGCTGCATTTAATGATCCAGGGATGTGATACCAATTATCAGGTTCTGTCAAAGATCGGATTTCTTTAACTCTATTGAAAACAAAAGGAGTCCAATTTTCAGTTCACTTGATCCAATATATAGCATTTGCTGAATCAGACCAGAAAAATTTCGGGATATTTTTCAACTGAAGATCGTGTATAACACTTTGTGCCAGTCTAGCTCCTTCCTATATTACAGGAAAGTAGTTCCAATCGAGGAATAGAAATGGTTTTCATTGGAGCAACTCTGCACCTAGCTTGTACAAGCTGACAAGATATTGTATTTTCAGTCGCACTTCTTAAAAATATACATGTAGAATATGCATTCTTGCTTGCATCGCAGAATATGTGCAAAGAAAGATTTTCTGGCGCTTCATAATTGGAAATAATAGATCGAGGGATTTCTATTTCCTTTAATTTAGAGACATTGTGGTGTAGCGAGTGTTAATTTCAAACACAAAAATTCACGCACAGCTAAACTAATAAAGAATCCACTGAATTCAATTAAAAATTTTTTAATTAAAAAAAATATTATGTACAAGTTCTTTGTGATTTACAATTTTTAATCGTGATCTTCATAATCACCGCAGAATAAAACACTTCTGCTTTCAATTAACACATATCTGTTCCACAGCGGAAAGCACAAAAAAAAAACATCTCACTAAAACCGGAGCTGTTTACAAGCGAACCTCATCGCTCGCTTTCCAACAACAGACTCCCCGCTTCTCCACGTCTACGTGTACACTGTCCACTGGGGGTAAGGGCGGAAGTTCTCGGTCATTGCTCCAAAATGACCAACCCCCTCCACACTTCTGAGAGCATCTTCTAACGTTCAGAAGGAAACAAGCGTTCTTTTGGAGAAATACTGCACCCTGCAGCCGTTGTTACAGCTCCTTCCCCCTAACGAATTTTCATACGGTGCATACACCTATGAAAATGTAAATTTGAACCAGGTACCGAGCCCCTCATTCTTAACACACTAAATCTGAGAGGTCCCAACACCTAAACTCCAGTTGGAAGTGCTAAGGAAATACCTTAATAACTTTACCTTAATACTTTTACCTTTTGCTAATACCTTAATAACTTTATACACTTTAATTTTTCTCTATACAAGGTTCATACAGACGCACGCGTACTCAGTTTTGAAAGACTCATGATAATCCTAGATTTCACTTATGAATTTCCATAACAATTCAAATAATAAAAACATTTTCGTAATCAAATCTAATATAACAGATGAGATATTTATCTGAGTTCAACAACTGACACAGTGCGATTCCTTGACTTTAAAGAAAATTCTAAAAAAATACTAAATTACACACAAAATATATACAAGTGATAAATAACAAAAAAAAACAATAACTCGTAAATAAAAATTATAAACAAATACTAATTCGGGAATCAAGTACAGAAATTACACTATTCGGTTCTACTTAACCCATCTGCATTCCCGTGAAGTTTCCCAGGTGTTCGATTTTGAAGTTGAATGACTGCAAATACAATGCCCACCTAGTCAATCTCGCATTGTTCCCCATCATTGTTTTTAAGTACGTCAGAGGATTGTGATCTGTTTGGACCCCAAACCGCTGCCCGTCCAGGTAGTGATTCAGTTTTTTCAGACCGTACACAATTGCTGCCAATTCCCGTTCAACAGTGCTGTAATTCTGCTCTGCCCTGGAAATTTTTTTACTCAAGTATAGAATGTGATGTTCCTCCACATCTCGTACCTGTGACAGGACTATGCCAGCACCATATAAACTTGCGTCGGTCTGCACAATAAACTCTTGACTATAATCTGGGGCGTACAATACGGGACTCTGGGTTAACTTCTCTTTTAATTCCTGGAAAGCCTTTTCGCACTCCTCACTCCACTCTATCTTTTCTTTTTTGATCTTCCCTTTCAAAACATTTGTTAAGGGGACTGCAATTACTGCATAATCCTTTATATACCATGAATAATAACCCGTCATTCCCAGAAATGACCTCACTTGCGTCTTAGTGGAAGGCGTTGGAAATTCCTGGATAGCCTTCACTTTTATGTCACTGGGAGACCGCTTCCCCGAACCTACCTCGTGACCCAAAAACCTCACACTATCCTGCGCAAATTTACACTTTGTGGGTTTCACTGTTAGGCCGGCCTCTAACAATCGCTTCAGAACCTCAGCGATGTCCTTCATGTGACTCTCCCATGTAAGAGAGAACACCGCAATGTCATCGATATATGGCAAGGCAAACAATTCAAGCCCACCCAAAACACTTGCGATTAATTTGCAAAAGTAGAAAGGTGCGTTCAGGAGACCAAACATCATGACCTTGGGTAAAAATACTCCGAAAGGTGTCACAAACGCAGCGTACCTTTGGGCCCTTTTGGTCAGTGGTATCTGGAAATAACCTTTGGTTAAATCCATTACCGTGATGAAAGTCGCCGAACTCACTTTTTCTACGACCTCCTCTATATTGGGGAGTGGAAAAAATTCCGTTCGGGTCTTCGCATTTAATCTGCGATAGTCCACACAGGGACGAGGATCCTTTCCCGGAACCTCTACCAAAATCATGGGGGACGTAAAATCAGACTGCCCTACTTCTATCACTCCTAATTCCAATAGTCTCCTGATTTCCTCTCTTAAAATTTCGGTCTGCCTAGGTGACATTCTATAAGGTTTCGCCCTCACCGGCGATTCATCTGTCAACTCGATATCCATCTCTACCAGATGGGTACGTCCAGGGTCTGAAGAAAAAACTTTTCTATTTCTCTCTATAACCTCCTTAAATAAACTTATTTGGCTATCTGTCACTTTTTTCTCTAACTCGCTGTTATACACAACTTCCCAGAAGTCAATTTGTGTGGGGTTTGGCAGGGGATAAGGGATCTCAGCATCTTCTTCCACCTCTTCCGCATCTATGTCAATCAGCAGATTAACAAATTCAGGCCGCTTGTAATAAGGTTTCAAAAGATTCACATGGTAGATAGTCGCCTTATTGCGCCTCTCTGGCAAGTCAACTGTGTAATTTGTTTCCGAAATCACTCCAGTGACAGTTCCCGGCCCGACCCAATTTACGGCCATCTTATGAGGCTTTGATGTTGCCAAAACCAACACCTGGTCACCAACTTTGAATTTTCTAGTTACCGCATTCCGATCATACCATGTCTTCCTTTTGTCCTGACATTCCTCCATACGCCTAGTTGCCAAATCCTGACACCTTTTCAACCTATTTGTCAAGTTCAAAATATAATCTACCACATTTTGATCCGTCTTACATTGACCCATTCAATTCTCATAAACTAAAGTGTGCGGCATGCGTAAATTTTTTCCATGAACTAGCTCGGCAGGACTAAACCCAGTACTTTCATGCGTCAAGCTGCGTTTTCACTGGTCGACCCAACTACCTAAAAATCCCAGCGACCCAAGACCTTAACCTAAGAGCGTTTTCACTGGTTGCAGGGAAACACTAGCGCTAACCAATCATGAACAAGGTTTTACTGCGCAAGCGTCATATTTACGGATCGATATCAGCTGTGAATGATTATAAACATACACAAATAATTATTTGTTGTCCTTATCTTGTTAATAACAAATGTTTTGCGTGGAAATAATACAAAGTTTTGGCTAGTTTTCGCTATTAAAGGGTCTTAAATAATGCCACACAAAAATATTAATCTTCCGTTAATAAATCAATGATAACTATTAATTTTTTTGTGGTTTCAAAAAATAAAACATATTTTTTTAATAATGACGATCGTAAATCATAAGATTTCGAAGTCACTCAGAATACAGTGAAAGCTCATTTTATCTGAGAATAATTTTTATAGCATATGACTTGTATATCTAAAATTATATTTCTGCTTTTCCCAAGTTAAATTAAAAGTCTAAATATGTTTTTGATATTTACTTCAGTGCTATATACAATTTATTTGTACATGCATATATCATTTTTGTGCCAGTGCAGTTATACTTTTGAAACATATAGTAATATTTATCATTTATTTAAAAACACCTTTCAGGATTGTCATTATACATGAGGCTTCTCCAAGGTACATGCTAATAGCATGTATCAGTTGATCACACTGGCAGCTAGTTTTATCATATAATCACTACAATGTAGAATTATAGAATGTAGTTACATCTGCTTTTTGTGACACCCCCAACCCCTCCCCACAAAAACAAAAACAAAAAAAGTCTTCACAGTAAAATGCAAATTAAATGTATTTAAAATTGTAAATTTTACTGTATGATTGATTTCACATCAAAGTTTGATGCAGATTTTTTTTCCCCATCTCTCTCATGGGTATTTTTTTTAATTATGTTTTGCGAAAAATAAAATGATGTAACAAAAAGTCAAATCCAGTTACTCTTAAATTCAAACTGATTTATATATATATATATATATATATATATATATATATATATATATATATATATATATATGTTAAGATTACCTTTTTGGCGAGCTTATTTTGTTTGCAAATTACACATTTTAAATCCCAACAATTTTTTTCCTTTTTTAAATGTAAAATCACTTTTATAAAAAAAATAATTTTGTGAAGGTACTTCTTTTATTAAGAATAATTTTGTGAAGTGGTCCCAATTTTTGTCAGAAGCAGTCACTGATTTTTCAAATAGATCACAAAAAAGGTACTTTTATGTTAGCTGGGCCAATATTATATTATCTTGCCAATATCTTTTTTTCCCCTCCAGCTATAGCACCGTTTATTTTTCACTTGCTTAGATTAGAAACAATGGCTTGATGTTGAAATGAAATATTTTGGTTTTTTGTATTATTTCATTTATTATTATTCTTCTTTTAAATAAATGTACTTTAAATATATGTGATATGTGTATTTTAAATGAAAAATTCATATTTTAAATAAAATGAATGATAAGTCTATATTTCAAAAGAAATTAATAGAATACGAATAATGGTAATAACAACAATATTTAACGATTAATCTCATGTGCTAGGCTGACATAAAGCCAACATTGGATTCCGATTTTTTGTTGTGATAGTTCGTTAAATTTAAATAGTTTTACATCATTGTTTTTTAAAATGTATATACATAAATACTTTAAAATGTGAAAAAATAGGGCAGGTATATGAATTTTTATGCAATATTGCTTAAATAAATGCATAATTTACTCATTTTCGGTGGCATGGATGCTATAAATGGTGGTTTATCGCTCTTTTCTAGCGATCGTGAAAGTGTTACATTGGCGATATGTTTATGGTGGTTTATCGCTCTTTTCTAGCGATCGTGAAAGTGCTACATTGGCGATATGTTTTTGTTTATTTTGTAATTACGATTAATAATGAAGGGGCAGATATTTGTATCAATCACACAAGTCAGATGTATGTTCCCAATAAAAAAAATAATAACGAAGGCTTCTCTTAGTATTTGATTAATCTAAATTGTTTAAAAATCAATACTAAAAGTTATACAGAAGAGTAAACAATATTTAATTTGTTCCTAAATGTAAACTTAATATGTCATTTATTTGTATTGCTTTATTTATAACATATTATTTCTTTCGTTTAGATTTTTCACTTGAAAGTTAAATCAGATTTTTTAAATTAATTATCCTTACCAAACTTAATAAGCTTAAAAAGATTGTTATAAAAATAACAATGTTAATAAACTTAAACTGTTAAACTTGCATTTATATTATATTAAGCTTAACTGTTTACATTAAACTTTTTCTCCTCATCATTCAAAATATCTTAAACGTTTAACTGTAAAATTTAAAAATAAAGTACAGTTGGAAATTTTTAATTAATAATCAAAATAACTGTTGAAGATTTCAATTACAAATAATATGAGGTTGTGAATCAATATTTTATTTTCAATATTGTCACAATAAAAAATAATTTAGACTAATGGAAAAAAAAAAAATCACTCATTTACATGAAACTATTCCAACGTTCTACTACCAACAACAAATTATAGTGTAAACATTAAAATTTCAAGAATTAGGGATATTACATCAAATATGCTACAGTCAATCACTTAGTCTTATAGTTTTTTCACTCTAAATAACAAACAATAGAACCTAATACTATACTAATTTGTGCTCTAAATAGCGTCACAAAAAAATGAGTGAACACTAAATTCTGCAAATTTATTCACAGAATAAACATAAAGAAGTATTTTGTTTTCTTATTAACAAAGGTTTTAAAATATTTTAGTATTTGATTTCAATAATAAATAAATAAAAACCCGTTTTTATATTTTTGAATGTAGTTAAAAATAAACATAATTTGAGAATAGTAAATATTTACTGTGTATCGCACTAAATAATGTTACAAGTTTTTGAATGCATCTTTACATATATGTGTCTAAAATATATAATTTTTTTTTCCATACAACTATGGTTGTTGTATTTTTAAATTGTAGTCAGAATAAAATAAGAAATAATGAAAATAAATAAATACTCTATTTTTCGCGAAACCTTGAATGTTAAGTGTGTGTATTTCATAGATTTGACAGCATCAAATTTGTAAACAAACAAACTTCGCCAAGCAAAGGCGCCAAAAGTAAGGGTTAACTTACTGGAAGTAAAAGGCAAATGTTTCTACATTAGTGTCCTCGGCTTGAGGTTTACAGAAAATTCAGTCTATAAATAGCTGTCAACTATTCCACTTTTTTGTTACCAGTACTTCCGAACAGAAGTCTTCGCCTAATCTTGACATGGTTTAATTGCAGAATTTTGCAATTAAATAAGGTCAATATTACTATCCAGATTTAGTAGCAACACAGATAAGGATTAGTTGGCAGCTATGCATATATATAAAGTAAAATCTAATGAATGAACAAATAGCAAAAACATTTATAAAAAAAATTTCAGAAAATCTTACTCGCTAAGCATTTTTTTATCAACCAACAATATAAAACATACACGAATGTCCTGGTAAGTTGTGGTGTACAATATTTATACGCTCTGGCTATATTTAAGTATTCACTGAAAACAAAGAAGTACCAGAGCTGAGCTCCATCATAAATTAAACACTGATTGCTAGATATCCAGTATTCACTTATAAAATTCACGTAAAATAAATATTTCAATAATATTGAACACCTGCTCCAATTCAAATCCATCAAAGCAAAATAATCTGATGATTTAAAATTATAAACAAGCATCTTTGACTGCTCAAGTGTACAATTCTTAAAATTAAAAATAACGCTAAGGGGCAATTCAAGTATTACATAAGCAGTAAGGAGGAGTTCAGGGTTTGATTATTTTTGCTGACAGGGAGAAGAGGGGAGGGGGGGGGGATTATGACAATTCTTATGAATGCATTAGACAACTCAGCAACAACAAGAAAAAATACATGATGGGAAATGAGTATTCTGTAGTCTGCTCGGAACTTCAAACACGTAACATTTCTAAGATTCCTGTTAAAAATTTTAGTTATGATGACTAATTAAGTTAGGGCCTATTGTTAAGTTTTATTGTTCAATGCGATAAACAACAATATATTAAAACCATTTTGCATTATTTTGATACCACAACCCCTATATAGGCCTATTTATATAAATTTGTAAGATTAATAGTGTAAATTAATGGTAACTGTTTTTTCCTGGCAAACAGTGTTGACGTACAAAATGTCAAAATCATACATAAGCAAAAAAAAAAGGAGGGGGGTTACTATTTGCTTATTTTTTCTGATAAGGGAAGGACGGGGTATAAAATTACTAAAAATATGCTTACGGGTATACTTGAACGACCCCCTAAGGTCACTTGAGAGATAACATCACCATATAACTTTTGTTTTATTCATGTTCGACGAAAAATATCTTTTCTCTGTCAGAACCACCAGCAAAAGGGAAAAGGTTGCTAGAATTTACCAGAAAATGCATATCGCCAAAATTTCACAACTTTTCGATTTTTCTTAGCAGGAAAATTTTCCCTTTTTTTTTTTTTGTAGACAAAAGCATTAATTTCAAGCTTAAATTGATTATTTTTTTAGATTTGTGTGATAAATGGGCCATATCAATGTATAATTTAAATATTAATACTAGTTGGCGTTGCCCGGGCCCATAATAATAAATTTAAAAAGAAACATCAAGTTTTTATTATTTTATATCTTTAATCAGATTTTGTATGACATATTTTAAAATGAAAAATATTGATATTTAGTGATAAAAGTGCTCATATTCTTGTTTACGTAGGGTTGTTTCATAGTTTTAAAATAAAAAGTTCTTTTTGTCTGAACTCTTTGAAATCTTTATTGGTGATAAATAAACGGTTTTTCAACCCGTGTAAAAATTTTGGGAAACATAGCAATAACAAAATAGTCTTCATTTTCAAAACTCTCTGACATTTCAATCGGTTATAAATATAACTGTATCCAAGCTCTCTTTAAAATTTTGTCTGAAATTATATTTTAAAATGAAAAAATTGGCGAAAAAATATTAATATTTATTTAGTGATGCACTCATTTTCTTGTTTACATAGGGTTGTTTCATAGTTTTAAAATAAAAAGTTCTTTTTGTCCGAACTCTTTGAAATCTTTATTGGTGATAAATAAACGGTTTTACAGCCCGTGTAAAAAATTTGCGAAAAAAATATTGTTATCTAGTTGTAAAATAAATGTTTTCTTCTTGCTTTTTTGTTTGTTTGTTTTTGTGTCGGCTCTTTTAACATAGCAATAAAAAAATTGTTCTCATCTTCCGAACTCTCTGACATTTCAATCCGATATAAATATATAACTTTATCCAAGCTCTCTTTAAAATTTTGCGAAAAATATGCATATTTAGTATTGGAACAATGAGTTCTTAAAAAAAAAAAAAAGCTTCAGCTTTCAATCTCAGAGCAAAAATATATTAGAAGGTCTATGCTTAATGCAATGGTGAGGTGACTCCATCTGTTTGCAATCAACCCTTTTCAATTTCCCTAGGCTAAACAGGTGAGGGCTAATACATCAGGTTTCCCCTTTCTGAGGGGAGAAGCCTTCAAAAAACGTTGGCGCATGTGCAAAGAGACTATATTCGTGTGGAAAATTTGACAGAATGTGCTTTTAATTTTAAATATATAGATAAGCCAACTAAATATATTGTTGATCACTTTACATAATTTATCATTACAATAGATATTAGACATTGAAAAAATGTATGCATGGCTTTTTTCTGTGAGATGTGTGTTGGAGGCGAGTGGGTGCATTCTCCTAAACATTGTGTAAATCTAAGGAGACAAAAAATTTAAAAGATACTTCCTCATTATAGTGGCCTTCACAATTACTATTATCCCACAGTTGTAATGATTTTGCCAATCTTATACAGTAGACTTCCTTAAATCTGTGTAGCTTAAAACCAGAGGTTATGCAGATTTTTGGTCACTGTTTTATTTACATTTTTTAAACAATAATTTGAATTTAATAATGCACTGAAAATTATAATGAATGCTTACAGTAAAATAAAAAAATTAAGAAAATTTAAAAAACATTTAAAATATAAAAGTAAAGGTCAAGTAAATAATTATTAATGCTTAATTAAATATGATAATGATGAGATATTTTTTTCTTAAATTATTCAGTGAAACTCACCTTATAAATGTACACTAATAATTCACGTTTCTTTCATGTTCAGCCGTGCTTAATAACCAAAAAAGCTTGATTATACAAAAATTATTTGGTTAAAAAAAATATATATATTGCAATCGCCACTGATATCAGCAGTATCTAGAATTTTTTCAGAAATAAATTTATACTTTCTTCATGAGAAAACACGAGTTGAATCATATCAAACAGAATTACATATTAAAATGTGTACAGAATGATATAAAAAAATTTTTAAACTAAAATTTTACACTTACATCTTAATTGTAAATTACATTGTTTACATCAGGAACGATGTGCGGATTTTAAGAATTTGCAGATTTTAGGGTGGTGGATTTGAGGAAGTATACTGTATATATGTATATCCTAAATGTACCCAATATATATATATTTTTTTTCATAATATTTACGTCTAAAATATATATATATATACATCATAAAATGTCAATATGATTTTAATGTCATATATGTAATATAACTTGGCGATACATTTTAGTCGCCGCTATCTATATCAAGGAAATACCATATTAAATATTTTATTACATTTTAATTAATTTTTTGATAATTATAAAATACTCTGGATAGAAATTACAGACTGCCCAAATGGCGATTTTCTTGTGTCAAACTGTCCCCCTAAACAGATTTAAGAAAGGACAACACGGACTGAAGCCCCATGAGTTATGTCACAAATTTTAATACAACCTTTTTTATTAAGTATCATAAACATCTTACGGAATATTAATAAAAATGGGATAAATTATTACAATAACAATAAACGCTTACTTTTGGTAAAGCTTTCTCCCTGCTAGATCAGTTGCTAGTGAACACAACTTTTCCCATTTTACAGTCGAAAAAGCATTGCTTGCGTATACAGTTCAAATTATGTATCAATATACAGCAAGCAATATTTATCCAACTATGCCACAATGCAGCAGTAGTTCTCACCAGAACTGGCAGCTAAGTCGCATTAGATGTGGTCATTTCTTCCGAGGATAGCTCTTGGGAATGCCATGTCACTGTTATAGACTTGCACAAAACGTTAGCGGTGTGGAGAGTCCTCTCACTTGGAGGTCAGTAGATGGAAGAGAAATGCCAATCTCGTGGCAATTAGGCCATGTGGTATCTTGTGAAATAAAAGTTGCACATGTGGCTGAACCCAGTTCCTTTAATCACATTGATGTCTACAGTTGTCCAGGATACAACAACAAAATTGGCTCTAAAAAGAGAGAAGATTTCAGATTTTAAAAGTTTGGTTAAAGTAAAAATTAGGCTAGAAATATTTCATAAAATTTTCTGTTTAATAATATATATATTATAGTATATGTGAAGTATAGATAATGATAATTTGTGGGCTTTTCCAAAATTACATTTATATTGGCACAGATGTCATATACGCACCATGTTGGTGCAATTCCCCCCCCCCTACCAATTTGGCGAAAAAAAATAAATTGTTGTTATTTGCTTTTAATTCTATATATTATTTTATTAGGTATATCAATATTTATTGGAACAGATGTCATATATGCACCACATTAGCACAATTTTTCCCCCTGCCAATTTGGCGAAAACTTTGTTCTTGAATATTAACATTACAATGTGCATTAACGTTTATAACACTAACGTTATAATGTATATTAATGTTATAACGTTATTTTATTTTTATATTGAAATAAAAAATCACATGCTATTATTGCATGCTATTTGTAACTAATATTCAAAAACAAAGTTTTCGCCAAATTGGCGGGGGAAAAAAATTGCGCCAATGTGGTGTGTATATAACATCTGTGTCTTTATATTTTAGATTTATTTAAAATTGACTCACTCAAAAAATTTTCACTTTTAAATATTAATAATAAATCATAAAATGTTTTCCTAATCTATTATTAAAACAATACTTAATTATCTTTAAACATCTAAAAATTAATGGATTTGTTTTTTCACATTGGTAAGTTCACAGCACTACTGTCAATTTGCAGATAAAGAATTTTATCATCTATCTCTGAGACATCATTACACAAGCATAAAATTTCAAATAACAGAAGTTGCATAATGCAACATTGTATCAGTTAAAAAAATATCACTAGAATATTCACTAAATTTTGTTTTCTTAATTAAAATATAGTAGAAACCTAAACTGACTCAATAACATTTATCAGGATATAACAATCATCTTATAACTGATACAATATAAATATAACTATTTGTAAAATGCAGTAGAAAATGTTACATAAGACTAAATGAAATACAGCAAACTACGTCTAAAACAGAATCGACCAGGACCAAGAAAATTTTCCATCATAGATAATATTCTACCTTAGACAGTGTATAACTCTATTAAAATGAGGACTTTAAAATCTTTTAGCATTACACAAAGTTTATTGTACACATAAAAGGTCTAACGTAAATCATAAAGTGGTTTCTGTTATTCTAATGCTAATTTGTGAAAGAATACCTTACCATTAAAAAAAATTTTAAACATTATTTGCAATGTACCAGTTTGTTTATTTAAGCTTAGCATGCTATTAAACATTTTTTTTTTTTTTTTTTTTAAGTTACATGCCTTATAAATGATTGTTTATTTCCAATCTAATTCTTAAAATTTTCCTAAAGAAAAAGATAAATACAGACTTGGAACTAAATTTCTCCTTTTTTCTACATTCATAATTAAGAAAATAATAAGACTGAAGAGCAATCAAAGAATCCAAATCTAATAACTTTTATATAATATTAAACCTGCTGCTTTCTTGTTGACCAAATAAAGTACATATAACAAATTCAATGGGATAACTCTCAGATTCATTACTCCTCACTTAGAGAATACAGAATATTTTTTACACAAAAAGAGCATTAATTCCGATCAAAGTTACAGGATTTGTGGATTAAACTATGGTGAAGTAAAAGTTAAATGCCATTCGAATTGAAATATCACACGAAAACATTGCTCAATTAATAACAAATCATACATGATAATGTGTGCCAATTTTTAGAGATGTCTGTTTAAAAAAGTTGTATATGATTGCAATTGATTTAAATTTCATACAAAGTTTTAAATCTTCATAAAAGTTTCAGCATGAATGGAATAACAAAAAAGATTAAACTCAAATATAGTACATCTGCAGGTGAAATGCATAAAAAAACAAAAATTAAACAACAGAGTTTTCTTTATATAGCAAAGTTAACAAGTAAATATCTGAAAAGGCAAACTGTTTTGAAATTAGTAATACGTATTTCACCTTTAAAAGAGAATATGATAATACAAAATACACTGGCTTATTTAATTTAGAGAAAGTTTGTTTACATGCTTGAATAAACATGAATGTTCAAGTATTAACAAAACTGGATTGACGTTTGTCTTTAACTAATTTTCAATTTAAATACCAATGGGCTAGGCTACAGTAAGCAAATCTTTCTTAACTTATAATTATTTTAAATGAGAAAAGAGAAATTTAATTCTAAATTGCCGAAAAACACATTATCAAATAAGGATATATAATAAATTAAAATCAATGAAACAAGTATATTTAATTCATTATGAGAAAGAAATATCCATAATCATAATATATAATATTTTTATTTACTTTTTTTTTGTATTGTTAACATTCAATCATAATAAAATAATTTTGAGAACTGCACTTTATGTATCCATTATTACATCAGAAACGAACTATATATTTAGTATTTTAATATTAATAAAAAGCATCCGATTCATTACCAAAAACAGAGATATTTATCCTAAAAAAAAGTGCAATAATAAGTACTATACTGGATTGCTATTTACTAAACGGAAAGACATTAATAAACGACATAAACTTGTTAAGAAAACTCACTATTTTGCTTCAATCACAAAAAATTGAATTTCTTTTTGCAAAAGCTGAATAATTCCAAAATAAATATTATTTATCGCCGCCATTATGTATGATAAAGCTCTTTTCTAATTGGCTGGGCTTGGGTTAGATGGGCTTAGGATTGAGTACTGATCAAACCTTCAAAATCGCTACCTAACTGCCTAAAATCTTGGGTTTAGGTCGAAAGTTGGGTAAGTTAGGCCTTGGGTCGACCAGTGAAAACGCAGCTTCACAGTTCTTAGAGCAAACAACGCCATAGGCAAAACCTCTTCCCAGTCTCGACCTGACTCTAGACACAAGGCTTTAAGTACTTTCTTCAAAGTAGAATGCATCCTTTCCACGCTGTTCGACTCCGGATGGCAAACTGAGCTATGCGACACTTTGATACCAAATACATTAAAAAATTCTGATGTTAACTCGCTGGTGAAAGATTTTCCTAGGTCACTTTGCACCTCTCTCGGATAACCTGTCTTAGCGAATATCTGTACCAAAGCATCAATAACGGATGTGGAAGTAATGTCTTCCACCGGAATAGCATCAGGATATTTAGAAGAGAGGCAAATGGATGTAATTAAGTACTTGTTGTTTTTATTACTAGCAAGGGACCAACCGCGTCTAAATTTATTTTGGTAAAGCATTCCGAAATTATCGGTACTAACTTCAAAGGGGCCTTTCGCCTATCTCGATTGCTACCTACCTTTTGACATGTATCACAAGTCTTAACATAATTCTCAATATCGTGATAACAGTTTGGCCAAAAGTAACATCTCAGAACCCTATCCTTGGACTTAGTCGTACCCAAATGCCCTGACACCTGCTCATGACACAATGCTAGAACTTCTCTACGATAAACTTCCGGCACACATAACTGCACTTTATCATCACCTCTCCATGACTGCGATACCCGCACAAGCTTACCATCTCTAACACAAAATTCTTTTTCGTTAGGTTTACTGGCCTTCTCCCACAACTGCTTAAGTGAAGCGCAATTTATCTGCTCTTCCTTAAATTTCTCTGCGGATACCTTCTCCAAACCCGACTCTGCCTCTAACCTTTCCGGAATAACTATCCCATCTTCTTCCTCACCGCCACTAGACTCCCCTTCATCCGGTTCTCCATCCTCCGAACCAAATTCACTCTCAACTTGCACAGCGGACATTTCTCTCTCATGTTCACGCCTCTGACTGCGCGTCATTACAGCATTTACCGGTACAGGATTACGCCTCGACTCCTCAATAAGCTCAGCCGTTTTGTTTCCTAACAAATAATAACCTTGTTCTAACTCGATAGGTTTCACAGCTGCCTTAGTGACCACCGTTCCAAAATCTCCTTTAATTGTAACTCTAGCCAATGGCAAACATTTACATTCATTATCCAGGGGTTGTTTAATCCAAGTGACTTCACCAATCAAATCCTCATTATCAATCCAGCTACGGTCACAAAGATCAATGCCAGCCCCAGTATCCCGTAAGTAATCCCGTTCTATTCCATCAATTTCTGCCTTTTTGAAATACGGTGCAAAACACTCTCCTAAACTAACATATGTTAGTTTAGGTTAGTGTTAGGTTAGGTGTAGGTTAGGTTAGGTGTAGGTTAGTCACCTACACCTAGGTGACTAACTACATCTCCAGAGTCTTTACGTTTTAAATCTGGGCAATCCGGTCTGATATGCCCTGCACGGTTACACTGGAAACAGACAATAGGTTTCCTTCTATCAAACTTATCTTTATTCCAAGAATTTCTACTTGCGTGATCCTTTTTATCAGCCCCTCGCGACTTTACTGCCTGTTCCCCCTTACTCTTAAAGTTATCTTGACCGTTCCTGTCCCTACCAAATGACTTATTATTCCAAAATTTATTTTCCATTTTCTTAAAATTCCCTCTCACACTCTCATATTTATCGCATTTTTCTGCTAAATAGTCTTCATCTCATCCCATTCGTCTAAGAATTTCTCCTTAATTTCAAAAGGGACTCTACGTTTCACCTGCTCTGTGAGTATAAGTTCTTTGAGGGATTCGAAATCATTCACTTCAACCGTTTCCAACCAGTTATCCAAATACCCTCTCAGCTCATACACAAGTTCAGACCACAGTGCACCTGACTTCCTTTGATGGTTTTCAAATTTAGTTTTAAGGGCCCCAGCTCCTAATCTAAACCTTTTTAACAAAACGCTTTTGATGTGCTGATAGTCATCCCTTTTCTCTAGCGGTTCCTTTACAATAATTTCCGCAACATCTACAGGCAACAAGGGTATAAGCTGTGATACATAATTAGATTCATCTAAATTTTCTTTCAACGCCTGACTCTCAAAAATCATAAAAAATAAAGTAATGTCAATGGATTTAGGGTCAAATTTGGGACTAAATCTTTTAAACTTACTTTTTTATCTTTACTTTCTGCCACTACAGAAACTGTGGAAGCTACAGAGGTAGTATCTACATTGTATTGTAACTTCGCCTTCTCTAACTCCAACTGTCTATCTTTATCTCTTTCTGCCAATTTATCTAACCTTTCTTGCTCCGCTAATTTGTCTGATCTTTCTTGCTCTGCCAGTTTTTCCCTCTCTATTAATATCCCTTCCAACATATCTTTAACCATTTGCTCCTCATAATCAGAGGCACGCAAAATTGCCTGAATTATCGCTACCTTTTTACTGTACGCAGGTAATTCTGTATCAAAATCGGCCGCGAGCAATAGCAGAACGCTTTTATTTTGTTTATTCAAGAAACTGGCCATAATTAAACACAGAAAATATCTCAACACAAAATACAAAAAAGCACAATAATTTTCCCGAACACAATTAGCAATAAAAAAGCAAAGAAAATCAAGGATCTACTTTTCTTTTCAAAACTGAGTAATTCCCTAAATAAAACACCATAAATGATAAGATAAACCCCAAAAAACACTCATAAAAATACTACACAGTAAAGAAAAGACTTAGTAGATTAATTTAAACAAAATTCCTTTCTACTAGGAATATGAATTAAATTTAAAAATGATTTCACAGTGATAATTTTCATAAATTCAATCTCCTAATTTAATGAATATCTACCTCTAAACAAATGCTTTCACACTGTAACACATATTGTTTAGTTGCATTAGCACTCTACATGTGCATAAAAAATAATTTAAACTTTATACTTATCACAAAAGAAACTAGTCGGATGTGCCAATCCCAAAACTTTCTTCTATCTCAGTCATGTTAATACTTCAAAATTCGTTATCATATCCCCAATAAAATCAATATTTTTCGTTATTCCGTTGTACGTCAGCTGCTTTCGAATCGTCGGGTTACCGGGATGCGATCAACTGATGTATAATACTAAACTACGAAAAGTCCTTCATGTCTGAACCGACAGGAACAGATAGCCTCCCTATTTCTTGGTTTTTCGATTTTAGATAATTTTACTGGAAAACACGAAGGTAAAATGCATGGAACCTAATTAAAGAAGATTCAATCCCAGTTCTCGTCAACATTGAATTTGAATGAGAATATCGCCAAATTAGTCCTCTACAGCCAAGTTGGCTTCATTTATGACAACTTATTTTGGTCGCCAAATTCGGCGATATTTCGCCAACTGTCGTCAAGTTTGGCGAGGATTTGACGTTGGCGAATATAAATATATAGTGATAAGCATATAATAGGATTAATTGTTACAACAATGAAAGAAAATTTGCCAAAACCATGTTAACTATAACTCATAAGTTAAACCCGTTTATGGATGAATTTTGCTGTCTTGTTTGAAAATGTCAGCCACCCTAAAATTTCAAACCGCTATATCTCAGGCATTTTTTAAGATAGAGGCAAAACAAAAATTGTTCCGGATTCTCTGAACATTTAACGAAAAAAAATTGTAGGATTTCTAATTTTTTTGCACATCTTTTTGAATTTGAAATTGAGTTTGGCTATTTTGACCTTTTGAATTTGGCTATCACAGCACCCCCTTTCGTCGAAATATCCCCAAATTCTGATAGAACCTGCTTGCCATAGCCAAAAACATAGAAAAAAATGTGGTTCAATTTGAAGCATAACTTCATACACTTTTCGATGATACAATAGTGAAAATGGAACAAAAATATCGATCGCAGCGCGCCCTTTCGTCGAAATACCCCCAAAGTCTGATAGAACCTGCTTGCCATAGCCAAAAACATAGAAAAAAAATCTGGTTCAATTTGAAGTATAACTTCATACACTTTTAGATGGTACAATAGTGAAAATGGAACAAAAATATCGATCGCAGCGCCCCCTTTTGTCGAAATATCCCCAAATTCTGATAGAACCTGCTTGCCATAACCAAAAACATAAAAAAAAATCTAGTTCGATTTGAAGCATAACTTCATACACTCTTAGATGGTACAATAGTGAAAATGGAACAAAAATATCGATCGCAGCGCCCCCTTTCGTCGAAATATCCCCAAATTCTGATAGAACCTGCTTGCCATAGCCGAAAGCATAGAAAAAAAAATCTGGTGCAAATTGAAGCATAACTTCATACACTTTTCGATGATACAATAGTGAAAATGGAACAAAAATATCGATCGCAGCGCCCCCTTTCGTCGAAATATCCCCAAATTCTGATAGAATCTGCTTGCCATAGCCAAAAACATAGAAAAAAATGTGGTTCAATTTGAAGCATAACTTCATACACTTTTCGATGGTACAAAAAAGACCCACACAGACGGACAGACGGACGGACGGACAGACGGACAGACAGACATTTTGTAAAAACATGTTTTTCGGAATCTTTGACCCCTAAAACGTGTAAATCCGTCGAAAACCGGGAGTCGAAAAAAATTTCGATTACAATACTTTCTTCTATTATAGATAGAAGAAAGTAAAAAAACACATATAAAAATAAATAACCCGCCATTTCTGCAATAAATATTTACCTGAGAACATTAGTACAATAACCAGAGAATATAAAGTAACTTATAGCTATCCCGTACGCATGAACCTTGAAGTAATAATAATAATAATAAACCCTACTTCAAATTACTTAGCCCATAATTATTTCTACTAAATTTATGTTCATGTATATATAACAATGGGACCTCCCAAAATTCAGCACGAGATATATAGGGGCTTACCATTCCATATTTGATGTTTACGCTGGGGAACACATAGCAAATTCCAGGCAAATTCCACGGTCGGCAGATAACCAGTCCAACAGAAATGAAGCTCCACACCGGATCTTTATCGATGGTATCCACTCGCTCCACTTCACAAGAATGAATCCTTGACCTTCCGGACAGAACACTGATTCTTCTTTACAGAGACTCCAAATGTCAGAAAATAAAACTCTGGATACTTGGCCGTTCCGAAACTCGTGGAAATCGTCGACAAAGTTCTCCCACAAAATGAGTGCTTATACGATAACTGCACGACTTTCACAATTATAATTTTTTGCAGAAGGTGGCTAAGGATTCGTGGAACTAATTAATCTAGTTCCAACATCCCAACGAGCACTGCCACCATTAATCATAAGCTGGGGTGTAGCGAGTGTTAATTTCAAACACAAAAATTCACGCACAGCTAAACTAATAAAGAATCCACTGAATTCAATTAAAAATTATTTAATTAAAAAAATATTATGTACAAGTTCTTTGTGATTTACAATTTTTAATCGTGATCTTCCTAATCACCGCAGAATAAAACACTTCTGCTTTCAATTAACACATATCTGTTCCACAGCGGAAAGCACTAAAAAAAACATCTCACTAAAACCGGAGCTGTTTACAAGCGAACCTCATCGCTCGCTTTCCAACAACAGGCTCCCCGCTTCTCCACGTCTACGTGTACACTGTCCACTGGGGGTAAGGGCGGAAGTTCTCGGTCATTGCTCCAAAATGACCAACCCCCTCCACACTTCTGCGAGCATCTTCTAACGTTCAGAAGGAAACAAGCGTTCTTTTGGAGAAATACTGCACCCTGCAACCGTTGTTACAACATCCTTCCACCATTTTTCAAATTTCTTGGTAATAGATTCAGACAATTCAGCATTCCGCGAAACTTTCAATTTCCAACATTCATGAAGGAGAATCTTTGGCCCCAAGGTGACAGGACACGTGAACCCAATGGGGTCGAAAATTCTATGAACAGCACTCAGGATTGTTCTTTTCGTTACAATAGTAGAGTCTTCGAAACATTTTCGTAAATCTATTTCCAGAGTATCAGATTTTACATTCCACATCAGTCCCAAAACTGGAATATTCTTTTCTTCTAATAACGGGAAGTTTCCTGCTTCTGTTTAGTTGAGATCATACTCCCACCCTCGAAGATCAAATTTAGCATTTTGGAGAATAATTGTGGATTCTTCAATAAATTTTTCAAGCTCCTCATAGTTTTCAACACTAGTGACGCAGTTATATACGTAAAAAGACTTTAACAACTTGTCTGCTGTTTCTTTAAATCTAGAAGGCACATTCTTCAGATGATATCGGATAGTTGCACCAAGTAAATAAGGCGAACATGTAAGACCGGAAACAACCCTTTTATGCTGGAAAATTTTGAACTTTTCGGGGTCACCTTCCTCACACCATAAAAACTTCAGAAATGGTCTATCTCGCTCATTTAAACCAATTTGTAGAAAGGCTCTTCGAATATCTGCAATCACACCTATTTTCTTCAATCGGAGTTCATTTAATATAGTCGGAATGAGCTCTACGGTATTAGGACCTTTCTCTAAACAATCATTGATCGAAGGTGAATCTTTTTGCCTAGCAGAGCCATCAAAGACTGGTCTAACTCTGGTGGTAGAATTTTCTTTGATCACAGCTCTGTGTGGCAAGTAGTGTTCACTTTCGTCATTACAGGAGTTTTTAACTTCTTCAATAACGCCTTCTTGTCTCCATTCTTTTAATACATCTTCATACTCTTGTAATGTTTCAGTTTTCTTTAGTGATTCAACACAATTTCTTAATCGTCGTTCAGTGATTTTTCGACCAGTTGGTAAGGGAGGATGGTTTTCAATCCATGGGAGGCTCACTTCATACCTTCCTTCTGCATCTATTTTTATATTTTTATTAAAATTTTCTTCAGTTGCTTTTTCTATTTCTTGTCTGTTTCCGCTTTCGCCAGTATCGAGAATTCCAAGTGTGTCTAGCCGCCATAAATCTGAAATTTTTGCATCATTTACATGAAGTGACATGACGCTGTTTGTGCTATCGGATATGTTACATAAGTCAGTTTTTCCCATAAAAGTCCAACCAAGACGTGTTTCCATCAATACTAAGCCAGAAATCAATTGTTTGATTTTTCCGGTGTACAATTTACCTGCTACATCAGCTCCTATAAGCCCATGAATTTCGTTAGGTGAAAATTCATATAGCAATTCAACCTGGTTATTCAAATCAGAGAGAAAGATTTTTTTGTTTCTTAATTTCACTCATAAATGAGCCACGAGGAATTTTAGGAATGTCCGAACAAATTTTTTCTTGATCTAATATTTCGACACAACAGCGATAATTATCAAAGAAATCGCTCAGACTGATCAAATATTTCTTATGTGATAATACAGTCTCCGTGCCACTGAATAAACTATGTGTCAAATTATCTTCCCCTATGCATTCATATCCCATCCCGGCCAATGCAAAAGATGATAAATAAGATTTACTGCTACCTGAATCAATTAATATCTTTATATATTTCATCTTATTATTACATCTAAGACGGACAATAAGCGTTTGTAAAAGTACGCGACGAGTACTTGTTTTATTGGATAAAGCAGTGTCTTTTTTAATTTCGATATCTGACTTTTCCATAATCGGGTTTTCATTATCATTTTTTGCCGGACACATTATTTTGAAATGTAATTTACCGCAATCACAGGGTGGTATTTTCGTTCTACAAAAACGTGATATGTGTTTTCTTATCTCTAAACATTTAAAACAAGCCCCTTTTTTCATTAATATTTATTTTTTCTCTTCATGAGATAAACTATTAGCATGTCTACATTCGTTACTTAAATGTGACTTGTTACAAAAAATACACGTTTATCTTTTCATTTTTGATGAATTATGTAATTCCGTAGCCGTTGGAATATCTCTTTCTCGCCTATTTGACACTGTATAAATATTTTTGTTTACATTTTCTAAATTAAACCCACTTCTAGCCAAACGGACTTTTTCTTCGCTTTTGATTTCGTGCTGCAAAAATTTCATCAAAGAATCTAACTTATTATTACTTTCGGCTTTTGAATTTAAAGTAATGGAATTTAAGTTTATTTCCCAAATTCTCAATATTTCAACTGGTAAGCACGATTCAATCAATGGATAAAGAATTGCAGAATAATGTTCGCTTGAAACACCTAACATTTTTAATGATCTTAAATAGGTTTCAATTTTGTCGTATAATTTAAAAAGAGGAATTCTTGGACCTTTTCCTGTAGCATTATTCATCATTAAAGCGAGCACTTCTCTTATGTATACTTCTATTAACATATCAGTACGACCAAATCGAGCCTTTAAACATTCAATAACATTTTCATAACTATCACCAGTAGCGGGGTACGACTCGACTATTTCTCTTGCCCTAGAACCCTTTAACGTTGCTTGTAACAAGTACTGATATTTATCTTCTTTCGCGATTTCAGAATCGTTATGTATTTTTTCAAACTGAGCCCAAAAGGCCAACCACTCCTTAATATATCCCCCAAATAATTTAAATTCTATCTTAGGAAGTTTAAACTTCCGTTTCGTGATATTTTCAGTTTTGAAAACCTTTAAAATCTTTTGAACTTTCGTTTTTAACTTAATAAATTTCTCTCCATACACGCTAAAACCTTCGTATTCTTTATCATAGTTTTCTTGAGAACATGTTTCATCGTTTAAAAGAAGATCTAACATTTCTTTTTCTTTTGGTTGTAGATCTGTCCATTTTTCACCTAATTGAGCATATAAAATCTCAAATTCTTCAATATCTTTATTTTCATCAGTTAATTTGTTCTCAAGTAAATTAGCAATTCTCGTAAAAGAGCTTCTTAATGGAGTACGTAATTTTTTAATCTGTTCCATTATCGCATTTTATTTTCTTAAATAATATAATATCCCGGTAGAGGGATGCCAAAATAATATTGAATCGATCCCTTTCTGCAAAATTCTGTCTTCAATATTATTTATATTGATATTTAAGTATCAATATTCATTTCAAAATTAAAATATCATAAAACTAGAACACAAGAATAGGTTAGGCTTACCTAAAATGTCCTCTTTCGGGAGATAAAAGATACCTTAAATTATTGTGAGTTTTCGAAAATGAATGTTCATGTTGTTCAAGAAGTAATTGAATCTACACAATGTAGACACACAAACATATATATTGACGATCACGAACACAATATACACAACGTTTTAGCGCACATCATAAATATTACATATTATATTCCGTATTACATTTTCTAGTTCAGTTCATAAAAGTTCTAAGACAGATCCATTTTTATCAACAGAAAAACATCGTCTGCGCGAGGTGCAAAATAGAAACGATTAAATTAAAACCATGGAAGTAGCGATAAAACGCTTTAATTTCATTATGTTTGAAGTATCATAATCAGGGGCGCCATTTCGGGGGGGCCTGGGGGGCGACCGCCCCCCCCAAGGAATTTGAAATTTCAGAAAATGTATCAGTTATCACAGGTTAAACCAAAAAAAAAATCAAAATATGATCAATAGCTAAAATAACGTCAGATTTCACAGATTTGATTACAATATAAAAAAACTAGTCTGATGTGCCAATCCCAAAATTTTCTTCTATCTCATACATGTTTCACATACACCAAAAACAAATCAGCACCAATTTATATTAAGGTCTAACTGAATCTAAAGTTTTATTAAATTATGTGCGTTAATTATGAAGATATAGCTATCGTAAAAATCGCACAAAATGTAGCATAGCAGTGCCACCTATTGGGCTATTTATACCAAATCGTAATCAACTTCTATTTCTCTCAAGGTCTAACCGAATCTGAAGTTTAGTGAAATTCTGTGCATTAGTTCTTGATATATAGCTATCGCAAAAATCATGAAATATGTAGCATAGCATCGCCATCTGTTGAGCGATTTACACCAAAAACTAAACACCACCTATTTATATCAATGTCTAACTGAATATAAAGTTTTATCAAATTCCCTGCATTAGTTCTTGAGATACAGCGCCCACAAAATTTTTGTCACATACAGACACACAGACAGACTTGCAGACAGACATTTTCTAAAAATAGTCCAATTGTGTTCAGGAACTTCTAAAACGTATGAATTCGTCGAAAACCGGAAGTGGCAAATTTTAATAAATCCAATACCTTTTTCTTGTAAAGATAGAAGAAAATAATAAACATTTCATAAACACTTTAAACATTGAAATGTTTTCTAAAGCCTTGCTATTGCAACATTCTATAAGTGAGATATTTATCATTAATGAGTATGTTGGCTAGTTTTAGAAATATATGTGAGAAAAAACACTATGAATTGCTTCTGAGCTGTGTACAGCATGATTAAAAGAAAACTCGTCACCCCCAAGGCTAGAATTTTAGTGATAAATTCCCTCGTTACCCAAAAATTTAAGGGGAATTTTTTTATTTTTTTTTTCGGGGGTGCGGGGATGGCGGATGTGTATTCAATTTCCTAATTATATGTTTTGTTAATTTAGTTTTATTAGTGTCACATTATATTTACTCCAATCGTTATAATGCTGTTAAATCACATGCTTTATTAATTGATATTGTATGCTCTTAAAAATCTCCACAGCCTGACACTAGAGTCCTGTCCAGATTTAGTTGTAGCCGACCCGAATCATGACCTTAACCAGACAGACTTCCCCACCCAATGCAGGAGCAAGGGACATGAGACCAAGGGTTTTGCAGATTTCTGAATTCTATGAAATTTAGATCATAGTCTAAAGAGGAAGGCAGAAAATGATTGCGGAAAATTTTTACTGAAAGAAAATCATTAATGAAAATTTTCTTATACCTATGGATTACAACATTTGCAAATTTCGTAACTTCTTGATGGTGTTCGTGTGCTGATTATCTCGCGACCGATTGAATTTCACGACTTTTTTTCGCGATTGTTTCAAATTTTTTTTGTGATAATTTTCCAAAATTCGCTATTTTCTGTGAATCATTGATAGAATTGATTTTTTCGACCATTTGTCTAAATTCGCGATATTTTTTTCAACCGATCGACGAAATTCGCTATTTGTTTTCGCCATCTTTTGACGAAATTCGCGACTCTTTTCTGCGATCGTTTGTTGAAATTTAGGGAGTCCTTTTCCGCAACCGACTAACAAAAATTGCTATTTTTTTGCACAACCTTTGACGAAATTCCTATTGCTGACGAATTTTTTTCCACCATTTGTCGAAATTTCCGACAGTTTTTTTGGCAGAAAATTTGGCAGGAATTCTTTCTGTTCGACGAAATTCGCTATTTGTTTTCAAAATCTTTTGGCGCAATTCGCGACTCTTTTCTACGATCGTTTGTTGAAATTCGGAAGTCATTTTCAGCAATCAACTGACAAAAGTAGATATCTTTTTGCGCGATCTTTGACGAAATTCCCCTTTTTTGCGCGATTGTTTGACTAAATTCGTGATTTTTTTGTTCAATCTTTTGATGAATTTCGCGATATTTTCCCGCAATAGTTATACTAAATTCGCGATTCTTTTCCGCGACAGATTTACGAAAATCTCTATTTGTTTCAGTGATCTTTGGTGAAATTCGCAATATTTTTTCACGGTCGTTTGAAAAAATTAACGATTTTTTCCGCGACTAATTTTTCCAATTTAACTATTCTTTTCTAATTCCAATTCGTAAAATTCACGATGTTTACCGCGATCGGTTGACGAATTGCTTTTGCGTAAAAAAGAAGAAGAAAATTTCGCGGACTACCACTAAAATTAAATATATATTCGCTGAAGAATCAAATGTTTGTGAAAGAAGTTAAGATAAGAAGACAAATCTCACACTGCATTTTTTATTGTGAGGGCCTATTTCTATTTTGTGCACGATATTTCAGCCCCTGTCTCTAAAAAATCTTTGCCTCCCCCCCCCCCTCCCCAAGAAACTTATGAAATGTCGCCCTGCAGTAAAACCTGCAAAGATGAGTTGAAAAGGAAAGTAAAAAAGTTCCATTTTAGACAGGTCTCCATCTTAGCAAGTATAATTGTATGACTTTTTTTCGTCGATACATGATTTTTTTTGCCCGTTTGAGAAAGAATTATGTTATAGACAGGTTTCGCTTTGACACGTTTCACTGTAATACACCTATGCTCTTCAGAAGTGCTTTATATCAAGGAGGTTTTAACAGTCTTAAACAATACCTGAAAAAAAAAACGGCACCTGTCTATAACTGAAAACTTTCTTAATATTTTAAAAATCTACTTGCTAAGACGAAAACTTGTCTAAAACGGAATATTTCAGAGGTCACTTAAGATTTCGTATTAGAAGTATTGCTGTCTCTGTATATATGATTCAGTAAACGTTTTTCGTTCGGGGAGGTTACGGGGGGGGGGGGGGGGGGGGGGGGGGTGCAGCCCCCCGAACTCCACTCTCGGCTATGCCACACTAGCTTAAAAAAAACTTTGCCCCCCCCAAGAAAGTTCCGAAATGGCACCCCTGATCATAATATCATTAAAATGCAAAGCAACCGATTTTTCCCCATAGATCATAAAGAAATGGGACTTTTTTTGTGTGTCCCTGTAAACGAACTATAAATGCTACTTATTCTATTAGTATGTTGTAATCCAACTGGGTAATTCTGAGTCAAACATAATTCCGAGTCGATTCTATTTTAATCGATCTGTAAATGAAGGCGGGTGTATCATTTTTAGTTTTTATTTATTATTTTTATTTTTTACACGGACTGTATTATATATGCAGCCGTTCTTAATAACTAAGCAAACGAGTCGGATGTGCCAATCCCAAAACTTTCTTCTATCTCAGTCATGTTAATACTTCAAAATTCGCTATCACATCGCCAATAAAATCAACATTTTTCGTCATTCTGTTGTACGTCAGCTTCTTGCGAATCGTCGGGTTACCGGGAACCGGGATGCGATCAACTGATGTATACTAAACTACGAAAAGTCCTTCTGGCCTGAACCGACAGGAACAGATAGCCTCCCTATTTCGTGATTTTACGATTTTAGCTAATTTTACTGGAAAACACGCAGGTAAAATGCGTGGAACCTAATAAAAGAAGATTCCATCCCAGTTCTCGTCAACCTTTAATTTGAATGAGAATATCGCCAAATTTGTCCTCTACAACCAAGTTGGTTTCATTTATGGCAAACTATTTTTGTCTCCAAACTTGGCGATATTTCGCCAACTGTCGCCAAGTTTGGCGAGAATTTGACGTTGGCGAATATAAATATATAGTGATAAGTATATAATAGGATTAATGGTTACAACAATGAAAGAAAATTTGCCGAAACCACGTCAAGTAAAACTCATAAATTATACCCGTTTATGGATGAAATCTGCTGTCTTGTTTGAAAATGTCAGCCACCCTAAAATTTCAAACCGCTATATTTCAGCCGTTTTTTCAGATAGAGGCAAAACAAAAATTGTTCCGGATTCTCGGGATCAAGGTCGAACATTTAACGAAAAAAACTTTTAGGATTTCTAATTTTTTTGCACATCTTTTTGAATTTGAAATTTTTAAATAGCTATCACAGTGCCCCCTTTCGTCGAAATATCCCCAAATTCTAATAGAACCTGCTTGCCATAGCCAAAAACATAGAAAAAAAATGTGGTTCAATTTGAAGCATAACTTCATACACTTTTCGATGGTACAATAGTGAAAATGGAACAAAAATATCGATCACAGCGCCCCCTTTCGTCGAAATATCCCCAAATTCTGATAGAATCTGCTTGTCATAGCCAAAAACATAGAAAAAAAGAGGTTCAATTTGAAGCATAACTTCATACACTTTTCGATGATACAATGAAGACACACAGATGGACAGACATACATTTTGTAAAAACATGTTTTTCGGAATCTCTGACCGAATGACGACCGATTTGGGGATATTTCGACGAAAGGGGGGATATTTCGACGAAACGTGTAAATCCGTCGAAAACCGGATAGATTCTATTATAGATAGAAGAAAATAAAAACTGGTTCAATTATCTGCATAACTTCATACACTTTTTGATGATACAATAGTGAAAATGGAACAAAAATATCGATCACAGCGCCCCCTTTCTTCGAAATATCCCCAAATTCTAATAGAATCTGCTTGCCATAGCCAAAAACATAGAAAAAAAATGTGGTTCAATTTGAAGCATAACTTCATACAGTTTTAGATGGTACAATAGTGAAAATGGAACAAAAATATCGATCACAGCGCCCCTTTTCGTCGAAATATCTGCAAATTCTAATAGAATTTGCTTGCCATAGCCAAAAACATAGAAAAAAAATGTGGTTCAATTTGAAGCATAACTTCATACATTTTTCGATGATACATTGAAGACACACAGACGGACAGACGGACGGACGGACAGACAGACATTTTGTAAAAACATGTTTTTCGGAATTTCTGACCCCTAAAACATGTAAATCCGTCGAAAACCGGAAGTCGAAAAAAATTTCGATTACAATACTTTCTTCTATTATAGATAGAAGAAAGTAAAAATTGGTTCAATTACCTGCATAACTTCATACACTTTTCAATGATATAATAATGAAAATGGAACAAAAATATCGATCACAGCGCCCCCTTTCGTCGAAATATCCCCAAATTCTGATAGAATCTGCTTGCCATAGCCAAAAACATAGAAAAAAATTAGGTTTAATTTGAAGCATAACTTCATACACTTTTCGATGGTACAATAGTGAAAATGGAACAAAAATATCGATCATAGCGCCCCCTTTCGTCGAAATATCCCCAAATTCTGATAGAATCTGCTTGCCATAGCCAAAAACATAGAAAAAAAATTAGGTTCAATTTGAAGCATAACTTCATACACTTTTAGATGGTACAATGAAGACACACAGACGGACAGACAGACATTTTGTAAAAACATGTTTTTCGGAATCTCTGACCCCTAAAACGTGTAAATTCGTCGAAAACCGGAAGTCGAAAAAAATTTCGATTACAATACTTTCTTCTATTATAGATAGAAGAAAGTAAAAACTGGTTCAATTATCTGCATAACTTCATACACTTTTCGATGATACAATAGTGAAAATGGAACAAAAATATCGATCACAGCGCCCACTTTCGTCGAAATATCCCCAAATTCTAATAGAACCTGCTTGCCATAGCCAAAAGCATAGAAATAAAATTAGGTCCAATTTGAAGCATAACTTCATACACTTTTCGATGGTACAATAGTGAAAATGGAACAAAAATATCGATCACAGCGCCCCCTTTCGTCGAAATATTCCCAAATTCTGATAGAATCTGCTTGCCATAGCCAAAAACATAGAAAAAAAATTAGGTTCAATTTGAAGTATAACTTCATACACTTTTCGATGGTACAATGAAAAGACACACAGACGGTCAGACGGACGGACGGGCAGACGGACAGACAGACATTTTGTAAAAACATGTTTTTCGGAATCTCTGACCCCGAAAACGTGTAAATTCGTCGAAAACCTGAAGTCGAAAAAAATTTCGATTACAATACTTTCTTCTATTATAGATAGAAGAAAGTAAAAATAAGGGGGGAAAAAACTCAAAACAGCACAATCGGCATTCCGAAAAAGGTCAGAGTAATACAATTTAAATTATAAATATTTTTTCCGAGAATTTGAATTATATAGAAAACAATTTGGCATTACTACACATCAAAAATCAAAACTTGTATAAAGCAATGCATTATACATACTTTGAACTATTATAATTACCAAAATGCATTTGCATGATGTTTAAAACTATTTCACCATAAAACATAACAGGAGGAAAATGCGATTTTGATAAGATCATTTTATTTTTTAAATCTGTAGTAAAATTATTTGTAATATGCTTGGTTATTAACATCAAATTATTTATACATTTCTCAACTTAGGAACACATAATACTTTTTGACTTGACATAATCAATGTCATTGAAAATTTCGATGTTGCAAACAAAGCTTGCATTGGAAAAACAATTAATCATACTTATATAATGGTTGTAGTGTAATTTAATGTTTGCATAAGGTTCAAGGTATATAAAGCACTAAAACAAATAAAATAATCTCTATCATATAATTCAATAAAAATAAATGAAACAATCAATTAGCTTTTAAACCCATCGAAATGAATGGAATAAAGAAAAAGAAAAGAACAATCTTGTTCATAAGTCAAGCATAACAGACTATCTTTTTGAATGATTTTTAAGCTTATAACAGACAAAAAAACAAAATGGAAGGTTTCGAAAAGACTTGGAAAGCAATATTTTATTCTCAGTGTATACAGGGTGATTAGAATTAAAGCCCCACTTTCAAAATGCTGTAAAAAAGGAACCACTCGTCAGAATGACTTCAAATTTGAATTGAATATACTGGAAGAAGGGGGAAAAGGCATGGCATAAGAAAAAAAAAGTTCCAAAGTGGTAAGATAGATGGCACTGTAAGCGGCATACTATGCAAATTAAAAGACACTCATGCACAATTAAAAACCGAATCATTATGTGCTTTTTATGCGGTTTTTGGCCAAAGGACAGTTAAAAACCGATTTTTCCATCCAATGTGGTACGACCTTGCCGTGGTGGATGGGCTTTTCACTAACAGTACCACAACTGTTGACTGATTTGGAAGTCATTTTTTTCCGTCAAACGGCCGAAACACTCATGCACATTGAAAGAGTACGGTTGGTTTACTATGCAACTCATGCCAAAGCCGTCGTATTTCGATTAAAAATGTCACTTGTAGCGGAATCCACTTTCGTTATGCCGCTTACAGCGCCATCTATTGATATACTTTGGAACTTTTTCTTTCTTATGCCATACCGTTTCCTTCTTCTTCCATTATATTCAGTTCAAATTTGAAGTCATTCTGATCACTGGTTCCTTTTTTACAGCATTTGTAAAGTGGGAATTTAATTATATAATCCCCATATAGTACTTGAAGTAGTATACCGCTATTAGAGACAAATATCCTGAATGGAAATCTTTTAAATGGGGGCTCAAACACATATTTTTGCTAAATACAGATTGTTTTATACAAAACTCTAATGCTGACTATGTAAATTTTTTTCAAGTAGGATTTCATATATAGGATCCCAGGTAGTGGTGACAGATCCAGTGTCAAATAAAAGCGATACAGGGTGATAAAATAAGCGGAAGAGCAACTTCTAAATCTGGACATAAAAATACAATAAACCTTTGAAAACGGAATCTGTCTATAACGGAATCCTGTCTTAAATGTAAAAATTTCATTGTCCCTATAGTAGGAATACCATACAGTTATACCTGCTAACACGAAAGCCTGTTTAAAACAAAAATTTTCTCCCGTCTTAACAGGCTTTAATATACTAAATAAACACAGTAATTTTATACCATAAAACCGGTGAAAGCGGAATCGCTGGGGAATGAAACAAAATTACAGTATAGCAGGTATAATTGTATAGTATCCTTATCGTAGAGACAATGACATTTTTACTTTTGAAACTGGATTCCGTTACAAATAGGTTCCATTTACACACGGTTTACTGAATCAAGTACAGTAAAACTTAGGAAAACAAAATCGCTAGTAACTGCAAAAATATCCGTTTTAGGCAGGTTTCCGTCTAAACAGATAAATTTGCATCGTATTTCTTTGAAAAGGACTGAAATTTTTTTCCAATATTGATACGTTCTGCACAGGTTTTGTTGTATTTTACTCTTTTTCAGTCGATGCAGACTATCGAATAGTAATGGTACTAAAACATTTTTTTGTTCCTTGTGCAACATGAAAAATCGGGACATTTGGCTTACCGTGCAGTTCTTATGCGGGGCAGGTCTTGGAGTCCCTAAAAATTAGGACACCAGGCAACGCTAATTCCCAGGAAAGATCCCTTATGTACTACCAGCAGAGGACAAAATAAAAAAAGTATATAATATTTTGTGTTTTCATGGGGAAAAAAAGGTAAACCTGGGTGAAACTTTTTGCTTTCTTATACGGGCACTCATTCCTCAAAAGTTTCAAGACCTGGAACTACTTAAACTGATCGCCTCTAAAGTTAGCAATTAGCTGTTACTTTTATTTGATATTTCACACTTATCATAAACAACATAGAAAAATCATGCATCCGGCATCGATTAGGAAACACTTTCCAATACTGACAGATTATTATTAAGAAAATTAATTTTTTCCCAATGAAACGAGATATATAAATAATAAAAAATGCATAACTCACTAAAAATTGATTTTCAGCAATTGCTGTCCATATTCAAAGTATTTCGTGTAGTCCTGTATATGATCTACAAAATTTGTAAACAACACGTAATGCACTAAAAATTACATAAAACTGCATACCACAGCAGAAAAGTTCAATTATAGATCATAGTCATTCCTTTAACTGAATTCTTTTGTGTGTCTCTGTAAATGAACGATAAATCCTACGCACTCCATAATTTATAGAAAATAAGTTATAGGGAACCTTAGTTATCCTTTTAAATATCATTATGTTTCAAGTATTATAACATGCTCAAAATGCACCGCAAACGATTTTTCCACATAAATCATAATGTAAAGGAATTATTTTGTACGTCCCTGTAATTGAATTATAAATGCCGCTAACTGTATACTCCCGTGAAAGCATACTGTAATCCACCTCAATAATGTACAATAATTTCATCGTGTTTGAAATATCGTAACATCAATAAAATGCGTCGCAAACAATTTTCCCCCATTAGAGCCGTAATGTAACGGAATTCTTTTGCGTGTCCCTGTAAATGGACTATTAATGCTACACCCTTTATTTTCAGTACCGAACATTTTATAGTAAAATTCAATTATGTGTAAAAATTTAATGACACCCGAGTATATTTACGAGAGTAAGAGAACGGACAGACAACCCGAATTCATAAACACTTTTCAACTATGTTGGAAAATGTTAAAAAATCTATGTATTTAAAACGCTAATTTTTTTTTTCGATAGCCCGTGAGAACAAACTGCTGCATCAAATTACATCAGTCTTTTTTTAAATGAAAGATATTTGGACACAGATTTGTTATCGTACATTCGTTTGTTCGAAAATTTTATTAATTAGCCGTAATTTTAGTTTCAAATTTTACTTCTGCTATGATGTCATAAAGTCAATCGCCAGAGGATGCTGAAACTTTTCATAAAATTGAAGTCTGACTCTGACCGTAACTTCAAGCTATCTGGGCAAGGTAGAATTGTAAACAAAGATCGAATACGTTATAAAAATATCAATGTCATCAATTTATTTACTTTTAACATTTGCTGAAACATTAAAACTAATACAAAAATATTAAAATATAATAAATTACTCATAAATTTGTTTTTAAACGTTAATAAATTTTATTTATTAAATAAAAAATACCCTTACATCAGTGTTTCCTAACGGGGGCAATTTTACTTTTCAAGGGAACAATTCAGAATTTCTGTGAACCCATACCTTCTGAGTTGTTTTTCTAATAGTAATGTTGTAGACTGAAAATAAGAGTTATATATTCAAATTTCAAAAAGAAAATTTAAAAAAATAGTTTTTTATTCAATTTTTAAAAAGTATCCATTCAAAAGTTTTAAATACATTCCCACCAGAATAATTATAGAAAAAAATATTTTAAGATATTTAGATACTTTTATATATGTAAAAATTCTTTATAATTTTTCTGATTTATAAGTATTTTAAAATTTTAAACAACTTTTTCGATTATTTATTAAATGAGTCGCACTGCAATATGTCACATGAAAATCAATTTTACACATGAAACTATTCAAGTGTATATTTAACAATTACTTGACGACCTTCCTTTACCGAATCTTTTATCATGTTTCATTCTGATTAGAAATTGATTAGTAATTTAATCGCATAAATTCTGTGATTAAATAAGACAAAAATGTTTTATTCAAAATTATTGATTTTTCTAATCAAGGATTCTGAGCACTCTATACATCACGCATACGTGGCGACCGTGTGCCAGTAAACTACGAGGAGTATCAGATGAGTATAAAAAATATTTGATTCATCCATTACCTTCGGAACGTTTCAGGATCAATGTTAAATGCTTTTTACTCTGTCAGGAGTAAATTCTTTTAAAATTTTATGAAAATTATATGTTATAGGGGAGGGGGGGCACCATCATTTTAGAGATGTTTTGGTGGGGCGCGGTTAAAAAAAAGTTGGGAACCACTGCCTTACATGGAACAGAAGCCACAGATGTACAGGGATTGGCGCGATTTATTTTTTGCGCTATTTTGGCGAGAAAATCCAATTTTCCCACATTATTTTTATTAAACACATGCAATTAATTGTATTAATTCATTAATTTTAAATTATTTTATTTTATTTATTTACACACGATTTTATTCAATTTTATTAACACCAAGTTGCCATACAAAGCAAAAATCGCCATTTTGGCGCCAAAAAGAAACCACGAGGCGACTGCGACATTTGCGCCGATTTAATCAAAATTGTTTGGGTGTACCGCATATTGGAAAATTAATTAAATCCATGATTATTGTTTCTTTCGGAGATTAAAAATAAGAAAATTTAATTCTTAACGAAATACAATTATTTGGTCGGAAATTTTTTCTTAGTTCAGGCTTAGTTAATATTCTGGTACTTCTCCATTATCCCATCGACCACTTTCCATATAAAAACTATCACCAAATTATTCGCCAAACTGTAGCGCCCAATAAACAAATGGAAGAAATTTTGCCATTAGAATCTCAGAAAAAACAAAAACAAAAAAACAAATTTGGAAAAGCCCAATTCACTAAAGTATCATTTATCAGTAACTTTAAACAGTAAAATTTACAATATATTAATGAAAATAGAAACAAAAATAACCTTGGAAATTTATTTAATTAAATTATTTTTCTTAATTATCTCTCTCGACTGCTGGATAAATGTTAGTGACGTCAGTTAAAATTGATCTATTGTACTTAACTGCGCATCGCAACATTTTTTCAATGCTTTTTCGCTTTTAATATCATGTTGTCGAAGATGTAATTTATATTTTAATTAATGATTTAAAATAAAAAATCAGTAAAACATCAATAAAAATACATTAAACGTCGAATTAAACATCACTTGATGAGATAACAAGCACGTGTAACGCATTTGAAGTAAAGTGAGTTTGACGCCACGATAATACAATTTTGGCGTTAAAATCCTATAGTTTGGCGAAGGTTATTTTCTTAATGGAAAGTGACCGACCGGATAACGGAGAAGTATCAAAATTCTTATAAATCGTATGAAATTGAAGGGCATGTGTATTTAATGTGTTTAAAAATACGATTAATGTTTCTCAAACTTTGAAGCTGCAAAACAAGCGAGTACGAGGTATTATTACGTATTACGTAGGTCGCGGTACGAGCCACCATCTGGACAGGGTATACGGCGGATGCCATTTTTTCAGTACAATTAAATACAAAATATATTTTTATTTGTATACATGGTGGTTAAGCATAAAAGCAACGTATATAAAGTACGTGTGAAAAGTTTGCGCCTGTGAAAATGACGCTATGCTTATCTTGAAATGCATTTTTACATTGATAAATCTAAAGAGAAAAATTTATAGGATTATGTCAACATGACGTAATTTTAAATGATTTTTAAATTCTTCATTATGAAGAGTAGAATGTATAACGATTGTGACAACAAACGGCGCTATAGCTTTTGTTTTTATCGTGCTTACATCACTTCTAAATACAATTTCAATTTATACATCATCAATTATAAAAATGTTAACTTTAGAATGAAATTTATTTGAAAACTGCCGCTTAATTTAACAACATTTTAAACAATTTTCAAGCATGAATTATTTTTCAAATCTATCTCAACAATGGCCGCCAGTTTGCTTCAATAATATAAAATAGCTCCTGGGAAAGTTACCACAATTAGAAATTGATTTCCTTCCCTAACCAACATAAAAAGTGAAGAAAATAATAATAATAAAAAAAAACCTCTGATAAATCATAAAATTAGATTAACCATAAGATAGAACATTTTTGCGCTAAACTGAAATCTTTCAAAAAAAAAAAAAAAAAAAAAAAAAACGATTTTCAATTTATGTTCAACATTAAATTGATATCATGTTGAATTCATGTTGATGTATGTGTTGCATCAGAATATGCTTGGAATTGTATTTTATTACTATTTTAGAGATCCGTATCACTTTATAAGAGGGAAAAGAGCATGACTGTGGAAAAGGGATAACCATGATTATGAAAAGGGACCGAAAAAAACATACAAATAAATTATACTTGAAAACATCAAAAATCTGCATCATCTGCAGATTGTATATTATTATTGTAAAAAAATTTCTCCATCTTTACATAAAAATTGATTAGCTTAAAACAATGGATGCATTTTAGAAAATATGGATTTGAAACGAACAATGATTAAAGAGGACATTTTAAAACTTTTTAGTATTTAAACATTTTAAATCTTTTTTAACGTCGAATTTCGACGGTGCCTTTGAACAGATGCAATGTATATGCACATAGAAGTTCACTCGGTTGCATTATCACAGGGAGAGAGATGTGAGCTTTATTTACTGAATATGATATGGATGTAGGAATATACTATTTGTATGATACTTCATAGGTCCATGAAATTTTCTTTTTGTAGTGGTGAATATGGCGGTAATGCCGAACTTATTTGCATTAAACAGTTGTTTACGGATTGTTTGTTTGGAGTTTGCATTGGAAATGGTACTGTATTTCACTGGGGCAAATAACTTTTAAAATAAAATATTTAAAAGACTTTTTCATGCGCACCCGTTCTTAAATAATAAAGAAGCTTATTTTACTCATATTGTTATAGTATTTTTTTCGTCAAGTTTTGACGGGTTCCATCTAGTATTTTTTGAATTCACATAAACTGTGAAAAGTTCAGTGACTATCTATTTCCTTTTTGACTGGCATAAGAATAAACGTGATACTAGCTGGCGCAGCAACTTGAAGTGTTGCATTTCATTGCATAAGATTTTTCGATTTTTTTAGAAAGAAAATATATCTAATTTAATCTATTCTTTAATATTAATTTTATTAATTTTCTTATAATGAGCGAGGAATCATGTTTACAACGTAAATGAACTGATAATTATAAAATTTATATTTTGCAAGTTACGCAATTTTGATGCAATTATAGTACTATAATATGCTTTTATAAGAGAATGGCGACATACGAAGAATAAAATTCCATTGATCGAGAGGATTTTGGTTAAAAATTTGGAGATCTTGCCATTATTATATTTTATCATTATATTTTGTGAGTTGCTATCGTTAGAATAAACCCTTTTGATCTGAGCATATGTTCTGTACTATGTTCAGACTTCATTCTCAAAACTACATGTTCTTTAAAAACCCATTCATTTACATTTTAAACAATTTCAGAAACTCTTATTTCACACGAATCAATAATATTAAAATCTTTCAGTTGTGTGATAATGATGTTAGTAAATGTGGAAGTAAGTCATGTGAATATTCTTTACATTTCATTTTTCAAAACAAAATGTAAACTCAGAATCATTAAATAGTGCAAGTAAAATAGGGTTTTTCAGAGACAAAGTACTCAAGTACCTAGAGACATTGTACTCTTCACCAAAAATTAGGAAGAACTTCGTTTTGGCGAGAGAAATAAAGATCGAATGAGTTCCTAAAAAATAAAAAGTTGTTTTACCATGTTTTATGGGGGGGGGGGGGGACTTAAAAGAGGGTATTTTAACTCAGGGAGGAGCGAACTCAACATATTTTTATAAGAAGCTCAAGTGGATTATCATTTATTATGTAATTTTTATTTCTGAATAGAATGACACCATCCGCAAGTCGAAACGATCCTTTGTTACAAAGTTACGGCAGGTTTTATGAATAAAAAGTCCACAATTATATTTTACTGCAGCTAAAATAGGGTTTTACAGCAGTGGCCATTCACGAAAATTTGGGAAGTACTTCGTTTTGACACTAGAAATGAAGATCCGATGAGTTCCCCCAAAATAAAGTTGTTTTTCTCTGTTTTTGGGGGGGCAAAAAGGGGGCATTTTAACTCAGGCGAGGGGGAAACTAAACTTTTTTTAAGTATGTCGAGTGAGGTATTGTTTACAATATATTTTTAAATTATGAATCGAATGACATCATTCGGGAGTCGATAAAATCACTTGTTAAAAAGTTACAGCCAGTTTTATGATAAAAAGTCCAAAATTATACTTTACCAGAGGGCTCAACTTTGTTAGATTTATTTAACGCACACAATTTCTTTGTCTTTGAAAAAGACATGTGACCCTGATTTTGATTATTGCTATTTTGAGGACACTTATTAATACTTAAGATTATTTAATCTATACTAATATTATAAAGAAGTAAAGATTGTTTTTTTGTTTGTTTGTTTGTTTGAGTGATGTTGGCAAATTGATGGTGACAATCATTGCTCCAACATAGGCTATATTTTATGTCGGTGTCACTATCCCCAGGGTTGGGGGGGGGGGGGGGTGCAAGAGTGAAAAACGTTCTAAAATTTCGATTTCATTTTATACTGAAGGAGCTAGAAACATGAAACTTGGCATGGTAGTTACTTATAAGATGTAAATGCTCTCTAAGAACAGATTCTAAAAAAATGTGAAATTTAAAAGGGTGAGATGAGCGAAAAGCGTTCTAAAAACATTCTAAATTACAATTTCTATGGAAACTCTGGAACTACAGAACCGTTTTCAAAAGTGATGGTGGCAAATTGATGGTGATAGTCCCTGCTCCAACAAAGGCTATATTTTATGTCGGTGTACTACCACAGGAAGGTGCAAAAGCGAAAAACGTTCTAAAATTTTGATTTTTTTTTTATGCTGAAGGAACTAGAAACTTGAAATTTGGCATGGTAGTTATTTATAAAATGTAAATGCTCTCTAAGAATAAATTCTAAAAAAAAATTCGAAATTTAAAAGGGTGAAATGAGCGAAAAGCGGTCTAAAAACATTCTAAATCAATTTCTATGGAATCTCTAGAACTACAGAACCTTTTTCAAAAGTGATGGTGGCAAATTGGTGGTGACAGTCCCTGCTCCAACATAGGCTATATTTTATGTCGATGCCACTACCCCCAGGCGCGTGCAAGAGCGAAAAACGTTCTAAAATTGCGATTTTTTTTCGACATTAGTATGGCTTAATTAGGAATTTCTGAATTATCTGTGGCAGTAAAATTTCCTCTAATGAAAATAGGCCAACGAATACCACTTGGCATTTTTCAAGAATTACGCAAACAAAGCCGCTGGTTTTGCTAGTTACTTATAAAATGTAAATGCTCACTAAGAACAGTTTTCCAAAAGTTTCGAAATTTAAAAGGGGGATATAAGGGAAAAGTGTTCTAAAAACATTCTAAATTATGATTTCTATGGAATTATTGAGGACAGAAACTTGAAAATTGACATGGCTGCTATTTCTTAAAACGCAAATGCACTAACAGAACAGTCTTTTTAAAAAAAACTAAATTTAAAAGGGTGAAGGAGAAAAAAACGATCTAAATTATAATTTTTGTGATACTGAAAGGAATAGAAACTTGAAATTTGGCATGGCAGTTACTTTTAAAATACAAATACTCGCTAACAATGGTTTGTAAAAAAATTCAAAATTTTAAAGTGTGAAATGAGCGAAAAGCGTTCTAAAAATATTCTAAATTACGATTTCTATGGAATTGTTCGGTATAGAATCTTGAAATATGAAATGGCTGTTACTTTTAAGACATAAATTGTCGCATAGAACAATTTTAAAAAATTGAAATTTAAAAGAGTGAAATGCGCGAAAAGCGTTCTAAAAGCGTTCTAAATTACGATTTCTATTGAATTGTAAAGGATAAAATTTGAAGTTTGACATGACTGTTGCTTTTAAGACTAAATGGTCTAGTAGAACAGTTAAAAAAAAAATTAAAGTGCGAAAGAGCGAAAAGCGTTCTAAATTACGAATTTTTTTGGAAATGTTGTTTGGAACTGAAGGCTAGAAACTTGAAATTTGACATGTCTGTCATTCTAGAGACGTAAATGCTCGCCCATAATAGTTTTCTAAAAATGCGAAATTAAAAAGGATGTCGGAACAAAAAAAAGTTCTAAAATTGCGATTTATGTGGTAGAGTTGCTATATAGAAGCTTGGTATTTGGCACGGTGGTTACTTTTAAAATGCAATGCTCGTTAAGAACAATTTCTAAAAAATTCGAAATTTAAAATGGTGAAATGAGTGAAAAACGCTCTAAAAAAGTTATAAATTATGGTTTAATTGAATTATTCGCGTTAGAAACTTGAAATTTTGTACAGTAGTCACTTTTAAGATGTAGATACTTGGTATAAACAGTTTATTAGAAATTCGAAAGTTAAAGGTGTTAAATGATCGGAAAACATTCTAAATTGTGGTTTATTCGGAATTGTTAGGGATAGAAACTTAAAATTTGACATGTCTGTTATTTTTTTGCTCGCGCAAAACAGTTTTTTCAAAATTCTAAATTAAAAAAGATGCAGAAGCAAAAAACGTTCTAAAATTGTGATTTTAGTGATGCTGCTGATCTAGAAACTTGAAATTTGTCATGGTGGCTATTTTTAAGATTTCAGTGCTCGCTAAGAACGGTTTCTAAAAGAAATTCGTAATTTAAAAGGATGAAATGAGCGTTAAATGTTCTAAAAAAATCCTAAACTATGATTTATCTGAAATTGTTAGGGATAGAAACTCAAAATTTTACATGGCTGTTACGTTATAGACATAAATTCAGCCACAGAGCAGACTTTAAAAATTTAGAAATTTTAATGTGTGCAGGAACAAAAAGTTCTAAAATTGCGATTTCTGTGGTAAAGTTGTTATAGAAGTTTGTTTAACCAGAAGCTTGGAATTTGGCATGATGCTTACTTTTAAGATGTAAGTACTCGCTTAGAACAGTTTCAAAAAATTTCTAAATTTCAAATGAAAAATGAAATGAGCGGAAAATCTTCAAAATACGTTCTAAATCACCATTTATTTGGAATTAATTTTAGCTCTTCTCATTCATTTAAGTCTCATGCTCGCCTGATGCAGTATAAGAATGAAGTTTACTCAAATTTTGGCTTAATTAGTAATTTAAGAATTATCCGTAGCAGCATAATTTTCTCTAATAAAAATAGGCCCACGAATACCACTTAGCATATCATATATTATAATACGAGCAAATCTTGTGTGTGTGTGTGTGGTTATGCAAATTTTATCTTAAAAACGGCTCGAACGATTTTGACAAAATTTTGTATCCTACCGTTTTGGGGCACTAGAAAACCATTGGGCTAGGTCACATATTCGAGAAAATTCGATTAGTGGGTCATTTTGGGTCACCATGGGTCAGAGTCAAGCTAATTGTATCTAAACAAACGGTTCAAACGATTTTGACTAAATTTTGTATTCTACCAGTTTCGGGCACGAGAAGACTATTGGGCTGTGTCACATGTTCGAGAACTTTCGATTAGAGGGTCATTTTGGGCTCAATGCGGGACAAGTTAATTTTATCTAGAAAACGGCTCTAAATATTTTGATTAAATTTTGTATCCTACGAGTTTCGGGCACGGGAAAATCATTGGGCTAGGTCACATGTCCGAGAAAATTCGATTAATGGGTCATTTTTGGGTCACTGTGGGTCAAGCTAATTTTATCTAAAAAACGGCTCAGACTATTTAGAAGAACATTTTGCATCCTATGGCTTTCGGGCGCTAGAAGACTGTTGGACTAGGTCACATGTTTGAGAAAATTCGATTAGTGGGTCATTTTGGTCATGGGTCTTTATGGGTCAAGCTATTTTTATCTTAAAAACGGCTCAGAGGATTTGAACTAAATTTAGTATCCTACAGTTTTAGGGAACGAGAAGACTATTGGGCTAGGTCACATGTTCGAGAAATTTTGATTAATAGGTCATTTTGGTCATGGGTCATTATGGGTCACGCTATTTTTATCTTAAAAACGGCTCAGACTATTTCGACTAAATTTTGCATCCTATGGTTTTCGGGCACGAAAAGACTGTTGGGCTAGATCATATGTTCGAGAAATTTCGATTAGTGAGTCATTTTGGTAATGGGTCATTATGGGTCAAGCTACTTTTATCTAAAAACGTCTCAGACTATTTTGACTAAATTTTATATCCTACGGGTTTCGGGCACAAGAAGACAATTGGGCTTGGTCACATGTTCGAGAAAATTTGATTAGTGGGTCATTTTTTTCATGGGTCATTGTATTTGAAATCAAAACTAATTTTGACCGAGCATAGCTCGGTCAAATTATGCGAGCAAAGCCTCAGGTTTTGCTCATCCTCTTTAATAAAAGGTAAGCGTTGCTGACGACTGGGATTTTGGCTAATCGTTGCCACAGATTAATCTCGGAAAATGAAACTTTTGAAGTTACTGAAAAAATTAATTGCTCGAAAAGTATTTGTTAGAAAATTGTTAGACAAACTGCGTTAGAAAGGTAAAAATTGTATTATTCTTGATATAAATGTCAAATCCACTGATTATGCAGTTTTTCAAATATTGAATTTCAAAAATTACCAAATTTCACAATGGCGTACCATAGCGAAAACTTCACGCGTAAAAAAATAATAATAACAGCAATGTGTCAGCACGAGTCACAAATTATAGTAACCGTATTCTGTTAAAATATAAAAGTGAATTATGATGTCACGAGTGCATGATTTTTATTTAATTCTCGACAAATACTAGATGCGCCATTTCTTTTTAGTTGTGAATAATATAGGTTAGTTCACGTTATTAAAAAATGTAGCTATAAAACATGTAAATCAATGGAAAACGGTAGGTAATAAACTGTAAACGTAATAATAAACCGTATTAAAAAAACACAACTTAGTGAAATAAGTATCCGTTTTTATGTTATTTTAGGATATTCCAGGTAAAAGTACAGATTACTTTAAAATACAAGGTTAAATTCGCCGATATATTTCGTTTGATTCAATGTTCTTTTGGAGAAAACGACCAGCGCAGCGGGCGTAGTCTGCTAGTAAAGTATAATTTTGGACTTTGCATCCATAAAACCTGTCTTAACTTTGTAACAAGTTATTTTATCGACTTGCAAATGGTATCTTCGATTCATTATTTAAAAATTCATCAAAAATTCATCGTAAATTGATCAAAAATTCATCGTAAAATATACACCACTCGACCTATTTAAAAAAAATAAGAGTTCCTCCCACACGAGTTGCCCCTAAACCATAACAAAAGAAATTTATTTTTAGGGACACATCGGATCTTCATTTCTAGTGCCAAAACGAAGATTTCTGAAATTTTCGTGAATGACCACCAGTTGTTGCTAAAAAACCCTATTTTACCTGTACTAAAGTGTAACTTTTGACTTTTTATTCATAAAACCTGCCATAACTTTGTAACAAATGACGACTTGTATCGTATGTATCGACTTGTGAATGGTGTTATTCAATTCAGAATTAAAATATAAAAAGCAAATGATCCCCACTTGAGCTACTTAAAAAAAAGTCGAGTTTTCCCCAAAAAGCATGGTAAAACAACTTTAATTTTTGGGGACTTATCGGACCTTCATTTCTAGTACCAAAACGAAGTTTATTCCAAATTTTCGTGAATAGCCACCATTTATCGTCGATTACTCAATATTTAGTACATTTTACATGCTCTAAAAGTGATTTATTCAAACAAAACAAAACCAGAAACATTTATTTGTTCATCAGTTCGTAAAGCAGACGATATTCTATTATTTTCCTTTTTCTTTCCTTTTTTCTCCGAAAATGTAGTAATTTAGTTAGTTAAAAGTTACAAAAAAAAAAAAAAAAAAAAAAAAAAAAAAAGATAAAAAAAAATTTCGGAACAAATTCAAATTTTAAAATTCTAAGAGATTATATGACATTCTCAGATTCATGCGGATAACTGGTGTTAATTTTATTGTTCTGCATTCCATATTCTAGGAAAAGGAGTATTAAATATAAACAGACAGTCAGATTTTAGTAATATAGATTCTGTTACGTACAGTGTCTCACATAAGTGATGGGACACTTGTGCTTTACAAAAGGAAACTAATCAAATAAATTAAAAAAACATGTACACATTTTTTTGTGGGTGTGTTTCATACTTAAATTTAGTAAAGATTATTATATAACATATATTTTGTCAAAATATTAAAATATTAATTTAATAAAAATACAAATGTTTAGAACGGAGCAAAAAATAGCTCACATAAGTGATGGGACAACATTATATACAGTGTCTCACATAAGTGATGGGACACTTGTGCTTTACAAAAGGAAACTAATCAAATAAATTAAAAAAACATGTACACATTTTTTTTGTGGGTGTGTTTCATACTTAAATTTAGTAAAGATTATTACATAACATACATTTTGTCAAAATATTAAAATATTAATTTAATAAAAATACAAATGTTTAGAACGGAGCAAAAAATAGCTCACATAAGTGATGGGACACCATTATATATGCAACAAAAATCGCCTGAAATAAGCAATAAAAATATTTTTTGGGGTTTTATTTTTACTTAAAAGCAATTGGCAATAATTTATAAAATCGTCTGCAGTATTTCTCTCCAGTTTGTTTTGAAATTTTTGTGTTTTTTAGCTCTGTGTAGTCATGAATGCTAAACGAAAAGAAACTTCGCCTGAAATTCGAAAATTAGTTATTAATTTGCATATTGAACGTGGAAAATCTATTAGAAAAACTGCTGAAACAGTTAACTTGAGTCGTTCAACAGTTTTCAATATCATTAAACGATATAAAAAGAATCATATGATTCAGGATAAAAGAAGACCTGGCTGACCATCAAAGCTATCCAATGGAATAAAGCGAATTATCGTTCGAAATATTAAAAAAAATCCAAGAATTAGTGCTTCAAAAGTTGCTGCTGATTTACAAGCATTATATGGAATAATTGTTAATCCTGAAACTATTAGAAGGGTAATTCGATCTGCTGGATATCACGGTAGAGTAGCCAGGAAAAAATTCTTCGTAAGTGAAAAGAATAGAAAACTCAGACTAGCTTTCGCAAAATCCAACATAAATAAGAATTCTGATTACTGGAATAAAGTTATATTTGCTGATGAGAGTAAATTTAATATATTTGGTTCTGACGGTAGAATCTTGGTGTGGAGAAAACCCAGGGAAGAACTTCGCAAACAGAACTTGGTACCAACAGTAAAACATGGTGGAGGAGGAGTTATGGTATGGGGGTGTATGTCGTCCGCTGGAGTTGGTAATTTTGTTTTTATTGACAGTATAATGGATCAGTACAAGTATATTGATATTTTAAAGCAAAATTTGAAATCTTCAGCACGAAAATTGAACCTTCATAACGATTTTAAATTCTACCAGGACAATGACCCCAAGCACACTGCTCTGAACGTTAGACTCTGGCTGCTATATAACTGTCCTGAAATAATAAAAACACCACCACAATCTCCAGACTTAAATCCCATAGACAATATTTGGCAAGAATTGGAATCAAGAATTCGCAAACACACCATTTCTTCAAAACAACAACTAAAATCGGTGCTTCAAGAAGAATGGGGTAAAATCACTCCAGAAATCACAAAAAAAATAGTCGAATCCATCCCAAAAAGATTAAATCATGTTTTAAAAGTAAAAGGAAATCCAACAAAATATTAAAACCTTTTAAAAAGTAAAATTTGTGGATAAATATTTGATGGAGAAGTAAGTGTCCCATCACTTATGTGAGCCATTTTTTGCTCCGTTCTGAACAATTGTATTTTTACTAAATTAATATTTTAATATTTTGACAAAATGTATGTTATGTAATAATTGTTACTAACTTTAAATATGAAACACACCCAAAAAATTTTTGCACATGTTTGTTTATTTATTTTATTGCAGTTTCTTTTTATAAAGCACAAGTGTCCCATCACTTTTGTGAGACACTGTATGCAACAAAAATCGTCTGAAATAAGCAATAAAAATATTTTTTGGGGTTTTATTTTTACTTAAAAGCAATTGGCAATAATTTATAAAATCGTCTGCAGTATTTCTCTCCAGTTTGTTTTGGAATTTTTGTGTTTTTTAGCTCTGTGTAGCCATGAATGCTAAACGAAAAGAAACTTCGCCTGAAATTCGAAAATTAGTTATTAATTTGCATATTGAACGTGGAAAATCTATTAGAAAAACTGCTGAGACAGTTAACTTGAGTCGTTCAACAGTTTTCAATATCATTAAACGATATAAAAAGAATCATATGATTCAGGATAAAAGAAGACCTGGCCGACCATCAAAGCTATCCAATGGAATAAAGCGAATTATCGTTCGAAATATTAAAAAAAATCCAAGAATTAGTGCTTCAAAAGTTGCTGCTGATTTACAAGCATTATATGGAATAATTGTTAATCCTGAGACTATTAGAAGGGTAATTCGATCTGCTGGATATCACGGTAGAGTAGCCAGGAAAAAATTCTTCGTAAGTGAAAAGAATAGAAAACTCAGACTAGCTTTCGCAAAATCCAACATAAATAAGAATTCTGATTACTGGAATAAAGTTATATTTGCTGATGAGAGTAAATTTAATATATTTGGTTCTGACGGTAGAATCTTGGTGTGGAGAAAACCCAGGGAAGAATTTCGCAAACAGAACTTGGTACCAACAGTAAAACATGGTGGAGGAGGAGTTATGGTATGGGGGTGTATGTCGTCCGCTGGAGTTGGTAATCTTGTTTTTATTGACAGTATAATGGATCAGTACAAGTATATTGATATTTTAAAGCAAAATTTGAAATCTTCAGCACGAAAATTGAACCTTCATAACGATTTTAAATTCTACCAGGACAATGACCCCAAGCACACTGCTCTGAACGTTAGACTCTGGCTGCTATATAACTGTCCTGAAATAATAAAAACACCACCACAATCTCCAGACTTAAATCCCATAGAGAATATTTGGCAAGAATTGGAATTAAGAATTCGCAAACACACCATTTCTTCAAAACAACAACTAAAATCGGTGCTTCAAGAAGAATGGGGTAAAATCACCCCAGAAATCACAAAAAAATTAGTCGAATCCATCCCAAAAAGATTAAATCATGTTTTAAAAGTAAAAGGAAATCCAACAAAATATTAAAACCTTTTAAAAAGTAAAATTTTTGGATAAATATTTGATGGAAAAGTAAGTGTCCCATCACTTATGTGAGCCATTTTTTGCTCCGTTCTGAACAATTGTATTTTTACTAAATTAATATTTTAATATTTTGACAAAATGTATGTTATGTAATAATTGTTACTAACTTTAAATATGAAACACACCCAAAAAATTTTTGCACATGTTTGTTTATTTATTTTATTGCAGTTTCTTTTTATAAAGCACAAGTGTCCCATCACTTTTGTGAGACACTGTATATAGTAATACTGTATAAGTAATACAAAAATGTCTTAACTGCAAAAATGTTTTATAATACTATTCGAAGTGAAAAGTATCTTGAAACTTTGTTGATCATTGATTGTATCACGGTCTGAATTTTGACACCCTTAGGTACTCGCCTAGTTTGCTTACATTTACATGGTCGCTCTGCCACACCGCAGATTTAAGTAAAAGACAAGTTCAAGAGTAAAAAAAGACATTAAAATTGAATAAAGATTGCATTGCTGGTCATCCCTGTCGAATGAGTTCTAATTAATAAAGTTAATATTTACAATGCAATTAATATTTTTATTAAATGATATAAAATCAATAAACGTTAAAAGTAGGACGTAAGAAAAGAAGAATATTTTTTAAATTAAAAGTTACTAAAGAATTCATATACATATCAACTAGCATTAAGAGATATTTTTCGAGTCTTGAGCCTTTGCATAGGGACGAATTATGTCGTCATAATCCAACTTTTGTGTTAAATTATTATTAAGGAATAACAATTCCAATAATGACCATTTATTTTTATTTCTATTTCTATTTATTTATTGGTAAATTACTCTATAATTGTACAATATATTTCTATTCGTAAAATTAGCTCTGCATTTTTTTAATTCTGTAAAAAAATAAAGATTATTATATATGTAATGCTTTAAGAATTTCCGAAACTTTATTACCTTTATCTGTAAAAGTACTCAGATGCATTTGGAGAACACAAGTAACTCGGAGATTGAGGCATTTTCCTAGCACCCCAGCTGTAGTTATTACTTTCTCATTTGAAGTTTTATGTAATATGATTGGAAAATACAGCAAAAGAGCCGGTACTATGAACCTTTATTTGAATTTTGAGAAAAGCATAGAAATCATTTTCAGCAGTGCTATAAACTAGTGACTCAGTGGCCTAACGTAATTTCGCTCGCTATTTTTATATTTTATTATAATAAAGTTTATGCAATGAGCGGCTTAAAGAAAACGGCATTTTAAGTAAAAGTAAACTGTGAAACTATATAGAGTTTTTACAAATATAAAACCTCACAGGGATCTATTTAGGAAAAATTTGGATTCTTAAAAGGATTCCTTCACAAAAAATTGTCATCTTAAAACAGGACACTTCACAAATTTATTCATTTCCAAAACAGGACCCTTCGCTAAATTCTTTGTCTTATAGATAGACCTTTCACAAAACTTTCCACCTCCAATCTGAATCTTTCACAAATTAAATCATTTAAAAATAAAACGTGACTTGTCACAAAACAGCTGAACTCGTCAAAGGACATATTACTCAGCTTTGTTTAAGCGTAAAGAATGTATACACTGCAAAAAAAAAGTGTTGATTTTACAGTATATTACTGGCACCTCAGCTGCCAGTAGTATACCGTAAAATGAACAGAAACAGTAAAATAAGCAGTAATACGCTGCCGCGCATGCACAGTAGCGTATTACTGCTTACTTAACTGTTTAATACTGTTAATTTTATGGTATAATACTGGCAGCTGAGGTGCCAGTAGTATACTGTAAAATCAACACTTTTTTGCAGTGCACCCAGAAAAAGGATTTGATTAAAACAACAAAACATGTTTTGTTGTGTACATTTTGGTTGTTTCAAGCAAAATTTTTAGCTGAAGTAAAAAGTTGGTTTTGTTGCATTGACAAAAAAATATTGTTAACACTCTTACAAAATTTTAACAAAATTTCATCAATTTTACTTGAATTAACAAAATCTGTTTTTTTAATTTTACCATAATTTTGTAATTTGTAATTCCAGGAAAAATTTGTTGCTTTTACAAAATTTAAATTGTTGTGTAGTAGCCATAACTCTCTCACGTAACTTGGTTTATTTGACTTATATGGCTGTATAATTAAAGGATTAACATAATTTTTGGATAATTAAAACTTTTTTAATTGGGACGGACCAAGGTAGTTTTAAAAATCCCCCTGTCCCATTTATTACTTTCTTCTATCTTTACAAGAAGAAAGTATTGGAATAATGAAAATTTTCGGCTTCCGGTTTTCGACGGATTTTAGAAGGTTCTGAACACGATTTGACTGTTTTTAGAAAATGACTGTCTATGACTCTGTCTGTCTGTATGTGACGCGTAATTCACTGCTGAAAATGAATTAAAAATTAACTATATGTTGCTGTATGCTGGGCTTTGTATTTTCGTCTCATGTTTGCCGCAAAAATTTGCATGCTCATGCAGGGCCTGTTTACCGAGAAGCCCGTGATTACCCAAAGAAATACAAAGGTGCCCCCAAATTTACTTAAAAACCGTTTGTTGTTAAACAAAGAAAATTCTTAAAATTATACAAAACAATTGCTCTTTAAACAAAAGTATTTGTTGCTGAAACTGAAAAGAACTCTTCAAGTAACATATAATTATATTTATTTTGAGAAAACTTTCAACAAAAGAATTTTGTTAATTAAAGTAAAATTGAAACATTTTTACTTGAATTTACAGAACATTTTTTTGCTGACGATACAAAATGTTTTGTTGGAATTGCAAAAAAAAAAAATCAACAATATTTTTCTTGTTGATTCAAACAAATTTTCCATTGACCCATATTTAAACGGAAAGTTTTGTTGTGCCAACCAAATTTTTGTTGATTTAACAAAACTTTTCTCTGGGCGTGTACACAGGAGCTTGAATATAACAATAATTTCAAATTCCCAAAATTATGACTAGAATTTTCACAAATATAAACTAGTCATTGGGGGTCACCGTAATACTTACCCATCATGGATATACATAATATAAAATATGAAAATAAAACACGTGTAAACTATTTATAATATGCATTGCAATTCGAATAAAATCGTGGCATGATGACGTCATAAACTTTAGATGCTCTATAATTCCAAAATTGATAATCATATTAACTAACGGTTTACTGCGTCGGATCAAGCGTCTCATTTTCAATTAAAATATATCTTTGAATTGAAATTTGAATGCAATACAGGCTCATGAAAAATCGAAGAGTTTGGAAAATAGGATTACAAATATCTCGGCAACTCATTATCCGACCGATTTCATTCTTTATGCAAAATTTATGTTTTTTTATTGTCTTTTACATTCACTCCTTAAAATAAACAATTTCGAAAAATTTTATTTACTTTTTATAAGAACTAATATTTCGAGAGTCCAAAAAAAAAAAATAATTCCGAGGTTACTGAAATTCAATAAGCTTCTTCCCATTATTACATACTAAGTACATACCAAATTTCAAGTCTCTATCTCAATTTTTTTGGGAGATAGAGCGTTTACAGGCACACAGACGGACGACAATTTTTTTTTTTCTAAAAATATGTTTTTCGGAACCTCCAGTGTCTGAAACTTGTAAATCCGTCAAATTTTTTTTCTCGATTTTCAAAACGATTACAAGACTTGCCGTATACTACGTATGATGGGTAAGTAAAAAGCAGAACCCTGTGAAAAAAGTCTGCATAGAACCCAGGCTTATATCTCTGCGAAGAAGCATCAGAATTGAAAAATTATTTTTACATCATATAAATTTGAACATCTTATTTGATAATTGTACAAATTAAAAAAAAATGATTTTTTTTTAAGTATAATTTTGTGATTTTGAAAGGCCACTGTCCCCTTAATGGGCCGCTTCACTCAAACTCCCCGATCGCGGTATCCCATGTTAACCTATGGAAAAACTTAAAAGCGCAGTACTCATTACCTATAATTATTTAAGTATGGTTATCATCATCAGAAAGTAGACGTCAGATGCCGACGATGTGCGTTTTTAATAATTGCCTCCTTAAGTATTAAGTATTTAAAAAATCCCCATAAACTTTAAAATTTCCACTTGATGTCATTTTATCCTCTTCTTAAAAATACGTAAAATTTAAGGAGACAATTTTTAAAAACGCACATCGTCGGCATCTGACGTCTAAATCTATGATGATGAAAACCGTATTTTAATCATTATATATTAGGTAATGAGTAATCGAGCTTTCAAGTTTTCCAATGATTTTACATGGGATTTAACGATCGGGGAGTTTCAATAAAGCGGCCATTTAATTAAAATAATCCTGAACATTTTATTTTTAACTTATTTTTACCCTCTTTGCTGAACCTTATGACTGGAAAATGGTTTTACAGGCGATGCGCTATACGCATGAAGTTCATGGTGTTGGATGGTAAAAAATGGATCAAAATGTGCAATGAAAAATTATCTTCTGTCTAAGTTAGTCTTTACTAATCATTCTTAGCATGTTAATCATGCACAGCATCTAGTAGCACAACAAGGAAATTATCTATTATGAGTTACTCATAATAGTAGTTACTACTATAAGTTACTACTATTATGGAGTTACTCATAATAGTAGTTACTACTATAAGTTATACTACTATAAGTTACTACTATTAGATTAATTTAGGTAAGAAATGCTTCTAACTAAATAAGTCAAAAAGTCAAAGAAAACGAAAAAAAAAAAAAGATAAATAAACACAGATAATGAATAAACACAAATTATAAATAAGCAAGTAAATAAAAAGAAAGAAAAATCATGCGTCAAGCATAGATTATGAAACACTTTACAACACTTCCAGAATACGGTAACAAAACTTCACTGTTTAATATGGTAAACGATGATGGCTAAATAAACAAAGTCAAAGTCAAATCGGGCGGGGAGGCATACCTATAGGATCGATAGAATTTATACACATCAATTAATATAAAAAAAAGTTAAATTTAAATACGCATACCACAATTTAAAACGCACTTTCCGCAGTTGTTGCTCGTAGGCAGTGCTGTAACCAAATTCTTTTGTGTGCCCCTGTAAATGAACGATAAATGATATGCATACTCTATCATAAAAATCTTGTAGTGCACCTCAGTGATGTATATCAGTTTCACTATGTTTGAAATAGTGTAACATCATTAAAATACACTGCAAACGATTTCCCCCCACAGACCATAATGTAATGGCATTGTTTTGATTGCCTCTATAAACAGCACACACTTCATTTTCAATACTGAACATGCCTTCGTAAGCTTCAATAACATACTATATCAACTACATACTACATGGCAATTCTATTATATTTAGTTGAGTACGGATAGACAAACCGAATAAATAATCACTTTTCAACTATGTTGGGAAGTTTTAAAAAGAGCATTATACAAACATTAGAAAAACATTAAAGTGTATTTTGTACAGGTGATAATGTTGCGCATTTGTCTAGTACATATTTTCCAACCTTTTCTAGACCACCGCTCCTCTTTACAAGAAAAAAAAAAATTCAACGCCCCCTCCCTTCCATAATAGTTAATTATACCAAGCATTAAAATATTGTTGCATATTACCTATTTTATCTGTCTATCTATCTATTATTAAGGATCACAAAGTAGAAATTAATTAAAACAACCATCAGATGTAATAAAAATTGTTTATTAAAAATTTTAAAAAATGCAAATTCAGTAAGATATAAAATAATTAATCACGGGGTTGAGGCTGGTGGAGTTGTTAATATCTGGTTCCAATATCGGAAACATCAGTCGCAAATTGCCGCGTTTAGGGATATGCAGTCTGTTATTTTTCTTGGACAGTAAATCAGCTACTGCACGGAACTCACTTTCAGATAAATACAATGACGGAAAAGCAATTAAAATTTTTTGTTCTTTTTCCCACAATCCAGTGTAAAGAGCTGGTATTTATTTTTGAAGCCAGAAAATAAAGACTATAAATAAAGCATCCCATCAAGAACTCTTGGTATCCATTTCTGAATTTTAATTTTAGTTCTTCGTTAGTTGTGAGTTCTACGAGTTCCTCTTCTAAATTTGATGATTCTGCTGTATCCGCATTTACGAAAGAATCTAAAACCCAGCTCGGTATATTCATGTTTAAAATATCCTGGAACTGCTCTGTAAAATCAGCATGAAGAACTTTCAAATGTTGGCAGTAAGTAAGTAAATCTTCCTGTTTTTCTGACACTGTGTAGAGTGGCTGTATTCATCTATACCTAGATTTCGTTTGAACAGAAGTTTTCCAACAAAAGCAGCTATGGCGTTTTTTGTCTTAATTAAATTCACCTCATCACCTTGCAATTTTAAACAGGTCTGTCATATAAGAGATGTCAATTTTGGATGCAATCAGTTTTCCACGCAATTTTTCGTCTGTTTTTCTAGACAGTCCAGTACTGAGTCAAATAGATTGTAAGCGGTTGTAATCTTCATTTTCACTAGTAGCAGCTGACAAAATATTACGAATAGGAATTTCTTACTCTTCAAGAGAAAGAAATTCCTATTCGTAATATTAAATATAATAATATTAAATATATAGTTCGTAATATTAAAACTTTTTCATGGTATTAAATATCGATTCTCCCTTTGTATCAGTTTCCAAATTTTTAGCAAATAACATAGCTCTTGATATATTTTTTTCTTTTACGAATCGAACGTATGATAAGAGTAGTGCTTTGTTATTTGATAGCGTTGATTCATCGAGTTCAATGAAAAATTTGCAAAAGTAATAGCATAATGATATCTCAACGTCTTTAGCCATTCCATCTGTTCTTCTTTGCACCGAATTATAACTCAGAGGAATTTTTCTGATGATATCCGATGGTGTCTTATGATAATGAGCAATTGTTTTTATTTTATCTCTTTGACTACCGGCAAGATTGATCGTGTGTGGTTTTACTGCTTTTGCGATTAACAATAAAATATTATATGAGGTTCGTAGTCCGCCATCTTCTTGTTTAGAAGATAACTCAAATAGGTTTGATACAGTTCGCTGTTTTAAATATTTATTTTTCAGTCCTTGAAAATAGGATAAAACTTTGTCCTTTTCAACAGGTTTTTCATTGTCCTTTTCAACAGGTTTTTCATTGTCTTTTTTCATGTTTTAGCCTGCTATGATAAAATTTTGTATTTATTCGACGGCGATATTTTGGACATTCGTAAAAGAAATTCGATTTGAGGCCTTCTCTAGCTCTGGGTTCGTTTGTATAGATTTTCTTAAAGGTATATTTAAGGTTTTTACCATAGGCCCGGGTAATTGGGGGGTGGTCCAGCTATTTTTATTATATTATTTTTTTAAATAGGTACGTAAGCCACGGCCGCCCCCCTTCAATGTCTTAACGACTCCCATTTCCCTCTGGTATCGCTACCGCCTTCGTTGGGAACCTATGGTCTAGTCGTAGCCAACGATGATGCGCGGCGCTGTAATCAGCGACGAGCATCATCGTAGGCTACGGCCTAGTACATGTATTTTGGGTTAAAAAAAAGACATTATATTAGCCACCGTCTACATTTATAAATATATGCCAAATTTAAATGTTATATCCTTGAACTAAAATAAAAATATTTAAAAATTCGACTTGAACATTCCGAGCAGCCCAGGGAATAGTTTATTTAATAAATAATAATAATAATAATAATAATAATAATAATAATAATAATAACAGTCGTAAATATCAAATGTACTATAAAAATAAACAAAATGCTGTAACTGAACCTTATCCTATATAAGCTTGAGTAAAACATTTGCATATATTTTGTTCGGTAAAGTATAAAGAAAAATGCACTGAAACAAAAAATGCATTAATTATTGTAAATGAATACACTTATGGTAGCTTTCAAGAACAAATTGAGAAAAGCCATTACCAACATGACTTTGCATATTATGTCCTCGTCTATAAATTACATAATTAAAGTAATTGCTCAAGCATGCCTTGTTTTAAAATTGAATGTTTTACGAAAATGAGGCCTAATAACCAAATTTATCGTTGTCTAATCCTATCTCGTTCATAAGGAGAACGAAAAATAAATACAACGAGCTTTCTGTTTATGCTAATCCGGTTTCACAGAACTCTTTAAAATGTCCCATTAATTTGCGCTTTTCGACATTTATTTAGGTTTCGTGCTGAGTCAATGTATGATCTCCTTTGTTCCCACATAAAATGTTTTCGTGTTTTAGTCGAAAAACGCGAATATTTTTAGTGACTGTGCAATTTTTTGAATACACAAAAAACGAATCTGTATCGGGGTCATGGACACTATTCGAGCTGTCGTCAAACTTGTCTACAAGATATTTTAATATTTAGAATACTACTTACAATCCCCGATATAGTAGTTAAAAAGTGTTTATGGTAACAATTAATATCTTGCTATTTTATGTTACTATTTTTAATGGCTGTACAATTTTCTGAACACACAAAAAACTAATTTGTATCGGGTTCATGGACACTACTCGAGCTGTCGTCAAACTTGTCTACAAGATATTTTAATATTTAGAATACTACTTACAATCCCCAATATAGTAGTTAAAAAGTGTTTATGTTAAAATATGTTACTATTTTATGCTACTATTTTTAGTGGCTGTACAATTTTTTGAATACACAAAAAACGAATTTGTAACTATTCGAGCTATCGTCAAACTTGTTTACAGGACATATTACCATTTATAATATTACTTACAATCATCAATATAGTAGTTTAAAAGTGTTTATGGTAACAATTAATATTTATGTTACTATTTTTAGTGGCTGTACAATTTTTTGAATACACAAAAAACGAATTTGTAACTATTCGAGCTGTCGTCAAACTTGTCTACAGGACATATTACTATTTATAATATTACTTACAATCACCAATATAGTAGTTTAAAAGTGTTTATGGTAACAATTAATATTTATGTTACTATTTTTTGTGGCCGTACAATTTTTTGAATACACAGAAAACGAATTTGTAACTATTCGAGCTGTCGTCAAACTTGTCTACAGGACATATTACTATTTATAATATTACTTACAATCACCAATATAGTAGTTTAAAAGTGTTTATGGTAACAATTAATATTTATGTTACTATTTTTAGCGGCTGTACAATTTTTTGAATACACAAAAACGAATTTGTATCGGGGTCATGGACACTAATCGAGTTGTCGACAAACGTGTCTACAAGACTTTTAATATTTAGAATACTACTTTTAATCACCAATACAGTAGTTTAAAAGTGTTTATGATAACAATTAATATTTATGTTACTATTTTTAGCGGCTGTACAATTTTTTGAATACACAAAAAACGAATTTGTATCGGGGTCATGGACACTAATCGAGTTGTCGACAAACGTGTCTACAAGACTTTTAATATTTAGAATACTACTTTTAATCACCAATATAGTAGTTTAAAAGTGTTTATGGTATCAATTAATATTTATGTTACTATTTTCGACGACAATATTCTACTTTTTCGTGTTTAAAGTAATCGCATACCTTCGAAGGTGATTTTTTTTGTTAATATAGATTAATAAATCGGTCAAAGGGTTCCGTACATTAAATTTATTAATTACTATATTTATTCTATATAATAAAAGCGTAAGTCATGTGACTGTCATAAACAGTTCTGGGATGCCCGCTTCACTTTTTCATAGGCCCGGCGGCCATTTTTATTAAAAATTATTTTTTCAAATAAAACTGCGTAAAAGTTACATTTTTAGAAAGATCGTTCAAAATAACTTAATATTTGAGAGATGACTTACGTTCAATTATGTATATATTCTGCAATAACATCAGTTGAAATTAGCTCCGCAGTTCATATTCTCTATCCATTAAAGTAAACAATGAAGAAAAAAAGATATATTCGTCATTAACGTTTAAAATATTAAACCATGGAGGTAATCGTTCGTAAAGCAAGTTTTCCACGAATGAATTTTTGGACCGCTTCGCTGCCTGGTGTAAAAAAAAAAAAAAAATCGCACCAGTGAGGTAATCAAAGTTTACCATAATTCTGTGCCATACAACTATTCCTTCCGGATCTTTTCGTGATGTAAGTTGAACTCATGTAATAATATTTAATGAATCAAATTTCGAAACGAATTGTCAGTTAATTTGGTATTTAAGTGTAAATGTGGATACCATTAAATACTTTCACAAAATAGACTTCATTGCATCAAATCGTATTAACTAAAATACGCCAATTGGCAATGGACCCAATTAGGGAAAATTACTTAATATGTTTAAGAATCTCCGCATTAGCGAACATATTGCAACTGATAAGCAAACGGACATCAAGCATAAATGCTTAAGTGGGTTGAGCGGTTTTTGTCAAGAAAGATGAATTACATAACAAAAAAATGTGTGAAATGCTATCATGATCGCAAAAGTTCTTGATTTGTCCATTAAAATCTTCCAATTTCGCGAAGGATTAAGGAAAAAAATCAATTATGAATAAAAGTAACGTGTTACGATGCTTAATATACATTTAAGGAAGACCAAACTGGTCGCCAGTGGCGGCTAGTTAATTAATAAACTCCTACTCCGCCTATTTTTTTATATTCTTTTGTTTCAGTAGATTCGGGAAAAGGAGAGGATGGGACACATTTTTTAAGTATACTTTCAACGATATCTCTGAAAATATAATACCTAAAATTTAAAAAAACACATTTTTTTTAGTTCGATGTTACGAGAACTTTCAAACAATACCCTACATGGTGTATAAAAAGAATTTTTTTTTTCAAGTAACTTAATTAATATTTCGACAAATTACCGACAGTTTTATTCGAAAATCATTATCAAATAGCCTTGGATGATTCTGCATTGATACATACCTCGTGTGCCCGTCAATTCTCCGCTGACCGCCCGAAAAGTAAAGTTTATGTGAAATGGAAAAATGAGTTTTTCTCAAAAAATATGTTACCCAGGAAAATCGCTATAATTTTCCTGCAAGGTTTAAATGAACTCCTACTGCCCCTGATTTTTTTCATAATTTTAGTTTCATTACACTGCAAAAAATAACTGTTGATTTTTCAGTATAAAACTGGCGCCCCAGCTGCCAGTATTATACCGTAAAATTAACAGTATTAAATAGTAAAATAAGCAGTAATACGCTGCCGCGCAAGCAGTAATACGCTAAAATCAACAGTTATTTTTTGCAGTGTAGATTCGGAAATAAAGGGGTGTGTAAACTACTTATAAAATGCATTGCAATTCGAATAAAAACGTGGCTTGATGACGTCATAAACTTTAAATGCTCTATTTACTGAACTGCGTAAAAGGAACATCCTCATATCTCTAAAAATGATAATCATATTAACTAAGAGTTTACTGCGTCGGATTAAGCGTCTCATTTGCAATTGAAATATATCTTTGAATTGAAATTTGGATGAAATACAGGGTCATGAAAAATCGAGGAGTGTGGAAAATAAGCAAGCCGTGTAAAAATAAAGAAATAAATAAATTAGAAAAAAATTCGAAGAGATTTTGCTAGGGGCCCGTGGCCCACTGCCACACATCCCCAGAGCCCAATATATGAAGATAAATAATAAGGGATAGCAAGTCCCTCACTAATGGCAAAAAGATAAAACTAAGGGGGGTGGAGAAATACTTAAATGTAAATACTGGAAAAATGAACTCATATAAATAGGAAGCACAATTACCAAATAGAAAGGTTAGGGATGGCCTTAGAATAGATAGACATATTTTTATGGTTTTATAATTTTTTTATAGTATTTTTTATAATTTTTTTTTAAATAAATAAATGACATAAAATTAGAAAATAAAAGAAGCATAAATTGCTAGGAGGTAGAAAAAATTACGTAGGATAGAGTGGTTTCCTAATATTGAGAGTCTATTTAGACTCTTAATTTAATTATTTTGTTCTAAAAAGATTTCTGGTTTCATTTGATTAAAAAGAATACGAAGATTGGCAGCTATGCTTTTACGCATGTCCGAATGATTCTCACTCAAATATAAAAATCATTCATAATGCCCATTAATATTTTACATAGGATTTCACAATTGTTAATGCCACCTTAAACAAGGATATCCTGCTGTATACAGGTTCCATTTTAGCTGAATTTACTGTAAGTATTATCAAATCGAAAAGTCATTTCATTCTGTATCTTACAGAAATATTTGCCATTGCTTTCCGAAAGGATTGCAAATCATTTTAGACGCCTTCCAGATGTAAGCAATTATGAACGTACGTCTCTGACCTTTTTCTCTTCTTCGGTCTAATCCAGTTAGTATCATTTAGTCTTATGAATGAAGCGTGCCGTGCTCCGAAAAAAAAGAACCTGTTACTTTCGCTCTCTCTCTTTTTTCTCTTGAAGATTGCATCATTTAGATTACTTTTTTGTAAAAAATGTAACCGAAGAACTCTTCAACAAAACGGGTAACAAAAAATACGGCTCCAGTGTTGATATCATGTTTGGTCTGGCTAGAATAAATTCTGAAAGCGATAAAAGTTTGGAAAATAAAAGCAATTGGAGGCGCCAAATTACGTGGGACCGGCAAGACTGCAGTTATTAAGTAATCTGATAATTTTTATTACGAGTAAAAAAGCAGGCTTTACTGCTTATTTAACACTTTTATTTAACTTTGTTCGTTGTCTGTCTGTCTGGGTCAAATCTTGCAACCGATTTTTGACCCACTTCCCTCCAATCGATTTTTCTCAAATGTTGCATACAAGTTCATTGTCCATAACAATGGTATAGTCAAGTATTTCCAGAGCCGTTAACCTATGGAGATGAATTCAGGCTCTTTTTCCGGGGCCCGAACCGCTACGATTTAAAATCCCAGCCCGAAACATTTTGTGTCAGCAGAGCCCGAACCCGATACTGAACTTTCGCAGTAGATGATTGTTAATAGCATTTTAAAATTGTTTCATGATTAAATGTCTCCTTTAAACATCTCTTCTTACATAGAAATAAGTATTAACTCTAAATACTCCCTCGTGACGACGTTTTGTAATTTTATATTCCTGAAAATCTGTATAAAAGCAAAATGTGTTATTTATACCCGACGATTTGCAATCCGAGACTGAGACATTTTGTGTCATAAGAGCCCGAGCCAGATACTGAACGTGTGCAGTAGAAAAAAATCCGATTTCAAAAACTATTTTTTGGTTTCTGATGAATTTCTAAAAAAGTACTAAACCATTAAACTAAAGATGTATATGCTTAATGTGATGAAACATAATGCATAAAGGCTTATAAAAATCTTTTAATATAAAAATCGACATGTTTCGATCGTACAAACGGCGACATTTTCAAGATTAAAATGATAAATAAACTATTCTCTAGCAAAAAGTTTTGAAAATAAACTTGATAAACATAAACACATAAACCACGAGATCACATGTATAATAAAAGCAGGTGCTTAAAAATATCGTTAAGAAACTTAGACTATATTCCTGTTTCGCTATTACCAAGTGCTCCCCCCTCTATTTTTAGGTGCGTTCGTAATTATATAAATACGTAGCACCTATTGTCGTCGCTTGGTCCGTCCGTCTGTCTGTCCGTCCGTCTGTCTGTCCGTCTGTCTGTCCGTCCGTCCGCATATAACAACGCAAAAACTACCCAACCGAATGGTTTGAAATTTAAGATATATTATCTTTGCAGAATTTTGTCGAGACATTTAAAATTTTTTAAAAATCAAATCAAAAGTTTAGGAGATATTAATAAAAATATTTATTAAGAAATTTGAAATTTTTTTTTTTTAAATCGGTGTTTTCTTGTTATAGGAGCTCCCGAGGTTTAATCGTCAAGCGACCGAGATACTTATTTTATGACAGAAATTAATCTGCAGACGATATAATTTATTTCACAGAATTAAAAATCATCTAGATCTGAATATTTACACTGCAAAAAATAATTGTTGATTTTACAGTATAAAACTGGCACCCCAGCTGCCAGTATTATACCGTAAAATTAACAGTATTAAACAGTAAAATAAGCAGTAATACGCTGCCGTGCAAGCAGTAATACGCTACCGCGCTGCGCGGTAGCGTATTACTGCTTGCACGGCAGCGTATTACTGCTTATTTTACTGTTTAATACTGTTAATTTTACGGTATAATACTGGCAGCTGGGTGCCAGTTTTATACTGTAAAATCAACAATTATTTTTTGCAGTGTATATAACTAGCTATAGTACGAACGCACCTCATTTGTCACGTTTGACGTGCAATTTCCAACTTGTTTTTTTTTTCGATTTGTGAATTAATAAAATTTTCACTTTGAGCCTGAGCCCTCGCGAGCGCGAAGAACTGTAAATAGTCAAACTCTTACCCGCGTCGGCCCTGGGATCATGGGGTCGGGCTGAAATTTTCTCATCTCTAGTACTTTATTAGGTGTAGGGTCCAGCGGAAAACACATTATTTTACGTTTATGGTCAATATCACATATCTAATGCTCAAATGTTGTACACATCGTCACTACCATGTCAAACTAACGAATATGAAACAAATGCATTTTTCATTACTTTAAAAAATGGACCGATTCTCACCACTAAATTTTATTAGAATTCTTCGACTGCTAAAAATAATAATAAAATTTCTGTGAGGAACAGGGATGTCAGTTTGGCCTTTTTTTTTAATTCAGAGATGCTGAATTCATACTGGAAATTTTGAGAAAAAAAAATTACTTTAAATAACCCCGAAATGTCTGTCATTAAATAAAGCAAACATTTCAATTTGAAGCTTCTGGCATGGATTTGAAATTTCTGAACAAAAAAGAAGGCTAAACTGGCAACCATGCTGAATAAAACTATTAAAATTTAGTGGTGAGAATAGGCCCATTTTTAAAAGTTTTGAAAAGTGCATTTTTTCACATTCGATAGTTTGAAGTATTCACTGTCGATGACAAAGCATATTTAAGATTTTCAGTGCAGTATCTTATCAAGGCAGGATGGAATAAATTAGGCTGTAGGTGTCTGTAACAACATACTAATTATCGTTACCAAAATATACCGAAATTGTTGGCTTTTTGCTTTTTGTAATGAAAGCTATCTTAAGTGTAACTTTTCGAAAAATGATGACAGGAGCGCAGCAGTATTTTAATAACATAACCTTATTTCCTCCCTTATTTTGAACACACATTGCTTTCTTTATTTCCAATAGTTTAAACATCAAATCACGTTTTAACCTTTTTGGTACATCCTGTATATAGGAAAGATATATTCTATCAAACTTCACATTAAAATTTATGCGTTAATATCTATGATAAAACAATTCATGTATTTAAACTCCGACTATTCCGGATGGTCGGCTCACATTCTTTCCAGTCAGCTTTATGCTATCTTGTTCCTCTGTATGTAGCCAGAATTTTCTTTCTGAGGGAGATTGTTACTTAGGACGAAATGCTTTTTTATGTTTTTAATTAAAATCACATATCTAAAGAATCCAGTTTTTGGATTAAAAGCGTGTTGCATTAGGGTGGATTAAAGGCATTTAATATTCAGTCTTGTGCAAGAAACAAACTCATTGGGTTGAAACGGTTCGGTTTGACTCACTTTCTGCTAGTTACTTACCCATCATACGTACACTGCAAAAAATAATTGTTGATTTTACAGTATAAAACTGGCACCCTAAGCAGCGTATTACTGCTTATTTTACTGTTTAATACTGTTAATTTTACGGTATAATACTGGCAGCTGGGGTGCCAGTTTTATACTGTAAAATCAACAATTATTTTTTGCAGTGTAGTATAGGGTAAGTCTTGTAATCGTTTTGAAAATCGAAATTTTTTTTTTTTGATGGATTTACACGTTTCAGACACTGGAGATTCCGAAAAACATATTTTTAGAAAAAAAAAATTGCCGTCCGTCTGTGTGTCTGTGTGTCTGTAAACGCTCTATCTCCCGAAAAATTGAGATAGAGACTTGCAATTTGGTATGTAGTTAGTATGTAATAATGGGAAGAAGCCTATTTCATTTCAATAACCTCGATTAACCGGAACAATTTTTTTCGGACTCTCGAAATATTCGTTCTGATGAAAGGTATATAAAAATTTTCGAAATTGTTTATTTCATTAAAAATTGTTAAAAAATGGCAAGAAAAAATTTCAGAAAATTGTGAAAAAAAAAAAAAAAACTGAATGCATTTCAGTTGTAATTTTTACTCAAACTAATGGGTTTTTTGAGTCTATCTCAAATCACGCTAACTTCTAAAAAAGTGAATCAAGCTCAACTAAAAACTAGTCGTTGGGGGCCACCGTAATACTTATCCATTATGGATATGCATAATGTAAAATATTAAAATAAAAATGTGTAAACTACTTATAAAGTGCATTGCAATTCAAATAAAATCGTGGCTTGATGACGTCACAAACTTTAAAGGCTCGATTACTGAATTGCTTGAAAGAAACATCCTTATAACTCCAAAAATAATAATCCTATTAACTAGCGGTTTATTGCATCTGATTAAGCGTCAAATTTCCAATTAAAATATATCTTTGAAGTGAAATTTGGATGAAATACAGGTCATGAAAAATCGAAGAGTGTGGAAAATAGGATTCCAAATATCTCGGCAACTCATTATCCGATCGACTTCATGCTTTATGCAAAATTTATGTTTTTTTATTGTTTTTATATTCATTTCTTGAAAAAAAAAACTTTTACATGTATTGGTTAGAAAATAATATAGGAAACCTACAATATCTACCCTATATATATAAAATCCTAATGAAACGAATTTGTGAAACGATTTTATGAAACGAATTTATGAAACGATTTTATGAAACGACTGATTAAACAACTGATTATGTTTCAGGGCTATTTTTAATAAAATATTAAATGCTTGATGGTGAAATTAATACCAATTGTTCATAAAAATCCGCGGATGTCAAAACTGGTAATAGAATTTTGAAATTAGAATTAGTTTTCGAGATATTAATTTTTTTCTAATTTTAATGACATTTCTGTAATGATGGCAACTAATTACTCAGTTTTTTTGTGACAAAAAAGGGAAAAAAATTGAAAAGGATCCCGATAGGGATTATTGATTTCTTTTTATTCGTCATTTTCAAATTGAAATTGGATTTATCTTTTATTTCAATCGATAATGAAGACAAGATTGTGATTAAATTATGTTTTTCAGTAAAATCTGAAAAAAAAAATCACATTTCTATCGTCAGGATTCAATTGTCTGTCAGCATTTAATTTAATTTATAAACTGAAAATGTTTTGAATAAATTCGTCCAAATGACGTCATTTAGGTAAACGCAAAAGAAAGGGAGGAAAAGGAATTAATAGTGATTATTATTTATTGATATCATTTTGTTATTTTTTTGTAAAATTTAATTAAACGACTTTACAAAATCATTAATTTGTATATTTGAAACTAATATATAAAATAATAATTGCCCAACTGAACGGAAGAATAAAATATCCTGCTTGGTTTTTTCCGCCAAGCTTTTTAAAAAAGCGTCAAGACCCCTATAATAGAAAAGCACCAAAAGTTTATTGGGTTTGTTTTCATAACTTTTGGCAACAAATCTATGTATATTAACGAATCTATCCCTTTTTGAAGCTCGAATTACGCCAAACCTAAAAGCAAAGGATCCTATAATGGAAAAGTACCCGATTTTCTTATGGACAATATTGAAGTGACATAACATGGTGTAAAATTATCGGGGATAGCAAATTTGTTTAAATATCTCATCAATTGATGCCGAATAAATGCAGGCATACATGCACAAAATATTTAATTAATTTTGTATGATAAATAATTATTAGAAAATTCGTATATACATATTAATTATAAAAAATAATTTACATATTTAAAATAACATGAAAATATGCATGATGGTGCACTAAAATAGGGAGAAAATTAAAACCTGTTACTGAAAATGTCTATAACATAGTACTTTTCAATACCGTGGTTCTTAATGTTATTCACAAGCAGATGTAATTTTTCTCATCCTTAAACGCAAAGGAAGAATAGAATACAGATCGTTGTTATAAAAGTCCGAGAGGTAGCCACAATTTAAACCTAACCATTTTATACAAGTTGGTTTTCACGTTGTAATTGATTTTACTTATCATTCCCGAAAACAGTCGTCAGTTGTCGCAACAGCTGTGTATGAGGCCATGATAATCAAAAAATGCCCCATTAAAACGTTAAAAGCATGGCAACCCAATTACAGATTTACCAATATTTATAAAATAAAGCACGCTGTCATGATTTTAGAGGCCTCGCAGTCTGAGCGGGGGTTGGCGAGCGTAGCTCGCAGGGGGTAGGCCCCCTAGTTTTCTTATAATTTCTGAAAACCAATTAAAAAGTTTCTTTAATGTGGGCGATTTTTCTCGTTTTTTTTTTTTAAATAAAAATAACTCACATGTATTAGGTCAAAAACAATATAGAAAACATTACAGTGTTTTTTTATAATAACTATTTAACGAGTTTCTTTGTTTTTTCTCGCTTTGTTTTTTGTCGATTTTTGTCGCCATTTTCTAATAAAAAAAATTTGGACACATTAGTTAGAAAATAATATGGAATCCGTACAATATTTTCTGATAATCTTTTAAAACCAAATAAAGAGTTTCTTTGTTTTGGGGATTTTTCTCGCCGTTTTTTAATTAAAAAAAACTTACATGTAATTAGTTAGAAAATAATATAGAAAACATACAATATTTTCTTATAATAACTATTCAACGAGTTTCTTTGTTGTGGGCGATTTTTCTACCCATTTTTTATTTAAAATATTTGCATGTATTAGAAAATAATGTATAAATACAATATTTTCTTATAATTTCTTAAAACCAAGTAAAGAGTTTCTTTGTTGTAGGCGATTTTTTTGCTGTTTTTTTAAAAATAAAATAGCTTGCATGTATTAGTTAGAAAATAATATCTCGCGATAAACAAATAACCTAATGTTTAAGAAGATAAAGTCACCATTATAATAATTGGCTTTGTAGTTTCGAAGTAATTGTAAAATTAGAGCATTTTTTGCTCATTTCACCCATTTAAATTTTGAATTCTTTGAAAAGTGTTCTGAATGAACATTCGCCTCTTAAAAGTAACCACCACGTCAAATTTCAAGTTTCTGGGAACAATTTCTAAGAAATCGTAGTTTTAGCAAAATTTTCTCTCTTGCACTCCCTGGGAGGCAGAGATCTCGCGATAAACAAATAATCGAATGTTTAAGAAGATAAAGTCGACATTATAATAATTGGCTTGGTAGTTTCAAAGTAATTGTAATTTTAGAGCATTTTATGCTCACCCATTTAAATTTTGAATTTTTTTTAAACTGTTTTCAATGAACCATTTGCCTCTTAAAATTTACCACCATGTCATACGCGTTACGGAAATCCACAACATATAAACGTTGTTAGTTTATCAACATTTTGGCACTACTTTCACATGTCTATTTTATATATAGTGGATATGGATAAATTTTGTAATCATGGAAATAATTTTCGGACAATTATTAAAAGTAATATTGCTTAAGTTTCGTTTGTGAATATTGATTGACATGCAAATATTGTTTATTATTTCTATATATATAGCAATGTTTAGCTTATTAATTTTGGACTGTGTCCCTTAGAAACTGTTTGATTCATACAGATTTAAAGTTATGCAAAGAAGATTAGTTTTTTTTTCTTTTAGTATGTATTCTACTGCCCCGATTAAGAAATAGACATCCCGCTTTTTTAAAATCTTCCTGTCACGCAATTTTCTACACCGAACCTGGAAACACTATTTTATATACGATTCTGCATCACACCGCTTGGGTCACCCCTCACAATAGAGCCCCATTCTCAATTTACCCCAATAATATAATATAAATTTCCTCCCGACTTGACTTTTTGGAGGAAAAAGCAATTAAAGCGAGCGTCGTGAAACGATCCCTTATAGACACCCCATATTTTACTCAACAAAATAAACAATAAAAAATAGCTGCTTTTAAAAGTTTAACCAGATATGAAATTGTATTTTTCATGTAATAACGTAAATTATGTATGCTAATTTACATAACACTAATCCAACGCAATTTTTTTTTTTTAAACTTTTGTAAGCTTAGTCATTAAATAGCCTAACCCGGTCTGAAATACACGAAAGACGAAAAATATAATATTTAAGCTACATAGCAACATTTTTTCAATTTTTGAGACCACCCAATATCAAAAACAAATGATTTTTTTTTTTTTCAAATGTCAACAACAGCGCAAATGCCAGTCTGTGAACGGTTTACAACAAAAGGAGTTCAAGGTGGTGTTGAGAGCAGAAACGAAACCAACCAAGGACTACTAGAAACATTAACGGTTGATTTCTACGTAAGTGTCTATCAGTGCTTCACGTTCACGTTTTCAAGCAACAGAATTGGTTGCCTCGGATAAGATATAGCTTTGTTTAACACAGAAAAAAAAAAATTAAAAGTGTTTGTAGTATTAAAATGCCGATGTTGAACTACAGATGAATAAGAGTATGTGAATGCAAGGACATTAGGAATAAAGTATAAAAGTAAAAATAGTTTTTTACTATTTTTATATTTATTGAAAACACTCTTTTATAAGCATTCAATGTTTATTTAAAAAATCACGCCTAATTTCATAAACGCCATTCTTGTTAGTCAAAAAAAAAAAAAAAAAAAAAAGAAAAAAATGTTATGTTAATTTGGCACAGGCTCAACTCTGAAATATTCGGAGCTTAAATTTAAGCTTGTTGGAAAGCGCAGACTAATAAATTTATCTTAAATAAATCGGTCAAGTGCGAGTATAACTCGCGCTCAAAGTGTTCCGTACATTACATTTATTAATTACTATTTATAAATTAACAAACTCCTACTACCCTAATTTTTTCATAATTTTAGTTTCAGTAGATTCGGAAATGGGACGGGGTGGGGACATACTTTTGCAGTACACTTTCGACGATATCTCTGAAAATATCCTTCTATATATAAAAAAAAGTAATGGTTTGGAAATGGACCAATGAAAATCTGCGTAGATACCGCGAAACGTATCTATCTGATTTGTCATAGCTTTCTGACTTTTCTTAGGGGGAATTAACATGAAAGTAGAGAATTTAGATAGGATGGGCGCTATTAGGGGGTTACAAAGGAGAAGGGACCCGGATCTGTCGCCAAGTTTGGCGCCAACTTGGCGACATATCGCCAAATTTGGCGGCCAAAATTAGCTGCAAAAAGTGGCGCCAATCTGGCTCTATTTCCAGTATTTCACCAAATTTCCATAGACTCCCATTGAAATCCAATAGCGTTTACTCGCTTGCAAAAAATCAACAAATTGAGATATTGCAATGCAACAAAAATTAATATTAGCTTTTGAATAGATCTTAATTGAAATATTTACATTATGGCTAGGGCGCGATTACGCGGGGAATTGGTGAGCGTAGCGAGCAGGGGGCCCGAGCCCCACTAGTGATACCAAAATTAAAACAAATATATTTTTGAGTTCGGTGTTACAAGATCTTTTGAACACACGATATATAAACAGATTTTTTTTTATAAGTTTCAAGTTTGTTTCAAGTAACTTCACTTATATCACGGCTATAAACCGAAATTTTTTTCGAAAATCATCATCAACTATTCTTGGATAATTCTGCGTCGATAGATATCTCGAGAGGCTGTCAACTCACCCGCTGACCGCCCGTAAAGTAAAGTTTGCGTGTAACGGAAAAATGCGTTTTTCTCAAAAACTATGTTACTTAGGAAAATCTCTGTAGTTTCCCTGCAAGGTTTAAATAAATTCCTTCTACGCCTAATTTTTTCATATTTTTAGTTTCAGTAGATTCGGAAATAGAGGGGGGGGTGGGCATATTTTTGCAGTGTATTTCCGACGATATCTCTGAAAATATAATAACTAAAATTAAAGCAAAGATATTCTTGAGTTCGATATTACGAGATCTTTCACATAATACCCCACACGATATGCAAAAAGAAAAGTTTTTTTTTTCAAGTAACTTAATTAGCCCCCTAAATTTTTCTTAACATATTTGTGAATGCCTAATAATCTGATAGGTCAATAGGCTTTATAACTTTCCCATGATTGAATTTTCCATGTCTCATAGTTTACGAGTAAAAGGGCTCTGACAGACGGACAGAGAGACACAGGAGTGATTTAACAATAGTTCCGTTTTTACTTTTTAAGCACGGAAACCTAAAAACAGTGATTTTTGCTTTGTTTCTTTTAGGTAGATTTCGTAAGAAATACTACCTATTACATTCTCCCCTAAGTTGGAATTTTAAAAAAAATTTTGCAGATCTACACCGACATGACTCCCAGAACCCAAAACCACCCACAGTTCAAAACTTTATCTATCTATCTATCTATCTATCTATCTATCTATCTATGTCTCTTTTTTATGGACACGATAACCCCAATAATTCTGAACAAATCTCTTCCAAACTGATACATAAAATCAAGGTGCATAAAATCTAGGTCAAGTTCATTAATGGGCAAAATCGAACCAAGGGTGTGGGGAATGGGGGGGGGGGCTTTTTGTGGAAACAGAAAAAACCCATAATTTCTTAATTATGATACGTATCGAATCCGTTTAAAGTTATTATTACTTCTAGGAAAAGGGCCGAAAATTTATGCATGACAGATTTTTGATATCATTAAAAATGGCCCCAAGGGGGGGGGGGGGGGAAGGAGGGTTTTAGAAGAAAAAAATTCATATCTTCGTCAATTCACAAGATATCCAATCCGGTTAAATTTATTATAAATCCTGTTAATATTATCTAAAACTTTTATATTGACAAGTTTTTATAGACCAACCCTTATAGCAAAAAAAAAAAAAAAAAAAAAAAAAAAAATCTCTGCCGGCTCTGCCTGCAAACGGTCATTTCTTCCGCAATTCACGACAAACAGGCGCCCCACGGTCTGCATCTTCGAAATCTACCTGTGCCTGTAGGCCGAGCCGTCAGGGATTTTTTTTAACGTATGGCAACAGGAAAAAAAACAAATTGTTTAAACTATCTATTCAGGATAATTTCTAAATTGTTTTCTAAACGTATAATCATTATTTATATCAAACTTGATTAAAACGTATTTAAAAATTATATATTACTCTTAATTTTTTTATATCTTTTACTTTTTAGTGCTTAAAATATTTTATCGTTACAGTTTCACAGTCGCTTGGCCTATTTCAGCGAGCTTCGGTTGGCACATCATCGACTCCATTGTTATTGTATCTCATGTGCAATTATAACACTAAAGAATGTTTGGTGATTTATCACCCACAGCCGGCCAACGAAAAAATATCTGAAAATTAATTTATTAATTTATAATTAAGTTGTAAAAATATTAAACTTATGTATTGTCATCGGAAACACACACACACCTTTGTACAGAATTTTCTTTATTCTGAAGGAAGTGAGTGCAAAAATTCTCAGGAAGTGAGTGAAAAAATTCTCAGGAAGTGAGGGAAAAAATTCTCAGGAAGTGAGTGAAAAAAAGGATTACAGAGTTCCATCTTTACATACAACAAGAAAGTAAAATCATATATCAAGCATAGATTATGAAACACTGTCCAACACTTCCAGAATACTTTAAGGCGGTATTAAAAAAAAATATCTTTCCACGCTCAACAACTCAAAATTTTGAGACACATTTTCAGACTCACTTTTGAAAGTAACAACATGAAAGTTGGCGGCGTGATTTATAAAGACATTTATAAGGGCCCCATGTTTTTATTTTTCGTTCAATTAATTAGAAATTGATTTACAGACAATTATTTTCACAGTACGATCATTTTTTTTTTTTTTTTTTTTTTTTTTTTTTGTTTCCAGCGCTATCGCTTCGGGAAATTCGGTTCAAAATGTCCATTTTGACAGCATTTTTTGAAATATATTCTGCCTTTATCGAAAAATCAAGACAATACGGACATTATAAAGTTTCTGAATAAGAGAACCTGCCAATTGGATGCATTTTAGAGCAAAAATGAATTTACAAATGTGTCTCAAAATAAGCAGTTTGGATTTGAATACACCCTTAAGAAACCTTCGCTGTTTAACCCCTTAACAGTGGGAGGTTTTTTGACACAATAAACTAAAAATAGGCTCAATACACCACTTTTTCCGTACTAAAATATTTGCTTTATGTAATTGAATGCAATGTCTGCCGATTAATAAATAGAAGATTGCGTTTAAAAATTACTGGTGTGAAAAAGCTTTTAGTAACAAAACAAGCAAACTCTTCTTGCCCAACTGAGTTCGGGCTACACTGTTAAGGGGTTAATAAGGTAAATACGATACATTTTAGAAAACGCAAAACACATTTGAAAATCAGATTGCAGCAATTGCAGACCATAGTCGGAAAGTTACTCCAATTGTTTTGTGCAGTCCTGTATTCATGTATATAATCTATACAGTATAGTACAATTTAGTTTAGTAAGAAGACACATAACACAGTAGAAAATTCACCTTCAGCAGTTTCTGCCAATAGACGGAAATATATTTGAATTATTTTGTACAATCCTGTATATTACCGTAAGATTTTTATACACTCCACATATTAAGCTGAAGTTTAATTCAGGCAAAAGCATGCTGTAAACTACTGAAATGACACTTCCAGAAATTATCATTCATTAGCAGCCATTATTCCAGTTCTTCGCGTGACCCTTTGTATGATTTTATTTATATTCAACAAATATCTCTTAGTATACTAAATATATTTCACATTCAAAATGCATAACGCGATTAAAAAAATTCTTTAAGCAATTTACGCTGATATAAATAATGCTTACGAATTCTTTTGTGTAGCCCCCTGTATATGATCTATAGTATTTATACATACCACATAGTATGCAAAAATTTTGTTCAAAGCATACATAACTGAAATCGCACATATAGCAATCATCGCTTACAGACAATACATCGGATACCGTACTGCATCCGAAATTTTTTGTGCATCCCTTTTTGTGTAAATGAACGATAAATGCTGTTCACATCATATTATACAACAGGTATCCTGTAGTAAACCTTAATAATGTATATCAATTTCATTACAATTGAATTAGAGCAACACAATTAATTTACAAAGCTACAAGGATTTTTTCTCCGTAAACCATTATTTAACCGAATACTTTTGTTTGGCCCTGTAAATGAAATAACAAAGCAGTACTTGCGCATGCGCTTATATAAAACTGTTTGAGTTTCTCTCTATTTGTGACCTTGAACCAATACTCTACAACACTTATGTTAGACAATATTTACCTAACGAGTATTAAGGCGTGAGAACGGTTAATTACCTCCTTTATTTTATTTCTAAATACTTAATCATTTTTCTTCACAACATCTTATAGAAGTAAAAAGGAATGTTCTTACCGTTTGGTAGCTTCGTCAGTGATGTATCCGAGTTAATCCGTTTGAAACAACTTTGTTTGTTGTTGTGTGAATATTATTTTGTTTGAAGTATCCATTTGAAAAGAAATTGTATGATTTCACTAGATAGATGATCATTGCTATAAAATTATGTATTCCATAGTATTGTAGTGGTATACCAAGTAGAGAAAATCATCTTCACACTTTTTAAAAGGAAAAGAAAGAATTTAATATAAGATAAAATTAAGACTGAACATTCTGCACCCTCTCAGTCGGGTGTTTAAGCACAAAGTGAGCAAAAAACATATATAAGAAAATACACACGTGCTTTTCTCAAAAACTGGGTTACATTCAAAAGGTTATATGCGTGATAAACATCATTATCTAAAATTGGCCATTTTGCAACATTAAAAGTCAAATTCAAGTGTTTATAAAAAAGAGTCAGTAAAAGTCTCGTTAAAAAGAAGTTGAGCTAAACTGTTTTTAAAATGTCCGACGATACTTAACACAAATATTCTGCAGATGGCTAACGAATGAAGTCTTTTCTAACAGGCAATAAATTTGCCTCGTTACTGTCAGCTAACCAGATGTGAGCGGCACAGAAAGATTGTCCAGACGTAAGTTCTATAAGATGAAGATTTAACTTTTTCTTTATTTTTGTTTTAACACTTATCTTAATTAGGAGGCTTAATTTCGTAAAACGGGCAACAACTTACAGCTGGGACATTCTTCTATGGACAACCTGTATATTAAGCAAAAATTTAATTCAGGCTAAAAACACGCTTTAAACTACTGAAATCACTTCCAGAAATTATCATCCATAGGTATCCCTGTATCCATTTTGCTACAAACAGCGCTTAGTGTGCTAAATATAGTTCAGCTGGAAAATGCATAACTTAATTATAAACCAACTTTAAGCAATTCCCGTTCATACTCAGTAATGTTCACAAATTGTTTTGTGTAGCTCTGTATATGATATATAGCATATAACACACCACATAGTATGCAAAAATTTAGTTAAACTTAAAAACGCATACCATAACTGAAAGCGCACTCCCAGCAATTTTTGTTAATGGACAGTTATTCGAATACAGTACTGCATCCGAAATCAGTATGTCCCTGAAAATGAACTATAAATGCTATGCTCATCATATTCTACAGCAAGTATCTTGTACTGAACCTCGGTAATGTATATCGATTTCATTATATTTGGCATAGTGTAACATCATTAAAATACTCTGCAAAAAATTTTCTCCGTGAACCATTATGTGACAGAATTCTTTTGTGTAAACCTGTAAATGAATAAAAAATGTTTTGCGCCACATATTTTTCAGATAGCATGTTTTAGTGCACTTCACAAATGCATATCAATTTCATTATGTTTGAAATGACGGGACATTATTAAAATGAAACGATTTTCTCCCCATTGATAGTAATATAACGGAATGGACCGTAATACACTATATTGCCAAAGGTGATTGGTCACTTGCGATTTTTCACTTGCGATTGGTCACATGCAATCAAAATATAATATGCATAATGTATTAGCTAAGTATATAGAGCAACTTTTGTGAAAGTCTCAAAATCATAGCTTGAAAATTCTGAAAATTATCGTCGATAGAAGAAGCTCGAAATCCGTTGTTCCCAAAAGGAAGCAAAAAGATGAGGGGTTGTATGCAAATATAGTAGTAACGTGCAATATTGTGTACGCTATCTTGGCACTAATCAACAGATATTTGATACAACCCCTCATAGTTTTGCTTCTTTTTGGGAACAACGGATTTCGAGCTTATTCTATCGACGATAATTTTCAGAATTTTCAAGCTATGATTTTGAGACTTTCACAAAAGTTGCTTTATATACTTAGCTAATACATTATGCATATTATATTTTGATTGTATTCGCGCATGCGCAGTGAAACATTTTTTAGTAAACCTGCTCATTTTTCATCCAATTTTTATTATTTTTTAATTCCGATTGCAGAGTATTATGTATAATGTCGTTTGACATATTTTCTCAAAATAACTTTTTTTTATATTAAGAACTCTGCAAATTATAAGCAAAAAACTTGGTGAAATTTGGGTCGGTTTTTATAAAAACCTTAATTTCTCTTCGAGTATACATGCTATCTTCATAAAAATTAACACAGTATATTACAATAAACCACTTATTAATAATCTCGAGTTTGAACACTTTTGCTACATTAGGTTTTACAGGGTAATCCAAAAGATATTCGTTCTTTTTCAATTTGTTGACAGTCCCCTATGGGGTTTCGGAAAAAAATATTCACGGAAATATATAAGCTATACTATACTGTTTACACACCTGCAGTTTCAGGTTAATTCCTCATGTATTTTTTTAGATAGTTAACAAAACGTCTAAAATCGCAAGTGACCAATCACCTCTGGCAATATAGTGTATAACGGAATGGAACTATATTGGAAAGTGTTAAAAACTTGTCTCCATGTCTTTGGTCTTGAGGAAATGAAAACGATTTTGTTAGGCAAATATCACCAACTGCGTGTGGTTCCTTTTTTTACACAAATAGAGCATATTTCTTACATCGTTTGTGCTCTGCTGACTCCCGCAATGCAAAAATTAGGGTCAAGGGGCAAAATCTGCCTTTCTTAGGCACTTTCTAGTGACTTTCGTAACCGTTAAAGAAAAAAAAAATCTAAGACGTTTAGATGAGAAGTATTTTAGAAAGATGACTCAAAACGTGCCAAAAGCATGTCAAGATTTCTCGATATTTATCACGTTTAAAGCATTATTTTTAACACTTTCCAACATAGTTGAAAAGTGCTTATGATTGGTTGGTTGGTTGGTTGATTTTATGACGGCCGATTATCCACTCGAGGGATATAGACACTAGGGGGAGTGCCTTCCGTGGGGGTCTTTCTAAGGGATCCTAACCCGTATTTACGGAAAGATTCGAAGTAAACCGCGGAAAACTCCGAACGGTTAGGTCGACGAGCGCGACAGGGGTTTGAATCCAGCATCTCCCGTCTACCAGCTTTGAGAGAAAACCTCTCAACCACTGGTGAGGCGAAAAGTGCTTATGAATTCGGTTTGTTTGGTCGTCTGTCCGTGCTCTAACTCCCATAAATATAATCGGATTGCCATGCAATTGATATATGCTATTGAGTTTGCAATAACATGTTCGGTATTGAAAATGTAGTACACAATTAGAGATGAGACGGACTCAGCCTGAGCCCGAGCCCTAGCCCAGGCCCGACACGGGTTCGGGCTCATTCTTTCTGAAACTGACAATTTTATTTATTCTCATATAGAAAAAATAAAAATAACTTTTCCCTTAAAAAATTACATATACAATTACACAAAATAACATTAAAATTTCAAGTAATTTTAATGTTATTTTGATCAGAATGAATAGAAGGAGAAAAATAAGTCTTATTTTCTTTTCTAGTATAGAATGTTACTTTAAAAGAAAATTTACGATATTTGCGATGTGATTGGCGACAGGGTGATATGGCGCCAGCCAATACGAAGTGACGCGAATGATATTTGTTGCTAGATTTTCTATAGGATGTTTTTTAATTGGAACGTTTATTATTATTATTATTATTTAGAGAGATCTAATGGGAGATGAATATATTTTTTTGTTTTTAGTCAATGAGCATTAGCTTAGGTTTGCAAATTTTTAGTCTTTTATTGTGTGCGAGTCATACTCGCTCTTCGTATGAAAATAATGTCAGTGATTCTATTTTTAATCATGAACTCTGCTCATGCTCAAGCTCTGATCTGCACATTTACGAAGAAACTTTCATTCGTAGGTAGATATAATTGTCATGTATTGTTATTCCGATAGAAAGCAATTGAAGAGTGTTTCCGATTTTCCTGTAAAAGCACGGGATCTTTCAAATAACGGTGTCAAATTTTTAATTTAAGCTGATATTCAAGGAAACGAAATGTTGTTTTAATTAAGGAATCAATTATAAGTTACGATATACACCTTTTATAAGAAATAGAAAACGTTGTTCGATTCTTCAGCATAGAAATAGTAATTTCTGCAAATTGCATGCATTTATTCATAAAACGCATTTCGCTAATTTGGCCATCAGATTTGATTGTTGGGAGAGAAAAATATTTACATCCTTTTAAGGAAGCATATTTATATTTGATACCAAACTTCTCTTTTGATAAGATTGAATGTAAATTTCCATAAAATTAATTATGTGCACGGGATAAACATTTATTTTCACATACAAAGTTTTTTAAAAATGAGATATTACTTTTAAAACAATTTTGAAATATTACGCAATTTTTTTCGTTATCGGGCTCGGGCGGGCCCGGGCTCCGAAAAGAGAGCCCGAACTCATCTCTAGTACACATACTTCGCTTAAAGGGGCACTCAAAAGAATGCAGTTACATTGTAGTCCATGGGGAAAAATCCTTTGCAATGTATATGTTACACTATTTGAAATACATTTAAATTGATATACATAACTGAAGCGCACAACAAGATGCTTACTATCGAATATGGTACGTGCAGAATTTATAGTTAGTCTACAGGGGTATTCAAAATAATTCCGCTATATTATGATCCATGGGGGGAAATCGTTTGCGGTGCATTTTAATCATGTTACATTATTACAAACATAATGAAATTGATATGAGTTTCTGACTCAGGCCCTGTATATGATGTATATAACAGTATTGTAACCGAAGTACTGTCTAGAAGCGATAATTGCTGGAAGTGCGCTTTCAGTTAAGTAGCCGTTTTTAACTAAATTTTTGCATACTATGTGGCGTGTATAAATGCTGTAGATCATCGTTTCTTAAACTTTGTGATCTCGCGAACCCCTTTTGATGTGATATACATTTCGGGGACCCCAACAAAATTTTATTAAAAGATAAGGAATTATTTTAACGTATACACCTTATTTATGTTTCATTACACATATTCTATATTTAGATAACGGTGTTAGAAAAAGCAGCTGCATTGTTAAGCAAAACAATTATAATATACATTTTAAGACAGTTAAAATATACATACTACTATTTATCATAAGAAAGATACTGCTTATCTCTTGCTACAGTATGTACAGGGATGTGCAGCATCTTTGACATTCCTCCAAGTTCTACAGTTGTTCTTCGCGTGCACAAGGATGGAAAATGTCTATTCACACAAATATGTAGTGCAGAAATGAAGTAATTCTTTAATAGCTTGAAAGCAATTTTCATGTAACCATCGCATGACAATTCCGCATCTTGCTCCTGCTTCATATCAAGTTTTTGACTTCACTAATTTCTTGGAAATGAAATGGATCTACTCATTTTCTTATCGGGGGAAGAAAATAAAGCCTAAAAATTTTTTTCCAGGTGCTCTAGATGTAAAACAAAATTTTCGATAATATCAGGGTATCGCCAGACATTTGTAAGAAATCGAATAATGTTGGGAATGATTCAAATATTACTTTCAAGTCGATTTGCCCACAAATATTTTTTTGTTGTTGTTGATTCTACTTGGCTCTAGCCTTTTAAAATGTGTACTAAAGTTCCATGTATCTTACATTCAGTTCATTCAGAAAATTAAAAATAATTGTCAATTACGCCACCTTGACAAGCCAAGAGAAATCGTTGAACTGACCTTTCAAATGGAATATGGATCCCATTAAAAGCAGTTTTACTTCATCCCGCAGTGCAAAAATGCAATTTCACCCTCGTGATAGCCTACCTAATTTCTGTATGCAAAAGTATCTGTTTCTGTGGTCTCCAATGTTTGTTTGTTTTTCAAAGCAATAGCACTTAGACAATCACCTATTACACTAATATATGCCAACAAAAATATTTTGAAACATATACAGAACAATAAACGAAACAAGAGTGACATATAGAGACTTTAGAGAAAACAAAAAGTCAACTGTAAACAGGGAATACAATCAATTAGGCTGATGTTCTGAGGTCCTCATTAGTTCCTTGGCCTCCCAATATCTACAAGATATACTGTTACTTGATAGTTCGGGGCACAGTGGTAAATGCTGTGCATTCAAGATTACATCCTCTCCACAAATAGGGCAATTTGGACTTTCAAGAATACCAAATCTGAAAAGGTAATTAGATAGACAATCGTGTCCCGTGGCAAGTCTAAATGAGGCAAGGCAACATTTGTTCTTCTTGGTGTTGTAGGGGCATGATATATTATATTTTTCCATTCTTTATTTTCGATTTCACTTAGTTTTCTTCTTTCATATTGAAAATCCATTTTTCTCTTTATAATTCTTGATATTGAATTGAAAGGTATTTCCTTGCTTGGTGTTTGTATTATTTTAGTTCCTTTTTTGGCTAGTTGGTCAGCCGCTTCATTCCCGTGTATTCTACAATGGGCCGGGAACCACTTCCTTCCCACTCTCTTTTAGTTGTTTAAAATTTTTCCTGCAGTCCTCAATTCTTCTTGAGTCGGGGAAGTTATTGCTTAAGATCTTAAAGGAAAGTCTCCAATGTCTTCGCACATTATTTTAAAAAGTACGGAATTCAATGGATAAACTTTGATATATAATTTACTACTGAAACAATTTCGTTGAATGTAGGCTTAAAATCTTTAGGCAATTTTTGGCAACTAGCGACTCACCGTATGTCCAAAGTCAAACTATATGTGGTGCTTAGCTTTAACCAAGCTGATCAAACCATTAACAATTTCACTCATAGCACGAGCCTCATCTGAACTTATTCCGACACATCTTGAAGAGCTTAATTTTTTTTCTTGTATGAAACTGTTTAAATATGGGAATAGCGCTGCACTTGTTGGATGAGTTGGAAGAGATTTGCAAAACAAAAAATCGTCATATATCTTACCACCAAATTCATAATGAACGAAAACTATCAAACTTACAGCATTAGAAATGTCTAAACGCTCCTAGTTGCAATGAGAACAAGTTGGAAATTGTACGTCAAACGTGACAAATGAGCTGTGTTCGTACTATAGCTAGTTATATAAATATTCAGATCTTGATGATTTTTAATTCTATGAAATGAATTATATCGTCTGCAGGTTAATTTCTATAATAAAATAAGTATCACGGTCGCTTGACAATCAAACCTCGGAAGCTCCTATAACAAGAAAACACCGATTTTGTTTTTAAAATTCCAATTTCTTAATAAATATTTTTATTAATATATTCTAAAGTTTTGATTCGATTTTCATAAAATTTGAAGTGTCTCGACAAAATTCTGCAAAGATAATATATCTTAAATTTCAAACCATTCGGTTGGGTAGTTTTTGCGCTGTTATATGCGGACAGACGGACGGACGGATCAGACGACTACTATAGGTGCTACGTATTTATATAATTACGAACGCACCTAAAAAAGGACAAATTATTTACATGTTCAATCAATCGGTTCTTAATATTTTCACACATATTACACCTCCAGAGCAATGAAACGTCTCCGCCGCGCTCGCAGATTTGGGGTTTTATGCTTATTAATGATCTCCTCGACTAGAAATCCCAGTCTTGCAAATCCCTCCTACTCCGGAGCTAAAGAAATTCCTCTTGAAGAAAAAGAAAATCTGAATTCAATATTGGGCTTGAGGACCCCTCCCCCCCCCCCCCCCACTGAGAGGTCCGTGGACCACAGTTTCAGAAATGCTGCTATAGATCATATACAGGGTTACACAAAAGAATTAGTAAATATTACTGTATATCATATTCAAATTATTTAAAGGGTTTTTTAATCGAGTTAGGCATTTTGAACATGAACTATATTATTATACTAAGAGATTTTTGTAGAATATAAATAAAATCATATACAGGGCCACGCAAAGAACTGGATACATAGCCGCTTATATATGATAATTTCTGGAAGTGTGATTTCAGTAGTTTTCAGCGTGTTACTGCCTGAACTAAAACTTTAGCTGTGTGGCGTGTAAAAATCTTAAGGTAATATACAGGGCTGCATAAAAGAATTCAAAGATGTTTCCGTCTATTGGTAGAAATTGCTGAAGATGAATTTTCAACTGTGTTATGTGTTTTCTTACTAAACTAAATTGTAGCATACTATATATAGAATATATACAAAAGCAAACTGCGAAATTTGTCGCAAAAATAAATACATTTTTGCAACCAAGATTTTTTTTTTTTTTTTTTTTTTTTTTTTTTTTTGCGGGGTCAACACTTAATGGCATCTTAGATGATCATTTCTTCTCTCACCTTGGACTCCTTTTTCAATTGGTTGCAGTTTCATTTTCTCGATTGTTTATATTACTTGGCGAAAAATTTCACTTTTTTAAGACGGAGACACGGAGTTGTTAATGCCCTTATAACAAAGAAATGCTGTATTGTCTCTTGTAAAAAGTGATAAAGCGTTGGTTAATTATATATGTTTTTAATTATCAGGAGTGAAATGTTTTGCTTAATTAATGCATTCATTATTCTTTTAATGTTACGTGAACGAAGTCAGGGGTAGCGGCTTGTCAATAAATAATCTTAAAGACTACAGTGCGATAGTCTCGCATGGGACTACTAGTACTAGTTTATTATAGTCAGAAAATAGTATAAGTTTGAGTCAGAGAATTGATTTAATGCGCCCTAAAGACAAGTTTAGTCTAAGGAGCTCTTTAAAAATTGATTTTATAACTAAAAGAATTAAACTTGACATGTCAAAAGCTTTAAGCAAGCGTGACAATAGTATTTCTCTCTTCTCAGCAGGTTACTTCTGTTTAAAACTATCCTATATTTCTTTCTTAAATAAAAATCCTGTATTTCAAGGACATAAAATGATAATAAACAATATTTCAAGTAGCTATTTAAATCAACGACCGTGTGTGTTTTAGTTTTATGGACTAAGATAACACGTAGTTCACTTAACCAGCAGGCTAATAATATTAAGTCGGGCGTTTCCTTTATTGTATTAAGTTATTAGAAACGGTTAAAAAAATGTATTTTAATGAACTTGAATAGAATTAAAATATTCAAATAAATACCTTGATATATATATATCGCTAAGGGGAAAAAAAGCGCTACAGCGTCTTTCAAATACGTGATTTTAAGAGATTGATATAGTAAGAAAAACAATTTCCTAATCTGAAAGAAGAATGTGATAATTCAGGACGAAGCAAGGGTGGTGCTCCGACAGCATGCGTCAAACTCGATAAACAAGGGGTTCTCAAACTTTTAAACTGCCGTACCACTAAATTGAAACTGATACTTTTGCAATACCACCTGGTAATAAAACTAATGTTAGCATTTAAAACTGCATTATTATATTAACAAGTTGGAAATTGTACGTTAAACGTAACGAATGAGGTGCTATAACTAGTTTTACAATGTAAAAAAAATCCTCGTTATTATTTCAGTGAAATGAAGTATATCGTCTGTTATAAGCGAAATGAGCATGCCTTTTTTTTCTTATTACGTATGCCACGTTTACAGATGCGAATTTCTTTTTCGACAGCCGACACCGCTACAAAATTTACCACGGAGATCTTGCTTTGTGAATGATTATCTCCATGGTTTAATATTTCTATGATACACGATGAACGAATCTCTTGTGTTTATTTACTTTAATGGATTGAGATATTCGGCTGTTAGCCTTATTTCCAATGAAGCCATCTCAGAATCTATACATTTTTTTAATGTAACTCATCTCTCTAGCACATAATTTTTTTTGAACGGTCTTTCTAAAATTGTAGCTTTTATTCAATTTTATTCGAAAAAATATTTTTTAATAAAAATGGCCGCTTGGCATATGAAAAAAGAAGTGGTTAACCCCTATTGGTTTTCATCAGTCACATGACTTGCGCTTTTATGATATAGAATGCGTATGGTATGATTTAATAGAATAAAGAAAACTTTTATTAATATATTTTTAAGTTTTGGTTCGATTTTAATAAAATTTGAAATGACTCAACAAAATTCTGCAACAATTATATGTATTAAATTTCAAACCATTCGGTTGGGTAATAGTTGGGGTTTTTGCGCTGAAATAAATCCCTTTGTTTTACTTTTCTCTCTCAGCAATAATATTTCTACATTGCAACTGGCTTTTAAAATATAGTAATTTATCAGTTTTACCAGACAGAATTTCAAATCTTCAAGACGACCCCACCACCACCACCCAAGAAAATTCAAAAGAATCCTATGTTATTAAAGCGAAAAGGGGTTTGAGTAAGACTCCGATAAGATTTTACACACAAAATTAACCTTTTTACGCATGCGTCAACTTTTTTTGAACGGTGAATAAAGAAGGAAATAGAATTAAGAAGAATCAAGAGCGCTGGGGAAAAAATAGTTCGTCTATTTGCCTGCACTGCTTGCAACCCTACAGCTAAGAATTAATCCTTCTAATTTCTTTTAAGTTCTATGCTTATTTTTCCTTCCTGGAGTGAACATCGATCCTTCCACCTGTTTTGTTTCAGAGAGGGGTGAACAAAAGGGAATTGGAGATTGCAAGGGAAGAGAGGTACTGAAAAGGGAGGGAGGCGTTTTCAATTTTTTTGAAGGCAGGAATGGAAAGGGAAATGGGAGAGGGGAGTTTTCCCCTTCTTTGGAATTTGCAAAAGTGGTCGTTTTCCCAGGAAGAAAGCATATTTATTTTACAACCAGATAAAAATATTTCTGACGTAATTTTTACACGGTCTGTAAAAACTTTATATTTATAACCATTAAAAATTTCAAAGGGTTTAGACAACAAAAGTTTTTTTTAATATTTTCTTACGAGCACTTTTATTACTAATTATCAGTATTTTTTATTTGGGGGTTCATTTAAGGTTTTATCATGAGCCCGGGCAACGCCGGGCGGGTTAACTAGTATCCTTTAGAATTACCAGTCCTTTGGAGGCTTTGACTTTAGTACTGTGATTTTGTCTAAATCAATTTTTTATGATATTAAGTTCGTTTTAGCATTTATATAATTAGACCAATTAATAGCAGTGTAATGGTGTAGTAATGGTAATAGTAGTGGTAATAGTTTAATTATGTGTGTGTATTTAAGATTTCCCTTATCTTAACGGTTATTATGAGAAATTGTTAATACGAGGAGTTTTATAATCCCATTGCTTCTCGTATTAACCGAGTTTGTCTGTATATGTATAATTTTGTAATACTGGGTGTCCCAAAAGTCCTTGACACATTTTAAAATTCAATAACAGATCAAGCAATTGGCTTTAGAAGAGTGCGGTTTGGACGAAAATGATACTTATGATATGAAATTTTGTTTAAGCAAATAAAAAAAGTAGTTCCAAAAATTTCTCATAGATGGTGCTGCATCTGGAAAGTTTTCGAATAGGTAGAACGCCTTTATGCATAACAGTGGTGAAAGGCGCACAATGCGTATGCACAGTTTTTGTCCAAACTATGGCAACTCACATTCCAGAAGTTAACAATAGTCGTCTATCCATCCTCACTCGTCTAATCGAACTCAGAACCAGGAGGGCGAGTATTGTTAAGTTCTGGAATGTGGGTTTCCATAGTTTGGACAAAAACTGTGCATGCGTATTGTACGTCTTTTACGATTGTTATGTATAAAGACATTCTACCTATTCGATAACTTTCCAGTAGCAGCGCCATCTATAAGAAATTTTTTGAACTATTTTTTTATTTACTTAAACAAAATTTCAGATCATAAGAACCATTTTCGTCCAAACCACACTCTCGTACGTCAATTGCTTGATATTTTATTAAATTTTAAAATGTGTCAGGACTTTTGGTATGGAACCCTGTATATTTTCTAGAAGAAGAAACTATACTTATGACTTATTGGTATACATTATATTACTAGCTTGCATATGAGTAAATATGTGATATTCGGTTATATGGTTGATGGACTCTGATTAAATTATTAGTTGTCTATATAATTTTAATATGCGAAAAAAGTATGTAATATAAACATAATATTTTTAAAAAAGATAGTAATTTTTTTCAATTTTATAAATTTTTTAATTATTAAGCAATTTTCTCTGGCACTAAAAACGCCAAGGGTGGAAATAATTTATGGACTGCCGCGCGTATGAGCGGAAGCGTATTACTGCTTATTTTACTGTTTATTACTGTTAATTTTACGGCATAATACTGGCAGTTGGGATGCCAGTATTATACTGTAAAATCAACAATTATTTTTTGCAGTGTAGAACTAAGAAAACAATGTAATACATTCGATGAAATTCTTACTAGAAGAATGACCTCCGTTACTGGCAAAACAATAATGTTAAAGTTCGTTAGGACAACAAATGTATCTTTTTTTACAAAAGCGTTAAAACTTAACATATTGGTAAGTTTACTACAATTCCCATCATTCAAACGGAAAACCGAACTCCAGCAATCCAATTTTCTGATGAATTTTAAATTCCAGGGGACATGCCACCTAATTTAAGGGGTCACAAATTGTGTAAAGTATTAGTTAAAAAGTATTAAAATGCTTTGCCAGAAAATGTTTAATTGTGCCTTTGGCTAAATAATTATAGTAATTATAGTTACCAGTTGCGTGCGAGGATTTCGCAATGTAGTCTTAATAAGTTTTAGCAATATCTAATATTTTTTGGATGCAGGGTTAAACTTCTAAATAAAAATTACGGTTAAAAATATCTGCAAACAAAATTAACCAAGCCAAAATATCGTCTAATTTATTCCACGAAAATTACAGTAAAAACTGACTGAAGATAGCAAAAGGCACGCGCGAAAAAGAAAAAAAATATATAACAATCGTATTTTGACTGCATTAGAAAATGACATCATCAGCTTTTTGAAAAACGTGAAACAAAGAAAAATAAATCGAATGCATGTAAAATACAATTTAATAAATACAACAAAGCATGTCTTTTATTCTACACGTGAAATACCACTGTTTCAATAAATCTATGGTGTCATTTTCTTTTAAACATTACAATTTCAATTTTGCTTTTTAATCATAAATATATAAAATAAACTCATGTGAAGATGTCACGTTTTACCTTTTTTGTACTTTTTATCTTTTTTTAATAATCATTGATGAGCATGATACAATGCGGTATTTTATTTTTCTGGCAACACTAATTTGAGAAAAAACATTCATTTCATTTATGAAAACAATGCCGATTTAATTTTTAATCAAAATACATGTTTTAATGAAATGTGAACACTGAAAAAATGGGTACTCAAAATTGAGTAAAAAGTACTCAATTTTGAATACGTCACATACTCAAAATAGCTCCGATCCAAATGTACTCAAAATTGAGAAACACATGTACTCATTTTTGATCCCATGGATGTATTCAAATATGAACTGTTATGTACTCATTTTTGATCCCATGGATGTATTCAAATTTAAATTTTTTTATGTCGTTAAAATAAAATTTATAGGATAAAAAAAAAGGTTACTTCGCGAGGAAAACCTTATAAGGGATACATACATTTCTGCTCATTTTTTTCATTCCTGCGTGAGTTTATAGTAATTAACCAACCCTTGCCCATGAGAGGAATCGAACCTGTGATGTCCTGTGTACTAACCTGACGACTCAGACCAACGCGCCATGAGCTGTCACGCTTCCTTCTCAAATGTTATTAGTTATTTTGCAAAACTTGCAAAAACTTGAGATTTCATCTGTAGATGGATTTTTTCTGTTCCAATGTTTTTAATATTTTCTTTTCATAATTTTCAATATTTTGCTGTATGATTTGGTGCCTTCTTATAACAGATAAATTTCAATTTATTATGTATTATATGCGTAAAACATTGCATTAAGAATAACTGATTGCTTCTTTTTGCAACAGTACCAACAATTTCTTTATTCGAACATATAATTTTTTAAAATTATTTGCCTGATTATCTATTTATCAATTCTAATAAAAACAACAATTATCTTAATCAGACGTGTTTATTACATGTTATTAAAATATTTTTTTTGATGTCTTATTTAAAAAAAAATTATGTAAATAATTTTTTTTTTTTTTTTTATAATAAATTAAATTATTATATTTCAGCTATGCTGAGAGCTTTTGCGTACGGTTCGGTTAAACTAAATGATTTAAAAAAAAAATGATTTTTAGAGACAAATTTGAAATTAATGACCTAGGGATAGGTAGGTTTAAACCTGGACTTATTGATTTTATTTAAATTAAATTAGTTTAATTTATAAAAATATAAGCTAAAGAAATAAATTAAAAACGTTATAAAGTTAAAAACTATATTTTTATAAAAGTAAAAAAAAATATTAACTAATTTTATAAATTTAAAGAAAAAATTATAAACTTTGTAAAATTATAATTTATAAAATAATAAATTTTAGCGTAAGTCATAAATTTAGCTAATTAAACTAAGCCAAATCAGCTTAGTTTAATACCAATTTGCATAGCTGTAATTTGCAAAGATATTATGTTATGAAACTTTTAAATAACACAATATTGCCTCACGTTGAAAAAGTTAAAATAATTTTTTTTTTAAATTAGTGGGAAAAAAAATCATAATTTTGAAGTACTATCAAGGGGGAAAAAAGTAGATGTGTAAAATGTTAGGGAAAAAAAAAAGAGTAAATGTGTTGTAGTGGGATCCACTTTGATGAAAATCCCGAACAACCAGATCCACTTTTCATTTATCTTATTCTTCGTTTTTCCTTCAAATAATAGTTTTTTAGGCTCCGAAATTTCGTCATTACACATTCTGAAATATACAAGTATGTTAGGTTTGATCATATGTTCATTTTTTATCCAAAAATACTCATTTCGAAATGAGTACATGAACTTACTCATTTTTGAGAATACATATGTTCATTTTTGATCCAAAAATACTCATTTCGATATGAGTACATGAACTTACTCATTTTTGAGAATGCACATGTTCATTTTTGATCCAAAAATACTCATTTCGAAATGAGAGCATAGACTTACTCATTTTTGAGTACTTCATTTTTTTCAGTGAATGTACTATGTCAGAAGCCGGTTAAAAAAACCTTTCCAATGATACCTCATTCATTGCTGTGCGTTCTGTAAATGCATAGAAAAAGGGATGTTGACAACACAAATAGTATATATGATAATAACAATGTATTAGTAAGTGTTTCATAATCTATGCGTGACGCATGATTTTTCGCTCTTGTTTTAAACTTTATTCGGACTCAGACCTGTCGCTAGTTCTACAACCCCAGCAGTCTTTCCTCTTCTTTGGCCTGGATATATGTTACCTGACGCACCCAATTCTTTATATTTTACCGTTGAAGTAACCGTTTACTGTTAGAGGTCCTTCGCGTGGTTTACGAAATTATCCTTCATACTAAAAAAAGTATGCATAAGTGTTTCATAATCTATGCTTGACGCATGATTTTTCGCTCTTGTTTTAAACTTTATTTAGACTCAGATCTGTCCCTGGACCTTGTTTCTGGTTCTACAATCCCAGCAGTCTTTCCTCTTCTTTCGCCTGGCTCTAATATGTTACCTGACGCACCCAATTTTTAGGGTTTCGTTTATCTCACGAAACCCTATTACTCCCGCTCCATTGTCTGTCTGTCACAGAGCCATTCTCAAAAACTATGTAACTTACAGAGTTGAAACTTTGTGTATATAGCTGAATAATAGCTATGAAGAGCTCAAAATATTAAAATTTGAAAAATTCGTATTATTTTAATAAATAGAGATTAAAAAAAAAAAAAAATTCTAACAGCCTTTTCCTTTTAAATGTAAACATTTTTCATTATAGCAGATGCCAAAAATTAAAAATCCACGATGAAATTCTTTTTACAATAATTAATTTTCTATTAGATAATTTCCACGTGAAAAATGAAAATGAAATAAAAAGTTTCACCCATTGAAAAAAAGATTAATATGAAATAAAATTGATTGACGTCATAGTGGTAATAAAACGGTAAAATTTCACAATAATACAAGGAGTATGAGTATGTGTATGCACACAAAGCATATTAATATGACGTCATTAGAGAATTAAAAAGAAAATCTGACGTCATATCGTAAGTTTAACGGATTTTTCAAATGTTTCAGAATATTACAAAGCGAGTATCAATATGAGTAACAGAGAATAGTAAATATATGAGTTTGAAGAACGTATTAAATTATGATAAAAATCCGATTATGGAAATATTCGCATATTTTAACATTTTGAAGGTATACAACATGTTTAATGTTGAAATAATTTTTTTTTAAGTATCGCATTTAGTTCACATGACAGATATTATTATAACAGAATATAATAGCGGGCTTCGCCCGCTATCGGGCTGGTTTGGATATTCGAAAAAACGAGAAAAATAGACCGGTAAATTTTTACTTTATAAAAAACGATTTTTTTTTTTTTTGGTTGCTAAATGAAATTTATTTGGATGTATTAAAGAGAGGATAAAGTGTTTTGAAAGGAATATTAAACGAAACCCTTTGTGCGATCTTCGATCACACTTACCCACTTGTTTATATTTTACCGTTGAAGTATAACCGTTTACTGTTAGAGGTCCTTCGCGTGGTTAAAGAGATTGCCCCTCATACTAAAAAAAAAGTATACATAAGTGTTTCATAATCTATGCTTGATGAATGATTTTTCGCCCTTGCTTTAAACTTTATTCGGACTTTGACCTGTCCCTGGACCTTGTCCCTGGTTCTACAATCCCAGCAATCTTTCCTCTTCTTTGGCCTGGCCATAATATATGTTACCTGACGCACCCAATTCTTTATATTTTACCGTTGAAGTTACCGTTTATCGGCAAAGGTCCTTCGCGTGGTTTATGAGATTGCTCCTCATACTGAAAAAAAAATATATATATGCATATGAAATAAATACTAAAGCGATCGTTTGTTTTTGATAATCAGGCATTCATGATCTACAGCAGCTGAATATCAAGGATTGTTTTTACTGAAATTAAAAAAAGCACACGTTTATCCTTGGGAGACACATTATAATAAAGTAGTCTTCAGACGGTAAGCAATAGCTGCATGAAACATAAGATGCTTATTAGCGTGGATATTAATGATTTATTGTAGTTAAGGTCAAGAAAATTACATGGATCATATTGGGATTTTTTTTAAATGTTAATACATACATATATATATTAACTTTCTTTTCGCGATGCATTTAGAGAAGAACACGGAAGTTCTAAACTTTTTTAAAAAGATTTATGATATTTCACAGTTTTATTCAATAGTTCAAATAAAAAACATTAGTAATTAACATCAAATATGCTGAAATAATATTTAAAGGTAAGGTTTCATTGATGCCTAGGCCCGCTAGGCCAGGACTTGAAGGCTTATTATATGTTTTTGGTGTCTCAAAGTCATCTAGTAAAATACAACCCACTTATAATGAAACCAAAGGGAGCTTAAAAATTATTCGTTATATAACGAGGACGTGATTATGGCTGATTTTCTTATAATACCAATAATGTAATTAAAAATTTTAGGAATCATTCTTGATTGTGCGTTAGTACATGTAGTTTTTACAATAGTGTATATTATAAAAAAAAAATAATTTCCATAATAAGTTTATATTTTTAATTATATTTTCTCAGCTATATTTTAATATTTATACTATTTATTAATTACATCAATTTATCAATACCGATCTTGAGGTAAGTGATTTGAGGGGACAACACTCGAGAAATCCTACAGGAAACAGTTGATATTGAAGTACTTTTCTAAGGAACTATTGAAGCGATTTAAGTATAATTTTTAATAGCTTCAACAGTAGCTAAACTATAAATGGATCATTCTGCAAGAATTTATTTTTAATTAAATAGTTACGCGAATATAATTCTAGTGTTTTTTTATTTATTATTATTAACATTCCAAAAAATTAATCTATATGCCTGTAAAACAAAACGACGGAATACAGCAAATTACAATATCAAAAATATATTTAAACAAGAACGAAAAATCACCCATCAAACGTAGCTTATGAAACACTTTCCAACACTAACACAATATTAATAAGATTTTTTTTTCATACAATGAAATGAGGTATCTAAATAAAAGATTAAAACAAGTTGAAAATGGCACGTCAAACGGGACAAATGGGGGGTGCGTCTCATTCACGTCTTATAAATCCCTCCTCTATGGTGCGTCCGTACTATAACTAGTTTCAGTGAAATGAATTATATATGATTAATTTCTGTAATAAAATAAGTACATTTTAAGTTGGCAACATATTATCTTTTGTTGACATTTACTGAAAATTCCAATGGGAAACTTAAGCCTAACTTTGAAAATTTAAGAACTTGAAATCCATCTTTAGACACTTTTTCCATTTAATATCTATGTCTCCGGAAACATCTATCCAAAAAACTGTCGGTAGACTATAGGATTGCTATAGTTAAACAATTTTAGTATACAAATTCGGTTTTTAAATTAAGTATTACGGAAATAATATGACTTCATCTTAAATAGGACGTAATCATCATGGCAACCTAGAATCATTACTTATCATGGGGTATCATTGAATTAATTACGCATGATAGGATTTAATAGAACGAAGAATGTACCTATAACTTGGTCATAGAGGTTATAAAATGTCACATACGTCATATATGACTATAACGACATACATGTCGGATAACTTGACGATACATCTCGGTTGCTTGACGATTAAACCTCGGAAGTTGCTATAACGAGGAAGTAACCGATTTTTAAAAAATTCAAATTACTTAATAAATATTTTTATTAAAATCTTTGTAAGTTTTGATTTGATTTTTTTATAATTTGAAATGACTCGACAAAATTATGCAATGATTATACATATTAAATATCAAACCATTTGGTTGGGTAGTTTTTGCGCTGTTATGCGGACAGAACGACTATAGATGCTACGTATATAATTACGAACGCACCTAATAGAAAATATAACTGATTACATATAACACATAACACATAAATGCGCAGCATAAAACGCACTTTCAGCAATTATCGATCATAGTCAGTCTTGAAACCGGGTTTTTTTGTGCGTCTCTGTAAATGAACGATATATGTTAAGCATTCCATAATATATATGTATATATATATATATATATATATAATAAATTTGGAATGCACCTGAGTGATCATTAGGAGATGTGATTTTTTCAAATCCTATATCAAATGTATTAATTGAAAAAAAATATATATCCGTTGCCTTAAACTTAGCTAAACTTATATCCATTCTCTGAAGGTGAAAGAATTAACAAGTGGGTAAGTGTGATCGAAGATCGCACAAAGTGTTTCGTTTAATATTCCTTTCAAAACACTTTATCCTTTCTTTAATAAATCCAAATAAATTTCATTTAGCAACCAAAAGAAAAAAAGTCATGTTTTTTATAAAGTAAAAATTTACCGGTCTATTTTTCTCGTTTTTTCGAAAATCTGAACCGGCCGCCCGCTATTATACTCTGTCATAATAATACATGTCATATGGACTAAACGCGAAAAAAAAAATCAATTTAAAAATTTAACATGTTGTATAGAGACCTTCAAAATGTTAAAATATGCTAATATTTCCATAATCGGTTTTTTATCATGATTCAATACGTTCCTCAAACTCGTATATTCACTATTCGCTATTACTCATATTGATACTCTCTTTGTATTATTCTCAAACATTTGAAAAATCCGTTAAACTTCCAATAGGACGTCAGATTAATTTTATTTTTAATTCTCTAATGACGTCATATTAAGCTGCTTTCTGTACATACAAATACTCATACCCCTTGTACTATTGAGAAATGTTTGAAAATTTCCGTTTTATTACCAATATGACGTCATGTTAATTTTTTTTTTACAATTGGTGAAACTTTTTATTTCATTTTCATTTTTCACGTGGAAATCTTTCAATAGAAAATTAATTATTGTAGAAAGAATTTTATTGTGGATTTTTAATTGTGGGCAACTGCTATAACGAAAAATGTTTAAATTTAATGGGAAAAGGCTGTTAGAATTTTGGTTTTTTATCTCTCTATATTAAAATAATATAACTTTTTTTTTCAAATTTTAATATTTTGAGTTTCATAGTAGCTATTCAGCTATAAGTACACAAATTTTCATGCCTGTAAGTTATATAGTTTATGAGAACCGGCTGTGTGACGGACAGACAACGAAGTGGGAGTAATAGGGTTTCGTGATATGAACGAAACCCTAAAAATGGCATAAAAGGTAGATCAGTCAACTAAACATCAATAACATACATCAATTGACAAATAAAATTTCATTAGAAAAACAATGCTCTGAAGGAAAAACAGGAGTATTTACCAAATACCTATTTTTAACACTTTCCAACATAGTTTAATAACACTTTCCAACATAGTTTATTAATACTCTCCAACATCGTTTAATAACACTTTCTAACATAGTTCATTAACACTTTCCTACATAGTTTAAAAGTGTTTATGCATTTGGTTTGTCTGACCGTCTATCTTGCCTTGTAACTGATAAATGTTATTGAGGTTTATCATGACATGTTCGGTTTTGAAAATTAAATGTGTAGAATTTTTAGTTCATTTACAGGGGCTCTCAAAAGAATTCTGTTTGGTCTATGAGAAAAAATAATTTGCAATGTATTATAATGATGTTACACTCTTTCAAACATAATGAAATTGATATACATAACTTAGATGCAGGACAAGATGCTTACTATAGAATATGATGTGTATAGAATTTATCGTTCATTTACAGGGACACACAAAACAATTCGGTTACAGTGTCTGCGAGCGAAATTGTCGGAAGTGCAGTTTTAATTGCGGTATGCATTTTTATTAAACTTAACTAAATGTTTACATATTACTTGGTGTGTGTAAATTCTATAGATCATATATAGGGCTACTCAAAAGAATCGAGTATATATTTTTCATTGACGGAAATTGCAGAAGGGGAATTTTCAGCTGTTTTATGCGTTTTCTAACTTGACTAAATTTTTGCATACTATGTAATATATATACAGGGTGAATCTAAACTCTTGGGCAAAACTTTAAGGGGTGATAGTACACATCAAGACAAACAGTATTAAATAGGAAACTAAGGGTCCCAAACGTCTTCCGAAGGAGATAGGCGCCATTAAAGTTTAGGGTCCAAATTTTCAAACGATTATAAAAAACGGAAAAATTGGTCGATTCGTTTGCGGTGTTCGCTAAAACTATTCTTTATGTCAGTATTTTCTTAAAAATAAATTTTAAATATAAAGTTCAAAAAATGCCGATAGAGGGCGCTTTAGACTTTGGAGTAACGAACAACTATATTTTTCCGTTATTTTTTGTATCTCATTAAATGCTTTCAAAAGTTTAGACTTAAACTTAAATTTTGAGCTCAAAATCTGAATCGTTGGGAGTGGTTAAGTAGCGCAAACTGAACTGTGTTCAGGAGTTGAAATTTGAACCCCCCCCCTTCCCCCACTCTTGAACACAGTTCAGTTATTCCCGATCTTGGTGTCGTAGGCCAGGCAGAAACTACTACCCCCTACACATAAAATAAACGATAGAGGGATGACAAAATTAAATAGAAAATTTATTCATAACAGACATGAGCAATTTCTCCGTGCAAAATAAAAAGAAACCATTTGATGTACGCACGTAGTGCGCAATATGAATAAAGGTCGACACGTAGAAAATGGTACACGAATGATGTTCGTGAGGGATCACAAAAACTGCTCGAAAAAGTGCCCACCAGCAACGATGCAGGCCTCACACCGTCGGCGGAGGGAGTTGTGAACATTAACGAATACCCCGGGCATCTTCCCGGATATAGCCTGCTACGACGGCAATCCTCGCAAATAGGTCCTCGTCGGAGTTGACGGTAAAAAACCAAAGTCTAAAGCGCCCTCCATCGGATTTTTCAAACTTTATCTTTAAAATTATTTTTAAAATAATTTTTTTAATTTAATTTTGTCATCTCTCTATCGTTTATTTTACGTGTAGGGAGTAGTAAGTTTATGCCTGGCCTACGACACCAAGATCGGGAATAACTGAACTGTGTTCAGAGGGGGGGGGGGTTAAATTTTAACTCCTGAACACAGTTCAGTTTGCGCTACTGAACCACTCCCAACGATTCAGATTTTGAGCTCAAAATTTAAGTTTAAGTCTAAGCTTTTAAAAGCATTTAATGAGATACAAAAAATAACGGTAAAAAATAGTTGTTCGTTACTCCAAAGTCTAAAGCAGCGGCCTCTATCGGCATTTTTTGAACTTTATATTTAAAATTTATTTTTAAGAAAATACTGACATAAAGAATAGTTTTAGCGAAAACCGCAAACGAATCGAAAACAATTTTTCCGTTTTTTATAATCGTTTGAAATTTTGAACCCTAAACTTTAATGGCGCCTATCTCCTCCGGAAGACGTTTGGGACCCTTAGTTTCCTATTTAATATTGTTTGTCTTGATGTGTACTATCGCCCCTTAAAGTTTTGCCCAACAGTTTAGATTCACCCTGTATACAAATCTATAGATTATATACAGGATTGTACAAAAGAATTCGGAAACTTCTACGACATAGATGTTACTTGATAAAATTGGATTTTCAAATGCGGTATGCGTTTTCTAAATTGTTTAATTATACATCATCTTTCTCTTTATCAAACGGTGACGTTTTGTTAAATTATTCTAGAAGTGTTTCATAATCTGTGCTTGACGCATGATTTTTCTTTCTTGTTTTTTCTTGTTCAAAGCTGAAAATTATACTTTCTTCCTAAATATGTGCGTGCACAAAGACCAAATTTTGATAAAAAATCCTCTTGATCCCGACCTACGCTATACAAGAACTTCCATCCTGCGATGTTTCATACCTTCAGATTCGACTTTGAAGAGAAACTCTTCGATCGAGTAAAGAATAAAGATTTACGTTGTTTAGAAACGAAAATATATGCTAACACAAATTAAAGCTTGTTCAAAAATTCATTTAAAAAAATCTTTTCAATTTTTTTAAAACCTAAATTGATTGCTATTATAATTCAAATATTTCACAAAAAAAAAAAAAAAAAATCATTTTTTAATAAAATGAAAATAAGATAAACTGTACTCTGTACGTCACTTACTACCGGTACTAATATAATTTAACCAGAAGGACCCATGCAAAGCTTTCGCACTGCAATCTTTGAGATTATTTCTTGGTACGTTTTAGCACTAATTTTTAATTAACTGATTTTAAAAAAAAATCAAACAACACGTTTTATCGAAATGTGGGTGTACTAACTCAGATACTTGTTCAAAAACTTTTCGAATGATACCTCATTCATCGTTGTATGTTTTGTATACGCATAGATAAAAGGATGTTGACAACAGAAATAATATATATGATGATTGCTTGTGTATGAGAAAATGGAAATAGATTGCCAAAAATTTGTTTGCCAAATTTTCTTCTCTCGCCAACGTCATTTCTCTAGGTTGCCAAGACCCATATACTGAAAAAAAAAAAAACATAATTATAAAAAAAAAAATGGAACCATTGAATCAGACATTTAGGGAGTTCATATGAAAGCATTTCCTCAGATTTTGCAAAACTATTCCAGAAATGTCTTAAATGCATAAATCAATATTTGGTACACCACTTTTTTGCAAGCCGATGGGAACTTAAAAATGGGATGTTCAAGCTTTGCGGTCCAGCAGCGATTTAATTGACGTCAGACTTCCCTGGCGTATTAAAAGCTTAATGAAATATTTAAAAAATAAATACTTAAATTTTTTGTGAATCCTGATCAATGGAAGATAATCCTTTAATTACGCAATCTACTGGTGCTCCCATACAGTACGCATATACATAGCCATGATTAAAAAAAGAAAACAAATAAACAATATGTGACGCACGCGTAAAAATTAAATAAAAACCCGATTAAATGCTCGATACTTTTTCAAAAAAATACGCGCAAGAAATAAATTAACAATCGTATTTTAATTGCATTATAGGATGACGACATCTGATAACGCGGTATTTTATTTTTGTGGCAACACTAATTTGAGAAAAACCTTTCATTTCATTTATGAAAACAATGCCGATTTAATTTTTAATTAATTGCAATTTTTAATCGAAAAACATGTTTTAAAGAAATGTAAGTGTGCTATGTCAGCAGCCTGTTTAAAATTCTTATTATATCTCATTTAACGTTCTGCGTTTTGTATTTTCTTAGAAAAAGGGATGTTGACAACAGAAATAATATATACGATTCATTTAAAGTCATTTGTCGATAACCGGTGTTATTTTTTAGGTGCCTTCGTAATTATATAAATACGTAGCACCTATAGTCGTCGTCTGGTCCGTCCGTCCGCATATAACAACGTAAAAACTGCCCAACCGAATGGTTTGAAATTTAAGATATATTATCTTTGCAAAATTTTGTCGAGGCATTTCAAATTTTATCACAATCGAATCAAAACTTTTGAAGATATAAATAAAAACATTTATTAAGAAACTAGCAAGCTACGCCCGCTACGCTGGTCAATTTCTCTTAACGAACCTTTAATCAAACAAAATATTGACATTTCATAATTCACTTTTATATTTTAACAGAATAATAAGGCTACTATAATTTGTGACTCGTGTTATAGCCAATATACACGTCAGGACACGTCGCCCTTATCATTCTCTTTTTACGCGTGAAGGTTTCGCTATGGTATTCCATTATGAAATTTGGTAATTTTTGAAATTCAATATTTGAAAAATGGTATAATCCTTAGATTTGAAATTTATATCAAGAAATATACAATTTTTTACCTTTCAAACGCAGTTTGTCTAACGGTTTTCCGACAAATACTTTTCGAGCTATTATTTTTTTCAGTAACTTTAAATGTTTCATTTTCCTAGATTAATCTGTGGCAAAGATTAGCGAAAAACCCAGTCGTCAGCAACGCATTTATATTAAAGAGGATGTTGAAGCTGGGATTGTCACCATTACTTTTGAAATCGGTTCTGTAGTTCCAGAGATTCCATAGAAGTTGTAATTTAGAATGATTTTAGAACACTTTTCGCTCATTTCACCCTTTTCAATTTCGAATTTTTTTAAAATTTATTCTTAGCGAGCATTTACATCTTATAAGTAACTACAATGCCAAATTTCCCATTTCTAGCTCTTTCAGTATAAAAAAAGTCGCAATTTTCGAACATTTTTCACTCCTGCACCCAATTGGGGTTAGTGGCACCGACATAAAATATAGCCTAAGTTGGAGTAGGGATTCTCATCGTCAATTTGCCACCATTACTTTTGAAATCGGTTCTGTGGTTCCAGAGATTCGATAGAAATGGCAATTTAGAATGTTTTTAAACCGCTTTTCGCTCATTTCATCCTTTTAAATTTCAATTTTTTTTTAGAATTTGTTCTTAGAGAGCATTTACATCTTATAAGTAACTACCATGCTAAATTTCATGTTTCTAACACCTTCAGTATAAAAAAATCTAAATTTTATATTTTTTTTCGCTCCTGCACCCCCCTGGGAGTAGTGGCACCGACATAAAATATAGCCTATGTTGGAGCAGGGACTGTCACCGTCAATTTGCCACCATCACTTTTAAAAACGGTTCTGTAATTCCAGAGATTCCATAGAAATTGTAATTTGGAATGTTTTTAGAACGATTTTTGCTCATCTCACACCTTTTAAATTTCGAATTTTATTAGAATTTGTTCTTAGAGAGCATTTATATCTTATAAGTAACTACCATGCCAAATTTCATGTTTCTAGCTCCTTCAGTATAAAAAAAAATCGAAATTTTAGAACGTTTTTCTCTTCTGCACCCCCCTGGGGGTAGTGGCACCGACATAAAATATAGCCTATGTTGGAGCAGGGATTGCCACCATCAATTTGCCACCATCACTTTTGAAATCGCTTCAGTAGTTCCAGAGATTACACCCTACAAACAAACAAACAAACAAACGAACGAACAATCTTTACTACTTTAGAATATTAGTATAGATTTGATTTTTTTTTTTTTAAATCGGTGCTTTCTTGTTATAGGAGCTTCCGAGGTTTAATCGTCAAACGACCGAAAGATACTTATTTCATTACAGAAATTAATCTGCAGACGATATAATTCATTTCACAGAATTAAAAATCAGCAAGATCTGAATATTTATATAACTAGCGATAGTATGAACGCACCTCATTTGTCACGTTTGACGTACAATTTCCAACTTGTTGTTTTTTGCTTTCCGTATAATAATCCAACCTACCTTTAAAAACCTTGAAGATAGATTAAAAGCATTATTCTAAAAATATTTGAAGCGAGAGAGACACGAGAAGTTGAACTTAATTGAATATTAATGATTTTGTTATACTGAGGTCATGAGAAAATCATACCAATAGCGCTGCGAGATCAAAGATTTATGGCAATTTTAATTTGCATAATGTGAAGCGCATTTAGAAAAGGGATTAATGAAGCCTTCAATCCGAAATAGTCTTGTTTAATATGTAAGAAATGATTTTCTTTGAACAGATAATTCACATGCAATAGAAATTAATTGAATGATAAATTGATGGATCGAATAAATTAATAAGGAAATTTGTTATTTTAAAGGTTTTGTTTTATACAAAAATAATTATTTGGAATATGTAGCGTTCTCTCTAGTTTTAAAAAGGGGCAAGGCAGTAATTCTTTACTACACACGAATTGGGCTCGTTACAGCAAAGCCAAGTTCAGAGATCAAAAGAGCACATCGTAAGTGCAAGGTGTATACAATTCCATTATTCTGATTGTCTATCCGTCAGTGGAGGTCTACTTTATAAAAGCCATCGGATTTTGGTGTGCTTTGTTTTGTCTGCCTATTATATAACTAATGCAAAAAGCATCCAATTTGCTTGAAATTTGTTGATATGAAATGTTCATGAAATATACGTAATTAGTTATGTCGTTTTTGATTTAATGTAGTTGATTCGCTTAAAAATAGTCTAGCTGGTCTATGTGTAAAAGTGGACCTTATTGCTATAAATTAACCGAACAATCAAGTGCTTTGTTTTATCTACATTTTTTTGTGGTACACTCAAAACATGAGTTCGTATATTTTATAAAATTGAATCTCAAGTACTCCGAACTATTATAAGCTGAGATAATAATTAAAAAAAGGATACATTTTGCTTATTTTTAAGTATGCATTTTTAACATAGACGTTTTCACTTTCCACCTTGTTATTATGTAGACGAGGCACACATGAATATTTAACTAATTTCTTGTACATAATTCCGTATCCTAACATTATTATTCTGAAGGGAATGGGCGATTATTTAAAAGAACTGCATGGCTAGCATGAGAAGGCTATCCACATGAGAATGAACCATATTAAAATGCACCGAAAATGTAACTCTTTTTAAATGGCACTACTCAGACATAAAGTAGACATTTTACGTTCTCGTTAGAAATTTCCTTTACCACCTAGCTATCCAAGTAGCGTTTAAAGCAATATATATGGCAATTAACCGACACCCTATCTGCGAAACGGCCTGGTTTGCGTCTTGAAAAATGCGTTTTCTTGTCACATTAAAGTGCAAATACCCCAAGCGCTCTCTTACAACCAAATTCCCTCGCATCCATCTTGCGTGGTCGTCGACTGTTATTATTGTTCGTGACTGGCAACACGATGACCCTCTTACCTGGTTCCTCTCTCCACTTTTCTGTAGCTATCTTCTCATACTCCCACTCGCACAAGGTTTCGCTCTTCACGCCTTATTCGTTGACTTTCAAATGAGAGAAAGGGTAGGGAAGACTGGTAGCAGAAGATACAGAATGTGTCCGCCTGCACCATATATGTGATCATACGCTTATTCCACTAAATATAGGTAAAAATGAATGTATAATCCTACACTATAAATTTCTTCTCATGCGATTTGGTTCAAGTGATGATTATTATCAGTCGTGTAGTAGATGGGGTACGCGGGAGGACAGCGTCCCCGACTTTTTTATTTTATTTCAAACATACTCCTACTTTTTATTTTCAGGGGAACGCTAGAGGCACAGCAAGACGTAGACTTTTGAAACGTATTAATATTTTTTAAAGGATAAGCAGCTAAAAATAACGATTTTAAGAAATAAATCACTGATTTTTAATACTTTCCAAATAAGTTAAAAACCTTCGTAGCAAACAAAAAACGTATTCTATTCACAAATGCTTTCTCAAAAGAAAATGAGTAGAAATGACTCTATCATTCAAATATTTAATTTCCTTTTATAAGGTTTGCTTCATGTTTTGGTTATTATCAATCAGAATACAAAGAAATCCAAACCTTTAAAGTAAATTACTCAAACAAGATTCTGCTTTTCACGTCGTATTCGTTGACTTTTAAATGAGAGAAAGGGTAGAGAAGAATGATAGTAGAAGATCCAGAAACTGTCGCCTGCACCATATACACTGGTGTGCAAAACTTAAGCAACAAACACAAAATGCTAATTTCTGAACACGTGAGTACACAAAAGGAAATTCTAGAAAGAGCAAGTGTAGAAAAGAGGTACTACCCTAACAGCACGGTCAGTCGATGTGAATTCCCCTCGACGTCACACATGGTTAGAAGTGTCACAATCTCTACGGTGAATCAAAATATGGGATATTTCACTGTCTCATTATTGCTCTCAAATTATTGTTAATACTGAAAAGTCACTGTGACTGTCGCTTCGTGATGGGTCACCAGGTACCTTGTGATTCTCAAGTCACTGTCAATTGAAGACTGAACTTTGAAGTCATTGTGATGAGTCGCCAAATAATGTCACAATGAAGTCGCATGGTGACTTTCCGGTGATCGACACTCAATTGTAAATTCATCATTGCACTCCTTTGTGAAAAGTCACCAGATGATTTCATTTTCTGTCACTTGGGAACTCGTCACAGAACAGCTATCATGATGACTTTACAATGGAGTGTCAAAATGACAGTCACATGCGAGTCACAAGATGACTTCATTGTAAAGTCACCTGGTAACTCGTCAAAAAGCAGCAGTCATGGTGGTGACTGTTCAGTGGAGTGACCAAATGAGAGTAAAAATGAGACGAATGAAATATATCACATTTCTGTTCATTCTGGTGACTGTGACAATTGTGACCATCTATGATGTCAAGAAGACCACATCGACTGTCTGTGCTGTTAGGGTAGTACCTATTTTCTACACTTGCTGTTTATAGAATTTCCTTTTGAGTACTCACGTGTTCAGAAATTAGCATTTTGTGTTTGTTGCTTAAGTTTTGCACACTAGTGTATATTATCATACGCTTCCTCTAAATGTAGATACAAATGAATGTATAACCCTACACTGTAATTTTTTTTATGTGATTTAGTTTAGATAATGACTATTATCACTTTACGTGTAAGAAAATATTTCGGGATATTTTAGGCATCAGATATTGAACCTTCGTAGCAAACAAACAACGTATTCTACTCGCAGATGCTTCCTCAAAAGAAAATAAGTAGAAATGACTCTATCATTCAAAACTTTTAATTTCCTTTTATACGATTTGTTTCAGATTCTGTTTACTATCAATCAGCATCCAAAGAAATCCAAACCAATAATGTATGATACTCATACAAGGTTCTGCTCTTCACGTCTTATTCGTTGACTTCCAAATGAGAGGAAAAGAAGGGAAGACTGGTAGCAGATATGTGATCATGCACGCTTCCTCTAAATATAGGTAAAAACGAAGGTATGGTGTGAATCTACGGTGTAAATTTCTTCTCATCCAATTTTGTTCCGATCATGATTATTATCAATTTAAAAGAAATATTTTCGGATATTTCAAGCATCAGATATGGAACCTCCGTAGCAAACAAACAGCAGATTCTACTCGCAGACGCTTTCTCAAAAGAAGATAAGTAGAAATTACTCTATAATTCAAAACCGTTACTTTCGTTTTATACGATTTGTTTCAGACTTTGGTTACTATCAATCAACATACAAATAAATCCAAACATATCCTACACACACAAGGTTCTGCTCTTCACGCCTTTTTTGTTGACTTTCAAATGAGAGAAAGGGTAGAGAAGAATGATAGCAGAAGATCCAGAAACTGTCATTTGCACCATATATGTTATCATACGCTTCCTCTAAAAAATAGGTAAAAATGAATTTTGCGCTGTAAATTTATTCTCATGCGAGCTGCTAGAGATTTTAATTTCTATCAAATTACTTCAAAGGAAATAACCTCAGCTATTTTAGGTTTCAAGTATTGAACTTTCGTAACAAAAAGTTAATATACCAATCACAGCCAATGAAAGAGACTAGACGCAGAGGTGTCATTTGGTGGGAGGATAGAAGGGGCAGTTTTTCCCCTTAAGGGATCTGATATATCAGAGTGTATCAGTCATCAAAGGTAAAACTCAAAATATGTTTTAAGAAATTGCTCTAAAATAGAAATATTTGACTAAAATAAAAATATCAGCGTTAAATAAACACTGTAAGCACAGAAATTAATAATCATCAATAATATTTGGTAAAGCAACACACTCTAGCAACATTCTTAAAGTGAAACACGTCTACCATTATTGAGTACTTTGGCTAATTTTGAAAATATATATGAGTATAAAACTATATCAATTGTTTATCAGCTGTTCACAACAAAATCAAAAGAAAATTTTGCCCCCGTGAAAGAACCCCCCCCCCCCAAGAAAGTTTTGAAATGACGATTCTGTAAGCATTCCACCAATCTCGAATGCTTATCAATTTACCTTGATTACATGCAAGCTCGACAATCGGTGAAAGCTAGCCTATCTTTATCACATGATGGACAACAGGGTAGGAAGTGCCGTGGCCTGTTTCATTCATTGGCTGCGGTATTAATATCAGGGAAGAATTGTAGCAAATATGGCGTTGCTCATATATTCTTAGGATTATTTTATTCAAAATTTACTTTTTCCCTTCTTAAATATTAAAATATCATGGGCTAAATTATTTTCTAAATTAATTCTTTGTATGTGCATTAAATACTTTATTCGAAAAGCTTTCCTTTCATCATCATGTTAATTTCATAACCGTTAAAGATATCTTAAACTATTATTCAGTTTATATGCTTCCAATCTTCTCTTTGTGGTTTTTACATCTGGAAGCAGATATTTCAACTATCCTTTACCCTTTGTTCAGAATATAACAAATGCATATCTATCTAAATTTCCATCTGCTGTTTTCGGGCTTAATAATAATTGTATATACAGTTCGCTCGTATCAAAACCGCATTTCCCATGCATTTTTCAGATGGTGGCTGGGTTGCCGTGCCATTTTACTTATTTTGGCTATCCTGCCAATCATGGAATCCCTTCGTATGTCTGCTGTTCGAAATTAGCATTGCGCTCTCCGGTGAAAACTCCGGAAACTTTGAATAACTCCGGGCCATTAGCTTGATTCAGCATTTTTATGTTGGCATTGTAACTTAATGAAAAACTTCAGATCATCTCTGACTTCCAAGCTAGAAGCATCTAACTATTAAGTTAAGCTACGGAGGCCATCCCTTGTTTTTCATCGTCATGTCTTTTGCAATAAAATAATTTCCATGGATACCGTTTAGTTCTTTTCAATGCATTGTTTTTAACATCTTCAGGATGAGAATGCTGTGTTTTTGCTGATGACAACGCAACTTTTTGTACTCTCCCCCGTTTCACAATCCTTCATGTTTCTGTTTATCAGAAATCTAATAATTAGTGGATTCCATGTTATTACAACTACTACAATACAAAATTTTTCCTCCACAGCAAACAATGAAGAATATGCCACCTGCACCATACATGTTGTTCATGCATGTTATCATACGAGTCCTTTATAGATAAACAGAAATGATTTCCTGCGCTATAAATTTCGTTTTATGAGAACTGGTTCAGATTTTGACTATCAATTAACTTTCAAGGAAATATCTCCGAAAGTTAAATATTCGAGGAATGAAATATTTTTTTATATTTCAGGCATCATATATTGAACTTTCATAACAAATCAATAACGTATCCAACTCATACTTCTGCTGTTCCCTTCTTAGTCGTTGACTTTCAAATGAGAGAAAGGGTTGGAAACAGTGTTGCCGGTGGGCTACTTTTTTTAAATTCGGTTTTCTTGATTTCCACCAGTTTTTTGAGAAAGTGAAATTCGCCTTGTTTAATGGCAGATTAAATAAGGCGAATCGAAAGAAAATTATACGATTTCAAAAAAGTGGTGCCAATCGAGTAATTTGAATTTCAAAAAAGTAGCCAACTGGCAACACTGGTTGGAAAGAATGGTAGTAGAAGGCGTAGAGCAGAGCGTGTTATCTGTACCATATATGTTGTCGTACATTTTCCTCTAAAGATAGGTTACATATCACTCCATAATACGTAATTTAATTTTTTGTGAGTAGGTTTATATTTTGATTGCTAATACATTTACGTGCAAGAAAATATCTTGCCTCAAATAGTGAACTTTTAATGAATTTTGCCCCGAGTTATTCATTTAAAAAATATCTTCTCAAAACCATCTTCTATTACGTTATAAAAATAAATTAGAAGATTTGTAAAATAAAAAGTAAATATGAAAATAAAATTGTTAATTAAAGCTGATAAACCGAATTGGTACTTTTAAGTACCGTTTGGTAAATGAACTTGACACTGTTTCACAACTTAGAGAATAAAGAAACTGTACAACATTTCATTGAAACATAAACCTATTTTTGATGTAAATTATGAAAATATTTTTTTATTTTCATTTAAACGTAAAAACAAGTAGTATGTCAACTAAATTTTGATAACTAAACAACAATTATAATCTATATTATTATATAAAGAGAGGGGGGAGGGGGTTTCGAACGTTTTAGGTCATATCGCCATATCTCAGCAGCAGTTTTAGGTAGGAGCATGAAATTCAAGCTAACTAATCTACTAAAAAAATGGTTAAACGCGCATTTCAGCGATTTTAGAAATTGACCAATCGGGTTAAACATCGGATATGAACCCGATTATGTAAGATTAGAAGAATAAGACAACTTTTGCTGATTTTTGATTACATATTTTGCGTAAGACATTTTTAGAAGGAATTTTAAAAAAAATCATTTATAAAGCTGGGGGATTTAGTATGATTGCATCAAAATAACAAAAGCTCTTTCTGATTGTCCTTTTGATCGTTTATGGACGCCAATGGGTTACTGTGATTGGCGTATTTTTAGGACATTACATTTTTACTTGGAAGGCTAAGGTTAACTCGGGCAAAGCCGGGTGGTTCTGCTATATTAAAATAAATTTATCAATTTCCAATATGTACATAAACAGAAAAAAATTATTTAAGTTCAAAATTTGGAAGCACTGCAATTTTGTCTCACTCCCGCTTTTATCCGATTTAGAACAATTTTCAGATTAGAAAAGTACCTACCCATCTCTACCCTACGTTGTAGTCGACACAATGTCCACTCGTGCGAAGCCGGGGCAGGCCACTACACAGCAAAAAATAATTCTTGATTTTACAGTATAATACTGGCACCCCCGCTGCTAGTATTATACCGTAAAATTAACAGTAATAAAAACTAAAATAAGCAGTAATACACTACCGCGCATGCACGGCAGTGTATTACTGCTTATTTTACTGTTTATTACTGTTAATTTTACGGTATAAACAGAAAGATAAGCAGTAATACACTACCGCGCAAGCGCGGTAGTGTATTACTGCTTATTTTAGTTTTTATTACTGTTAATTTTACGGTATAATACTAGCAGCTGGGATGCCAGTATTATACTGTAAAATTAACAACTATTTTTTTCAGAGTAGTTGTTATATAAAGTGTTAATAAAGTCCTGCAAAATAATACTTTTAAATTTCTTCTCCACCATTTCAAATTTTTCTAATATTTAACAATGCACTGAACTGAGTTAAATTATATGACGAGCTTCCCTCCTCTATCACATAATGGTTTATAATAAAATGAAGATGAATATCCATAAAAACAATACAGAAGATATAATAGAGTAAAATAAAATTTTATCGAGTAAAAGTTAAGTGATAACTTACATTTTATTATTGAGGTATATTTATATTGTCGAAGCATAAAAAGGGTAAAGACAATCAGTTTTAACCCCTTTTCGACAAGCGTTGCATTTAAATGACGCGTAGTGTGCTCGAAATCATTGATTATTCCTACCAGTAATTTTCGTAGCGAAGTTGTAAATATATACTTGTGTAATTTCGTGTGTAAAAGTTTCTTTATGTGACGTATTGCTGAGTGAAAATAAACAGAAGACTCATTCAATAAATGGTCGAAAAAAGTTAACTAAAATTCTAAAATATTTATAGTCAGAAAAATTATAGACTTTTTAAATATATAAAAGTGTCTAAATAGGTTAAAGTAAATACGCAACTAGGTATTCCATTCAGTTAACTACATTGTTCCTAAAGTAATTTATAGGATTATTTTGGTACAAGTTGTATTTTGAATTTTTTAATGAAAATTTTTTAAAAATTGAATGAAGATCTTATTTATTTCCTTTTATTTTTGAAATTTGAAAGTGAAATTTTTATTTTTAATTTTTAGTCTACAACATTTCCTTACAAAAGAACATGAAATGAATTCATAAAAAATTCAAATTGCGCCCCTGTAGGGCGTACACTCCACTGCAATATAGTATATTTCACGCAGATGGTTATTTGCTGTATTCTTACAGAAAAAAAAAAACAACTTCGTACCAATGAATATGAATCATAGCACGGGAGGAAATGAAAGGAAAAAAACAGTCTGTTGTCAGTGTCTGTCTGATCTCTGACACCTTCAAATATTGTCTTGATTCATTCATTGCAGATGATTCTTAAGGCTGTTGGCCAGTGAACTCCTCAATTCCCCTCACAAATGCTAAACCTATGGGTGTGAAATGCATTTGTATATTTAAAATATCTCTTCAATAAATTAATATTTTAACTTCTTTTTTTCTTTCTAACTCTTCTTAAAGTTGTCTCTTTCTTTTTTAGCTGTCAAAATATTTCTATGTTTGACAACTAAAGAAGAAAGAGACATATCTTTTAAGAACAACAGTGCACAGAAAAAAATAAGTAAAAAAATATTAATTTCCTGACTATTTTATTTCGACCTGCTTAAACTGAACGGGAGTCTTCTGAGTTCAAAAGTTTTCCGCCCCTGTCATGACTATGAATATCACTGAATGTCACTGAATATCACTGAATGTCACTGAATATCAGAAGAAATGATTTTCCAAATCATATACAATTTATTTAAATATGATGCGTGTATCATCCATGATTCCTAGAAAAAGACTTAAAAAAAATCGATACATTATTATCTACTGGCGATTGTAGCTTAAAACTCTATTCAATTGTGTTGTTCACATGTAAAGTGAAAGGACTTTCATAACACCCAGAAAAAGGAATTGATTAAAACAACAAAACATGTTTTGTTGAGTACATTTTGGTTGTTTTAGGAAAATTTTTAGTTGAAGTAAAAAAATTGGTTTTGTTGCTTGGACAAAAAAATAATGTTAACACTCTTACAAAATTTTAACAAAATTTCATCAATTTTACTTGAATTAACAAAATCTGTTTTTTTAATTTTACAATAGATTTGTTATTCCAGCAAAATTTTGTTGTTTTTGCAAAATTTAAATTGTTGTGTAGTAGCCATAACTCTCTCACGTAACTCGATTTATTTGACTTATATAGCTATATAATTAAAGGATTAACATAATTTTTGGATAATTAAAACTTATTTTCATTGGGACGGTCCAAGGTAGTTTTAAAAATCCCCCTATCCTATTTATTACTTTCTTCTATCTTTACAAGAAGAAAGTATTTGAATCAGGAAAATTTTCAACTTCCGGTTTCCGACGGATTTTAGAAGGTCCTGAACACGATTTGACTGTTTTTAGAAAATGACTGTCAATGACTCTATCTGTCTGTACATGACAAAAATTTTGTGGGCGCTCTATCTCAAGAACTAATGCACGGAATTTAATAAAACTTTATATTCAGTTACTTCCTGATATAAATTTTTGCTGATTAGTTTTTGGTGTAAATCGTGCAACAGGTGGCGCTGCTATGTTGCATTTTTCGCGATTTCTGCAATAGTTCTATCTCATTTTCAGCAGTGAATTACACCTGTAATCTTTGAATAATAACCAGTAAATTTTTATCCTGCTCTTTGAATATGATCTTGCAGGCGTAATTCACTGCTGAAAATAAATGAAAAATTAACTATGTGTTGCCGTATGCTGGGTTTTGTATTGTCGTCTCATGTTTGCCGCAGAAATTTGCGTGTTCCTGATGACACGAGCAGGGAAGACCGAGCTATGCTCGGTCAAAATTAAATTTGAGGTCAAACATCATGACCCATGACCAAAATGACCCACTAATTGAATTTTCTCGAACATGTGACCCAGCCCAATAGTCTTCTCGTGCCCGAAAATAGTCGGATACAAAATTTCGTCAAAATCGTTTGAACCGTTTTTTAGATACAATTAGCTTGACTTTGACCCAAAATGACTCACTAATTTAATTTTCTCGAACATGTGACCTAGCCCAACAGTCTTCTCGTGCCCGAAAACCATTGGATGCAAAATTTAGTGTAAATTGAGCCGCTTTTTAGATCTTGACCCACAATGACCCAGAAATGACCCACTAATCGAATTTTCTCGGACATGTGACCTATCCCAATGATTTTATCGTGCTCGAAACTCGTAGGACACAAAATTTAATCAAAATCGTTAGAGCCGTTTTTAGATAAAATTAATTTGACCCGCGTTGACCCAAAAATGACCCATTAATCGAAAGCTCTCGAACATGTGACCCAGCCCAATAGTCTTCTCGTGCTCGAAAACCATTGGATGCAAAATTTAATGTAAATTGAGCCGCTTTTAAATCTTGACCCACAATGACCCAGAAATGACCCACTAATGGAATTTTCTCGAACATGTGACCTAGCCCAATGATTTTCGCGTGCACGAAACTCGTAGGATGCAAAATTTAATCAAAATCGTTAGAGCCGTTTTTTAGATAAAATTAATTTGACCCGCTTTGACCCAAAAATGACCCACTAATCGAAAGTTTCCGAACATGTGACCCAGCCCAATAGTCTTCTCGTGCCCGAAAATAGTCGGATACAAAATTTCGTCAAAATCGTTTGAACCGTTTTTTAGATACAATTAGCTTGACCATGACCCAAAATGACCCACTAATTGAATTTTCTCGAACATGTGACCTAGCCCAACAGTCTTCTCGTGCCCGAAAACAATAGGATGCAAAATTTCGTCAAAATCGTTTGAACCGTTTTTTAGATACAATTACCTGGACCATGACCCAAAATGACCCACTAATCGAATTTTCTCGAACATGTGACCTAGCCCAATGGTTTTCTGGTGCCCCAAAACGGTAGGATACGAAATTTCGTCAAAATCGTTAGAGCCGTTTTTAAGATAAAATTTGCATATATATATATAACCACACACAAGATTTGCTCGTATTAGAGTATACGAGCAGGAAAGACCGAGCTATGCTCGGTCAAAATTAAATTTGAGTTCAAATATCATGACCCATGACCAAAATGACCCACTAATTGAATTTTGACTTTGCCCAACAGTCTTCTCGTGCCCGAAAACCATAGGATGCAAAATTTAGTGTAAATAGTCTGAGCCGTTTTTAAGATAAAATAGCTTGACTCATAATGATCCATGACCAAAATGACCCACTAATCGAAATTTCTCGAACATGTGACCTAGCCTAATAGTCTTCTTGTTCCCTAAACCTGTAGGGTGCTAAATTTATTTCAAATCCTCGGAACCGTTTTTAAGGTGAAATAGCTTGACCCATAATGACCCATGACCAAAATGACCCACTAATTGAATTTTCTCGAACATGTGACCTAGCGTCTTCTCGTGCTCGAAAACCATTGGATGCAAAATTTAGTGTAAATTGAGCCGCTTTTTAGATCTTGACCCACAATGACCCAGAAATGACCCACTAATCGAATTTCTCGAACATGTGACCTAGCCCAATAATTTTTGCGTGCTCGAAACTCGTAGGATACAAAATTTAATCAAAATCATTAGAGCCGTTTTTCAGATAAAATTAATTTGACCCGCGTTGACCCAAAAATGACCCACTAATCGAAAGTTCTCGAACATGTGACCCAGCCCAATAGTCTTCTCGTGCCCGAAAATGGTCGGATACAAAATTTCGTCAAAATCATTTGAACCGTTTTTTAGATACAATTAGCTAGACCATGACCCAAAATGACCCAAAATGATACACTAATCAAATTTTCTCGAACATGTGACCTATCCCAATGGTTTTCTGGTGCCCCAAAACGGTAGGATACGAAATTTCGTCAAAATCGTTAGAGCCGTTTTTAAGATAAAATTTGCATATATATATATTATATATATAACCACACACAAGATTTGCTCGTATTAGATAATATGATATGATATCCATCTTGTTTGCGGTTGCAGCCGTTCCGACATATATAAGAGTGAGAAATGCCGATCTCAGATATCGTTCCTTGTAGCTCAGTGGTAGAGCCTCAGAACGCTGTTCTGAGGACCCGGGGTCGGCTCCCGGCTTGGGCAATTTCACTCTCTCGGTTTTTGCGTAAAAAAAGCAGCATAAAAATTCACTTGTTATTATTCAAGGATTACAGGCAGTAAATCACTGCTGAAAATAGTTAAAATTACATATTAGATTGGTTCATTTAACAGAAGTTTTTGTAGTATAAACAAAACAAGTTCGTAATATAACGTATTTTATTATTTAAACAAACAAAATATATTTTGTTGTAAATATTATAATTGTTTGTGTTGCCGAAACTGAAAAGAACTCTTAAAGTAACAGATAATTATATTTATTTTGAGAAAACTTTCAACAAAAGAATTTTGTAAATTCAAGTAAAATTGAACCATTTTACTTGAATGAACAAAACATTTTTTTGCTGACGATACAAATTTTTTTTTTTTGGAATTGCAAAAAAAATCTACAATATTTTTTTGTTGATTCAAGCAAAATTTCCACTGACCCATATTTAAACGAAAAGCTCAGATGTCGTTCTTTGTAGCTCAGTGGTAGAGCCTCAGAGCGCTGTTCTGAGGTCCCGGGATCGACTCCCGGCTTGGGCAATTCTCCCTCTCTCGGTTTGCGCTTAAAAAAAAGCAGGATAAAAATTCACTTGTTATTATTCAAGGTTTACAGGCGTAATTCACGGCTGAAAATTAATTAAAAAATAGTTAAAATTGCATATTTAGAATGGTTCATTTAACAAACGTTTTTGTAGTATAAACAAAACAAGTTCGTAATATAACATATTTTATTATTTAAACAAACAAAATATATTTTGTTAAAATAACACATAGCATATATCTATGTAACAAAAATAATTTTGTTAATTCAAATAAAATTGAACCATTTTACTTGAATTAACAAAACATTTTGTTTGCTGACGATACATTTTTTTTTTTTTTTTTTGTAAACTTAATTCAGAAAAAAATGAGTAAATCTTATTTTACTGTTTATGGATAAATGATTGCACAAATATGAAAAGTTATGCATAAAATAAAAGAGTCAAAACATACAGTTTTTAGTTTTTGAAAAAGGTCTCTGATAGATGTCCGCTTGCTCCTTCCTGTCGTGAGTCAGCACTTCCCACGGACGGGAACCTGCCTGTATCGGTCACTCACAACATTCCTCATTTTTTTTACTAGGCCGGATAGTACGGAGGACCGGATAGTCGCGGGCCGGATAGTCGGGAGTTTACTGTACTTTTTAACTTTTCTAATTGCGCAACTTTCTTTATGCATTACATAAAATTATTGCACCACTTATAAATAGCAGAAATAAAGGAAAATAAATTTTCGGTTCGATCTTTTTATACTTTTAGCGGTATTATGAAACTAAAGTTACCCAAGAAGCAACTAAATATTTTCAAATTTCGTCATCTAGTGTATTTTAATATAATGCATTTTCACATGACACAATCGATGTCATTTAAATTTTCACGATGAGAAAAATATAATTAATCTTGAATTGGAAAAATGACTAATTATACATACATTTATCTATAGGCAGTAAGTAGTGCATTGTTTGAATGAGGCTCAAGGTCTTCAAAACAATAAAAACGATATAAATAATATTATTTATCATTCAAACCATTAAAAACGAGTAAAATAAAGAAAAATGTAAGAATAGTCTTGCATTGTCAAATGTGAATGACAATTTTTTTAGAGAATTTTTAAGCATTTAGCTAATGAAAATAAAATTGAAGGTTCCGCAAGTCTTAGAAGGTTCCGCATTTTTAACGTCTGTCGAGACAAATATCTTCCGCGAAAACCTCCATCACAAGAAAAAAAATCACATTTTCTTTAAGAGGAAGGTGGAGTTTAAAAATTACTTTGCATTATTAATGACATTATAACAACAACAACAACAACAAAAATTCTATACCATGAATTCAAGGTCCACTACGAGAGGGAATTGTGACTACCTCTGTAGGTTTTCACACCCCTCGAGTTCTGGTAGAGCAAGTACGGGGCTTAAGGCCTAGGGCCTGGTTCCCTTTTGGGTATCCAGCTCCGAAGCTGTTGGTGGACGCCCGCCCGTCTCCAAGTGTCTCGTGGTGATTCCCCTACTGGGTTTCACCACGTATCGCAACGACTAACGTCGTCGGCACATGAATTTAAGGTTAGAGGGTCCGCAGGTGGCGGTCATTTGACCGGCCGAAGCGCCGCAGGGACACAAACCTGCTGGCGCGATAAAGGGCGCTTCAGGCTCCCTCACCCCCCCCCCCCCCTGAGGGACAGGGCGACTGGCGGCGCAGCTTACTTTTATACCATGAATTCAAAAAATACTTGAAGAAAAATTCAATTAACTCAAAATAATAATAATAACAATAATAATAATAATAATAAATTAAAGTTATTAATTAGTGTTTTTACACTTTTATGTTACACTTTTTTATTAACACTTGGTAAGTGTTAGACACTTACATATACTGTTATACACAACATAGTTGAAAAGTGTTTATGAATTCGGTTTTATCTGTCCGTCTGTCCATTTTAACTCTCGTAAATATACTCGGATTGTCATGTAATGAAAACCTTATTGTCTGAGTGAAAACTAAGACTCATACACGCCGCAATATTACTTTGCCCCATATATAGCTACGATGGATATTAAAACCTTTCGTCAAGCATAACTCAAAAAATATTTAACGGATTTCGTTCAAATTTTTACAGCAGGTACCTATAAAGGTGACAACGACGTCTATTTATTACCAAGAATAAATGTCAAACCGTTCGGAAATTATATTAAAAAAATAGATAAAAAAGCACAATTAAAGCACATATGCCACGAAAATTTAGTGCGTGCGTCATTTTCATCGGCGGAGATTTTCGTAAATAATCCGATTTCAAAAGTTCATGGAGTACATGGAGCAAAAAAATATGCACGCACTAATATTCAATACAATAAAACACATTTCCATTTATTAAAAATGAAAAAAATCTGGATTTTTTTCTGTTTAAAAGAAAGAACCCGCAATAACTTATTATTAGAGATTTGGCGCAAATCTCACCAATGGCAGCTTTTTTATTTCGCGTGTATTTAAAAATAATTCTTTGATCATTATGAATCGAGGAAAGCATACTTTGGTGCGGCAAACCAAAGTACCCAGGTTCGAGTCCTGGTCCCGGCATATTTTCACTCTGTTGGAAAAAATCTCAACTATGATACTCCAACCACTGGATATAATTATTTGATGTTTAAATAAAAGGTTTTGATTTGTGGCATTATTTCTTCTTATTTTCTTTTTCTTTTTAGTATTTTAAATGGAATTAGTGAAAGGCATGTTATTTTTAATTAAATGAGTGAAAGACATGTATTTTTATTGTTGTATATCAAATGAAAAGAGTGAAAGGTTTATATTTAAATGAAATGAATGCAATATGAAGATGTTACGAGAACAATATTTGGCGATTTATCAACTGCGCCAAGTTAACATAAGACTACCAATACATCAAATGGTATGTAGTATGTGAAATGAAACATGGCACAGATGTCATATACACACCACGTTGGAGCGATTTTTTTTCTCCCACCAATTTTTCGAAAACTTTGTTTTTGAATATTAGTTGCAAATAACATGCAATAATAGCACGTGATTTTTTATTTCAATATAAAAATAAAATAACGTAATAAATGAAATAGCTTCTATTATTTTAAAAAAGGAAATAAAAATAAATAAATAATAAATATATCTACCCTATATATATAAAATCCTAATGAAACAAATTTGTGAAACGATTTTATGAAACGAATTTATGAAACGATTTTATGAAACGACTGATTAAACGACTGATTATGTTTCAGGGCTATTTTTAATAAAATATTAAGCGCTTGATGGTGAAATTAATACCAATTGTCCATAAAAATCCGCGGATGTCAAAACTGGTAATAGAATTTTGAAATTTGAATTAGTTTTTGAGATATTAATTTTTTTCTAATTTTAATGGCATTTCTGTAATGATGGCAACTAATTACTGTTTTTTTGTGACAAAAAAGGGGAAAAAATTGAAAAGGATCCCGATAGGGATTATTGATTTCTTTTTATTCGTTATTTTCAAATTGAAATTGAATTTATCTTTTATTTCAATCGATAATGAAGACAAGATTGTGATTAAATTATGTTTTTCAGGAAAATTTGAAAAAAAAAATCACATTTCTATCGTCAGGATTCAATCGCCTGTCAGCATTTAATTTAATTTATAAACTGAAAATATTTTGAATAAATTCGTCCAAATGACGTCATTTATGTAAACGCAAAAGAAAGGAGCAAAAAAATATTTATACAATTTGTTTAGCGTAAAATGTCATTTATCCTATTTTATATATAATCAGAAGTAATTTGTATAGAAAAAACAATAATAATATACGTATAATTAAAATCCGCATATAAACAAAAAAATCGTCGAATTTGTTTCCATGGCTGTTTATGTCATTTGGCACCAAATCTCACTTTCTGATGCCCGAATTGCGCCAAGCTTTTTAAAAAAGCGTCAAGACCCCTATAATAGAAAAGCACCAAAAGCTCATTGGGTTTGTTTTCATAACTTTTGGCAACAAATCTATGTATATTAACGAATCTATCCCTTTTCAAAGCTCAAATTACGCCAAACTTAAAAGCAAAGGATCCTATACTGGAAAAGTACCCGATTTTCTTATGGACAATATTCAAGTGACATAACAAGGTGTAAAATTATCGCGGATAGCAAATTTGTTTAAATATGTCATCAATTAATGCCGAATAAATGCGGGCATGCATGCACAAAATATTTAATTAATTTTATATGATAAATAATTATTAGAAAATTCGTATATACATATTAATTAAAATAAATAATTTACATACTTAAAATAACATGAAAATATGCATGATGGTGCACTAAAATAGAGAGAAAATTAAAACCTGTTACTAAAAATGTCTATAACAGTACTTTTCAATACCGTGGTTCTTAATGTTATTCACAAGCAGATGGAATTTTTCTCATCCTTAAACGCAAAGGAAGAATAGAATACAGATCGTTGTTATAAAAGTCCGAGAGGTAGCCACAATTTAAACCTAACCATTTTATACAAGTTGGTTTTCAAGTTGTAATTGATTTTACTTATCAATCCCAAAAACAGTCGTCAGTTGTCGCAACAGCTGTGTATGAGGCCATAGTAATCAAAAAATGCCCCATTAAAACTTTAAAAGCATGGCAACCCAATTACAGATTTACCAATATTTTTAAAACAAAGCATGCTGTCATGTTTTTAGAGGCTTCGAAGTCTGAGCGGGGGTTGGCGAGCGTAGCTCGCAGGGGGTAGGCCCCCTAGTAAATAAATATAAATTATATAAATAAATATTTATATTTATTATAAATAAATATAAATATAAATATAAATATAAATATAAATATAAATAGATATAAATAAATATTGATATTTCCCCCTAGAAAATAATCAAGAAGTATTAAATTTGAAATTATATATTTTTTTCAATTTCGCCGATATGAAGATTTAATGTAAAATTAATTTTTATAGACGTCATCGACAGGTTTTTTATATACTTTAATAGGAATTTAGGCAATCAGGTTTGTAGCAAAGCATGCTATCAATGTGGTTTGAAGTGTACGAGTTTCTATAAATAGTTATTCAAATAAACACGGAGGGTTGGGTTGGGTTGATTATTGACAGCCAATTATCTACACTAGGGATATAGGCCCGGGGGGAGTGCCCTTCGTGGGGGTCTTTCTAAGGGAACCTAACCCGTATTTACGCATGGATAAATCCACGGCTCGAAGAAAACCACGAAAACTCCGAACGATTAGGCCGACGGGCGCGATTGGTATCGAACCCAGCACCTCCCATCTACCAGCTTCGAGAGCAGAACCTCTCAGCCACAATAAACACGGAGGAAAATTTTTAAATTCAAATGTAAATATTTGTCACAAAGAAAATGTTGCAACAATGAAATTAAATTTGCGTTAAACTACGTTTGCTAAAAATACGCTATTGGCTGCAAATCCGATTACGTGACTTTAAAAATCTTGGCGTTTTAAAAAATGTAGCCTTTTTTTTTTTTTTTAAGTATTGAGCAATTCCCGCTTAAGAAAATGAGATTCTTTGCCAAATGTTATAAAAAAAAATGAAAACATAACTCTGTATATGACTTTATATATGATATTTTGTAATTATATCATTTAATTTGCTCTTTTTCATGTATTGTATCTTCTTTATATCGTAATTGTTAACCCTTATGTTCTCAGCAATATCACTCAGACTAATCCCTCTGATGGATGTCCTAGTTTATTAGATTTACTAGGGCATGTTCGGTATTGAAAATGAAGTGTGGAGCATCGTTCACTGGGACACTCAAAATAATTCCGATACATTATGGTGTATGGAGAAAAATCGTTTGCAATGTATTTTAATGACGTTATACTATTTCAAAAATATTGAAATTGATAAACATCATTGAACAGCACTGCAAAATGCTTACTGTGGAATATGGTGAGCATAGCATTTACCGTTCACTTACAGGGATACACAAAATAATTCCTTTACAATACTGTCTATGAACAATAATTGGTGGAAGTGCGTTTTCAGTTGTGGTATGCGTTTTTTTTTTTTTTTTTTTTTTTTTTTTTTTAATTTAATTTAACAAATTTTTGTATATTACTTGTTGTGTGTAAATTCAATTAGATCATATACAGGGTTGCACAAAAAAATTCGTTTCCATTTGTTGACGGATATGATGAAAGGGAATTTTCAAGTGTTCTAAGTGAACTAAATTTTATCATACTGTGTATCTATATACAAATCTATAGATCGTATACAGAGCTTCACAAAACAATTTGAAAACTTTTACGACTATAGATGGTAACTGCTAAAATTGTGTTTTCAGATGTGTTATGCGTTTTTCAATTTGTTTACTTAAATACAGTATTGTTACATGGTACACCCAGAAAAAGGAATTGATTAAAACTACAAAACATGTTTTGTTGAGTACATTTTCGTTGTTTTAGCAAAATTCAAGTAAAACTGAACCATTTTACTTGAATTAACAAAACATTTTTTGCTGACGATACAAAAAATTTTTTTGGAATTGCAAAAAAAATTTTTTTTTTCTTGATTCAAACAAAATTTCCATTGACCTATATTTAAACAAAAAGTTTTGTTGGGTCAACCAAATTTTTGTTGATTCAAGAAAACTTTTTTCTGTGTGTAGTATTATTGCTCAGTATCACATAATAGTATTTAGTACTGCTAAGTAGGATTCGTAAATTGTACTTTCAGAATTTGTATTTTTGTAATCTTTTTTTTTTTTTTTTTTTTTTTTTTTTTCAGAATTTGTATTTTAGAATTACATAGTATAATTATTGCTCAATATCACAAAGTATAATTTACTAAAGCTCAGTATAATTAAGTAAACAAACCTGCTGGGCGGGGCTAGTTGAGCTTAAACCGAAAGGTAGGCCACCCCGCCCGGTTTGACCTTGACCTTGTTTACATAAATATCACCCTTCACGTTATTAAACGGGAAGTTTTGTTAAGTGTTGAAAAGTGTTTCATAATCTGTTCTTGACGCAGGATTTTTCTTTCTTGTTTTACTTAACTTGGTTCGTGTGTGTAAAGATGGAATTTTGTAATCGATTTTTCATTCACTTCCTAACATGCTAGAATAATAAAATTTATCTACAGAAGTATGTTTCCAATAACACTATTATCATAGAAACTCGACAGAGTTTCTCGCCAAGCATAAGAAACAGCAATGCATTGGACCGTAAATGAAAGGAATTTCCGCCAATGGATGCCAAACGATTTTACAATTTTTTTTTTTTTTTTACACTCTGTCTAGTTTATATTTTGCGGACGGGACAAAACGGGTTTTTGACACATCTATATCTCGCGTTCTATTTATGATAGAAACAAAATTCTTGATTCTATGGAATGGGGCGTGCCACGTGACTAAGAAATCAAAAGTAAAACAAAATCCGTCTAATAGGTTTTCAGTAAATGCGATTTTAAAAGTGCTGTTTTTTGCACTTTTTAAATCTTGTTCAGACCAAAAACTGTTGACAGGGCTACAGCAATGTGTAATTATCAGATTTTTACGCGATTTACGTCATTTGAATTGTTTTTATGAGTAGTTCAAACCTTTGTAAGTTTCATGTAAAACTATTAATTAGTTTTTGATTTATATCAATTTAAAGTTATTGCTTCCTATACTTAACACAGAGCAAAAAAATAATAAATGACCCAACTCTTTTAGGAATGGTCGTATACACATGATATTAAGATATGTTATTACAGTCGACCCAAGTAAGCTTCCTATTATAAAAAAATAGTAACATTTAAGGTTAATTTACAGGGTCTCACAAAAGATTTTTTGATATAGGGCTAAAGAGTTGTGTAATTATCCGAATTTTACGTGGTTTGCAGCATTTGAATTGTTTTTATGAGTAGTTTAAATCTATACTAATATTATAAAGTAGTAAAGATTGTTTGTTTGTTTGTTTGTTTGTTTGTTTGTAGGGGGTAATCTCTGGAACAACTGAAGCGATTTCAAAAGTGATGGGGGCAAATTGATGGCGACAATCCCTGCTCCAACATAGGCTATATTTCATGTCGGTGCCACTACATCCATGGGGGTGGAGGAGCGAAAAACGTTCTAAAATTTCGATTTTTTTATACTGAAGGAGCTAGAAACATGAAGTTTGGCATGTTCGTTACTTATAAGATGTAAATGCTCTCTAAGAATAAATTCTAAAAAAATTCAAATTTAAAAGGTGTGACATGAGCGAAAAACGTTCTAAAAACATTCTAAATTACAATTTCTATGGAATCTCTGGAACTAGAGAACCGTTTTCAAAAGTGATGGTGGGAAATTGATGGTGACAGTCCTTGCTCCAACATAGGCTATAATTTACATCGGTGCCACTACCCCTATGTGGATAGAAGAGCGAAAAACGTTCTAAAATTTCGATTTTTTTTATATTGAAGGAGCTAGAAACATGAAGTTTGGCATGGTAGTTATTTATAAGATGTAAATACTCTCTAAGAACAAATTCTAAAAAAAATCGAAATTTAAAAGGGTGAGATGAGCGAAAAGCGTTCTAAAAACATGCTAAATTACAATTTCAATGGAATCTCTGGAACTACAGAACCATTTTCAAAAGTAATGGTGGCAAATTGATGGTAACAGTCTCTGCTGTAACATAGTCTATATTTTATGTCGGTGCCACTACCACAGGGGGGAAGGGTGCAAGAGCGAAAAACGTTCTAAAATTTCGATTTCTTTTATACTGAAGGAGCTAGAAACATGAAATTTGGCATGGTAGTTACTTATAAGATGTAAATACTCTCTAAGAACAAATTCTAAAAAAATCGAAATTTAAAAGGGTGAGATGAGCGAAACGCGTTCTAAAAACATTCTAAATTACAATTTCTATGGAATTTCTAGAACTACAGAACTGCTTTTAAAAGTGATGGTGGCAAATTCATGGTGACAATTCCTGCTGTAACATAGGCTATATTTCATGTCGGTTCCACTACCCCCCACGGGAGAACATGAAAGAAAAACGTTCTAAAATTTCGATTTTTTTATACTGAAGGTGTTAGAAACATGAAATTTGGCATGGTAGTTACTTATAAGATGTAAATGCTCTCTAAGAACAAATTCTAAAAAAAATTCGAAATTTAAAACTGTGAGATGGGCGAAAAGCGTTCTAAAAACATTCTAAATTACAGACTTTATGGAATCTCTGGAACTACCAAACCCTCAAAAGTGATGGCGGCAAATTTTTGATAACAATCCCTGCTGTAACATAGGCTATATTTTACGTCGGTGCCACTAATTCCAGGGTGGTGCAGGAGCGAAAAACGTTCTAAAATTGCAATTTTTTTTTATAGTGAAGGAGCTAGAAATTTGAGATTTGGCATTGTAGTTACTTATAAGATGTAATACTCTCTAAGAACAAATTAAAAATTTTTTTAATTTAAAAGTGTCAAATGAGAGAAAAGCGTTCTAAATTACAATTTTTATGGAATCTCTGGAACCACAGGACCAATTTCAAAAGTAATGGTGGCAAATTGATGGTGACAATCCCTACTCCAACATAGGCTATATTTTATGTCGGTGCCACTAACCCCAGGGGGTTTCAGGAGCGAAAAACGTTCTAAAATTTCGATTTTTTTTTTTATACTGGAGGAGCTAGAAATTTGAAATTTGGCATGGTTAGTTACTTATAAGATGTAATGAATAACTCTCTAAGAATAAATTTAAAGAAAATCGAAATTTAAAAGGGTGAAATGAGCGAAAAGCGTTCTAAAATCATTCTAAATTACAATTTCTATAAAATCTCTGGTACTACAGAACCGATTTCAAAAGTGATGGTGATAGCCCCTGCTCCAACATACTCTTTAATATAAAACTATGCATTGCTGACGACTGGGTTTTTCGCTAATCTTTGCCACAGATTAATCTGGGAAAATGAAACATTTGAAGTTACCGAAAAAAATAATAGCTCGAAAAGTATTTGTCAGAAAATTGTTAGACAAACTGCGTTTAAAAGGTAAAAAATTGTATATTTCTTGATATAAATTTCCAACTAATGATTATGCCATTTTTCAAATATTGAATTTCAAAAATTACCAAATTTCACAATGGAACCATAGCGAAACCTTCACGCGTAAAAAGATAATGATAAGGGCGACGTGTCCTGACGTGTATATTGGCTATAACACGAGTCACAAATTATAGTAGCCTTATTATTCTGTTAAAATATAAAAGTGAATTATGAAATGTTAATATTTTGTTTGATTAAAAGTTTGTTAAGTGAAATTGACCAGCGTAGCTGGCGTAGCTTGCTAGTGTTTAATATTTCGTGTAAAAATATTAATTAGTTTTTTATGTATACCACTTTAAAGTGATTTATTCCTATACTTAAGATGAAGCAAAGAAATATTAAATGGTCTAACTCTTTTCAAAAAGAACGTATACGCATGATGTTGAAATATGTTACTACGAACGACTTAAGTTAGCTTCCTAATGTAAAACAGAATTGTAGAATTTACTGTTCGTTTACAGGGTAACTCAAAAGATTTTTTAATAGGACTAAATAGTTGTGTAATTAGAGAATTTTTACGTTGAAGTACTTGATTCCTGTACTTAACACAGAGGAAAAACAATAGTAAACTAGCATAACTTTTGTCAAAGTAGCTATGTACACAAGAATTTCAAATATGTTACTACATCCGATTCATTTAAACTCTCTATTGTAAAGTGGCATTGAACCATATACGTTTCGTTTACAGGGTCTCTTAGAAGATCTTGATTACATTACAATCGATGTATATTTACTGAGTTAGATGTATTTTAATGATTTTATACTCTTTCAATCTCTGTAAGGTTTTATTATCTTGATTTAAAATTTAATACGAGTTCATTTTATCTGCCTGAAAGCAAGGTAACCTGAAGTTATGGTAATCTGAAGCTTTAAACCTATTAAAATATAGTATTTTCATCGATTAAAAAAACTGTGTTTATTTATAAATATATAATTCTAGCGTATCAGGAATTAATTGAAATAGCGATTACAAAATTCCAACTTTACATTCATGCGCTGAGAAACAGTATGTAAAAATGTTGCTACTCCAAGATTAGAAGTTTTGCGTTTAAATATTTGCCGTTCATCGAATCTCCGGCTATGACGAACTTAAAATGCTCTAAAAACGGGCCTGAGCACAATGAAAAGGAAATAACTTCTTAAATTCCCCATAAAAATTTAAAATGCTAAATTTCGTATACAATAGCTGATCGGTAACGAACTGTTCGGTTTACGGTTAAATTTTAATAAAATTTTACATTTTTTTAAACGGTTCATTATGTAAACGCTTTAGTCTTTGCGGTATATTTACAAAATCACACAAAATTTTGGAATACATGTCATCCTCTACGAGCAGTTTTTATTTTTAAATCACTTTAATAGTTTTAATACTTTTGCAAACGTTGCGAATCTTATATTTTTCCAATTCTCGAAACGTGGAATTAAAAAACTTAAAAAATAAAAAAATTTAAGGTGCTCAGTTATTTTCAAAAATAATATTTAATGTATTAGTATAAACATCCTTGTGAATTACAATGTTGATAGATAAAAAAAATTTTGATTATTCTCGGTAAAGTATGCTCTATAAACTTATATTGACCGCAAAAAAAAATGCTTCTTATTTTTCCACATTTTTCTGAAACTGCAATATTTTAATTAGCTTGTAAACTACTGTAAAATTTTCTAATTTTTTGTTTTTTGAATGTATATAAACGGAAGAGTGATATAAACAAAACAAAAAGGAAAATAGACATGTCATAAATAATCTGATGAATGCAATGTAAAGAAATTAATATAAAAGTTTCCTCGTTGCTATGGTAGCGACTTGTACATTGGAATAAGTCACTCAATAAATTGTATAATTCTGATGTATAATTCTGTACATTACTATTAGTATTTATTTTTTTTTGCCCCTTTCATCTTTCTTGTATCTTTTCTTTTGTGAATAAAAATGGAATCTGTATAATTGAAATTAAGTACCTTACAAAAAGGAGTGATATCTCATCAAAAACAACTCGTTGTAAATGATCCCGCCAAGCCACAAACCTAAAACGTCAGCCATAAAAAGAAGTGATATCACATAAAAAGAAGCGATATAGAAGTGCATACTCCGAGTCCCGTGTAAAAAGCTATCACCACTCATAATGTTTCCAAAGGACTCGGAGTGAGGTACAGTATGTGAAAACTGCTTGGCGACCTGCAGGTTTTTACAATATATGCAGTATATCAATTTTGAAAATCGAAAAAATAAATTTTTAATTTTTGTTATATCACTTTTATAAATATTTTTGTTAATATTATGTCACTTTTATAAATATTAAACTGTCAGAACAGATTTTTCCCCAGATCTATGCGATTCCGCTTACGCTAGAATTACTGCAATATATCTTAATTTAGTTAACGTTTATTATAAGGTGCATTGTTATTATTAATATGCGTATGATCATTATATATATATATATATATATATATATATATATATATATATATATATATATATATATATAATGAGAGTGGTGTTTCTAGTTTAAATAATGGTAAATAAAATCAACAAATTGATTTTTCAAGTTCGTAAATAAGAAAGGACATGCAAACATAGAAGCGTCAACTTTTTACAATTTTATGGCAGAAAAAAAAAATAATATAGTTATATAGTTATATGTAATTGCCGGAAACACCAACATTATAAAAGCCTGCAGGTCGCCAAGCAGTTTTCACATACTGTACCTCACTCCGAGTCCTTTGGAAACATTATGAGTGGTGATAGATTTTTACACGAGACTCGGAGTATGCACTTCTACATCGCTTCTTTTTATGTGATATCACTTCTTTTTGTGACTGACGTTTTAGGTTTGTGGCTTGGCGGGATCATTTACAACGAGTTGTTTTTGATGAGATAATTTTAATATTTTCAGAACTTTATTATAAATTAATAAATTTAATTTTAAGGCATTTTTTGGTTAGCCCGACGCAGGTGATAAATCGTCAAATATTTTATATGCTTATAACTGTACATGAACTACAACAACAATGGTGTTAATTATGCGCCAAACCACGTTCGCTAAAATATGCTAACTGGCCCTGAAACTGCAACGATGAAATATTTTAAACACAAAAAAGTAGAAAATGAAATATAAATAAAAAATAAAGAGTACAATAATTTTAAAATATGCTGTTATCAATTAATTAAATTATGATTATGCGTTGGGAAGACAATTTAAAAATTTCGGTAAGATACTTTAAATAATGCTTAAAATAATTTTGTTATTTTTCCCTATTTCTATATCTTAAAATAAAAACAGAGCAAAAAATTATTATCATTTAAAAAATAAATTCACTAGATCAGGCTTTCTACCAATCGTAAATCAAAGCGGAGAATTTTCCATAATCAAGACCCACTTAAATTAACGTATTGTAACGGAAATTTTTTGAAACAACCTTAATTAAAGCTTTAGCACTTTATGCTCTAAATATGAATTAAAAAATATATTTCCTCAAAACGTTTTCTACTAAGGCATAAAAGCAGATTAGAAGATTTATACAATCCTAATCCTAATCCTAATAATATTGTAAATCTGATTGTGTGCAAATGTTAGGCTGAAGCCAGTGTCAAAATGGAGCATTTAATGATCCTGTATCTTTGCATATAGGCTAATTATAACCCTCATATGAACATAGGCTGGGTTTTGTTTATTTTATTCAAATATTTTTCTTAATAATTCAAAATTTCGTTATTTTCATTGAGAATAAATGGAAAAACATTTGAAAAAACATTTTTTCGTATAGCATTTTAAAATGGTTAAATTTACTTTACCGTTGCTAATACTTTATCGTTGCCAAAACTAATTCAAAACCCGAAAAAATGATTTTTACTCAGCAATTTTGTTTCAATTGAAAAATTTTCACGGGAAAAAATCAAATGAAATTAAAAAAATTAAAGAATTAAGAAGAAGATTAAATCTCATCAAAAAGTCACCTGTAAAAAATGCAGCCAAGTCTCGTAACTCATTTACCGTAAAAAGTACTGAGATCGTATAAAGCCAAGTTTAACTATCTTATTAACTCTGAAATTTTCATTCACAAATCCCTCCTAGTCTCTACATCTTAAGTTAATTATTATTTTGTGACTTGGCAATTACGTAGCACGAGAATGTGATGTATATAGTTAGTCTTAATCAAATAATACTATAACATATTAAAGTGTAATAACTTCCCTGTGCGTATATAATTTGCCTTAATTAAATTATCCCATCCCATTCCATATCATAGTAAGGTGTAATAACTTCCCTGTGCTGCGTAATTGCCAAGTCACAAAATAATAATTAACTAAAGATGTAGAGACTAGGAGTGATTTGTGAATGAAAATTTCAGAGTTAATAAGATAGTTAAACTTGGCTTTATACGATCTCAGTACTTTTTACGGTAAATGAGTTACGAGACTTGGCTGCATTTTTTACAGGTGACTTTTTGATGAGATTTAACTTCTTTTTGTAAGTAATCCTCCTTTTCTTGATTTTGGGTTCTTTTTGGGGATAATCCACTGATTTTCACTAAGCCCACACTCTGTCCCTATTATTTACAGGTATCAAAAATTGGAAGCTTTAGTTTCGTTTGCAAAGTACTGTAAATAAAAAGAGATTTCAGGTTCCTAGGCAAGCACTAAGTTATGGGAGAGGGAGTGTCAAAAGAACTCTCAATTGCTTCCAGGATAGGTGCTATCCATATGAGATATTACTCGCAGCCCTAGATACTTGATATTTAACATAAAAGAACTTTTTAGTATAAAAAGAAAGCCTAAATTAAAATTTCAGGAAATTTCCAATAAATCAAACTATATTACTTTTTTCGATGTTTTTTTTAGTCTTTTTTTTATTATTTACGGATTTTTTAATTTTTCCTTACTTTGTGTACTAAACCCTGCCTTTCTGCCAAATGTCAAGCTTCTAGGGATTACAAAATCGAATTATTTTCAAATTTTCAACTTTTTATAAATTTATTGATTTTTCGATTTTAATTCTAAGTTACCTGATTGTCATGCCAGTATAGTAATTCTTTGATCCGTCTTCTTAGGATCATTTAGGTTCAATTTAGAGATAAATCAAGTGAATCTTAGAGTCACCATGATTTTATTTAGAAAGGACTATCAAGCCATAACCAGCCAGTAATGTCGGCAGGGGAGGGGGAGCTGTGAAAATTTTTGTGGGGCCAGCATCATTTAAGAATCCATATTTCATATGCGAAGTAAATAGAGTATAACCTGTGAAAGAAAAAAAAAACTGTCTATAAAGAAATCGCCTATAACGTAGCCAGTCTATAGCGGAACTTTTCTATAACGAAATTCGTAAACGAAAGAAAAGAAAACCATATTCCGGGGGAAATAACATAAAACAATTAGGGGCGTTGTACTAGCTAATAGGACAATTATCTTAAAACTGATGTTTCTAGCAGTACAAAATCAAATTGTTTTCGAATTTTCGATTTTTTAAAGATATTTCGATATTTCGATTTTATTTTCGAATTTAACGAATTTTTTAATTGTCCCTTTTATTGAATAGTAAATACTACCTTTACACCCTTTAACCTTACCTTTACATCTTACCTTTTAAGTTTTAAGTTTCTAAGACTACATGATAAAATTATTTTCAATTTTTGATTTTTTCGAATTTTTTTATAATTTTCTGGATTTTTTATTGTTTTCTTATTTTGTATCCTTTATTACAAATTTCAAATTTCTAGCGCTACAAAATCGAATTATTTTGAAATTTCCGATCTTTTTCGAGTTTTTTATTCTATTTTCGAATTTATTGTGTTTTAATTTTTCCTTTTTCTGTATCCTAAACAATAAGTTTACGCCGAATTTTAAGTTCTAAAGCTACAAAATCGATTTTATTTCAATTTTTCGAATTTTTAATTTTTTTTTTAAATTTTCCGGATTTTTAAATTTTTTCTTATTTTGCATCTTAAATAATACCTTTATTCCGAATTCCAAGTTTCTAGCGCAACAAAATCGGATTATTTGAAATTTTTCGTTTTTTTCGATTTTTTTATTTTATTTTCGATTTTTTTTTGGGGGGGGGGGGGGGTTGATGTTTTCTTTTTCTGAATTCTAAACACTACCTTTACACCAAATTTTCAGTTTCTAAGACTACGAGATCATATTATTTTCAATTTCTCACTTTTTCTTTTTCTTTTCCTTTCTTTCTTTCTTTTCTTTTCTTTTTTTTTTTTTTTTTTTTAGTTTTTGAAATTTTCGATTTTTTTTTTCGAATTATCCATATTTTTTAATGTTTCCTTATTTAGTATCTCAAATATTACCTGTATTCCGAATTTCAAGTTTGTAGCGCTATGAAATCGAATTATTTTCAAATTTTCCTTATTTTTCGATTTTTCCGATTTTTTTACTTTATTTTCGATTTTTCCGATTTTTTTACTATATTTTCGATTTTTCCAAATTTTTTATTTTATTTTCGAATTTTATTGCGTTTTTTATTTTAACTTATTCTGAATCCTAAACACTATCTTTACTGCGAATTTTAAGTTTCTAAGGCTAAAAGATTATTTTAATTATTTCATTTTTTTTTTCGAATTTTTCGAATTTTTGAATTTTTTTTTCGAATTTTCCGGATTTTTTAATTTATCCTTAGTTTGCATCCTAAATGCTACCTTTATTCCGAATTCCAAGTTTCTAGCGCAACAAAATCGGATTATTTGAAAATTTTCGATTTTTTTCGATTTTTTCGATTTTTTAATTTAATTTTCGATTTTTATTGTGTTTTCGATGTCTTCTTTTTCTGAATTCTAAACACTACCTTCACACCAAATTTTAATTTTTTAAGACTACAAGATCGTGTTGTTTTCAATTTTCAATTTTGTTCGAATTTGTTGAATTTTCGAATGCTTTTTTTTTTTTTTTTATTTTCCGGATTGTATAATTTTTCCTTTCTTTGTATCCGAAACACTAGCTTTATTCCAAATTTGAAGTTTCTATGGCTGCGGGATCTACCCAATCTTTTCGATGACGCGAGAATGAGTGAGTGTGTGAGTGACAAAAAATCGAAACTTTGAGTTCATATATCGTCTGCACTAATTTATGGGTATTTTTCGAATTATCCATATTTTTTAATTTTTTCTTATTTAGTATCTTAAATATTACCTTTATTCCAAATTTCAAGTTTATAGCGCTATAAAATCGAATTATTTTCAAATTTTCCTTATTTTTCGATTTTTTCGATTTTTTTTTATTTTTTTATTTTTTTTTTTTTCGAATTTTATTGCGTTTTTTATTTTAACCTATTCTGAATCCTAAACACTATCTTTACCGCGAATTTTAAGTTTCTAAAGCTAAAAGATCAAATTATTTTATTTTTTCAACTTTTTTTCGAATTTTTCAAATTTTTGAAATTTTTTTTCGAATTTTCCGGAATTTTTAATTTTTTCTTATTTTGCATCCTAAATACTACCTTTATTCCGAATTCCAAGTTTCTAGCGCAACAAAATCGGATTATTTGAAATTTTTTCATTTTTTTCGATTTTTCGATTTTTTCAATTTTGCCTTCGATTTTTTTGGTGTTTTTGATGTTTTCTTTTTCTGGATACTAAACACTACCTTCACACCGAATCTTAAGTTTCTAAGACTACAAGATCGTATTATTTTGAATTCTCAATTTTGATGGAATTTGTTGAATTTTCGAATGTTTTTTTTCGAATTTTCGGATTTTATAATTTTTCCTTTCTTTGTATCCTAAACACTACCTTTTTTCCAAATGTCAAGTTTCTAGAGCTATGGGATCTACCTAATCTTTTTGATGACGCGTGAACGAGTGAGTGAGTGAGTGACAAAAAATCGAATGTTTGAGTTCATATATCGTCTGAACTAGAAAAGACAGAAAGTTGTAATTTTAAATTTTGATCCTGTGTGCCAAATACTCTAGAAAAACGAAGTTTCAAATTTTTGGGATACTCCAGCGCGGAGATATGGGGGGGTCAAAAGTGCCCTGAGTTGCTTCCAGAAAAGTATGCTTACGGCTGTCCTCTCTCGACTTGGCGGAGGCACTGCCGTGCCTCCAGATCCGGGGAAAATAACACAAAACAATAACGGAAGGTGTACTTGCTAATAGGACAATTATCTTAAAATCTATCTAAAACAAACTATCCCCATCCTGTGGGATTTGTTTTTCAATGTTTTACTTTATTTAATGCAAAACATAGATTGCATCCGACAACTCATAAAAAAGTCCTCCGGTCTGTACCGGCAGGAAAAGGTAGCTTTCCTATATCTTCGTTTTAAAATTTTAGCTAATGTTACTCAAAAACAGCAAGTTAAAATGCAAAGAAACCGTTTACAAAAGATTCGTTTACACTGAATTTGAATAAGAAATTTGCCAAATTATTGAGCTATAGCCAAGTTGGCTTCATTTATGAAGACTTATTTTTGTCGCCAAATTTGGCGAGATTTCGCCAATTGTCGCCAAGTTTGGCGAGAATTTAGCGCTAATGGATATGAATATATAGTTTTATGCGTATGATTGGGAAAATGATTACAACAATGAAAGAAAATAATTTGCGAGAAATCGCGTTCACTAAAACTTATAAATTTATATTAAAATCATTAAAATTACAGACATTATAATACACTTTCATAAAACATTAAAAACATATTAAAATTGGACGTTTCGGATTTACATGGAAAATCCCTCTTCAACAACAACATTTCACTTAGCGTAAATCATAGTTCAAAAATATCAACAAATAGAAAATGCAACGTATCAAAATTTCGAAGTCAAAGTTACAGTTATAATAACACGGAGTATTCATTCGGGATTGCACCTGCTTGACCATTATTGACCATAAATTTATCGTTGGTTTTTTGTAATCTGCTGTTTTGTTTCAAAATGTCAGCCACCCTAGAATTTCAAACTGCTCTATCTCAGCCAATTTTCAAGATAGAGGTAAAACAAAAAATGCTCTGGAATCCTTGTATCAAGTCCTAACACCTAATTAAAAAATAAACTTGATTTTTTAACTGTTTTGTATATTTATTTTAGTTTTAAAATTTTCCGTGGCCGCCATCTTGAAACAAGATGGCGGACGAAGCTGGCCAACGAACTCGGTCGAGGTATTGGTGAGCTTAATACACACAATTAGTTTCATCCAAATTAATTTATAAATACGAGCGTTATCGTATCAAATTATTTTCATTTTTTCACTTTTTTTCGATTTTTTTTATTTTTTTTTTCGAATTTTCTGGATTTTTTTAATTTTCCTTTTTCTGTATCCTAAATACTACCTTTATTCCTAATTTGAATTTTCTAGCGCAACAAAATCGGATTGTCTTCAAATTTTCGGTTTTTTTCAATTTCTTCGATTTTTTCAATTTTGCTTTCGATTTTTTTGGTGTTTTTGATGTTTTCTTTTTCTGGATGTTAAACACTACCTTCACACCAAATCTTAAGTTTCCAGGACTACAATATCGTATTATTTTCAATTTTCAATTTTGATGGAATTTGTTGAATTTTCGAATGTTTTTTTTTTCGAATTTTCTGGATTTTATAATTTTTCCTTTCTTTGTATCCTAAACACTACCTTTTTTTCCAAATGTCAAGTTTCTGGGGCTACGGGATCTACCCAATCTTTTTGATGACGCGTGAACGAGTGAATAAGAAGTGACAAAAAATCGAATGTTTGAGTTCATATATCGCCTGAACTAGAAAAGACAGAAAGTTGTAATTTTAAATTTTGGTCCTGTGGGCCAAATACTCTCTATAATTGAAGTTTAAAATTTTTGGGATACTCCAGCGCGGAGATATGGGGGGGTCAAAAGTGCCCTGAGTTGCTTCCAGAAAAGTATGCTTACGGCTGTCCTCTCTCGACTTGGCGGAGGCACTGCCGTGCCTCCAGATAAAATTATTAGAAATAAAACGTACTTTTTTAGTTTTTGATAATAATACAAGGTTTCAATATGCGTAACCATAGGAAACAGGCGAATATGACGTAATTTATCGAAAATAAAGCGGATATGCTTTGACTGGTGAAATAAAATGATCTTGGGTTTTTTCTTCACTTTTTTTCTTTTGTATGGTAACAATACTTGCTTGCCGTTTTACCGTCTGCGCACGGCTAATATATAACTATACCGTATTTTTTATTTAAATTTTAAAAAAGTAAAAAGAAGTTTCAAAAGAAAATGATTAGCAAATGTCAATAATATGCTCCGCAAAATTATCCATGTCGTAAATGATGTCATGTATAGCGAGAAATAGTGATTTTTCATTCTTATAACTAAAAGAAATAACTCGATTACCTAAAACAAATGACGAATGTTAGTAGTTCCATTTTTGTTGATAAAACCAAAAGATTTAATATTATTTCGTTAAAGTAACATAATTTTCCCTATGCCAGTATTGAAATTAATTGCCTGGAAAAGAAAATTAACAAGAATTATGTCATTAAAAAGGGATTTCTCTGGAGAAAAAGGAGACGTCATATTTGAAATAAAACGGGAATTTTCCAATATGTTTTAAAATGAGTGTGAATCAATTCCTTACATTAATAGTACAAGGATCAATAAGTATAGAAAGTAGATGAGTTTCACGCCATATTTATAACGAAAAATTTAAATGTTTTGTTATCTATACTGATTATTAAGCATGAGTATCCGTTATTTCGTTATTTTGTTCCGCATGAGTATCCGAATTTTTTGCTAAAAATCACATAATAATTTTAAGAAAAGAAAAATGAACACGAATCTATTATATTAAAATCTGACCGTGTGTTTGTATTTCGCAACTACTCCTAGACTATCGAACGCAACGCGATTTACTACCGGTTTAGAGAATACCGGTTATAATTGATCCGAGGATGTCAGGCAAACTCTCAGAATTACAAAAATTAAATTAAATGCCTTTTTTTTTAACGAAGTTTCTCTAAAAACGGAAAGTAACTTACTCCATATTTGTGTATAAAAAAAGAGAAATAAAACAGATCAGTATATTTCTTACACCATTTTCTCATTAAAACTGAAAAACAGAATTTATTTTCACTTTGAATAGATGGTGAAAACAAAATCTTGATTTTACTAAACTATCCGAAAAATACAAACATATTTTCACATATTCAAACTTCATGAATCAATTTATTCTGGAGAACAAAAATTACCTGCCAATATACTGTCATTTAGAAAACAAGATTTGTTTCAACTATATATTAAACCAATGAGGCAGAATTGAATTTAAAGAAAAAGCATTAAAGAATTTAAAGAAAAGCTATTTCTGTTTTTTTTTTTTTTTTTTTTTTTTTTTGAGGATGGTTGTTTAAACGTTTCACAAATGCGTTAAAAGTAAAATGATTTATCAGGTAAAATTGACATTTGTTTTTACCCAATTCGTCTATTTCCATGATTTTATTAGGCCCTCCTTTCTGCATTGGTTGCAATTTCATTTCCGCGATTATTTGGCACAAAATTTCACTTTTTTAAGACTGAGTTATGTCAAGTTCCCTATAATAATAAATACCGTATTGTCTCCTATGAAATGTGATAAATAGTTAGTTAATTATTAACGTTTTTAATTATTGGGAGTAAAATATTTTGCTTCATTAATGTATTTATTCTTCTTTTAATGTTGCGTGAACGAAGTCACGGGTAACAGCTAGTAATATTATAAATCCGATTGTGTGCAAATGTTAGGCTGATGCCAGCGTCAAAATGGAGAATTTAATTACCCTGTACCTTTGCATATAGGTTGATTATAACCCGGGAATGAACATAGACTAGATTTTATTTATTTTATTCAAATATTTTCTTTAATAATTAAAATTTTCATTATTTTCATAGAGAATAAATGGACATTTTTCCATACAATTTAACCATTTTACTTTATCGTTGCTAGGGCTTTAATCGTTGCCAATAAATAAAAATACGGAAAAATAATTTTTCCTCAACAATTAATTTTCAATTGAACGATTTTCACGTGAAAACTGAAAATTAAAAAGAATTCAAAAGAAGATGAATTTCCGTGATATTTGAAACAAAAATATGGAGTATTTGCTATTATACATGAAGTTTGAATATCGGTTACATTAAAAAGATCTTTTTCTGTCAAAAACTACGTTATAATTAGAAGGAAAAATGAACAATAATTATTATTAAAAATAGATTTCGCTTGGGCCATGGAACTATGAAAAGGATCCTCCTCGGCTTGGACAAATATGACGTCATAAATAAAACGTATTTTCAAATATTCGTAATATTACAAAGAGCATGACTATCAGTGTATAATAAAAGTATCTACATAATGGACGTCATATTTAAGATGAATAACTGAAATATTTTTTATCGATACTTTAATAATAATTAGCTTGAATACCAGTTACATACAAATGTGAGTTTTCCGTTAAAATTTACGTCCTGATTGCCAGAAAAAGAAAATTAACAAGAATTATGCCATTAAAAAGAGATTTCTCTGAGGAAAAAGTGACGTCATATTTGAAATAAAACGGGAATTTTCAAATGTGTTTTACAAGGAGCGTGAATCAATTCCTTACATTAATAATACAAGGATCGGTAAGTTTAGAAAGTAGATGAATTTCACGCCATATTTAAAACGAAAATTTTAAACATTTTTTTTTTTTATCTATACCGATTATTAAGCATGAATATCAGTTACATACAGATGAGAGTTTTTTGCCAAAAACCACACCATGATTATTAGGAAAATAAAAATAAATACGAATCTATTATATTAAAATCTGACCGCCTGTTTGTATTTCGCAACTACTCCTTTCAGATTGTCGAACGCAACGTGATTTACTTAACACCGGTTATCATTGATCCGAGGATGTCATAAACTCTCAGAATTTAAAAAAAAGTGATTTAAATTCCGAGATATTATTATTATTATTATTATTATTATTATTATTATTTTGTAAATTTTAACGAAGTTTTTCTAAAAAATGGCAACTAAATTATTCCAATTCTGTGGATAAAAAAGAAGAAATAAAACGGATTAATATATTTTTTCTCATTAAAACTGAAAAAAAGAATTTAGTTTCAATTTGAATAGATGGTGAAAGAAAAAAAAAATCTTGATTACAGTAACATTTTTGAAAGTAAAAACGTATTTTCACATATTCAAATTTCATTAATCAATTTATTCTGGAGAACAAAAATCGTCTGTCAACATATTTTCATTTAGAAATAAAGATTTTTTTTTTCAATTATAGATTAAATCAAGAAGGCAAATTTAAGCTCCTTGCATTTCGGTCTACAATTATTGCTCCCTATTCACAAGAATTGAATTTAATGAAAAAGAATATACTATTTCCATTATCTTTGAAGGATGGCTATTAAAACATTTCACAAAGGCGTTAAAAGTAAAATGGTTTACCAGATAAACTTGACATATGTTTTTACACAATTATCCGATTTTCACGACGTTATTTGGCCCGCCTTTTTTCATTGGTTGCAGTTTCCTTTTCGTGATTATTTGTCACAGAATTTCACTTTTTTAAAACTTAGTTATGTCAAGGCCTCTATAACATAGAAATACTGTATTGTCTCCTATGGAATGTGATAAAGAGTTAGTTAATTATTTAAGTTTCTAATTATCGGGAATGAAATATTTTGCTTAATTAATGCATTTATTCTTCTTTTAATGATACGTGAATGAAGTCACGGGTAACAGCTAGTAATATTATAAATCTGATTGTGTGCAAATGTTAGGCTGAAGCCAGCTTCAAAATGGAGCATTTAATGATCCCGTATCTTTGCATATACGTTGATTATAACCCTCAAATGAACATAGGCCTGTTTTTGTTCATTTTATTCAAATATTTTTCTTAATAATTCAAAATTTCGTTATTTTCATAGAGAATAAATGGATATTTTCCCATAAAATTTAACCATTTTACTTTATCGTTGCTAGGGCTTTGATCGTTGCCAATAAATAAAAACACGGAAAAATAATTTTTCCTCAACAATTAATTTTCAATTGAACGATTTTCACGTGAAAACTGAAAATTAAAAAGAATTCAAAAGAAGATGAATTTCCGTGATATTTGAAACAAAAATATGGAGTATTTGTTATTATACATTAAGTATGAATATCGGTTACTTTAAAAAGATCCTTTTCTGTCAAAAACTGCGTTATAATTAGAAGGAAAAGTGAGCAATAATTATAGTATTAAAAATAGATTTCGCTTGGACCATGGAACTATGAAAAGTATCCTCCTCGGCTTGGACAAATATGACGTCATAAATAAAACATGTATTTTCAAATAGTCGTAATAATACAAGGAGCATGAATATCAATGTATACTGAAAGTAGATAGATAATGGACGTAATATTTAAGATGAAAAACTGAAATATTTTTCATCGATACTGATTAATAATTAGCTTGAGTACCAGTTACATACAAATGGGAGTTTTCCGCTAAAATTTACGTCCTGATTGCCAGAAAAAGAAAATTAACAAGAATTATGGCATTAAAAAGAGATTTCTCTGAGGAAAATGTGACGTCATATTTGGAATAAAACGGAATTTTTCAAATGTGTTTTACAAGGAGCGGGAATTAATTCCGTACATTAATAATACAAGGATCAGTATAGAAAGTAGATTAGTTTCACTTCACGACATATTTAAAACGAAAAATTGAAATGTTTTAATCCGAGGATGTCATAAACTCTCAGAATTTTAAAAAATGATTTAAATTCCGAGATATTATTATTTTATTTATTTATTTATTTATTTATTTATTTATTTATTGTAAATTTTAACGAAGTTTCTCTAAAAATGACAACTAAATTATTCCATTTTTGTGGATAAAAAAGAAGAAATAAAACGGATTAATATATTTTTTCTCATTAAAACTGAAAAAGAAAATTTTCAATTTGAATAGATGGTGAAAGAAAAAAAATCTTGATTACAGTAAAATTTTTGAAAAATAAAAACGTATTTTCACATATTCAAACTTCATGAATCAATTTATTCTGGAGAGCAAAAATCGTCTGTCAATATATTTTTATTTAGAAATAAAGATTTTTTTCAGTTATAGATTAAATCAAGGAGGCAAATTTAAGCTCCTTGCATTTAGGTCTACAGTAATTGCTCCCTATTCACAAGAATTGAATTTAATGAAAAATAATATACTATTTCCATTATTTTTGAAGGATTGCTATTAAAACGTTTCACAAAGGCGTTAAAAGTAAAATGGTTTACCAGGTAAACTTGACATATGTTTTTATATAATTCGCCGATTTCCACGATTTTATTTGGCCCGCCCTTTTTACTTACCCATCATACGTAGTATAGGGTAAGTCTAGTAATCGTTTTGAAAATCGAAAAAAAAAATTTGACGGATTTACACGTTTCAGACACTGGAGATTCCGAAAAACATATTTTTAGAAAAAAAATTTTGCCGTCCGTCTGTGTGTGTGTGTCTGTGTGTGTGTCTGTGTGTCTGTAAACGCTCTATCTCCCGAAAAAATTGAGATAGAGACTTGCAATTTGGTATGTACTTAGTATGTAATAATGGGAAGAAGCCTATTTCATTTTAATAACCTCGATTAACCGGAACAATTTTTTTCGGACTTTCGAAATATTCGTTCTGATGAAAGGTATATAAACATTTTCGAAATTGTATATTTTAAGAAATGAATATAAAAGACAATAAAAAAACATAAATTTTGAATAAAGCATGAAGTCGATCGGATAATTAGTTGCCGAGATATTTGGAATCCTATTTTCCACACTCTTCGATTTTTCATGACCCTGTATTTCATCCAAATTTCACTTCAAAGATATATTTTAATTGGAAATTTGACGCTTAATCAGATGCAATAAACCGCTAGTTAATAGGATTATTATTTTTGGAGTTATAAGGAAAAACCTCTTTCAAGCAATTCAGTAATCGAGCCTTTAAAGTTTATGACGTCATCAATCCACGATTTTATTTGAATTGCAATGCATTTTATAAGTAGTTTACACATTTTTATTTTAATATTTTACATTATGCATATCCATGATGGGTAAGTATTACGGTGGCCCCCAACGACTAGTTTCATTGGTTGCAGTTTCCTTTTCGTGATTATTTGTCACAAAATTTCACTTTTTTAAAACTTAGTTATGTCAAGACCCCTATCACATAGAAATACTGTATTGCCTCCTATGGAATATTATAAAGAGTTAGTTAATTATTTACGTTTCTAATTATCGAGAATGAAATATTTTACTTAATTAATGCATTTATTCTTTTTTTAATGATACGTGAACGAGGTCACGGGTAACAGCTAGTAATAATATAAAATTAAAAGTAATACTTTAATTTGAGCAAATAAATTAAACCGGAGGTCAATACAGTTGAAAAATTTTCATAATTTTGAAAATTAGCATTTTTTAACAGCATTTATAACAATAAATGGTATCTATTTTTGATAAGAATTGCGAAAACACTTTTTTATTTTCATTTAAACATAAAATCACATCAACTAAAATATGATAAGTAACCAACAATTACACTGGCTTGCAAAATAATACACTTCATTTATGTATTTATTTATTGTGCGCAAGTTCAATCACTTAATATTTTTCGAAGTGCTGAGTTAAAAAATGTCAAACTTTTTTACAAAGCAATGATGGATATCCAGGAAAAAAAATGAAGCAAAAAAACTTTGTCGAAAAACTTAAAAAATAGCTGTATCTTACATTTTATTAAGTAGTTAAGTTTGTCATAGTTGCTCCAAAGTTGAATATATATATATATCTCTTAGTTTTATATTATTTATTTTATTTTATTATTAGATCATTTAATTTAATTAATATTTATGTTTTTTATATTTTTTTTTCATGGTAGATATTATTTAAATAGCTGGATTTAAATTATAATAAGTGCATTACCATATTGAATAATCTATGTTATTTCTAAGTATAATACTAATTTATAAAATGAAAGCTTCATATGGATTCTACATTAATGTTTGGGTTAAATTAAGATATATTTTAAATGGGTTAGTTAAAATATAAATTATATTATACTAGTAACTCTTATTCTCTATATATATCATTAATATTAACTAGTAAAATTAATATATTTACACTACATTACAGCTGCATATAAGTAATTATACATACAATATTAAAGTTTTAGTAGAATATCTGTACACCAGATGTCAGCAGCAATGTATTTGATAGTATGCTAAAATAGTCTAATATTTTTACAATAGATAGCAGTAGTATAGCTTATTTAAAATATTAAAACTTGGAAATTTAGTATGGAGGTAATAATATCTATGAAATACTTTCAAATTATCAAGTAATATTATATATTTTAATTTATTAAATTAAAATTAAAATAAAATAATTAATGGTTTTTATTTATATGTATATCATAATTTTTTTTCTACATTTTTTTAAATGTTGTAATCTATTTAGTTAAATAAAAATAACTGTAACTGTAGGTTACAATTTATGATCTGAAGGATTCTCTATTTAACTGTGAATTTAACCTGTTCTTTTGGATACAACTTTGAACATGTGCTCACAATATACTAAATATCTTGGGATATTATCAATATAAGTAATATATATATTTTTTAATTTTTTTAATTCTTTTTCACACTCCTTTTCAAATTGTATGTATAATTTATAATATTCCATTGTAAAGGTCTTGTTATTCAATATTGTTTCAGCGATTGTTCGGGCAAGATATGGCACTATATTTAGCAAAAGCTGGTGTCATATACAGAAAACAATCGTTCTTTGCTTATAAATGTGATTTTCTTGCCCTTGAAAAAGTAAATTACTTTATAAGCTTTTATTTGTGTATATACTCGTGTGGTTTATATTTCATTCCTTATTTTCTATTTATTTAATTTTTTTTTTTCTTCTTCTTAATTTGAATTAATAATGTTACTTTTATTAGGACTACAATTTTAATTTGTAAATTGACAGGGCTCTTTGGTATCGGGATTTCAGTGTATGTGGTCAGTTTCTTATGTTTCAATGGTAAAATTTTACTTAAAGTTTTATATATATATATATATATATATATATATATATATATATATATATATATATATTATAACTCAAAAACATTTCCATGAGTAACGCTGACGTCATATTAACGGTGGCAACTACTTGACCAATCTATTTCGTAAATCTATTAACTTTTAGCCATTACACAATTTCAATCTTTGTACAGTGGAATAGGGTAAAAATGTACTTTCAAATTCAATTTGTCTGAAAACTGTATCCCAATAGACTGATTTTTTATAGTTTTAAAAATAATTTTCAAGCATGATTTTTTTTAAAGATCTATCTCTATAGAGTGCAGACCGATTACGAAAGATTAACCTGTTTGCACTTAAAAAAGTATAAATACTTCAGCATTTATTTCAGGAAAATATTCTATAACGAAATTAAAACTTTATTATTAAATAAATGAATAAATAAAACAAGATAAGTCGAAGTACGCTCTTAAACATTGAAATAATCAGAATCAGACAGGCTGCTGTAAATGGCGAAATTTTTGGCGCTATTTCCGACTATTAACTCCTGAAGGAGACTAATACAAAAATATTCCTTTTAATAAATTTCAAAACTTTACTCGAACAATTGGTATTTTTCGTATAAAAATACTTTTTGATGGTGCAAGTGGGCAACTAAAAAAATGTATTAAATGTAAAAAATCTATTAGATTTTTCAATTAGAAATTATTTTTGCGTATGTTCTATAACCTGAGAAGCCCGAATTGGATATCCTATATTATAATACACTTTCTTCCTCTTGGAGAAATATATTTCTCCCCTCCTCTTTTTGTCTTATGTACTGCGTTCAACAGTTTCCTATATTTTACAAAAAAAAAAAAAAAAAAAATTCGCTATCATGTTTAATAGAGTCTGGTGTCTTGAGGACTAAATTTATAATTTATTAATTGGAAATCCGGATGTTTTTATGATTAAATTTATAATTTACAAATCAGACGTCAATTCGTGGTTTGTGGCAAAATTGTACATGATAGAAATTTTTGATATCTTTTTCCTGAAATGAACATAAAAATATAAATAACAAACACCATTTTAAAGAACAAGCATTTTATTGGTGTATTGTGTTGGTTCAATTTCAGAACTGGTTCTAAAACCGAAAGCGTCCACATAATAAATAAATAAATAAATATTAATATATAACCCATTTACGCGTTTCGTAAAGACATCGACCTCAGGTATCGCATGCAATAAATAAATAAATAAATAAAAATATTGGAATGTAAACGAGAAATTTGAAAAGAAGGCAAGTACTGGTTTTTAACATTAGCATGTGGATGCTTTCGCATTAGTAGCGTAGATTTGTATAGGTCTTCTAAGGGGGTTTTTTTCTTTTTCTTTTTCTGCTGAAAGACGCGAAACTTTCTGATGTATTCATAAATTCATTTTTGCCAGTAAATTCATGAAATTTACATACATTAGGAGAAGGACGGGCAAAGTGGTCACCCTAAGGTTTTGTGATTTTTTGTTACCTCTTAAAATACATATGCATAACTGAAAATTTGCATTGAACTAGAGTGACTACTTAGAAGTGTAAGGGTATTTATAATATTTACGAAATAATAAATTGGAAATGAAAATTATATTTTTTCCCAAAAAGGGTCAAAATGACCACTTTGCCCCTCTAGGTCGGGCAAAGTGGTCACTCCATGGTCACTTTGTCCTATACACTGCAAAAAATAATTGTTGATTTTACAGTATAAAACTGGCACCCCAGCTGCCAGCTGCCGCGCAAGCAGTAATACGCTACCGCGCATGCGCGGTAGCGTATTACTGCTTGCGCGGCAGCGTATTACTGTTTATTTTACTGTTTAATACTGTTAATTTTACGGTATAATACTGGCAGCTGGGATGCCAGTTTTATACTGTAAAATCAACAATTATTTTTTGCAGTGTAGGTGTAAAAAGATTGAAAACACTATTTAAATGATTAGAACATTTTTATTGTCATAACAAATCGTATGAAACATAATGAAAGATTGAAAATGGTATGAAAATCCAATAAGAGTTTTACAAACCCAAATAAAAATTATAAATCAGAATCAAACACTGCATTTTTCGCAAATGAACTCCACGTCATCTTCTTCGCGAAATGAACAGGCCTCACTCATGAGCCCAGAGGTGACAAACATTGCACCTGATCCAACCTTCATCACTTGATCCAATCAATGGCCACTACCCACCACTTTGCCCGTTTGGGAGCCATGACAGAAAATACGTTCTACAATGGAAACTAATGAACAGTCAGCGACCACTCACCCACCAATGTGAAGCTGAAAACATGCTCTTCCTTTACACATTCAATAAATAAATGCAACTACAACAGGTTGTTGTTAATTTTATGTAATATAAGTCACTTACCTTAGATCACAGACTTCAAAAACTGGAAAACCCGCTCTAAAATTATAAAGCATGGAACCACATTGTTGAACGATTGCCTGGTAACTCACTGCCATCAATCGAAACAGTTTAACCACAAACCACGCAATGCCAGCGCTCTGATGACGTCATTATATTGTGTGACCACTTCCCCCTCCGCCCCTGGCCACTTTGCCCGGCCTTCCCCTACTATTAAATCGCCTAAGAATCGAAATACATGTTTCATTTCCCCGTAAATGGGATTCTTGGCATACGCTCATAAATGTGAAATCTTCAGTTATAAACGATTCATGACAACTCTTTTCGGACTATCGCGTCCCGAAAATCGGCTTAAGGGTGTCGGTCAGTGAGATCTGAAATTCCATTCACTAATGTTAATCTCATGGGCATGGAATGAATTCTTATTTGTAAAATATCTCATCAGAAAATTAATATTCTCAACATCTTTTTTTCTGTGTACTCTTCTTCGAGGTTATCTCTTTCTTTTTCAGTTTCCACAATATAATATTTCTAAAATATCTATATATTTAAAACGCTAAGCGATTTCTTTCGACAATCCGTGAGAACAAACTACTGCATCAAATTACATCATTCTTTTTTTAAATGAAAGATATTTGGACACAGATTTGTTATCGTGCATTATTTTGTTCGAAAATTTAATTAATTAGCCGTAATTTTCAGTTAAATTTTTACTTCTGCTAATGACGTCATAATCGGATAACGCCCACTGTTGCGAGGCATAGACTTTATTCTCTGAGCTCTGTGGTTGCGAGGATAAAATAGAAATAAGGAATATTAAAAGCACGCGGCTTTTAGGCCGAATTTTTTAATTTGAAAGTTAAGTTTCTGTAAAAATATTTATCCGCGTGTTCTAAGAGCGAATAAAAATTCATATTTATTGTGACGTCACGGGAATATTGTCCATTGGGTTTATTTTATCATTATGCATTATAACTTTGTTGATGCCATTTTTTCATTACAATTAAATACAAAATATATTTTTATTTGCATGCATGGTGTTTAAGCATTAAAGTACGTGTGAAAAGTTTGCGCCGGTGAAAAGGACGTTATGCTTACCTTGAAATGCATTTTAACATTGATAAAACTAAAGAGAAAAATTTATATGATTGTGTTAACATGACATAATTTTACTGATTTTTGCATTCATGATTATAAAGATTAGAATTGGAGCCGTTATTGATTTCTTCATCTTGATTGCATACCTTGATTACATGTTACCAATTGCTTTTTTTTTTAAATTATAGGCTAGAAGATTTCCTTTTTTTAATAAAAAAAATCACAAAAGTAAAGGATTTCAGGAAATTTAAAGTTATTAAAAATAGTGTTATGGTAGAAGAAAATCTTGAAATAATTATTGTATTTTTAGCTAGAATAAACAATGTAAGACTAATATTTCATAGGAATTATTTTGGTAGATTTATTATAAGTTCATTTAACAGTTCCTTATTAGCGCAAAGTCCTATTTCTTTCACTGTGAATTTCTTTTTCGATGTCAAAAAATGTTTTTCCACTTTTGGACGCCAGCCAAAATACAGTGGCAATTTTTAGAAATGTACAACAGTTGTGACAACAAAGGCGCTATCGCTTTAGCTTTCATCGCGCCTTACATCACTTCGAAATACTACAAATTTCTATTTTTTTACTACATTTTACAATTTCAATTCTTACATCATCAATTAGAAAAAAATTAGCTTTCGATTGAAATTTATTTGAAAACTGCCGATTAATTTAACGACTTTTTAAATAATTTTCAAGCATGAAAAGTTTTTCAATTCTATCTTATCAATGACCACCAGTTTACTTCAATAATGTAAAACAGCCCCTGGGAAAGTTGCCACAATTGAAAATAGATTTCCCTAACCATCATAAAAAGTGAATAATAATTTAAAAAAAAAAAAGTGATAAATCATAAGATCAGATTATCCATAAGATAGAACATTTTGGCGCTAAACAAAAATCTGGCAGGAAAAAAAAAAAAGACTTTTTAGTTTATGTTGAACATAAAATTGATATGTTGAATTCGTTGATGAATATGTTCCATCAGATATCAGGATATGCTAGGAATTGCATTTTTTTTATTTTTTTACATTTGCCAACTGTATAAGAGGAAAAATATCCTCGACTGTGATGGAAAAGGGATAATCATCCTGATTATGTCAAGGAACCGAAGAAACCATACAAATAAATTACACTTGAAAACATTAAAAATCTCCCTCATCTGCAGATAGATTTATTACTGTAAAAAACTTCTTAATCTTTGCATAAAAATTGATTAGCTTAAAACAATGGATGCGTTTTAGAAGATATGTATTTGAAACGAACAATGATTAAAGAGGACATTTTAAAACTTTTAATTTAATCATTTTAAAACTTTTTTAACGTCGAATTTCGACGGTGCTTTTGAGCAGATGCAATGCACATGCGCATAGGAGCTCATTCGGTTGCATTATCACAGAGGGGGGGAGATGTGTGCTTTATTTACTATGTTCTGTTATTTACTGAATATGATATGAACGTAGGAATATATTATTTGTATATACCTATTTGTATATACCTATTTGTATATACCTATTTGTATATACTTCATAGATCCATGACTTTTTTTTCTTGCCGTGGGGAATATGGTGGTAATGTCAAACTGATTTGGATTACACAGTTATTTACGGATTGTTTGTTTGGAGTTTGCATCGGAAATAGTACTGTATTTGACTGGGGAAAAAAAATTAAATAAAATATTTGAAAGACTGTTTTATACGCGCCCCTTCATAAATAATAAAGAAGCTTATTTTACTGATATTGTTATAGTATTTTTTTGCGTCAAGTTTTGACGGGTTCCATCTAGTATACTTAATTTTAGTTAGAAGTGCTAAAGTCTTACTCACAGTTCTTCAGTTTTTAACATATAAAATATTAAATTAAGCATATATTTTAGAAATATTTTGTCAACCAAGAAAGAAAGAAATATTCTTTTAAGAAGAATATACAGAAAAAAGAAGTTAAAAATATTAATTTTCTGTAAGGAGATATTTTAAAAATAAGAAGGCCTTTCACGACAATAGATTTAACTTTAGCGAGAAGAATTTGAGATCTCACTGGCCAACACCTTTAAAACGTTAACTTTGACTGCATTATTTTAATGAACATTTGCCTTTATAGGAAAAGGAGAAATACTATATTGTGCTGTCTTCTAAAAAAAACCCATTTTTTGAAATTTTCTCTATATAAAGTATAATAAAGAATTTAAAAAATTAAACATGGCTAAATTTTCAGAGCCTGTTCTGAATAAAATTTTAATATTGAATATTTTTTTTAATTTTATCACTTTATTACAAAATGGCAGCCAACTAAGCGTGAATTTGAATGAAGCATTTTATTACCTATAAATGGTTTAACATAAAAAAAAAAAAAAAAAAAAAAAATGTGTCGATCATTCTAAAATTCTATTTTAACAAGAAAACCTGTGCAAATGAAGGTCATATTTTGCCAGAATTCTGCAATTGTTAGTTTAAATTATTTCAAAAGTAAATAAGCAATCCTTAGGTATTTTTTAAAACTATTTATGTTATTCTAAATGATGCATAAAAACAGAACAAAACAAAAAAATTGACTTTCGTGAAATATTTCATGTAGTACAAGAGTGGATTTTTTAGGAAACATTTCACTATGGGTTTCTTTAGAGGACAGCACAATACGTTATCTGAATATATAGTTAATATCTGAATAAGGATAGCTTCAAATTTGAGGCATTTAAGGGCGGGGAGGAGGGGGGGGGGCATGACTTATTTAATGCATAAAAAAGTAATTACTTTGGATTTGAGAAATGATTCTAAAGCATGCAAATGTTCATGTTTAATAGTGTAAAAAAGATTTGATTTCTTAATTTATTTTCAGTAAATTCGTTTCAGTCTTTTCTTTGTATTTGCCACGAAAAGTTTTGTGATCCATATTCAATTTCTAATGGGCGATGTTAGCCCTCATTTTGTGCATTTTTGTTGAGAAGAAAAACACTTTTATTTTTAACAAAAAAAAAAAAAAAAAGTTATGTAATCTTTACTATAATTTTTTTGGGTGTTTACTCAAAACAGAATCTCCGAAAATGTTATTTTAAAAGATTGGTGTTAATAAAAATCGTCTGTAATATAAGGCTTGTAGTAGTAGTAGTAGTTTTAATGTACATCTATTCTATATGTTGAATGTATTTATTTTTCCCGATAGGAATTTCCGCGGCTGAAGGGGGGGGAGAGTGGCATTGTGGAGTTTTGGAAGGAATTTTCAGTTCTAAAAAAAGCAGAAATTTTCTGGTGTGGCATTTAAGGCACCAGAGCCAACTTCTTCTATCTAAAGGTCAATCCCATGAGTTCAACCCTGTTGAATTCAGACTTTTTCCTAGCGATGGTTTCTGTATCCCCCGGGGGAAAGGGGGGGGGGGAATATTGCACTTCTAGACCACTTTTAATTACAAAATCCCAAACCTCCCAGCGTATATACCCATGCATGCTCCAGGAGGATTATTCTCTTAGGCCACCCCTGAATCCGTCAATGAATTCATCACTGATGAACATTATCTTGGAAAGAGAAAAGCGTTGTTTTCTGTGTTGAAATAATAAATTTACAAAATAATTAGAAAACTTATGAAAATACAGTCACCTCTCACTTATGCGCGTCTCAATTATACGCGTTTCTCAGTTATACGCGAATTTCGTAAGGTCCCACCACGAGGAATAGAAAAATAATGCTATAGATCTCTCACTTATAAGCGCCACTTTGATTTGTCCCTCTCAGTTATACGCGGAAATAACAGCGAAAATCAAAAATTTCTAGTTAAGTGCGATTTTTTTTTTTTTTATCTATAAAGAATTTTCGGCACGTGTCGAGGTCAAAAGACCTTTCCGCAAAGCGCCTGAGAGGATGTAGAGGGTGTTTCAATTATTCTAATGATTCCTTCTTTTCTTTCTCTTTCATTTTTATCAAGCCCCGTGCGTGTTCCCTCCCCTCCTTGCCTTTACGGTAGCATCTGGATTATTATTATTATTATTATTATTATTATTATTTTGGAATAAAAATAGAAAAAGAAAGTTGACAATTTCGATCAAAATGGAAGTTATAGAAGCAGCAGAAAATGATCCTAAACTGTCAAAAATAAGTTTAGCTCGAAAATTTGATTTGCCAGAATCAACGCTCAGGGGGATTTTAAAGAACAAGGACTCGATCAAAAAATTGAACAGTGAATATTCTACACAAGCTAAGAAACAATGAAGAATTCAGAATAAAAAAATTGAGATTTTATAAACAACTTTAATTCAATGGTTCAGAGAAATGAGAGTTCCTAATTTACCCATTAATGGTGAGTTATTCAAAGAAAAGACACTCATTTTGTCATCAAAAATGGGAATCTTAGAAAAACTTAAGAAAAAACACGGTTTGACAAATCATTGTCTGAGTGGTGAAAACGCAACCGTTTCAGATTCAGCTGCCAATGAATGGATCGAAGACCTTCCAATTTTAATTCAAAAGTTTGATTCAAGAAAATTTGCAATTCAAGAAAATTTGGATTCTGGATGCTATGCATATGTTGGTTTCCTATTGGAATAACGTAACAGCCACAACAATTTCTAACTGCTTTAGAAAAACGGGTTTTGTTCATTCAAAGGATGCTGAAGTTATTCCATTACAGGAAAATTAAAACAACAGCAATGATTTTAACATAGACGAAGAAGAATGGAATAGTATAAACCAAGACTCTCTATCTTTTCAAGATTTCTAGAATGTTGATGAAAACTTAATATCAACTTCAATAAGAGATATTGAAACTGTTTTTGATGACGTGACAGCTGGAAAAAAAGGAAAAGATGATAATAATGATGAAACTGATACTTTAATTGTCCCATCTTATGCTACTGCTTTAGGAGCCCTGAACACATTGAGATGTTACCTTCAATATGTTGATGTAGCATCAAATACAATGACGCACTTTAATGCATTAGAAAAAGTCGTTGTGCAAACGCGGTCTAAGCAAAAACAAACTAGCATTGATGACTTCTTAACCCTACAGTGCATGAAGTTTTCTTTTAGAATTATGTTTTTTTATACTTATATTAAGAATTCAACACCAGAAATTTTAAGATAGATTTTTAACTTTATGTAGTAGCATAATTATGTTATTTTTAGAGGATTAATATTTCTATATGAATATAGTGGTTACAAAGAACTTGATTTATTTATTAAAAGTTAAATAAAAAGTGTTGCCAATTGGCTACACTATGCACTGTAGGGTTAAAAGAGGACTAATTGGCTTTTTTTTATGTAAGTATATCTTCTTCTATGTAAAATGAAATTTTACGTTTATTGTACTTTTTTTAAACTAAATTTTATAGTGAAAGTATAAGGAATATTTTTAAAGTACACTATACTAATATTACACCACATTTATTTAATAAAATGTTATCAATCATATTTCTTATATTTCAAAATGTTTTTCTTTCACATAATGTGTATAATGTGTATAAAGAATCACCACATACAACATCCTCTCAGTTATGCGCGGTTCTCAGTTATGCGCGATTTTAAATCAATCCCTTCAAACGCGTATAAGTGAGAGGTGACTGTACTAAACATTTACATTTTCCAAAAATGAAATAGAAAACACAATCAAATCTTATACTTCTCAAGTTTTTTTTTTTTTTTTTCAGTTAATTGTTTTAGTGGCGCCATCTACAGCTGAAATTCTATACTTGAAGCTATAGAATTTACTCTCACTTCTCTGCTCTCCATGAACGCACATCGCATATAAACTGTCACACACAACACAACAAAACTACTGAATTTGTAGGTCCTACCCTAAAGTCAGTTATACAAAGCAAAAACTTTTTTTTTTCATCATGCTTTGTAATTTCAAACTTTTTCTAATAATGTTCGATTTTATTATATAAATATTTATTAAACATTGCGCACTTCGCTTAGTTTAAATTAAGATTTCTAGTCCCTGTATGACCAGGTATTTTATCACTGTGTTTTTTAAACAGATAACATTACATAATGCAATCGTACTGACTCAGTTTAAAAATTTGATTTTGTTCATTAAAGAAAAAAAAAGAAGAAGAAAGAAATTGACTTTCACATTATGGTTAATAGATGGCAGCACTAAAACTCAAATAAGACCATTGAAAACAAAGTTGTGAGTTTACTTTCTAACGAAATTTTTCCAGTCTATTTCCAAAATTGAACAAATTTTTGGATGAAATAAAAAATATATTTCACAATACTGATAACATATCGTAAATAGCCAACATTCTCAATGTATTGGCGACAAGGCTGTGGGGAGAAATAAAACCCTATATAATCTGTGTCTAACAAGGAAGGTCTCCTATGCCCATACTCAAAATCTTTTGAAAAAAAATTCCAATGATCACTGAAACAACTACGAACGGTATAAACGATCAGTCAAATTTAGCTGCGGAATTACAGTAGAAAATCTTAGATAATATATATAAGTCGCGTGTTGGCTGCAGTTTTTTAATTTTACGCGGTTTCACTGCCCCGATAAGTTTTAAATGCATTTTAAAAGTAACTGCCTGATTAAGAATGCTGTCGTTATAAATTTAGATACTAAAAAAATATTTGTTTCCATGGAAACAATAATTTTCTGTTATTGCCTCCTACACTAACAGTATCTAAGCCGAATTGGCAGTGCTCGGAATCGGACCTTAATTTTGAGTTTGAAATAATTTTAATCAATTTAAATATTGTTCTAAACCGTATAATATGATCGTTAAATTTCATTATATGTGCATATAAGATGTATATGACAAAACTGTAGTTATAAAAGTGTATTTATTTAAGTTAAAACTATTAAACTAGTTCAGTATGAAGAATAGAAAAGTTTTTCCTTAAAGAGTATTTGTCATAAAAGAATATATATTTTTTAATTTCATTGTAGTGTCAATCGATTATAAACCGCCCAAAAAATATTTTTTTTATTATTCTTTTACGGATGCTATATCCAGGTTCCGCAAGAATATATTTTTATAGACATATATATCCTCATAAGAAGAATATTCTGTAATTTTTTCAAATTTTACTGAGTTATGGAGACCTTTTGTTGTAAGATCGAAAAATTCAATCCAGTCTGAATTAAACTTTAAAAAAAATTAAAGTAAACTTTCAAGACATTTTCATATTATTCTGGTCCCCGGGCTTTTGATACTTTTTCCATACTCCATCACAAGTACTGTTTAGTATTATATAAATTGTAATTTTCCAACTGGACGAAAAATGTCCGGACCAGGCTATCTTGGTCCTCCAGATTCGACCGTGATGGCTCAGTTGGCAAAGCATGGCAGCTTTAGCCAAGATATCCCAGGTTCGAATCCTGACCCGGACATTTTTCGTCCTGTTGGAAAATTACAACTCATATGATTTCTTTACCAACTTAAATAATTGTGTTAAAATTAATCTTGTGTACCACGTATCCAGCGTTTAAAGGCGTTCCAAATTACCTGTGATCTATTCTGTTGAGCTGATTCAGATATCAGACCAGATGCTATGATCAATAAGGTTAACTGGATGAATTAGGTCCTTCAGATTCGACCGGGATAGCTCAGTTGGTAGAGGATGGCAGCTTCGGCCAAGATATCCCAGTTTCGAATCCTGGGATACCTTGTGTCCTACCTCATGTACTGTAAATAATTTGCAGCAAACTGTCTAGTCAGTCAATCGTTTTTATAAATAACGGTTACTTGAACATATTATGAAGCTGTCTCATTGGTCAGGATAGAAATAAAATTACAGTCAAGTAACTGTTATGTAAAAACGGTTGAAAGACTGATCAATTTACTGCAAATTTTTATAGTGTGCTGATTGTTCTGGTTGGGATGTAGATCAAGCACAACTGAGGCTCCTGTACTGTAATAAATTTGCAGCAAACTGTCTAGTCCGTCAACCGTTTATATAAATAACGGATACTTGAACATATTATGGAGCGGTCTCACTGGTCAGGATAGAAATAAAATTACAATCAAGAAAGCGTTATCTAAAAAGGTTGAATGACTGGTCAATTTGCTGCAAGTTTTTATAAAGTGCTGATTGTTCTGATTGAAATGTAGATCAAGCAAAACTGGGGCTCATGCACTGTAAAAAATTTGCAGCAAACTGTCCAGTCAGTCAACCGTTTTTATAAATAACGGTTACTTGAAAATGTTACTTTTAAATTATGAAAATGCAGGGCATGTTCTAAAAAGTGTTTTAATTAAAGTTTTATAGGTTCTTGATAAATATTGTTATCTGTATTAAATATCGTTATTTATTCGTCATCTTACTCCCTATGTGGAGTTTCCTTCGGAATTTTTTTTTTTTCAGCTTTTGAGGACATATGAAAAAAAAAAACAGTTCAAATATTTTTGTTAGAGAGAAGGGTTGTACGTAAGAAGTGTCTAATATTTAATTACAGCTTTTTAATCCACTTACTGAGTTCAGGAAAACTCTTGGAAGCTTAAGCTCGTCATTTTAGTCACCTCTCCCATACTTTCCCGTGTAAATCATGTCCTAATATACCATTTAAAGTGCGATTTTTTTAAATATTTTCTGAAATATTTTCTTTTTATTATAAAAGATAACAAGTTGTGAATGAGTTTTCAACACTTCAAATAAAATTAAGCATATATTCTAAAAATATTTAGTAAACTAGAAAAATAAAAGCGATATCCTTTCAAAAATGTACACAGAAAAAAAGAAGTCAAAAATTATTATTTTCTGAGGAGATATTTTAAAAATAAGAATGCATTTGACGCCAATTTGGTTTAACATGAGATCTCACGGACCAACACCCTTAAATAAAAAAATTAATAAAAAGATGAACTGTAATGTTCTCTTAAAAATAAGTCACATTTTGAACAGAAAATTACCCTAACAATTGAATGCTAAAAACCACACAAGTATTTTAGAATTTGATATTAATTGGCAGAAACTAATTATATTAATTCCAATAATTTTAATTACACAAGTTTAAGCCTTGTTCCAATACCAAATTAATTAAAGAGACTTTGAAATCACTATGGTAAGTTCTTAAAATTATACAAAATAATTTGTTTTCCCCTTTTTCTTCTAATTTTCTTTTCCTCATTTATTTATATTTTTTTCTTTAAAAAGTGAATTTCTTGGCGAGTTTCTCTCTTTTTAAAAAATGGGTTTGAATTTGAACGAGTTCGTTTTATAAATTTTGAATTTGAACGTGAGTTTGGCTCGTTTTTGAGAATTTGAGTGTGAATTAGTTCATTTTTTAGTGAGTTTTTGACCAACCGTAGCTGCCAATTGTCACGACTCCGTATCTTTCTACGGCGAACTATTCAGTTAAATAGGAGCGAGAGACCCGAAGAGCCTTGAAGCATGTGCAATAAGGTCATTTTTGTGTGAAAATTTTGTGTTAATCTTACTGATATCCCTTTCTGTTTTAATATAAGATGTTATAAGCAAGACTGTCTATACAGAGACTGTGGCGGGTACAATGCACTCGTACTCTGCGCTCATGGAGTTTCCTAACTAAACAAGTGGGAAATTTTACGTCAAACGTGACAAATGAGGTGCGTTCGTACTATAGCTAGTTATATAAATATTCGGATCTGGATAATTTTTAATTCTGTTAAATGAATAACATCGTCTGCAGATTAATTTCTGTAATAAAATAAGTATCTCGGTGACGATTTAAACTTCGGAAGCTCCTATAACAAGAAAGCACCGATTAAAAAAAAAAAATCAAATTTCTTAATAAATGTTTTTATTAATATTTTCTAAAGTTTTAATTCGAGTTTCATAAAATTTGAAATGTCTCGACAAAATTCTTCAAAGATAATATATCTTAAATTTCAAACCATTCGGTTGGAATTTTGCGTTGTTATATGCGGACGGACGGACAGACAGACAGACGGACGGACAGACAGACGGACGGACCAGACGACGACAATAGGTGCTACGTATTTATATAATTACGAACGCACCTAAAAAGCATTTTTATTTACTTTTGAAAATATTAGATCCCAAACAGTGTCTTGAAAACATTAAAAGAGCAGAGCAGCACTGGTTATACGAAAGTGAAAAACTTATTCAATTCCTTGGAAAGCAATCTAATATGATATGACGATAGACCATTTTTTCATAACTACATTAAAACATGGAAATATTTTTAACACTTTCCAACATAGTTGAAAAGTGTTTCTGACTTCGTTTTGTCTGTCCGTGCTCTAACTCTCGTAAATATACTCGGATTGTACTGAAATTTTCATATGTTATTGACGTTTACAGCATGATAGCTATTGAAATAGAATCGGACAGTCAAACATATTCAGTTATGTTATGGTCGATGGGAAAAAATCGATTCAAGTGCATTTTGATGATGTTACACCATTTGAAACATAATGAAATTGATATGCATTTATGAAGTGCATTAAAACATGCTTTCTGAAAAATATGGGGTGTAAAGCATTTATTATTCATTTACAGGGTCACACAAAAGATTTCTATTACATAATGGTGTACGGGGAAAAATCGTTTGCAAAATATTTTAATGGTGTTACACCGTTTCAAACATAATAAAATTTATATGCATCAGGAGGTGTGCTCTATAAGTTTCTTATTGAAAAGTACTGTGTGCTGCATTTATCGTTCATTTTCAGGAATACAAAAAGAAATTCTCTTACAGTACTGTATATGAGCGATAATTACTGGAAGTGAAATTTTCAACTTTTGTTTGCGTTTTTAAGTTTAATTAAATTTTTGCATAGCACGTGATGTGTATAAATTATGTTAATCATATACAGGGCTACACAAAGGAATTCGTAAGTATTATTTATTTTGGGAGTGAATTGCTTAAGGGTTTAATTGTGTTATGCATTTTCCTGCTAAACTATATATTTAGTATACTAATAGAAATTTGTGGAATATAAATAAGTTCATATACAGAGCTACGCAAAGAACAAGATACATTGGCGTTTATGGTTGGTAATTACTGGAAGTGCGTTTAAGTTGTGCTATGCATTTTTTACCTAAATTAAGTTTTAGCTTAATATGTAGGTGTACAAAAGTCTTAGATAATATATAAGGATGTACAAAAGAATTTGAGTGCATTTCCATCTACTGGCTAAAATTGCTACAAGTGAATTTTCTAATTGAACTAAATTTTAGCATATTATGTAGTATATATGAAAATCTATAGATCATATACAAGGCTGGCACAAAATAATTGGACTATTTTTTCGACTATGGAAGATAATTGCTACAACTGATTTTTTAAAGATGTTATATGTTTTCTAAACTGTTTACTTACATATCTCCTTTCACCGTATTTAACAGTGAAATTTCGTTATAGTTTTCTTGATGTATTGGAAAGTGCTTCATAATCTATGCTTGAGGCACGATTTTTCGTTCTTCTTTCCCTTTCAGGTTGTTTTCAACCTGACTTGTGCAGAACTCACTGTATATTTCAACTAGATTTCCCATTTCAGCTAGAAATTAAATTTTCAGTATAAGTTAATCTAACTTAAGCAATTTCTGTCCTTTTTTTCGTCATGCTATAAAAAAATTCTCTTCTCCATCATTAAGTAAAAGTGTAAATCTTTCCCATAATCTATAAGCTGAAAGTAATTACATAATTACCTAATTTCCTATTCTGCAATCATAAAATTTTTCTCTGAATAATTGGCCCCTAACCTGGTAACAAACCAATCAAATGTCATTAAGTATTGATGGATAATCTTGGATACCCCGGTTATGGTTTAGGGAATTCCCTAACAAAACGACAGTTTGATTATGATGGTTTATACGTGTCCACATTACTGCCACAAAGTAGTTGTGTTATTCTACGATGAAAATAATTCACTGCATGGGGTTTTTCTGACTCACTTTTTTTTTTTTATAATTATACAAAATTTTTTCGAGGAAGAAATTTTTGATCATGTATTCAAATATTTAAATGTGAAATAAATATTGAAGAAATCTTGACAAGAAATGATGACCTAACAATTTGTTCTTGTACGGGGTGTTTCATAAAAGATAAGACAAACTTAAGATCTTACTCAAACAAACAATTTGTATAGGAAAAATGGTCTGGCCGGAATCCACTTAGTCAGTCAAAAATACAGAGTCCTACTCGGGCATTCGTCCATAAATTTAATAGCATTGAAGAAATTTTATAAAAAAATTTATCAGAATAACTTTGATTCGTGTGAAATGTAAAAATGTCTCAGAAGTGCTAGAAATCATTCATATCCTGAAAATAATGAGCTAGACGCTCCACAACTCGGAATGTAGATGACAGTACATACGGTGTCACTAATCAAATTGCAAGACCCTTTTACCACTTCCCCGGTTGTCGTCGAATTTCACATAAAGCAAGGTTAAAAGTTTTGATAAAATATTTTCATTGCTGTTAAAGTTATGGACGAAATTCCGGGTACGGCTTAGAATGAAACATCCTGTATTATTGACTTTATATGTGAATTGTAAACCTGGTTTTCTATACAAAAATTGTTTAATTTGACGTGTATTATCACACTTGTACTAATACGTACTAATATCCACGTTTGTACTAATATTTTTGTGATCCCCTGTAGATAAATTCGACTTCTTATCATTAAGAAAAGCAAAATCTTTCGGGAAATCGACGAGGTCAATGGAATCTTAATCATGCTGTTAATCAATTTTCTTTTCTTCAGTCATAAAATTTTCCTATGAATAATTCCGCTTTAACTTGCCAGCAAAGAAGTCAAATATCATTAACCCATTTAATTCGCTTGGCAGGATGTCCTACCATTTTGTGTTTTCAAGGTTGTACTATTTTTTATTAACACTTCCAACCTAGTTGAAAAGTGTTTATGACTTCGGTTTGTCTGGCCGTATGGCCGTCTGCCGTCTACCATCTGATCGTCTGCCGTCTGCCGTCTGTCCGTGCTCTAACTCCCGTAAATATGCTCTGATTGCGCGGCACTTTTTATATGTTATTGTCATTATCTATAGCATGTTACCTATTTCAACTGAAGTGTGTAGCACTTATAGTTTTTTTACAGGGACACTCAAAAGAATTCCGTTACATTACGGTCTATGGGGAAAAATCATTTGCGGTTTATTTTAATGATGTTACACAATTTCAAATACATTGTAATTGATATATATTACTAAGGTGCATTACAAGAAGCATAATATGGAATAAGGTGTGCATAGCACTTATAGTTACTTTACAGGGACAGTCAAAAGAATTCCGTTACATTACGTCTATGGAGAAAAATCGTTTGAGGTTTAATTAACACATTGAAATTTAGATATATCACTAAGGTGCATTACAAGAGGCTTACTACAGAATATTGTGTGTATAGCAGTCATCGTTCATTTACAGGGACACACAAAAGAATTCTCTACTGTCTGTTAACAATAATTCCTGGAAGTGCGTTTTAAGTTACTGAACGCGATTTTAAATTTAACTTTCTTTCTGTCTATTACTTGGTGTGTATAAATTCTGTATTTCATATACAGGGCAGCTCAAAAGTTCGCGAACACGTTTCCGTTTATTGACAGAAACTCCAGAAGGATAATTTTAAACTGTGCTACGCGTTTCCTAACTAAACTAAAATTTAGCATCCTATGTAGTATATATACAAATCTATAGATCCTATACAGGGCTGAATAAAAGTATTCGGATATTTTTCCGAATATTGTATATGTTGGAAATTCCTGAAATTAAGTTTTTAAATATGTTATGCGTTTTCCAAATTGTTTACTTAGATGTTGTCTTTCAGCTTATTAAACGGTAATGATTTGTAAAATTATTTTGGAAGCGTTGGAAAGTGTTACATAATCTATGCTTGACGCATGATTTTAATAATATTTGATAATAATAATATTTGAAATAATAATATTTGTCCTATTTAATGACAAAAATCTGAGATTAAATAATGAGGGAAATTGTGGTACTCAACAGTTAAAACAGTACGAACTCTGTTTTTGCACCTTCATTAGAGAATGTATACAATAATTCATTTTGCATTTTATTTGTAACTATATTATATTTAGTTTTTGTTTTTCTGCAAAAAGACTAATTACTATATGTGGTGTTTCTCCATGGAATTTCACTTCATTTTACGGTGCTGTTCGAGTCCTACACGGGTCGGTTTGTGCGTGTGCCCGACCTGAAACCGAAAATTCAATTTGAAATCAAGTGGCAACCCGACCCGAACCCGACAAAAATTTCCATCGATCCGCAACTGACATATTTTAACCCGAAACCGACCAGAACCCAAATTTCTGCAACCCACAACCCGATCCGAACCCGAAATGAAAGGAAAGTAATTCATGTTTTAATGCAGTTGTGAAAGGATTCTACAATTACATCACTAATTCCAATTTTATCTTTTATAGAGAAAAATGGAAATATATATTTTCTTTAATATTCAAATATAGTAAAATCTCTGAATAGCGGACACCTTGAGATCGTTGAATAGAGTTTTGTTTCCGGTCGGGTTGTCCCTCATTTTCTTTTTTCAAGTCGAGCAATCTCTAATTTTTTTTTCTACTGGTCGGGTTCACAGAATGATTCTTGCTTGTCAGGTTTAGGTTTTTTTGCAATTCGGGTTGTTGGGATTTTCACAAAAAGTTTGAGCAGAACTATGTTTTAGATGAAAATAAATACAAATTTGAAATGAATGAGTATATATTCAATTTACTGCATGAGAAATAAAATGTGTATAAAATATTATGATAATAGATTATTCTTTCTTTACGGTATAGTTTAGAAGACTTTTTTCTTCTCTAGAAATATAAAAAACATCACCAACATTGCGCTTTTAATACACCCAAAAACACACGTATCGTATTTGCGATATTTTATGCACACATACACATCATGTTACGTGTGTGTAAATTGGGAGATGTGCACTATTTAGAGGTAAAAGCGTACAAATATATAAGTGTTAGAAATTGAAAAAGTGCTCGTTAAATAGAGGTGTCATCTTTTTGGGAGTGGCCGTTATGGAGGCTTTATTATATATAAAATTTTCACCTGAAAAAATATTTTGGACATTCTTTGGATAATCGTGTCAACGCGAACCTGCCCCGCAAGAATCAAAACCCAACCCGAAACCGACCCGTGACCGAAACATTGAAAAAAAAAACACACGCCGCAGCAAAAAGAAAACAAAAAAGTCAATTCGATCCGAACCTGAACCACAACGAAAAAATATAGCGCCAACCCAGTACGACCCCAACCACGGATCGGGTCCGGTTCGGGTAAAAAAGCGGGTAACCCGACCCGATGCAGGACTTCCCACTGGCAGGTTTTCCTGCTAAGAAAAATAAAAAAATGCCAAATATCTCCCCAGGCGTTAATAACAAATGTAAAACGAAAGTACAGAGAACAAAATCTCAAGAAACAATTCTAGGAACAAATGAGTTAAGTATTGATCAGTAATCCTTGATATCCCGCTCAATGGTTTAGGGATTTCCCTACCAAACGACACTTTCGTTATTAATGTTTTACATTTGTCTGCGTTCTTCGTATAGGCTGAATATGTTTCTATTCCAGATGGGTTCGGGCTCTTTTTTCGGAGCCCGAGCTCAACGATTTAAAATCATTTCCCGCTCGAGCGCGAAAATTTTTGTGTCATCAGAGCCAGAGCCCGAGCTCGATATCGAGAGTGCGCAGTAAAAAATAATTAATAACATTTTAAAATTGTTTCAATATTAATTTTCTCATTTAAAAATATCTTCTTACATAAACTGCAAGAAAAAAAAAATTGTTGATTTTACAATATAATACTGGCATCCCAGCTGCTAGTATTATACCATAAAATTAACAGTAATAAACAGTAAAATAAGCAGTTATGTAGAAATAATTATAAATCCTAAATACTCCCTCCTGACAACGTTTCGTGATTTTCATGTCCATGAAAATCTGTTTAAAATAGCAAATTTGTTATATATACACAACCACTGGGAGAAATTTGCAAAAGTCACGATTCTTATTCTTTTAAAATATCATTATGCAACGATGATAGAACGGCCTTAAGTTTTGTTTTCGAGTAATTCTGTAAAAGGTCTGCAAAGCGAAAGCGAGGATAGACAGGGTATATTCGACGGCTGTTACTAACACTGACCGTGTAAAGGCTTAATAATCATATAAAATATTTCACCTTATATCCCATCAATCACTGTTCAATTTCCTTTAAAACTGATTCTTAACAACTTCGCAACTTTATAACTGATTCTTAACAACTTCGCTACGAGCGTACTTTAAGGAATTTTTAATCTTTTATCACCGGTTTTACATAATTACAGAAATTTATGTCTAATTTAATCGCAAAAATGATTTGATTAAAAAAGACAAAATTTTCAATTAAAAATTACTGGTGTAACGCAGAAATCCCCTTCCAGAAAAAATAGACTTTTCCCGGCGAGATGCGCAGCGCATCACGTGATCTGAAACGAGACGTTTGATCAGTTGACGCGCGGGCTTGGCCGAAAGAAATTCGTTTTCGAAGTGTGGTTATGTAAATAGAAAATTCTTATGTCGTGTTGTTTTTGTTCTCCGAGAATGTAAACGTAAAGTGTCAGCCTTATATATACATGTAATGTGCCGTTTTGTGATGTGTTTTGTGTCAACAAGTAATAAAATTTATGAAAATTCCAGCAAAGAATGATTTCTGGTGTTATAAAAGAACTATTCTTTCCGCCCCGAGATTCTAAAGGTATAAATATTCGACGGTATTGACACATTGGTAAGAATAATCGAAGATTCTGAGCACTTTATGCGTCACATATACGTGACACTCGTCGGGAAAGGGTTAAATAATTGTAAAACGCTTTAAGAAACTTAGACTACATTGTTGTTTCTTAAATAGCAAGTTTTTATTTTCCTTTTTTCAACTTCGGAAAAAAAAAAAAAAACTTTCATTTTGAGCCCAAGCCTGAAAACATGTAAAAATGGTGGTCCGTGCTCAGCCCGCCTCATCTTGTTGTTGATTATTTTTTCTTTCGTGTTTTTTTTTTTTTTTACTTTCTTCAATACACATATCATGTAAGAAAATTATTGTAATAATGAAAAAATCCGATTGTGGAAATATTAATATATTTTTACATTTTCAGATTATCTGAATCCGTTTTTGCTGTGTTCAAACCTATTCCATATTATGTATGAATGTATGTATGTGTTTATGTTGGAATATTATTATGTTTGCAGGTCCTCAGAGCTCGTTTTTGGTATCTTCACGATGATGTCGCTATGTATCTATGTGTGTGAGTGCACACGGACGCGTTAGCGCCCAAAATATGCTTTCGATTTAGCGTTCATTTGGTAAATATGTTACAGGTCACCGTCGCGTTTGCAAGAACTGTGTAGATTTTCTTAGAAATTGGTCAACGGGTAACCCTTTTTCAACCATTTTGTAACCAAAGAAAAAATAAACAAGTGGGTAAGTGTGATCGAAGATCGCACAAAGGGTTTCGCTTAATATTTCTTTCAAAACACTTTATACTTTATTTAATAAATCCAAATAAATTTCATTTTCAGGAAAAAAAAAAGTCATGTTTTTTATAAAGTAAATATTTACCGGTCTATTTTTCTCGTTTTTTCGAATATCAGAACCGGCCCGCCATTATACTGTGTCATAATAATATCTGTCATGTGGACTAAATGCGATATGTAAAAAAAAAAATCAATTTCAAAATGAAACATGTTGTATAGAGACCTTCAAAATATTAAAATATGCCAATACTTCCATAATCGGGTTTTTATCATGATTCAATACGTTCCTCAAACCCATATGACGTTATAATAACTTGCTGACGTCATATCTACTTGCTTTCTCTTACTCATATTGATACTCTCTTTGTATTATTCTCAAACATTTGAAAAAGTCCGTCAAACTTCCAATATGACGTCAGATTAATTTTCTTTTTTAATTCTCTAATGACATCATATTAACCTGCTTTCTGTACTTACACATACTCATACTCCTTGTATTATTGAGAAATTTGAAAATTTCCGTTTTATTACCAATAGGACGTGTTATTAATATTTTTTCAATTGGTGAAACTTTTTATTTCATTTTCATTTTTCACGTGGAAATCTATTATTGTAGAAAGAATTTTATTGTGGATTTTTAATTGTTGGTAACTGCTATAACGAAAAATGTTTAAATTTAATAGGAAAAGGCTGTTAAATTTTTGATTTTTTATCTCTCTATATTAAAACAGTACGATTTTTTTTTATTTTATGATTTTCAGCTTCATAGTAGGTATTCAGCTATAAGTATATAAAATTTCAAGTCTGTAAGTTATATAGTTTTTGAGAACCGGCTCTGTGACGGACAGACAACGTAGCGGGACGAATAGGGTTTCGTTCATCTCACGAAACCCTAAAAAGAAGATAAGCATTTTTTTAACTCAATTTTTCAATTAAATATTTTTGTTATTCACGCTCATCTTATTTTGATGTAATAGTCATATATGACTATTTTACTAGAGCAGGCCTTAATTTAGTAGAATCTTGTTTTTCACTGAAAAAGCAAAGAAAAAAAATTTGCGCAAATTTTATTAATTTGATAAAAATAGAGGAAAATTTAAATATTGTATGTTGTCGAAAAACAATAACGAAATATATGTATATTTAAAGGAACTTAAAACTACCATTAGCATGACTATGAAAATTAATTTCAATATTTATTTAATTTCAGCACGAAAAATGGCAAAATCGAAAGAATTCTCACATGAGGAGATATTAAAAATCTAGAGTGTGAGAGTAAAACATAAGTCCGTTTCTGAAATTCGAACTGCATTAAAAAGATTAAAACGGGTAATATATATCGAGTCTTGTCTCGTGGTGAAGATTTCAATCAAGAATTCCGTCCAGGAAGGCCACACCAGTTTCACTGGCGCATCAGAAAATTTGCTTCATTATTCTCTTTCTCAAATATTACAGTTGGAGGACAAATATCGAAATAAAGCTATCCATAGAAGAGTTTTAGAATCGAAGCACAATGAAAACAGCAATGTGGCTCCATTACCATACTTTAAATTACACCATAAAGAAGTTCGATTACAGTGGGCTAAACAATATATGTCATTTGGTGATAAGTAAGGTGAATGTCATATTCAACGATGATTTAAAAAAAGTGGAATTTAGATGGCCCTAATAGGTTTGCATACAACTGGTATGATCTCTGAAAAGAACCAAGGAGTATATTTAATAGAAAACATGGTGATAGTTCTATAATGGTATTGTTGACGTTGCCCTAAAGTTATTGATTAAGTGGACTGTATTTCGAAAATATGTAATGCACTGATGCGAATAATGCAAAGAGTCTCTAAATTACTAAAATGCTTATATACATATTTACATTACATTAGGTTAAATCCAAAGTGCTGACACCATAGTCAATTTCGAACACTATCATAATGAATGAGTGAACAACACCACTTGAGGAATATAATAACTATATTATTCTTACTATGATTAATAAATGACATAACTATATTATCCTTACTATGATTAAGAAATGACTTCTTATTACTATACTAAATGACCCCATGGTCATTTTAGCTAATAAAATAGCTCCATTTTGCGGTTTATTCCATGTTGAATTATTCGTGCGAATATCACAACAAATGCGGGAGAGACTAACTGTTGCCATGCGGCAAAAAAAAAAAAATTATGAAAGAATGCGCTGAAATCGTCTGCAAGGCCAAGGAAGCAGTAACAGGTATGGAGGGCTATATCTTTCAATGGTCAGTCCCTAGCATTTATCAGTGATCCCCAAAACTCTGAAAATTATCAAGAACAACTTGGCAATCATTTCCTGCCTATTGGGGGGCTCACTCAACGTCACAGTGACTTAGGTCGAACATGGTATATGTTTTGAACTGGCCAGAACTGGCTTAAGTCCAATAGAAAACATGGAGTATTCGCAGTTCAACAAAATGTTAAGGCGTATTTTTCAATAAAACACTTGAAATATGCCACCAGGGCCGGATTTAGCCTCTAAACCACTCCGCGCAAAAGTAAGAATTTGCGCCCCTACATAATAAGTATACATAGTAAGCATTAAAAAAAAGTACATGATCTTTTTTACATTTTGTAGGGAACATCCAAAAAACAACAGGGAAACACACACTCAGTAATTGACACAAATACTTATAATATTTTTTCATTTAAAATACTTTACTTCATTTTAGTTCAGAGAATTCTGTAATTAATTCAGAAACATCTAAATTGTTACTGAGTTCATTGTTACTAAGTTCATACTCAATTCCTAAAATAGCGAGGTCTGACAATCTTGTTTGAGATGTTGTTGTTTGCAAATAGTTCTTGATTGTTTTTAGTTTGGAAAAACTACGTTCTCCCGATGCAACAGTTATTGGAATAGTAAGTAAAATTCTTAGAGCAATGCTCAAGTGTGGAGCAAACTTAATTTTTGTTATGAATTTCAAAACTTCCAGACGTGGTAAATCTTTTTCCAATAGAGAACACACCACTGATATTTCATCACAAAGTTCCAGGCTGTTTATATCCGATGATTCTCTAGCTGTTAAAATGGTTTCCAAATCTTTGCATTTGGCCAAAATTACAGTAGAACAAACATCTTTTAGTTCATATATATGATATAAAAAACTGAAGTAACTGTTGTGATGTTGCAGCTGAGAAAATCTTTGATCTAAAGATTTGATTGCAGTGTCAGCAAGGTGGTAAAAGAATTCAATTTTGTATTTTTTCTATGCATCGATTATAGGTTCATCCTGATTTTAATAATCGAATTGTCTTTTTCGCCGACGAACTCAATGTCTCGGTATTGATTCAAAATTTTTATCTGCATCTATTTCGGATGCCGTTTCGCCAGCATCGACAAGGATGGCATTAAAGTGATTGTCCGATCTCAAATTCTTAAAAAAAAAAACGATTGGAACTTTCCAAAAGTTTTATTGCCAATGCAATATCGAAAATTTCCCCCTGCATGAGTTTACTAATGGAATTGAAATTATTTAAAACCTCATACCACATCACGACAGAACAAAGAAATTTGTATCGTTTTATTTGCGCAAGTAGAGCAGATGCTTCATCTCTTATAGAACTATATCTATATCTTTGTTCTCGTAAATGCTAAGCAATGCATCATATACTCGACCGATTTAATGCCTTAGTGGCTAGCATCAGTTCGACTTTTTCACCTGGTGTCGCTGAGAGTTTTTAAGGTTACTTCTTCAAAATGCTTCAAAAGAATGGCCGATCTGAAAGGCGATGAAGAAAAAAATACGTACAATTTTTGGATAATATTAAAGAAGTTGGCTCCCTCTAATGATGATTTGGCCATATCATTTACCACCAGATTAACGGAGTGGCTACCACATGGTGTAAAAAAGCACGAGGGTTTGATGTTTCTAATCATTGCTTGCACCCCCGAATGTTTTCCTTTCATGTTGGCATTTATACAAGATTTTGATATAAGCTGATTTTCAAATTGTGATAGATCTTACTTAATTGATCACGAAAACTGTCGCGAAAGCGATGGATGCGGCTTTGGGAATCGAGAAATACCCAAGTGAAAGGGAAACGAATAGCAACTTGATTACAGAAGATCACTACTGGTCGTGATAATATCATCCAAATCTTTTGTAATCAAGTAATCTTTTTAAAACGAGCAAATTAGCGTGTTTTTACAGCCTGCAAAGTCTGGACAGGCGGGAAGGAAGGTTACGAGCGTTGGTCGTAGGGCGCAACCCCCTAGTTTGTTAGAAAATGTAACTGTGAGATAAACTTTTATTACGAAAAAACAATTTTTCCAGATTTAAAAAAAATGCAACACTTCAAATTTTTTACAAAATTTACTTTTCTAGTTCAATCCATATCTTGAGAATGAATTAAAAGTTCTAAACATGTATGCTAACTTTTTTCAGTTTGACTGAAATATGTCAATTTTTGCACAAAATGTGATAAATTTTATTAAGACTGTTCTCAAATCTATAAAAGAGCTACATTCTGAATTAATTTTTGTTCGGAAACGTATGAAATTCGCAGATGTTCTTATTCAGAAACTATGTAATCGAATGGCGATTTACATTTTTTGGTAAAGGCAGAAGCTCTTTCAAAAAATACTGTCAACGATGTCGATTTGAACCAAATTTCTGGACGCGGTAGCACGAGAAAGGGGTAAAATTTGTCGTCGCGTGACAAGATTCTCTTATACCTTAGTATATTTATCAAAAAAATGGAAAACGCTATTCGATTCCAAACCACTTCAATAGTCAGGCATACCAATTTCATACTTTTACGTTTAAAAATGAGTCAGAATATATGTCAGAAAGTTTCGCGTTGTTAAGCAGGGAATTTGAGAACCACCTTAATTAAATTAATGTGAGTATATTAAACAATTTAACCCATACGTATTGATTTTTAGTAAATTGCACAAAAGATAAAAAATATATACATGAATATGGAAAATTTAATAAAATAAGAATGTGTAAAACTATCTAAATAATGAAATTCATAATAAACCAACTAACTTTAACTACTAAGATAAAAAGATGACAATAAAAAATATCTCACAAACAATCAAATTAACATGAGAGATGTAATATTGTTCAAACTTTTTTTTCTCTCTTTCTTTTTTTCAAGCCACTTAAAAACATACAGTAATAACAATGGTTTTCTTCAAGTTAAATTTACTCATACCCAAGAACAAGGGCTAACACACTTCCTAAAATCTTCTTATAATATTATTTTACGACAAAACATACCTTTTGATTCTTTGTCTGTTTTTTCATAGATTTTATGCAGGAGAATAAGACAAAAGGATTTCCCAATGCAATGGTCAATGGTTCTCAGAATAACAACTTTTACTATCTCCTAAAATATAAATAGCGCCAAATAGAGCCTTCCTGTCGCCGTCCCCCTCTAACCACGTGACTCGCATCAGCCAATTACGATACGACAAACAGAAAAACAGAGAAAGGTATTTTTCTAGGAGCATTCGGATCAAGAAACATGCTTAACGCTTAAAACTTTTGGCTTTGGAGAAAAAAAAAATAATAACGAACTTCTAGTTGCATTTGATTAAATTTTCTTCCATCTGAAAGCCAGCTATCTAGAATTTTTTTCTTCTTTTGTTTTGGCAATTTTGCGCCCCTCGATTTTTAATACTCCGTGCCGGGGCACGGATTGACGGAGTGTTCGTCCGGCCCTGATGCCACTGAGAACACTTGGTTTGAGACGGAAAGAATACAGAACCTGATTTTACCGATAGTAAACCAGATATCTAAGCTCACTAAACATAATAGAGCAATACTAAAGCATTAATTTTTTATGATTACCCTTCTATAAAACCAATAAATATTTATGATTAAACTTTTGACACGCTAATTTTTTAGCTTTTGTTAAATTCTATGGTTTCAGATGAAGTTTAAAGCATCATTATTTTAAACATATTTTTAAAATACAATTTGTAGCACATATGAACATGGAATTAAATTAGATGGAATAATTAAAATTTATTTTTGAAAATTGTTGTTGCGCTCAAACTTTATACACGCACTGTATGTAAATTAATAAGTGTTAAAAGACACCCTACAGGAGCACTCTAACATCTCTTACTGTAATAATGTTGTTATGCAATTAAATGAAATCTAAAGACAACCATATTAGCACTGATAGAGTCGCAAAAAACTCGGTTTATTCCCACGTTTAAACCGAGTTTTAATCACAGCGCCATCTAGCAGTTCGCCGCTTGCGATATGTGTCGGATTATCCTCAGATTGTTTTCATTTCTGCGTTTTTTTTTTAATTTCTGTTCAGCGCACTTTGCGTTTTAGGTAGATTTCGTAAGAAATACTACCTATTACATTCTCACCTAAGTTGGAAATTTTGAAAAATTTTTGCAGATCTACGCCGATCATGACTCCCAGAATCCAAAACCACCTCCAGTTCAAAAGTTTATCTATCTATCTATCTATCTATCTATCTATGTCACTTTTTTCTGACCACGATAACTGGAAAAATTCTGCATAAATCTCTTCCAAACTGATACATAAAATCAAGGGTCATAAAATCTCGGTCAAGTTCGTTAATGGGCAAAATCGAACCAAGGGGGGGGGGAAATGGGGGGCTTTTTGTGAAAACAGAAAAATCCTCATAATTTCTTTATTATTATACGTATCGAATCTGTTTAAAGTTATTATTACTTCTAGGAAAAGGGCCGAAAATTTATGTATGACAGATTTTTGATATAATTAAAAATGGCCCCAAGGGGGGGGAAAAGGGGGGTTTTAGAAGAAAAAAAATCATAGCTTCGTCAATTCACAAGATATCGAATCCGCATAAATTTATTATTAATCCTCTTAGTATTATCTAAAACTTTTATATTGACAAGTTTCTTATAGGACCAACCGTTATAGCAAAAAAAAATTAAAAACAAAAAAATCCCTGCCGGCTCCGCCTGCAAACAAGTTATTTTTCGAAGTAGGCGGTTCCAACTCCCGCATCTTTTCGAAACTGATACATAAAATCAAGGGGCATAAAATCTCGGTCAAGTTCGTTAATGGGCAAAATCGAACCAAGGGGGGGGGGAATGGGGGGGACTTTTTGTGAAAACAGAAAAAACCCATAATTTCTTAATTATGATACGTATCGAATCCGTTTGAAGTTATTATTACTTCTAGGAGAAGGGCCGAAAATTTATGTATGACAGATCTTTGATATAATTAAAAATTGCCTTAAGGGAGGGGGGGGGAAGGGGGGTTTTAGAAGAAAAAAATTCATAACTTCGTCAATTCCCAAGATTTCAAATCCGCTTAAATTTATTATAAATCCTCTTAATATTATCTAAAACTTTTATATTGACATGTTTTTTATAGGACCAACTCTTATAACAAAAAAAAAAAAAAAAAAAAAAAAAAAATTCTTGCTGGCTCCGCCTGCAAACCAGTTTGGTTTCGAAGTAGGCGGTTCCAACTGAAAGTTACTGAAAGCCCCCACCTCAGGAACCCGCTTTTGGCATATGGTTGGGACAAGCCCCAAAGCCTGAGGTAGGAAAATAGCTACTACTAGCGTCTTCAGTCACGGGAACGCCCTTCGAAAAACCCCCCAGGCAGAGCCGGCCCTGATTTATTGAAAAGAAAAATTTTTGGCTTTTTACATTGAGGGTTACAATTTCTGAAGTCCTCATTCGGACTTAGACAAGTTGTTAAAATGCCACATGGCATATTGTTGAAGTTTCTTCTTTTCTTTTATACATACTATTGCCCAGTGGCAAGATAATCGCATTATTTAATGCCACATGGCATATTGTCTGAGTTTCTTCTTTTTATGGAAGATCTTATTTGACATACTTTTGCCAGTTGGCAAGAGGGTGGGCATTATAAGGGTGAAACATGTAAGGGTGGGCATTATATATATTAGTTGATTTGATTATTACTTGTAGTTACATTTGCATTATTCTTGAGTATAAATATAATATTTACAGTTTAAGATGAGTTGATTGCTTATTTACAGTTTATCGGTTAGTATTTACAATTTGTTATTGATAGTGCAGTCTTGATCACAGGTATTTATTAAATTTGAGATGTAATTATTTATTTTAAGTTTATTTAAGTTAGATATTTGTATCTGATAAATGAGTATTTTTCGTTTAGAATGTTATAGTTTTCATATAGTTTTTTAAGTTTAGTATTGTCTTTGAGGATTTCCATTATGTTTTGTTGGAAGGTTTTACTTGTGTCTTGTGGGAATTTATGTTTCATGTAGCGACACTTACCAAAAAGATAGTGAGTCGGGTCTCCACGTTGACCACATTGACAGAGGTCATCATCTTTCTTGCCTATTCTGTGTAGAAATGATGGAAAGCTACCACAGCCTGATAGAAAGAACATGGAGACCCTGTCGCTACATATGAGTGAGAAATGAGCTTTCGGTATTAATGAGTATGTGTGTCTGCCACTTTCCGAGTGGTCCCAGTTATATTGCCATTTATCCAGGAGACTTTGTTTAATTATTTTATTGAGGTACGATTTTGGGAGTTTAAAGTCTCTGGATAATGGGTGATCACAGTAAGTGGCAGCCTCATTTGCCAGTTTGTCTGCAAGCTCATTTCCCTTGTTCCCAGCGTGGCCCTTCACCCATGTGAGGTAAAAGAGTTTGTTTTTGTTTTGTTTTATTGTTTGATGTATGTCGTATATGTTCTGGATTGTTGGGAATATGTTAGTTAAGGCTATTATTGATGATTGGCTGTCGCTGAAAATTTGGAATATTGATTCTGTTCGGTTTATGGCCCATTTTATTGTGTTTATTATTGCTAGGAGTTCTGCCTGGAATACCGTGTTGTTGTTTTGTAACTTGTGTACTTGTTCATGGATTTTAATATCATTTTTAAAAGCTATTAATGCACATGCCGTGTTTGTTTCTATCTTTGAACCATCTGTGTAGATGTGTATTGTATTGTGTTGTTTTATTATGGATTCTGTCGTTATTAAGTTATTTATGTGGTTTTCTGGGTTTATTTGATATCTATGGATTTTTTGTTCTATTTTTTCTTTTGTTATTATTTCGTTATTGTGTATTAGGATTCCTTGTTTCGTGTTAATATTATTTTTGATGTTTTTATATTCTAAAGTTATGAGTAGCGGTGGTATTCCGAGCAGAATTTGTAGGGACGGTGTTGATACGTTTTTGTAGCATTTTGTTATGGATGTGAGACATAGTCTTTGAATTGATTGGATTTTTCTCTTGTCGATTATTCGTAGGTGGTCAAACCACACCTCTGAGCCGTAATCAATGATTTTTTCAAGCACGGTGAGGTACCATTCTCTGAGGAATGCTCGATTCACCCCCCAGTTTGCCGAAAAAACCCTTTTGATTGAAGATGTTATTGATAATAGTTTGTTGTTGATGTTTTGGAGGTGGGTTTGCCATATAAGTTTTTGTTCAAAGACTATGCCTAGGAGGTTTATGTTTTCTACTTGTTTTATTGTAGTGTTATTAAGTTTTAGTGTTGGTGGGCGGGTTTTTAGGATGTTGTTACCAAACATTATGTATACTGTTTTTTCTGTAGATAGTGTGAGGTTTAAGTTGTTGCATATGTTTAGGAATAGTTTTATTCTTTTGTTAGCTCTTAATTCTAGATCGCGACGACTGTTCGCATGGATTATCATGTTAAAGTCGTCGCAGAAACATCTAAGGTTTTTAAATTTTTTATAGAATTCTATTAGTATTTTGTTAGCTATGAGTAGCCACAGCAGGGGTCCAAGGCACGAACCTTGTGGACAGCCCTGGTGGACTTTTCGTTTTGATGTGTTGTCTGTGTAGTCTGTTATTACATGTCTATTGGTTAGAAAACTTAGTAGTTGTTTCTTGATATATGTGGGAAGTGGAGAATTTATTATTGTTTCTCCCAGTACCTGCCAGTCTATGCTGTCAAAGGCTCCCTTTATGTCGAATGATATTAGGATGCAATATTTATATGTTTTTAGGAGGTCTTTTATTTTTGTGTGTGTTAATTTTAATAGTTGTGTTGTGTTTTTGCCCTCTCTGAATCCATATTGGGATGGGTGAAGATAGTTTAGATTTTCTAGATGCTGTGTTATTCTGTGTTTTAGGAGCCTCTCCAGTATTTTACCGAGCATCGGGAGGAGACAGATGGGGCGATATGATGTAGGTAGTTTTGGGTCTTTGTTCTTCTTAGTGAAAAATACTACTTGGGCTATTTTCCAGTTTGTTGGGAAGTGATTAAGGGTAAGGCATTTATTTAGTAGGTCTCTTATTATGTGTTTAAAGTTTTTGAATAGGTTTTTTATGATGAATGCGTCTATTTTATCATAGCCGGGAGCTTTAAGATTATTTTGTTCTTTTATTGCGTTTTTGATTTCTTTAAATGTGAATAGTGGAGGGGATGTAGAGTGTGCGTCTTCTCCCGTTGTCAGGTCTGTTAGTTGTTGTTGTGTGACTACAGGCACTGGGAAGTGATGTGTTGTTAGATCTTTAAAGATATCTGATTTTGTCGCGTATGTGTGAGAGTCCTCTAGTGTTGTGTGTATAAAGTGTTTATTAGTTATGTTTTTGGATGTTGCAATTTTGAAGGTTTGACCAAATTTATCTTTTGTTTGTGTGCAGAAGGTTTGCCACGATTTTAGTTTTTCTGATTTAATATGTTTTTTATAGAGGGCTCTCTCTTTGTTAAGTTGAATTTTCCATTTAGTTTCGCCTGTTTTATTAAACCTTTTTCTGAGTGCCGAAATTTTGTTTCTGTGTGTTTTTAGTTTGTTGTTCCACCAGTTGAATTCTGGGTAGAGTTTGAGTTTTTTGGTTTTTAGTGTTTCATTTGCTGTTGCTGTTATTGTATCGTTAAAGTTTTCTAACCAGGTGTCTAGATGTTCTTGTGTAAGTGTGTCTTGTAGTTTTGTTTGTAAGTTATTTAGCTTATTTTTTATATGTTTGTTGAATTTTTTAAAAGTTGTGTGTTTAGTTTTGTATCTTTCTAATTCTATTTTTTTTGTTTGGAGTTTAATTGTAAAATAGATATACCTGTGATCTGAGTGGCTATCATTAGTGACGTCTACGTTCCAGGATTGGATTGTTTCTGCCACATCTTCGGTACATAACGTCACATCAGGCGTACTTGAGCACTTCCTGTTTGGTTGTCCAACAAAAGTCTCTGGGGCCTCCGTGTCGTTTATTAGTATTAGTCCTTTTGACATTATTAGGTATGTTAGGAGGGTACCTCTACTGTCCTCTTTGAGGTATCCCAACAAGGAGAGACGGGCGTTTAGATCTGCTCCTACTATGATGTTCTGTAGTGGTGTGTAATTGTCGATCCATTTCATGTCTTGTGTTATGTCTGATGTTGGTTTTGAATATATCGATCCGATGGTGATGTGTCCTGTTGTTGTGGTTATGTTTGTGAAGCTGGAGTTTTCATCTGTATATGAGTGTAGTGCTTCTATGTCCGGTCTTGTTATTATTATTGCTGCTGTGTTATTTTTACTTTCGAAGATTTGCCATCTTTTTGATGGTACTACCCAGATCATGTTTTTGTGTTTGTAATAGTCCTGTATGAGCAGAATGGTTATTTTTTCTTGATTGGCTCTGCCCATCAGGTTGCTTGTAGCTGCTTTGGAACCCTGTAGATTAATTTGGATGCATTTTATTGTGTCGTTTTCTTGTATTGGATTTTTGGGGATGTCTTCTTCTGTGTGTTGGCTGTTATCTGTAGGTGTGTCTTGTTGGGAGTTGTTGCCTGTGTTACTTGTTTGCGTCATCGGATCGAATATGTTGGGATGTTATGTTTGTAGTTACGTGTATTTGTTGTGTCACTTCTTCTCTTCAGGTAATGTTGGTATACCGGGCATTTACTTGAGGAGGCTCTGTGATAGTCATCTTCGCCTGCGACTTTGCAGTGTATGCACCGGTGTGAGCGTGGGTAGTCTTTGTTTGGGCATAAGTTTGAATTGTGGAATCTGGTGCAGAATTCGCACACTGCGCGTGTTCTGCACCGATCTCCTGTGTGTCCGTATTTCTGGCAGTTGTTGCATCTGATGAGTGGACGGTATGATTCTATTTTACAAGTGTTGAAACAGATGGTGATTTTTCCTATTGATAGTAGTTTTATAGCTTGCTGTGCATTGGTTTGGATCACCATCTGTTTTGTTTTTGCACGTGGGTTATCTATTATCTTGTGTGTTTCTATGGAGGTGTTGTTGTTTATTTCTTGTAATATTCGTTTTATTTCTTCTTCTGTAGTTTGTTTTGGTATACCCAGTAGTATTAATTTTTTGTTGTTAGATGGTTTGGTGGTAACTTCTATTATTCCTTTTAATTTGCGTATTTTGTTTATGAAGTCTGTGATCTTGTTCATGTTGTTTTCGGTTTCTGTCGTGAATATTAGTGTTTCTTTGTCTCGTGATATGAAGCATTGGACTGGTGGCAGATTTATTTGTTTTCTTGCTTCCTGGTTAAGTATTTCTCGGATGCTGTGTAGTGTTAGGTTTGTGTCCCTTGTTCTTCTTACAAGTATTGCTGATGATGTTGCTGTTTTTGTTTGCATCGTATCTATTATCTTTTCTTTTTGTGTGATTCTTGCATATGTTGTGTTGTTGTTGTTTTCTACTGTGATTTCCTCTTCTTCATCTGTATTACGTTTTTCTTTCTTGTCTTTTTCTTGCTTTATGTGGTTAAACATTTCAAATACTTTTTGCAGTTCTTCTGTTCTATTGTTTACTTCTGTGTATCGATGTTTTATTTCATGTCTTAGGTTTTTGTTATTTTCGTTTAATTTCGCGTATTCTATTTTCAGATTTTCAAGGTTTATTTCTTCTAGGTTTATTTCTTCTTCTCCTCTTAGCTTTTGTTCTTCTTCTCTTAGCTTTTGTTCTTCTTCTCTTAGCTTTTGTGCTTGTTCTCTTATTTGTGTCTGTAGTTGTTTGTTCTCTTCAGTTTGATTTTCTAGGTGGTCTTTTGTGATTTCCTGTATCTTGCTAATATGTGTGATTTCTTTATTTAAGTCTGCTATCGCTTTTAGTTGGACTTCTATCTGTGTTGACATTTCTTTTATTCTTTGGTGTTCTTTTCTGTTTTTCTCTGTTTCATCAATCTGTGTTTGTGTGTGTTTGTGAATTCTGGTTGTATTGGTTATTTTTTCCCTTAGTTTTTTGTTCTCTTCTTTCAATTTTGGTATCTCTTCTTTTTGTTCATCGATTTGTAGTTGCAGTTGTCTATTCACTTTTCTAATCGTTTCTATTTCTTGTTGTTGTGTTACGTTTTTCTGTTTTATTATTTCTGTGTTTATATCACTTGCTTTTATGACTTCTTTTAGCCTTTCGTTTTCAACAGTTATTTCTCGTTGCATTTGTAGTTGGTCTTGTTCGCTTTTCTTCAATTCTTTTTTCTCTTTCTCTATGTTTTTGATGTTCTCGTCGTATTTCTCCAGTCTTTCCATCAGTTCTTCTTTGTATGAAGCTGCTTCATCTGCGTCACCTCTATCCCTTCTTCTCAAGAAGTCATTGTGTTGTTGTAAGAGTTGTGTTAAATTCATTCGTGTAGCTGTTATATGGTTGTATTTTATGTATTTCTTTTCTTTTTTGGTAGATTTTGGTTTTCTTGGGTTGGTTCTTGATGCATTGGATGATATAGATATTGTTGTTTGTTTCGATATGTTGGAAGTGTCAGAGTCCGGTGATTCGGAACAGTCCGTTTCATTATTCATTGAGTGTACGGTGCGTTTTTCACTGTCGCTCGACATTTTGCAATTTTTTTTTTTTCTCTTCTTTGTGCTCTGTAATAACTCTATTTCTAGACTATGGATTTTAAAAATATTTTTTTTTAAATCTAATTAAAGCTAGAGGTTCGTGGGAGGCTCTCTCCGGTCAAGGCATGTGGACTGTAAGTACTAATACAAAAGATGCAAGAGTTATAAATTAATTTAAGAGAACGTAAGATGTGAGGATATTAAGACAATTATTCAACTATGAGATCTAGAATGCCTTAGGGGCTTAAGATTATTATTATTAAGATTGAGGAAGATGTAGATTGTGTATAATCTCACGGGAGATGGTTATTGACAATATCTATACTATGATAATAAGGGTGCCTTATGGGCTTAAGATTGTATGAAGAATATGACGCCAGCCGAGGTATGTGATGAATAGTTATGGGTATGAGTTATTGATTAAAGTATGTAGAGAAGACAAAAGGGCATTGACTCTGAGAGAAACTATAAAAAAATTTGGAGTTTCCCCATTGGAGTGTAGTTAAATTATAAGTTCTTAACGTTGGAACATGAAATATGTGAGATTTTAAGATGCAGAGAGGAGTTTAGAATTTTGAAGATGCCTAAATGCAATGATTATGGAAGATTATGAATTTATTAGTATGAGATAATGCCCTTTTGAGAAATATAGTTTAAGGAGTGTCCGCCATGGACGTAAAAAAAAAAAAAAAAAAAAAAAAAAATTAAAAAAAAAAAAATTTAATGTATATTTCGTGTTGTTGTCGAAATACACATTGAAGGAGTTGAGAGGGGGCACCCTACGCCCACAAATTGGGTGGGAGAGATTTGTACTTATTTTAGTGGATGTAGAATTGAAATACCTATATGCAGATATGCTACACTTGATTATTTTAATAGATTTTAAAAACTTCAAAATTTTATTAAAAGTTAAAAAAAAAAAAAAAAAAAAAAAAAAAAAGGGGGCTAGGGGCTTAGAAATGACAAATTGGTTTTGAAACAATGTGTAATAGATGTAGAATGAAATTACCTATGAAATGATATCCAACACCGGTATGCTGGAGGATAAAACTTATGATTTTAAAATTTAAATTAAAGATTAAAAAGTGGAACCTGGGGCTAAAAAATGAAAGTAATTTAAAAAAGAGCTACGGGAATGAAAAGCCCTCTTGAGGACCTATAAATTGACATAATGCACTGGTGATTTCAAGTAGATATAAATTTGGCCCTAGAGGGGGCCCTGGGGCCCTCCCTGTAAGTCTGAGTTTGAGAAGGACCACGGAATCGGAAAGCCCACGAAAATTCCATTCCGAATAGGGAAGACAGGGCGATCCGAGCATTTAATTTAAGATTTTATTAGTTTAAAGATAGACCAGACCTGGTTACGGGAAAAGGAGGCCCCCTGCGCCCCTGAATGAATGAATGAAATAGTTACTAAGAATAGAAGATGTAGAATGTAATTGCCTACGAAACAATATGCGACACGGGCGTGCTGAGAGCATTATTGAAGAATTTAAAATTTTAATTTAAAGTTTAAAAATAGGGCCAGGGGCGTAAAAATGAGAATTGCTGAGAATGGGCTACGGGGATGTATAGCCCTCTTGAAAAACTATTTTTTATATATTGCATTAGTGAAATGGAGTTGAAATTAATTTGGCCCTTGAGGGGGCCCCAGGGCCCTTTCTTGTGGGGTCTGAGCTTTATGAAGGCCTCAGAATCGTAAAAGCCCACGAAATTTCCATTACGAATAGGGAAGACGGGGCGCGATCTGAGCTGTTTAAAAAAACTAGTAAAAAAAAAAAAAAAAAAAAAAAAAAGGCCTGAGTTCGCAGGTTTGAGTCTGGGATATAACTATATTAACATCTACACCTATGCTTGGGTTTGATGATATTACCCAGGATGCAATGGGAGACAGATTTCTAAATTAAGACAAACAATTTTATTGAAAGCTGGGCTAGTGTGTTCAAAGCCTCTAGCACTAGATACTGGTTGCCTAGTAACCAACTCATCCGCCACTACTCTCCATAAAGGCATCCCAGTTCTTATTGAGTTTGCCTACTCGAGTTTTATGCAGCGTCATGTTACAGCCAACCAACCAATCGTTGGGAAAATTTGGCGTGAATCTGTTATAATGGCCGCCATTTATAATAAATATGAACATTTCACTTTAAAGCTACAAAACAGACACTTAAAAAAAAACTGAGAGAAAAATGAATGGCATCTATGTGTAGGAAATTTAATTGAGCATCTATAAGAAACGATGGAAATATGAAAAAGACATAATTAGTATTTTTTACGAGGGTTTGAAGAATATACACTTTGAAAAGATATTGCAGCGATAATAAAATACGTGACAAGGTATGGAAGAATGCTCAAAAAAGGTATTAAAATACATAGAAAATATGCCAAAGTGCCCCACAGAGCTTAGGAAGACCTTCTACAAAGTCAAATGAACACTTAAAACTCTCGGGAACACTAAATTAATTATAAAGAAAGGGAGCTAATTTGAAACTTACTTATGTAAAACAGACAGCCACGCCCACGCCACGACTGCATGCGAAACAACGAATTTTAATCAACAAAGCTGGTACACCACCTTAAAATATTACCAGCGCTCCAATAATTTTTGAGAGGTTATCGGAGCACTAAGTACATGTGCTCGTAAATTTACAGGGTGAAATAAAATTTGGAAGTATTTTTAAAAATTTATAAAAGTAGAAGAGTTGTTAAACGGGGGCCAGAATTGAAAAACTTATGGCCCATAACCCAACTCAAAATTTAGCTAGAGATTTAAAAATTTTTGAGAGGTTATCGGAGCACTATATACATGAACACACCAAAAATCCAAGAGATCGGATGAATAGAAGATATAGTTAAAAAAAAAAAAAAAAAAAAAAAAAAAAAAAAAAAAAAAGGTGGTTAAAAGGCGGGTCGGGTTTTCAGAATTTTTCTTTTTCTTTTTAAATACGCGAATTTTATTGTTTAAAATGACTAATAAATGGTACTACATGATGAGATACATATAAATGAAAATAAATACAATGATAATTTATAGAATATGTACAATTTTTGCGCGTATGAGAAGCTGATAAACATGGCGGACACTGATGCTCGAATGCCATGTATTTTGGCCATAGGGCCAAAGAAGCATCACTAAAATGGACATAATTCATTCAAAAAATGACCGATTTGGTCGTGGCTGGTCTCATTTTGAACAGAATAACTTTAGACGTCGAATAAAACCGAAGAGAGCATTCCCACTTACCTATAAACGCCTTTAACTTAGCCGGCCATTGGAGCGATTTTCGAATGTAACCACATGGTTTGAGATATAGGCGTCTTAGTCGGCGGTTCCAACTGCAGCATCATCGCAAAAAGGTCATTTCTTCCGCAATTCCTGACAAACAGGCGCCCCACGTTCTGCGTCTTCGAAATCTACCTGTGCCTGTAGGCCGAGCCGTCAGGGATTTTTTTTATCTCGCACTAGTTCTTAGGCCTTTTCCGTCGTCGACGTTTCTCATCGGCACTGCTTCGGCTCTCCGAGAAGCATTTTTTTTTAGTTATTTAATGAATTTAAAGTAATAGTGCAGGCACATTTGAGTGCCCCTTTTTAACACTTTCCAACCAAGTTGAAAAGTGTTTATGACTTCGGTTTGTCTGGCCGTATGGCAGTCTGCCGTCTGCCGTCTGTCCGTGCTCTAACTCCCGTAAATAGGCTCGGATTGCTCTGCAATTTTTATATGTTATTGTCGTTATCTATAGCATGTTCCCTATTTCAACGGAAGTGTGTAGCACTTATAGTTTTTTTTACAGGGACACTCAAAAGAATTTCGTTACATTGCGGTCTATGGGGAAAAATCATTTGCGGTTTATTTAAATAATGTTTCACTATTTTAAACGCATTGAAATTTATATATATCACTAAGGTGCATTAAAAGAAGCTTAATATGGAATAGGGTGTGCATAGCACTTATAGTTACTTTACAGGGACACTCAAAAGAATTTCGTTACATTGCGGTCTATGGGGAAAAATCGTCTGCGGTTTATCATAGTAAACGCGGTATCGTTTGCTATAATATGTTTAAGAAATAGAAAATGCAAACGTTTTTCTGAAATATCTGGCGAAACAGTTGACATACGACAGTGATTTTTTTTTTTTAAAGATAGAACTCGACGAGACGAATAAAATGATAGGATTGAAAAAATTACTGTAGCTTACTGTAGTTTTTTATTTAACTTCGAACGAAAAAATGAAGACGCAAAGTTCAACAAAGTCTAGCTAACGTTTACCTGGAAGGATTAACTTCGTTTTTGTTTTATTTTTTTCCTCTTGGTAAAACTTCGAATAGGTTTTTTTTTTTATCTTTGTATGTTTGAGGGTCGCTGAGGAAATCGAATTTATGTTGTAAAGCTCCGGTTGAACCTTGGTTTTTCTTTTCTTTCTTTATCATAGCAAACGCGCGCGTTTGCACGAAAATTTAAATAAATATTATTATTATGTATGCAACAGAATTCATTCAAATTAAATAAATCACGTGTCAAACATGCTTATTTGTTTTTATTTTCTTACTAGCGTAAATGCCCGCTATAGGACGGTGGGTAGAAATCGTGGTTTTCACATTATATTTGAAATAATTGATAAATATTATACTCATATACACAAATGACAATGAGGAATCAATCGACAATGAGGAAATACATATATTGGAAAATTGTATCGCCTAACATGCTCCTGCTATTCACGTTCAAACTCACTAAGAATTTTATATGCTTGTGTAAAAGAATTGTGTCTCATAATTTCATCTAATTCACGTAAAATATGCGGCAAATAGTTTTCAATATTGTCGTTATTAAGTTGTTCCTGTACAGCTGGTGCTGTATCTTTCATTTTGGTACTTTTCTGTTATACCAACACCATGCCAAAATGTTTGCTAATGCGCCAATTATTTCAACACTGACCTAGCAGATGTTGTCTACAAACCGTGCCAAACATTGTGATTTGTTATCATAGTAAACGCGGTAGTGTTTGCTATAATATGTTTAAGAAATAGAAAATGCAAACGTTTTTCTGAAATATCTGGCGAACCAGTTGACATACGACAGTGATTTTTTTTTAAAGATAAAACTCGACGAGACGAATAAAATGATAGATTCAAAAAATTACTGTAGCTTACTGTAGTTTTTTATTTAACTTCGAACGGAAAAATTAAGACGCAAAGTTCAACAAAGTCTAGCTAACGTTTAACTGGAAGGATTAACTTCGTTTTTGTTTTATTTTTTACCTCTTGGTAAAACTTAATTTAGATTTTTTTTTTATCTTTGTATGTTTGACGGTCTCTGAGAAAATCGAATTTATGTTTTAAAGCTGCGGTTGAAAATTGATGTTTTTTTTTTTTTTAATTTTATCATAGCACACTTGCGTGTTTAAAACAATCGCGCGCGCAACAAGAGGAATAAAATGGTAGCAGTCAAAAAATGACTGTATTTTACTGTAGTTTTTTTATTTAAGGATCAAACGAAAAAAATGAAGAACGCCCTCCCCCTTCCCTCTATTTCCGAATCCATTGAATCTAAAATTATGAAAAAATCAGAGTTTAATAGAATTTCACTTAAGCATTGCATAAAAACTATAATGATTATCCTAGGTGTCCTAGTTTTTGAGAAATTCACAATATTCTGTTGTTAACAAACGTTACTTTGAAATTGATGTTTTCATCTCCAAAATTGCCAAAGTGCTTCATGATCATCGCCATTGAATATATAAATAATGCCATATTTGCAGACTTATAGGTCAAAATGTGGTTATTTTATATGTTTAATAAATGTATACTACATTATTTTTTGTATTATTTAGTTTGATTGATTCTATATTATTTACCATTTTTAATGATGAGTTTTTTTTATTAGCCGGAAGCAAATGATAAATCGCCAAATATTGTTCCCGACACCCATCATTCATACTGCATTAATTTAATTTTAAATTATAAACATTTCCCTTATTTTAGTTAAAATACCTAACTTTAATCATAGCAAACGCGGTAGAGTTTGCTATAATATGTTTAAAAAATAGAAAATGCAAACGTTTTTCTGAAATTTCTGGCGAACCAGTTGACATACAATGATTTTTTTTTTAAAGATAGAACTCGACGAGACGAATAAAATGATAGCATTCAAAAAATTATTGTAGCTTACTGTAGTTTTTTATTTAACTTTAAACGAAAAAATGAAGACGAAAAGTTCAACAAACTGTAGCTAAAGTTCCACTAGCTGGATTAACTTCGTTTTTGTTTTATTTTTTTCCTCTTGGTAAAAATTAAAATAGATTTTTTTTTATCTTTGTATGTTTGACGGTCGCTGAGAAAATCGAATTTATGTTGTAAAGCTTCGGTTGAACATTGGTTTTCTTTTCTTTTTTTATCGTAGCAAACACGCGCGTTTGCACGAAAATTTAAATAAATATTATTATGTGTGTAACAGAATTCATTCAAATTAAGTAAATCACGTGATAAACATGCTTGTTTGTTTTTATTTTCATACTAGCGTAAATGCCCGTTATAGGACAGTAATCGTAGGTAGAAATCGTGGTTTTCACATTATATTTGAAATAATACTCATATACTATTCATCGACAATGAGGAAATACATATATATACTGGAAAATTATATTGCCTAACAGGCTCCTGCTTTTCACGTTCAAACTCACTAAGCATTTTATATGCTTATGTAAAAGAATTGTGTTTCATAATTTCATCTAATTCACGTAAAATATGCGGCAAACAATTTTTGGTACTATTATCCCGTCGACCACTTTTTATAACAAAAATCTATCGCCAAACTGTAACGCCAAATAAAAGGGAGAACGTTGCCATTGGAATATCAAAATAAATAAATAAATAAAATATAAGAATTTACGGACACAATTGTTATTTTAAATAATGAAATATCTAATAAGTCATTAAAACATAATGAATAATACACGCAAATATCGAATTAAAAACCACTTGATGACATAACAAACACGTATAATGCTTCTGACATCAAGTAAATGGGACTGCACTTTTGGCGTTTAATCTTTGAGTTGGCGATAGTATTTTGTTATGAAAAGTGGTCGACGGGATGATAGAGAAGTACCCAATTTTCAATGTCGTGGTTATTAAGTCGTTCCTATACAGCTTGTGCTGTATCTTTTATTTTGATACTTTTCCGTTATACCAACACCATGCCAAAATGTTTGCTAATGCGCCAATTATTTCAACCCTGACCGAGCAGATGTTGTCTACAAATCGTGTTGTGATGCAAACCGTGCCAAACATTTGGATTTGTTATTTATTGAATGTAAAACATTTTTCGGTACTTTTTCGTTATAGAAAAACCATTGTCGCCAAGCGTAATAGTAAGCACAAAATGAAATTCCCGTGAATCAAAACACTTGAAAAAAACAACAATTATGAAATGAAAGTAAGCATTTGAAAAATATAACATTTGAAAATTACAGACTTTTAAGCATTATTTTATTAAAATTAAAACACAAATATATACTTAAAATAAGAAAACAAATAATTGTTATACAATAAAGGGAAAAAATCCTGTGCCGGTAGATTTAGTGGGCTCTTATTGGCGATAAATGTTTGATGTGGTTGTTGTGATCTTGTGAAAAATCTTCAATCATATCCACATTTACACTGTATCCATATTGTTGCTATAATATCTTTTGGTACTTTTTGGTTAACCAGCTGCCAGTGAAGTATATATATACACATATATATATATACATACATATATATATATTTCACTGACTCCCGGCTAGCCGAAAAGTACCTCATTTTTTTGTTTCTCGCTAACATTGTCTGTAGACTCGATTACGGAATATTAGAAAATCTATCATTATTATCATCTAAACGTTCATAAATAATGCGCCATAATCAGGCTGCATATTATTACACATAATTTTCATGTATGGTTTGGTGAAACATTGAACTTTAAATTCTGTTAAAGACTGCATTTTATCTCGAAAAGGTGGACACCATGTTACAAAGTTATGTGGTTTGAAGCGATCAGAAAAACAAACTTGGATCAATGATTATAATCCCGCGATTTTGTTCATGTGAGCCGCCCATATTGACATCCAGTTTGTTGGAGAACCCAGTTTGGTGTTAAATCGTTACATTACGCGTTATATAACCAAACCGGAAAAAAAATCGTAAGGAAGAGATTTGAAAAACCATTGACAAAAACAAAAGTCTCGGGGCCAGATTACGCATTTTTGCCAGATAAAACTTGATTAGTCGAGAAACTGGAAGTTACGAAGCCGTAGACAAAATTCTTGGCCATAAATGTTTCTATTCATGGGATGCTGTGCAATATTTAAATACCAGCATGAAAAACTACCGACGAAGAAAACTGAAAGTCACCATGATTTGGTTTTATTGGCAAAAGAGGATGAACGATCTACTGAAATTTACTGTCGGAATTTTATTGATGATTATTACCCGACATGACAAATTGGAAAACATGTGTTTATACGAATTGGCCACTAGGTACTAATACGAACGAAATAAACCAAAGTCTGTAGAATATTACTAATTAAAAAAGAACCTCAGTTGGTTCAGAAAACGTTTGAAACCAGTTGTTTTGAAAACGCCCTATCATAACACGAAAACGGACGCTGGAATTGAGTTGTACTATCATCATTCTTTGCTGATGTTGTTCAAGCCTTGGCGAAACGAAGAAGACCTATTGGGAGAATTTAAACTCTACCGTGAATCCTTTGAACACAATGTGAAAAAATTGTCAGAGATGTAAGAATGTCGCGAAACAAAACAACGATTACAAGCTGTAATCGACTTGGCTGAAAATTTGCAACAAGAAAGTGGTTTGCACAATCAGCTTTAAAATATCGAAGAACCAAATGAAGACGTTGATAAGATAGCCGCAGATTCTGATAGAACACTGAAACTCACCAGGAAATTGTTATTAATGAAGATAAATTGAACAAAAAAAAAGAATGCTTACCAAAGGAATATATTCTAATTAATTATAAAGCACATAGAAGAACAAAAGAAAGACCCGTCTATTCCACCCATAAATCTGATTGTACGCGTAGTTGCTGGTAGAGGAAAAAGCTTTCTAATTTAATTACTCAGTCAAAAAGTTCGTTTAATGAGTAATCACAATAATGAAGCTGCTGTAGTACTAGCACCAACGAAGAAGTACAATTCACACGTTTTTCAAATTGCTCGTCCAATATACGAATGAAGCAGAATAATTTAAGCTTGATTCTGACGATTTGAAATTATTTAAGCAACAATGGAAATCATTGGATTTAGTAATTATCGATGAGTGCAGTATAGTTTCGAATGTACTTTAGCGATGATCAGCTAACGATATGGCGAATGTTGTAAAAACAAGCGCGATTACTGTTTTGGTGGCAAAAACATTATTTTGTTTGGGGATTTATTGCAGCTAGCACCCGTAAAGGCCCAATTTTGATTTCAGGAACTGCCTTTAAACAAAGTGAAACAATGGTTTGGTGGTGTTGGTACATTCAACTTTTGGTACGAATTTGAATACAGTGACCTAACAATGAACATTGCGTTATATACATAAAAAAATATATATCGCGGCATAACTTTCTTACATAACAGTCTCATGCACCAAATAACGATGCGAAATCAAAACTCAATTTTTATAGCATCATCACTGAACTGATCGTTAGTATAATTATCAGAACCTAATATTCGGCCCAATTCAGCGATTTTAAGAAAGACTAAGAAGAGTAGTAAGGAAAGATACCACTGAAAGAACAACTCAGCTATAGCAGGCGACTTCAGTGCAGCAGAAACAGTCCACAATTATAGAATCCAGTTTCTTTATGAGGTAATAGCTATGGAAAACCACCATTTAATTATTGATGTGACGGTCCCCTGACATTTGAGAGAGCAGGTAGACATGAAAAAATGCTACTTTGGCGATGAACAGTCAACGATTTGGTGAGTGTTGTAAAAACAATGTAACAATAAAATTTTGACAATAGCAAAATTTTTTGCTTTTCAAGATATTAAAAAAACTTTAGTTTTTATCAAAAAATTTAAATGACTAGTATTAAAAAATGCTCTGAAGAGCACCAAAAAAGGTTAATATGTTTAAGTATGAAAAAGGGTTGGACGAGTGCTTCTAATTGAGCTTGAGAAAGGAAAGGGGTTCCTTCTTGGCTGCAGCTCACTGTCAATGCCAACTTTAGAAAAAATCATATTCGCGATTTTTCCATATAAATGAAATTACTCACAGTTACGATAAAAATGTATAGTTTAAAGACGTAGCCAGTAAAGACGCAGCTTGATTAGACATGAATGTAAGGCGACATAGCACCAAAAACCTTAGTTTCTGCAGCGTATCACACTCATGCAGTGCTACCAAGCATGCCTGCAGTGTAGAACTGCGCAGAAAATTGATACGTATTGCAGTGCAGAGTGTTGCAGCATTCTGAACAGGAACAATTTCACATATGCACGCATTACAGTATAATGCATTCATTGACTGAAATTATATGCAAGTGGCTGTGGCTCCACAATGCAATATGCAGTACAGCAATGCATATGTAAGCTATAAACGAACATTAGGCGCATATGCCTTTAATACGGAAGTACAAAAGAACAGTGCGGATGTGCACCGAGGCTCAAAAGTATAATAGGAGTGTACAGTGTAGTATAGTCTGTAGAGCAATAATAGTACACAGTGCACTGTACAAAGTTGCATTGCAGACGCACGCCCAGTACAACAGCAGAATAGTGCAGTTGACATATAAAGCACGTTGGAAAGTTTTACTACAGTACCGCAAATTTCTTTTATATGAAAAAGCGCGAATATGATTTTTTCAAAAGTTGGCATTGACAGTGAGCTGCAGCCAGGAACCCCTTTCCTTTCTCATGCTCAATTAGAAGCACTTGTCCAACCCTTTTTCATACTTAAACATATTAACCTTTTTTGGTGCTCTTCAGCGCATTTTTTAATACTTGTTTAAATAATGTTTCACTATTTTAAACGCATTAAATTTGTATATATCACTAAGGTGCATTACAAGAGGCTTACAACAGAATATTGTGTGTATAGCAGTCATCGTTCATTTACAGGGACACACAAAAGAATTCTCTACTGTCTGTTAACAATAATTCCTGGAAGAGCGTTTTAAGTTACTCAACGCGATTTTAATTTTAACTCGCTTTTTGTCTATTACGTGGTGTGTATAAATTCTGTAGATCCTATACAGGGAAGCACAAAAGTTCGCGGACACATTTCCGTTTATTGACAGAAACTCCAGACGGAGAATTTTAAAGTGTGCCACGCGTTTCCTAACTGAACTAAAATTTAGCATCCTATGTAGTATATATACAAATCTATAGATTCTATACAGGGCTGAATAAAAGTATTCGGATATTTTTCTGAATATTGTATATGTTGGAAATTCCTGAAATTATGTTTTTAAATATGTTATGCGTTTTCCAAATTGTTTACTTAGATGTTATCTTTCAGCTTATTAAACGGTAATTAATTGTAAAATTATTTTGGAAGCGTTGGAAAGTGTTACATAATCTATGCTTGACGCATGATTTTTCATTCTTGTTATTCGTATTTATATGGATGTCACATAATTTTAAGTTAGAATTGAAATTAAATGATGTAGTAAAAGCAACGAGAATAAGTGCTCCGATAGTGAAGTTTGGCTCTCGGGCCTGCTTGAAAATCGTTGGCAGCTTATAAGTATTTAATCGATTTTTAACACTTTCGAATATAGTTGAAAAGTGTTTATGAATTCGGTTTGTCTATCTGTCTGTCGTCTGTCCGTGCTCTAACTCGCGTAAATATATTCAGATTCTCATGCAATTGATACATGTTATTGAGGTTTACTACGGCATGTTCGGTATTGAAAATGAAGTGTGTAGCGCTCAAAGATTTTTTACAGGGACACTCAAAAGAATTCCGTTACATTACGGTCTATGGGGAAAAATCGTTTGCGGTTTATTTTAATAATGTTTCACTATTTCAAATATATTGAAATTGATATATATCACTAACAAAGAAGGTCTCCATAAACGCATACTCAGAACAATTTGAAAAAAAAAAATACAGAATATTCTTCTCATGAAGCAATATATGTCTACAAAAAAATTTCCTACGGAACCTCGCCGCAGCCGTATCGCTGTATCCGTGAAAAAATAACGAAAATTTAATTTTGTTTGGTGATTTATCGTCAGTTGGCGACACAATGAAATTTCCAAAAATACACTTTTATGATAAGTCTCTTAAAGGAAAAGCTTTTCTACTCTTCATATTGAACTAGTTTAAGTAACTTTAACTTAAATAAATACACTTTTATAACTGCAGTTTTGTCATATTCATTTATATGTGTATATACAATGAAATTTAACCGTCGTATTATACGGTTTGAGAATAAAATTCAGATTGATTAAAACTGTTTCAAACTCAAAACTGAGCTCCGATTCTGAGCAATTGTCAATTCGACTTGTTAGTGTAGCAGACAAAAGAACGGTATTGTTGCTATGGAGACAACGACTTATTCAATATTGAAATTTAGAAACGAGAACGAAAAATCATGCGTCAAGCATAGATTATGTAACACTTTCCAACGCTTCCAAAATAATTTTACAAATCATTACCGTTTAATAAGCTGAAAGATAACATCTAAGCAAACAATTTGGAAAACGCATAACATATTTAAAACTGTAATTTCAGGAATTTCCAACATATATTTCCAACATATTCAATATTCGGAAAAATATCCGAATACTTTTATTCAGCCCTGTATATGATCAATAGATTTGTATATATACTACATAAGGATGCTAAATTTTAGTTTAGTTAGGAAACGCGTAGCACTGTTTAAAATTCTCCTTCTGGAGTTTCTGTCAATAAACGGAAATGTGTTCGTGAACTTTTTTGCTTCCCTGTATAGAATCTACAGAATTATGCACACCACGTAATAGACAAAAAGCTAGTTAAAATTAAAATCGCGTTCAGCAACTTAAAACGCACTTCCAGGAATTATTGTTAACAGACAGTAGAGAATTCTTTTGTGTGTCCCTGTAAATGAACAATGACTGCTATACACACACTATTCTGTAGTGAGCCTCTTGTAATGCACCTTAGTGATATATATAAATTGCAATGCGTTTAAAATTGTGAAACCTTATTTAATTAAACCGTAAACGATTTTTCTCCATAGACGTAATGTAACGGAATTCTTTTGAGTGTCCCTGTAAAAAAACTATAAGCGCTACACACTTCCGTTGAAATAGGGAACATGCTATAGATAACGACAATAACATATAAAAATTGCAGGGCAATCCGAGCCTATTTACGGGAGTTAGAGCACGGATAGACGGCAGACGGCCAGACAACAGACGGCAGACAAACCGAAGTCATAAACACTTCTCAACTAGGTTGGAAAGTGTTAAAAACAGCATTCTTAATCAGGCTTTTATACTTTTAAAATACTCTTAAAACTTATGCAGCCTGCGAAACCGTGTAACCAGTTATTTAACTACTGCAAAACGAAACTTATATAACAAGGTTTTTGTGTTTGGTTCTGCATTGAATGTATCACTAAAGATCTCAGCTTAATTCTCATTTTGAAGAATAGAATTGATTTAAATGCACAACTGCAAATATTATTGTTCTTTCACCAAAACAACAAGATGATTATTTGTTAACGTCACAATACACCCATGCATCGTATGGCAAAAATAGCTTGTTTAGATGTGCTCTATCACCCCTTAAATTTTTGTCCAGGAGTTCAGATTCACCCTCAACTTCTCTGAAGGAAAGGTCCAATTTAAGATACAGCCTCTCCCATCACACACACATACTCTTTTGAGCTGCTTACTTTGAAATTTCTTTATTTCTTCTTCTATTGTTCATCGATATTAGTATCCCAGTTAGTAACACTATTCTACGTAAAACAAAAATCAGCAATCATTTGTTAGATGCATAGAAAACTTGGTTCTCTCCATAATCAGAAATTGCACTGTAGCTCTTCACTGCTGGAGTTACTACCATACATTGTGTGGTGTTTTGAGCTTGTCTAAGTGTTCTACCTCTCCTTAAAGTTTTCCTCCATGAGTTCAGAATCACCCTGTATGTGACCAAAGGTCAAAGGGCATGGGCATTCTAACTGAAATTTCCGTAACAGGGTGGCACGCACATCCAGTGTTTGTGATTAACACTCATGCCTCCAAAATATTCATGAGTTTACTCAACTATGGTAAAAACTTGAAAAAAAAAATGCATGTCCCTGAGCACACTGTAAAAACAGAAAAATATTTCTTGGTCTGGCAAGAAGATTTTCGAAAATACAATACAACTTTTTCTGAGTTACTCAAGATTTCCGAAGAGCGTTCCTTTACTTTTAGAAACCTCAGAGACCAATAGATTCTCGAGATTTAAAGAAACATTTCTGAAACCAAAGTTTCTTTTGCAGCCCGTAATATTCGGAACCGTTTCCGAGTAGATTTTACAGTGTATTAATTTTTCGAACCGGTGTCAACACGAAATATCGATTTTCTGGATGCTATCATTTCCAGCTATACGCAATAAAAAATTTATGTATGCAAGAGTAACAAAATAATGCTATTTTTACGCTGTTAATTTAGCATATTTGTCTGTTGAACATGAAATTGTTGACTTGAGGTATGATAGCATCCGAAAATCGAAATTTCGTGTTGATATCGTGTTGAGAAAACTGAATAATAACTGTAAAAACTGCTTCGAAACGTTTCCGAAAATTATTACTGGCAGCAAAATAGATTTTTGTTTCAAAATGCTTCTTTCAAACTCAGAAATCTATTAGTTTCTGAATATAAAAGAACACTTTTCGGAATCGTGGGTAGCTCGGAAGAGGTTGTATTATATATTCGTAAATCTTCTTGCTAGATCAAGGAATATTTCTCTTTACAGTGCATCAGCTCATCGGAATGGCTCTCATTGCCATTTTGAAAACTCATCGAGTAAATACACTCTTTTATATTTTGTATCTGTTCCTGAAAAGGTTTTCGATCAACTCAATTCCATCAAACACCTGTATGCTTAGTAGCACCTGATTCGTTGATAATTATACCTTTCCAACATTTCGATGCAAATTTCTCGAGAGATTTCGTGAAAAGTGATAAATTGTTCGTCTCTCGATATCAATATCTGTCTTACTTTGAATGAGATTTCATCCATTTACGATGAGGAACAGTCATTAGTCAATGATTATGTCAGTGGGAAACAATATATTGCCTACCAAAGGCCGATCGATTTTTTCTACTGGACTTCGGTATTAAAATTTTGTCCTTTCGAAACCGGCTAGTGTTTTGGTGCTCATCCTATTTTTTCTTCAAAAATTTTTGTAGCCATGTTTTCCACATTAAAGAAAACAAAAAACCTACCAACAATTAATTAATGCAGCGTTACGTCATTCAAAATGCAATATGAGTATTTTTCTGTTTGTGATTTAATGTTATTGAAAAAAAAAATAATGTAAAAAAATTAAGTGTAGCATAAATGTACACAAGTACCACTTGTTAATATTAGTGATTTTGTATTAGATTTGGTGATGTATAAATTTTAGTGAAAGAGAAAAATATATTTATACAAAGATGTATTCAAATAATATAAAAACATGAATTTATTTCAGATACAAGTCAAAACAGTATTCCAACAATATGAACAAAGAGAAATACATATAAAATAGGAACATATAAGAGTACAGATAATTAAATGAAACAACGCAATAAAAGAAACAACAAAACATTATTAGTTTGGATTTCATAAGCGAAAAATTTCCTTTTAGCCTTTCACTAATGACCTAAAACACAAGTCCTCTGTTTATACTACCTTGTTTTCTTCAAACACTTACAGTTTTCAATATACGTTGTAACTAAATAAACTTAACACATTCGCATCGGAAAACGAGAAGTCTCGTTTGGAAAAAAAATCTTTGTCATCGTGAAACGAGAATTCTCGTTTTTATTCAAGAAACATCATTGACTTAGGGCGTGGCTGTTTTTCTGTATGTATTTTCTGTAATCTTTTCTTAAATGTATTTTCTGTAATCCTTACAGAAAATACATTTATATCATGTTGCCCATATTTTTTTAGATCGTACGACATTTTATAATAAATCCGTATATTGGATGATATTTACTGATGCATAAACTTGAGAAAACTATCTAGGAAACAAATTTACGAAAGCCTTTCACAAGGGGGAGGAACTAACCATTGTTTCAATATTATTGAAATATTCCGTTTTATAGGAAAGTTTAAAGAAAAATTGCCCGATGCCAATGTGTTAAAAAATTAACTTTATCTTTAACATAATTTAATACATTAACCCAACCTTAACCAAATTAACTTAACCTTTACAAAATGAGCGTACAGATTGCCTTCTATTTATCTAAATATTCTTAACACATTACCGACTGGAAATGAGAATTCTCGTTTTTATTAAAAAAATAATAATAGTTCATCGAGGACGTGGCTGCTATCTAAGAGTTGGAACTCAATTAACTTAATAAATGAACTTAACTTTTAGCATAATTTAATACATTAACTCAATAAAATTAACTTTTACAAAATATGCGTACAGATTTCTTCTATTTATCTAAATACTCTTATCTTAACACATTACCGACCAGGAATGAAAATTCTCGTTTTTATTTTTAAAAAAATCATCGAGTGCGTGGCTGCCATCTAAAATTTGGAACTCAACTTAATAAATTAACTTAACATTTAGCATAATTTAATAACTTAACCTTTAGCATAATTTAATACATTAACTCAACAAAATTAACTTAACCTCTACAAAATGTGCATATTTACAGATTGTCTCCTATTTCTTTAAATACTCTTAACACATTACCGACCGGGAATGAGAATTCTCGTTTTTATTTTTTTTTTAAATAATTCGCCGGGGCGTGGCTGCTAACTAAAAGTTGTAACTCAATTAATTTAATTAATTAATTTAACCTTTAGCATAATTTAATACATTAACTCAACAAAATTAACTTTTACAAAATGTGCATACAGATTGTCTTCTATTTATCTAAATACTCTTAACAAATTACTGACTGGGTAAAAGAATTCTCGTTTTTATTCAAAAATTATTATTGAATAAGGGCGTGGCTTCAATCTTTCGAAAAATGAATTTCTATCATGTTGTACACATTTATTTTTAGATTTCAAGACATTTCATATTAAATCCGCACACTGAAAGATATTTACTGATACATAAAGTTGATAAACCTATCTAGGAAATCAATTTACAAAAGACTTTTGGAAGAGGGAGGAGCTACCATTGTTTTAAAATCGAGATTTAACAAAAAACACACGGTCAGTAATATGTTAAGTTTTATACTAAGCTTATGATTTTTTTTATATATATATAATTAGCACTTTAATAGATTCTTTATACAAGACATAATATCCAACAGGTAACATTTCATCTTGTGATAATAAATAATATTTACATTAACTCAAATTTCTTAATCAATCCAAATTAACAAGGTTTTGTTAAACATCAATAAATGATAAATACAAACAAATACAAAACTAAGCGTACTTCACACAGTCTTTAAAATATACAATGTTTCGTTTTAAAGTGTTTATTTTTTCATGACAAAAGTAAAATAAAATCATAATTGTGAAAATTCAGTAACAAGGTTTTAATGACAATGAATTACAGATAAAATTTGTAACCATGATTAGGAACTTTTCATAAATAATTTTGTGAAAATTGGCACAAGTAATTGTCAGAAAAATCCTTCATAAGTAATGAGTGAAATAAAATGAAATAGTTTCAATAAGATTATATTAATAATGAGCATAATTTAAAGAAATATGAGCTTTATACAAATGGGGGATGATGAAATGATTAATTTTTATCTTCAAAGTTTAATAACTTGAGATTACTATAATTCAACAATAATGAAAAACTTTTTAATTTTTGTTTCAAAAAATGTATTTTGTCTGCATAATAAAATCAGTGCATAATAAAACCAGTACATCAATAATATAATAATGCTAGTACAGTGTAGTCTCCATTATCCGTTAGTCTCTGGAACCGTATTGACGGTTAAGAGAATAGGCGGATAACAGAAATCCCTTCCCCTTCCCCTTCCCACAGACCCGACAGATACTAGCGATAATAATGTATAGGGTCTAGCACTGCATTTTACAGTGTAGTATGAAAAAACCGCATAACATCCTTCGTCTATCCTCTCTTTCTACTTTATAAGTCCTTTCTCAGAATTACTGGAAAACGGCACTCATGTTTTTCTGCCACAGTTGTTCAATAACATTGTAAAAGAATAAGAATTGTGGTGATTTTTTAAGGTTTCTGACAGTGGTTGGTTATAAATAATAAATTTGCTCTTTTAAAAAGATTTGACGGGCATGAAAATCACAAAACACCGTCATGGGGAGTAATCTACTACAATTCAGAATGTGTCAGTAAGGTACGCTTTCTTGAAGAGGAAGGTGGGAAGGATACAACAAATTTGATATCAACCTTAAATAAGAAGATTGTTTCTCATTATTCTTTTTTTATATGCCTGAATGTATTACACCGCGAATTTCATTAAACTGTGTAATTTGTTGTAGGATTTATAAGTTATCTCTATATAAAAAAAAAAAAGATTTTAAAATGAGAAAATTAAAACATTTTTTAAATGCTATTAACAATTTTCTATTGCGTACATTCGGTATCGGGCTCAAAAGGGCTCAGGCTTAAAATACTCAAACTCGGAAGGGCTCGGGATCCGGAAATCATTGAATTGATGAACTGAAAATATAGCCCCTATTTTCGTTTATAAAATAATTTCAATATACTTATGCACAAATGCATCGATAAAAATAACTGCTTAATTAGAGACTTCCATTTGTAGTAGAAATAGAAAAGAAATTTTTGTTAATGATGTTTAAATTCATCAGGCTAAGTAATACTTGTGAGGAGCTTTGCCGTATTTTACCGTTGTAGTCTCGTCGATAAAGTGATAAAACAAATCATCACGTTTTATTTGTTTAGATGTTAATGAATTTTAAATATGCACAGAGACGACAGAAATGAAAGTTATTTGGCATGTACCTCGATACAGTATATAAAATAATTCCCTATTCCATAGAGCATTTGCTGTACTGGCACTTTAAGTCTTCCACTTTCCATTGTAAGCTAATATGCAATAAAAATGCTGTTAACCCTTTGATTATAGGATTGGGACACTGTACGTCCCAGCGACTAATTTTTTTATTCAATTCGTACCACTTTTTTAAAAATAATCTCTGCCGTACACTTATACTTTGAAAAAAAACAAAAACAGAAACAGTTGAATGTTTCAATGGGATTCCCAGTTGTAAACAACTCCACTCCCTGTATATGAGTATAGTTGTATGTCACATCTTGGAGGAGCCATGAAAAAAAAAAAGTATAACTGTAGCACTACAATATGAAAGAAAAGTAAGGGATTTGACAGGAAACTTCATCAGCCAATCAGGAGAGAGGTAGCCAGACAATCAAATTTAACAGAGAGTAGAAGAGGCGGGGCTTCGCTGACAATTTGTTAGGAGGAGAAGAAAATAGAAAAATGGGTAAAAAAAGCATCAAAATATAAGAATTACGTAGAAAAATAAGTAAGAAGATGTTTAACTGTTTCCAATGGAGAATCGTTCACAAAAAAGGCAAGAGAAAAGCAGAAAAGAGCGTAAATCTACTCCTACAAAAAAAAAAAAAAAAAAAAAAAAAAAAGCAGTTTACATTGCCATACATAAAAATACACATGAAATTACAGTTAGTATAAGAACTTACTCTAGGATATTTTCAAGCGACATCTATCGCAAAGAATTTTTTTTTGAAAATTGTGGTACGAATAAATATAAAATTAGTCGCCACTCCTGGCCCGTAATTAAAAGGTTAATGCAATATATGAAAGTTTTTTTTTTTTTTTTTTTTTTTTGTAGCATTTTTTTGCTCCGGTGTCACTCTTCGTCAAAGCATATTTTCCATATCGTTTGCACACCGACACGAACTTGGCATCCAAAATATATCTTCAACTAATCTTCCATCAGTGGCAAGGGATTGCATTGAAACGGGCTCATAAAACTGCATACACGATTTCTGGCACTCTGGTTTCTCCCTGAAAATATTGGTATGAATATACATATTTGCACTTTAAAAATGTAAGGTAAGGTTAAAACTTTGTATAAAGGCAGTGGCAGAGCTCACAAATGGTCCGCTTTTTGAATACCGGTATTTTCTTTGAAAATTTTTATTTTTAGATTTTCCTTGAAAATTTTGCAAAAACCACCTTCGGAGGTAAAGGGTCAGGGTCTATAAGCCTTGTTTTTGGCCCATGAAATAAGACTAAAATTCTATTTTGTTTACTGACTTAATTATTTCACTTTTTAATATTAGAAGGTTTATTCGGTATGATTTCAATAATAGTTTTTGCATTTGTTCGTATTTATATGACTTACACAAGCTCAAAGTTCGTATTATTCGTAGGTTTTGATGAAAATACGCAATTTTGCCTAATTTTGCCTCAATTATTTATAGGAGCCTAATCGTGCAACACTTTCTTCTTTACATATATTATAAAATACATCAAAATGTACAATATATGTAAAAATAAAAGTGTTGCAAAGCTGTTCTCATAGTAAAATATTAAAAATAGAGAATTAAGTAACTGCATTCCCTCACGTCAGTAAGAGACTTTAGGATGCAGCAACGTGTTTAAACGGGCTAAAACGAACGTAGCTATTGCTAATAACTGCATTCCTTCATATTAGCAATAGTTACGTTCATTTTAGCACGTTTGAACACGTTGCTGCATCCTAAAGACTCTTAGTGACGTGAGAGAATGCAGTTTACTTATCTCTCTATTTTTAATATTAAAACTGTGAGCGCAGCTTTGCAACACTTTTATTTTTACATATTGTACATTTTGATGTACTTTATAATATATGTAAAAAAGAAAGTGTTGCACGATTGTGCTCATATAAATAATTGAGGCAAAATTAGGAGAAATTGCGTATTTTTCATCAAAAACTACGAATAATACGAACTTTGAGCTTGTGTAAGTCATATAAATACGAACAAAATACTAAAATTATTGTTGAAATCGTACAAGATAAACCTTCTAATATTAAAAAGTGAAATAATTAAAACAGTATAACAAAATAGAATTTTAGTCTTATGTCATGGGCCAAAAACACCACTTATGGACCCTGATCCTTTTTGCGGAAATATTGTAGAAACCTACCATGAAATTTTCTGTTAAAAAATATTGGTATTCAGTTGGCGGTCCATTTGGGAGCACTACAGTGGAAACTGCTTGTAACGACGTTGAAGCGAGCATGAAAACTGTTCGTTATAAGCCGACTTCATTATAACCTATTTCCTTACAATAGTAATTACTTAAGGGGACCGTGGACCTTCATTTGGGTTAAAATCGACTGAAAAATCGTTTTTCTTATTTTGGTTTATTAGTATACTTCAATCTTAACTGCAACATTTGCAAAAAACCGCATGCAATTACGAAGATCCCTATCAAAGTTACGAGCATTTCAAATTTGACACCGTAATTGAGTTACACTAAAAAATAAAACTTTAAATTGCGTTTTCTGTAAATGAGAATTTTCGCCGAGTTAAAATATTCAAAATATTCCAGGCGTCTAATATTTTATCCAATTTTCAAAATATTAAGTATTATTGTTAGCAGTGTGCTATATTTCAAAACTTGGTATTAATATGCATGCATTACTGTACATAAAAGGAAAATTTCATATTTATATAACATTTTTCCGTGAAAAATTAAAAAAAAAATGTAAATATTGGAAGTTTTTTATTAATTTTTCTCAATATATTAGTACAATTTTAAAACGCATACCAACTTTTGCTACAATAATATAAAGCTACCATTTAACAAAATACCAAGTTCCTGAAGCCAAATTTAATGCGCATGGAGCATTTTTAATTAGAGCGATTAATTATTATATTTTAATTAATAAATAAATTAATTATACACATTTTTTAATAAAATTGCTCAATTTACTTATAAAATGTATGAATTACTATGTGTGCTAAATTTTAATACAATTGAGTGAAAAATGAAAAAATTGGTTTTTAACGTCCACTGTCCCCTTAATTAAGAAAACTAGATATATTTTTGCTAACGGTATGCTAATCACAATGCTTAGAATGCATTACATACAATGTTTAGAATATAGAAGAATAACAAAAACAATTTTAAAGTTCAATAATGCTTTTAAAATTGTTTATTTGACTCCATAATAACATTTCAAGTTACGTTATTTTATATTAATAATTATTAATTCTTCGAAACTATTGCAAGTATACTACCGGTTTCCCATTAAACCTACACTGCGCAAACATGCATATTTGCATTTAAAAAATGCAAGGTTAAAAGTTTTTATAAATGCAGTGGAAACTGCTTATAACGAAGTTGTAGGGAGAGTGAAAACTGTTCGTAATACGCAGATTTCATTACAACATATTTTCTTAGAAAATTAGAAAATTTATTAAAAATATTAGATATATTTTTGTCAACGGGGTGCTAATCACAATGTTTAGAATATTACACATAACAAGTTTAAAATAATGTATAATAACAAAAACAACTTTTAAGTTTCATAATGCTTTTAAAATTATTCCATAATAATATTTTAAGTTATACTATTTAATATTAATAGTCATTAATTCATTGAAAGTTTTGCAAGTACTACAGGTTTACCATTAACTCTACATTGCGCAGCGATGCATATGTATGAATCAATTAAAATTTAACCTTCAATAAATAAATTCAGTTCCATGCTATCACTATATTTAAATAAAATTATTCACCTTATGTAATCACAGAAGTCTGCTATTAATTATGCTTTGCCCGCCTTTTCACCCCCTGGCATTTATGTGCTGTTTCACGAAAATGTTCCGAACCCTATTTTTTACTTTTTCAACTTCCTTACTAGTAGTTAGTTATTACTACAGTTATACCATTTCACTGTCTTCCAATTATTTAGACTCTATCCTTAATCTCCTTCGCTTTACTGTTTTAGTCCAAATTTGTTATCCTCTTTTCTCTTAACTTTACATCTATCCTTTTCATTGTAACTGTTCTTTTATCTTGTAGTTAATACTACATCTTAACTTTTTCCAACGGCTTAATTTAATACAAGACACTCTACTCACAAATAGAATGGGTGTAAAGTTGTCTACAACTCGGAAGCCCCTTAACCGACATGAACTGTTCGTCTATTAATTAAGGTAAAGAATTATTCTATAAAATTTGAGGCATCTAACTCTAAATATGATTGAAAAAGAACATGTAACTTCCAAAAGAAAATTTCGTACAACGTTGGGTTAAGATAAAAGTACTGAACTTTATCTTTAACGTTAATCAGCAGTTAACGCCCATCAAATCTTTTAGAGATTATTTAAATAACATTTAAAAATTGCATCCTTTTATTCTTTGAAAACTAAATTTGATTGCTGTAATATCTGATACAGGGTTCGAACGTTTTTGCCACAATATTTTAATAGAATTTTTCGCCTTACTTAAATGCAGAAAATTTTGCGTTGTTGAGCAGGGAATTTGAGAACCACCTTAAGAGATAATAGAATACTTACGAGCATATATGCACTTTAATCTTCTGCTGAATGTTTAGCCACTCCTCTTGTGCTATGAATCTCCACTCTCCATTTCTGTTAGAAGCAATTTCGGGTTTTACTATTCTGCTTGGCACCGAACATATGTGGGTAAGTTTTATTTCATCCACTGTGTCATTGGTGGATCGTGTCTTCCGAATTCTATCTTCATCAGAAGGCGTTACATTTATGATATATTCCGGCGGCTCCTCTAAGCCTTCGCTTTCGTCCAAATATAGATAGGATACGTCGAACTTTGCTGATTTTAGCAACTTTGATATGAGTTCCCTGTAAATAAAAGAGAATCGTAGTTAGTACGAATTAATTAAATAAAGCAACAATAATAATATTAATTGCAACATTAAAAACACTGATATTACACATAGACATCACATTTCTAATAGCTGTTCCAGAATGTAATATAATACTAGCTGACCCCCGCCCGGCGTTGTCCGGGCCCGTGATAATAAATTTAATAAAAAGAAACATCAAGTTGTTATTATTTTATATCTTTAACCGGATTTTGTATGAAATTAAATTTAAAAATGAAAATATATTGATATCAATATATTGATATATATTGTCAATATATTGATACTCAATATCAATATATTGATATTGAGTGATAAAAGCGCTCATTTTCTTGTTTTTTTTTTTTATTTAGGGTCGTTTCATAGTTTTGAAATAAAAAGTACTTTTTTTGTCCGAACTCTTTGAAATCTTGATGGGTGATAAATAAAACGGTTTTACAGCCCGTGTAAAAAATTCGTGAAAAAATAGTGTTATCGAGTCGTAAAAGAAATGTTTTCTTCTCGCTTTTTTGTTTGTTTGTTTGTTTTCGCGTCGGCTCCCTTACCATAGCAATAAAAAAATTGTTCTCATCTTCCGAATTCTCTGACATTTCAATCTATTATAAATATATAACTGTATCCAAGCTCTCTTTCAAATTTTGCGAAAAAATATGCATATTTAGTACTGGAAACATGAGTTCTTAAAAAAAAGCTTTAGCCTTCAATCTCAGAGCAAAAATATATTAGAAGGTCTATGCTTTCAATGCAATGGTGACTGCATCCGTTTTCAATCAACACTTTTTAATTTCCCTATAAGCTAAACAGCTGAGGGCTAACCCATCAGGTTTCCCCTTTCTGACGGGAGAAGACTTCAAAAAAACGTTGGCGCATGCGCAAAGGGACCATATTCGTGTGGAAAATTTGACAGAATACGCTTTTCGTTTTAAATATATAGATTACACTGAATATAGAATGCAAAGTTTGATTTCGGATGCAAGTATAAACTATATGCTACTCAGGAGTTTACTGTAGCGCCTACTTACTAAACGATATGTACTTTTCGAAGCGGTAAAATATCTGCTGGTCATTTGTTAGTTATTTCGAGTCATACTCAAAAGTGGATAGTGCTCTGACTCTGCCCACAAAAGAAACTAATTATACTCGAGCGCTTTGACTTACTCTTATAGATATAAATTGCTTCAAATTTCGGAATTTTCAATTTTGAGTGTAGAAAATAAAGCATAAAAAAAGCATTTCTAAAACCTTCTTTACATATCATAAAATGGAATTGTTAAACAAAATTATTTTCACGAAAAAAAATATAATATCAGGGTAAAATTTTGAAAATAGATATAATTTTTAAAAAATTGAGATATTTAAGGGCAGACATAAATGGCTCCAAATTTCCGAATTTTCAATTTTAAGGATAGAAAATAAAACTTACAATATATATATTTTTCAAAATATATAATATAAATAGTTTTTCACAATATATAAACTCTAAGACAAACCTTTAAGGAGACTCGGTACCCTTTGGCAGAAAAAATAAAAAAAATACTTATTTTATTTATTTATTTATTTTGTACGTTCTTTACATATCATAAAATGAAATTGTTAAACAAAATTATTTTCCCAACAAAAAATGTAATAGGTTTTTAAAAAAATTGAGATATGTGAGCGATATGAGAAACAAATTGCTTCAAATTTCCGAATTTTCAATTTTGAAGATATAAAATAAAGCTTTAAAAAAAAAAAAGCATTTCAAAAAATATATAAAATAAATAGTTTTCAACATATTGTCCCTAAAACAGAACCTTTAAGGAGGTTCGGTATCCTTTGGAAAAGAAATTACTTATGCCCTTTTTTTTGTACCTTTTTTACATATCATAAAATGAAAGTGTTAAACAAAATTATTTTCACGACAAAAAATATAACATCGTGGCTAGATTTAATAATAATAATAATAATATATATTTTTTTAATTTTTAAGAAATTAAAAAGAAAAAAATCTCCTTCTTCAATTTTTAATATTTTCACACATTTTTTTTTTTTTTTTTTGGACAACCAAAGTCGTGAAGTCTCTTCACGTATCCTGAAGCACCTCTTCAGCTGCATTGCGAAACTAAAGCTAGAAATTCCTTTCGAAATTTATTTTTGAAAAAATATAAAATAAAATAAAATAAATAAACGAAAGCTATGTTTCTTGAATTGTTTATGGATGTTATTCCCCGTAATTTCACATCAACAAACGAGTATCACGTGCTCCAATAAAACTGCGCATCACAAAAACAACTCCTCGGTGTCTCCCACTCATTTGCATAAGACCTCATTTCTTTTCTGACCTTTCATGTTCATCTCCACCCTCTCATGTACATTTAATGACAAAAAAATATCCTGGTTTTATAAGAAGAAATGAGATCTTGGCGATGAGAAACGAATAGATGCATTACACCCTTTAATAACTCAACAGGGAAAGAGACTGCTTAAATTTTTGGAATACTTTTCAACTGAACGTGGGAGTTAACATAATTGAGCTGGATTGTCTTTGAGACTGGGTGAATTGCAGCTTTTATTTCATACGACAATGAGCATTTCTCAAGAAAAGATAAAACTATGTAGATAACCGCTCTTGCAAATTTTTGTGGGAAAGCATGTTTTACATGGGAAAAAAAAACTTCAAGAAAAATATGGAAAAGAGAATGAAGTTAGAGAATATGGAATGCAATCAACCTTGATCTCAAAAGATAAAATAAAATAACATAAAATAAAATTAGCTGACCCGTCCGTCGTTGCCCGGGCCCGTGATAATAAATTTAAAAAATGTATCAAGTTTTTATTATTTTATATCTTTAACCCGATTTTGTATGAAATTATATTTTAAAATGAAAAATTCGCGAAAAAATATTGATATTTAGTGATAAAAGCGCTCATTTTCTTGTTTTTTCACTTAGGGTCGTTTCATAGTTCTAAAATAAAAAGTCATTTTTGCCCGAACTCTTTGAAATGTTTATTGGTTATAAATAAAACGATTTTACAGCCCGTGTAAAAATTTCATGAAAAAATATTGTTATCTAGTTGTAAAAGAAATGTTTTCTTCTCGCTTTTTGGTTTGTTTGCTTTCGCGTCGGCTCCTTTAACATAGCAATAATAATAATAATAAAATAGATCTCATCTTCTGAACTCTCTGAGATTTCAATCGATTATAAAAATAACTGTATCCAAGCTCTCTTTAAAATTTTGCGAAAAAATATGCATATTTAGTAGTGAAAACAAGAGTTATTTAAAAAAAAAAATCTTTAGCTCTCAACGTAATGGCCATATTACGCTTTCATCCGTTTTCAATCAACCCTTTTCAATCCCTCTAGGGTAAACAGGTGAGGACTGAACATGTTTATCGTTTCTGAGGGGAGAAGCCTTCAAAAAAAGTTGAAGCATGCGCAAAGAGACGATTTTCGTGTGGAGAAAAGAATGTGGAATTTGACAGAATGTGCTTTTATCATTAAATATATGGATATAACAAAATAAAAATCCTCCAACTCTTCCCTTTTATTATTTTTATTTTCTTACTCTTTTTTGTTACATTTTTATTTAACGACTGATTTTATAATAAACTAACTTATAAATTTGAAACAAATATAAAAGTAATAAAAAATGAAAATACAATGTAAAACTAAAATGATATACAATGAGAAATTTAGAACTTTTAAAACATGAAGTAGTTAACATATGAAATTATGCACGAAACATAGTAGACTTTAAAATTCTTATTATAAGTTATGAGTTCGAATTCATAAATTCACATATTCGTGTCAGACTGCCTATAAGAAAAGTAAAAAGTTACGACTGTGCAATGTATGTTTTTCAGACACCTATACACATGTTATATCCAGCTATGATTACATTACATAGTAACCCGTAAATGATAGTATATTTGATTTTTTAATGTGGCCTGCTGAAGCATTATATTATACGATAACATGAACATTATCAAAATAGAAAATTTTACAATCTTCCTTTACATCATATTCAAATTATCAAAGAAATCATATGCATTTTCATTGTGGATAGAGTGTGGTTGAATAGGCTTACTGTCGGATACGTATGTAAGCTACAATAATATTTATTTATTTATTTATTTAAATCATACAACAGCATCTGAAAAATGTACTTATCTACATTATAAAGCAACAAGAAAGAAAATTCACGAGTCAAGCATAGATTATGAAACCCTTTCCACCAATTCTTGAATACTTTAATAAAACTTCGCCGTATAATAAGGTAAAGAAGATACCAAGTAAACGTTTTAGAAAACTCCTAACACATTTGAAAAAAAGATTTCAGCAATTACTATCGATAGCCGGAAAGATACTCGAATTCTTTTGTGCAGCCTTGTGCATGATCTATAAGATTTGTATACACTCTAAACAGCATGCTGAAATTTAGTTTAGTAAGAAAACGCATAACACTGTTGAAAATGTACTTTCAGCAGTTTCTACCAGTGGACGGAAACGTACATGAATTATTTTGTACAGCCCTGTATATTATTTACATATTTTTGTACATGCCACAAATTAAGCTAAAATTTAATGCAGGCAAAAACATGCTTAAAACTACTTAAATTACACTTCCAGAAATTACCATCTATGTATCGAGTTCTTTGTGTGACCCTGTATATCATTTTATTTATATCTACAAACATGCTTCTATTATGATAAATATAGTTTAGCTTGAAAATGCATAACTCAATTAAAAAACACCTTTAAGCAATTCACGCTCATAATCAGTAATGCTTACGAATTGTTAGGGTAGCTCTGTATATGATCTATAACATTTATACACACCACGTGGTATGTAAAAATTTAGTTAAACTTAAAAATGCATACCACAACCGGAAATGCACTTCCAGCAATTATCGCCAATAGACAAATACTTCTGATATCTGTACTGTATCCGAAATATTTTGTGTGTCCCTGTAGATGAACGACGAATGCTATGCACATCTTATTCTACAGAAAGCATGTTCAAGTGCACTTCAGAAATATATGAATTTTATTTGTTTGAAATAGTGTAAACTCTTTAAAATATACTGTAAACTATTTTTCTCCCTAGACTACATTGTAATGGGATTATTTTTTGTCTCCCGTAAATGAAGTATAAATGTTATACACTATTTTTTTAATAGCGAATTTGCCACAGTAAACCTCAATAACATATATCAGTTACTTAGCAATCCAAGTATATTTACAAGAGTTAGAACACGGACAGACAGCGGACAAACAGCAGATGGAAGACGTCAGACAGACAAACTTTAGTGATAAACACTTTTCTACGTTAGAAACAGTGCCAGATTTACGGCAGGGCATTCGGGGCACGGGCCCAGGGCCCCTGATTTTCAGGGGCCCCCAAATGCTACTGAAGATTTTTCAATTAATAGACAAAACTGTTTCAGCTGTCAAAAAACGAAATTAAAATGGAAAAAATCTGTTTGTCAAAGATTGTCTATGATTTGTCAAAGTAACTTCATTTATTTTCTGATTGTCTTTTAACAATGCATGTGCAGGAATGTATAGAACACCGTTTTTGGGATCGCCATATTATTGCATTTTTATTTATTTTACCTGTAAGGCCCTCATGGGTAATATAGATAAAGCCATGTGATTCTACTAGTTACTTGTATATATATATATATATATATATATATATATATATAATTTTTTTTTTTTTTTTTTTTTTTTTTTAGTGAAAGCTTGTATTTGAAAGTAAAAGTTATTTGATTAATAGGATATGCTAATATTTTAAATAGCTTGGTACTGCGGTAAATTTATCATTAGTTGTTGCATACTTTATCATTCCAGATATATGGACTTGCATAGCGAAAGGTAATCAGCATCACACAGTTTGTTATAAAATTCAGTTAAAAATTCATAATTATTAAATAATTATTTAAAAGTAAATTAATGATTATCAAATTTAATTTTTAAATTGATATTTGAAAGAAATTATTAAAGTCAATAGTGGTTATCTTAATAAGTACTGCTTTCGATATTATATATTTTTTTAATTCAAGGCCCGTGTAAGCATCAGTGCAAGGGAGGCCCCCATACGCATCTGTGCCCAGGGCCCCCAAATTTGTAAATCGGTCCCCGGTTAGAAAGTGTTAAAAAAGAGTATATTGAATTCACCATTCGAAATGAATAACCTTCTTTTGTTTTAGCAAGTTAAAGATTTAAAAATTCTTACAGTAAATGTGAAATGATATCACAAAAGTAGTTATTTTACTATATTAAACATTTTTAACACGAAAAATTCTGGTCAAGAAAGTCACGAATTCTCCAAATGATCTCATCTTAGAATACCTATCAACTGGTTATCGTTGTCATTCCTTTATATCCAGTTTTTTCCCTTCTGTTCTCCGAATTCAGTTAGGTTTCACCTTAAAATAATTGCTAGTTGAGATGAAAACCAGTAGCTACTTTCGAAATGCATTGACCTCGGATTAATGATTTCAACATAAAGAGCTACATTTAGCAATTAGTGCCTTCTTAGTGATGATTCAACAATAAAAAAAAATTATGATTTATCGAGTGATTCAAAATAGAAGCTATGGCGATTTTCTTGTAAAACAATTATACTCCAGATTATGAATCAAAAAATTACTGCAGCTTAATAATTATATTTTTTAATGTATGAAGATATATTAGAAAATTTACATAATAAACTATAACAATAAAAGAAAGTTTCATCCTGTGTGTGTCTGTCTGTCTGTCTGTCTGTTGGATAGATAGCGAAATCTACCACACGTAATGAAAATTTGGATGAGGGTAGTCCAAGACAGGTCCTGAAGCTCAGATTTTTAATTTTTTGATTATGAACCGATATATTAATTGAAAACTAATAAAAAAGCGGTCTTATTTTGAAAAATTGGCAGACGTGCGCGCGTTTTCTCATTCCCTGCTTTACAGACTGCATAGAAGGTATATATATATATATATATATATATATATATAGTTAGAAATAATTAGTTAATAATCATATATTCTAATACGAGCAACTCTTGTGGGTGGTTATATATATATATATATATATATATATATATATATATATATATATATATATATATATATATATACGCAAAAATTATCTTAAAAACGGCTCTAACGATTTTGACGAAATTTCGTATCCTACCGTTTTGGGACACCAGAAAACCAATGGGCTAGGTCACATGCTCGAGAAAATTCGATTAGTGGGTCATTTTGGGTCATGGTCTATCTAATTGTATTCAAAAAACGGTTCAAACAATTTTGACTAAATTTTGTATCTGACCATTTTCGGGCACGAGAAGACTATTGGGCTGGGTCACATGTTCCAGAACTTTTGATTAGTGGGTCATTTTTGGGTTAACGCGGGTCAAATTAATTTTATCTAAAAAACGGTTCTAACGATTTTGATTAAATTTTGTGTCCTACGAGTTTCAAACACGATAAAATCATTGGGCTAGGTCACATGTCCGAGAAAATTCGATTAGTGGGTCATTACTGGGTCATTGTGGGTCAAGATCTAAAACACGGCTCAATTTACACTAAATTTTGCATCCAATGGTTTTCGGGCACGATAAGACTGTTGGGCTAGGTCACATGTTCCAGAAAATTCAATTAGTGGGTCATTTTGGGTCATTTTGGGTCATGGTCAAGCTAATTGTATCTACAAAACTGTTTAAACGATTTTGACGAAATTTTGTATCCGACCATTTTTGGGCACGAGAAGACTATTGGGCTGGGTCACATGTTCGAGAACTTTCGATTAGTGGTTCATTTTTGGGTCAAAGCGGGTCAAATTAATTTTATCTAAAAAGCGGCTCTAGCGATTTTGATTAAATTTTGTATCCTACGAGTTTCGGGCACGCGAAAATCATTGGGCTAGGTCACATGTTCGAGAACATTCGATTACTGGGTCATTTCTGGGTCATTGTGGGTCAAGATCTAAAAAGCGGCTCAATTTACACTAAATTTTGCATCCAATGGTTTTTGAGCACGAGAAGACTGTTGGGCTAGGTCACATGTTTGAGAAAATTCAATTAGTGGGTCATTTTGGTCATGGGTCATTATGGATCAAGCTATTTTATCTTAAAAAGGGTTCAGAGGATTTGAAATAAATTTAGCACCCTACAGGTTTAGGGAACAAAAAGACTATTAGGCTAGGTCACATGTTCGAGAAATTTCGATTAGTGGGTCATTTTGGTCATGGGTCATTATGGGTCAAGTTATTTTATCTTAAAAACGGCTCAGTCTATTTACACTAAATTTTGCATACTATGGTTTTCGTGCACGAGAAAACTGTTGGTCTAAGTCACATGTTCGAGAAAATTCAATTAGTAGGTCATTTTAGTCATGGCTCGTGTCAAAATATCATCCATATATACGTCTTGAAATAATACATTTGCAGCTAAAGAAAATTCCTTTCCTTCATCTCTAGCTAGCTGGGTAAGGGTTCTTGTTGCTAAAAAGGGAGCACTCGTTGTGCCATAAGTCACCGTACATAATTTATACACCTTAACTGGTTCATGTACCTCAGGTTTAAACAAGATTCTCAATAAATCTCTTTGACTCGGATGTATCAATATCATACGGTACATTTTCTTAATATCTGCTACAAAAACAAATTTGTGTTTTCGAAATCGCAACATTATACTAAATAAATCATCTTGGATTGTTCCTCCGTTATACTGCAAACTATTTAGAGATTTTCCGGTAGAAGTTAAGGAGCTAGCGTTAAAGACAACTCTTAATGGTGTGCTACTTGATTCAACACGGAACACGCAATGATGGGGTATGTAATAAGTGATATCTGGTTCTTCAGATTCTATCACCTCTTCCATATGACCCATACTTAAATATTCTTGCATAAAGACTTTATAAAGATCGTTAAATTTAGGTTCTCTAACTAAGCGATTCCATAATGAATTTAAAACTTTCATAGCCTTTTTCTTTGATTCTCCAAGACAAGATGGGTCTTCTTTAAATGGCATTTTTACCATGTATTGCCCTGTTGCAGTTCTGGAATAATTTTTCAGAAAATGTTCTTCACAAATTTCTGATTCCTTATTTCTAGAAACTTCAGATTCTCTCTCAATGTTTTCTATTTCCCAAAAATCTCGAATTACTCTTTCTAACTCCAAATTATCTGTTATCAACCCACAATGTATATTACTTTCAACCTTAGCCGGAAGGCTTCCGCTAACAATATAACCGAAAACACTGTTTTGTAACACTATTCTAGTATTTAATGGTTGGGGGTAAATTTGACCTGACCTTAAAAATTCATAGAAATTTTCTGCACCCAAAATCAAATCAATACAGCCTGGCACATTAAACTTTTCGTCAGCTAATTTGATGTTATTTAACGATGAAATACAAATCTCAAGCGGTCTAGAAGGCGTAAATTCCGTAATTTTCGGAACGACTAAAAAATCTAATTTTAAATAAAAATCTTTATCTCTATTCGAAATAGTTGTGTTAACTCTAGATCTAACATTAAGAGACAAATTATTTATTCCTGAAATACAAATATTAGTCTTTTCTCTTTTCAAATTTAGTTTATCTACTAACCTTTTACTCATAAAATTAGAGTTTGCACCAACATCAAATAAACTCACTTGCGGACTTATCTCATTTAATATCTCACAACACTCAATATAAATGGTCGAGAGCCGAGATTTACACAACTTCACTGATCGGCATCTCAAACCCAACTCACAATCACAAGTTGTAGTTTTTTTTTTTTTTTTTTTTTTTTTTTTTTTTTTTTTTTTTAACATTTTACATAGACGGCGCTTCTAGCGGCAACAGCTCGTGATATTTGAACTCAAATTTAATTTTGACCGAGCATAGCTCGGTCTTCCCTGCTCGTAGTTAGAAATAGTTAAATAATTTAGCCAAATGCTAAAATTTTTTGGCCGTTTGCCTTAACGTTTATCAGTTGAACCGTTCCGAATACGGGGGAAAAAAAAAAAAAAAAAAAAAAAAAAAACGGACACATTCTTAAATTTCGTACTTTTTCGTCTTAAACGCACGCAATCAGTTAAAAAAAATATTTCATCCTTTTTAAAGCTAAGACCTTCTTCTCTTTGACGGTGCAAAAGATTTTTGAAAATACGAATAATATGTCACAATAATCACAATAAATATACTGTGATCTTATCTGTAAGTGGAAAGATGTTTTTTATTTATTTATTTACTTTTTAGTTGCAAAATTTTCATGTAACATTTTTTTAATAAGAGATGATACACTACAAAAAAAAAAAAAAAAAAAAAAAAAAAAAAATGTTGATTTTACAGTATAATACTGGCATCCCAGCTGTCAGTATTATACTGTAAAATCAACATTTTTTTTTTTTTTTTTTTTTTTGCAGTGTAGAGAAAATAAATCACTTTAAAAGTATTTAGTTTTGAGTATTTCGCATAGTGCTTTCTAAATGTGGTCGAGTAAATTGTACGAAAAGTAAAATCTATTTTTATTAATAAACGCAAATACATTTTATATTAAATTTTCTTTAATAGTACTTAAAAATACCGTTGAAGATTATTTTATTGCTATAAAAGGCATAAAATAAAAAGATTATAAACAGTAAAATAAGTTTTATGAGACTGTTTATGATCTTTTTATTTTACGACTTATCGCAATTAAAAGAAGCATATAATTACAATGTGTTATAATTTGTTACATTTTTACCGCTGGAGCATAAAGGGTTCAAATTGTGAAACGTACACGAATTTCCAATTAAACGTAAATTTTTTCATAATAATAATAATAATATAACCTTTAAAAAAAAAAAAAAAGATTTGTGGAAAGCTTACTAATTTATCCATTTTATTATCCAATCAGATACTTTGTTGAAACAATAACTTGTAACAATGCATTTCATAGCATTTTACATACATTTTCTACCAAACAAAACTAACATACCCGGTGCATTAATTTTTGTTTTCTACAGTTTTCTGCCGCACTTGGTCATTACTGGTGCAATCACTGTAATAAAATTATTTCAAAACGTCCCTTTCGTAATTGTCGAAACGACAGTTGAGGCTTACGTTGGAGATCCGAAAAGTTTTTGGGTTATGTTTGTCTGCCTGTCTGTATGTTTGTTGCGTGAAAACTGTCACTAACAGCATCCGATTAGCTTGATATTTGGTAGATACGCTTGTGATGTTCCCGGAATCAGCTGTGTAATTTTTTGGTTTAATTTGGTTCATTCGTTCGAAAAATATTGAACATTTCCTCTCATATCGTACGGCTTTTCTATTGGAATTCAGATGATACTAAAATTTCATTATTCACTGAAAAAAAAGGGCAGTGTATTGATTTAATTGGGACAGTGTAGATCTTGAAAGAATCGTAGATGAATTTGTTAAGTATGTAGCTCTTATAATTCGTTTATGGTACACGCAAAACATGTCGTCCCAATAACGTTCGAAATATTGAATTATTTAGAATCCAATTGGGGCAGTGTATTGATCTTGTGTTTATATTTTTTGAATTTGTTAATCAATTATGTAGCTCTTATAGTTCTTTTACAGGAATACAGAAAAGTATCCTATGAACATTCCTTAATGGTTTGGATTCGAACCTTGTTTGGGCCTCATAAATACATTATAGCCTATGGCGATTTCCAAACTATGATTTGAACATTTTTAAAATATTTCTGATATAATTTTCTTATATTCATGAAATTACATTTGATAAGCTAAATTAAAAATTTCTCTACAATTTATCTTTAAAAATTTCCCTATAATTTATATTTTTCACCAAAACAGCAAAAGTAGAAGGAGTTCGACAAATTTGTTTAATTTGTATTTTCAATCTGATATATGTACACTTAAAAAAAAATAAAGAAATCAACCTACACTTCAAATTAAGCCGGTAGAACTTGTTTATTGTTGATAAGTGTATTTATATATACATCCTTTTTAATATCTAAAGTCTTCAAGAAAAATTAAAATTTAATTTTTAAGTATCATAAATATTAATTTTAGCTATTTGATACATCTTTTCAAAGAATACCACTCCGAGAAAATAAATTTTCATTTGTCTTTAGGCTTTGCAAAAATATTTATTTAAAAAAATTCAAAAGCAAAAATGTTTTTTTTAATAGTTATTTATTATTAAAAGAATCATATTTTTTTATTTTTTTCCGAAGACAAATTAAAGAAAATTTAACTGAAACTTAGTGTACAAAAATTTCCTACATGTTTAGATGTATCGATTTAAATATGAGAATTCTTGTAAAAACACATTCTGAGATAAAAATGTATTTGAATCCTGTAGAGGCTGCATAAACTATGACAGTACAACACAAAAAGTGTTCATTTTATTTTAAACACTCTAGAACTTATTTTAAGCAGAAAAAAATGACAATAGATTTTTTTTTCCAGATTTTTGTGACCCCGGAAGAAAGAGTAAAAACGTGCTAAAGGTGTTTTCATTCAAACGAAAAGTGTTGAACTTTCTCCGTAACGAAATGATGAACGCCACTGCTTTGTCATGAATGAATCAGGGAAGTAAGAAAAAGAGGGGCTCATGGGACTTAAGCCATCCCATTCAAATGAAAACAATTTTTTGAAGACACATGAGCTATCCTAAATATTATTATTTTCTGCTTTCAATGCTTGATATTTCTTTTCCAAAAAAGCAACCCTGTACATAAAGTAAAACCATAAATATTGATTATATTTATAATTATAATTTTTCTGCAGATTTGGGGTCTCGAAGTTATCGCTAAAAATCACATTTTTATTTTGAATTAATTTTATTGATTATTTAAAACTCTCAACTCGGAATTGCATTTCTTCATATTAGTAAAACAAGGTTTGCATAATGACTGAATGGATTTTAAAAATGTATATTTTCAAAACTATTATACATATTATAATAAGTGATATATGAAAATAAAGAAAAACATTTCAAGCCTTTTTTCCAGTTACAAATGTTCGATGTGTGACTCTTTCGTAGCACAACAAACATTTAATCTGTAATCAAGTTCGTTCCAACGCAGTTTTCAGTTATACACTGCCAACGGTTCTTAATGCAGCACTGATGCGTTCTACAGCTGATGCGTTCTGATGCTAATGCAGCACTGCTCTGTTATGAATGAATTTCTCATAAGTTAAGGGCACCCATTTATTTATTTATTTTTAAATAATATATAATTTACTAAGGATAATTAACCACTTTCTCACCTAATGTCAGAGTTTTTTTCCTCGCACAAGCAGAACGTCTACCTGAGATGCTGCTCGACCCTTTACGGTCTCGCGGCGGAAAAGCATACCAACAAACAAACCCCAACCGAACTGAATAATTTCGGAATGTTGATTTGCTTACAGGACAATTTTTATAGACGACTGACAGCATTTAAAGTTTATCTGTAATGCTCTGCATCTAATACCTTTTCTAAAATAAGTTTTACTAATTTCTTGTCGTTTTAAATACACAATACGATCTTCTACAGTCTTTGTCCACCCTGATGTGACTTTGTCCCACCCCGCGGAAAAAGATAAAACGTGTAGTAAAAAAAATTGTTACAATAAAACTAATTAAGAAAGCCGTATTCTGATAGGTTGGGGCAATAGCTTAAACATAAATTATTTAATTTCGCATTTTACAAATTGAGTTTAGCATAACTTCCGTTGTTGTTTTGTTTACTTTTTTGCGCGTGATTTTCTACTATATATATAAAACACAAACGGAAATTTCGTTCCGTTCCTTTATAACTCGAGTTCTGCTGAATGGAATTTGTTGGAACTTGCACTGTTGGATAGATAATTTTACAGGGAAGGTTTTAGTACATAACATATAGTTCTACGTAGATTAGTTATAGAATTATGATGGAAAGTTCTGTTATTTTGGACGATAAGGTTACCATAGGTAATTTGTTTGGCGACCATTATCGTTGGCGAAAGAATTGAAATGGCTATATTAGAAAATAATGAAAACACATAGAAAAATAAAATAAAAATTCTGTTATTAATTTTTTTTAAATTCCCCCCGCAAAAAAAGGAAAAGAAAAAAAAACTGTTTTAATGAGGGATAATATTATAAAGCGAAACTATTTAATTTAAACCTCAAAGGAATGTTTGTAATGCTTAAAAATATTTAAAATGCATGAGATTAGAATTAAGTCAATATTTGGTGATTTATCGTTTGCGTCAGGTTAACAAAAATGCATCTGATAATTTAATTAGATAAAATATGATTGATTTTTTTTTCTTTTTTTTCTTTCTGTTAATTTTTTTTATATGTAACTCCCCTATCATGTGACTTTCAGGAGAAACTAGCAGATGTAATTGTAAAAAATGACTACGTTTATGAGTTACATGTTATTTGCTTAATTACGATTTTCATTTTACTTTTGCAGCCAAACAATGTGATTTTAAGCCAAAAATGCATAAGCGTGACATGAGCTTGAGGGATATTAGCAATAATAGTGTTTTTTCGTATATACAAGATGGAGTAAATTTTTATATTCAAATGCAAATTTTATAAATAGCAGCTATTGTTATAAATATGAGATCAAATATTTAAATTTCAGTGAATGTCTGTCACTCAAACACATATTGTAAAATAATAAAATTTTAGACATTTAAAAATTAACTACGGAAACATGCCGGTTTGTTTTCACCAAACATATGATTTTTGTTGCCTCGAACTCAGATCAGCGAATATTGTCTATTCTTTTATTTATTCATTTATTTTTAATATATCGCCAAATCACTTATAGAAATATTCACTGCGTCAAAAGTTAGGAACTAAAGAATATTTTTAAGGAGATGTGTGCAATTATGCGTTATTACCATCAGAAAAGGCGATATTTTGCAATAAAAATTGCTTGCTGAAATAAATTTTTTATGCTCTTTTTGATTCGTCATTTCTTTTTAGTTTTTTCTGTATATCTCCCCTTCTTTCAAGAAGGTTTTTAAAAGATATTGGACTATTCGTCCGTATTCCGGTCACCTGCTAGTTGGGATTTTTACTATATTGTTGGATGTTTTGTTTGTGTTTGAAGGTTATTCTGGATGACGATTCCGATTACAGAAGATTAGACGACTTTTGAAATTAGCGATTGCTAAATTTATGGGGTTTTTTTCATTATGAAGCAAAGTTTTACCAAAAAAGCAATGCTTCTAATGTACAGAAAAACTTTTTAATGCCAATGTTGGCGAATGGAATAAATAATGTTTGTCGATTTATCATTTCAGCCTGGATAAGAAAAACGAGTACCTGAAATTCTGATTAGATAATTTTTCGATCATTATAAAGCATTTTCGACTTATATACAGACCTAGCAGCTAAACATAATGACAAATGAATTTAAATCTGTGTGTTATTATACTCTTTAGAGAAATGCAAAGAAAATCTTCGGTTTAAGTATTCACCAAAAAGATTATGACTGAACATTTTGCATAACTAACTTTATCATTGTCAGTTTATTTAAGGTTTTTTTGTCAATGAAAGATCTATAATTGAATTAACAGTAATTTGACATTATTTAATGGAACATAGTTTGGCGCATAAATAACTTCGTTTTGTAACTAACTCTGGTACATTAGTAACCATATCGTTTCAAGCATTTCTAATGTTTGACGTCAAACTTGAATATCGACAAGATTATGGAAAATTAGGAAGATTTTAATGGACGCAAACTAGAGGTTTATTTATCTACCAGAGTTAATCATCGGGTTTTTTTTCTGGCTAATGGTTACACGAATGCAACTGGTCTATAAAAAGGAAAGACAGTGAAAATGGCGTCATTTTAATTTTATTCAAACTATTCAGCTTTAAAAATGCACTTTTCATGTTCCACCATTTTGTTTTAAATATGAAAGTTAAACACTGTTATTTATGTGCAAACAATTTATTACATTTTTGACTGTATTTACTCTTCTGGAATCGAAAGATGAAAAACCGCAGTAGACTTGCCAGAAAAGGACGTATATAACATAATTTAAGTAAGGAAATATAACGTAACATAGAGTGAGATTGTACTTATGTTACCAGAACTTCACATATAGAGACAAGAAAAAGGGACGGTGTTCAGGAACTTACAGATGAAAATGAATCACCCGAACATTACTTAAATTCAATGGTCAATCTATGCAATCATTGTAATGCTCTCTTTTTTAGTAGTATGTTGACTAGAGAACATTTTAGTTCCTGTTGTCATAATCTCATAATGGCCTCATTTCCCTACCAAACTCTACTATAAATAATCAACTAAATGAGTTGCTTCTTATTAGCCCAAATTTTGTCAAATGTATAATATAATATAACGCAATGTCGTTCGCATCGTTTACAGTAATATTCAAGGAAAAACCAGGTTAACGTCCCTATTGCTTTAAAATACATGCTCAAATCCATTGATGTAATTACTTTGAAAATTTTGACTAGGGTAGCATCCATAGGTGAAGATCCATATTCCTTTAAAATACAAAGCCGTTTCGTTTGATTTAAGATACATTTAGAAAAATGGCCCAGCGCAGCGGGCGTAGCATGCTAGTGCTGGATAAAACGTTTGATTGGGAAATTATTTAGACCTAATGCTGTAAAGTGGTAAGTGCATTTTTTTTATTGCTTAATATGTTTTCTTAACAAATCAGTGAGATTTATATATATATTAATTTGATATTTTAGATTTTACATTAACTTTATTCGGAACTGACATTTTGAATGCAATTTGGGGTGAGATTATCTCGAGACAAAGTCACCAAATTTTTTTTTAATTTATTATATTTAACTTTTCTGAAAACATAATCATAAAAAGCAAACATTTACTGTAAATATAAACGTTTTACTAGTATATATATATATATATATATATATATATATATATATATATATATATATTTGTGCATAGTTGTTGGTGTAATAGGGCTTCGTATACGTACAAAACTCTTGTAGGTAGTCATAATTATAAAAAATTATACTGACAAAACGCTGCAGAAAGCGGTATATCTTGTTGTACAACATGTATTAAACCAAAGAAAAGTCGCTGAAAAATTTTCAATTTCAATCAATATTTTAAAGAATAAGCTAAATGTCCTAAAAAAATTAACCCTCCAAAATATATTTTCAGTGTCTGAAATAAGTGAATTTTGTCTCTTGAAAATAATAATCTTACCATGTCTTAATTGTTAATTGTTTTTACATGTTTTGCATAATGGTCATTTTTGAATAAAATTTCCTTTTTCTGTTAATTTTTATACAAAATTTGAGTTTTTTAATGACAAAATGGCATATGTTTTATACCTCTATCGTAATAGTGAGCTCGTATTGTCTTACAAGGTTTATCGTATTGTCTTACAAGGTTTATCTTATTGTCTTACAAGTCACCCCAAGCTAAGGTGACTTTGTCCCACTTAAAAAAAAATAATTTAATAAAAGCTATTCCTTAAAAATACAAAATCTGAATTTTAAAATTTACAATTGTTATCTTGTAACTACAAAAAAAAAAAAAAAAAAAAAAAAAAAAAAAAAGAATTAGAAATTGTTTAAAAGAAAAATTCAATAAGTTTTGTATCTTTAATGACAACATGAGCCAAAAAATGAGAGAATGTCTTCCCGGATGACGGACGTAAAAGTAGTTTCAAGTACTCTTTTTATATGTGCATACGCCAACTTTTAGTAAAAATATATATATATATATATATTCTAAACTACACCAAATATTGTTAGAAAAATTATACTTCCAAATTAAGATAAAATCACAATATTAAAATTTCTTAATAAAATATTTCGATATTTTTAGTCATTAAAATAACCATAAAATCAGACTGTTAAGTGGTTAAAGAACATATAACGAAAAACAGTGTACAAAGTTTCGTAGCTTTATGTTTCATATCATTTAGATATATCGATTTAAATATAAGAAATCTTAAAAAATACCTTTTGAGATGCATGGGTTTAAATCCTGGAAGAGGATGAGAGAGCATCTTGTTTAAGCTGAAGAAATGGAGTACTGTAGAGCAGCGTTTCTTAAACTTTGTGATCTCACGGACCCCTTTTGATGTAACATGCATTTCGGGGACCCCCAAAAGACTTTTCTTAATATAAGATAAGAAATTATTTGAATTTATACACCTTCTTTATATTTCATTGCACATATTCTATATTTAGTTAATGGTGTTAGAAACACCAGCTGTATTAATAAGAAAAATACTTATAATATACATTTTAAGACAGTTAAAATATTCATACTACTATTTGCTGGAGAAGTCTGCTGCTTTTCTTTTGCTACTAGATGTGCAGCATCTCGTTCAATGTTTAAGTAAGTTTGGTTCGACATTCCATCAAGTTCTACAGTTGTTATTCACGTGCACAAGGCTGAATAAAATCTATTCATTCAAATATAAGAAATTTTGATGGAGCCTTTTCACGATAATTCCACATCTTATTCCTGCTACTACTTACCTGCACATCTTATTCCTGCTTTCACTAATTTCTTGGAAATGAAATGGATTCCTCAACCTCAACCACTATATTTCTGACTTCGAGGGACGAAAATAAATTCTAAAAGATTCTTTCATGTGATTTAGGTGTATAACAAAATTTTCGATAATATCAGAGGACATTGTGTCGGCAAATGTTTGTAAGAAATCAAATAATGTTGGGAATGATTCAAAAATTATTTTTAAGTCGAATTGCTCACAAACTCTTTCATTGTTGATTCTACTTAGTTCTGGACTTTGAAAAGGTGTACGAAAGTTTCTTGTAATCTTAAATTCAGTTTATTCGGAAAATTAAAAATAACTGTAAAATTTGCCGCTTTCACATCATTGAACCGAACTTTCAAATGGAATTTGAAGTCCATTAAAAGCAGTCTTAACTTCATCACGAAATTTAAAAATGCAATTTAACCCTCGTGACAGCCACATTTGCCAGGATTGTATGTAGAAATGACAGGATTTCTATATGCAAAAGTATCTGTTTGCGTTGACTCAAATTTCTACGGACATTATTTTTAAAAGTCCTGAATTCAGTAGATGAACCTTGATATAACTTACTACTGAAACAATTTCGTTGAATGTAGTCTTCAAATCTCTCGCACCACGAGTCTTACGTCACACCCGCCAACTCCTGGTGGTCGAATATTTCCACCAAGTTCATAATCAACGAAAACTATCAAACTTGCAGTATTAAAAATATGCCTAAACGCTCATCTAGTTTCAATGCGAAAAAAAGGATTGATTATGTGCATGTTCAATCAATCAGTACGAAATATTTTCACACATATTTCACCTCCGGAGCATTGAAATGTCTCCGCCGACATATTTGGGTTTTTATGCTTATTAATGATCTAAACTAGAAGTTCTAGTATTGCAAATCCCTCTTCCTCCAGAGCTACAGAAATTCCTCCCGAAGAAAAAAATCCCTGACGGCTCGGCCTACAGGCAAAGGTAGATTTCGAAGGCGCAGACCGTGGGATGCCTATTTATTGGGAATTGTAGAAGAAATTACCTTTTGCCATGATGCGGCACTTGGGACCACCCACTTCGAAATCTAAATGTGTCTGTAGGCGGAGCCGGTAGGTATTTTTTGTTTTTAATTTGTTTTCTTTGCAGTAAGGGTTGGTCCTATAAAAAACTTGTCAATATAAAAGTTGTAGATAATATTAAGAGGATTTGCAATAAACGTAAACGGATTTGATATCTTGTGAATTGACAAAGTTATGAATTTTTTTCTTCTAAAATCCCTATTACCCTCCCCTCCCCCTTGAGGTCATTTTTAATGATATAAAAAATCTGTCCTATATAAATTTTCGGCACTTTTGCTAGAAGTAATAATAACTTTAAACGAAATCGATACGTATCATAATTAAGAAGTTATGGGTTTTTCTTTTCTGTTTTCACAAAAAAGTCCCCCCCCCCCCTTCACCTGCTTCGATTTTCCCCATTAACGAACTTGGCCGAGATTTTATATCCCTTGATTTTACGTATCAGTTTGGAAAAGATTTGTGCAGAATTATTGAAGAGGTCTATAAAAAAGTGACATAGATAGATAGATAGATAGATAGATAGATAAAGTTTTGAACTGCGATATGGTTTTGGATTCTAACAGTCATGATCGTCGTAGATCTGCAAAAATTTTCCAGAAATTTTAACTTAGGGGAGAATGTAATAGGTAGTATTCCTTACGAAATCTACCTAAAAATCTGAATTCAACATTGGACTTGAGGACTCCCAGCTGTATGCTCGCGGACCCCCAGGGGTCCGCTGACCACAGTTTAAGAAACGCTGCTCTAGAGCATCTTGTTTAAGCTGAAGAAATGGAGTACTCTAGAGCATTTTTTAGCTTAAAAAATAAAAATCGATTTTTTTTCTTCCGATTTTTATATCCCAGATCATTTTAAAAACGATTAATAACTTATGAAAGTGATTTTCATTCAAATGGAAGGTGTTTACCCTCCTTGCACGGTAAAAAATGACAGATGTTTCTTAATCTAGGAAAATATTATATAACCACGGACTAAAATATACAACACCCACTTCCGAGTTACTAACGTTTCCGAAAAGCGTTCTTTACCTTTAGAAACCTCAGAAATGAATATATTTTTTAGATTTAAAGAAGCAATTATGAAAACCAAGTTTCTTTAGCTGTTCGTATGGATTTTGCAAACGTTTACGAGTAGTTTTGTTTAGTGTATTAATCAGTTTTCTCAACCAAGAATATCGGTTTTTCTGGTGCTATCCATTCTCAAGTAAACATTTTCATGTTCAACAAACATATTTTACAGGCAAACGTGATAAATGAGCAGCATTAACATTAAAATTAAAATTAATGTTATTTTGTTACTCTTGCATGTATAAAGTTATAATTACGCAGCTGAAAATGTTTTATTGGAAATTTAGAGCATCCTAAAAACCAATATTTCGGTTTGAGAAAACTTGTTAATACGCTATAAAAACTACCCGGAAACATTTCCAAAAATGAGTGGCCAAAAAAAGAAACTTTGTTTTTATAAATTATTTAAATTTTGAAAATATATTGGTTTCTGAAGTTTCTAAAGATCGAGAAAGTTTTCAGGAATCGTGGCTAACTTGGAATAGGTTATTGTATATTTTCGTTCGTGGCTCTATTTAATTTTCGTAGATTAACCCTTTCGTGTCCGAATTTTTTTTTTCAGTTTTTATGAAAATTTATTTTTACCTTAATAATATTAAAAGTAGCTATCCAAATTACAAAATTTAAAGGTTACTGAAATTTAGCGAATATGTCATTTACTGAAATCTAGCAAAAATGACTATTTTGTGCGCTATTCATGGGACAATAGACTAAGGAAGAAATTTTTAAGACGTTTGGAAAAATACCTTATTACAACAGTATTAAACAGGCATAACATTTTCTAATATTTTTTAGATTTCATCACAATTTATACGTTCAGAAACATATGGTTGAAATAAAAGAATCGCCAATGGTGACAAACGAATTAAGAAAATTATTATTATTATTATTATTATTACTATTATTATTACTGAATGCTAAAGCATAAAAGAAGTCATAATAATAAATATATAGACATATACTACTATTATTACAGAAAGATAATAACGAAAATAATTACTAAGACAAAATAATACTCAATAGAAAGACATGTACTATTAATGGTACACCAGACCCGAAAGGATTAAGAAACATTAAAACATTAAAAATGTTTTAATGTTTCTTAATCACATTACACCGTCTTTTTTTTTTTACAGTGTGGGGCGAAAAAAAGTAAAAACAAGTGGGTAAGTGTGATCGAAGATCGCACAAAGGGTTTCGTTTAATATTCCTTTCAAAACACTTTATCCTTTCTTTAATAAATACAAATAAATTTCATTTAGCAACAACAACAAAGAAGTCATGTTTTTTATAAAGTAAAAATTTACCGGTCTATTTTTCTCGTTTTTTCGAAAATCTGAACCGGCTTATACTTTGTCATAATAATATCTATCATGTGGACTAAATGTGATATTAAAAAAAACTAGTCGGATGTGCCAATCCCAAAACTTTCTTCTAATTCACTATCACATCGCCAATAAAATCAATATATTTCGTCATTCTGTTGTACGTCAGCTGCTTGCGAATGGTCGGGTTACATGGATGCGAACAACCGATGTATACTAAACTACGAAAAGTCCTTCAGGCCTGAACCGACAGGAACAGATAGCCTCCCTATTCCTTGGTTTTATGATTTTAGCTAATTTTACTGGAAAACACGAAGGTAAAATGCGTGGAACCTAAATAAAGAAGATTCAATCCCAGTTCTCGTCAACATTGAATTTGAATGAGAATATCGCCAAATTAGTCCTCTACAGCCAAGTTGGCTTCATTTATGGCAACTTATTTTGGTCGCCAAATTTGGCGATATTCCGCCAACTGTCGCCAAGTTTTGCGAGAATTTGACGTTGGCGAATATAAATATATAGTGATAAGCATTTACAACAATGAAAGAAAATTTGAACGAAACCATGTTAACTAAAACTCATAAATTAAACCCGTTTATGGATGAATTCTGCTGTCTTGTTTGAAAATGTCAGCCACCCTAAAATTTCAAACCGCTATATCTCAGCCATTTTTTAAGATAGAGGCAAAACAAAAATTGTTCCGGATTCTCCGGATCAAAGCCGAACATTTAACGAAAAAAAGTTTTAGGATTTCTAATTTTTTTGAATTTGCACATCTTTTTGAATTTGAAATCTTTAAATGGCTATCGCAGCGCCCCCTTTCGTCGAAATATCCCCAAATTCTAATAGAACCTGCTTGCCATAGCCAAAAACATAGAAAAAAAATGTGGTTCAATTTGAAGCATAACTTCATACACTTTTAGATGGTACAATAGTGAAAATGGAACAAAAATAACGACGGAACACAATGGTTATAACGACGAACACACATAATGGAACACAAATCGATCACAGCGCCCCCTTTCGTCGAAATATCCGCAAATTCAAATAGAATTTGCTTGCCATAGCCAAAAACATAGAAAAAAAATGTGGTTCAATTTGAAGCATAACTTCATACACTTTTAGATGGTACAATAGTGAAAATGGAACAAAAATAACGACGGAACACAATGGTTATAACGACGAACACACATAATGGAACACAAATCGATCACAGCGCCCCCTTTCGTCGAAATATCCGCAAATTCAAATAGAATTTGCTTGCCATAGCCAAAAACATAGAAAAAAAATGTGGTTCAATTTGAAGCATAACTTCATACATTTTTCGATGATACAATGAAGACACACAGACGGACAGACGGACGGACGGACAGACAGACATTTTGAAAAAACATGTTTTTCGGAATTTCTGACCCTTAAAACGTGTAAATCCGTCGAAAACTGGAAGTCGAAAAAAATTTCGATTACAATACTTTCTTCTATTATAGATAGAAGAAAGTAAAAATTGGTTCAAATATCTGCATAACTTCATACACTTTTCAATGATATAATAGTGAAAATGGAACAAAAATATCGATCACAGCGCCCCCTTTCGTCGAAATATCCCCAAATTCTGATAGAATCTGCTTGCCATAGCCAAAAACATAGAAAAAAAATTAGGTTTAATTTGAAGCATAACTTCATACACTTTTCGATGGTACAATAGTGAAAATGGAACAAAAATATCGATCATAGCGCCCCCTTTCGTCGAAATATCCCCAAATTCTGATAGAATCTGCTTGCTATAGCCAAAAACATAAAAAAAAAATTAGGTTCAATTTGAAGCATAACTTCATACTCTTTTAGATGGTACAATAGTGAAAATGGAACAAAAATATCGATCACAGCGCCCCCTTTCGTCGAAATATCCCCAAATTCTGATAGAATCTGCTTGTCATAGCCAAAAACATAGAAAAAAAATTAGGTTCAATTTGAAGCATAACTTCATACACTTTTAGATGGTACAATAGTGAAAATGGTACAAAAATATCGATCACAGCGTCCCCTTTCGTCGAAATATCCCCAAATTCAAATAGAACCTGCTTGCCATAGCCAAAAACATAGAAAAAAAATTAGGTTCAATTTGAAACATAACTTCATACACTTTTCGATGATACAATGAAGACACACAGACGGACAGACGGACGGACGGACGGACAGACAGACATTTTGTAAAAACGTGTTTTTCGGAATCTCTGACCCTTAAAACGTATAAATCCGTCGGAAACCGGAAGTCGCAAAAAATTTCGATTACAATACTTTCTTCTATTATAGATAGAAGAAAGTAAAAAAATCAATTTCAAAATTAAACATGTTGTATAGAGACCTTCAAAATGTCGACGTCAGATTAATTTTCTTTTTAATTCTCTAATGACGTCATATTAAGCTGCTTTCTGAATTTACACATGCTCGTACTCCTTGTATTATTGAGAAATGTTTGAAAATTTCCGTTTTATTACCAATATGACGTTATATTAATCTTTTTTTCAATCGGTGAAACTTTTTATTTCATTTTCATTTTTCACGTGGAAATCTTTCAATAGAAAATTAATTATTGTAGAAAGAATTTTATTGTGGATTTTTAATTGTTGGCAACAGCTCTAACGAAAAATGTTTAAATTTAATAGGAAAAGGCTGTTAAGATTTTGGTTTTTTATCTCTCTATATTAAAATAATAGATTAACCATTCCGGGTCCTTTTTTTTTTTTTTTTTTTTTTTTTTTCAGTTTTTGTGAAAATTTATTTTTACCTTAGTAATATTAAAATTGGCTATCCAAATCACAAAATTTAAAGGTTAATGAAATTTAAAGGATATGTCATTTACTGAAATGTAACAAAAATAATTATTTTGAACTAGCCGCCACTGGCGACCAGTTTGGTCGCCCTTAAATGTATGTTAAGCATTGTAACAAATTATTTTTATTCTTAATTTATTTTTTTCCTTAATTCCTCGCATAACTGGAAAAATCTAATAGACAAATCAAGAACTTTTGCGATCGCGGTAGCATTTCGCATATTTTTTGTTGTTATGTATTTCATCTTTCTTGACAAAAACCGCTTAACCCACTTGCAATATGTTCGCTAATGCGGAGATTCTTAAACATATTTGGCGCAAAACAAAAATCGCGCCAACCCCAGTGCGTCCGTGACAGCTGTTTCAATTTAAAATACATGACGTTCACATTTTTCGTTTAAAATAGAAAATAGAAAAATAATAATTATCATAAATCAAAACATTTGATTTCAAATTAAAGTATCGTTTCTAATTTGCACGCGCAAAAAATAAAAGCTGACAATTCTTTTCCAAATTTGATCCATTAAATATTATTACATGAGTTCAACTTACGTCAAAAAAGATCCGGAAGTTGAGTTGTATGGAACAGAATTAAGGTAAACTTTGACTGTCTCACTGGTGCGGATTATTTTTTTTACGCCAGGCAGCAATCCAAAAATTCATGGTTTAATATTTTAAACATTCACAACGAATGAATCTTTTTTCTTTGTTTACTTTCATAGATAGAGAATTTTAACTGCGAATCTAATTTAAACTGAAGTTATTGCAGAATGTATACATAATTGAACGTAAGTCATCTCTCAAATATTAATTCATTTCGAACGATTTTTCCAAAAATGTAATTTTTATGCAGTTTTATTTGCAAAAATAATTTTGAAAAAAAATGGCCGCCTGGCATATGAAAAAGTGAAACGGACATCCCGGAACTGTTGATGACAGTCACATGACTTACGGTTTTATTATATAGATGCTATGCTATTCATATGACAATAGACTAAGGAAGAAATTTTGAAGACGTTTGGAAAAATGTCTTATTACAATAGTATTGAACAGACGTAACATTTTCTAACATTTTTTATATTTCATCACAATTTATACGTTCGGAAAAGTATCCCCAATTTTAAATTTAAATCGAGAAACATATGGTTGAAATAAAAGAATCGCCAACGGTCCGAAGAGAATTAAGAAAACTATTATTATTATTATTATTATTATTATTACTGAATGCTAAAGCATAAAAGAAGTCATAATAATAAATGTATAGACATATGAGGTGGTTAGAAAACATTTGAAAAATCTAAATAACCATATTTTTACTGAACGTATATTAATTTATGTTCAGCGCGACACTCAAATACGTCATAGTTCACTTAGGGAGTCGCAAGAGGGCAGAACAAGTTGGACCAATTAATGCAACGGAAATACGACAAATTTCACAAAACCCTTCCTTTCTCAAATTTCTAAATATTGACTTACTCCACTGTCATTCTAATCCCTTCATATACTACTATTATTGCAGAAAGATAATAACGAAAATAATTATTAAGACAGAATAATACTCAATAGAAAGACATGTACTATTAATAGTACACCAGACCCGAAAGGATTAAGAAACAATTATCTTTTTTTACAGTGTGCGGCGAAAAAAAAAGTAAAACAAGTTGGAAATTGTACGTCAAACGGGACAAATGAGGTGCGTTCGTACTATAGTTAGTTATATAAATATTCAGATCTTGATGATTTTTAATTCTGTGACATGAATTATATCGTCTGCGGATTCATTTCTGTCATAAAATAAGTATCTCGGTCGCTTGACGATTAAACCTCGGAAACTCATATAACAAGAAAGCACCTATTTCTTTAAAAAAATCAAATTTCTTAATAAATATTTTTATTAATATCTTCTAAAGTTTTGATTCGATTTTCATAAAATTTGAAATGTCTCGACAAAATTCTGCAAAGATATTATATCTTAAATTTCAAACCATTCGTTTGGGTAGTTTTTGCGTTGTTATATGCGGACAGACGGACGGACCAGACGACGACAATAGGTGCTACGTATTTATATATTTACGAACGCACCTAAATAAAACTACGTCCATTTCTGTGATATGAACGAAATTCTCACATACCCACTCATTTAAAAAAAGAAAAGAAAAGAAAAGAAAAGAAATGTTACAAAATAACTTACGAAGGATAATTATCCACTTTCTCGCAAAATGTCAGGGTCTTTTCTGCACAAGCAGGGCGATTACCAGGGATATAGCTCAGCTCTTTTGGTGAGAATGGTCTTGCGGCGGAAAAGCCCACCAACAAACAAAAACCAACTAGACTCTTCTGAATCATCTCGGGATGATGATTTGTTTACTGGACGACTTTTATAGACGAGAGACAGCATTTAGAAAAGTGACGTCACGAGAGGCATGCGGAAAAAAGTGGGGTGATGACCCTAAAGGGGGGGAAATCCCACAAATTGTGGAATCTCCCTTTTGGAAGTGCATCCCAACGAATGAGAGAGACAGCGGGACGTCACGAAGTTGTTTAGTAAGGATTTCTAAATGTGGCGTGATGCTTTCTGGAATGAAGTATAGTTCATATTTCCATTTTATTTTGTAGTTAAGTGAATATTTCCAAGATATAATTTAGACTACTCGGGTGGAATTGTACAAACATTTTGAGAACGTTTATAAAATTATGCATCAAATATTCTTATTCATACATTTATTTTTAACAAAATAAATGAAGAGTTTATCAGTTAGTCTGTTTATATGTAGTCTCAATGCTAAAAAAATTGGCACGAAGAAACTCCAAGGAAAAAAGAAAAGGATAGGGGAAAGGGCGATAACACACCGAAAAAATATTTTTCAAAAATCGGTTTAAATTTCTTAAAATTTAATTTTAAACGAAGCTTGGTATTTTTCAGTTATCACGTATCACATAACCGATAAATACCAGAGGTTGTTTTTTTATATACATACCCTTTTCTTCTTTTCTATACTTAAGGTTTATTTATTTATTTTTTGAATAGATGTGGGGGGGGGGGATTTGTTTCTTTTTTAATAGCAGTCAACCTTCTTGAAATATCACGTGAATGAAACTATGGGAAACAGCTTGTGTAAGATATTTCACATTATGCAAAGCATTTTTTAAATATTTATTTTGATTCACTGAACATGCATTATTGATTGTAAATGCCAGAAAAATAGACAAATAGTGAAGAATGTATCTAAAAAACATTGCTTCAAAAAGGAAAAATAACTGCTAAAATATGTTATCGTATGCCTGTGTTTCAGCATGGTTTCTCGTTAGAATATTCAGTGACTGTTATTGATATTTCTGAAAGAATGCTGTCATGTAATGTAATATTCATGTAATCATGCTGTGAAAAAAAAAATAATAATAATAAAAGAACATTGTGCATCATGCATATATTATGAAACACTTCCTAATATTACGAGAAAACTGTAACAAAATCTTCGCCAAAGGACAAGGACAATACCGGCATCGCATTATAATCATTCAAACACGCCTGTAAAACAAGTTTTACAGCAACGGTAGTAAGTACGCTGTAAAACAAAGACAGTTGTTTCTTATCTAGGAAAAATATAATATAACTACGTACGAAAATATACAATAATCTCTTCCGAGTTACTAACGATTCCGTAAAGCGCTCTTTGTCTTTAGAAACTTCAGAAACCAATATATTTTCGAGATATAAAGAATCATTTACAAAAACAATTTTTTTTTGCTGTCTGTAATTTTCGCAAACGTTTCCGAGTAGTTTTTTTTTTTTACAGTGTATCAGTTAGTTTTCTCAAGACGGAATATAGATTTTTCGGAGGCTATTCATTCTCAAGTAAACATTTTCATATTCAACAAAACTGTTTCACAGAGAAACATGATAAATCCACAGCATTAACATCAGCATTAAAATTGATAATATTTTGTTACTTTTGCATGTATAAATTCAATCACGCAGCTGAAAATTTTTAATTCAAAATTTATTATTCCGGTTTGAGAAAGCTGGTTAAATCTCGGAAAAAACTGCTCCGAAACTTTTCCGAAAATCAGCGGCAGAAAAATAAACTTTGTTTTTATAAATACTTTTTTAACTTTGGAAAATATGTTGGTCTGTGGGGGTTTCTAATAATAAAAATCGCTTTTCGTAATTGTGCATAACTCGGAAAAAAGTTATTGTATATTTTCGTTGTTTGTGGTTATATTATGTTTTCATAGGTTCAAAAATTTTCGTCTTTTTTTTTAGGTAGATTTTGTAAGAAATACTACTTATTACATTCTCCCCTAAGTTGGAATTTTTGAAAAAAAAATTGCTTATCTACGCCGATCATGACTCCTAGAACCCAAAACCACCCCCAGTTCAAAACTTATATATATATATATATATATATATCACTTTTTTATGGACACGATAACTTCCATAATTCTGCACAAATCTATTCCAAACTGATACATAAAATCAAACGGCATAAAATCTCGGTCAAGTTCGTTAATGGGCAATATTAGACCAAGGGGGAGGAAACTTTGGGGGGGGGCTTTTTGTGAAAACAGAAAAACCCCATAACTTCTTAATTATGATTCGTATCGAATCCGTTTTAAGTTATTATTACTTCTAGGAAAAGAGCCAAAAATTTATGTATGACAGATTTTTTATTTCATTAAAAATGGCCTAAAGGGGGGGGGAGGGGGGAAATAGGGGTTTAAGAAGAAAAAAACATAACTTCGCCAATTCACAATATATCAAATCCGCTTAAATTTATTATAAATCATCTTAATATTATCTACAACTTTTATATTGACAAGTTTTTTATAAGATACCCTAGAGATATAACACACAATATATCAAATCCGCTTAAATTTATTATAAATCATCTTAATATTATCTACAACTTTTATATTGACAAGTTTTTTATAAGATACCCTAGAGATAAGATAACCTATAAGATTATTCCCTGTTGGCTCCACCTACAGACACAGGTAGATTTCGAAGTGGGCGGTCCCAACTGCGGCATCATTGCAAAAAGGTCTTTCTTCTGCAATTTCCAATAAACAGGCGTCCTGCGATCTGCGTCTTCGAAATTTACCTGTGCCTGTAGGTCGAACAGTCAGGGATTTATTTTTTCCTTACAGCGTATGAAAGGAATCCGCCAATACAATTTCGTTCAGTTAAAAAACATGTAACATCACTAAACAGCATTTTAAACAGTAATAGTAATGTATTCGAATTATTTTCGTCGTCTCAATATAAGAATTATTGATAATACATGAACAAAAATATATATTAAAATTTAGTGCTGCTGGAAAACGTATTCATGTAACAATGTATAAACGTAAAGCCATTGAAAACGCGAAAAGTAATTCGGGTCTTTAAAGCACTAAATATTAATTTAAATTGTGAATATATGTAATGGAAATAGGCATTTTTATTATAATGTTAGGTTGGTTAATTTTTTTTTAAAGAAAAAAAAAACTTTTCTTACTAGGCATTAGATAATTAAAGACTAAAAGAAGTAATATAAATAAACGGTTATGACTTAAAAAAAACTATAGAGAGATTATGTTGCAGTTAAAAATTTAAAAAAAATGTGAATCTTGGTTATGTTGATGTGACGAACAGAAATGGTTGGTTTAAATTACGTTGCAATTCAAAATTAAAATTTGTCAATCCTGGTAATGTTGATGACGAACAGAAATGGTTGGTTTAAATTACGTTGCAATTCAAAATTAAAATTTGCCAATCCTGGTAATGTTGATGACGAACAGAAATGGTTGGTTTAAATTACGTCGCAATTCAAAATTAAAATTTGTCAATCCTGGTAATGTTGATGACGAACAGAAATGGTTGGTTTAAATTACGTTGCAATTCAAAATTAAAATTTTTCAATCCTGGTAATGTTGATGACGAACAGAAATGGTTGGTTTAAATTATGTTTCAATTCAAAATAAAAATGTGTGAATTTTGGCGGTCAGTTTAACTCATGTTGCAATTCAAAATTAAAATTTGTGAATCTTGGTGATTTTGAGGACGGTGATGTGATTATTTGTTTATTTCGTTAGTTATTAGATCTCTTGTTGGTTTTTTATTGTATTTTGTTTCTTACATATGTTAAAAGGAGCTTTATATTGTCGACTTTATGCATAATGCTGACAATATTTGATGAAATAACATATATTCACTAGGATTTTTATGAAGTTACTTTGAAGATTCCATAAGATATTCATAGTTTTTCATTTTTCATTTTTCATTTTAAGTTTATTGCAGTATTCTTTCCATTGATTTTTTATAACATTTCATCCTTTGTATTCACATGTGTTTTCATTATATATATATATATATAACCATTAATGAAACATTACCGAAAACACCAACTGAACCTTGAAATTATGATTTAGGAAGTAATAATTTATTGACAACGAAATTGTAACCCCAGCATTATGAATATAGATATTAAATACTTATTTAAAAGAAGTAGAAATTAAATTAAAAATTAAATGAAATAAATAGAATGAATGAAATTTGTGGAATTTATACAGAATTATCAAGTCCCAAATGCATAAATTCCACAAATAAAATGAGTGGTTTCATCTTCATATTAGCATTAAAATTGCTAAAGAATATGAATTTGGGACGACCACTCAGACACATATCCATCTAGTGAAAAAAAAAGACTTAAAGATCATAAAACAAATACATTACTAATACAATACCAAAATGGAGAGATACCTTACCCATATTCATAAGAGAAAAACTTGATAATAGATCTCCAAATATCAAAAAGTCCTTCCGGCCTGTACCGGGAGGAAAAGGTAGCTTTCTTATATCTTCGTTTTAAAATTTTAGCTAATGTTACACGAAAACAGCAAGTTAAAATGAAAAGAAACGTTTACAAAAGATTCGTTAATACTGAATTTGAATAAGAAATTTGCCAAATTATTGAGCAATAGCCAAATTGGCTTCATTTATGAAAACTTATTTTGGTCGCCAAATTTGGCGATATTTCGCCAAATGTTGCCAATTTTGTCATTTTTGGCGCTAATGTCGCCAATTTTGGCGCTAACGGATATGAATATATAGTTTTATGTGTATGATTGGGAAAATTATTACAACAATGAAAGAAAATAATTTGCGAGTAATCGCGTTAATGTGCTGTTTTGTTTCAAAATATCAGCCACCCTAGAATTTCAAACTGCTCTATATCAGCCATTTTTTAAGATAGAGGTAAACCAAAAAATGCTCTGAAATCCTTGTATCAAGGCCTAACACGTAATTAAAAAATAAATTTTAATTTTTAATTTTTTTGTATATTTATTTTAGTTTTAAATGTCCGTCCATCTTGAAACAAAATGGCGGACCAAGCTGGCCAACGAACTCGGTCGAGACATTGGTTAGCTTAATACACACAATTAGTTTCATCAAAATTGATTTATAAATACGAGCATTATCGCATGACATAGGTCAGATATATATATATATATATATATGGATATATCTATATAAGTAGTAGAGGAATGAGAGTTAGACTCCAGCAGGCTAAGCGCTAAGCGGTGGAGGTGGGTACCGGAAGTGAGCCTGGCAGTGGAAGCGGAAGTGATGGAAGATAAGACAGGAAGTGAACCGGAAGTGTAAGAAGATAAGAGAGGAAGTGAACCGGAAGTGTAAGAAGATAAGAGAGGAAGTGAACCGGAAGTGTAAGAAGATAAGAGAGGAAGTGAAGTAGGGGAGGGCATAATTTTTTTTTAACCGATAAGGGAGAGAGGGGGAGGGCTTATTTTTAGGGGGTCTTCTAGGTAGGGGAGGGCTTATTTTTAGGGGGGGCTTAATTTTTTTTTGCAGGAAAATAAAGGGTTTTAATCAGATTCTTTCTTGTCAGGGATTTTTTTTTTTTAAATTGTGGGCCCACCATAACCACCCGCTATGAAAAACAATTCATAACGCCACAATTTTTTTTTTAATCTGCCAATCCTGCTTCATCAGTCATCTGCGAGAGACCTGTAACGAAATAAAAGGGTTTAATTATTATTATTATGTTTAAGCGAGAGTTGTGTCATACAGAAAATCAGATGTGTGACGTCTGCTAAAGATGTAGAGTGTCTATGAGGAAATTCAGCTTCACGGAACCTAGAAAAAAAAAACAAGTCTTGCTTGATGTATGTGATAGCTAAAGGCCCCCCAACCTATACAAAATTTTAAATAATTTTATATAGGTTGTATTATCTGACTAAGCAGGGGTCGCATGGCCGCCACACCACTCGTTGTTGCCTTCGATTCACATACAACAAACAATACTTTTTGTATTGATTAGTAAAAAATGAATATATACAGAATTTTTATACAACTTTTCGCAACGAAATAGGTTCATCGTCCATAAATTTCTTTGTAGAGATTAATTATATACAACATGATGAAAAATAAATATATATACAACTTTTCGCAACGAAATAAGTTCATCGTCCATAAATTTCTTTGTAGAGATTAATTCAGATATACAACAGAATGAAAAATAAATATATACAATTTTCAACATTCGCCATTTTCTTCAATTTCTTTAATCTTGTAATGTCCGTAGGCTAGGCTCGTTATACCATCCGATAAAAGATAACGTTTATCGTCAAACGAAGATAAACATTTTTTGTTGAATTGTACCGTGTATAGTTGATGCAGCCTTTGGTCAATCTTTTTTTGAACTTCGTAAGTACTTGTCTGGTTATTTAAACAGGCAACATAATCTTCATGTCGAAGTTTTCTTCGTACAATTCTTGTAGAAACCCCCTTGGCTCGTTTTTTTTCTTCTTGTGCAGATTTTATGCTGTACATTTTAGACTTAAGACCTACGAATTGATGGGCAGCTTCACCATTCAATTCATCCTTAAATTTTCCCAAAACTTTTTTATTCGTGGAAGAATAAAGTGGGTGGCTTTTGGGATAATCAGAGAAATCAAATCTGGAGCTGTGGAGCCCCAAATCAGTTTGTAGGTCTTGAGTCTTTATGTGATACATGAGAGAATCCGTATCGGTAAAAAGAAGAACTGCACGATTTCCACTATAAATTTTTTTTATAAAGTTATAGTGAAAATCATACATGAGTGTTTTTGACAACTCGAGTATCGTAAAACCGACGTATATGGGTCGATTCATCAAGATACTGTTCTTTTGTCTTTCTACACCCACGAGATTCTCGTCAAATATTTTACAGCCTTTATAGTTGGGTGAGGCCACCAACTTTTCACCTCTTCTTGTGTTATTGGTTAGCTCAATATTTCGTCTTTTTCTAAGATTTTCTATGCATTTACCGTAAATGGAGTTATTGAAGAGCTTGAAAAAATCACGCTCGAAACTGGTCTTTGCTTGTTTTCTTTTTTCTGTGTTGAATGTAATGTATTTTTCGAGCCAAGGGGACTGATTAAATTGCAATACCTTATGAATTTTGGTTAGTTTTAATCCTAATTGTAAATATAGTTGTAAATTTCTATAATGACAAATATATTTATGTTTATTGAACAGATTCCGAATTAGTTTTGGAGTACCCTTGAACCCATTGTTGATCAAACTTTTCGCATAGGGCGATAACATGTTTTCTTGTACGGTAAGTCTTTCGGGCGCCAGTGGATACTCGTTGTGGAGTGTGTGAAGGGATTCAGGATACTCCAAATCAACTTCAAAGATGAAACCAATTTTGCTTTTTTCATTCATGTTTAAAATTCTTCTTTCATTAAATTCTTCGGGATTACCCCATTGAAATCCTCCGTGAGGTAAAAACTGCGACATAGACCACCCATATAAGTTATTGGCGTCTAAATAAATCAAATGGGATTTTTCGTCATCTTGTTTAAAGTGTGGGCAATCTGTGTTGTTGGCTGTGGCGAACCTATGCGATATCTGAGATACGCCCCCACGCACACCTTGTTCTATAAAAAGAAGCATATCCACGTCCGTTAAAAGTTCCAATTTCACATCGGTCATCTTTAGGCAAGCCTGCCATGACAGACTGGGAAGTGTGACCAAATGTGTTGGATCCAGTTGGTAATATTGATTACATAATTTTCGGAAATTTTCAAACACATCGGCCAGCAACAACACGTCTGTTTTGACATACAGATCGTGATACTGACCGAGGTTTTGTATCTGAAAGTCTTTCCAAACTTTATGTGCATGTGCATATTCTTCTTCTGTGATATGTTCTTCGGTAAGGGTGCTATAAAAGGCAGATTTGGGGGGTAATGATGTATCTTCAAACTTTTTAAAACTGTCAACATATTCATAAGGGTAAATACCTTTTTTCCTTATCATATCAAAGTTTGTTTGAACAGGAAAGTTTTCATACAAAACTTGAAATTGATCAGGTTCCAAATTACTGGATAGCTTATCTAATGACGTTGCCAGAAACAGAAACGAATCGATAAATGATAAGCTTATTTTGGATCCTTGTTTTTTGATTTTAAAGGTTATATACTGTTCTAACGTTGAAGCGATCACATCAATTTTATGGTCTTTATAACGGCCTAGCCTACTCATTATTATGTGTCCGTCATATTTTTTTAAGTTGTGGAAAACCACAGGTATGGTTGTGGACTGTTTAAAGTGCAGATTGCAAAACGGATAGGCAGCTCCTCTGTATTTTGAAGTCACATGATCGTGATCCCGTACTTTTTTGGTTCCCAACGGTTTTCGACAAATGCAACATGTTTTTGCTTGTTGGAAACTTTCTTCTTCTTCTTTCGTTAAATTCGTGGGTTCTACAGTCAGGAGTTTTTTCCGAGTTCTTCTTTTATGTTTATTAACGTATCGATGAAGTGATCCACCGCATCTTCACCTCGATAAACATAAACACCCTCTTGATTAGAGGGTGTTTGTGTGCACTTATAAGTTTTTTGGTCGGACCCGACAACGACACAGGCATAACCGCACGGCACATGCTTGGCAAGATCCATTTTGTAAGATGACATGTTGGAAGGTTGGGCAGTTGGTACTGGTACGATAAGCGACTCAAAGTCAGCATAAATCGTAAATGGAACGGGGGCTTGAAGGTGAATACCTGTAAAATTAAAAATATTTTTGCCTTCTTCCGGCATGTAAACAACTTGGGGTGCTTGCTTTTGGCAATAGGGTGCATGCTTATCTAAAAGGTCTTGTCGTATAAAAGCATGCAGGCAGTTAAAACAATAAAACATGGCACCATTATGTTTGGTTCGATGCCCCATAAATCTTGAAAAATTTCTGATAAGACAATAGTGTGACTTTTCACCATCGCCTATCAGAAGTAAGTTAATGACCTGATCATTTGTTTTTTTTTAAACGTATAATATATAAATTTCGCCTTCTTCATAACCAAACACATTGATCCTTAAATCGTTTTGTGATTCAATAAGGGGTACTTGTTGATAAGGTACTGGGTAGGTAACTCCTTTCATATCAATCGTATGTTCATGATCAACATATTTAGACACTCTTTCTGGATGTTCACCATAAGGGAGGTTCATTTTTGAAGCTAACAGGCACCATAATAGACATTTTTCATCTTCAAAATTTTCAATATTCAAAACAGCATCCTTTCCACGCAAGTCTTTCGGTAAACGAATGTAACTGTTGCCTTTTAAAGGAGCATGTTTTGCGGTTTGAAGTTCAAAGTGTTGAACTTCACGAAGTACCCACCCAGACCCCTTTTGTAAAAACTTTTCAAAGCTTGCTAAAATTTTTTGATGTGCCTGTGCAAGATTATCCTGAATTGTGTCAATCGTATAATCAGTATACGTGTCCGACCAAAAATAGGTGGAAATAACTTCAACGTCACCTTCAGGCGAGGTCTTTTCCAATAATACTTTAATTATTAGTCTCCACTTAATGGCGCGATATTCTTCAAGAACATCTTCTAAAGTGTCAATTAATTCATTGCGAGAAGAATCGAAAAAAACAGAAATGTCAAATTTCAAGTCTTCTTCTGGTTCAATGTATATGGACTTAAACATTTCAAGTGCTTCTTTTGTGGTTCTATTATTTTTTGGGAATCGGGAAACTCTTTGTTTTTTCATACACGTAAGATTACTATTTTCACTATGCACAGTTCTTGTATGTTGCATTAAATTAAATTTAGTAGCGAATTTTCGCTCACAATGCTTACAGCTATATAACGGATTTTCATGTAATTTTATATGGCTTTTCAAGTTATCTTCTCGTGAAAATATTTTTTGGCAAATCGAGCAGCTAAATTTCCTTTGGTTCTCTTCGTGAGTTTTTTTATGTCGTGTTAAACTAGGTGCATGAGAGAATGACTTTTGGCAAACATCGCACGTGTATAATACCTAAAAAAAATTAAGTATATTTTAATTTTTTTCCTAATATAAACTTGAATTATTTTTTAACATACCTAAAACAATTTTAATCGCGAAAACCTGTAAAAATAATAATTAAATTCGCCTACCTGTTTCGATGATGCCTGCACACCTGATGTTGATGCACCCTCATTTATTTTTAGGGCTACCCTCTCAGGAGTGAATTTGTGTCGCTTTAATGAATCCTTCCTGGAAAAAGTTTTTTGACGCACTTCACAAGTTAGACTCTGAAAATTAAACAAAAAGAAAACACATTTTTATAATATACACATTTTTTTTTTTTTTTAGGTTTATTTTACCTGAAAAAAGCTTATTTTACCTGAACACACAATGAATTGTTTTTAGCTCCGCTTTGTATACAATCCCAATCCGGATCACTAATTTGCATCTCCTTTATAACATCTGCAGTAATCTAAAATTATATATAATTTTTTAAACCAAAAATTTAAAAATATACTTTAAAACTAAAACTCTAAAAAACTTTTTTATACCTCATTGTTTGTTTGATAAGATGTTTTCGACATATCTTGAGATAGATCCCATTCAGGGTTGCTGTTTTCCATTTCCATTAAGGTGTTATTATCTACCTAAAAAATTTAGATGTGTTTTATAGAAAAAAGCTTAATTCAAAGTATTGTACACTATATCGAAAAATACGTTGCAATTCAAACTTTTAGATTATATTTTCTTAAACATGCATTTAGACTAGTAAGTAACACTTCATTAAAAAAAAAATAAAAAAAAAATAAACTATGTTATAATTTTCTCACATTCATTTGAAAGTACTGTAAACTTTATCAAAAAAAGAAAAATAGGTTACGATTTAAACTTTTAGAATATATTTCAAAGTATTGTAATCGGCTAGCAAAAATTAAACATGTATTATAGAAGTAACACTATGTTAAATAAATAAGAATAAAAATATATATGTTAAAATTTTATCACATTCATTTCAAAGTATTGTAAACTTTATTGAAAAAAGAAAAATACGGTATGATTCACACTTTTAGAATACATTCACTTAAATAAAAACTTTCGTTTAGACTAGTAAGTAACACTTCATTAAAAAAAAAATAAATAAACTATGTTATAATTTTCTCACATTCATTTCAAAGTATTGTAAACTTTATTGAAAAAAGAAAAATACGGTATGATTCAAACTTTTAGAATATATTTCAAACTAATGTAAACTTTATCGAAAAATAGGTTACGATTTAAACTTTTAGAATATATTTCAAAGTAATGTACACTTAAACGAAAAAAGAAAAATACGGTATGATTCAAACTTTTAGAATATATTTCAAACTAATGTAAACTTTATCGAAAAATAGGTTACGATTTAAACTTTTAGAATATATTTCAAAGTAATGTACACTTTAACGAAAAAAGAAAAATACGGTATGATTCAAACTTTTAGAATACATTCACTTAAATAAAAACTTTCGTTTAGACTAGTAAGTAACACTTCATTAAAAAAAAATAATAATAATAAACTATGTTATAATTTTCTCACATTCATTTGAAAGTACTGTAAACTTTATCGAAAAAAGAAAAATACGGTATGATTCAAACTTTTAGAATACATTCACTTAAATAAAAACTTTCGTTTAGACTAGTAAGTAACACTTCATAAAAAAAAAAAAAAAAAAAAAAAAAAAAACTATGTTATAATTTTCTCACATTCATTTGAAAGTACTGTAAACTTTATCAAAAAAAGAAAAATAGGTTACGATTTAAACTTTTAGAATATATTTCAAAGTATTGTAATCGGCTAGCAAAAATTAAACATGTATTATAGAAGTAACACTATGTTAAATAAATAAGAATAAAAATATGTATGTTAAAATTTTATCACATTCATTTCAAAGTATTGTAAACTTTATTGAAAAAAGAAAAATACGGTATGATTCACACTTTTAGAATACATTCACTTAAATAAAAACTTTCGTTTAGACTAGTAAGTAACACTTCATTAAAAAAAAAAAAATAAACTATGTTATAATTTTCTCACATTCATTTGAAAGTACTGTAAACTTTATCGAAAAAAGAAAAATAGGTTACGATTTAAACTTTTAGAATATATTTCAAAGTATTGTAATCGGCTAGCAAAAATTAAACATGTATTATACAAGTAACACTATGTTAAATAAATAAGAATAAAAATATATATGTTAAAATTTTCTCACATTCATTTCAAAGTATTGTAAACTTTATTGAAAAAAGAAAAATACGGTATGATTCAAACTTTTAGAATACATTCACTTAAATAAAAACTTTCGTTTAGACTAGTAAGTAACACTTCATTAAAAAAAAAAAAAATAAACTATGTTATAATTTTCTCACATTCATTTGAAAGTATTGTACACTTTATTGAAAAAAGAAAAATACGGTATGATTCAAACTTTTAGAATATATTTCAAACTAATGTAAACTTTATCGAAAAATAGGTTACGATTTAAACTTTTAGAATATATTTCAAAGTAATGTACACTTTAACGAAAAAAGAAAAATACGGTATGATTCAAACTTTTAGAATACATTCACTTAAATAAAAACTTTCGTTTAGACTAGTAAGTAACACTTCATTAAAAAAAAAATAAATAAACTATGTTATAATTTTCTCACATTCATTTCAAAGTATTGTACACTTTATTGAAAAAAGAAAAATACGGTATGATTCAAACTTTTAGAATATATTTCAAACTAATGTAAACTTTATCGAAAAATAGGTTACGATTTAAACTTTTAGAATATATTTCAAAGTAATGTACACTTTAACGAAAAAGAAAAATACGGTATGATTCAAACTTTTAGAATACATTCACTTAAATAAAAACTTTCGTTTAGACTAGTAAGTAACACTTCATTAAAAAAAAAAAAAAAAACTATGTTATAATTTTCTCACATTCATTTGAAAGTATTGTACACTTTATTGAAAAAAGAAAAATACGGTATGATTCAAACTTTTAGAATATATTTCAAACTAATGTAAACTTTATCGAAAAATATGTTACGATTTAAACTTTTAGAATATATTTCAAAGTAATGTACACTTTAACGAAAAAAGAAAAATACGGTATGATTCAAACTTTTAGAATACATTCACTTAAATAAAAACTTTCGTTTAGACTAGTAAGTAACACTTCATTAAAAAAAAAATAAATAAACTATGTTATAATTTTCTCACATTCATTTCAAAGTATTGTAAACTTTATTGAAAAAAGAAAAATACGGTATGATTCAAACTTTTAGAATATATTTCAAACTAATGTAAACTTTATCGAAAAATAGGTTACGATTTAAACTTTTAGAATATATTTCAAAGTAATGTACACTTTAACGAAAAAAGAAAAACACGGTATGATTCAAACTTTTAGAATACATTCACTTAAATAAAAACTTTCGTTTAGACTAGTAAGTAACACTTCATTAAAAAAAAAAAATAATAAACTATGTTATAATTTTCTCACATTCATTTCAAAGTATTGTAAACTTTATTGAAAAAAGAAAAATACGGTATGATTCAAACTTTTAGAATATATTTCAAACTAATGTAAACTTTATCGAAAAATAGGTTACGATTTAAACTTTTAGAATATATTTCAAAGTAATGTACACTTTAACGAAAAAAGAAAAACACGGTATGATTCAAACTTTTAGAATACATTCACTTAAATAAAAACTTTCGTTTAGACTAGTAAGTAACACTTCATTAAAAAAAAAAAATAATAAACTATGTTATAATTTTCTCACATTCATTTCAAAGTATTGTAAACTTTATTGAAAAAAGAAAAATACGGTATGATTCAAACTTTTAGAATATATTTCAAACTAATGTAAACTTTATCGAAAAATAGGTTACGATTTAAACTTTTAGAATATATTTCAAAGTAATGTACACTTTAACGAAAAAAGAAAAATACGGTATGATTCAAACTTTTAGAATACATTCACTTAAATAAAAACTTTCGTTTAGACTAGTAAGTAACACTTCATTAAAAAAAAAAAAATCGACTATGTTATAATTTTCTCACATTCATTTCAAAGTATTGTAAACTTTATTGAAAAAAGAAAAATACGGTATGATTCAAACTTTTAGAATATATTTCAAACTAATGTAAACTTTATCGAAAAATAGGTTACGATTTAAACTTTTAGAATATATTTCAAAGTAATGTACACTTTAACGAAAAAAGAAAAATACGGTATGATTCAAACTTTTAGAATACATTCACTTAAATAAAAACTTTCGTTTAGACTAGTAAGTAACACTTCATTAAAAAAAAAATAAATAAACTATGTTATAATTTTCTCACATTCATTTCAAAGTATTGTAAACTTTATTGAAAAAAGAAAAATACGGTATGATTCAAACTTTTAGAATATATTTCAAACTAATGTAAACTTTATCGAAAAATAGGTTACGATTTAAACTTTTAGAATATATTTCAAAGTAATGTACACTTTAACGAAAAAAGAAAAATACGGTATGATTCAAACTTTTAGAATACATTCACTTAAATAAAAACTTTCGTTTAGACTAGTAAGTAACACTTCATTAAAAAAAAAAAATAAACTATGTTATAATTTTCTCACATTCATTTGAAAGTACTGTAAACTTTATCGAAAAAAGAAAAATAGGTTACGATTTAAACTTTTAGAATATATTTCAAAGTAATGTACACTTTATCGAAAAAAGAAAAATACGTGACGATTCAAACTTTTAGAATACATTTACTTAAACATGCATTTAGATTAGCAATCATTTAAACATAAATTAATAAACTTAAAAAACTTACTTCAATTTTTTTAAATCCATTGGGTGATTCCATCTTTTATTGATATTTTCTGAAACACGAATACCGGTAAAATATCTGAAACACACTAGAAAAGTAACCTTGAACACACACTACAAAATAACTTTATTACACGAAGATCGATAAAATAATAACTAGATTATGAAGTGTGCTCTTATTTATCTATTTAGACCGGAAGCTTAAACACTCCCCGTTTATCTCTCATTGGTCGAAACATTTTTCTTATCAGCCAATAAAATTTCAACATGTCTCCCTCCCTCAATTTCTTATCAGCTCGATTACGTCACCATTCGATGGTGTTTTCTAGAACATATTGGGATTGCATCACTAACCAGGATTCTCGAATATTCTTAAGAAACCTTATTTCCGCTAGTTTTATCAACAAGGTAATTTCCTGTGTTAACTGAAAAACATAGGTGTAGCTTATCAAATGTTTCTAATTAAAAAAACAGGAAGTCAGGCAGGTGTTTTATCATCAAGGTAATTTCCTGTGTTATCTGAAAAACAAAGGTGTAGCTTATCGTAACATTTCTAATAGTCAAAAAGGAAGTTTGAGGCGTGAGACATTCCGGATGTGTGCGTGTTTTATCAACAAGTCAATTTCCTGTGTTAACTGAAAAACAAAGGTATAGCTTATCAAATGTTTCTAATTAAAAAAAACAGGAAGTCATGCAGGTGTTTATCAACAAGCTTCTTTCCTGTGTTTAAAATAGTAATGTTATCTAAACAAACATAGGGTCAGTTTCTCGAATGTTCGTAGTTAAAACAGGAAATAGAATTATTCATTATTTGGGTGATTTCCCATAACTAAAATGGATAAAGACTAATCTTATCTTAATTATTTACTTACATAACCTAAAATTTGATAACATATGGTTTTACTTTTCATTAGATATCTTGTTCCTGTTTAAAGCATACAATAAGACTGAAATTATTTCAAGATTTACTTAGACAACTTAAAATTTGATAACATACACATATGGTTTTTCATTCAAGACATATGTTAAATAAGTCTTATTTTATCGATTTACAAAGCAAGTTTTATTTCTGTTAGAATATGAAGCATATGATAACTTTTAAATTTCTGTGTTATATCTTTAAACATACTTTGCTTATAATTTTTTTTTTTTTTTTTTAATTATATAATCATTCTAAGTAAGTTAGAATTTTCTCATGATTATAAATCATTTCAAGTCACAATTATTAAATGTGGTACTTTTCCTATAATAAAAAAAACATTTTAAGTAAGTCAAATTCTAAAAAAAAGACAACAATCATTTTTAAATCAAAACAAAGTTTATTTCACATTTTAATCAAACAGTTTTTCAAGAAATTTTTCATAAAATTCAGAATTAAATGATTTAAAGAAATTTTCGTCATAAAAACAAGTACGTTGTAAACAGACAACTTTTGACAATTCAAATGTATTTAAATGTAACATTGCTACATTTTTAAACAAAATCCACTTTTCAGACATAGGGGTTGTTATACATTCATGATCAAATGGTGAATTACAATTGTGTTTGCAACCTTCACAAATAAACATTTTATTTAAACTTGTTTCAATCTGTTTTTTCAAACGCGATAAGAAATTTTCTTTCGCATCATTTTCAGTATAATGCGAATGGCATACTGGTCTCTGATGTCTAATGCAATTTGGAATAACACGAGTTAGAATAATATCAATCAAAGTTTCGTTGATTTGTGGGATAAATTCGATTAACTTCAAAATTTGATCTTGCCATAATTTAATTCCAGAAGTTTTAAGGTAAAATTCTGAATTTTCATTTGAAAAAAGCTGTTGTAAAAAGCATGTATCCGAGTCAACACAGGCTGTTAAAAGCTGGTTGTTTGCTATAAATGAATCATCGTTCGAAAAAAATTTAAAGTGACACAGTTTTTCACTAAATTTCTGCCAGGTTGGTATGTTCATTAAAACACCTTGTTTTGTAGGATACTTTTCAAATGTTTCCGTCTCTTTAAAATTTCGAATATGCAGTTTCAAATATTTAAAATTTTCCAGTTGAATCTGAACAAAAGCATTCCAACATAAATTAAATTCAGCTAGTAAGGGGTGATGTTCATCTAAATGTTTCATATGATGTGACATCCAATCATTTTCAGGAATAACTAGATTGGTTTCAACAGTTTTTGCTTTTTTTAAAGGGGGAAGTTCGGGTTGTTGTAGAATTCGACGAAACGTTAAACTTATTCTCATTTCTTTTTGTGAGGGATCTGCAGGTACACCGTGTGAAAACAGAACATTGGTCGGGTGATGCATAGAATACATAGAACCATGACTTAGACTTATAGTAGTTGTTGGCACACCATCTCTTTTAAATTCAATATTTCGTGAAGCTCCAAAATTTAAAGCAGCAATTGGGAACGTAGCATCGAGTTGACTTTCGTTATCTTTATGATGTGAAATATAACTTTTTCCATCAACATAACAATTTAACAAAACATAGTTGTAAGCACAACCCAATTTCTTTTCAACAGCATCTCTCAGTTCAAGCATCAGGGGTGTCCACGCAAGAGCGGGAATAGTGGTTCCGCTGAAGCTATAGCTTAATCCAGAATCGCCATATGCAAGGGTTTGTCTTTTAGGTTTAATACTTTTCCCACGAAAACATAAGATCGGTGTGAAAAACGGTAAGTTTTTAAGCTCATTGAAATAAGAATCAGCCACTTCTTTCGTCAAAAAGTCTGGGAAATACTGGACGTTCAGTCCGTTTTCGTTGAAAATCACTGAAGACATTAGGAAACAGTCTAAATAAAGATGTATTACTCAATAAGAAAACGTTCACTTTAAACTGCTGAGTCACCAATAAAGTTCAAATAGCAGGTTTAAACACGAAAACGATGAGTCACCAAGGCAAGTTCAAATAGCAAGTTCAAATAGCAGGTTTAAACACGAAAACGATGAGTCATAAAGGCAAGTCCAAACACGACTAATCAAGCGAGCGGTTAACAGCAAGGTACAGAAAATAAGACAAGCAACATCGACTGAATAAATGTTGAGTGTATTTATACAAAATTCTTATCACAAACCGGAAACGACGTCACACACAGCGTATGACAAGTAGCACCTCTAGCGGCGATGGTAGTGCCCTCTATCAAAAAAAGATCATTCAAGTCGATGTATGGATAAAGAACGCACGTGATTGTGGGTAAGTGTTCCTTATTTTAAAACTTGTTCTTATTTTTATTTGTAAAACACATTACTTTAAAAATTCATTCTCTAAATGGTTGCGATAAAAATCAACGTTTAAACTTTCAAAAAAGCAATGGTTATAATGACATGTACATTGCTTATTCAGGTTTTGTAAAAATTCCTTCACATTAAAATTAAGCAGTGCACTATCTCTTGTCCAATTATATTTTTGAAGAAGAGAATATCTCACACATTCATGATCCGCTTGAATTTCATCTCCAATAGAACATCGATAACATTCAAACATGCGAGACACAGAGGCTTTCACCTCATCATCAAAACATGTTAAGAAGTAATCTAAAGTCTTTTTGTTTGTCATGTGCGAACATTTACATCTACGTAAGTTTTCTAACACATAAACAGGAATCATCTTTGTTAAAACAGTTGCAATTAAACAATCGGTAATCGAATCACAATATTTCTCGAGTTCACGAAATTGTTCTTTTGTCATCGTTACAGAATTAGGTTTAAAACAAAACTCATAGTCTTCTGTTTTTGATAGCTGTTGTAAAATGCAGGTATCTCGATTCACAAACAACGTCATCAGGTCATTGTTAGACACAAAGGTATCTTTTTCACAAACAAAATTAAATTTATCCATTTTTAATCTAAATTGATCAAAGGTTGCAAGTGATAATTTAATTCCTTCATGAATAGGAAAAAGTTCACCTCCACTAAATTCATAAGTCATAAATTTCTCAATATGAACATACAACTCACAATTCTGATTCATTCTAACATGAACAATTGTGTGATCTTCCAAGTCACGTTTTGAAGGTGATAAACCCAAGTTCCAATATGCAGGAGAAAAAACATCAGAAAATTTAAATGTACGACTAAAATGGGTTATATCTGAAATTTTATAGTTTAAAGTGCTTCCAGGAAAAAATCGTGTAGATGGGCATAGCTTAGCATTCATTTTTCTAACAATCAAGTCCAAACAGGTAAAGATGACTCACTCTTGAAAGCGTGCAGCAAACCGGAAGTGGTGGTAAACAAGTCTGGGCAAGCAGATGAGTCACTCTGATAAGCGTGCAGCAAACCGGAAGTGGTAGCAAACAAGTTCAAGCAAGCAGATGAGTCACAAGCTGATAACACGTTTGTAAAAGCGAACACACCGAAGGTAGAATACACTCAGATCAAAAAAGAAAGTGAAAAGTAAGCTTGTGCTATTCAGTTTTATACTATTTGCTAACAGGATGTGACCTCATAGCTACGATAAAAAAATCACGTGATGTTCACAACCACTCAGCATTTAAAGCACCTATCAAGACTTGTTTATTTGAAAAATTCATAGTGAAAAGACACCTATGAAAATTTTTGAGTTAAGTCCAGTTTTAATTAGTAATTCTCTTTTCTCATGTTTAAATTATCAAAGTTATTCAAAAAAAAAATGTAACATTCGTAAAAACAGTGTCAGTTAAAAAAAAAACAGACAACACTTTTAAAATAATCAAATAAGTTTATTTTTCATTTTAAATAACACATATCAAATAAGCCTATCATATTGAGCTGTATACAATTCTAATTTAAAAATTTTTCGTAATGTCCAATTAAACACACGTTCTGTAAAATCTTCAAAGCCGTTGTACAACTTTAAAAAGGCATTCTCAACATGTACAGGTATGTTTTGGTCTGTTAATTCCAATTCACTTTTGGAAATAAAAAAGGGCGTCGCATTCTCCAAGTCTGCATCTTGTGTTTCACGATAGACATCCACTTTAACAGCTGCATACCATTTTATTGACTTTTTCATTTGCAATTGATAATTTAATTCGTTTAAAACATCCGTTCGAATACTGTTAAAAAACAAACGAAAGTCTTTTTGATTCCTCTCATTAGACACGATAATAGTTTTAGTAAAAATATTTCGCACATCATGTTGTCTTTTAAAATGCTTCACTTTTTCAAATAATAAATCAGGGGATTTCACAACTTTATGTAAAGTATCACAATGTTGTACTAAATCCGATTCACAATTAAATATTTCACAACACTTTGCACATGAATGTTCTTTTCCTGACTTGTGTGTCTTCTTATGTTTCAATAAGTCAGCCATTCTTGAAAATATCTCGTTGCAATCACTACACTTGTATTGTTTGGGCGATTTGTGAATCTTTTCGTGAATATGTAAATCGCTCTTTCTCGAAAAAACTTCGACACACACCTCACAGCGAAAAGACTTTTCCTTTAAATGATTTTTCATGTGAAACACTAAGTTAACTTTTCGAGGAAATGTTTTGTCACACGACTTGCAAAAATAGGGTAACTTTTTAATTGTTTTAGGTGAACCGGTTTTATCACCTTCACAAGACTGCATCGCGCGTTCCATATCAACTTTAATACTTAGACGAAAATCACAACCTTTCACATCAATCCCAAACTGCTATAAAACACCAAACACTTTTTTCAGAAAATAACATTCTCACGTAGGGGGCGCTCGATTTAAAATACTAACATTTTATTGGTTAAAAAAAGTCACATGACACAATTAAACACGCCCACGATTATGTGATTTTTTCACAAATAGCTTATAACACTTTTCAATGCTGTAGTTCCATGGCTTGATCATTAAACCCGCCGACAATGATCAAACCATGGTACTATTTTAGTCCCGGGTTCGAATCTCAGAGATAACCTTCTTTTTCAAACTTTTTTTCACACTTTCTTTTCTCACCGGTAGAGGGCGACACCCTTTTTCCCTCACATTCACAAAAAAATTAAGCCCCCCCTAAAAATAAGCCCTCCTCTCTCTCCCTTATCGGTTAAAAAAAAAATTAAACCCTCCCCTACTTCACTTCCTCTCTTATCTTCTTACACTTCCGGTTCACTTCCTCTCTTATCTTCTTACACTTCCGGTTCACTTCCTGTCTTATCTTCCATCACTTCCGCTTCCACTGCCAGGCTCACTTCCGGTACCCACCTCCACCGCTTAGCGCTTTAGCCTGCTGGAGTCTAACTCTCATTCCTCTACTACTTATATATATAAATCAACATTTGAACGGAGGGTAGTTTTGGGGTCTGGGGGTCATGATCGGTGAAAATATATCGAAATTTTCCGGAACTGTTTTCCTCCGAACGGCTGCAATAGGTAGCTTTATACTTCTTTGTATTGAAAGCTACCTAAAACAACGCGATGAAGATGGATTCCTGCAACACAACACTGACCAGATACATGAAAACATCAATAAAGGCAATGAATTGCAAAAAAAAAAAAAAAAATTCTAAATGTTTGCCAAATATATATATATATATATATATATATATATATATATATATATATATATACAGGGTGATTCATAAAAGATGGGCAGAACTTTAAGGGGTTATAGTACACTTAAAGACAAATAATATTAAATAGGAGACTAAGGGTCCCAGACGTATTCCCAAGGAGATAGGGGGCATTAAAGTTTAGGGTCCGAAATTTCAAATGATTATAAAACATGGAAAAATTGGTCGATTCGTTTGCGGTTTTTGCAAAAAATTTTCTTTATGCCAGTATTTTCTTGAAATAAAATTTTAAAGTTCAATTTCAAAAAATGCCGATAGGGGGCGCTTTAGACTTTGGAGTAACAAACAACTATTTTTTAACGTTATTTTTTGTATTTCTTTAAATGATTTCGAAAGCTTAGACTTAAACTTAAATTTTGATCTAAAAATCTGAGTCCTAACGAGTAGTTAAGTAGCGTAAACTGAAATTTGAAATTTGAAACCCTTCTCCCCCCAGAACAAAAATCAGTTATTCCCGATCTTTGTGTCGTAGATTAGGCTCTAACTACTGCCGCGTTTTGCTAAAATTATTCTTTATGTCAGTATTTTCTTGAAAATAAATTTTAAAGAAAATTTTCAAAAAATTCCGATAGAGGGCGCTTTAGACTTTGGAGTAACGAACAACTATTTTATACCGTTATTTTTTGTGTCTCATTAAATGCTTTCTAAAGCTTAGACTTAAATTTTCAGCCCAAAATCTGAATCGTTAGACGTGGTTAAGTTTCTGGGGAGAGGGGTTTGAAATTTCTACTCCTGAGCACAGTTCAGTTTACCATGTCCACACATTGTGTGCTGTGATACGAGGTAAAAAGACACAAATTAGGATTATGTTACCAAAGCATATTTATTAACATGTAATCACAATAAATGTTCAAAATTGTGACCACCAGAGGTTATGCACGCAGAACAACGGCGACGAATGGAACGGCGAACATTCGCGAAAACATCAGGCTTTTCGAGCACTTCCCCTACAGCGGCGGAAAGTCTGGCGACCAGTTCCTCGGGGGATTCAATGGGTGTCTCATACATAAGAGCCTTCAATCGTCCCCAAAAAAAGAAATCGAGGGGTGAAAGATCTGGCGAGCGAGCAGGCCAAGCAACAGGACCACCTCGACCAATCCATCTGTTCGGAAATGTGATGTCCAGATAGTTGCGGACGTCTCGTACGTAATGGGCTGGCGCTCCATCGTGCTGGAACCACATGACCCGCCGGATGCGTGGAGGAACAACGTTTAACAGGTCTGGCAGCACATGTTGCAGAAATGTGAGGTATGTTTTACCGTTGAGGCGTTCAGGAAGAACGTACGGTCCGATTAGGTGGTCTCCGAGGATTCCTGCCCAAACATTGATGGAAAAGCGTCTCTGATGAGCATGTGGATACGTAGCATGTGGATTGACATCCGCCCATACATGTGCATTGTGTGTGTTAAATGTACCTTCACGTGTGAAGGTACATTCATCGGTGAAAAGCACAGTTCGTCCAAAATGTGGATTTAGCGCGTTCTGCTGCAGAAACCAGAGGGCGAATTCAATACGATTTGGATAATCCCCTGGAGACAGTTTCTGGACTCGTTGCACATGAAACGGGAGCAAATGTTCATCCTTCAGTACCCTCCAAGTCGTGGACTGTGAGGTATCCACCTGGCTAGCCACTGTTCGTGTACTTGTACTTGGCTGCGCCGCTACTACATCCAGAATGGCTTCTGCAACAACTACTGATTCGTCCTTTTTTGCACGACCTGCATTCGACCGGGAAGCGAGAAATGATCCCGTCTCACACAACTGTCTGTGCAAGCGCTCGAAAGTTTTGCGGTTAGGCAACCGCCTGTTAGGAAATCGCTCTCCGTACATTCGTTGTGCCTCTGCACCATTTCCATCTGCCGCTCCGTAAATTAAATGCATCTCAGCCTTTTCCTTATTCGTGAAGGGCACCATCTTCCGATTCATTACTACAGCGACTTACACTTGACTCACCGTTCAGTGGTTTTTATGCCTGAATCGTGTCGAAATTTTGCATACGTGTTCTTCTTCTTCCCCATTTGACATTTGCATACTTTCTGTTTCCTTCTTCACCCGGTGACTAGCGTCAGGAATGGAGCTTTAACGTTTGCATGAGCGACGTTTCCAACTGTGCCAGTGCCTTTATGAGTGAATTCCGACTATGCAGTCCTTGACGAAAGTTGTATTTTTGCCTCGTATCACAGCACAGAATCGTTGGGCATGGTTAAGTAGTGCAAACTGAACTATGTTCAGAAGTTGAAATTTGAACCCCCTCCCCTCGCTACTGAACCACGCTCAGCGATTCAGATTTTGAGCTGAAAATTTAAGTTTAAGTCTAAGCTTTAGAAAGCATTTAATGAGACACAAAAAATAACGGTATAAAATAGTTGTTCGTTACTCCAAAGTCTAAAGCGCCCTCTATCGGAATTTTTTGAAAATTTTCTTTAAAATTTATTTTCAAGAAAATACTGACATAAAGAATAATTTTAGCAAAACGCGGCAGTAGTTAGAGCCTAATCTACGACACAAAGATCGGGAATAACTGATTTTTGTTCTGGGGGGAGAAGGGTTTCAAATTTCAAATTTCAGTTTACGCTACTTAACTACTCGTTAGGACTCAGATTTTTAGATCAAAATTTAAGTTTAAGTCTAAGCTTTCGAAATCATTTAAAGAAATACAAAAAATAACGTTAAAAAATAGTTTTTTGTTACTCCAAAGTCTAAAGCGCCCCCTATCGGCATTTTTTGAAATTGAACTTTAAAATTTTATTTCAAGAAAATACTGGCATAAAGAAAATTTTTTGCAAAAACCGCAAACGAATCGACCAATTTTTCCATGTTTTATAATCATTTGAAATTTCGGACCCTAAACTTTAATGCCCCCTATCTCCTTGGGAATACGTCTGGGACCCTTAGTCTCCTATTTAATATTATTTGTCTTTAAGTGTACTATAACCCCTTAAAGTTCTGCCCATCTTTTATGAATCACCCTGTATATATATATATATATATATAATATAACATATATATGTAAAGAGTAAAAATACTAAAATTAGCTCGTTTAACATGACGATTTTAAGTAAAACATTCTAGAGCCATTTTTAACTTTTTTAAAAATTTCTCTAAAAAAATATTTAACATTTAATTTATTATAACAATCCAAAATGGCTTTTTTTTTTTTTTTTTTTTTTTTTTTTTCCTTTCTTTTTTTTTTTAGATAATGGTCGACTTTTTTTTTTGTCCGAAAAGATATTATAATTGTAAAATTGTAAAATATTATGTAATGTTAAAACTTATTATTTCCACTTATTAAATTTCAGTAGTGTTTTTAAAGAGTCATGATTAAAAGCTATAACAGTATATGCTTGTGTGTAAGTTTGCTTGCTAGTATGTGTGTCTATATGCTGTTTTCTGAAGAGACCGCTACACGCAGCCTAGAAGATTTGGCAGAAAGTACGTCTGAAACTTTAAATGTATGTCTGGAATTATGCCCCTCGAAGGTAGATTTTGGATTTTTTAATTAGATGTTTTAATATAATTTTTCAATGAGATTTTTACCGTCTTTTCACGTTTCGCGACAATTTTTCCACATAATGAGAGGAATGCGGTTTCAATATTTTAGCTCAATGTAGTAAATTTTGTTCTCTTTCCATTAAAGTTTATTTGGAATTCGTAAAACAATTTTTGAATTTTCGTGAATTTTTTTATTAACTTTTTATGCGATTTTAAGCGTTTTTTCGCAGCGATTTGGCTATATTAGTAAATGGGTTCCTGTTTGTTCGGAAAGATTTTCGTTTAAAAATAAAAAATCACAATAATTTAAGGTTCGTTGATTCGATACCGGAGCAGACGTAGTTGACAGCGACACAAGTGTACGCTGCCGAATGTAGTGGGGCCCTAAAATAAAAAACAACCAGCGAGGCGGTCGAAGCTCCTCTACTATTAAATAAAAGTTCTTATATCTATACTCTACATTTGCGAATTAGTATTGCTATTGTTGTTTTGGTTATAATAGGAGAAGTAACATTCATTGCATTCGAATAGTAGAAAAAAAAAAGACTCGTAATCTTAAATCATTTCTAAATAAAACAAAATAAAATAAATTTCATTTTAGTCTGTTCTTTTTAGTATACGGGAATTCCTAGAATAATAACAATACTTTTTTACAGGTTTCGTAAAAGTATATTCAAAATTATTTCGACTGGATTTCCCCCTCATTGATCAGTCAAAAATACATTCCAAATTCCTGGAACGCTTAGTCACATACTCCGATGCACTTGACTATGCCACTGACTACAGAGTTATAATACAACGATCGTTTAGCAAAAAATAAACAAAAGCACTATAAACCTCTTGTTTTTTTTTTTTTTTTTTTTTTTTTTTAAATTCCTTGCAGCAAGTAAAAAAAGGATAATAAAATAAAATAAATATTAAAATAAGTACAAAAGCAAAATAAGTTTTTAAAAACCATTCTTTTATAAGCAATCAGCGTTCATCTTGAAAATCACGCCTAATTTTTTAACTGAAATTTGTGGGTTTTTTTTTTGTTTTTTTTTTTCAAAAAATTTCCGTTACATTTCATTAATTTCACCTAAATCGATTATGACAAATTTACTGTTTTTTTTTTTTTTTTTTTTTTTAACGCTTGGTAGAAAGCGCGAGCAAATTAAAAATATATATAATTTTTGCTCTGTTTCTTTTTTTAAAATTAAAAAAAAATTAATATGATTTAATCTTTTATAATATTTAATCTTTTTTAAGATAACAAAAAAAATGAAACATTATTAAAATTATCTTTTTTAGGATTTCTACACTGATTTCTCTTACGTATAATCCTAATGTAATTAATATTAAACTATTAATTGATAAAAGCGTATCTTTTTTTTTTAATACTGCTCTCTTCACTTTATAGGGTAAGTCTTGTAATCGTTTTGAAAATAGAAAAAAAATATGACGGATTTACACGTTTCAGACACTAGAGATTCCGAAAAACATATTTTTAGAAAAAAAAAAAAAAAGGCCGTCCGCCTGTCTGTCTGTGTGTCTGTAAACGCTCTATCTCCCGAACAAATCGAGATAGAGACTTGAAATTTAGTGTGTACTTAGTATGTAATAATGGGAAGAAGCTTGTTGAATTTCAGTAACCTCGATTATGCGGAACTATTTTTTTCGTACTCTCGAAATATTCGTTCTGATAAAAGGTATATAAAATTTTTTGAAATTGTTAATTTTAAGGAGAGAATATAAAAGACAATAAAAAAACATAAATTTTGCATAAAGAATGAAGTCGATCGGATGATGAGTTGCCGAGATATTTGGAATCCTATTTTCTACACTCATCGATTTTTTTTTCCCTGTATTTCATTCAAATTTCAATTCAAAGATATATTTTAATTGGAAATGAGTCGCTTAATTCGACGCAGTAAACCGTTAGTTAATATAATTATCAATTTTGGAGTAATAGAGCATTTAAAGTTTATGACGTTATCAAGCCACAATTTTATTCGAATTGCAATGCATTTTATAAATAGTTTACACATGTTTTATTTTCATATTTTATATTATGCATATCCATGATGGGTAAGTATTACGGTGGCACCCAACGACTAGTTTCATTTATTATTCATTTTCTACTTTTTAGCCTTTCAAATGTTTCATTGTTGCAGTTTAACAGGCATTTGGTCAATTTTGGCGAGCGTTTATTGGCTCACAATTAAATCCATTGTTGTTTTAACCCTTTCATGGGCGGTAGTCACAAATGTCGCCACTTAATTTTTATTCCAAACTGCCAAACGGCACCCAGAATATTTTGATATAATTTTGCTTTTATAATGAGCTTGAATGAACGTGAAAAAAAAACGAAAATGTCTATTTTGTAAAAAAAATTCGTTTGTAAATTCTGGTGTGAGTCAATCATTTAAAATTTTCGCCAATAACTGGAAATGCTTTCGAAGTGTTTCGTACAGTCCTATATACTATCATCTAAAGACTTTTGTACACACAACATATAAAACTAAAATTTAATTCAGGTAAAAAACGTATAAGGCAACTTAAAATTCTCTGCCAGCAATTGCCAACTATAATCGTCAATGTATCTTGTTCTTTGCGTGTTAAAAATACGCTAGATATAGTGAAATTAAAATAATTAATAGCAAAAATAATGATAAAATAATTAAAATTTAAATTAACATGCGTTAATAAAAATTGATCCTGTATATAAATTTATTTATACTTCAAAAACGTCTAATAGTCTACTAAATATAGTTCAGCAGGCAAATGATGCGTACCACGAATAAATATACCCTTAAGCAATTCACTCTCATAGTCAGTAATATTACAAATGCCTTTGTGTAGTCCTGTATATAATAAACAGAATTTATACACACCACGTAGTATACAAAAATTTAGTTTTACTTAAAAACGCAAACCAAAGTTGAAAACGTAATTATCACACATAGAGTGTAATTATCGCACTAAGTCTGTAACCGAACTCTTTTGTGTGTATCTGTAAAGGAACGATAAAAGCAATGCACACCATACTTTTCTATGAGCCATTTATTGTGCTCTTTAGTAATGCATATAAATTCCATTATGTTTCAAATAGTGAAATATAATTAAATTATCCTGCAAACGATTTTTTCCCATAAAACATTGCGTAACAGACATCTTTTGTGTGACCCTGTAATCGAATAATAAATGCTTTGCACCCCACATTTCGCAATAAGCATGTTTTAGTACGCTTCATAATTGTGTATCAATTTCATCATGTTTCAAATCGTGTAACATCGTCAAAATGCACTTGAAACGATTTTTTTTTTCCAATGACTGCAATGTAACAGAATACTTTTGACTCTCACTGTGAATAAACTTTAACTGCTACATACTTCATTTTCAATAGGGAACATGCTATAGTCAACGTCAATAACGTACAAAAATTTCAGGGCAATCCGAGTATATTTACGGGAGTTTAGAGCACGGCCAGACGGCAGACAAACCGAAGTCAATAACACGTTTTCAAGTATAGTTTGGATTGTGTTAAAAAAGTGTTCATAAAATAGAGGAAATAACATTGCATTAATGATTATATTAATTTCTATAATGTATATATTAGTCTTTTTACTTTTTACGTGATCTCTGCCTGTTTTTCTTTTAGGTAGATTTCGTAAGAAATACTACCTATTACATTCTCACCTAAGTTGCAGATAATTTTTGCAGATCTACGCCGATTATGACTTCCAGAACTTCAAAACTTTATATGTATCTATCTATCTATCTATCTATGTCACTTTTTTATGGACACGATAACTGCAATAATTCTGCACAGATCTCTTCGAAACTGATACATAAAATCAAGGGACATAAAATCTCGGTCAAGTTCGTTAATGGGCAAAATCGAACCAGGGGGGGGGGGGGGGGGATGGGGGCGGGGCTTTTTGTGAAAACAGAAAAAAACCCATAATTTCTTAATTATGGTACGTATTGAATCCGTTTGAAGTTATTATTACTTCTAGGAGAAGGGCCGAAAATTTATATATGACAGATTTTTGATATAATTAAAAATGGCCCCAAGGGGGGGGGTGGGATTAGAAGAAAAAAAATTCATAACTTCGTCAATTCCAAGATTTCAAATCCGCTTAAATTTATTATAAATCCTCTTAATATTATCTAAAACTTTTATATTGACAAGTTTTTTATAGGACCAACTCTTATAGCAAAAAAAAAAAAAAAAATCCTTGCTGGCTCCGCCTGCAAACAAGTGAGGTTTCGACGTAGGCGGTTCCAACTGCCACATCATGGCAAAAAGGTCATTTCTTCCGCAATTCCCAACAAACAGGGGCCCCACGGTCTGCGTCTTCGAAATCTACCTGTGCCTGTAGGCCGAGCCGTCAGGGATTTTGTTTTATTTAGATGCATTTGAGATTCAATATTTTCAAACTTGTTACCATATTTTTTAATCTAAATAACGCAATAGTCAATTTGTGAATGGTTTCTATTTTTACTGATAAAACAGCATTTTAAATACTATGGGAAAGTTGTATAAGTCCAGTTTATTTTTTTTAATTTAATTCAGTTAATTTTAAAGGTATGCAGTTTTTGAAACGATCTTGCTGAGGCAAAAGCAAATCTGGACAAACGTGTCCGTAAGTAACGCTGACGTCATTTTGACGCTGGCGAAACCAGAAGATTAAATTTTTGCTTTTACTACATTTTTTTAAACCTCTAAATATCGCACATTTTCAATTTTTACACCGTCGAATAGTGAAAAAAATGTTCTTTCAAATGCAATTTGTTTGAAAACTCTATCACAATGTACTGATTTTTCATGGTTTTAAAAATAATTTTCAAGCATGATGTTTTTTTTTTTTTTTTTTTTTTAAATCTGTCATCTCAATCGCGTGCAGACGATTTCGAAAGATTAACCCGTTTGCACTTTAAACAACATACAGTGTCTCACAAAAGTGATGGGACACTTGTGCTTTATAAAAAGAAACTGCAATAAAATAAATAAACAAACATGTGCAAAAATTTTTTGGGTGTGTTTCATATTTAAAGTTAGTAACAATTATTACATAACATACATTTTGTCAAAATATTAAAATATTAATTTAGTAAAAATACAATTGTTCAGAACGGAGCAAAAAATGGCTCACATAAGTGATGGGACACTTACTTTTCCATCAAATATTTATCCACAAATTTTACTTTTTAAAAGGTTTTAATATTTTGTTGGATTTCCTTTTACTTTTAAAACATGATTTAATCTTTTTGGGATGGATTCGACTATTTTTTTTGTGATTTCTGGAGTGATTTTACCCCATTCTTCTTGAAGCACCGATTTTAGTTGTTGTTTTGAAGAAATGGTGTGTTTGCGAATTCTTGATTCCAATTCTTGCCAAATATTCTCTATGGGATTTAAGTCTGGAGATTGTGGTGGTGTTTTTATTATTTCAGGACAGTTATATAGCAGCCAGAGTCTAACGTTCAGAGCAGTGTGCTTGGGGTCATTGTCCTGGTAGAATTTAAAATCGTTATGAAGGTTCAATTTTCGTGCTGAAGATTTCAAATTTTGCTTTAAAATATCAATATAGTTGTACTGATCCATTATACTGTCAATAAAAACAAAATTACCAACTCCAGCGGACGACATACACCCCCATACCATAACTCCTCCTCCACCATGTTTTACTGTTGGTACCAAGTTCTGTTTGCGAAGTTCTTCCCTGGGTTTTCTCCACACCAAGATTCTACCGTCAGAACCAAATATATTAAATTTACTCTCATCAGCAAATATAACTTTATTCCAGTAATCAGAATTCTTATTTATGTTGGATTTTGCGAAAGCTAGTCTGAGTTTTCTATTCTTTTCACTTACGAAGAATTTTTTCCTGGCTACTCTACCGTGATATCCAGCAGATCGAATTACCCTTCTAATAGTTTCAGGATTAACAATTATTCCATATAATGCTTGTAAATCAGCAGCAACTTTTGAAGCACTAATTCTTGGATTTTTTTTAATATTTCGAACGATAATTCGCTTTATTCCATTGGATAGCTTTGATGGTCAGCCAGGTCTTCTTTTATCCTGAATCATATGATTCTTTTTATATCGTTTAATGATATTGAAAACTGTTGAACGACTCAAGTTAACTGTTTCAGCAGTTTTTCTAATAGATTTTCCACGTTCAATATGCAAATTAATAACTAATTTTCGAATTTCAGGCGAAGTTTCTTTTCGTTTAGCATTCATGACTACACAGAGCTAAAAAACACAAAAATTCCAAAACAAACTGGAGAGAAATACTGCAGACGATTTTATAAATTATTGCCAATTGCTTTTAAGTAAAAATAAAACCCCAAAAAATATTTTTATTGCTTATTTCAGGCGATTTTTGTTGCATATATAATGGTGTCCCATCACTTATGTGAGCTATTTTTTGCTCCGTTCTAAACATTTGTATTTTTATTAAATTAATATTTTAATATTTTGACAAAATGTATGTTATGTAATAATCTTTACTAAATTTAAGTATGAAACACACCCACAAAAAAAATGTGTACATGTTTTTTTAATTTATTTGATTAGTTTCCTTTTGTAAAGCACAAGTGTCCCATCACTTATGTGAGACACTGTAAATCGTTCAGCATTTGTTTCCAGTTAATAATCCATAACGAAATTAAAACTTCATCAATAAATAAATGAAATAATATAAATTAAACAAATTAAACAGACATGTAATTGAACTATGCCCTTAAACCACTGTAATTATCATAATAAAAAAAGCTGCTATATGAATCGAAATCTTTAGCGATTTCTTAAACGATATATACAGTAAAACCTTCGAAAACGGAATCGCTAGGGAAAATATTTCGTTTTAGCAGGTCTTATTGTTTGATATTCCTTCCCTCAGGATCATGAAATTTTTTCGTTTAAAATCGGATTCAGTAAGAGACATTTCCATTTTCACAGATTTTACTGTATTTGACAAATTGTCCAATTAGGTGTCTTTTAAATTATATTAAAACTGACTATCACTGATATAATTTTGCATTTTAAAAGAAAGAAACAAGTCTAGCGTGACAGATAAGGTGGGTTCGTACTATAACTAGTTTCAGTGAAATGAATTATACCGTCTGTTATTATGATATGATTAATTTTCGTAATAAAATACGTACATTTTTAAGTTGGCAACCTTTTAACTTTTGTTGGCATTTACTGAAAATTCCAATGGGAAACATAAGCCTAACTTTGAAAATTTCAGAGCTTGAAATCCATATTTAGACTCTTTTTCCATTAATATCTATTTCTCCAGAAAGAGCGATCCAAAAAACTTATGATTACTATTTTGAAACAATTTTAGTAGACAATTTCGGTTTTAAACTCAGTAGTACGAAAATGATATGACTCCATCTTAAATAGGACTTAATCATCATGCCAACCTAGAATCATTACCCATCATGGATATCATTAAGTTAATTACGTATGATAGGATTTAATAGAATGAAGAATGGGTCATGTTTGGTCACAGAGGTTATAAAATGTCATATAACTGACGTCATATATGACTATGACGTTATAACGTCAGATAACTTTGCGATACATCTCGGTCGCTTGACGATTAATCTTCGGGAGCTGCTATAACAAGGAATCACCAATTTTTAAAAAATCAAATTACTTAATAAATAATTTTATTAATAACTTAAGTTTTGATTCGATTTTCATAAAATTTGAAATGACTCAACAAAATTCTGCAACGATTTTATATATTAAATATCAAACCATTCGGTTGGATAGTTTTGGTGCTGTTATATGCGGACTGACGGACGGACCAGACGACGACTATAGGTGCTACATATTTATATAATTACGAACGCACCTAAAAGTAAATAAATATTTTAATGCAAAGATATACAAGTTGGAAATTGTACGTCAAACGCGACAAACGAGGTGCGTTCGTACTACAGCTACACTGCAAAAAATAATTGTTGATTTTGCAGTATAAAACTGGCACCCAGCTGCCAGTATTATACCGTAAAATTAACAGTATTAAACAGTAAAATAAGCAGTAATACGCTGCCGTGCAAGCAGTAATACGCTACCGCGCATGCGCGGTAGAGTATTACTGCTTGTACGGCAGCGTATTACTGCTTATTTTACTGTTAATACTGTTAATTTTACGGTATAATACTAGCAGCTGGGTGCCAGTTTTATACTGTAAAATCAACAATTATTTTTTGCAGTGTAGTGATATAAATATTCAGATCTTGATGATTTTTAATTCTGTGAAATGAATTATATCGTCTGCAGATTAATTTGTGTAATAAAATAAGTATCTCGGTCGCTTGACGATTGAACCTCGGAAGCTCCTACAACAAGATAGCACCGATTTTTTTTTTTAATTCAAATTTCTTAATTAATATTTTTATTAATATCTTTTAAAGTATTGATTCGATTTTCATAAAATTTAAAATGTCTCGACAAAATTCTGCAAAGATATTATATCTTAAATTTCAAACCACTTGGTTGTGTAGTTTTTGCGTGGTTATATGTGGACAGACGGACGGACGGACGGACGGATCAGACGACGACTATTAGGTGCTACGTATTTATATAATTACGAAAGCACCTAAAAATTAATCCGAAAAAAAATGCAGAATTAAAGAGTAAATTATTAAATTCTGAGATTACTGCTTAAAAGATGCACTAATAAGACAAGACTGGGGAAATCTGAAGCATGATCTATTGAGGAAATCTAAAGTATTTTGCAAACTTCCTCAATCACCTTGAAATTTTAAAGTAGAAAACTCCAAGTTAACAACCAAAAATAGATAAATAAATAAATAGATAAAAAGAAAATATAAAAAATAAACTCGTTTCAAAGCATGGAAAACTATATTGAGTTTCCAATGTTATGTCACAACGTAATTACGATTGCCATATAAACAGCCAATCAAAAACCTGAATTATATAACCGATTATGAATATTCAACAGATCTTGTGTAGTGTTAAATATTTCGGATTCACTTTCTTTTAGGTAGCTTTCAATACAAAAAGTGAAAAGCTACCTATTGCAGCCGTACGAAGGAAAACAATTCCGGAAAATTTCGGTATATTTTTACCGATCATGAAACCCAGACCCCAAAACCACCCTCCGTTCAAATGTTTATATATATATATATATATATATATATATATATATATATATATATATATCTCTGATCTATATGTCATACGATAACACTCGTATTTATAAACCAATTTGGATGAAACTAAGTATGTTTAGTAAGCTCATCAATATCTCGACCGAGTTCGTTGGCCAGCTTGGTCCACCATCTTGTTTCAAAATGGCAGCCACTAAAAGATTTAAAACTAAAAAATGTATACAAAAAATTGGAAATTTAAACTTATTTTTTGTTTAAGTGTTAGGCCTTGCTACAAGGATTCCGGGGCATTTTTTTTTATATTTTGCTTCTATCTTAAAAAATGGCTGAGATAGAGCAGTTGGAAAGTCTAGGATGGCTGACATTTTGAAACAAGACAGCAGATTACAAAAAACGCACGCTTCGCGAAATAACGCCAAATTTGGAGACTAAAATAAGCCTCCATAAATGAAGCCAACTTGGCTATAGCTGACTAATTTGGCGCATTTCTTACTCAAATTCACTATTAACGAATCTTCTGTAATCGGTTTCTTTGCATTTTAGCTTGCTGCTTTCGAGTGACATTAGCTAAAATTTTAAAACGAAGATATAGGAAAGCTACATTTATCTCCCGGCCGGAAGGACTTTTTTCATTCTAACGAGTGTCTTTTTTATTTTTCAGGTAAATATTGTTTTATATTAATAAAAAGAACACCTATATGTATGTTTATATTTACATACTTTAAATACAAACTCTTTAGTATTCAGAGCTAGGAAATTTATGTGGAAAGATTCATATGTTATCATATATAAAGTGGAAAGTCTTAAATTACGTCATTAAAATCAGCACTAAAAATATATCTAAAAAAAAAAGGAAATTTCAAAATATATATTAAAACACTTTAATTGCTTTAAAAACGCCAAAATATCAATAAAAACATTAAAATATTGACATGTTTCGATTGATTCATTCATCAGAATCACATCAGAATACACAAATACAAAATTTGATTTTTTCACATTAATAAAGACACCTTAATCGTTACCACGTTTTAATCTTTTAGCCCAGCGGTTCCCAACCTTTTGTACGCGTACCCCTGGGGGTACGTGACGGGCCTGCTGGGGGTACGTGAAAATAATATGGGTAATGGCGGAAATCACAAAAATGGTTTGTTTAACTAAAAAACATAAAGAAAGTTGATAGTTTTGGATTACAAAGTTAATGTATAACTCCAATATATTACTCTCAAAATGAAAGGCTCACTAGGCCTAATAATTCATTGATAATTCAATGTCAGTAGCTCCGCCCACTGCTTATCATAGTGCTTAATCTTCGCGAATACTGCCATTGATCATTATACAATGTTCTTTCCCACCCTTTTTTTCTTATTGTTCCATTTTTAATACTAATTGCAAAACTCTTAAATTACGCCAGAGCTCCTAGTTTTAAAGTTTTATTTTAAAACGTGTTGTAAAGCAGGCCCTTATTTTCGTTTTCGAATAGGCGTATTTATATCACTAACGCTTGTTAATTGGAAAGCTTCCTTCCTTTTAATGAGTATTTAATTTGAAGTATTTACCTGTTTTTTGAATGATTTGGTCTTATGATTAAAATGGATTGACATTCAACCTGATGATTCAGGAACTACAAGTTCTTAGAAACAATCTGATTATTTAGAATTGCAAGAGAATCTGAGCGAAGCTGTTAATAGGCCTGTTCTGATAACCCTAATACATAATATAAAAATTGAAAACATCAGTGCTTCCTTAATGCACAGAGTAAGGAGATTTAAACAGAGAATCAACTCTCATACACTGCAATGGTAACTTCTTTAACATGGGATTACACATAGACAGTGGCGATTGCTGCGGGTGACGCAGAAACTACGGCCATAACAGAAGCGAGGTTTCTAATACGGCTGTATACGGTAATGGCTGAAATCACAAAATGGTTTAACTGAAAACATAAAGATAGTTTATAATTTTGAATTACAAAGTTAGTCTCATGTGTAACGGCCCACTAGACATAATAATTCATTCATAATTCAATATTCAATGTCATTAGCTCCGCTCATTCAGAATCATATATTGCATGAGTGCTTATATATCCTCCCCCCCCCCCCATCTTCGCGAAAACTGCTATTGAATCTGTCCCTGTCTGTAAAATTATATCTTCAATATTATTTATATTGATATTAAAGTATCAATATTCATTTCAAAATTAAATAATCATAAAACTAGAACACAAGAATAGGTTAGGCTTACCTAAACGGTCCTCTTTCGGGAGATATCTTAAATTATTCTGACTTTTCGAGAATAAATGTTCATGTTGTTCAAAAAATAATTGAATCTACACAATGTAGACACACAAACAAATATATTGACGATCACGAACACAATATACACAACATTTTTAGCGCACGTCATAAATATTACATCTTATATTCCGTATTACATTTTCTAGTTCATTTCATAAAACTTCTAAGACAGATCCATTTTTTATCAACAGAAAAACATCGTCTGCGCGAGGCGCAAAATAGAAACGATTAAATTAAAACCATGGAAGTAGCGATAAACGCAACACACTCCCACCTTTGAGTTTCGAATTCAATGAAACTCAAACTTTACTTTGGGTTTATATAAACGACCATATCGGGATCGTTTTTCAGGTACAGTCACCACAGGAGAGTCACTAGCACCTTTATGGAAAATAGGTTCAGTAGATTCAGTATCTAAAAAGCAGTCTTTAACAGAATGTTGGATCATCGGCTTACTCGTAGCAGGGTCTAAATAACAGTTTTTACCAGTCAATTTTATCGTCGGTTTGGTAGGAGCAGGATCTAAAGAACATTCTTTATCATTCGACTGAACTATAGAATGGAGTTCAGTACCTCTTTCATGGGTTACTTCTAGAGGAATCAATCTGAGAACAGGACGTAGAAATTCACCGCCTTTCATCTTTACCTTTACTAATCGTACACAGTTTCTAATTATCTTTCTAACAGTCTTTCGGCATTTCAAAATCCAAAAGTCTTCTTTTAAATTACTCATCAATATCTGGGTACCAGCATGATTTAAACTAAGATGTCTTGTCCGAATAAGTATTTCCACAACTGGATGGCTACAGGGTAACAGTATCGGAATTCGGAAATTTCTTTTATCTTCTCTCATCAGAATACGTGTCTTTACTTTAAGTAGTCCATTCGATTCTACATAACACTGAAGTGATTTTAAGCGTTTATCTTCAGTTCCTAAAAAGGATTCCTTTTGTACTATTTTTAACAAAAATATTTCAGCTCTATTTATTTCTTCTAGAGTTAAGAGTCCAGAAATCCGGTTGGCACGTTCCACTTTACAGTTAGTAAAAATCTATATATCCAAGCAATAGTTCTGATCCGTTTGTCGTACGACGAAATTCTGTTATAAATTTTTTCAGTTGATTCTTCATGATTTGTAGTGCTAACAACAGTTTTTCTCTTTTCGGAATATACTATGTTGAAATCAGGAACGTTGGATTTTGGCCATTCTTTTTCCGGTCTTCGCAACCATTCCGGGCCCTCCCACCATTTAGATTTCGCTAAAGTTTCTGCATTACAACCACGAGAAGGGAGGTCTGCTGCATTTAATGATCCAGGGATGTGATACCAATTATCAGGTTCTGTCAAAGATCGGATTTCTTTAACTCTATTGAAAACAAAAGGAGCCCAATTTTCAGTGCCCTTGATCCAATATATAGCATTTGCTGAATCAGACCAGAAAAATTTCGGGATATCTTTCAACTGAAGATCGTGTATAACACTTTGTGCCAGTCTAGCTCCTATATTACAGGAAAGTAGTTCCAAACGAGGAATAGAAATGGTTTTCATTGGAGCAACCCTGCACCTAGCCTGTACAAGCTGACAAGATATTGTATTTTCAGTCGCACATCTTAAAAATATACATGTAGAATATGCATTCTTGCTTGCATCGCAGAATATGTGCAAAGAAAGATTTTTTGGCGCTTCATAATTGGAAATAATACATCGAGGGATTTCTATTTCCTTTAATTTAGAGACATCCTTCCGCCATTTTTCAAATTTCTTGGTAATAGATTCAGGCAATTCAACATTCCACGAAACTCTCAATTTCCAACATTCTTGAAGGAGAATCTTTGGCCCAAGGTGACAGGACACGTGAACCCAATGGGGTCGAAAATTCTATGAACAGCACTCAGGATTGTTCTTTTCGTTACAATAGTAGAGTCTTCGAAACATTTTCGTAAATCTATTTCCAGAGTATCAGATTTTACATTCCACATCAGTCCCAAAACTGGAATATTCTTTTCTTCTAATAACAGGAAGTTTTCTGCTTCTGTTTTGTTGAGATTATACTCCCACCCTCGAAGATCAAATTTAGCATTTTGGAGAATAATTGTGGATTCTTCAATAAATCTTTCAAGCTCCTCATAGTTTTCAACACTAGTGACGCAGTTATCTACGTAAAAAGACTTTAACAACTTGTCTGCTGTTTCTTTAAATCTAGAAGGCACATTCTTCAGATGATATCGGATAGTTGCACCAAGTAAATAAGGCGAACATGTAAGACCGAAAACAACCCTTTTATGCTTTAAAATTTTGAACTTTTCGGGGTCACCTTCCTCACACCATAAAAACTTCAAAAATGGTCTATCTCGCTCATTTAAACCAATTTGTAGAAAGGCTCTTCGAATATCTGCAATCACGCCTATTTTCTTCAATCGAAATTTATTTAATATAGTCGGAATGAGCTCTACGATATTAGGACCTTTCTCTAAACAATCATTGATCGAAGGCGAATCTTTTTGTCTAGCTGAACCATCAAAGACTGGTCTAACTCTGGTGGTAGAATTTTCTTTGATCACAGCTCTGTGTGGCAAGTAGTGTTCACTTTCGTCATTACAGGAGTTTTTAACTTCTTCAATAACGCCTTCTTGTATCCATTCTTTTAATACATCTTCATACTCTTGTAATGTTTCAGTTTTCTTTAGTGATTCAACACAATTTCTTAATCGTCGTTCAGCGATTGTTCGACCAGTTGGTAAGGGAGGATGGTTTTCAATCCATGGGAGGCTCACTTCATACCTTCCTTCTGCATCTATTTTTATATTTTTATTAAAATGTTCTTCAGTTGCTTTTTCTATTTCTTGTCTGCTTCCGCTTTCGCCAGGATCCAGAATTCCAAGAGTGTCTAGCCGCCATAAATCTGAAATTTTTGCATCATTTACATGAAGTGACATGACGCTGTTTGTGCTATCGGATATGTTACATAGGTCAGTTTTTCCCATCAAAGTCCAACCAAGACGTGTTTCCATCAATACTAAGCCAGAAATCAATTGTTTGATTTTTCCGGTGTACAATTTACCTGCTACATCAGCTCCTATAAGCCCATGAATTTCGTTAGGTGAAAACTCATATAGCAATTAAACCTGGTTATTCAAATCAGAGAGAAAGATTTTTTGTTTCTTAATTTCACTCATAAATGAGCCAAGAGGAATTTTAGGAATGTTCGAACAAATTTTTTCTTGATCTAATACTTCGACACAACAGCGATAATTATCAAAGAAGTCGCTCAGACTGATCAAATATTTCTTATGTGATAATACAGTCTCCGTGCCACCGAATAAACTATGTGTCAAATTATCTTCCCCAATGCATTCATATCCCATCTCGGCCAATGCAAAAGATGATAAATAAGATTTACTGCTACCTGAATCAATTAATATTCTTATGTATTTCATCTTATTATTACATCTAAGACGGACAATAAGCGTTTGTAAAAGTACGCGACGAGTAGCTGTTTTATTGGATAAAGCAGTGTCTTTTTTACTTTCGATATCTGACTTTTCCATAATCGGGTTTTCATTATCATTTTTTGCTGGACACATTATTTTGAAATGTAATTTACCGCAATCACAGGGTGGTATTTTCGTTCTACAAAAACGTGATATGTGTTTTCTTATCTCTAAACATTTAAAACAACCCCTTTTTTTCATTAATATTTGTTTTTTCTCTTCATGAGATAAACTATTAGCATGTCTACATTCGTTACTTAAATGTGACTTGTTACAAAAAATACACGTTTCCCTTTTCATTTTTGATGAATTATGTAATTCCGTAGCCGTTGGAATATCTCTTTCTCGCCTATTTGACACTGTATAAATATTTTTGTTCACATTTTCTAAATTAAACCCACTTCTAGCCAAACGGACTTTTTCTTCGCTTTCGATTTCGTGCTGCAAAAATTTCATCAAAGAATCTAACTTATTATTACTTTCGTCTTTTGAATTTAAAGTAATAGAATTTAAGTTTCTTTCCCAAATTCTCAATATTTCAACTGGTAAGCACGATTCAATCAATGGATAAAGAATTGCAGAATAATGTTCGCTTGAAACACCTAACATTTTTAATGATCTTAAATAGGTTTCAATTTTGTCGTATAATTTAAAAAGAGGAATTATTGGACCTTTTCCTGTAGCATTATTCATCATTAAAGTGAGCACTTCTCTTATATACAGTGTCTCACATAAGTGATGGGACACTTGTGCTTTACAAAAGGAAACTAATCAAATAAATTAAAAAAACATGTACACATTTTTTTGTGGGTGTGTTTCATACTTAAATTTAGTAAAGATTATTATATAACTTACATTTTGTCAAAATATTAAAATATTAATTTAATAAAAATACAAATGTTTAGAACGGAGCAAAAAATAGCTCACATAAGTGATGGGACACCATTATATATGCAACAAAAATCGTCTGAAATAAGCAATAAAAATATTTTTTGGGGTTTTATTTTTACTTAAAAGCAATTGGCAATAATTTATAAAATCGTCTGCAGTATTTCTCTCCAGTTTGTTTTGGAATTTTAGTGTTTTTTAACTCTGTGTAGCCATGAATGCTAAACGAAAAGAAACTTCGCTTGAAATTCGAAAATTAGTTATTAATTTGCATATTGAACGTGGAAAATCTATTAGAAAAACTGCTGAAACAGTTAACTTGAGTCGTTCAACAGTTTTCAATATCATTAAACGATATAAAAAGAATCATATGACTCAGGATAAAAGAAGACCTGGCCGACCATCAAAGCTATCCAATAGAATAAAGCGAATTATCGTTCGAAATATTAAAAAAAATCCAAGAATTAGTGCTTCAAAAGTTGCTGCTGATTTACAAGCATTATATGGAATAATTGTTAATCCTGAGACTATTAGAAGGGTAATTCGATCTGCTGGATATCACGGTAGAGTAGCCAGGAAAAAATTCTTCGTAAGTGAAAAGAATAGAAAACTCAGACTAGCTTTCGCAAAATCCAACATAAATAAGAATTCTGATTACTGGAATAAAGTTATATTTGCTGATGAGAGTAAATTTAATATATTTGGTTCTGACGGTAGAATCTTGGTGTGGAGAAAACCCAGGGAAGAATTTCGCAAACAGAACTTGGTACCAACAGTAAAACATGGTGGAGGAGGAGTTATGGTATGGGGGTGTATGTCGTCCGCTGGAGTTGGTAATCTTGTTTTTATTGACAGTATAATGGATCAGTACAAGTATATTAATATTTTAAAGCAAAATTTGAAATCTTCAGCACGAAAATTGAACCTTCATAACGATTTTAAATTCTACCAGGACAATGACCCCCAAGCGCACTGCTCTGAACGTTAGACTCTGGCTGCTATATAACTGTCCTGAAATAATAAAAACACCACCACAATCTGCAGACTTAAATCCCATAGAGAATATTTGACAAGAATTGGAATCAAGAATTCGCAAACACACCATTTCTTCAAAACAACAACTAAAATCGGTGCTTCAAGAAGAATGGAGTAAAATCACTCCAGAAATCACAAAAAAATTAGTCGAATCCATCCCAAAAAGATTAAATCATGTTTTAAAAGTAAAAGGAAATCCAACAAAATATTAAAACCTTTTAAAAAGTAAAATTTTTGGATAAATATTTGATGGAAAAGTAAGTGTCCCATCACTTATGTGAGCCATTTTTTGCTCCGTTCTGAACAATTGTATTTTTACTAAATTAATATTTTAATATTTTGACAAAATGTATGTTATGTAATAATTGTTACTAACTTTAAATATGAAACACAGCCAAAAAATTTTTGCACATGTTTGTTTATTTATTTTATTGCAGTTTCTTTTTATAAAGCACAAGTGTCCCATCACTTTTGTGAGACACTGTATACTTCTATTAACATATCAGTACGACCAAATCGAGCCTTTAAACATTCAATAACATTTTCATAACTATCACCAGTAGCGGGGTACGACTCGACTATTTCTTTGCCCTAGAATCCTTTAACGTTGCTTGTAACAAGTACTGATATTTATCTTCTTTCGCGATTTCAGAATCGTTATATGTATTTTTTCAAACTGAGCCCAAAAGGCTAACCACTCCTTAATATCTCCCCCAAATAATTTAAATTCTATCTTAGGAAGTTTAAACTTCCGTTTCGTGATATTTTCAGTTTCGAAAACCTTTAAAATCTTTTGAACTTTCGTTTTTAACTTAATAAATTTCTCTTCATACACGCTAAAATCTTTGTATTCCTTATCATAATTTTCTTGAGAACATGTTTTATCGTTTAAAAGAAGATCTAACATTTCTTTTTCTTTTGGTTGTAGATCTGTCCATTTTTCACCTAATTGAGCATATAAAATCTCAATTTCTTCAATATCTTTATTTTCATCAGTTAATTTGTTCTCAAGTAAATTAGCAATTCGAGTAAAAGCGCTTCTTAATGGAGTACGCAATGTTTTAATCTGTTCCATTATCGTATTTTATTTTCTTAAATAATATAATATCCCGGTAGAGAGATGTCAAAATAATATTGAATCTGTCCCTGTCTGTAAAATTATATCTTCAATATTATTTATATTGATATTAAAGTATCAATATTCATTTCAAAATTAAATAATCATAAAACTAGAACACAAGAATAGGTTAGGCTTACCTAAACGGTCCTCTTTCGGGAGATATCTTAAATTATTCTGACTTTTCGAGAATAAATGTTCATGTTGTTCAAAAAATAATTGAATCTACACAATGTAGACACACAAACAAATATATTGACGATCACGAACACAATATACACAACATTTTTAGCGCACGTCATAAATATTACATCTTATATTCCGTATTACATTTTCTAGTTCATTTCATAAAACTTCTAAGACGGATCCATTTTTTATCAACAGAAAAACATCGTCTGCGCGAGGCGCAAAATAGAAACGATTAAATTAAAACCATGGAAGTAGCGATAAACGCAACAACTGCCATTGATCATTTCAATATTCTTTTTCCAACACTTTTATCTTACTGCTTCGTTTTTAATAAAGTAATAGCAGAACGCCTAAATTACGTCAGAGCTTCTGGTTGTGTGCTGGCCCAAATTTATTTTTCGATATTCATAAAACAATCTATATATTTAAAACGCTAAGCGATTTCTTTCGACAATCCGTGAGAACAAACTACTGCATCAAATTACACCATTGTTTTTTTTAATGAAAGATATTTGGACACAGATTTGTTATCGTACATTCGTTTGTTCGAAAATTTAATTAATTAGCCGTAATTTGCAATTAAACTTTTACTTCTGCTTATGACGTCATAAAGTCGGCAATTCGGATAACGCCCAGTGTTGCGAGGCACAGAGTTTATACTCTGAACTCTGTGGTTCGACAATCTTTTGACATTAGCTAATATCAACTAGGTAATATTTTAACATTGCAATATAAAATCTTAAACAACTTACTTAAAATTAGCTAAAATATAATCATAATAAAATATCTACCCTATATATATAAAATCCTAATGAAACGAATTTGTGAAACGATTTTATGAAACGATTTTATGAAACGACTGATTAAACGACTGATTATGTTTCAGGGCTATTTTTAATAAAATATTAAACGCTTGATGGTGAAATTAATACCAATGTTCCATAAAAATCCGCGGATGTCAAAAATGGTAATACAATTTTTAAATTGGAATTAGTTTGCGATATATTAATTTTTTTCTAATTTTAATGACATTTCTGTAATGATGGCAACTAATTACTCAGTTTTTTTGTGACAAAAAAAGGGAAAAAAATTGAAAAGGATCCCGATAGGGATTATTGATTTCTTTTTATTCGTCATTTTCAAATTGAAATTGAATTTATCTTTTATTTCAATCGATAATGAAGACAAGATTGTGATTAAATTATGTTTTTCAGGAAAATTTGAAAAAAAAAATCACATTTCTATCGTCAGGATTCAATCGTCTGTCAGCATTTAATTTAATTTATAAACTGAAAATATTTTGAATAAATTCGTCCAAATGACGTCATTTATGTAAACGCAAAAGAAAGGGGGGAAAAGGAATTAATAGTAATTATTATTTATTGATATCATTTTGTTATTTTTTTGTAAAATTTAATTAAACGAATTTATAAAATCACTAATAAATATATTTGAAACGAATATAGAATAATAATTGCCCAACTGAACGGAAGGAGAATAAAATATCCTGCTTGGTTTTTTCCGCCAAGCTTTTAAAAAAGCGTCAAGACCCCTAAAATAGAAAAACACCAAAAGTTTATTGGGTTTGTTTCATAACTTTTGGCAACAAATCTATGTATATTAACGAATCTACCCCTTTTTGAAGCTCGAATTACGCAGAAAAGCAAAGGATCCTATACTGGAAAAGTGCCCGAATTTCTTATGGACAAGATTCATGTGACATAACATGGTGTAAAATTATCGCGGATAGCAAATTTGTTTAAATATCTCATCAATTGATTCCGAATGATGCCAATAAATGCAGGCATGCATGTACAAAATATTTAATTAATTTTGTATGATAAATAATTATTAGAAAATTCGTATATACATATTAATTAAAATAAATAATTTACATATTTAAAAAAAAACATGAAAATATGCATGATAAAATATCTAAAATAACAAATCTATGTATATTAATGAATCTACCCCTTTTTCAAGCTCGAATTATGCAGAAAAGCAAAGGATCCTATACTGGAAAAGTACCCGAATTTCTTATGGACAAGATTCAAGTGACATAACATGGTGTAAAATTATCGCGGATAGCAAATTTGTTTAAATATCTCATCAATTGATGCCGAATAAATGCAGGCATGCAGGTACAAAATATTTAATTAATTTTGTATGATAAATAATTATTAGAAAATTCGTATATACATAGTAATTAAAATAAATAATTTACATATTTAAAATAACATGAAAATATGCATGATGGTGCACTAAAATAGAGAGCAAATTAAAACCTGTTACTGAAAATGTCTATAACATAGTACTTTTCAATATCGTGGTTCTTAATGTTATTCACAAGCAGATGGAATTTTTCTCATCCTTAAACGCACAGGAAGAATAGAATACAGATTGTTGTTATAAAAGTCCGAGAGGTGGCCACAATTTAAACCTAACCATTTTATACAAGCTGGTTTTCAAGCTGTAATTGATTTTACTTATCAATCCCGAAAACAATCGTCAGTTGTCGCAAAAGCTGTGCATGAGGCCATGATAATCAAAAAATGCCCCATTAAAACGTTAAAACATGGCAACCCAATTACAGATTTACCAATATTTTTAAAATAAAGCACGCTGTCATGTTTTTAGAGGCCTCGACGTCTGGGCTGGGGTTGGCGAGCGTAGCTCGCAGGGGGTACGCCCCCTAGTCTAAACATAAAGATATCAATATGAATAACAAATCTCACGTAAAATGTTGCAATTTAAATGATTCCAATTGAAAAAAGATTTTACGAGTTATCACTGACGCCTAGCTAACATAAAAGTACCTATTTTATTTTATTTATTTACACACAAATTCATTTTTATTATAAAACACCAGGTTGCCATACAAAGCAAAAATCGTCATTTAGGCGCCAAAAATTAACCCCGGTGCGTCTGCGATATCTGCACCGATTTAATTAAAATTGTTTTGGTTGCACCGCATATTGCAAAATTAATTAAATCCATGATTATTGTTTCTTTCTCAGATTAAAAATAAGAAAATTTAATGCTTAACGAAATTCAATTATTTGATCGATCGCAAATTTTGGTACTTTTCCGTAATACGGATGAAAATTATAATGCATAAAAAAGTAAACAAATAAGAGTACTTTTCCGTTATACGGACATCATTGTCGCCAAACATACATTTAAATACATTTAATACATACAATTACATACATTTACATACATACATACATTTATATACATTATGCATTAGCATACATTTTGGCATGGTGTCCGTATAACGGAAAAGTTCCTAAAATTCCATTGTTTTTTCATAACATCAAAATGGGCACTGAAATGTCTGAATATATGTATTTTGGGTACTTTTACGTTAGCCAAGCGCCAGTGATCGCCAAAATTGTTAATCTGGCCAACCCTTTTTATTCTCGACAATCTTTTAATATTAGCTAATAACAAATAACCAATATTTTAACATTGCAGTATAATGTCTTTAAAAACTTACTTAAAAATAGCTAAAATATAATCATGATGAAATACGTAACCACAAAGGCACAGATGTCATATAAGCACCCCATTGGCGCGATCCCCCCCCCCCCCCCCGGCATTTTGGCGAAAACTTTGTTTTTGAATATTAGTTACAAATAGCATGCAATAATAGCACGTGATTTTTTTTATTTTAATATAAAAATAAAATAACGTTATAACGTTAATATACATTATAAAGTTAATATTCAAAAACAAAGTTTTCGCGAAATTGGCGGGGGAAAAAATCGCGCCAATGTGGTGCGTATATGATATCTGTGCCACCGCAAACACATCAATACAAATAACAAAATCTCAAGAATTGAATTGAATTGAAATCAAAATTGAAATCATTGAATTGAAAGGGTTGCATTTCAAACGATACCAATTGAAACAAGATTTGACGAGTTATCACTGATGCCCAGCTAACATAAAAGTACCGTATTGGATATATATTATTTTCGCTTTTTTGCTGATCTTGGAAATATGCCCCATGGCTCAATGGCGTTTAATTAAGCAAGAAAAAATTCTGTGAAAATTCTGAGAGTCAGACAATATTTTTACTTTCTTCTATCTATAATAGAAGAAAGTATTGTAATCGAAATTTTTTTCGACTTCCGGTTTTCAACGGATTTACACGTTTTAGAGGTCAGAGATTCCGAAAAACATATTTTTACAAAATGTCTGTCTGTCCGTCTGTCCGTCTGTGTGTCTTCATTGTACCATCTAAAAAGGTATGATGTTATGCTTCAAATTGAACCAAATTTTTTTTTCTATGTTTTTGGCTATGGCAAGCATGTTCTATCAGAATTTGGGGATATTTCGACGAAAGGGGGCGCTGTGATCGATATTTTTGTTCCATTTTCACTATTGTACCATCTAAAAGTGTATGATGTTATGCTTTAAATTGAACCACATTTTTTTCTATGTTTTTGGCTATGGCAAGCAAGTTCTATCAGAATTTGGGGATGTTTCGACGAAAGGGGGCGCTGTGATCGATATTTTTGTTCCATTTGCACTATTGTACCATCTAAAAGTGTATGATGTTATGCTTCAAATTGAACCAAATTTTTTTTTCTATGTTTTTGGCTATGGCAAGCAGATTCTATCATATTTTGGGGATATTTCGACGAAAGGGGGCGCTGTGATCGATATTTTTGTTCCATTTTCACTATTGTACCATCTAAAAGTGTATGATGTTATGCTTTAAATTGAACCACATTTTTTTCTATGTTTTTGGCTATGGCAAGCAGGTTCTATCAGAATTTGGGGATGTTTCGACGAAAGGGGGCGCTGTGATCGATATTTTTGTTCCATTTGCACTATTGTACCATCTAAAAGTGTATGATGTTATGCTTCAAATTGAACAAAAGTTTTTTCCTATGTTTTTGGCTATGGCAAGCAGGTTCTGTCAGAATTTGGGGATATTTCGACGAAAGGTGCGCTGTGATCGATATTTTTGTTTATTTTAACTATTGTATCATCGAAAAGTGTATGAAGTTATGCTTCAAATTGAACCACATTTTTTTTCCATGTTTTTGGCTATGGTAAGCAGGTTCTATTACAATTTGGAGATATTTCGACGAAAGGGGGCGCTGTGATAGCCATTTAAAGATTTAAAATTAAAAAGATGTGCAAATTTAAAAAAAATTAGAAATCCTAAAACTTTTTTTCGTTAAATGTTCGGCCTTGATCCGGAGAATCCGGAGCAGTTTTTGTTTTGCTTCTATCTTAAACAAGAACGAAAAATCATGCGTCAAGCATAGATTATGTAACACTCACCAACGCTTCCAAAATAATTTTACGAATCATACTCTTTTATAAGCTAAAAGATAACATCTAAGTAATCCGAATACTTTATTCAGCCCTGTATAGGATCTATAGATTTGTATATATACTACATAGGATGCTAAATTTTAGTTCAGTTAGGAAACACGTAGCACAGTTTAAAATTCTCCGTCTGGAGTTAAATAATACGGAAATGTGTTCCCGAACTTTTGTACTTCCCTGTATAGGATCTACAGAATTTATACACACCACGTAATATACAAAAAGCGATTTAAAATTAAAATCGCATTCAGTAACTTAAAACGCACTTCCAGGAATTATTGTTAACATACAGTAGAGAATTCTTTTGTGTGTCCCTGTAAATGAACGATGACTGCTATACACACACTATTCTGTAGTAAGTCTCTTGTAATGAACCTTATATAAATTTCAATGCGTTTAAAATAGTGAAACATCATTTAAATAAACCGCAGACGATTTTTCTCCATAGACGTAATGTAACGGAATTCTTTTGACTGTCCCTGTAAAGTAAGTATAAGTGCTATGCACACCCTATTCCATATTAAGCTTTTTCTAATGCACCTTAGTGATATATATAAATTTCAATGCGTTTAAAGTATTGAAACATTATTTAAATAAACCGCAAATGATTTTTCCCCATAGACCGCAATGTAACGGAATTCTTTTGAGTGTCCCTGTAAAAAAACTATAAGTGCTACACACTTCCGTTGAAATAGGGAACATGCTATAGATAACGATTATAACATATAAAATTTGCAGGGCAATCCGAGCATATTTACGGGAGTTAGAGCACGGACAGACGGCAGACGGCAGACGGCCAGACGGCCAGACGGCCAGACAAACCGAAGTCATAAACACTTTTCAACTAGGTTGGAAAGTGTTAAAAAATGGCTGAGATAGAGCGGTTTGAAATTTTAGGGTGGCTGACAGTTTCAAACAAGACAGCAGAATTCATCCATAAACGGGTTTAATTTATGAGTTTTAGTTAACATGGTTTCGGCAAATTTTCTTTCATTGTTGTAACCATTAATCCTATTATATGCTTATCACTATATATTTATATTCGCCAACGTCAAATTATCGCCAAACTTGGCAACAGTTTGCGGAATATCGACAAATTTGGCGACCAAAGTAAGTTGCCATAAATGAAGCCAACTTGGCTGTAGAGGACTAATTTGGCGATATTCTCATTCAAATTCAATGTTGACGAGAACTGGGATTGAGTCTTCTTTATTTAGGTTCCACGCATTTTACCTTCGTGTTTTCCAGTAAAATTAGCTAAAATCGTAAAACAAAGGAATAGGGAGGCTATCTATTCCTGTCGTTCAAGCCAGAAGGACTTTTCGTAGTTTAGTATACATCGATTGTTCACATCCCTGTAACACGACGATTCGCAAGCAGCTGACGTACAAGAGAATGACGAAAAATATTGATTTTATTGGCGATGTGATAGCGAATTTTGAAGTATTAACATGACTGAGATAGAAGAAAGTTTTGGGATTGGCACATCCGACTAGTTAATAGTAAAAATTATATTTTTTTGTAACATATTTATGTATACAGAAAATAATTCATGTAGCATGAGCCTAAAAATTGTTTATTTCATATTTTCTAAGACAAATAATTGTAAGAAAATCTTTTAGGGAAGAGTTCCATATCCTGTGCTGATTTTTTGGGCGAGTTGATTTTGGTGATAAGTGTTTGATGTGATTGTTGCGATCTTCAGTCTTTGGGGTTACATTTTTAACTACTGAAATGAACTTTATCTACGTGACGTCACACCCCTTTTGGCGCTATTTTGAATTTTTTGGCCACTCGCGCCAACCCGCACAAAATATGAAACTCTTCCCATACTACGTCAGTTAAAAATATGCACTTTTATATATATCAACTAGCCGCCACTGGCGACCAGTTTGGTCTCCCTTAAATGTATGTTAAGCATTGTAACACACATTGATATTTTTTGTATTATTTTAGTTTGATTCCATATTATTTACTATTTTGAATGATGGATATTTTTATTAGCCGGGAGCAAATGATAAATCGCCAAATATTGTTCCCAGCACCACTATTCATACTGCATCAATTTAATTTTAAATTATAAATATGTCACTCATTTCAGTTAAAATACTTAGCTTTAATTTAAAATACTTATATTACATACAATTTAAAATACATGTCGTTCACACTTTTAATTTAAAATAGAAAACAAATAAGAAATAATATCATAAATCAAAATATTTGATTTCAAAATCACAATATATTTTCTAATTTGCACACGTGAAAAATAAAAGCTAGTATCCGCGATTTAAAAAATGGTATTGGCGAGATTTGCGCAAATTAACATAAATGTATTTAATTATGTTATGTATTTTATAAATGAATATTAAATTACTATTTTGAACGCGATTGGTCATAACAATGGTAAACATGATTGGCGATTAGCAATAATGTTCCGTGATCTCTCTTCCTGGCAAGTATAATGCATAAAAACCAAATTAACTGAGAATTCGTTTCGAAATTTCATTCATTAAATATTATTACATCTTACGTCAAGAAAAGATCTGGAAGGAAGTTGAATTGTATAGCGCAGAATTATGGTAAACTTTGATTGTCTCAATGGTGGTTTTTTTTTTTTTTTTTTTGACATCCAAGCAGCGGTCCAAAAATTCATTCGCGGAGAACTTGCTTTACGAACTATTACACTCCATGGTTTGATATTTTAAACGTTCACGACAAAAAAATCTTTTTTTGTTGTTGTTGTTGTTTACTTTCATGGATAGAGAACTTGAACTGCGATCCTTATTTCAGAATATTGAATAATTGAACGTAAGTCATCTCTCAAATATTAATTTATTTTGAACGATCTTTCTAAAAATGTAACTTTTATGCAGTTTAATACGAAAAATAATTTTGAATAAAAATGGCCGCCTGGTACATGAAAAAGTGAGGTAGACATCCCGGAACTGTTGATGACAGTCACATGACTTACACTTTTATTATATAGAACTAGCCGCCACTGGCGACCAGTTTGGTCGCCCTTAAATGTATGTTAAGCATTGTAACAAATTATTTTTATTCATAATTTATTTTTTTCCTTAATTCCTCGCATAACTGGAAAAATCTAATAGACAAATCAAGAACTTTTGCGATCGCGGTAGCATTTCGCATATTTTTTGTTGTTATGTATTTCATCTTTCTTGACAAAAACCGCTTAACCCACTTAAGAATTTATGCTTCATGTCCGTTTGCTTATCACTTGCAATATGTTCGCTAATGCGGAGATTCTTAAACATATTTGGCGCAAAACAAAAATCGCGCCAACCCCGGTGCGTCCGTGACAGCTGTTTCAATTTAAAATACATGACGTTCACATTTTTCGTTTAAAATAGAAAATAGAAAATAATAATTATCATAAATCAAAACATTTGATTTCAAATTAAAGTATCGTTTCTAATTTGCACGCGCAAAAAATAAAAGCTGAGAATTCTTTTCGAAATTTGATCCATTAAATATTATTACATGAGTTCAACTTACGTCAAAAAAGATCCGGAAGTTGAGTTGTATGGAACAGAATTAAGGTAAACTTTGACTGTCTCACTGGTGCGGATTATTTTTTTTTACGCCAGGCAGCGATCCAAAAATTCATGGTTTAATATTTTAAACATTCACAACGAATGAATCTTTTTTCTTTGTTTACTTTCATAGATAGAGAATTTTAACTGAAGTTATTGCAGAATGTATACATAATTGAACGTAAGTCATCTCTCAAATATTAATTTATTTTGAACGATCTTTCCAAAAATGTAATTTTTATGCAGTTTTATTTGCAAAAATAATTTTGAAAAAAAATGGCCGCCTGGCATATGAAAAAGTGAAACGGACATCCCGGAACTGTTGATGACAGTCACATGACTTACGGTTTTATTATAGAGATAGTAAAAATTGGGTACTTTTCGGCTAACCGGGCGCCAGTGATATATATAAAAAATTGATTTTCAATACTGTTTGTAAGAGGAAATTTGGTACTTTTCCGTTATACGGACACCATTGTCGCCAAGCATACATTTACACACATTTAATACATACATTTACATACATTATGCACTTTGTGTCCGCATAATGGAAAATTACCGGAAATTTTTTGAAAAACCATGTTTGTCTAAAACTTTTCAATGCATATAGCCGCTGAAAGGTTAATAAAGGGTTAGAGTTCACTACACCTCTTGGGTGTACCGCAAGCGATAATAATTATTATTTTCACACTTTATGAATTAGATTTTTTACATATAGCTGCAGAAATCCTGTACTGAGAAAATTTTCAGAAATCAACACTGACTTTAAACATATCTAAGTTTTTTGTCACATGCCCGAGCAATTCTGGGCTGGTAAAATATTCATAAAAATTTGTAATTCATATCAAATTGTTTGTCGTCAAGTTTTGACGGGTTCCATCTAGTCTTATATATTTAAAACGCTAAGCGTTTTCTTTTGACAGTCCGTGAGAACAAACTACTGCATCAAATTACATAATTCTTTTTTTTAATGAAAGATATTTGGACACAGATTTGTTATCGTTCATTCATTTGTTCGAAAGTTTTATTAATTGTCGTAATTTTAAATTAAACTTTTACTTCTGCATATGACGTCATAAAGTCAATCGCCAGAGGACGCTGCAACTCTACAAAATTGAAGTCTGACTTTGACTATAATTTCAAGCTATCTGGGCAAGGTAAAATTGTAAACAAAGAAGGATTTCATTATAAAAATATCAATATCATCAATTTATTTACTTTTAACATTTGCTGAAACAATAAAACTAATACAAAAAGATTAAAATATATTAAATTACTCATAAATTTGTTTTTAAACATTAATAAATTTTATTTATTAAATAAAAAATCCATAACATGATTTAATGGAACAGATGTCGCAGACGTACCGGGATTGGCGCGATTTTTTTTTTTTTTTTTTTTTTTGCGAAACGAAATAAAATTATTTGATCGATCGGAAATTTCAGAAAAATCGCCAAAAATGACATCAGCAGTTATCTATATATTTATCCCCGATTGTGGAAATGGGATAATCATCCTGATTATGGAAAGGAACCGAAGAAACCATACAAATAAATTACACTTGAAAACATTTTAAAAAAAATGCCTCATCTGCAGATTGTATATTATTATTGTAAGAAAATGTCTACATCTTCACATAAAAATTGATTAGCTTAAAACAATGGATGCGTTTTAGAAGATATGGATTTGAAACGAACAATAATTAAAAAGGACATTTTAAAACTTCTTATTTAAACATTTTAAAACTTTTTATTTAAACGTTTTAAAACTTTTTTTAACGTCGAATTTGGACGGTGCCTTTGGGCAATTGCAATGCACATGCGCATAGGAGCTCACTTGTTTGCATTATCACAGGGGGAGAGATGTGTGCTTTATTTACTATGTTCTGTTATTTACTGATATGATATGGACGTAGGAATATACTATTTGTATGATACTTTATAGGTGAATGAAATTTTCTATCTTAAAGTGGTGAATATGGCGGTAATGTCGAACTGATTTGCATTACATAGTTGTTTACGGATTGTTTGGAGTTCCGAAAATAGTACTGGAGCATTGAAAATAATACTGCATTTCCCTAAGGGAAAAAACTTCTTCTTCTTTTTTTTTTTTTTGAAACACTGTTTTATATTCTCCCCCTCTTAAATAATAAAAAAGCCTATTTTACCGATAGTGTTATAGTAATTTTTTTCCGTCAAGTTTTGACGGGCTCCATCTAGTTATTTTTTAATATTTTAGCCCAATATAGTAATTTTTGTCCTTTCCGATTTTCGATATTTTAGTGTTTTTTCTCAATTTGCTACGATTTTTCCACATTGGTGAAAGGAATCCGGTTTTAATATTCTCGCCCAATAAAGTAATTTTATTTTTTATTTTTAGTCAGTGAAGTTTTTTCGGAATTTATGCAGCCAATTTAAATTTTTTCGCGATTTCTTATTGTGCTTTTTAAAGTTTTTTCGCGTTTCGTGTTATTTTTGTAAGGGCCCGCGAGCAACACCGGGCGAGTCAGCTAGCGTATAATAAAACTAGATTTTGTCCCCCCCCTCCCCCTCAAACATTCGAAAGACCTCATGCAATTTAAATGCAACTCAAGGTATTGCCACGCAGCTAGTAAATTACATGCATAGAAATAAACTTACTATAAACAGATACATAATGATATATATGTAATTATACATTTACGTGCATGTACGCTAGCACGTACTCATGAAACATTCCTGTCAATGTGGTGCGCTTAAGAAAAAAGTGGAAAAATCTGTAGTCGCTAATACAATGGTATTGCTTAAGTTGAAGGATGAAAAATATTCATATCATCTTATGACTTTGGTCAAGGTTGTATCAGATCAGTGTTTCTTGAGAGAGAAGAAATACCTAATATCATTTTCGATTTATACAAGAAAAGCTAATCTGACAATGAATTTCATCTTACTTAACATAGCTCAGCAATAAGCAAGAAAAAAATAAAAGAAAATTAAGTGCTGCTCATTAGTCATGCAATTCTGTAATAATTTAAAAGGATTGCTTCTTCCAGCACCTTTCATATTTTGTATTTCTTTTCTTTTTAACACTTTCCAACATAGTTGAAAAGTATTTATGACTTCGATATGTCTGTCCGGGCTCTAACTCTCGCATGTATACTTGGATTGCCTTGGCAAAAGCTGAGAGGTTATAAATTGTAATATGCTCCCCAAGATTATTTGTCAGCCAATCATCTTGGACTGATCTCAGCTTTGCCTTTAAAGGCCCATAAACAGAAACATCCAATGGCTGAAGATGACGATGGCTACAATGAGGAGGAAATGTTAAAAGAATAATTAACATAAATTATTAATTTATCAACTTATATAATTTTATTTAGTCAATAAAAAGAATTTCAGTATCTTCTAGGGATGAATGAAGCAGTCCCATTCATCCCCATTTGAAATGTCCCAATCATCCCCATGATGCATATATTCAATTGTCAGCCATTTTGTCTCAGAAATTATTTTGTCACAATGGTTAATATTCATTCATTTTAATTACCAATATTGAGCCTTGAAATAAATAAGTATAACATATCATAATTGTTTATAATTCATAAAATATGTAAACAACTTCAAATATTTAAAAAAAAAAAAAAATACTTTTAAGCAAAGTTTTCAGGAAATGCAACTTTGACGGAAATTGAAAACAGCCATGAGGGCTTGCTTTTGGTTCTGAAGTATACTATGATAGTGTCATCTATGAGGATGGGAAACAACTAAAAAAAATGTTTATTGCCTGAAATATTGAGAATGTCCCATCCATCCCTTGTCCCATTCATCCCCCAGTTCCCCTATATACACTGTTAAAACTTTGCAGCAAACTGTCCAGTTATTCGACCGTTTTTATAGAAAACGGTTACATAACCGTAATTAAACTCTGTTCTGGCCATATTATTGCCCATATTATAGTCAGAATAGTTTTAAATCACGGTTATGTAACCGTTTTCTATAAAAACGGTCGAATGACTGGACAGTTTGCTGCAAATTTTTAATAGTGTATACAGTCACTAGGAAATGAATGATGCTATTTTGTTTAGTTTCCTTTTTCGGTCATGTTTACCTTATAATTTGATTATTAAAGTTATTTCAATGCGGGTTTTTTTTTTAGATGATGTATCATCAATGGTTATGGTGGCCGTCAATTTACCCATAGTATCGCAAGCCATATGTGAAGCCCATTTCGAACCAAATTTTTACTCAGTCTGCAATGATCTGTGCTGGATATCCAGAAGGTGGAAAGATACATGCCAGGTGATTGTCTTTTCCTCTTTTAGTTACTATGTTATTAAATTTTAATAGTTGGTTTTCAAACAGGATTGACGAATATTTTTTTTTTCAGAAAAGTAAACTAGTACTTGAGATAGCTGACTGTCGATAATACCCTACAATCGATTGTTTTAATACCATGGGCCTGGGGCGTAACTATAAGGATTAGGTTAAGCGGCTGGCTCTTTTCAGATGTCTGCGGGAATCGGTACAAATATATTTTTGTTGTTGTTGTTGTTGTTTGAAAAGTGATTAAATGTTTTAGAAGGAAAATATTCCCTGGCAAAACATCCTAGTTATGCCCTGCCCAATACTATCGGTTCTTAACAATAGACAATAACTAACGTTATTTCGTTATGATGATAGGAAGAAACTAAAAAAAAAAATGTTTATTGCCTGAAATATTGAGAATGCCCCATCCATCCCTTGTCCCATTCATCCCCCAGTTCCCCTATACTAATTCAAAATTTCAGTTTAATCCGATAAGTAGTTTTTGAGATATGCTTAAAAAATCATCAACACAACATATAGCTAGCTATTCACTGAAGAAAAAAAAAGAAGAAGAAATATTTGTTGTAGTATTTAAACAGTGTATTTAGTATTCTAACACAAATGACAGTTCTCATTAAAAAGCATTTATAATTTTTATTATTAAATTTTAATCTTAAATCTTAATCTTAAATCTTAAGTGGGATTTTCTCGTCGAAGACGATCCCTGCAATTAGCCTAATTTCTAATATTGAAAATCTCTGAAAATAATTATAGAAATGGCGCGTAAATTTATAATATTGGCTAATTTGATGGTCTAGATTCAAAATTAGGTATTCAAATTAGTTGTCAAAATTAGGTGTTCGTATTGGAAATTTTGAAATTTATTATTATTTCAATGTGGAGACAGTTTCCTAAATTTATTTTTTAAATATATATTGAAAAAAAAAAGACATAAATTTCTCAATGGAATGGTTATTTTTGCATTTCTCTGTAAAAATCTGGGCGATTAAAATGAATAGGATTCTTTCTCTTTCTCTTCTTTTTACTTCGACCGACTATACGTACAGCTCAAGATCTGAATCGGAACCAGTGATGCCAACTTTTTTAGGTCTGTGCTATGGATCCCGAGCCCACCTTGTTTTCACTGTTCTATTTCGTTATTTATTTTTTATTTATTTATTTTGCATCGATGAAAGAAAATTTCGTTCAACTGATGTTTACGAAATTGTTTTGTTTGAAAACTATAAAGACAGCAGTATCAGACACACAGGGACATTAAAAATCTCTTCAGAGGTCATACAATTATATTTCTCTGTAAAGATAAACTATTCCCGCATATTTTATCAGTGAATAAAGTCAATGACAATCTGTTTTATTACTTTGATATCCATAAAGTACTTAAGTGATCGATGTTTAGCTTTTTGTGCTTTCAACTTATAGTCATATTTATGTTATTACAGTAATTATTAACGTCTTTATAAATAAGAATTCATTCAAATACAATTTTATACTTTATTTTAAAAAAAAATCATTAGTTGACTTAGAATTATCATCTTTCCCCTTCCAAAGGGGGATAAAAACTGCTTGCGCCATTTTACCCAAAAAGTTTTGAGTCCTTCGATATTTTTCAAAAGTTGGCGCCACGGGCCCTATGGACGAGAGGGAACCTCGTATTTACCCTTTTCGCTCTGGTGGGTGAATTTATTCCCACTTAAATTTTTATCTCAAAATGTCACAATGGCGCGGGAATTTTTAAATAAATTTTTCGGTTTATTATGTACATGAACAAATGCATTTACTTATTTTCAAATAAATTTGATCGTAAATTCTGGTGCCATTGTGACATGTAGGAATTAAAATTAAGTGGGAAGAAATTCGCCCAAAAGAGTGGAAAGGATTAAATTTAAATCATACCCAAATTATCAAAATTTTAGTTATCTAGGAGGGGTTTTGACCCCTAAATTCCTCCCTTCCCTTACATATAGAAGAGATACTATAAAGAATCAGCTATCTTTCGTTTAACTACTTGACTGTTTTGCCCGAACTCAGTTCGGGTAAGAAGAGTTTGCTTGCTTCGTTACTAAAAACTTTTGGACACCACTAATTTTTAACTGTAATCTTCGGTTTATTAATTGGCAGACATTTTTTCGATTATGTAAAGCAAATATTTTAGTACGGAAAAAGTGGTGCATTGTCCTATTCAGTGGCGTAGCCTGGTAGGGGGGGAGTCTAAATGCTCTGGATACCAGTAATATCGTAAAGTTTTCTTCGGTTTGATTATCGCAGAAAGTTCTCCGATTAGATAAGGAAAATAAAACTTTATAAAATTAGTTGTATCCAGAGAATTTGGACCCCTCTCCCCCCCCAACCCTGGCTACGCCACTGGTCCTGTTTTTAGTTTATAATGTCAAAAAAAAAAAAAAAACAGCAGTTAAGTGGTTAACCAGTAATTTGACTTCGACGACTTTGTCATGTCAAAGGTGATTCTCCTCTCTAAGAGCAAAGTCCTTTCGAACGAAAATCGAAAGTGCAGTATGCAAAATACAACATTCTTTTGCAAAGTGCGAAGAAAAATAAAGGAGAGGATACCTCGCAAGCAATCAAACTGTCACGATTTTCTAACAGAAATCCCCAGCCAGCGAGCCTTCAAAATAACAATCGTTAGTCCCTCTCAAGGTTAGCCTTCCCTTGGAAAGCGGGACCTTGTGGCATCTCAGTTCATGATGGTTTGCAAGGTCACGTCATTACCTTTTCTTGCTCTTACAGAAATTGCATTCGCTGAAATTCAGTTTTGTTTATTGATATAAAACTACGATAAAAATAATATCGCGGATTACCAAAACATCAGAATAAATGCTTGTTTTTTTATAAAGTTAAATGCCCATATATTGGAACTCAGGGAAGACTAACCGACACTTTTCCATGCATCAGTTCTGGTTCTGTATTATTAATTTCTTAAAAGTCATAGCAATACGAAATACAGGGTAGGGTGAGTACAAAGTCTTGCTCTGATTATAAAAATAATAAATATATATATATATATTACAAAAATAACCGTTGAATGTAATAATGTAATTTTTATGTCATTGGATAGTTCACTTTTAAAAGTTTTGGTGTGCAATAGATTGGAAGTAGTGAGGTGGATTGGAAGGGATTGACCACAACGCCAAGGCCTCCAGGCAGGGCCTGATTACACAAAAGGCACACGAAACACGTGCTTCTCCTCTAAAATTTCAGAGGGCCCCCAAAATAACTGCAAAATGGGGCCTCTAATTCCCATTTTTAATTTATTTTTTGTAGAGGAATAACTTTGCCTAATGCAGTAACACATCCACATTACTTCAGAAAATTTATCTAACAGGAAAATTTAAATGTGATAACTAATTAATGGCTGTTAACGGATCATGGCATCCTGATGTGCTGATTAAAAACCACCCTGGTAACTGATCATACAAAAAATATTATACTACAAATATGGTATATAATATTATATAACATTATGTTAATATTATATAACATATTATATAACATTATATTAATATTATATAACATATTATATAACATTATATTAATATTGTATAACATTATATAACATAACTCTATCTAAAGTAAATACAGTGAACATGAAAAAGGCTATTTAATGAAATATGTGCATTTGGCTAAGTCACTGTCGTGTATAATACTTGCAGCTTGTATCATTGACGAGTTTAAATGTATGAAGAATTTAGAAAACTTTTATCGAATGAAAGGGGGCCCCCAAAAAGGATACTGCGCTTCCCCTGGTTCCAGAAGTTAATCGGGCACTGCCTCCAGGCTCTCCTAGCATGCATGTGTCCTCTTGATTTTTTCTGTTGGGTATATATCAAGGACATAGTCTTTGACACACCAGTCGCTAACGTTGAAGAACTGAAGGCTAGGATAAAAGATGCTATTCGTACTGTTACAGAAAACATGTTAGTGAATACTTGGCAAGAATAAAAATATCGTGTTCACATTCTCCGAGCTACTCTTGAAATTTCATGAAGTATGCAGCCTTATTAAAAACTTTATAACAGTACTTACAATGTATCCAAACAAACATATGTCGAATTAGAATAGTTTTCGCACAATAAATATTTACTAGATGGTACCCGTCAAAACTTGACGGAAAAAATTATAATAACAATATTAGTAAAATAAGCTTCTTTATTGCATAAGTAGGGGTGCTTGTGAAACAATCTTTCAAATATTTTATTTAAAAAAAATCCCCCCCCCCCCAGTGAATTACATTATTATTTCCGATGCAAACTCCAAACAAACAATCCGTAAACAAAATGCAAATCAGTTTGACATTACCGCCCTATTCCTCACGGCAAGAAAGAAAATTTCCTGAACCTATGAAGTATCATACAAATAGTATATCCCTACGTTCGTCTCATATTCAGTCAATAAAAGAACATATTAAATAAGGCACATATTCCCCCCCACCCCTCTGTGATAATGCAACCGAATGAGCTCCTATGCGCATGTGCATTGCATCTCCACAAACGCACCGTCGAAATTCGACGTTAAAAAAAAAGTTTTAAAATGTTTTGATCAAAATTTTTAAAATGTCCTTTAATCATTGTAAATTTCAAATCCATATCTTCTGAAACGCATCCATTGTTTTAAGCTAATAAATTTTTATGTAAAGATGAAGAATTTTTTTTACAATAATAAATCAATCTGCAGATAAAGGAGATTTTTAATGTTTTCAAGTGTAATTTATTTGTATGGTTTCTTCATTCCTTTACATAATCAGGATGACTATTCTTTTCCCATAATTAAGAGAAATAATGTAAATAAATAAATATCCAAGATTATTTTTGATTCTGTTTTCATTAATATATTGTAAATTTTATTGTTAAAAATTACTGATAAATGATACTTTAGTAAATGGGGCTTTTCTTAATTATTTTATTATTATTATTATTATTATTATTTTAGATTTAATGGCAACATTCTTCCGCTTGTTTATTGGGCGCTACAGTTTGGCGAATTACTTGAGGTACTTTCCGGTTAGCAGGGCGCCAATGAAGTATATATGTATATAGTATATATATATATATAGTATATACATACATATATACAAATATATAATGTATATAGTTTTGTTTTCTAGTATTGAATTTAAGGGGTTTATAGATTTTAGTTAGTTTTTGTGATAATGGTTCTGCAAGTAATTTTCAATTGGAGTTTATTATTTTATATATATATATATATATATTACTGGCGCCGGCTAACCGAAAAGTACCTAATTTGTATATAGGTTTTTTTTCTTAATGGGACGACGGGATAATGCACGGAATTTCGACGGGATAATGAATATTTTTGATGGTACCAGAATATTTTTCTGTATTTTATAGTTATATTAAGAAGTACATATTTTTATGATTTGCTGAATCACTTATTTGTTTACTTTTTCATGCATTATATTATTGAAGGTTGTTAGTTCTCTTATTCGTTTAAATATACCCTACTTATATAAAAAATAGCGTGTGTTCTCTGTGGTGTTTCGCATAAACGTTGTAAAATTCAGGTTATTAGATTTTATGCAACTTTGCTGTCATAACAGCTGATGAAGCAGCCATTTTCGGCGATTTTTTATTTACCTGTAAAATGTTTGTTTTTGGTATAGCCCGAACTAAGAAAAATTTGAGTACTTTTCCATTATACGGACACCATTGTCGCCAAACATATATTTACATGTATGGCATGGTGTTGGTATAACGGAAAAGAACCAAAATTTGCGATCGATCAAATAATTGAATTTTGTTAAACATTAAATTTTCTGGTACTTACATATTATCCGGTCGACCACTTTTCATAACAAAAAACTATCGCCAAACTGTAAAATTAAACGCCAAAAATGCAGTCCGATTTACTTGATGTCAGAAGCATTATACGTGTTTGTTACGTCATCAAGTAGTTTTTAATTTGACATTTGCGTCTATTTTTCATTATGTTTTACTTATTTATTAGTTATTTCACTAATTAAAATAACAATTGTGTCCTTAAATTCATGTATTTTATTTATTTATTTTAATTTGATATTTCAATGGCAACGTTCTCCCGTTTATTTGGCGTTACAGTTTGGCGATAGTTTTTTGTTATGAAAAGTGGTCGACGGGATAATAGAGAAGTACCAATTTTCTTATTTTTAATCGGAGAAAGAAACAATAATCATGGATTTAATTAATTTTGCAATATGCGGTGCAACCAAAACAATTTTTATTAAATTGGTACATATATCGCAGACGCACCTGGGTTATTTTTTGGCGCCTAAATGACGATTTTTGCTTTGTATGCCAACCTGGTGTTTTATAATAAATTTGAATATGTGTGTAAATAAATAAAATAAAATAGGTACTTTTATGTTAGCTGGGCGTCAAGGATAACTCTCCAAATCTTGTTTCAATTGGAATAATTTAAATTGCAACATTTTACGTGAGATTTGTTATTCATATTGATATGTTTACGTTTAGATATTTTATTATGATTATATTCTATCTAATTAAGTTTTTTTTTTTAAAGATTTTATACTACAATGTTAAAATATTACCTATTTGATATTAGCTAATGTCAAAAGATTGGCGAACCACAGAGTTCAGAGAATAAAGTCTATGTCCTCAAAAGTGGGAGTTGCCGTCTTTATGACGTCATAAGCAGAAGTAAATGTTTAATTGAAAATTACAGCTAATTAATTAAATTTTCGAACAAACGAATGCACGATAACAAATCTGTGTCCAAATATCTTTCATTTAAGAAAAGAATGGTGTAATTTGATGCAGTAGTTTGTTCTCACGGATTTTCGAAAGAAATAGCTTAGCGTTTTAAATATATAGACTAGATGGTAACCGTCAAAACTTGACGGAAAAAATTACAATAACAATATTAGTAAAATAAGCTTCTTTATTACATAAGTAGGGGTGCTTATGAAACAATCTTTCAAATATTTTATTTAAAAAAAAAAAAAAATTCCTCCAGGGAATTACGTTATTATTTCCGATGCAAACTCTAAACAAACAATCCGTAAACAAAATGGAAATCAATTTGACATTATCGCCCTATTCCTCACGGCCAGAAAGAAAATTTCCTGAACCTATGAAGTATCATACAAATAGCATATCCCTACATTCATATCATATTCAGTCAATAAAAGAACATATTAAATAAGGCACACATCCCCCCCTTGTGATAATGCAACCGAATGAGCTCCTATGCGCACGTGCATTGCATCTCCCCAAACGCACCGTCGAAATTCGACGTTAAAAAAAGTTTTAAAATGTTTTGATCAAAATTTTTAAAGTGTCTTCTTTAATCATTGTTCGTTTCAAATCCATATCTTCTGAAACGCATCCATTGTTTTAAGCTAATCAATTTTTATGTAAAGATGAAGAATTTTTTTTACAATAATAAATCAATCTGCAGATAAGGAGAGTTTTAATGTTTTCAAGTGTAATTTATTTGTATGGTTTCTTCATTCCTTTACATATTCAGGATGATTATTCCTTTTCCATAATTAAAAGAAATAATGTAAATAAATATATCCAAGATTATTTTTGATTCTGTTTTCATTAATATATTGTAAATTTTATTGTTAAAAGTTACTGATAAATGATACTTTAGTAAATGGGGCTTTTCTTAATTATTTTTATTATTATTATTATTATTATTCTTTTTTTGAGATTTAATGGCAACATTCTTCCGTTTGTTTATTGGGCGCTACAGTTTGGCGAATTCTTTGAGGTACTTTTCGGTTAGCAGGGCGCCAATGAAGTATATATGTACATATATATATAGTATATGTATACATATATACAAATATATATAATGTATATAGTTTTGTTTTCCTAGTATTGAATTTATGTGGTTTATAGATTTTGGTTGGCTTTTGTGATAATGATTCTGCAAGTAATTTTCCATTGGAGTTTATTATTATGTATATATATATATTGGTACTTTTCGGTTAGCCGGGCACCAGTGATATATATACATGTATGCACACATACATATACATATACACATATCTACATACACATATATACACATACATATATATATATATATATACACATATGTATGTATATATATGCATATGTACATACAAATATATTTATATATGTATATATATCACTGGCGATTATGATGTATACTGTACACTGTATTACTGTATACTGTATTACTGTATATATATCACTGGTGATATATGTATATATATCACTGATTTGCTGAATCCCTTATTTGTTTACTTTTTCATGCATTATATTATTGAAGGTTGTTAGTTCTCTTATTCGTTTAAATATACCCTATACTTATATAAAAATAGCGCGTGTTCTCTGTGGTGTTTCGCATAAACGTTGTAAAATTCAGGTTATTAGATTTTATCCAACTTTGCTGTCATAACAGCTGATGAAGCAGCCATTTTCGGCGATTTTTTTGTTACCTGTAAAATGTTTGTTTTTGGTATAGCCCGAACTAAGAAAAAATTGAGTACTTTTCCATTATACGGACACCATTGTCGCCAAGCATATATTTACATGTATGGCATGGTGTCGGTATAACGGAAAAGAACCAAAATTCGTGATCGATCAAATAATTGAATTTCGTTAAACATTAAATTTTCTGGTACTTTTCTATTATCCGGTCGACCACTTTTCATAACAAAAAACTATCGCCAAACTGTAAAATTAAACGCCGAAAATGAAGTGCGATTTACTTGATGTCAGAAGCATTATACGTGTTTGTTACGTCATCAAGTGGTTTTTAATTCGAGATTTGCGTCTATTTTCCTTATGTTTTACTGATTTATTAGTTATTTCATTAATTAAAATAACAATTGTGTCCACAAATTCATGTATTTTATTTATTTATTTATTTTGATATTTCAATGGCAACGTTCTCCCGTTTATTTGGCGTTACAGTTTGGCGATAGTTTTTTGTTATGAAAAGTGGACGACAGGAAAATAGAGAAGTACCAATTTTCTTATTTTTAATCTGAGAAAGAAGCAATAATCATGGATTTAATTAATTTTGCAATATGCGGTGCAACCAAAACAATTTTGATTATCGCAGACGCACCGGGGTTAATTTTTGGCGCCTAAATGACGATTTTTGCTTTGTATGGCAACCTGGTGTTTTATAATAAAATTGAATTTTTGTGTAAATAAATAAAATAAAATAGGTACTTTTATGTTAGCTGGGCGTCAGGGATAACTCTCCGAATCTTGTTTCAATTGGAATCATTTCAATTGCAACATTTTACGTGAGATTTGTTATTCATATTCATATGTTTATGTTTAGATATTTTATTATTATTATATTCTAACTAATTTTAAGTAAGTTTTTTTTAAATTTTACATTTCAATGTTTAAATATTACTCAGTTGACATTAGCTAATGTCAAAAGATTGGCGAACCACGGAGTTCAGAGAATAAACTCTATTCCTCGCAACAGTGGGAGTTACCGACTTTATGACGTCATAAGCAGAAATAAAAGTTTAATTGAAAATTACGGCTAATTAATTAAATTTTCGAACAAACGAATGCACGATAACAAATCTGTGTCCAAATATCTTTCATTTAAAAAAAGAATGGTGTAATTTGATGCAGTAGTTTGTTCTCACGAATTGTCGAAAGAAATCGCTTAGCGTTTTAAATATATAGATAATCGAAGCAAGATTTTGTGCTCACCCTATATACTGTAGAGCAGGGATTGACAACCTCTGCATCATCATGAGCACATTTGAACTTTTTAAAGATATTCATAATGCAAGGCGTGAGAAATTTTCTCTGGAAAAAAAAATTCCAAGTATTAAATATGGATTTATTTTTTAAAGATATTTGTGGGTGCACCTCTACACCTCATATATTTAGTTATCGGCACGTGTGTGCAATAAATAAAACAACGTTAATAAGGACACGTGCTTCATTCGTATTTTTTACTTTTAATCCATGTGTACTTCAACGCGTTATAGGTTGTTTAATAAATATATTTCCAATAAAAATTGACATCATGTCGCGGAGGATTGAAAGTGATGGACCAACGCCATGGCGTCCATGCTTTCCTGACATTATTCCTCTTGATTTTTTCTTTTGGGTGTATATCAAGGACATATAGTCTTTGCCACACCAGTTGCTAACGTTGAAGAACTGAAGGCTAGGATAAAAGATACTGTGCGTATTGATACGGAATACATGTTAGTGAATACTTAGCAAGAATTAGAATATCGTGTTCACATTCTCCGAATTACTCTTGAAATTTCATGAAGTATGCAGTCTTATTACTTACCCATCATACGTAGTATAGGGTAAGTCTTGTAATCGTTTTGAAAATCGAAAATTTTTTTTTGACGGATTTACACGTTTCAGACACTGGAGATTCCGAAAAACATATTTTTAGAAAAAAAATTTTGCCGTCCGTCTGTGTGTCTGTGTGTGTGTGTGTCTGTAAACGCTCTATCTCCCGAAAAAATTGAGATAGAGACTTGCAATTTGGTATGTACTTAGTATGTAATAATGGGAAGAAGCCTATTTCATTTCAATAACCTTGATTAACCGGAACAATTTTTTTCGGACTCTCGAAATATTCGTTCTGATGAAAGGTATATAAAAATTTTCGAAATTGTATATTTTAAGAAATGAATATAAAAGACAATAAAAAAACATAAATTTTGAATAAAGCATGAAGTCGATCGGATAATTAGTTGCCGAGATATTTGGAATCCTGTTTTCCACACTCTTCGATTTTTCATGACCCTGTATTTCATCCAAATTTCACGCCTAATCAGATGCAATAAACCGCTAGTTAATAGGATTATTATTTTTGGAGTTATAAGGAAAAACCTCTTTCAAGCAATTCAGTAATCGAGCCTTTAAAGTTTGTGACGTCATCAAGCCACGATTTTATTTGAATTGCAATGCATTTTATAAGTAGTTTACACATTTTTATTTTAATATTTTACATTATGCATATCCATGATGGGTAAGTATTACGGTGGCCCCCAACGACTAGTTAAAGTATGTAGTCGTCATGTTTGCTAGCGAGAACTTTGCTTGCATATTGACTTTTATACTTCATGGACACGATGCCAACTGTATGATGAACTTATTATCTATACTAATATTATAAAGGAGTAAAGATTGTTTGTTAGTTTGTTTGTTTGTTTGTAGGGGGTAATCTCTGGAACTACCGAACCGATTTCAAAAGTGATGGTGGCAAATTGATGCTTACAATCCCTGCTCCAACAATGGTTATATATTATGTCGGTGCCACTAATCCCAGGGGGGCGCAGGAGCGAAAAACGTTCTAAAATTGCTATTTTTTGTATACTGAAGGAGATAGAAACATCAAATTTGGTATGGTAGTTACTTATAAGATGTAAATGCTCTCTAAGAACAAATTCTAAAAACATTCGAAATTTAAAAGGGTGAGATGAGCGAAAAGCGTTCTAAAAACATTCTAAATTACAATTTCTATGGAATCTCTGGAACTACAGAACCGATTTCAAAAGTGATGGTGGCAAATTGATGGTGACAGTCCCTGCTCCAACATAGGCTATATTTTATGTCGGTGCCACTACTCCCAGGGGGATGCAGAAGCGAAAAACGTTCTAAAATTTCGATTTTTTGTATACTGGAGGAGATAGAAACATCAAATTTTGTATATGTTAGTTACTTATAAGATGTAAATGCTCTCTAAGAACAAATTCTAAAAACATTCGAAATTTAAAAGGGTGAGATGAGGGAAAAGCGTTCTAAAAACATTCTAAATTACAATTTCTATGGAATCTCTGGAACTACAGAATTGTTTTCAAAAGTGATGCTGGCAAATTGATGCTGACAGTCCCTGCTCCAACATAGACCATATTTTATGTCGGTGCCACTACCTCCAGGGGAGTGCATTAGCGGAAAACGTTCTAAAATTTCGATTTTTTGTATACTGAAGGAGATAGAAACATCAAATTCGGTATGGTAGTTACTTATAAGATGTAAATGCTATCTAAGAACAAATTCTAAAAACATTCGAAATTTAAAAGGGTGAGATGAGGGAAAAGCGTTCTAAAAACAGTCTAAATTACAATTTCTATGGAATCTCTGGAACTACAGAACTGTTTTCCACTAATCGAGTTGGTCTCGTAATTTAGAACCTTGATCTTGTGACGAGACCTTCACCTGACTAGGCACCCCCAGAGGTGTAATTCACACGGAACTTGAAGGACTTCACACCCACGACGGACTTTACATACACCGGGCGCCATTAGCGTACATGATCTCTGCTTCTGAAAAGGAATGGGGTTAGACATTTTATAACAGTTTTAATACTAAAAACTAGGTGCTACTTTTAGACTTTGAGTACTATTACTTTACGTGGTTGTTCGTCTTAATTTACCTATAATTCTACGCTATGATTATTTTAACTGAAACTAAATACTCTACAGTGTTGCTTATTCCTACAGGGGGGGACATTATATGCATAATTTACTAAATTAAGAGAGGGGTTGGCCCATCGGCTATATATTATCTATATATAATTTAATATATGTAATTGCCGAAACGTCAGTTGAGGCTCACTGTGGAGACCCGAAAAGTTTTTGGTTTCTGTCTGTGTGTCTGTTCGCGATAACTGCCGCAAAAATGATCCGATTAGGTTGATTTTTGGTAGGTATGTTGGTGAGGTACCCGGAATTAGCTGTATAGTTTTTAGTTACATTTGGTTCATTCGTTTGAAAAATATAGAACATTTCTTTTTAGGTCATAATGCTTTCCTATGGGAATTCAGACGATTTTGAAATTTTTCATTTGTTGAAAATAAAATGGCGCGATTGATTCAAGTATTTAAACGGTAAGTTATGAAGGCTAAAATTTATCAAGTTAGGTCTTAAATTAATCAAATTAATTTGAAATTTTGTTAATACATTTGTCAGATTTTTTAAATTAGGTGTATAATTTTTGGTGCAATATTATACATCTGTTCTAATAATATAATACATTTTATTTTATCATTTTTTGCAAATTTTAAAATGCATTTATTTTTATTTTCCTTTTTAATTTAACTGTAACCTAGCAACTATATTTCAAAGAATATCAAAATAATAAAATTCAAATAACTCAGACTATTTTGCTGCAATATTTTATTCGCAAAATAAAATATTTTCGGCTGATTTTTGTAATTTATTGAAATAAATGAGAACTTATTTTGATATAAGTTACCCTTTAACTACTGTAGAATGATTTCCGAAACCTTTTTACATGAGATATTATTCATTTTCCGGAAGAGATGCGGATTTTTCGTGGTTGAAAATTAGTATTATTTTAAAAATAGGATAAAATCTCTCGTACAACGAGATGGTTAATCTAAAGAAATTAGCGTAATAAAACGCATCCTGAAATAGCACAATTACTGGAAACTGAGATCATAAAAAGCTATCACAAAAAATAATTTATAGCGCCAAATCACGTTTGCTATTTAGTGAATTGGCAGTAGACACGATTATGAATGATTACCCAATAGGTTTAAAAGTATATATATATATATATTTTTTTTTTTTTGGGGGGGGGGGAGGGCTGGGGATTTTAGTATACTATTGCTATCGAGTAGATCAGGATGTACTTAGATAAAATTTTACATCTAAATATTATAGAATGACCATCAAAACTGTTTTTCCGAAACAAAAATTGTAATTAAACTAGATTTCTAAAATAGATATAAGGGAAATATAGTAGATTCAGATTCATTTCCATGAGCTGCTTTTGTACTAGATATATTATTCAACTTATCCATCAGATGCAATAATTCGTGGTTGGAAGGTAAGTAAATATTGTTATTTGGGTATTAAGATAACATGAAATTATTTTCCAAACTGTTGTTTATCTTAATAAAACCACAGTATAAAACGAAATCCAATATATACTAATCATTCACACAATCAATAGGAAATCACGAATATAAATTTAACAAGATTACGGGGGGTTCAGGGGGGGGGGGGCAGAGCCCCCCTGAAGAAATGTACTCTTTATCCAAAACATTTCATGAAAAAAAAGTTCATAAGAATTTCAGAATTTCATTGCATAAACCGTGTTTAATTTAACGGTTCTAATTTTTGAAAACCTTCGAAGTATTTTATATGTCTATAAATACTATGTATATAGTATAAAAAATTAAATTGCGGATTATATAATGCTAAATATGAAAAGTGATATTAAAAAACAATGATTTTCATAGCTGACGCTGAGGCTCCTGATCTGTAGATTTACTAGTTTATATAACTTAGATAAATCTAAAGATGGGAGGATAGGGACAAATGGCTATGTACTAACTAAATATAATTAATTATATAATGTTTATAACTATAACTTAGCTGTGGAGGTCCTGAAAAGCTTAATTTAAGTTAAAAATTGCTAGTAAAAACAGCTTAACTAATACGTACTAAAAAATAAATATTAGAGGGGATACTAAAGTTAACTGACAGTTTACAGGGGGGGGGGGGATGAACTTGCATTTTATTCCTTAACTACAAACTATAATTTATTTCTAATTCTAAAAAATTACCACTAACTACCTTTATTATTCATTTGTACCTTCAGTTATTCTATACCTACTGACATTGTTATTTAGGATATCGCTGGTGTTTTCATCTCCTTTCGTGTGACATTGCCTGTATCTTGTTTACAGTGTTTGATTTTCGCCGTTTATATTGGCTTGTCTCTATCATGGTGGTTTGTCGTTGTCATGGTTGTTGCCGCTTTTATGGACTAGTCTCCTTTTTAGGTGCGTTCGTAATTATATAAATACGTAGCACCTATAGTCGTCGTTTGGTCCGTCCGTCTGTCTGTCTGTCTGTCCGCATATAACAACGCAAAAACTACCCAACAAAATGGTTTGCAATTTAAAATATATTATCTTTGCAGAATTTTGTCGAGACATTTTAAATTTTATTAAAATCGAATCAAAACTTTAGGAGATATTAATAAAAATATTTATTAAGAAATTTGAATTTCTTTTTTTAAATCGATGCTTTTTTGTTATAGGAGCTTCCGAAGTTTCATCGTCAAGCGACCGAGATACTTATTTTATGACAGAAATGAATCTGCAGACGATATAATTCATTTCACAGAATTAAAAATCATCAAGATCTGAATATTTATATAACTAGCTGATACATATATATCTGAATATTTATATAACTAGTTAAGATATTTGTATGAACAGTGTCATAAAATATATACTTAACTAGCTGTTTAACCCGTTCTACGCACGGGAGATCATGAATTTAATTCTAAAACGTGCGTACGAACGCACCTCGTTTGTAACGTTTGACGTACAATTTCCAACTTGTTTGCATTTGTTTACTTTCCGTTAGGTTTTTTTTTCCACTTATAGGCTCGACCCTGTTGCGTCAATGTCTTTATCTTGCTGTCACTATCTTGTACTGGTAGTTTGTCACTTTCTTGAAATTGGTCATATTGCGAATTTTTCGCTGGTTTTTTTTTTTTTCTTTTTTGTCACTTTCGGTAATTTGTCCCATTGCGACTTTGACTTTTGTCGCTGGTTAGTCGTCACTATCTTTGTAGTTGCACACCATTGCATTTTGTCACTTATATATTTTTCACTTTTCTTCCCTTGCTTCATTGCACTGAGGTATTTATAATTTTTATTTCCTCGTGAATGCGCTTAATGCGATCAGTCTATTGAATCCTAATGGCTGTTATCACTACTAGGTTTTGTGTGCAGCTTAGTTAGGCACTGTAGTTATAGTACAGCGCCTAGAATACATAGTGTGGAAACCGGCTATCCTTGTGCTGCTTTAAAAAGTGCTAAAAAGTTGTAGCCTATAAATGTGCAACGGTGCTCCTACGCTAAATAGGGATAGTTTACTGTTTTTGTATCGAGTATTGCAACCAGAGACAAAACAATGCGTATCACGTTTTTTAGCCATGCTTTCATAATTGTAAAAAAACATAAAAATCACTAAGTCAGAGGAGAAAAGGATATAATTTAAGTATTTAAAATACTTACCACCAGCCGAAACATTCTAATACAATGTTTACGTTGATTAGCAGATGGCGCTGCGATCCCATCGTTATCTTTTCAGCAATGTTGTACATTTATTGGATTCAATTTTTTAGTACAGTCAAATCTCGTTAACACGAACACGCTTAACGCGAATTACTTTTAGCACGAACTGTTTCCGATTGCCCCGTCCAATTGTATGTAATGTATTTAAGTTCGGATAACACGAACGAAAAAATGTTTCCTCTTGAGGGTTCGCGTTAACGAGGTTCGACTGTACTATTTTGTAGCAGATTTCCACACTATGTATTCTAGGCGCTGTAGTTATAGTATAATATTTTATATTCATGTATGAAAGTGCATCTTTTATTTAAGAACTAGCTAATCCGCCCGGCGTTGCGCGGGCCCGAAATATTAATAATCTGTAAGGCTATCGAAATCAAGTCGAATGAGGCAAACTTCGTCGTAATCAGGCTCATAAAACTCAAGATCGGAAAGCGCATCCTGGCGGTCGAAAGTGCAGCTAAAATATTTAAGGCTATAGATATCAAGTCGAATGAGCCTAACCCCGTCGTAATCGGGTCCATAGAACCAGATATACTCCTATAGTTCCACTTTCCACCGCCAGGGGGCGCAGTCTGTTCTGGAAGAGGCCTTTTCAGAACACTTGACCCAACCAAATTTCCTAGTAGAATTGAAATTTAACTACGGGTAAACATTGCCAAAATAGCGGAAATCGCGAAAGTGAGTTACGTAATCGATCGGTTTCTAAAGGGTTAATGTATATATTTTTTAAAACCCAACGATGCATTTTGAAGAAAATGAACGTGTCTATGATCTGGAGTCTACTGTTTGTCCGTACTTGCATTTCCCGAGTCGATGCCGATTTTTAAATCTGGACCAAAAAAAAGAAATTCGCGTGAGTGAGTTTTGAAAAGGATTTTTTTTCGGAGGGTTAAAATTAAATTTTTTCAAAACGGATACCAGATTTTAAAAAACAAAGGGATATAGATTAGGCACGGTATTTTTAGTTTTTCGTATCTTGTTTATAAACGCCAATTCGGATTTTTAAAGATAGGAGAAATAGTTAAAAAAGGGAAATTGACTTACGGTTAAAAACGTTTTCGAAAGGGTTAACGTGATTTATTTTTTAAACTAAAGGTTTCTGCCTAAACCCGATAGAACGTAGATGTCTTTAGGTGTGTTTGCTTTTTGTTTGGTTATTTTAGAAAGCCGATGCCAGATTTAATATATAGCAGAAAATCGGAATTCGCAAAAGAGAGTCCTGCGCACGAATTTTTTTTGAAGGGTTAATATTCGTATTTTTCAAAAACAAATACATATGTCGAAAAAGGAATAAATGTAGATATTGTCTGGTATTTTTAGTTTTTCGTACCTGTCTCTGAATCGCCGATGCGAAATTAAAAAAATTGCGAAAATCGCAAAACGGCATACAGAAAATATACTTTTTCGAAGGGTTAATTTTTGTATTTTTTAAAACCAAAGGTGGCTTTGAAAAGGACAAAAACAGTTCTTTAATTTGGTGACCTTCGTTTTTCCGTATATTTTGTATTCCGGTAGATGCAAGGCTCGGAAAACAGGAGAAAATAAAAAACACGAATTCGATGCTTTTTGATTATTTTTTTGAAAGGGTTAAATGTAAAATTTTTTCAAACCAACCAGATCGTTCGAGACGTAAAAGTATGTTCTTTTAGAATATGTAGACGGTTTTTCCGTATTTTTAGCCGTTTGTCCATGGCGAATTTAGAAATACTTTAAACAAAAACGGAATGTCTTCTACTTTCTTTCTTCTGTTCCGGAAGATACGGAAATTGGTTTCTGCACATGCGCCAGCTCACTTCAGAATAATGACTTTTTTATTTGTGATCTTTGATCAGGTTTTAATTGATAACTACTTTAATTTTCAAAATTTTAAAATTCTGAGGCTCAGGTATACCAGGAGAGTGTTTGGACTACCTAAATCTAAATTTACAGACTTCTAGGTGTGCTAAATTTTCCTAGCCATCGCCAACAGACACACACACACACACACACAGAGCGAAACTTTCTTTTATTAGTATAGATGACGTCATTTTCCTCATAGGAAACATTTCGCTCCAAATATTAGTCGCTATGATAGATTACTTACTGTTATTTTATTTACCTGGATTACATATTATTTTCTCAATAAATATCTCTGTTCTGTTTTCCACGATTAGTGCATCATTTAACGTGCCATTTTAATATGTTTAATGCTATATTGCACGAGATAATTTCAAGGGACAAAAATTGCTTGATGAACTCGATATCTACATAACTACACGTTACAGATGGCAAAATTGCTCCAACAAAGAAAAGTTGCTTGTCTTTCGAGCCACTCAAGCCATAAGTTAACATTGTGTCGCCCGAAAATAACAGCAATTTTAACGCCTCGTGTAATAGTACTTTTAGTTTTCTGAAAGCCATTGACAACTTTCTTTTAAATAGGACACGCTATTTTCACTAGTGAAATCATGCTTCCAATTAGTGGAATGTGATCAAATTCATTTTATGTTACAGAGAGAAATTCTTATCTGATTGCCATCATTTTGAAGAAATTTCATTAAAAACTTTAAATAAAAATAAATTTATTAAAAAAAGTCTAGTGCAAGCTCATCTACAAGTAAACAACTTTCAAAATAATAATAAATAAAAAAAAAATTGGTTCAGTAGAAAGCTCAGGGCAGATGACGAAAAAAAGGTTTGTTTTTTAAATATATAAATTACTTATACTTTACCATGAAGGACGCCTCAAGTTTTCTTAATTCTAAATTTAATGGACATAAGTTGAAACTGGTGTGAATCAATAAGAACTAAAAGATCTTCTTAAAACACCATCAAAAACTTTTAAATGTGCTAGGCCTTTTGAAAGATCTGAGTCTTTCTTCGTCAGGCACAAAAAAGACGTGCTTCTACTATGAAAGCAGTAGCAAAACTGAAGTGAGAGATAAGGGAAAGGAAACAAGCTGAAGAAATAGCCAATAGGAAAGTAGAAATCAACAGCCAATAGGAAAACAGAAGACAACAGTCAATCACAGAAGAGTATAATCAAAACAATAGAACACAAAGTAGAAGGGGAATAAGGAAAAAAAATTGATAAAATAAAAAAAAATAAATAATATTCATGAAAACAAAATAAAATAAATAATAATAATAAATTAAAATAAAATGAACACACACATATATATACAATTGTTTTGATTACACTCTTCTGTGATTGGCTGTTGTCTTCTGTTTTCTATTGGCTGTTGATTCCTACTTTCCTATTCTATTGGCTGTTTCTTCAGCTTGTTTCCATTCCCTTATCTCTCAATTCAGTCTTGCTGCTGCTTTCATAGTAGAAGCATGTCTTTTTTGCGCCTGACGAAGAAAGACTCAGATCTTTCAAGAGGCCTAGTGCATTTAAAAGTTTTTGATGGTGTTTTAAGAAGATCTTTTAGTTCTAAATTTAATGTTCCAGATGAATTTCCTGAACAGTATTACTCTTTTCGCAATCATGTAACTGTTTATGTATTTCTAATAAAGCGTAATTTAAAAAAATCTATTTTCATTTTCTGAATTACATCGGATCATAATAAAAACGGATTATCTAGCAAATAAGAGTGATATCTTAGCAAAAACCGTGCAATGTAAATGGTTTCACTAAGCCATAAAAAGAAGTGATATCTCATGTGAGTACCGTGTGGAAATCTATTACTATTCATAATTGTTGCACATACCTCTGAGTGTGGCAGTATATCAAAACTGCTTGGTGAGTTGCAGACATCATATATGTAAAGTGCGAAAACTTTAGATGATTTAGAAATATTGGCATTAATTGTGTTTTAAAGTACCAAAATTTCCCTTTTTGTCCGTTCGGGCCTGCACCCTCTTAATAGGACATGTCTTTGCATTAACTATTATTTTGTATTAACAACTATTTTTGTTATTATCTGCATGTAATAGTGATCGTATATGTCGATACATTTCTTATCATTATGACTTCATTTACATTCCAGCATTTAATAATAAAACAACATAAAATGGCGTTTGCTTAAATCTCCTTGCACCATTAGTGATTCGTTTATTTCAAACATGCATTTCACACTTTAAATTTAAAATAGGGGCTACTTTTCCAAACGAATATTTATAATAAACAAAAAAAAAATCATGTGTTAATCATAGATTATGAAACATTTCCAGCATGTTCAGCCTACTGAAACAAAACTTCATGGTGTAATAATGTGGAAGATGATATCCAAGTAAACAATTTGAAAAAATCATAACAAATTTGAAAACACAATTTCAGCAATTAACATCTATAGTCAGAAAAAAATCTGAATTCTTTTGTGCAGCCCTGTATACCATCTATAGATTTGTAAATTTACTGCATAGTATTCTAAAATTTAGCTCAATAATGAAACACATAACAGTTGAAAGTTCCCATTCAGCAATTTCTGTCAATAAGCAGAAATGTACTCTAATTCTTTTGCTCAGCCCTGTATATAACCTACAGAATCATACACACCAACTAATATGCAAACTAGTAAGTTGTGGCCATCAACAAAATTTTCTTCTATATAAGTCAAATCATCTGCAACAAAAATTACAGATCAATCTATACCTTTTTACAGATATAGCTATCGCAGAAACCACAAAAAACAGAGCATAGCAGCGCCACCTGTTGGGCTATTTACACAAAACCTAATCAGCGTGATTTATGTCAAGGTCTAACAGAATATGAAGTTTGATGAAATTCTATGCATTAGTTCTTGAGATATAGCTATCGTAAAAATCATGAAAAATGCAGCATAGCAGCGCCACCTATTAGGCAATTTACACCAAAATCTAATCAGCACCAAGTTATATCAACGCTAACTGAAATGAAATTTTATTAAATTCCATGCATTAGTTCTTGAGATAGAGCGCCCACAAAATTTTTGTCATATACAGACAGACATGTATACATTTTCTAAAAACACTCAAATCATGTCCAGGATCTTTTAAAACGTATAAATCCGTCGAAATTTTGCAGGAATCTAATGTTTTCTTCTTGTAAAGATGAAAGTAAAAATTAGTTATTTAAAAATTCATGTAATGCTAGTTTTTTTTATATCAGATATGTTTTCTATCATGCAAGAAATCTTTGTCTTTTTCTCTTCAAGTACCAAACGATTCGGAACTTTAATAAGCTAAATGAGATAGAAAATACTTTACAATTAAAAAATTTATGCCAAACACTATGGGTTTCTCGAGCTGATTCTGTTAAAGCTATTTGGTCTTCATTTGAAGTGTTAGTAAATACATTAGAATTAATTACTAAAGATATGACAAAATTAGACATGAAAACAAGAAATATGGAATTTTCATTACAAAGAAAAATCACATCTTTTGACTTTGTAATGAGCATTATGTTCATGAAGAATATATTGATAAAGGTGAAATTGCTGACTGAAACTTTAGAATCCAAGGAACTTAATATTATTGATGCAGCTGTAATGATAAAAGCCACAATTCATTTATTGGAAAAAATAAATGATTCAGATTCCGAAAGTATGAATAATTTGATTCTAAGTGCAAAGGAATTTTCCAAAACTTTAGGCACTGAAGCTGAGTCAGATTTTGAAAAACACCATCTCCGTCGTCTAAAACCAAAACGTATAGATTCGAACAACAATAATCAAACTTAATTCTCTTTGGAATCCTTTTATAAATCGGAATTTAAAATAGTTTTAGATAATCTGCTTACTTCCATGAAAGAAAATCTGGAAAAATGCGTCAATACAATAAAACCGTTATATGAGTTGTTAAATCTGCCACTTTCAACAGTACTATTAACTGAAAAAAATTTACGGGACATCATAGCTCTTTTTCCGCAGCACAGAACTTCTATAAGTGAATCGCGACTAGAAACAGAGTTAGAAGTGCTATATAATCAGTGTGCAGACCACAAAAATATATGAGAAGTATTCAATACGTCTGAAAGACTTAAATCTCTATTGCCTTGTGCAAATCGTTTATGCCATCTTCTTCTCACAGCTCCAGTTACAGTAGCCAACAATGAAAGAACATTTAGTAAGCTAAAAAGAATTAAAAATTATTTGCATACAACTCAAACAAACGAACGACTGGATAATTTAATCCTTCTTTCTTCAGAAAAAGATATCGCGGATAATTTTCAACTAACTGATATTGCTAAGCATTGGGCAGTTTTGAAAAAAAAAAAAAAAAATTGTCTTTAAAATGTTTTCTACAACTCAAACTCCTAATAAAATATTTTTATTTGGTTTCTTTAACAACTTAAAGAGAATACAGCCAATTTCATATTATAATAAACAATATGATATATTGTATAATAAATTTACACCCATATTTTTTGTTTGTAAAATATGGTATACTTTTACAGAAAATAATAAAAGTATTTCCTGTTACTTATTATTAAATATAAAAGTAATTCCTATAATTTAGCCTTAATTTTCAGTGTTAAAAAAAAAGTGCATTATCCAGTTTTTATTTATAAGGATTATTTAAATCATTTTGATTGTATTACAAGTATATGATATAAATAAGTTTACCTAAAAATTGTACTTTTTGTATCATTAACTGTATTTATAGAATTACTCTTTTTAGCCAAAACTATGCAAGCCTCTAAAATTATTGCTACGTTATCTCTAAAAAATATTTCAGAAGTATTAAATCAGAAATTTCCCTGATACCTTAAAAAAAATATATATATTATTTTAATTAATTACATACCATAATAAAATAATATATTGTGAAATTGCAGAGTTAAAAAACCCAATAATAATACATAGGAAAGTATTTTCTTAAAATTTAATTAAATTTGAGTCTTTAGAAAAATATAGAATACATAGCAGCTAACTATTTATTATTTAGTTACACATTATTTAAAACTGTTTTGTAAATTTCAAATTAACCATTATTTAAGTTAAGGAATTATCTATAATAAAGAAATAAAGCCATTTGTTTAAGCCTTAATGAAGAAGTTTACAAACACACAATATTCCAACCTTAAACATACCAAAGTTGTTATTCTCTACATTTTTAATGTATAGGGAGGTACACAACTTAGTAAACAAACATGACCTTTCTTTAGGGGCACAGCATTTTAATTATTTTAAGGTCAAAATAGTAAGAGATTCAATGAATTCAGTGAAGAAAGTTATCACTCATTTATAATGATGATAAAAATGTTGTAAAAATCAAACTGAAATAAATATACAAGAAACGTGGTAATTTTTCTTATGTTTTAGGAGTTTAATAAAATAAATTTAATATAATGATGACATTCATATGGTGAATGGAGAAGCATTGGACACCATAAGCTTTTCCCCCCTCTTCCATCCTGTTTCATACCAAAAATCTGTTTAAAAAAAATCTGTAAATCAATAAAATTAAATGAAAATTAATAAATTTTATGGATGATCCATAAAAGTTTGAAAGTATGGTACAGTTTAAATTCAGACAAATTCACTGAATGTACACACATAAGAAAAAATAGACATTATCTAAAGTAAAAATTTATTGAAATTTATAAAATACAAATTGAGCATTGTATATAAAGAGAGCACAGTAAATAACTGAAACATAATAGCTTTTAAAACATACTTTTAAATAATGAAGGAACAATTTAAAATATAAAACCTATGGTAATAAAAAAAAAAAGTCACACTCACTTTTTTTACGATTCTATTCCAAACATTATAAAATAAGAAATACATTATCTGAATATCTTAAATTAGAAATAACTATTTCGACATCCTGTGCAACAGACATGGAAACATAAAAATAAGATAGAATAAACTGATAATCTTTTTAATGGCATGCATTTCTTTTACCTGATTAATTGAAAGAGATTTCTATTTAAAGGCAAATTATGAAGATATGAAAAGAACTTTAAAAGTAGATATGCTGAATCTAGGGTTGATACACGAAGTACACTAATACCCCACCAGTTTTTTATTTTTTTTAAATTATATATGTGTGTATATATATATATATACACGCACACATATTTGATAGATAAATAATTAGTTTTGCTTTTATTACTTTAAAATAGACATAAAAAAAAGAATTATTTCTTTTGAAGCAGTTTTGAACACCAGTGTAACAGATCAATTAATAAAAATAAGCATACTATTCCAGGAAAAACAGAGGATGGCATCAATTATCTTTTAAATTTGTTGAAGACATTCAGAGAAATTGCTGCTTGTAAGTGGAATTTCAGAAGTTTCGGAGAAAGCAGAGCTGAAAAATTTATCAAAGGGTCCTAAAATAAATAAATATAAACAAAATATATAAATCCGGAGTTTTTTTGTAGTGTATAAACCCTGTTCTTAACACCCATTTTTTAACATTTTACAACTTTCCATGTGCTTATTGATACTGAAAAATTAAATAAAAAACTTGTAATATGTTATCTAATTATATTCTAAAAGCACAAACTTTGTTCATGATTAGAAAATATCTTAAACACACACAAGAAAGTTATTACTGATACTGAAAGTTTAATAGTATCTTTTTTTTTTTTTTAGGATTTTATAGTTTCTGAATGAAATATTTTTCAATCTATTATAATAAGAGTCTAACTTCCATTAAAATATGTATTTTTTATGAATTATTCAAAACTAATCAGATTATTACATCCATTGTACTCCATAATAATTTCTGGATAGAATGGAATTTAATAGACTCTTCTAAACAGGTATTTGATTATTGATAAAATATAAATTATTACTAAAACAAATAATGTAGATACATTACAATAACTGAACAAAATTGTTTTTTAATGCCTGTTTCAACAGATTTTTGATGAATATTAAACTAATAAACCATCGTTACATTTATTACTTTTCTGACAATTACTATAAGAAAAAAAAATAGGATAGGTATTTCACTTCAATTAAAGTACCTATTTTTAAGAACTGTTTGTTACTTTAAAACTTAATTTTATTGCTTTCATTACATTCTCATGGCAATTTTAAGGTGGAATGAAATTTTGTGCCTAGTTTTAACAGGTAAATGATTAGTATTAAAATATGTATTGTTAATAACTATTCAAACACATAGTAAAAAGTCCGAACACACTTGAGTGGCTCCTCAATACAATTGTATTAAAAGTAATCTTATTCAATTATTAAAACAAACAAAAAATAAATACATAAAATTTACAATATTACTGCTGTGCACAGTTATCATATTTCTTTTTTGAAGATCTTGAATGACTACTTTGAAAAGTTTTAGGTTTTTCAACTGCAGTGAGATTTAGCTTATCAATTGAGTCTTCACACTTTTCAACGTTTTTCTTAGATTCTTCAATTTTTTCTTTAGGTTCCACTCTATTAAATTCTTGTAAGATAAACCTGTTTGATTTACGAGGAGGCTTTACTTGTTTAAAACCATCTTCACCTAATTCCAGTTCACCTGGGATTGTGTCAAAGTCAGGACAATCAGCAAAGATAGACTGATTTAACAATTTAGTGTTTTCATTTTTTTTACATGGTGGCTTGAAACCTTCCACAATTTCAATTCTAGGCTCCCGAGGCTGTTCTAGAAAAAACAATGACCAAAAAACTTGTAAGACAAACATGAAAAAACAAATCAAGAAACAATATGTAGAATTAATTGGTGTACTTATAAACAGTAAAAAAAAAGTATCACTTCCTACTAATTTTCTTACAAATAACTATAAAAAAGATATAGGTATCAATCAATTTAAAATAATGTTTACCATTAAACATGAAGGATAAATTATACTTCGGGGCTCATCTACATATTTACTACACCACTATACATACACAGACTTGTATAAAACCAAAAACTTTCTGTGCACATAAATATTGGGTCAAAAACTTTCTGCAAATTAATTTACTGTTTAATAAAATTACGTGTTATATTATTTTGACGATATGGATTAAAAACAGTAGTTTAAAATAATTGCCATTTACAATTAATTAATATTAGTTAAAGAACAATTATTTTGGTTAAAAAAATAATAAAACTACAAATCCATGATAGCAAGAGTTGAATTCTTATCAAATATTTTGTCAATGCATTTAGAAACAGCCCAATTCTTAACATTTTCGCACAAAGTTTTGCATCTTTAAACTTTGAATTTGACAGTAAATAAATCGTACATAAAATTGGGGAAATTTTTTTTTATATTTTTTAAGTATCTTCTTTAAAAGAAAAAAAAAACCTGCAAAGATTATAATTTTGCAGGAAATTTTCCGCGCACGCCGTGAGTTTATATTATACAACTCTGTACATATATACTACATAAATTGTACCAAGTCTCATATTTCGAATGGTAATATCCACTGTTAACACTTTGAGTTTCTTGAATCAAATCAGCCCAAAAAAGTATATAGTTGATGCACTTTAAAAAAAAAAAATCTTCAAACAGTCATAAAGGAAAATATTTTAGAGGTTTGTCCATAAATTTATAAAAACAAAATTAAGATTTCATACTGAAAAGTACCAAAGTCATTCTATTAGTAACAACAACAACAAATAAATGAATAAATAAAATTAATAAATAAAAATATAAAATTAACTAAAGTTATAAAATCAATTTCATACAAAATTTTCTGATTACTTTCCTATGGATGCAAATGGTACAAAAAATGTCCCCATTAGACCATCGAAAAGTAATATTTCTTTATATCTCAAAAACTAATTATAAGGATGAGCTGGCATGAGCTCATATAACCGTTTTCCCCGATCCTTGTTCTTTTCAGGTAAAAAGGTAATGAAATTTATAATTAATATTTTTAAAAATATAATTCTATGAATTTTCAGAATTCAAATATGTTTTTGAATTTTTTAAAAAGTGCCTAAATTACATTTCAACTGTATCTCATTAATATTTTTTTCAATTGGATGATTTTTTGGGAAGATATAAATTAAAGTTTGTCATGGGGATCAAACATGAACATCCTCAGATTAATATCCCTTCCTATTCCAAAACCAGGAAGATTTAAGAAAGAGTACATGAACTATATACTTTTCTGGACTGATATGATCCGAAAAACTCAAAGTATTAAAAGTGGGTGTTACCATTTGAATAAGGAATATTTGTACAATGTTTGATATGTAGACCATCCTCCCTTAAAATATAATTTATGCATATTAGTAATTAGTAGACAATGTTGCAAAACATTTAATAATATTTCAACTGATTTCATTTTCACAACTTGGGAGTCCCCAAATAGTCATCATACTTTTAAAATTTTTTATAAAACTATTTAGAAATGAGTTAAGCTTATAATTTAGACATTAAATATTTAAACAAAATTGCATAAACTTACGTGCTTCTTATTTAAAATATTTATGATAACTTTACATGATACTGTAATATTACATCTGTTATGATTTAAAAATTTGACTCTTAATTTATTCAGTATTTTAACATTTAAATATTTTTACTTTCAAAAACATATCTGGTGGAAAGAACTTTTAATTTTATTTAGATTGCTAAAATTTCATTTATTTTCATCCATTAGTTTGGCAGTTATAGATTTTTAATTACTTTCGTTTTTTCTGTTTTGAAGTTCGTCGAGATTCGAGATTCGCGATGAGACGCCATTGATGAGTATTTAGATGTTTCGGGTAAACAAGCAGGCGTTATTTCCTAGTTCCCGCGCATTTGTATCTGGGTCAGTGACTCACGAGAGGCAAGGTCATTATCAGTCCGATTCAAGGTGACAGATGGAAGCTCATGGAACATTTGCAATGACGTGTCGTCAACAGTTAATATTTGACTTTGACCGCGTGGGTGAGCTTCTTCAGAAAATCCATCAGGTGGTGTCACGAGCGCGACAGTTAGATTCGGAACCGTTGGGTAATGCTGTTTTCTGATTGGCGGAGATTTCAAATCTCAGAGAGAGATCGTACTTTGAGAGTTGAGGGATAATCACTTCGCCAGATACTCTTGATCGACGAACAACGTTCTTTTTTAAGCTGTCGGGCCTCTGGCCTGGCGGCAGTTGAGTTTTATACGGCAGTGGAAGAGGTTCTCCAGCTGGATCTGCAGTTTTTTGACAGCCGTTTTTCAGTCGCAATCGTCAAAGCATGCAGGCAAAGGAGAAAATTTTTTCATTAAACTTTTAGATGCTGCGCAAAAACGTACGATATTTATTTCTATGATCGGTCATATTCATCTGCACTTCTGTTATTATTCTCTTCGCTGAATTTTGGCGAAATAATTCTGGCCTATATAATTTCATTCTACAACTTCAACATCAGATCTTCGATATGCAGTGCCATTATTTATTATTCATTCCTGCGATGGTCTGAAGCAAGAGGCGCTTGTGAGAAATAATCATCTCTTTCAATTTTACGGTTGTGTCGCTTCTATGTGCCGTTTCAGTCAGCGAATATATCTTCGATCGTGTTCTTCCCATTGCCATTGGTAGCATCATAACTTTGAACTTAAACAACTAACGAACAATGGTTATCAAATTTCAGATTCAGCTATAATTTTAACGGACAATAACAATCTTCATATACTTTTCTATAATTTTAACGGACAATATCAAAATTCATAAACTCTCCTATTACAGCGATATTAAAATATCAATAGACATTATTCTTATTTAAACGTACAGCATTGTGATTTAAATTTTCATGAACTGAACATTTTTCCTTGACTCATTCTTGATATATTGAAATATCTTCATAAGTTGTGATTAAAAGTATGGTGAAGTAGAAGGCAGAAGATTGTGAAATATTTATAAGTATAGTTTTATATTTGTTTGAAATGATTTGAGTGCACGAATTTCATATCGAATAAAATACTGTGTCATCTATTTGGTGAGTGATTTATTTTCTTAATTTACATTTCACCTATTTCAGATGGATCAACTACTGGGAGAAATATTTTGAAACTTAATTTTTACAATTAAGCTTTTAACTTAAATTCTAATATTCCAACATTAAATTTTAACCTTTTTAATTTAACTTATTTTTACAATGCAATGTTACTACCACTTGAGATTACACCATATAGAGAGATTTTGGGATAGTTAACTTGTACTCTTTTCTAAATTGAATTTTCAGGTTTGGATTCAATCGGAATATTTTTCGAGAGAATCGTCACTTCATTAATTTTTCCCGGTATAAGTTCTCCGATCCCTAAATCTCGCTATAACATCTAAATCTAAATATTTTAAAATTATACACATTATGATTTTACAATTCAACGTTTGAGAGAAAAATACAGGGGAACAAAAAAAAAAGGGGACAGAATAACATGAAAGATCGCCTAAAAAGGGAGAATTGAAAAAAAGATATTTTTATAATTAAAAATGATATTTTCAAAACAAATTTAGCTTAACCCTTGTAGTTTTACTGAAATATTGTATGCAAAATAGAAATAGCAGTTTGCTAAAGTTCATACCTTCAGGTAGCTTGTGCATAATGCCCATCTGTAGTTCTTTTATTTCTTGTTTCAATTTGAAGATTTCTTGTTTTGCTTTATCTAGGTCATCTTTGGCTTTATATAAACGCTGTTTAGTTTTGACTAATTCATCATTATCATACATATTTTTTGTTTTCAGATTCACAACTTCAGTCTGAAACTCTTTTTCTTTTTTCCTAATGAAATAATTTCAAATATTATATAGGTCACATGATAGAAATCGCATGAAAAAATGACATTTCATGTAAAATAAATAAATTTATAAGACTATTCTTTTTTGACCCACTTTACTCTGACAATGTATCTAATGTGGGTTTCTTTGCAATAAAAGAGGTGCACGTTATACGCCAGAATATATGGTAGGGTCAGGTGGGGTAAAATAGTTAGGACTTTTTATTCATACTTAGTTTGCCAAAAATACATTATTTTAATCTATAGAAAAAATAACGAACATGTAAATGAACACTCCTCTCAACATTTCAGGGGCAATTTCAACAACAAAATTGCAAATTTTTACTGATAGTGGTATTTTAAAGCACATTGTCAATGAACTATTTTACCCCATGCTGGAGGGTAAAATAAATATATTTATTTAAAGCTTTCTATTTCTTTAATTAAACAAATAATTGCATATGAATCTGATTAAAAGTGTTCCTCAGAAACAGAGTATGCAGATTTAAATAAAGTTGATTAAAATCATGATTTAAATCGCTAATTTTTTTTAAAAAAAAAAATCATTGATTTAAATTAATATTAAAATTTTATTCTTTTGGAATATGTAGTTTTGCCGTGATTTAGAATATAATAAAATTTAAACAACCCACATGTTATTTATTTGGAAAAAAAAAAAAAAAAAAAAAACTCTCTGCCTTTCTGAAATGCCTTTTTAAAATTCTCAATTGTAAATTTTACTATTCACAATCTGTACATATTGTACTTTTTTCCTTCTAAAGAGAGAACAGTGTTCATCATTGAAAAATTATGTTGGCATTTTCAGAACAAAAGTGGCTCAAAATTCATTTGGTCATTAATATAGTATTATTACAAAGGCCATTATTACTATTATATGCTTCACTTAGATGCTATTAATATGACATTGTTGTAATTTGTTCAATAAATTAATATTAATATTTATTTTTTTAAATATTGCAATTGCTTTATTCATGGCAGTGTTGCAGGCTGTAAGAGTATAGAAAGACAAAATAAAGATAATGAATACTGTCAATCTACAGATGCTTATAGCTGATCAATTTTTAAATGAATTTTGAACAATAGCTTGTTAATTCTTGTGGTAACAAATACATAATATTTCCCATGTAATAGATTTTATTCATCATGAATTTATACGATGAATCTTATTTCAATTCAAGTTTTGTCCTGGTTACATTCCATTTACCTGCAGAGAAATTGGTGATATATATTTAAGTCATATTTATAAGTAGAAATAAGGAGCTTGAGTTTAGATGGGTGGTAAAATGTCCACAATGAGCCTATTATTTGTGCAATTGTCACCAAATGCAGCAGGGATTGGCATTTTGTGGATTCCATTGACACATCAGAAAAATACCACACAACTGAATACACCTTACAAAACTCGCCCATGAAGTAATATTAAAGTACAAAGCTGAATGTAACTGTTTCATTGGTAGCCTTGTCACAGATAGTGCAGCTGATGTCAAGAGTATGCATGAATTAAAAATGATGTGGTTTGACTAACAAGGAGTAACAAGGAGAGTGCCAAGCTTGGTAATCACAGATTTTGATTATTTTTTATATATGTTGTAGGATAAGAGTCCCTTAGTCTCAGGTTCGATGGATTTTATATAACGCTCCTTAGTTCTCGAGAAATGGAGGGTCTATAATTATAACACAACTTAAATACTTACTTTGTAACTATTTAATTGTGTTGATCGTAGCTCAGTTGGTATGGCATCTGTTTGTTGTTCCGAGGGCCCGGGTTCGATGCTGAAACGCACTACATTTGTTTTTTTCATTTTTTTTTATAAATATATTTGTAATTATAATTTAATAATCTCAATAAAAAATTTTGTTAACATAATTAAATTTTAATTTAGCATTTTTTATTTTTTTAAAAATCACTTAAAATGTATTCCCTATAAGCTTTATCAATGCAACGATATTGAACAATTGTGTCAATTCGTGATTGTAAAGAAATATCATTCACAAATTGCCTTAACAAGGAAAGTCAATGTGATGATAAAGATAATACTACTTTGTTTTTAAAGTAAGAAGGATAATTATATTAAAATTTAGCATAAGAATTAAATTACAACATATTTATGTTTTATTTTATTGTAACTAGAGGGCGCCACAACAGACTTTGGTTATTTTTTTTTTTTTTTTTTAGTTTGGTACAGTTATGTGGTTTTTGTTTCCAATCTTTATTGCACAGGTGCGTATCATTCTATAACAGCTTATAATCGTATAAAAATGGAAGAAGCAAGCTGTAGTTCACAAATCAATCTGAAGTGTCAGGATTCAATGAAAATCAGAAAAGTGATTTCACAAATGCGTTGAAGTACTGTAAAAATTTATTGCAAAAGAATAGATTTTTAACAAATAATCCAGCATATGAAATATCTTTGTTTTCTATTGCGATGGGAGAAGAATTCTATAATTTGATAGTAAATATGCTGATTTTGTAACGATTTTTGAATTTTTACTAGTCTCCAGTATAATCCAATTTTTTTAAAGCTCTTTAAATGATGAGAAATCTTTAATAATGGTTTAAAAATCAAAAATGCTAAATTAAAATTTAATTATGTTAAAACTTTTTTTTTTTTGAGATTAAGTTATAAGTACAAGTCTATTTATAAAAAAAGTGAGAAAAACAAATGTAGCGCATTCTGGCATCGAACCCGAGCCCTCGGAACAACGAGCAGACGCCATACCAACTGAGCTACGACCAATGCTTTTATTTCGTTACAGCGTAAGTATTTAAGTTGTGTTATAATATTAGACACCCCATTTCTCGAGAACTAAGGAACATTGTATAAAATCCACTGAACCTGAGACTAAGGGGCTTCTACCCTACAACATATATAAAAATAATCAAAATGGATTTAAGGAGAAAACACTAGCAAAATCTTATAAAAAACATATTGAAATACCTTTTTCGCAAGAGCTATTGAAGCGGGAACAGAGCATGCACATATAATTGATATATAAATAAGAATATATTATAATGTTTCTTAACAAATTCATAACAATTTCTTACAATGTTTCACAAGAATAGCAACTTTTTAATGTTACGCCTTACATTATATTACACCATATTTCTGAAATTGTTTTTAATAATTGACGGGGTTGGGGTAAGAGAATGCTAAGCCACATTTATGAACTTCTGAGATATTTCAATTAGAAGATTTGATCAAATACTCAAATCAAGATACACTATATGGCCATTAATGACCGGCAACTTTCAATTTTAGATATTTTGTCGAATATTTAAAAATATACTTGTCAGATTCTTCTGGAATTTTAGGATCCAAAAGAATAGGTTTGACTTCATATTTATCATTGTTGATTTGATAAGGAGGACAAATAGGGGACCAAAAAAAAATTAAAGAAAAAAAATAATACTTGGGATCACTCTGTAAAATAAAATGCACCAAATGATCTATCGCTACAGAATATACATAGGCAGACATTGTACAATATGTGTATTCATTTGTGTAAGAATAGCATGTATAGTAATAGAAATATAGCGATTTTTTAAAAAAAAATTAAAAAAATCTTGCATGTTTTTTGCTTATAACATACAGGGTTTTAAACCAAATTTAACACCAGTTTCAGAAAAATTGACAAAATGTAGTAGAAACAATATAGTGCAATTGGAATATAAATATATTAAATATTTAAGGAAATATGGGCAGTTGTATAAAATAATTTTTATCTGCGCATGCTTGAACGATAACAAGGAACTTTTTGCATAATTTAATAGTCAACTCTATGGAGCAACTTATTAAAAAAAATCAGTCAAATATCGTAAAAATTCAAAGAGATATCGGCGTTAGAGTGAGCTGTTTTTTAGTTTCTCACTAAAACTTGCTGAATGATAAGGGATTTTTCACAAATTGTCAGTTTTTATTTTATACTATTTTCCAATTTTTAATGATACTTTAGTTCTCTTTGAAAAACTACCCTAACGAGCTTATTCGAACAAAAAAAAAATCAAAATCAAAGGATCCATTCCAAAAGTATTATAACCTGGTGCAATAAAGTTTTCCAAGGCGAACTAAAGTATCAATAAAAAATGAAATATGGTATAAAAATTAAACATGACAATTTGTGGACAATCCCTTATCATTTAGCGAGTTTTATTGAGAAACTAAAAAACAGCTCACTCTAACGCCGATATCTCTCTGAATTTTTACTATATTTGACTGATTTTTTTTAATAAGTTGCTCCATAAAGTTGACTATTAAATTATGGAAAAAGTTCCTTTTTATCATTCGCGCATGCACAGATAAAAAATATTTTATACAACTGCCCATATTTCCTTAAATATTTAATATATTTACATTTCAATGGCACTATATTGTTTCTACTATATCTTGTCACTTTTTCTGAAACTGGCGTTAAATTTGGTTAAAAAACTTTTGTTATAAGCAAAAATCATGCAAGATTTTTTTTTAATTTAATAAAAAAAATCGCTATATCTCTATTAATATACATGCTATTCTTACACAAATGAATACACATATTGTATAATGTCTGCCTATGTATATTCTGTAGCGATAGATCATTTCATGCATTTTATTTTACAGGGTGATCCCAAGTATTTTTTTTCGGCCCCCTAATTATACTACTTATCAAATCGACGTTGATAAATATGAAGTCAAACCTGTTCTTTTTAATTCTAAAATTCCAGAAGAATCTGACAAGTATATTTTTAACTATTCCACAAAATGTCTAAAATTGAAAGTTACTGGTCATTAATGGCCATATAGTGTATATAACAAAGTTTTTTCGCCAATGTCTTAGTAACATTTGAGATATTCTAGTAACAATATGGCATATTACTTTAATGGTATTACTATTATGTTCTTTATAAGTTAGCTATCTTCATTGAGGGCATAAACAAAACATCTGGGCAAAAATGAAACCTGGGACATATGCTGCTGCCAAGTGACATTAGAAACAAATTATATGTAGGATATTATAATTTACAATATTAACCAATAGATTACAGTGTTAGATTTATTTCACTGAAAATGTGCCTTGGCACTTTCTTGCCCCGACCCCCTCAATTTATCAAAAACATCTTTTTTCCTAGCTATCTTCTCCTCATAAATTCTGTAAGATATGATTCGAGGTGATGGCGAGCTGTGCCTCATTATTTATTGGGCCATTTAGCAGAACCTCACATTCTTTCAACATATTGTGTATGAATACCCATTGTTGGATCAACAAAATTGTACTTATACAGTAAAGTGATTGTAACCTGCTTTTTCAAGTTCCCCTGCACTGTACCCTTTCCAGCAGTCGGTGTAGATTGTTGACCCATCTTCTACATGTTCACAAATTGTTGCATCAATGCACTAGCATTTCTCTTTCAGGTTTGAACAAGAAAGGATTTGCCATTTCCCCAGCATATGGCTCCAAATTCCATTGTTGTGGAAATATCCTGCCATTGTTGTTTTTTGGATGTACAAACATTCATTGATCTCAACAATTTTATTGCATCACTAATTCATCCATTAAATTGTTGTATTAGGTGTAGGGAACACACTTCTCTCATGTAACTATTCCAATCAACTGTCACATTTTCACTCATTGTAGCTGTTTCTTACACCATTTAATGGATGTTAATTCCTCTGCCAGCAGTACATAAACTTTAAAGCAAAACTTTGAAGTACGAACAGCATTCTCAAGCTAATAAACCAATTTCCAACATGGAGACTTTTTTAGGTAGCTTTCAATATAAAAAGTAAAAAATTGCACCTATTGCAGCCATTCAGAGGAAAGCAATTTTGGTATATTTTCACCGATCATGAACCCCAGAACCCAAAACCACCCTCCGTTGAAATGTTGATTTATATATATATATGTACCCTTTCCAGAAGTAGATGCAGATTGTTGACCTATCTTCTCCATGTTCACAAATTTTTGCATCAATGTACTAGCATTTCTCTTTCAGGTTTGAACAAGAACATCTTATCAATGTCATACAATAGCACTCGTAATTATAAACCCATTTGAATGTATCTAAGTGTGCGTATTAAGCATACCAATATCTTGACTAAGTTCATTGGCCAGCTTGGTCTGCCATCGTGTTTCAAAATGGCACCACCAAAAGATTTAAAACTAAAATAAATATACAAAAAAAAAAAAAAAAAAAAAAAAAAAAAAAAAAAAAAAATTATTCTTTGTTTAAGTGTTAGGCCTTAATACAAGGATTCTGGAGCATTTTCTGTTTTGCTTCTATCTTAAAAAATGGCTGAGATATAGCAGTATGAAATTCTAGGGTGGCTGACATTTTGAAACAAGACACCAGATTACAAAAAACCAATGATTGGTGTTTTAGTTAACGTGATTTCTCGCAAACTATTATCTTTCCTTTTTGTAATTATTTTTCCAATCATACGCATAAAACTATATATTCATATCCGTTAGAGTCAGATTCCCGCCAAACGTGGTGAAATACTGCCAAATTTGACGACCAAAAACAAGTCTCCATAAACGAAGCCAACTTTGGCAAATTTCTTATTCAAATTCAATATTAATGAATCTTCTGCAATTGGGTTCTTTGCATTTTAGCTTGCTGTTTTGGAGTAACATTACCTAAAATTTTAAAATGAAGATATAAGAAAGCTACTTTTTCCTCCCAACACAGGCCAGAAAGACTTTTTTTTTTTTTTTTTTTTTAAACAATCTTTTACGTTGTACCTTCTTATAGCTTCATCATTGGTAACATACAGTTTGATATCATGGCCATTTTTGCAAAGTTCTTTGCTGGATAAAAGCCCTTGTTTTGGAAAAAATGAGATTGTATCCATTTCAGTAATCTGTAAATCAAAGACTGTGCATAAAAATAAATGCAGACGATTAAAAAACTAAACAAACAATGCAACATACAATTGAAAAAAAAAATACACATGAAATATGTTCTAGAACATTAAAAAAGATAGCATTAACATGAACTGTTCTTTTAGGACTGCAAACATTTGACAAAATTTTACACCTAACTTGGCGATATATTGCTGTCACTTGGTGACTCTCATAAGTACTTGGATTGTTTCACAAGAAATGAAATATTTAAAAAATGCAATAGCTAAGTGAGTTTGAAAAGAAAAATATTTAGGTTCTTTTTAAATTAATCTTATTAAAAAGTTGATTTTCCAAAAACAAACAAAAACAAGAATATAGGCAATTATGATACACATAATGAAAACATTTCAGCTGCTCGAGAAAAAGATACATTGATATCAGCTGTTTTTCATGTGATTTTGCAATTGCAGTTACCGCCTTAAGTGCCTACATTAATATATTAATAAAGACAAAGATTATTAAACTGAATTCACAAAAAGTCAAAGTAAGCAGCAAATTGCTTAAAATGATTTCTGAAAATTCTCTTAACAAAAATTATATAGGGAGGCACTAAACATGTTGAAATATTTAAAAAAAGTTTTTATTTTGGGGAGGTGAGGGAGGGGGAAAAATAAATTAAAAAATAAGTAAATAAATAGTTAAAAAACAAATTCAATTAATTTTAAACTGCATTGTGAATACTCACCGCGATTGCTCTAGCATTGCAGAAAGGTAGTTATAGTCATCTTTTACAGAAAAACTTTTTTCAATAGTGCTTTTTTCAACATTAACTTTTACTGCATTTTTAAGCTTAAATACCAAGTCACTGATTTCTAGTCGAGCTGATAAGAGAGACTCTTCCAAAGAGTCAATGTAAGATTGCTGGTGCTCTCGACTTGTCATGCTTTGTAAAATAGCCATTTGTCCCTAGATTAAAAATAAAATATAATAATGAAAAATAAAATAAATAAAATATATAAAGAAAAAGAAACAGCATGTATCGCAATTAGTAAGCATTTATCAGCTATTTGTGTCAATGAAAGAGAAAAGAAAAAAAAGAAAAGAAGAAAAAAAGAAAAAGAAAAAATATGACTAAAACTTCTGTTTTATGCTCAAATGAAAAAATATCCACTGAAATTATTAACTAAATGATATATAAACACATGACCAACAGAAAAAACAAAACAAAGAAAAACACTATCAAAGATAAGAAAATTTAAATATTTTGTTCAAGAATTATTTATTTAACCAGCACATTGTAAGGCAATAAATAAAGTCATACACACCATAATTCTTTTAACAGTTAAATTAGCTGAAAACAAGTGTTCAGATAATTTTTCAGAAATTCTCAGACACATAATATATTCTTTTTTTAAGAAACATCAAATCCTAGATCACTTAAACACTTTCCTATTAGATTACTAACTAGTGCTCCCTATTATACGTTTATACGTGTATACGTATAATACGTATTATACGGGGTGCAGTTTTTTTATACGTATCATACGGCACAGTCGGTTATACGTATTATACGAAACACTATGTACGGTCCAACGTATATACGGATCTTACCCCAGCGGTTAAACGTATAAACGATTAAACGGTGTTCATGTGAAAAAAGATACTTTTCTCCTGCTAGTCTGAGCAAGGTTACTATATCATATGGTTGCCCCATTTCATCCTGCAACCAATAGGGAGCGATTTGCTGTTTGACGCACTTAGCCAGCTCGATTGAGTTTTCCAATTGATTTGGTTTAGAAAAGCCCTATTTTTAATTGAAAAGTATCAATACAAATTTTCGTGTGAAGAAGTATAATTTTTAAAAAAAAATATTTTTTATACATAGGACAAACATCACATCTAAAATTTAAACTATTATGTCTTTTCAGTTCTACGATATTTAATTTTTAAATTTGCTATTTTTATCATTACATTTTATTTGCTCCTCAGTATGAAAAATTTATTTTCATTTTAAAAGCAAGCAAATAGTAATTGTTATAAAGAAAATCGTAAAGACCTACAAGAGCAGAAAATTTAATGTTTGTATGATTGCAGTTAATATCATGTTAATAAATTTATTATAGTATATTTATAATATTTGATTAGTATTCTATTTGAAATACATAATAATTGTAATATTATTATAATTGTGACATGTATTTCATAAAAACCTGTAAAAAAGTTTTTAAAAAATTCACTTAGATTTCAATCTTATACCACATATACGCAAGATTAAGTTTTGTGTAATTAGATTTAAATTACAAATAATGAGAAACTTTAATAGGTAAATGGTTGAATATTTAATATTTTTAAACCGAAATATACATAAGATATAATTACATGATTAAATGGAAATTCAGAGTAATGTACTTTATAAACAAATTCCGAAATATTTATATAAAATATTATTTTAATGCTACATAAATGCACATACATAATTAAAAAATAATAATAAAAAAAAAATAAGGATAAATTATTGCGTGAAAGAGAGTTTTACGTTTATGCAAAAATTTTATTTCCTAATACTATTTAAAATTTAAAATTACATTTCTTTTCAACTTTCTAAACTTAATTTTAAAATTTACTGTTTCTTCAGATTCTATTCAGATAATTGATGTGATTAAATATCAAATAAATTTATATATATATTTTATAAAATCTAAAGTAAGACATCAGTGTCCTAAAAGAGATTTAAAATACAAATAAAAATAGAAACTTTAATTTTTAAATTGCCGCATTTTTAAAACCGAAAGATTTATGTGATATAGAAAAATTAAATTTGAAGTTCAAAATAATATACTTTATAAAATATCTTCCTAAAGGATTATATTAATTTATATTTTAATGATGTATGATGATAAAATTATATAAAAATATTTTAATAACTAATATATTAAGATACCTTCAAGTATACCTTCAGAATATGCTTTCATTTCGAGCATTTTATTTCATTACAGGGTGAATTTTGAAGATGTATTTTAGATGTATGTTCTATTATTTGCAATTTTTCGTACTGTTTTATCATGCAATGATAAAATACATGAGTTGATTGATCATACACATACTGATCATACACAGTTGATTGACTCCACAATTTTTATTTCTTGGCAGCGTATCTATTTTTAAAACTTTCTAACATAGTTTAAAAGTTTTCTGTCTGTATGCCGTCTGTCTGTCCTGTCTGTCTGTGCTGTAACTGCCGTAAACATACTCGGATTGTTATGCAATTGATATATCTTATTGAGGTTTATTATGCCATGTCCGGTATTGAAAATGAAGTGTGTAGCACTTACAGATTATTTTACAGGGATACACAAAGAATTCCGTTACTTTACGGTCTATGGGGAAAATTGTTTGCGGCGTATTTTAACGATGTTTCAATATTTTATACATATTCAAATTGATACGTATCACTGAGGTGCACTAAAAGGCGCTTACTGTCATATAATGTATCGTTCATTTACAGAAACACTCAAAAGTATTCAGTTAAAGTACTGTCAGTTAATAATAATTCCTTGAAGTATGAATTTAGTTGCGATACAAGTTTTTAAATATAACGAATTTTTTGCCTATTACTTGTTATGTATAAATTCTATGGATCACCCACAAGGCAGCACAAAATACTTGAATACATTTGCGTTTATTAACGGAAATTGCTGAAGGTGAATTTTCAACTGTGATATGCCTTCCTTAACTGAACTAAATTTTAGCAATTTATGCCGCTTTATGTATAGTATTAGCAATATTATTAGTAATTTGTATGCATAGTTTATATACAAATCTATAGATCACATAAAGGCCTGCACAAAGAATTCGATATTTTTTCGAATATTGTTAGTAATTCCTGAAATGGGATTTTTAAATGTGTTATGCCTTTGTACAAATTTTTCACTTGGATATCAGATATCAGACCTAATTAAACAGTAAAGATTTATTTTTGAAAAGTTTGAAAGTGTTACATAATCTATGCTTGATGCATGATTTTTCTAAAGCTATTATCTGTTCCTGTGGATGCAATGATCCATCATTTTTTTATATCAGATTTCTTCGAAAATGTATGATATAGAACATTTTGCGATTTATCCAAACGATTAGTACATGTTGCAATAGCACAAGTACTATGCATTTTCAGCAAAATCAATGCAAAGAATGCATTATTTTAAAGAGCTAAGACCAAAAGCACTAACAAAAGTTGGAAAATTGTTGCCACGTATTTAGGAAATGTGACCGGAAATCTCTCTTTCCGAGAAGGAATTAAAGCTTCGTGTGAGGGAAAACTGTCCTGGCTGTCAATGGAAATGAAAATAATTGTTAACATTGCATCCCTGTCCGTTTCAAAGATCGACCAAAGATAACAAGGAATAAAAACTCCCATATTAGCAAACAAGATACACGATTATTTCATTTGAAGGAAAAAAAAATCTCCTCTAAACCGCTTTATTCCTAGAAAAAAAAATTACTTTTTGCCTAATGAAAAATGTTTTATTTTGAAGAAATATGCTCCCCTATGACCAAAGAAACGGTTTTTAGCATAAATACTATTTTAAAATCAGAAAAAAAAGGTTCTTTCGCTTTGGAAGAATCGTCCTTAGCATCGCCAGTGACGTCAGAAAAACCGAAACCCTCATGCTAGGGCTCCTATAATACAGGCTGAATCATCAAGCATTCTGATGCCCACTTACCGTTTGTTGTCCATTGCGGCCTATGAGGCGAGAAATGTTTAAACGATTATCGAGTGAATAAATTGCTTAAAATGGACGGTTGTTTCGCATAAAATTGTTCTAATCTGTCAAGGAATGGATTTAGAATATTTAAAATCCATATAAATGAAGAAAGGCGGAATAATTTGTCTATAAATGCTAGAAGAATAGATCAGGATTGAAGAATTTCGCCAAATGCCGCGCCAACCAGATCACTTGTATACAATAAACCGGTTCTTCGAGTCCGATATGGTATATTGCAGGACGGGTGAGGAAAGAATAATTGTTAAAGAGGAGAAAAAAATCTTATTCCCCCCCCCCTGTCCAGAAAATCCACCTTATTTATTTTTGGGATGGGTGGAAGGGGGGGGGTATTTAGATAGTTAAATTCATTTACTGTTGTTAAAAAGTGTGGAAAAGGCACTTTCTTTAATGAAAATTTAAAAATTTTACACTTTACACTTTGAATTTTGCGCGCGGGGGGGGGGGGGGGGGGGGGGGGGGGGGGGGGGGTTAGGTCAAAAGGGAAAAAACTGAAAGTTGAGAGTAGGGTTGGGGGGGGGAGCGTAATTGAAATGATTATATATTTCTTGTTTGAAAAAAGTAACAAACACATAAGGAAAAAAAAAAGAGATTTTTAATTTCATCAGCCGCAGAAAGGAGGAGGGGGGGGGGGGCAGACCTTTTATTGTGTTTTTGGCGGGAAGGGGAAATTTTGACGATTCATTATTTATTTACTGTTATTGTAAAATTACAAATAAGGCAGACATTTTTTTTAATTAAAGAGTTTTGAAAAAACACATTGCAAACACACTGATAAAACTTTATTTGTTACTATAATAGGTGCAAATGCTAAAAACACAGTTTTAAAGCATTAAAACAATTTATTACAATTTATAACAAATAAATTTTTACCAGTGTGTTTGCATTGTATTTTTTCAAGTTTAAGAAGGTGAATTTGACGTTTTTACTATATGGAATTTTCTATATATTTTTAATTGAAAGAGTTTTATTTAATGTGGTTTTCAAATTCCCTGCTCAAGAGCACAAAATTTGACATATTTTCTGACTTATTTTTAAACGAAAAGGAATAAAATTGGCAGAACTGACTGTTGAAGTGATTTGGAATCGAATAGCGTTTTCTAGTTTTTGTCAAATAAATTACTTATCGAGTAATAAGCGATCATTGTCACGTGACGACAAGCTTCTCCCTTTCTCGTGCTGCCGCGTCGGGAATTCGATTCAAACCGTCCACTTTGACAGTATTTTCTGAAAGATCTTAAGAAGACTTGCTAATTTTATGTGAGTTTGAACAAAAATGAATTCAAAAATATGTCAGAAAGTAGTTTCTTTGGATTTAAAAACAGAGGGGAGGAGGTGAGATCGGTAATTTCGAAAAGGGGGAATTTAAATAATTGGTTATTTATTGTTGCAATAAAGTAATAAATGAGTAGACAAAAAAAAAATAAGTTTTACAAATTTTAAACTTTTACGTACTGGGTTGGTTGAAATTTTTGAACTGTAGGGATGTGGTGGGGGGGGGGGATTGAGATAACATTAAAAGAAAACAAGAAAATATTCGAAACGCGGAAGGTTCTCATTATTCATCATCATTATTATTTTTTTAATAAGGATTATTTTACGTGCGATTAAATTGTAAAAACTGAATATCTAACATACGAAATTTATTCCTTAGAATATCAGCATTTTAAGACTATTTTATTAATAACAAATTATATCACAACTTAACTTCATACTGAAAGTAATAAAAATACAAGAGTCCAATGCATGTGAATATATATTTTCATATTAAATCAAATTTAGAATTAGTTAAATTTATATCTTAATTATTCATGTAAAGCAAAGCAATAAATATTAATTGATGAAAATGAATTTTTCATTTTAATATATTATTATACAAAAGCACAATTACATGCTTTTTTACTTTTTAATGTATGTCTCCTTAGTATGGCGCTATTAAATATCTTAGCTATTTATTCTTATATTTTTGCATATGATTAAGTAACTAAATTCACTCGCCATCTACGCGATAAGACGCCAAGTCAGGCGTCCGCTTGGGCAATTAAATGGAGGCGTGAGTCAGCCCGGTATATAGGAGCCTTGCCTCATGCCAGACGTAAAGGGAAATGGCACCTACCGGGTCTGTGGATTAGAGAAATTGCGAAACACCCGCTGAGGCCCACATTCTCGTAGTTTACGTGGACCATCATGATTACTTGTTCAAAGATCCATGAAAGCCCCTAATTTACCTGCCTTGCGTTAAAAGTATTCCAAAAAACAATTAAAAATCAAAAACTTTTTCCCCTCAGTTAAGACTTATAGATTTTTTTTTCTTTCTTAAATCTAAGCTATTACTTATGAAATGTTTTACTATGGGTAGTGACTAGTGACTAGCTCCGAAGCTAACTTTCGCATGTCTGTAACACCCCCACACACAACTTCTTTAGATTTATGGTGTATTTTTTTTTTTTAATGTGGCCACAGAACACGGGCATGCATTGACTTTTTATCTTAAAGTGACACTGACCAGTCCATTTCCTGGGAAGTTTCGCAATCATACTTTTATTGTATTTAAGAATATTTGGTTTTCTCTATTTAACACGTTCGCAACCAAGGACGTATACGTGACGTCGTCACTTGGTCACTGATTTGACATTCCACTTTTAATCCAAAACTACGAAATAATACCGGAAATTTCGGAAGAAGTTTTTTATTTTATCTAATCACGGAATGGCAGTCATTAAATAAAACAAATATTGCTATTAGGATTTTCAGGTATGAATTCGTAATTTCTGAATAAAATAAAATTCCGTTAATTTTAACCCGATAGTCAACGTGTTAAAATATTTTGAAAATACCCCCTTCATTAAAAAAGAAATGAAAAGGCAAGTCATTTTATGCATGTGATTGCGCTCTAAAATCTGCATTGACGATTATTTGTCTGGCTATTAGAAATCAAAATTTATAAGTACTTCACACAAAAAGAAAAATTGTCAAAATTAACAAAAAATCTTAAACGTAATGTCCATACATCTTGTATAGAAAATACCATGAGTGTCATGATTAAAAAAATGAACTTTCGTTATACATATTAACACAGAGTGGAAAACATTAGCCCCGTCGAAAGAATATCATTTGAACCCGGTCACATTCTTAAGTACACGCACTCACAAATAAAGAATTTTCAAAAAATAAGAAAAAAAAAAAACTTACTTAACAAGAAGTGACAATAAATCTGAAACGTGTCTATTCTTATTCTTTTCTCAAAGCGTTTTCTTTTGTTATATGCTTATAATAATCGTTTATAGGGAAAAATAAGAATACCCTATGTATGAAACATATTATGCAAATTATTTCGCTAATACCACCGATTTCCATCTTTTTTCCCGTTTTGTGACGTAATACTGATGAGGTCCATTGGTATTAAAAGTAAATACGTATTAAAAATATACGTATAATTGAATCTTTCGTATACTTAAATTATACGTTTAACCGATATACGCTAATACGTATATGGATACGTTTAAATGTATATTTTAGGGTATACGTATTTGTTAAATACGTATTATACGTATATACGTATATCGGATACACGTATAACTGTTATACGTATCGCATCGGGAGCACTATTACTAACCTAAAATATTCACATAGTTACAGTATATATACTTATGCGATTCTATCTTTCTAAATGTTGTTTTCATCACCCAACAGTGATAATAACATTTATTATGCTGACCCAGTGAATGTATTATTAAAATGAACAATGTAATAAACATTGTTCACTTCACAAAGAAAAAAAATAGGATGCTAGTCGTTAGAAAGGGCATCATTTTAAACACAACAAGAACGAAAAATCATGCGTCAAGCATAGATTATGTAGCACTTTCCAACGCTTCCAAAATAATTTTACAAAACATACCGTTTAATAAGCTAAAAGATAACATCTAAGTAAACAATTTGGAAAACGCATAACATATTTAAAAACATAATTTCAGGAATTTCCAACAGATACAATATTCGGAAAAATATTCGAATACTTTTATTCAGCCCTGTATATGATCTATAGATTTGTATATGCTAGGATGCTAAATTTTAGTTTAGTTAGGAAACACGTAGCACAGTTTAAAATTATCTTTCTGGAGTTTCTGTCAATAAACGGAAATGTGTTCGCGAACTTTTGTGCTGCCCTGTATAGGATCTACAGAATTTATACACACCACGTAATAGACAAAAAGCGAGTTAAAATTAAAATCGCGTTTAGTAACTTAAAACGCACTTCCAGGAATTAGTGTTAACAGACAGTAGAGAATTCTTTTGTATGTCCCTGTAAATGAACGATGACTGCTATACACACACTATTCTGTAGTAAGCCTCTTGTAATGCACCTTAGATATATATATATATATATATAAATTTGAATGCGTTTAAAATAGTGAAACATTATTTAAATAAACTGCAGACGATTTTTCTCCATAGACGTCATGTAACGGAATTCTTTTGACTGTCCCTGTAAAGTAACTATAAGTGCTATGCACACCCTATTCCATATTAAGCTTCTTCTAATGCACCTTAGTGATATATATAAATTTCAATGCGTTTAAAATACTGAAACATTATTTAAATAAACCGCAAATGATTTTTCCCCATAGACCGCAATGTAACGGAATTCTTTTGAGTGTCCCTGTAATAAAACTATAAGTGCTACACACTTCCGTTGAAATAGGGAACATGCTATAGATAACGACAATAACATATAAAAATTGCAGAGCAATCCGAGCATATTTACGGGAGTTAGAGCACGGACAGACGGCAGATGGCCATACGGCCAGACAAACCGAAGTCATAAGCACTTTTCAACTAGGTTGAAAAGTGCTAAAAAGGAGTACTAATTCAGCAAAAGAAGGGCATTATTCAACAGAAAAAGTATGGTGTTTAATAATAAAAAAATAATAGGCAATTTTTGAATATGACAAATAAAAGAGTACAACAAAATTGTATTTTTATAAAAATACAAAAAAGTATTTTTATAGAGAAATGAAGAATTTCTAGGATTTTTAGAAACAGTGCACAAAGATGGGAATGCTTGGAAAAAAAAAAAAAAAAAAAAAAAAAAAAAAAACCCTGGAAATTTTGGGGAAAAAAACAGTTTTTTTCACCCGTAGTGGTTTATTTTCACTTTTTAAAAATTGGAAATTTAATTTTTAAAATTCTATTATAACAGCTATTGTTTTAATTTTGCTTATTTTCTCTTATACACTGAAATAAGCAAAATTAAAACAATAGCTAAAGATGCAGGATACGCCGCAAAAACAATACAGAAGTTAATCGAAAAAGCGACATCAAGATATGATAGGATACAACTGGCTCAAAAAGAAATAAAATTTACAAATTCAATTCTGTTTATAAAAGGCATTTCCCTAAAATTAAAAGGAGAATTCAAAAAATTTGGAATAAATACTTCCATCACCCCAGATTCATCGATTTTCAAATTAATCAGATCAGACGCAGAGGAATTTAATTATCAACAGACATCAGGTATATACAGGATTAATTTCAACGATAACGAATGAAAAGCTATTTCATATATAGGTATGACAAAAAAGAAAATTGAAGACAGAATGAAAGAAAACAGAAGAGATATAAACTTAAATAAATCAACCACTGCAATAGCCAGAATAAACAACAAATCTCCAATTACAATAGACTTCAATAATGTTGAAAAATTAGCAAATTACAATAATTTAAACTACGCATTACAGAGGGAAGCCATAGAAATATTTACACCAAATTCAGAAACATGCAACAATATGGCCCACGCAAAAATAGATAATAGATGGCGCCATATGTTATTAGGAAATGACAAGTGGGGTTTTTCAAAAGATTGACTGACGAAGCAGAAAACATAGCATCAGTGACTGAAGATGCCTGAGAGTGACAGGTGAAAATATTTTTACTGTTTTACAATTTTTAACAGATTGACTAGTTTTGTGTAGTTTTAAAAGTATTTTTTAAGACTTTTAAACATGTACACTGCTTGTTTATGTGTTTGTAAATAAAACAATGTCTGTAAAAATGGGTAGTACAAAGAATTATTATGATCAAAATTACAATGCATATTTAAAGTTATTACAAGAGAGATGAAAAACACAAAAATATCATTAGTTATATGAATAAAATTTTAAATTTTGAATCAGTAAAATCTAACAATGTCAAGGCTTTGAAAAAACCATATGATACTGCAGAACTATAAGAAATCTTGATGCATTAGGAGTTGCATCAGACTCCAAAGGCCATTTGTTATTCTCTAGATTGTTGAACTTATTGCCAGAAAACCTAATTTTCCTGATTAATGGGATTCTGATAAAGATGCAGAACTTACTGATATAATAAATTTTTATTAAAGATAAACTAACATGCCATGAAGATAGCAAATTAGTAAATAATTCTCCATGCAAAGTTTTTGAAAATTCTTAAACTAAATATCAAATTTTTCTGAAAAGAAAAATATACCTTAGGCTGATTGATCATGGAGCATTAAATTGTTCAACAATTGTAAGACTCCCTTCCTGCCTAAATTTAACTGTTTTTGCATTAAAAAAAAAGGAGGCATTCATATAATCAGGATTTTACTCAATATATATATTTTTTTAAACAGAAAAAGAAAATACTTACTCGAGCTCGGTCTAATTCTCTTTTCTTTTCTTCATAATCTTTTTGAAATACATCATACTTTTTTCTCAGTGCTTTGTATTCTCGCTCCACCATAGTCCTTCTGTCATCTAATTCAGCAAAAACAGAATTTCCCCGTTTCTTCACATCTATCTGATCAAATTTAAGAATTTCAATCTCTCCTTGAAGTTCTTCCATTTCTTCTCGTGCTTTCTACAAGAAATTAAGATGACTTTAAACAGTGGAAGTGATGTTATGGAATATCACAGCCATATTATGGAATAAAAATCAGATATAATACAATTTTTTTTTAACAAAATATAAAATTAGAAATTGTCTAAAAATGTTTTCATTCATTAAAAAAAGGAATTTATTTTAATACTATATAATGCACTGAAGAATATGATAACTTGCTGGTGAAATAATTTTAGATGGTTTGATTCCTACTTTATAATAAGTAAATCAAAGCTAACTTAAAAATTTGACGTAAGTTTTCATAACGATACATTAATTTTATGATATCTAAATTGGTACATTTAATTAAAGCAAGTAATTTTTTAACAAACTAGGGGGCTCTGGCCTTTACGAGCTTCACTCTCTAACAACAGCCAGATCCCATTAACTCTAAAAACTTGCTGCTTTGCTCCATTTTAAAAAAGATTACTTGATTACAGAAGATTGAATGATATTATCACAGCCAGTGGTAATCTTATGTAATCCAGTTCCTATTCGTTTCACTCTGATTAGGGGACTTTTAGGTAGCTTTCAATACAAAAAAGTATAAAGCTACCTATTGCAGCCGTTCGGAGGAAAGCAGTTCCGGAAAATTTCGATATATTTTCGCCGATCATGACCCCCCAGACCCCAAAACCACCCTCCGTTCAAATGTTGATTTATATATATATATATATATATATATATATATATATATCTCCATATATATATATATCTTACCTATGTCATACGATAACGCTCGTATTTATAAATCGATTTTGATTAAACTAATTGTGTGCATTAAGCTCACAAATGTCTCGACCGAGTTTGTTAGCCAGCTTGGTCCGCCATTTTGTTTCAAGATGGCGGCCATTTAAAAATTTAAAACTAAAATAAATATACAAAAAAGTTAAAAATTCAAATTTATTTTTTAATTAAGTGTTAGGCCTTGATATAAGGATTCCAGAGCATTTTTTGTTTTACCTCTATCTTAAAAAATGGCTGAGATAGAGCAGTTTGAAATTCTAGGGTGGCTGACATTTTGAAACAAGACAGCACATTACAAAAATTTTCATTGTTGTAATAATTTTCTCAATCATACGCATAAAACTATATTCATATCCGTTAGCGCCAAATTCTTGCCAAACTTGGCGAAATATCGCCAGATTTGGCGACCAAAATAAGTCTTCATAAATGAAGCCAATTTGGCTATTGCTCAATAATTTGGCGAATTTCTTATTCAAATTCAGTATTAACGAATCTTTTGTAAACGTTTTTTTTGCATTTTAACTTGCTGTTTTCGTGTAACATTAGCTAAAATTTTAAAATGAAGATATAGGAAAGCTACCTTTTCCTCCCGGTACAGGCCGGAAGGACTTTTTGGTACCCAAAGCCGTATCCATCGCTTTCACAACAGCTGATGGCTGTTACTAGGTTGAGCAAAAAGTTCCTGGAAATTTGTGAAAGCTGCGTTGTTATGCGCAAATTAACAACAAAAGCAACAAAGACTATTCTTCAAAGTAGAGACCATAGTCATAGTCCACGACTTTCTGCCAGATTCCGGATTTGCTGGAAGTACCATGGCGGCTCCTTGGAATCGAAAAACTCTTGACATGCTTCTTCAACTTCATTAAAGGCTTTCAGAATTGTTAGACCTGTTTTCCAATAATGCCGGATCAACACATACAAATCATACTGTTCAATAGGCATTTTGGAGCCAAAATTCCTAAACTCCTATAGATATACCACTAGTACTCCTATATACGATACAAATTCTGGTAACTATTAGATTAAAAATTTCCCAGAACTTTTTGCTCAATCTAATATTACATTTACACTTTTTATGCCATGCACCTTTGTTTAAGATAATATACCATCACTTATGTTTTAAGTGAATACATGGCATATAACTCAATTATGGAAGATTAGCCTGCAATAATTCTTAACCTCATGTTTGTGAAAAATCTCACGTTTTTAAATTGGCGAAATTGAAAAAAAAAAAAAAAATAATAATAACGTTACTTTGATAAATCATAGTACAATTTTTCAGCTATTTAAAATACAATTCACATTTTCTTTGCAGTGTGTAACAGAAGAATATATGACTTACCTAACTATACAGAGAAAAATTTAATAAATGCATCCAAATGACGTAACATTTACTGAAATTTTACTTGATGTGGCTAAAAAAATAAAGCCTTCAATTTACAGATAACAGGTGTTAATTTCAGAAGAGCAAGAGGTTTCCACAGAGTAAAATATCATGTTTAAATGGAAACACATATTTTCATTCAAACAAATTGCATTTGAAAGTACCCCCCCCCCCCTTATTTGGCAGTGTAAAAATTAAAACTACACAATAATTAAAAAAGCAATTAAAAAAAAAGTTACTTTGATACAGTCATAGTAAAATCCCCCAGTTTTGTAATAGAGAATGCAGGTTTTTTTTGGCTCATGTAACAGAAATATATACGTTTCCTTTGACAATACTGAAAAAAAGATGCAAAAAATGCAACTACTGGCATAGCATTTAGTAAAATTCTATCTCATATGGTAATATTTTAAAATAGAAACTTGCTTTTCATTCATAAAAAAATGGACGTCATTTTCTAGATGTTTTCAGTCGTGACATCCGTGATGAAGTTTTGTTTGAAAAGAGATAGAACTGACTATGAAAAATTGTTGCTATGTTTCATTGCACTGCATAGTTGTGAAACACTTAGCTATGAGTATAGCTGTAGTATACAAAAACAACTGAAAATAAAACATAGCAATTGTTTTTACAGAATACCTTGGACGTCACATTAGAAAGTGATGTCACATTCAGTAAATTGTTTTTTCCTGATTTTTTTCCCTTGAAATTAAAATGTTTTTATTATATAGTTGATGTTTTAACTCCAAGTACATTTAAATGAAAGTACTACATCATTTTAATGCATTTATAGTAAAATTTATAAATTTTATGTATGAAAAATTCACATTATCTGCTCAATATGATGTCTACTTTGAATGTGAAATTATATCAAGTGAGTTCGAATTTTTATCGGTTTATAAAGATATTGCCGTTACAGTTTCTTTTTATGGCAACAGGAAAGACAAAATTGGATTAGAAAATGAAAAAAAGGTTTATATAATGATAAACTAGGGCAGGTGTTTGAAAAAAGGGGTAAAGAGTGGTCTGGGAAATTTTTTAAAGCAAACAGTAATTTTATCCATGTTCTAAAACATATGTACCTAAAGCTTCGTGCAAATCAGTCAAACACTGTACATTATATGTATAATAGCGCTAAGTGTATAACACTTCCAGAGTGAATTCATCCGGATTCTGATAATCTTTCGTTAAAATCAGCCATTTTATTTTAATTTTCAGAGATTTAATTTTTTCAATAAAACTGCATAAGATTGTGAAAAAAAACAACTTAAGTGGTGAACTACATCGAAATATGCATGTTTTTCGATATATCTAGTGTTGGAAATCGTATCACCTAGCAATCAGCGATGGTAAACAATATGCGATTCATTCCTTTGAGATTCATTAAAATATTATTAAAATTCATTAAAATCATGGATGCAATAATTTTGCTCAATGGCAATATAAAACATCCTATGTATTAAAACCACGGAGGAAGATACCTCCAAGGTTATCTTCCTTCATGATTAAAATGAAAAGGTAATTCCTAAGATCAATTTTTTCAGTGCAAAAGAGACATAAATGCGCATGTGTAACATACATCTAGAAGATATCCAAAACGGTAGACTTTAATCGCCTGCAGAGAATAAAATCAGAAAACACCTTTGATGTTATTTACTATGAACCAATGAAATTAGTTTTAGTTTTAGAAGTGTGACAAACATTGTGAACTTGCTATTTATTGAACGTGAATCATTTTATTATTATTATTATTTAATAGTATCTACGCAAAAGATCTTAATTTGCTATTTTTCGAATATTTTTTAAGTTATAAATTACATTTTTCCATTGACGCTGAGATGAATTTAGCCATTTGGCAGTTGCCTGATGATGATGAAGCTGCAATAAAATTGTTTCAGGACTATGGAATTGTACATAAATAAAGTTTTTTTTTTTTTTTTTTTTTTTTGGCGAGATGCCAGCTACGACATTATGCCTGCAATTTAATTTGAATTTAATTTTATTATTTTATTGCATAATATTTATTTCTTCTTTCATTTTAAGTATATATTTGAATTGGTTTAATAAGACAGTTTGTAATTTTCAGATGATCATTTATTTAACTGATCACTATTGCACCAACAATTTATTTTTTTATTTTAAATGTTTCATTTGGTGCCAACTATTATGCTTGGCGGCAATCATGTGAGTGTAACAAAATGTGCCGAATTGTTTTTATTGGTGTAAGAGAAAAATGTAGAGAATATTTACATTCACTGTTGTCTGGAATTAACAGCAAGAACTTTTCTGCAGAAATGAAGCAAAAATCCTTTTTATAAATAATATATTAATGTCTGTATATCTATATATAAAAGGTTTTATCCCGACTGATTCATCAACGCATAGACAAAACTATTCAAGCCAGAAACTTGAACTCCTGAGTATATAAGATTAAGAAAGGATTTCTTTTAAATTCAACTCCTAGAAGGGGAGGGGGTTAAAGGGAATGTGAAAAGTTTTTGGTCAGTTCGTCATACCTCAGCAGCAATTTTAGGTAGGAACGTGAAATGCAGCATAACAAATCTACTAAAAAATGGTTAATCCCATATTTCAATGATTTTAGAAATTCAACCTTCAAGGTAGTGAAAGGGGATATTGAAGATACAAAATAAAAGATTTTTTCGTAATCGTGTTTATAGCCAACTTGTGTGTGTTAGTGTGCGTGGTTTGGCACAAAACTAATTTTATTGTTGTAACTACACATTGTTGCCAACATCATTCATTTTTGTTGCCAACCTTGGATATGAGTCCAATTATGAAAGATTAGACGAAAAAGAAAACTATTGCTGATTTTTGATTAAATATTATGCACTTGACATTTTTCTGGGGAAAATTTTAATTTGTCTTATTATTATTTTTTTTTAATTTCATATTTTATACATTTTTTTTGCACTTTCCGTCTTTTAGCAGTTAGATTTCAATCTGTATACAAAATATAGTACATTTCCTCCTGTTCTTAAAAAAAATTTGGGGAGTATAGATTTACGATTTACATACTGATCGCCATATTTATGGGCTTGAGTATGAACGAGGCTCTGTTATAATGATTGCTGTATTATTAGTTTATAGGTGTGAAATCCACAAAGCTCTGTTAAAATAATAATTGGCATTTTAACCATTTATGTACGCAAAATTCACAGGGCCCTGTTATAAGATTGTCGTTTTAATGATTTATGAGGCACAAAATACATGGAGTCCCGTTATAGTTATCGCCAAATTCATTATATATGGTTGCGAAGCACACAGGGTTCCATTATTTTGATCACCCAATTAACAATTTATGGGCATGAAACCTCCATTTACAAAACTCGCCATATACCTTAGGTTATCCCATTTTTGTTTATTTCAACCGAAAGCTCTCTCTTTTCCCAAGACTAACACTGGCAGTGCCAAGCGGGTTTTTGTCAACGGGCTTATGAATAAAATTTATTTTTTATGTTGTGAAATATTTATTTACATGCTTTTTTATATTTTTATGAGTTATTTTCATAATATTTAAAATAAAGTATTTTATTTATTTATTATCTGTTTTCATGTAAAATGCACTTTGTGAGTCCTGACCAATGTCCGGGCTATATGCAGCAAAAGTCAACTGGGCCAATCAAGCGACCGTCTAGACCAGGCCTGCCCAACCTTTCAGCTGTTGGTGAACAAGAAAGGGTGCCATTATTTACATGACTGGAAACATACAATATTATCTCATTTTGATAGTGTTAAGAACACACACGCGTCTTTTGCGTTGCACATACAGAAGAGTGAGCCGAAACATGTCAACAATCTAATAAAAGCCATTTTACTGTTTATATATTTTATTTTTTACACCTTTTAGCAATTAAAAAAAGTATATTATTACAAGGAATTTTTATATTTAAAAAAAGCTAGTAACATGAAGCATTCGAAAGGCACACACAAGTCTTGTATGATACACATACATCTCATAGTGATAGTCAGGCCCATTTAAATATGGACTGCAGAAAATATATAAAATCATGTTAAATTTAGAATTTGCTCATTTGAAGAACTTTTGGCTCATCTGAAAAACTTTGCTAGGATAAAGAGTCAAAAACCGTCGTGATGCTGCCTACATTGTAAAAAGATTGTAAACATCAATGATTTACAATTTAAAAAAAAATCACCCATTTTTTAAAAATGGATTTTATATTTAAAAAAAAAAAAGGCTAATCACAGAAAATCTTTTAAAGGGCGCCAAGAAATCCTTCAAGGGGTGCCATGGCACCCACGAGCGCCAGGTTGGACAGCCCTGGTCTAGACGGACGAAGACTGGCTAGTTTGTATAAGAAACATATACACAAACAATGATTTATATATACATAGATTTTAGTTTTAACATCTATTTATTTTTCATAAGTGAAAACAGGCAATATTTCTAGAAAAACTGTAAAATAGTTGAAGAATTATGGATTATACACATAAAATAAATAATTTACCTATTTTTATTAAATTTACAAAAAATAAATTCATTTTAAAACTGATTTATATATTTTTTAATCTTGGCTTTTAACTTGTGCAAATCTAAAATTAGGAACTATGAATGATAATTTATGCTGCTGTAATAACAAACAATCCAAGAGCAGTTTGATAGCACATACGGAAGTTACCAACCCATACACATATAAAGTTAAAAATATATGTAGATTCTAATAGTTCACAATTTATATATATATATAAATATAAAGAATAAAGTTTTTTAATTTATAACTTGTTTATAGTCATGCAAAAATATTTATTTCAGGCTATTTTTATTTACTTATTGCATGGCAAGTTTGTAAAATTTAATGCACATGCATTTTGCACGTTTTTTTTTTTTTTTTTTTTTTTTTTTTTTTTTTTTTTTTTAAACCTCATGTTAAACCACATTGTTGCCAGCATTATTGTTTGACACACAGTAGACAATGTATTATAATTTAAAAAGTTTTTCTGTAATAAAAGTTGTACATAATATGATGGCTATTTTAATAAGGTAAAAGTAGTACTGCATATTCCTGAAGAACATTCATATTTTGTGGTGAATGGCCAATTTTTAAACAAGTACACAAACGTTAAACAAAAAATAAGCATAAGAAATATTTTAATTTTGGATATTGGTGAAATTTATGTGAGACCACTATAAAAATGAACTCTTTTCAATAACAATATAAAAAATATAAAAAATGATCAAAATTCGAGCAACTATTCAAAATTTATGGGAGACATTAGGGTGGTTATCCTTATTTACATAGGAAATTTATTTTTCCAAATCAAATTGCAACACCTTCCAGATTTGTTGGAATACATTAAAAAAATTATCTGTGAAAATTTTGAGATCTGAACATTGAATATAGCATGCTACATCAACATTGAACTTTAAAATTGTGTTAACTATTCCTTAAATTTTAATGTTAAATGTCAAAGTAGTACATGTTATTGATGTCCAAATGAGGTGAAATTTTATACCCAATATTTTTTAATGTATTGGAATACAATCTAGAAATTGCTACAATTTGGTTAAAAAATATCTATATAAATTAGGACCACCCTAGTAAGCACACATTGAAGAAAAAATACATAGATGAATCATATAACCTCCTTTGAAGGCAGTTAAAAAAAACTTTTTATTGTAGGAAATATATTCTACAAAATTGAAAGCAGAAAATAACACTTAGGCAACTTTTCTAGAATAATAGTAAGAAATTGCTGTTTAAAAACATTAGAGCGATATTTTTACTTTCTCATAAGTAAAATACAGCCTTTTACTATCCAATTAAACCATACTATAAATTTTAAAAACATAATAACTAGCTGAAAATTCACAAATAATTAAGTACTAATAGTATTTTAATAACCTTCATTTCTTCTTGATATGCAGAGATTTCAGAAACTTTTTCATTAACTGTCTCTTCAAGTTCTTTAACCATTTGAAGTAAATGATTTTCATTCTTTTTTACAGCTTCAAGTTCACACTGACATTGAGATAAAGCATTCTGCAATTCTTTCTAAATAAAAAAATACATACTAATAAATAACAAAGAAGATAAATTTATATTTCCATGCTTTACACTTCCCATGAAATTCAAATCAAATAATTTTACCTTGCAATTTAAAATAATTTTACATATTTTTAAGATGAAACATAATGAAAAATAAAACAACTTAAATGTGTAAATACACACACAATAAAAAATAAATGAAAATTTAATATTATAAATGCTATTAGCAGGGCTTTACAAATTTTATAAAATATGGTAGCCAGCAAAAAAATATTTATTGCCCCTCCCCCGTCATTGATTAAAATAAAACACAAACATGTTTTATGAATTAATTAAAGAATAATAACAGGCTTAATTTAGAATACTAAACTACATAAGTATTATGTTACATTCTTAAAATTTTAATTAAGTTTGATATATTTACTTCAAATGAATTACTTACAATCACTTATATGTTATTATACTTTAAAATGATTGTGATAAGTTAATTAGTTTTAATTCCGATCACAAAAATTGGATTTAAAACTTACAAAAAAAAAAAAAAAAACCTTGAGCATTTTTTAGCACTGTATATTTCAGATTCCACATAAGCTCATAGGCTGGATTGAAACTATTTCGTACTTTTTAATTGACCCCCCCCCCGTGATATTGCTATTACATTTCTGTTTTAATCACACATTTTGGTCTTATATTAGCTCACAATGTGCTTAGGCCTAACATCAGCGTCTTTCCCGGTCGTTGGGATCGCTCTTTTCTGAGCCTTCTACGGCATTTTTAGCTAGTGATGTTACTTCAGTGACATCGCTTTCATTCTGCCTGCGCCCGGAGGCGTGGCTTATTAGTTCATATTCCCTCCACGTTAGCGCTGATGCTAGGGGGTGTGTTTACCTTGTAGTATTATAAGTTATTTTCTAGTTTCGGTTTAATTTATTTGTTCTTTAATATTAATCGTCATTTCTTATTTAACCAATGAATTTAATTTTCTTGTGTTTTCACTTTTAGTAACCCCACGTCGTTCATATAAATACAAATGTAATTGCATTTCATTTCAGAAGAAGAGGAAAAAGTTAGTTCTTGATGATGTAGCTTGTTTACTGTTTATTTTTCGGCGCAAGTTTCCATTTATCAGAACTTGCTGAATTTCATTTTTAACGTCTTAATAATCTAGCAGTATGATTTAAAATTAAAGGTTTTTATCTTGCGAATTATTTTATTTAATTTTATAATGGGTTTTCCTTGCCAATTAGAATTCTTCAGTATTTTACAGGACTTTATTTTTATCGTTTGTCAACAGTCTAAAAAAATTCAAAGATGTTCTATGGAGTCTTATATAGATAGATCCATATAATTTAATGCAGTACAGTGACCAAGAAAAAGTTCTCCATTTTGTCTTCCTATTCCATGCTGATGTCTGAATAAAGAATTGGATTTAAACCACTAAATTTATGGACTTTTTTTTTTCTGCCACCTTTAAAGTAAGATGCATTATTTTATTAATATATATTATCCCTCTTCTTATTACAACGTAACGTCGATCTAAAGAATTTGCAACTTTGTTGCATCGGATTGTTGCTTTCTTTAAAGATTTCTCACAACAGCAATGTTTTCTCACTTTTACAACTATAATCAATTCTTTAACGACATCAAATTATTTACGCTCCCCCCCCCCCCAACACTCACATTTCTGCCACACATGAAATGCTAGCTGGCTAGAGCGGAAAAGAATGGTGTTTTCTGTGCATGAGATGAAAAAATACCTTTTAAACTTGGTTATTCCATTAAAAGTATGAGAGAAGAAGAACACCGCTTTGCGTGCACAAGTAAGGGTGAGAGAAAAATACAGTTTATGCTCATTTCTTAGGTAAATTTTTGTATGGAGGAAAAAAAAATACAATTGATTAGATAACTCGGTTGCCAGTGGTGACCTGGCGACCGCATTTGTCAATTTTGCCTGTCTATTGGTTTACATAAAAAAATAGTAGAAATGTATAGTAAAATAGTTGAAAAGTTTTTCCATAAACAGTCTAACCTTGTTAAGATGAAGGGAAGAAAAAATATTTTTGTATTAACTGATAAAACAGCAAAAGGCATTTAGGATGATTTAAAAAATAAATCCCTAAAACAAAGATATCAAAGAATGTAACTGATATCGGCACAGAGATATTTTATAGTCATTTTATATTAATCAGTATTTTTGTGCAAAAAGGTACATACATTTCTAACATCACCATACAAACACAAAACCCATACTCCCACAGATACACACATGACGATAGTAGTACTATATATACTGTAATACAGAAAAATAAATGAATTTGGAGAAATAAAATGTAAAAATACATTTACCCCTTTTTAAGTTAGACTTTTAAAAAAATCTTTTATTGACTTTTGTTTTAATTTTTGCATTCTACATTTGTTTATAAAGCATCAGCTTTTTCCAAACTGTCCAAAGCACAATTAGCATTTACTTGTTGAAGCAGAAACCACTGAACAGTTTTTAAAGCCTCTGTCCCTTCACTGAAGGACACGGAAGGGATTTCAACCTGTGCATCAGCCTCCATTTTATTCATATCTTCCTCTTCATTTTCCTTTTCAGTTAAATCGGCCAGAATATCTTCATCTGTCATGAGTTGTGAAGTCATAACATTTTTATCAATTCGAATGTAATCCTCATACGACAGTGAATAAATTATTCCTCATTTTTCAGCTTCTTCTATAACATAGTCCATTTTTGTTTCATCTGTTTGCGCAACATTTTCCTCTGAAAAACCACCATGCCTGAAACTGTTTTTTTTTAACAGTGGAAGTAACAGATGTCCATACACTTCTTAGGAAACACATAGCTTCTAAGAGATCGATAGAAAATAGTGTCTGTTTGTCAAAGCACTTCATAAGTTTTTTTATTACTTTTTTCCTGTAGTGAGTTTTTAAACACTGAATGGTACCCTGGTTGCATGGCTGAAGCTTTGCTGTAATATTTGGAGGGAGGAAAACACATTTTATTGTATTTTAGCCCTTTTACATCTTTGTGGGCTGTGCAATTGTCCAAAAAAATGCATATCTTTCTCTTTTGATTGGTAAGTCTTGAGTCTAAGTTTTTAAAATCCCATCACATAAAATCTTCTGCTTAGTTTCCAAACTAAGAGCCTTTTTTCCCCCACACATTTTCCCAACTAGAGCTCCAATACAACTAGAATTCAAACAATAAAATATTTCTAGAAAAGAACTTTATTCACATCAAGTGATCAACCACGTGCTAGCAATAAAATGAATCTCTCACAAAAGAATTTCAACATCAGCAAAGAAAGAATGCAACTTCTTTCTCTTCCCCCACGATCACCACTACACCCGAGTTCCAGGAACAACCGCATATCATTCCTCGTCCAATTCAGGACAAGCGATAAACTTGTTTTAAGGTGGAAGGTCACAACGAGGAAATTTTTTTTATTGGGTGCAATATTTACTTCTTAAAAAGGAAAAGTTTGTCTTTATGTTCGTATTAAACAATGCAATTATTGTTCTCCAAGATAACGTGATGGGGAAACTATTTTCCTTCATCTTAAGCGAAATTTCGTGTTAAGCGTTCTCGTCTTAACGAGGTTTGACTTTATAAATCTTGTTAAGTGCATATGCTATAATAGATTAATTTTAACACAATTATTCAAATTTGTAAAGAAATCATATGAGTTTTAATTTTCCAACTGGACAAAAAAAAAAAAAAAATGTCCGGGGCAGGATTCGAACCTGGGATCTCTTGGCTGAAGCTGCCATGCTCTACCAACTGAGCTATCCCGGTCGAATCGGGAGGACCTAATTCATCCAATTAACCTTATTGATCATAGCATCTGGTCTGATATTTGAATCAGCTCAACAGAATAAATCGCAGGTAATTTGGAACTCCAGTAAACGCTGGATACGTGATTACAATAGATTAATTTTAACAAAAATATTCAAATTGGTAAAGAAATCCTGTGATTTGTAATTTTCCAACTGGAAAAAAAAATGTCCGGGCCAGGATTGGGATCTCTTGGCTGAGATATCCCAGGTTCGAATCCTGGCTCGGACATTTTTTTTTCGTCCAGTTGGAAAATTACAACTTATATGCATATGCGATGCTATAGCAAGTAGTATTTATTTGTTTGTTAATTAAGATAAAATGTAAAATATAAATAACCTTTCTAATTTTTTTTTTCTTTTTTTAAATCTGCATTAAGATATTGAATGCCTACCAAGAATTGAAAGTTTACAAAACAATTAAACCTGTAATTAGATGATATAAAGAAGCATAATCTAAATTTTTATGATTTAATTAATAAAATTATAATTAGCAATTACAGAAATAATAAAAACCGCAAATAAGTAATTTCATTAGTTAATAACAAATTAAAGAAATATTATAACAGCTCCTTTTGAACTTATACTTTGTAAAATTATTGTAATAGCTTACATCTAAACATTTATAAATGTGTATGCTAACCAAAAAAATTATGAAAATTATATATCTCTCTTAATTATTACATATACACAGAATAAATATAATTATACAAATGACCACTCATATCTGCATTATTACCCACTCAGTTGTTATTATTGGCATTTAGAGCTGAATTTAAAAAAAAAAAAGTTATGCTGCCTTTTCTATCACTAAGTATTTCTTTATTTGCTGTTTATGAGTCCAAAAGAAGAAAACATTTTATAAACTTCTATTGAAGTAGCTCTTGCTATGCTTAATATTTGAGATTAATTAGGGTTTTCTTTTCTCCTAGATATTATTTTACAATAGTTGTTGAACATATGTTATTTTTTCATTCTCCTTTAGTTCCAATTTGTTGTTATATATTTATTTGTAAAAGTAGAAAAGGAAAATAAGAGAATCATTCTATTATCTAAAGAAAATATTTTGTTTGTTATGTTTACTTTAGATAAAAGAGGGAATAATTTGATTACTCAAAAGAAGTTATCATGACAATGTTAATTGTGATAAATAACTCATTTAGAAGAGTGCTGCATTTATTGTTTACAAGCTTAAGGGATTAAGCTTATAAACAATTATATGACATTTTTTTCATTTATTTAATAGACAAAATATATTTAGAAACATTGCAATTTATGTTCATTTTAGATTATAATACTTTTTCATATCATTTTAAAATTTATGATTTTAATAGATTAAAAAAAAAAAATCAATTGATCATTGATTTTAATAATCTGATTATTAAAATTGCTGAACCCTATATTTGAATAATTTGATTGTTATAAAATATGATAATATTCCAGCATGTTTTCAAATGATCAAATTGTGATTTATTGCCTTAATCAGAATTTTATTAATAGAAATAACACTACGTGGATAATATTTGTATCAAACAGATTAAAAACAATGGCATCACACAGATTAGGTTCACTACTAGGCAGGCTCTGCACTGTGTGTATATAAAGGAACATTAGCAAAGTTAAAGCAATAGATAATAGTAAGAATTTTAAAATCAACCTGATTAACAACCATACTCACATTGTTTAACATATAAGTATTTAATTGAGACTGCAATTCCTGATATTCATCTCGATAAGTTTCATTCAAAGATTTTTCAGCTTGATCCTCAAAATTGCATAATTGCTTCTCCAATACATTAACCTTTTCTTTCAGGGAATCATTTTCAACTTTGAGATTATCTTGCATTGTTTTAAAATAGTGATTCTGAAAAATAATAATAATACAACTTTAGTATATATTTATATACAGCAGTATGCACACAATAAATAATGACAGGCTATAAACATTTTTTAACAATGTCAACTCTCTAATTTCCATTTTGAAAAATGCCTTTGAGAAAAATTCAGGTTTTAAAAAATTACAGTAAACCTTCATTTATTTGGCTCCTTTTAAAATGAATAAAATACTGACTGTGCAAATATGCATTTATTGTGCATATTCATATAACCAATATAACATAATTCACCCTGTTTCTATCTCTTCCCAAGGCTATTCTACTCTATTGTTTGTGAAGGAGAATATGAGTGATTGTGAGCGAAAGCAAAAATCAGACAAAGGTCCAGATTATAAATTTTACACAGAGGCTGTTGATGCTTGAAAATGTGATGGTAACAGAAGGTACTGAAGGGAAAAAAAGATAACTGTGATGAAAAAGCATATGTTATCAGTGAACCAATAATAACACACATTGAAAGATTACTTTAATTCTGTGATCAAATATTTGGCAGAAAATATGAAAGCATTTGGATAGTAATAACATTTGGGAGAACTAACTGCATGAACTAATAATCGAATTGGTGATTGTTCAAAGGAACTAAATCCTAATTTTGAAATTTCCCAAGTCATGGACATAGTGACTTTCAACACTCAACTTTAAAATTCCTCACTCCCAAACATGCATAGATAGTACTTGAACTTCTTTCTTCATGAAATTGTCAATAAACATGAAAGAACATTGAAACCATCTTAAAATGAGAAATGTCAATATATGGTCTTAGTTCCTTTCGACAATCTCCAATTCAATTTATGAAATTAGCTCAAAAAATTAGATAACAGAAAATAAGTAGTTTCTTGAAACCAGTGGGGATGCCAGGTGACAACAATATAATATTTTTGTGAATCCCATGTCAGTAAAATATAATTAAAATCCATATAGCTCCCAACAGAGCAGATAGCACAGCCAGAAAAAGAACTTAAAACCAATATGGCACAAGTAATCTTGTTAAAAAGTCATTCCCAGTCGTCAGAAGAATGTTGATTTTGGCTGTGTTGATGGACACCCCTACTTATTTAGCAGTAACGAAGAGGCTATAACTTAAAGTTACAGATGTGAGTAACTCTTAGATAAATCCGATGTTCTAAGTAATACAACTTTATAGGACCTGAATAACATGGAAGTTACAAGCTGATTTCTTACCTGTCAATTTATTTTTTATATCAGTTCAAGTGTAAAGTAAATATCTTTGTTATTTTACAGGATCTTTTAACCATAATTTAGATCAGTTAATAGGGTTATTTTTAAAATCCAAACAACCTGGAGTTCCTATTAATGTTGATTAATGAGGGTTCATTTCTATTATGGTCAGACCAGGGTTCTTGCAGCCAGTCATCGTGCCAAATCAAGACAAAACACTGCTTTGGCAAGAGCTGATTATTATTTTATTTAATTTTTTGTTGTTGTCTTGTTTATACACAGATAACACACTTGTTGACATTACTGAATGATTTATGTTGCTTATGTTTTAATCATGTGTTGTATCATTTGCATCATTCTATTTTTTGAGGAATAAGAATTCGTTGAGTTTCAGCAGATTTTCACTTTAAAAAAAAGATGACATGTCAAAAACCTGTGAAAAAGTGTCAAAAACTTTACACATATTTTCTTTAGCTATTATTGGTGATATTTTATACTAAATCAAGATAAAAACTGATTAAATAATAATTTATATGTTATATAAATAATTTGTATTTAGTTATACTATAATTAAGTTGTAATAAAATTATATATCATAATTCAAATTATTTGTTAAATTCTCATGCTAGGAAAAATAGCTAAAAATATTGAAACTACTATTAAATACATTTTTCAAAGTACTATTTATATCTTTATTACTATTAAGTGTTCAGTTTCTTATAATTTTTTTTTAGCAATTTATGATAAAAAAAAAAAAAGCTTGTGTAAAGCTAAAGTGCCCACTATTCAATGACTGATCATAAGTTACCTTTATAATATGAAATCAATATAATTAAACATTCTTTCAATCAATAACTTAAAAGAAGATTGTTTGTCATTTTCAATATTTACATATATATAATATATCTTCATTTTATTATGTTAGTTTCAGTTTAATTATTTAGAACAATTTGTATATGTTATATTTTATTTTTATACATTATAAAATAGCCCCCCCCCTTTTTTTTAGCATATCTCAAGTTTGTAGCTGTAAGTCTAGTCTTAATCTTTAATAATTTGTTTGTGGCATGTGCATTTGCAAGCAAAGAGCTGATATAACCTTTTTCCTTAGTTATAGCATATACCAACAAGTAAAAGAACTGCAAATGCAGTTAAAGCCTTTGGCAAATATGCTTGACATGGTTCAAGGAGATAATGCAACATTGGCTGATGTTTGTCATAGAGATCTGCACGGGCCGGGCCAAGGCCCGAATCCCGTACTCGGCCCGGCCCGCAGGCCGGGCTCGGGCCCACTTTTCTTCACAGCACTCGGGCCGGGCCCATATTTTTTTCTGAAGGCTCGGGCCGGGCCTTACTTTTTTCCTGAAGGATAAGGCCGTGCCTTATTTTTTCCTTACAGAGCCGGGACTGGTTTCATTCTTCCGTCTTCACGCCTCAAAATTGTTAGTCCTGGTTTTGACCCGTATGAAAATCAATGTCTCGGCTCATTGAAGGTCAGTAAAATAGGTTGAAGGTCAGTAAAATAAGATCTGGCATAAAAATCTTTTCAAAACATGCATACATTTTTAAATCGCCATTATTTTATAATTAAACATTAAAATTTATTCTTTTTAAAGAATAGTAGATTTATACACTTATTAAAATATGGCTAAATTAAAATATAGTAAAACGTGTAAAAAAGAACCTGCTTATGATGGAATCCTGTCTTAAATTAAAAAATGTGTTGATCCATTAAAAATGAATATACTAATATGTAAGAAAAGAATATATAATACATTTACACCTGCTAAGAAGGCAAATTGTCTATAACTCATTTTTTTTCCTTCCCTATGCAATTCCATCTTAGAAGATTTTACTGTATAGCATTTTTCCGATTTTTAACACTTCAATAAATGGAATATGGATTAACAATATTGATGATAACTTAAACACATACATACAACAAATAGAGATTTATTAAAAAAATAAATATTCAGCTTGCGGCACCTCTATAAAAATGAAGATTATAAACATGAATAAAAAAAGATAAGATAGGAATTTTTGGTTAGATCTCCTCCTATGAAGCAAATTTTTAACCAAATCGACGTAAAAATTATATTTTGTAGAAATTCACTCGGGCCGAGATTTTAACTTTTTTCCGGGACGGGCTGGCCTTGGGGCGAACTTTTAACTTTTAAATCGGGCCGGGCCAATACTTTTTTTGTTCGGGCCGAACTTTTAATTTTTGTATCGGGCCAGGCCGGGCCAAATTATTTTTTGTATGGGTCGGGCCCGGCCCGGGCCTGGAAATTTCGGCCTTTCAGACCTCTAGTTTGTCATGCATAGCTTTTTCTAGCTGCAGATATAAATCTGATCTTGAAATAAAGCCAAATTTTCTAAGATTTGTCATTGATTTTGAAGCTGAATCTCTACATATCCTAAAAGTTTCTTCTTAGCTCAGGATGTTCCAGAAACGGTATGGTGGAAAGGCTTAATATATATATATATATATATATATACCAAGTGAATTCATACAGCTCATGGTGCATTTGCATTCCAGTCCATGCAGATCAGTATTAATTGAGAAGAATTTTTCAAATTTTGGATTTATCTACTCCAAATTGTGAAACAAACTTGGAGTACAGAAGGCATAGGAACTAGTGTTTTGCTACTGCACGCTCCGTGCAAAAAAGGACTTAGAATGGAACTAACATTAAAACAATATAAAATTAAAACATGCATATTATTTATTATATGTAATTTTATACATTAAATTATACAAGTATCTTCACCATGTACTTTCATTTAAAAATTGAAGTATTTAATAGCTTGATTAGTTTATATTTTTAATGCAATGATACTTTTAATTATTTTTTATTCTATATTTATATCTTATAATTATTTTCTAAGCAATTTGCTGAACCAAAATCATGTTTTGAGTTTTATACAGTGCTTTTAAGGTCTAAAAATGTCAAAAAGTTTACTCAAGGGTCTAAAACTAAAAATTATGAAAAATTGTAAATTTAATATTGTTATAAAAATAAGTTTAAACAGTTTTTAGACTCAATTTTAGGCTTTTGACAGTTCTTGTGAAAAACTATGTCAAAATGGGGTTTTTGACATCATGGAACATCATGGTTGACATGGAATGACATCATGGTTAGAACTGGATAAAACCGTCGCCACACTGTTAAAAATTTGCCAAGCTTGATTAAAAATGGAGTTTAGTTTAATCCCTTGCCTGTGTTGCTAGGTTTTCTCCTTTCCAAAGTATAATTAGAATAATAAGAAAATAGCAAATTATATATCTAAATGTGTGTTCAAAAAAGATCACTAACTGAATTCGACCTTCATATATAACAAATCAAGCACTGCACAGATCAAATCACATTCAAATAGTGCAATTTTAAATTGCCAAAACAACAGGGTTAAAGAATGATCAGTGTTTCAAGATGAATCTATTATGTAGTGTGGCTATTGTTTCTTCTTGCTGAGTAGCCAAACTGCTAAGATTGGTTAAAAGTTAGTGAAAACCCTGGGTCAGACAAAATAAAAATGATAGTTCTAAGAAGTATGAATTTAAGAAATAAGGAGATTACTAGATAGACGTTTACCTCTTTTAATAAATTTTGAAGTTTCTTTTGTAATACTTCATTTCCTTTCTCATTTACTTGAAGGTTTTCAGTCAAACCCTCAATTTGTTCTCTTTGCTGGTCCACTTCATTTGCTTGAGATGTTACTGTTTGTATTTGTCTCTCTAAGTCTAGCTGTAGGGAATGTTTCTCCTGTTCTAATTTCTAAAACAAAAAAAAAAAGTAAATTAATAAAATTTAATAAAAAAAAAATTAAAAACAATGTTAAACTAAAATTTAAAAAACTTTTCAGATAATTGCAGCACTCTGATGCTATCAAACAATCACCCACCAGACTATCGAATGAGAAAAATTGATAACATAAACCAAATGAACCAACAGCATTATATTGCAACAGTTCAAATTATGGAACAGATGTTGCAGACACACAGGTTGGCGTGACTTTTTTTTGTGCCATTTTGGCGAAAAACACCATTGAATACCTGTTAGGCCAGGGTTCAAAAACATGTTAGTTTTATTTTATTGTAAAACACACACAATTTTTATTACAAACACACAAACTATTTTATTATAAAATACACAATGTTTCACTGGGCTGTCATATTAAGCAAAATCTCACCAAAATCACCAAGTTGTCACACGCCATTTTGCCATTTGGTGCCAAAAAGAGACCAAGTTTATCAGCAACATCTCTACCAAAATTACTTATGATGCTAAAAGAAAGCATGAATCTCATCAAAAAGTCACCTGTAAAAAATGCAGCCAAGTCTCGTAACTCACTTACCGTAAAAAGTACTGAGATCGTATAAAGCCAAGTTTAACTATCTTATTAACTCTGAAATTTTCATTCACAAATCACTCCTAGTCTCTACATCTTTAGTTAATTATTATTTTGTGACTTGGCAATTACGTAGCACGAGAATGTGATGTATATAGTTAGTCTTAATCAAATAATACTATAACATATTAAGGTGTCATAACTTCCCTGGGCGTATATAATTTGCCTTAATTAAATTATCCCATCCCATCACATAACATAGTAAGGTGTAATAATTTCCCTGTGCTGCGTAATTGCCAAGTCACAAAATAATAATTAACTAAAGATGTAGAGACTAGGAGTGATTTGTGAATGAAAATTTCAGAGTTAATAAGATAGTTAAACTTGGCTTTATACGATCTCAGTACTTTTTACGGTAAGTGAGTTACGAGACTTGGCTGCATTTTTTACAGGTGACTTTTTGATGAGATTTCACTTCTTTTTGTAAGTAATCCTCCTTTTCTTGATTTTGAGTTCTTTTTGGAGATCATCCACTGATTTTCGCTAAGCCCACATTCTGTCCCTATTATTTACAGGTATAAAAAATTTGAAGCTTTAGTTTCGTTTGCAAAGTATACTGTAGATAAAAAGAGATTTCAGGTTCCTAGGCAAGCACTAAGTTATGGGAGGGGGAGTGTCAAAAGTACTCTCAATTGCTTCCAGGATAGGTGCTATCCATCTGAGATATTACTCGCAGCCCTAGATACTTGATATTTAACATAAAAGAACATTTTAGTATAAAAAGAAAGCCAAAATTAAAATTTCCGGAAATTTCCAATAAATCAAACTATTTCTTTTTTTATTCGTTTTTTTAGTCTTTTTTTATTATTTACGGATTTTTTAATTTTTCTTACTTTGTGTACTAAACCCTGCCTTTCTGCCAAATGTCAAGCTTCTAGGACTACAAAATCGAATTATTTTCAAATTTTCGACTTTTTATAAATTTATTGATTTTTCGATTTTAATTCTAAGTTACCTGATTGTCATGCCAATATAGTAATTATTTGATCCGTCTTCTTAGGATCATTTAGGTTCAATATAGAGTAAATCAAGTGAATCTTAGAGTCACCATGATTTTATTTAGAAAGTTCTATCAAGCTATAACCAGCCAGTAATGTCGGGAGGGTAGGGGGAGCTGTGAAAATTTTTGTGGGGCTAACATCATTTAACAATCCATATTTCATACGTGAAGTAAATAGAGTACAACCTGTGAAAGAAAACAAACCTGTCTATAAAGAAATCGCCTATATCATAGCCAGTCTATAGCGGAACTTTTCTATAACGAAATTCGTAAACGAAAGGAAAGAAAACCATAATCCGGGGGAAATAACATAAAACAATTAGGGGCGTTGTACTAGCTAATAGGACAATTCTCTTAAAACTAATGTTTCTAGCAGTACAAAATCAAATTGTTTTCGAATTTTCGATTTCTTAAAGATATTTCGATTTTTCGATTTTATTTTCGAATTTACGAATATTTTAATTGTTCCTTTTATTGAATAGTAAATGCTACCTTTAGACCAAATTTTAATTTTCTAAGACTACAAGATAAAATTATTTTCAATTTTTGATTTTTTCGAATTTTTTTTATAATTTTCTGGATTTTTTAATTTTTTCTTATTTTGTATCCTTTATTACAAATTTCAAGTTTCTAGCGCTACAAAATCGAATTATTTTGAAATTTCCGACGTTTTTGGAGTTTTTAATTCTATTTTCGAATTTATTGTATTTTAAATTTTCCTTTTTCTGTATCCTAAACAATAAGTTTACGCCGAATTTTAAGTTCTAAAGCTACAAAGTCGAATTTTTTTCCATTTTTCGAATGTTCGAATTTTTTTTTCGAATTTTACAGATTTTTTATTTATTCCTTTTTTTTGTATCCTAAATTCTACCTTTATTCCAAATTTTAAGTTTCTAGCTTTACAAAATCGAATTACTTTCAAAGTTTCGTTTTTTATTCGATTTTTTTTTTTTCAACTTTTGATGTGTTTTTAATTTTTTTCTTTTTCTGAATCCTAAACACTACCTTTACACCAAATTTTCAGTTTCTAAGACTACGATATCATATTATTTTCAATTTCTCTCTTTTTCTTTCTTTCTTTCTATTTACATTTTTTTGAAATTTTCGATTTTTTTTATCCATATTTTTTAATGTTTCCTTATTTAGTATCTTAAATATTACCTTTATTCCAAATTTCAAGTTTCTAGCGCTATAAATCGAATTATTTTCAAAATTTCCTTATTTTTCGATTTCTTTCGATTATTTTATTTTATTTTCGAATTTTATTGCGTTTTTATTTTAACTTATTCTGAATCCTAAACACTATCTTTACCGCGAATTTTAAGTTTCTAAGGCCAAAAGATCAAATTATTTTAATTTTTTTCAATTTTTTTCGAATTTTTGATTTTTTTTTCGAATTTTCTGGATTTTTTAATTTTTCCTTATTTTGCATCCTAAATACTACCTTTATTCCGAATTCCAAGTTTCGAGCGCAACAAAATTGGATTATTTGAAATGTTTCGATTTTTTTCGATTTTTCGATTTAATTTAATTTTTTTTTTTTTTTTTTTTTTTTTTGTGTGTGTGTGTTTTCGATGTTTTCTTTTTCTGAATTCTAAACACTACCTTCACATCAAATTTTAAGTTTTTAAGACTACAAGATCGTGTTGTTTTCAATTTTCAATTTGTTCAATTTTTATGAATTTTCGAAAGTTTTTTTTTTTTTTAAATTTTCCGGATTTTATAATTTTTCCTTTCTTTGTATCCGAAACACTAGCTTTATTCCAAATTTTAAGTTTCTGTGGCTGTAGGATCTACCCAATCTTTTTGATGACGCGAGAGTGAGTGAGTGTGTGAGTGACAAAAAATCGAAACTTTGAGTTCATATATCGTCTGCACTAATTTATGGGTATTTTTTGAATTATCATATTTTTTAATTTTTCCTTATTTAGTATCTTAAATATTACCTTTATTCCAAATTTCAAGTTTCTAGCGCTATGAAATCGAATTATTTTAAAATTTTCCTTATTTTTCGATTTTTCCGATTTTTTTATTTTATTTTCGAATTTTATAGCGTTTTTTATTTTAACTTATTCTGAATCCTAAACACTATCTTTGCTGCGAATTTTAAGTTTCTAAGGCTAAAAAAATCAAATTATTTTAATTTTTTCAATTTGTTTAGAATTTTTCGAATTTTCCAGAATTTTTAATTTTTTCTTATTTTGCATCCCAAATACTACCTTTATTCCGAATTCCAAGTTTCTAGCGCAACAAAATCGGATTCGTTGAAATTTTTCGATTTTTTTAATTTTGCTTTCGATTTTTTTGGTGTTTCTGATGTTTTCTTTTTCTGGATACTAAACACTACCGTCACACCGAATCTTAAGTTTCTAAGACTACAAGATCGTATTATTTTCAATTTTCAATTTTGATGGAATTTGTTGAATTTTCGAATGTTTTTTTTCGAATTTTCCGGATTTTATAATTTTTCCTTTCTTTGTATCCTAAACACTACCTTTTTTCCAAATGTCAAGTTTCTAGGGCTACGGGATCTACCTAATCTTTTTGATGACGCGTGAACGAGTGAGTGAGTGACAAAAAATCGAATGTTTGAGTTCATATATCGTCTGAACTAGAAAAGACAGAAAGTTGTAATTTTAAATTTTGGTCCTGTGTGCCAAATATTCTAGAAAAACGAAGTTTAAAATTTTTGGGATACTCCAGCCCGGAGATATGGGGGGGGGGGGTCAAAAGTGCCCTGAGTTGCTTCCAGAAAAGTATGCTTACGGCTGTCCTCTCTCGACTTGGCGGAGGCACTGCCGTGCCTCCAGATTTGGATGGTTTCTTGTTAATACAATCTTGCCAAGGCTGTGGTTTTCCTATTAGACTTAATGTTAGCTATATGCTCCATTTTTCTGCAACTAAATTTCCTCATGCCAATATAGTAATTCATGGATCCGTTTTCTTAGGATCGTTTATGTTCAATTTAGAGATAAATCAAGAGAATCTTAGAATCACCATGATTTTATTTAGAAAGGACTATCAAGGCATAACCAACCAGTAATGTCGGGAGGGAGGGAGAGAAGTGAAAATTTTTGTGCGACCAACATCTTTTAACAACAAATATTTCATATATAAATTAAATAGAGTAAAGCCTGTGAAAGAAAATGAACCTGTCTATAAAAAAAAGGTCTATAACGTAGCCAGTCTATAGCGGAACTTTTCTATTACAAAATTCGTAAACAAAAGAAAAGAAAAGCATAATCCGGGGAAAATAACACAAAACAATAACGGAAGGTGTACTAGCTAATAGGACAATTATCTTAAAATCTATCTAAAACAAACTATCCCCATCCTGTGGGATTTGTTTTTCAATGTTTTACTTTATTTAATGCAAAACATAGATTGCATCCGACAACTCATAAAAAAGTCCTCCGGCCTGTACCGGCAGGAAAAGGTAGCTTTCCTATATCTTCGTTTTAAAATTTTAGCTAATGTCACTCGAAAACAGCAAGTTAAAATGCAAAGAAACCGTTTACAAAAGATTCGTTTACACTGAATTTGAATAACTGAATTTGAATAAGAAATTCGCCAAATTATTGAGCTATAGCCAAATTGGCTTCATTTATGAAGACTTATTTTTGTCGCCAAATTTGGCGAGAATTTGGCGCTAATGGATATGAATATATAGTTTTATGCGTATGATTGGGAAAATGATTACAACAATGAAAGAAAATAATTTGCGAGAAATCGCGTTCACTAAAACTTATAAATTTATATTAAAATCATTAAAATTACAGACACAATACACTTTCATAAAACATTAAAAACATATTAAAATTGGACGTTTCGGATTTACATGGAAAATCCCTCTTCAACAACAACATTTCACTTAGCGTAAATCATAGTTCAAAAATATCAACAAATAGAAAATGCAACGTATCAAAATTTCGAAGTCAAAGTTACAGTTATAATAACACGGAGTATTCATTCGGGATTGCACCTGCTTGACCATTATTGACCATAAATTTATCGTTGGTTTTTTGTAATGTGCTGTTTTGTTTCAAAATGTCAGCCACCCTAGAATTTCAAACTGCTCTATCTCGGCCAATTTTTAAGATAGAGGTAAAACAAAAAATGCTCTGGAATCCTTGTATCAAGTCCTAACACCTAATTAAAAAATAAACTTGATTTTTTAACTTTTTTGTATATTTATTTTAGTTTTAAAATTTTCCGTGGCCGCCATCTTGAAACAAGATGGCGGACCAAGCTGGCCAACGAACTCGGTCGAGGCATTGGTGAGCTTCATACACACAATTAGTTTCATCCAAATTAATTTATAAATACGAGCGTTATCGTATCAAATTATTTTCATTTTTTCAATTTTTTTCGAATTTTTTTATTTTTTTTTCGAATTTTCTGGATTTTTTTAATTTTCCTTTTTCTGTATCCTAAATACTACCTTTATTCCTAATTTGAATTTTCTAGCGCAACAAAATCGGATTGTCTTCAAATTTTCGTTTTTTTTCAATTTCTTCGATTTTTTCAATTTTGCTTTCGATTTTTTTGGTGTTTTTGATGTTTTCTTTTTCTGGATGTTAAACACTACCTTCACACCAAATCTTAAGTTTCCAAGACTACAAGATCGTATTATTTTGAATTTTCAATTTTGATGGAATTTGTTGAATTTTCGAATGTTTTTTTTTCGAATTTTCTGGATTTTATAATTTTTCCTTTCTTTGTATCCTAAACACTACCTTTTTTCCAAATGTCAAGTTTCTGGGGCTACGGGATCTACCCAATCTTTTTGATGACGCGTGAACGAGTGAGTAAGAAGTGACAAAAAATCGAATGTTTGAGTTCATATATCGCCTGAACTAGAAAAGACAGAAAGTTGTAATTTTAAATTTTGGTCCTGTGGGCCAAATACTCTCTATAATTGAAGTTTAAAATTTTTGGGATACTCCAGCGCGGAGATATGGGGGGGTCAAAAGTGCCCTGAGTTGCTTCCAGAAAAGTATGCTTACGGCTGTCCTCTCTCGACTTGGCGGAGGCACTGCCGTGCCTCCAGATCACTTGAAAAAAATTATATAATATTTACTTTAGACAATTTCAGAAGGGCATTCAGAGTATGTACTCTAGTGTTTGGTGATGACAAGATTTTTAATCAATTCTCTTTATTGTGTCAATTGTTTTCTCATTGACTCCAGCCAAACAATTGCTATTTGCAGGTCTTTACAAATTTGATAAAATATGATAGCCAGCAAAAACTTCTAGTCACCAGTAAAAAATATGAACTCCCCCCCACCTCCTCTGTCATAGACTTTCAGAAAGCACAAAAGTGTTTTTTATGAATTAATTGAGAAAAAATTATAGCAAGCATAGTTCAGAAATAATAGATAGTTACATAGTTTAGGTTTAGAATAGTACATAATTTAGAAAGACAACTTAAACTAAGTTTTCTAATGAAACTTATCAAAATTTATATCTTAAAAAAAAAGTACTGTAAATGCTGAATTAACCGCCGTGTTCTGGAAATGCTGATTGTTGAATGCTCTCATGTCTGAGGACCCTTTTTGTACCCTCCTCCCCACCCGATTAAATAACTTGGTCGCCAGATACAAAAAACAACTAGGTCACAAATGGCGACCTGGTAACTGCATTTGTCTTGCCGTGGCTATTTGTATCCAAACCGGTTGTGTTAAGGTCAGCTTCTCAATACCCCTTGTTAATGTTAAACCTATGGGTGTAGAATGCGTTCTTATATTTAAAATATCTACTCAGAAAATTTATATTTCTAACTTCTTTTTTCTTTGTACTTCTTAACCCTCTGACTGTTCAACAAAAGGGCAAAATTGTAATGTTTTCTCTGTATTTTCTTCTATGTTCATAAGAAACAATTGGAATTGTGAAAAATTTTTAGTGGATTTTTGAGTTTTAGGATGTTTTGATCAAGGTTTGATTATTTTTGGAAAATGTCTGTCTGTATGTGATACAAATTTTGTAGAGGTATTGAAGATATAAACCGAACATCGAAGGTTTATTTCAGCAAGCATGTTTGAATGAATGTTTTAAAAGGCTTTACACTATAGCAATAATATATAATTGTAGAAGTCTCTAAAAAATAATGTTACGTCCCTAAGTTTTGAAGTAAGATTTGTTTGTATCAATGAAAATGTCATTTTTTATAAAATGTAACTTATTTTGAAAAAAAGGGGAAAAAATGTAAAACCTAACACTGCTTAACACTATGTGTTTCTATTGGTAAAAAATGTGATGAAAAATATGAAATATTAAAAAAAAAAAAACATGGATTATAAAATTGAAATATTAAAATGAAATCAACATCTCATTATTATTCCATTACATAGTCATTGAGATTTAAATTAATTAGGACTTCCGGAATATTTTTTTAAAATCTGGATCCAAATGATAAATATAGTTTAGGTCATCATCATCGAGACTGCAACTTTTTTTTCTTCTGTGTATGGATATTACAAATTTGCCTTGCTTCATGTTTAATTTAAATGTTTTCTCTTTATAATATTTAATAAACAGCTGCTTGCTTTTCATATTTTAAAGATATATTTCTCCTCCTATTCGATGGTGTATGACGGTGAATTGAAAATGTATGATGTTTAGAAATTTTTAAAAATGCAGTAAAATCAAATTTATTGGTCAAGTCACCATCAATATGATGCTAGCGTTACAGACAAATTTTTGCTTTATAATATAGATTGCGCTTTTGAACATTTTCAGAAGGATTTTCATTTCTGCATGTGTCTGATTAAACCTCTACATTTTCAACACAGGTTGTCAATACACTGGAAAATATCATTTTGCATTTTAAAAGAATTAAGGGCTGATGAGAGTTTTAAATTACTCATGTTTTCTCAGGAACTTTTGGTCAGAATGGAAAATTTAATATATCTAAATGTCAGAAATTAAACAGACAATTATTATAACTGTGGCTCTTAGCTCATTTATAAAAGTTTTCATTTAACAAAAATATATGCATACAAATTTTAAGTCTACTTGCAAAAACAGACAGAGCATGTATAGAATGCCTGACGTATGTTGTCAAAGGTAGTGGGCTTCCCAACTGTAGTTTTGTTTGAAATTATATAAAATCATACAAATTCTATGGTAATACACCCTCAACATTAGGTTCATTTGAAAAGATGTTTTTTAAAAATATATTAATCAAACAGGCTGGAGATTGCATAGCCTGCCTGGTGTACGCTGCTGAAGGCAGCGGGGCCAGCAAAGCATTTGTTATAAGTTTGAAAGAGTGCTTTTTTGGGCTTAAGAAAGTAATGTGTTGTAAAGTCATTTATTGCCCAAATCTGTATTATAAAGCCAAAACATGTCTGTGAGTAACACTGACATCACATTGATGGTGGCAATCATTTAAGCTACCCATTTCCATCTTTTCAAAAAATTACTTCTAATGTAAATATCAAATAATTAAAATTTTCACACTGTCGAATAGGGAATAATATGTATAATTCAATTTGTTTGAAAACTATTTCCATTTACTTATTTTTTATGGTTTTAAAATAATTTTCAAGCATGATTAAAAAAAAAAAAATCTTTCTTTATTGTGTGCAGTTTGATTATGTAATATTAATCTGTTTGCACTTAAAAAATATATAAGTAGTTCAGTGTTTGTTTCTGGCTAATATTCCATAACAAAACTAGTCGTTGGGGGCCACCGTAATACTTACCCATCATGGATATGCATAATGTAAAATATTAAAATAAAAATGTGTAAACTACTTATAAAATGCATTGCAATTCAAATAAAATCGTGGCTTGATGACGTCACAAACTTTAAAGGCTCGATTACTGAATTGCTTGAAAGAGGTTTTTCCTTATAACTCCAAAAATAATTATCCTATTAACTAGCGGTTTATTGCATCTGATTAAGCGTCAAATTTCCAATTAAAATATATCTTTGAAGTGAAATTTGGATGAAATACAGGGTCATGAAAAATCGAAGAGTGTGGAAAATAGGATTCCAAATATCTCGGCAACTAATTATCCGATCGACTTCATGCTTTATTCAAAATTTATGTTTTTTTATTGTCTTTTATATTCATTTCTTAAAATAAACAATTTTGAAAATTTTTATATACCTTTCATCAGAACGAATATTTCAAGAGTCCGAAAAAAATTGTTCCGGTTAATCGAGGTTATTGAAATGAAATAGGCTTCTTCCCATTATTACATACTAAGTACATACCAAATTGCAAGTCTCTATCTCAATTTTTTCGGGAGATAGAGCATTTACAGACACACAGACGGACGGCAATTTTTTTTTTTTTTTTTTTTTTTAAATTTGTTTTTCGGAATCTCCAGTGTCTGAAACGTGTAAATACATCAAAAAAAAAAATTTCGATTTTCAAAACGATTACAAGACTTACCCTATACTACGTATGATGGGTAAGTAATTACGAATAAATAAATAAAATTATATAAATAAAACACAAAATTAACAGATATATGTAATCGAACTACGTGCTTAAACGCTGTGGTAAATAGCAAAATCTTTGGCAATTTCTTAAGCTATGAACATCTAGCATGTAGTTAATACGAAAGTATGTCTTTTAATAAATTTTAAAGCTGTATTTGAATACATAATTGATATTTTTTATGCAAAAATGCTTTTTCGTGTTGTTAGTTAGCAATCTAAAAAAATATATTCAATGTAAAACATCTATTAGAGTTTTCAATTTAAAACAAATCTTTCTGGCTCAATTGGAAGAAAAGATTGATTTTCTTTTTAATTATAAATTTAAAGTAGATATATCAGATTTAAATTTGCAGGAAATTTTTAAATTATGCTTACCAAATGTAACTGAATGGATTTGAGACAATTATATAAAAAACTAGGGTGCTTTACCCGCTGCTCTCTAATGCTCATTAATCTCCATGAATTGCGCTGCAATTCACATTGAGACCACTATGTGGTCCTAGCTCGCTTGCCACTTTTTGCAGCAACTCTAGCCAAAATGCATACTATCATAAATCATTTTAACATATGAAATTTACAAATTTTCTTAATGTAAAATAAAGTAATTGTCAACAACTAAAAATGCATTTAGTTGGTGCTACCAATGGGCATAAATCAGTTTAATATTATAAAATTAAAAAAATTTTGAAATGTAAAATAATTAATTGAAAAAAATTACCTTGCAAAGACAATTTAAAAATCAGTGCGGTTATAATATTGTACAGCACGGCTTACATTAATTTTGAAAAACAGTTGGAAAAACAGTATGGTCACACTATAGTTCAGTATAAATCAACAATCATCGTTTAAATTTAGTTCAATGTGAAAAATACAATACAGTAGACTTCCGATTATCCGCCATTCGATCAACCGCCATCCTCGGTTAACCGCCACCCCCCCTCCCTTTCCATTTTTTTTCCAATCAGAAACGAACAACAAAAACACGCATGTTCTGTTCAGTAGTGAACCCGAGTGAGGCGGCACTATTCCGAGAAAAATGCTTGTCTGACGTCAGCTAAACTGCAGCTGGAAACGTGGAATTTTATTAAACGTGGAAAAAGTTATGCAGTGTGGGTGAGGGGAGGAAATAAAGGAATGTGATTTTCCTCTTTTGCCCACTGCTCTGTCGCTGATTGGCTAGCTACGTTCGATAGTGTGTGTTTGCTTCGCAGTTTTTTTTTCTTTCTTTTTTTGAGGGCGACAATCAGGTTGCAGGTGCAGGTTTGATTTTAGTTGATTTAATGCTGAATTTTTGAGAGGACAAAATGGACACAAAAAGAAAACGAATTGTTCTTAATTTGAATGATAAACTGACGATTATCAAACGTTTAAAAAAAGGTGAAACTGCTACTTATTTGTCTAAAGAGTATGGTATAGGGCGATCTACTGTAAAAGATTTAAAGAAAAATTCAGAAAAAATTGAAAATTATGCCAGCAAGTTAGAAACCGCAGATGGTGGAGCGCGAAAAACTATGAAAACTGCAAAGGATGAACAATTGGACTGCGCTGTTTATCAATGGTTCATTCAAAAACGTACTCAAGGAATTCCAATTTCTGGACCTATGACTTGTGAAAAAGCCATAGAAATGAATAGAAAACTTGGTGGTGAAACCTGCTTTAAAGGAAGTGACGGGTGGCTTACTAGGTTTAAATCTCGGCATGGAATTAGACAATTGGCCATTACTGGGGAGAAACTCAGTGCTAATAGTACTGAATGCATTGAGGAATTTCGAAAGAAGTTTTTAGAGACAGTAGAAAACTTGGATTTAACACGAAATCAAGTTTATAATTGTGATGAGACTGGCTTGAACTGGAAAGCTCTTCATACTAAAACACTTGCATCAGGTTGTGAAAAAAATGCTGCTGGTTTTAAACTTCAGAAAGATCGTATTACTGTTTTGTTAATTTGCAACGCAGCAGGGAGCCATCGATTTCCGCCATAGGGAAATCTAAGAAACCCAGAGCTTTTAAGAATATTAACATGAAAGCACTGCCTGTCAATTATTATAATCAAAAAAGTTCCTGGATGACACAAGATATTTTTAAGAAGTGGTTTTTTGATATCTTTGTTCCCGGAGTTAAAGCTCATTTAATAAAAAGTAATCTTCCGCAGAAAGCAATCTTGCTGCTTGATAATGCAGGACCACATCCGGAAAATTTAGAATCTACTGACGGTAACATCAAGTGTTTATTTATTCCACCTAATACAACATCACTGATACAACCGATGGATCAAAGTGTCATTGAATCGATGAAAAGACGTTATCGGAAAGCTTTTATTCAAAATCTGCTACTCGCTGATAACGAATCAAATGTCTTCGATTTTTGGAAATCGTACAGTATCAAAGATGCCATATACAACTTGGCTGATGCCTGGAATGATTTATGTGAACAGACTTTGCAGAGAAGCTGGAGAAAATTGTGGCCTCACACTATTGATACACCGGAAGATGCTACCAATACTACCAGAACAGAAGATGTACTTGATGATGATACAGAGATATTGACCTTGGTATCAAACGTACCATGTTTAAAAGAAATTTCTGCAGATGAAATGAAAGACTGGCTTAATTGTGGTAACAATGCTATTGGTTATGGAGAATTTACGGATGACGAAATTATCCAAAATATTTTGAATCCAGGGAAACCTGAAGCGGATGAATCTGATGAATCGGAAAATGATGACCCAGGAGTCAGTCATGCAGAAGTGGAGACAATGCTCTCCAAGAGCATTAATTGGTTTGATATGCAAGATGAAGCCGATGCAACTCAAGTACTTTTATTACGTAAAATTCGCAATCTTGCTGCTGTAAAAGCACAAGCAAACTGCAAACAAAAATGTATTACGGATTATTTTGGATGAAAACAGGTAACTATATATTTACTCTGTAAAATTTTAAATTGATCTCATAAATTTATTTGTTATTATTAATTGTGTTTTCCATTCATGAAATACACAGCGAATAAAAAATCAGGCGTTTAAATATTGTTATTTATAAACCAACAGATAGAAATGTGATTTTAATAATGGTCTTTCGATTATCCGTCTATTTCGATTATCCGCCACCCCGTCGGTCCCGTGAGTGACGGATAATCGGAAGTTTACTGTATATCTCAGACGCTTGGCAAGTTAACAAAACATAAACAACATGTTTTCTGTTGTGTTTAAAAGAAACTTGATCAAAAAGTTGATTTGCTGAATGCATCATGTGACTGTAAAATGAACCAATGACCATTGCTATTCATACATCGACCGAAATATTGTGCTGTGTTTAAAAAGAGCTCCTGCTCTGAATTTTGATTTGCTGAATGGATCATGTGACCATAAAATGAACCACTGAGAATCATCGCTCCTGAAACTATGGCTGTTACCAAAATGTAAGCTACAAATTCCACCTTATTTTTGCACAATGTAGGAGAAATATATATATATATATATGTTAAAAATTTGTTGAAATCATAGTTTGAAAATCTTTCATAGGCTGTAATATAACCCAAACCATTCAATGAATGTCATCGAAAACTTGTGTCTCTGTAAGTGAACTGTAACAGCAACATACTTGACTAACGAATTCAACAAAAATACTTGTAAAATCAATACACTGTCCCAATTAAGTTTGATGCATATATAAGCTTTGCAATGATCTTGGCAAAATCATAACTGCAGGACTGCCACTGGTGATTATTTTTGGGTCAATATCTGAAAATTGGACAATTTGTGTCCACTGTCAATACTACTTCATTAATTATACTAAAACCAAAAAGTGAAAAATGTAATATGTTGTAACAATTACCAATGATAAATCGACATATAATGATGCATAAATAATTAAATGAAAGCTTTAAACAAACTAAATCATCATTTCAGTCCCTGTGCCTAGATACAAATACCCAATATTAAATGTATGCTGTAAAAATGTCAATAAATATTATTAACTTTTGCTATTATATATTTATACCTATATATATACAGTATGGGAAAATATAATTATCCTTTATTAGTACAGATTGTACGTTAAAATATTGTAGTAAATATATTTGTCCCTGAGGTTGACCATTATCTCAGCCCCTCTAAACAAACATTTAGGTTAACAGATGCTGGATAGCGCTGGTGGAATTATTTCCATTGCAACAGCAACTAAAGTTCAATTAGCCACCATGAATGATGGTAAGTTGTACTTATCTTTGATTCATATTTAGAAATATTTAGTTTTTGTTCTAAATAGGGGCGAGTATTTTTTTTATAGCATCATTCATGTCTCCCTATTTAACTTTTTATTGATTAAAGAAAAAGCCTATTGTAACTTTATTTATGTAATATACAAATGTCACATGGCATATTTAATAATTTACATGTGTGGGAAATGATTCAACAAAATGGCTATGCAGCTGTTAAGGCAAAAACATCACCCCAGTCCCAATTATTAGACGCTGATCAAAGGGACTGAAATGATGACAAAGGGACTGAGGTGATGTTTAATTTACAATAATTATATAATATAAGCAATTAATACTTTGCAAATGAATTTTTCTTAAATTAAACATAATCATGCTACTACTAAGTAATAATATTCTCCAATCAGTGTTTAATGACAGTTAAATAGCTTAATTTGGTGAATACCCATGATTTTTATTTACATGTTGAATTAACTTAAAAATGAAACAATAATGTCTTTTCTATTTTCAAAAAAAAAAAAAAGGATATAAACAATTCTGAGAGTCAGAGAAATGAAAAGAAGTTATTGCGTAAAACCCAAAAGAAAGTCACCGTTTCCTTAAAACAAACTGAGGAAAAGAGACACTAGGAACGTAAAAAAAAAAAAAAAAATAGAAGAAGCAGTGTGAGAAAATGAAGAAAGTTTTGGCAGAAAAAAAAAGAAAAAAAGATCGACAGTGCTATTATCGAAGAAAGGAAAAAGGAACAGTAACAAATATTTATCAAAAATCAAAAAAAAAATCAGCACCTGATACGTAAATGTTGGAAAATTAATTAAAAAATATATAGGGATAAACAAGCTATTGCTACAAAGGGTACCAATTTTGTTGAAGTCACTCCACCAACCTGCCCAGAAATTTTAATACCTGCAAGTTCTGCAATTGCTGACTTGGGAAGAGCATCATCATCTAGAGAATGGGGTGAAAGGAAAAAAGTTTGTGAAAATAGATCAGCAACTAATAGGCAATTGCAGAAGAAAAAAAATTGCAAATTGCAACAACAAAAATTGAATGTTTACAGCGTTTAAGACAGTTAAATATCACAACTCCTTTGCCAAAATCTAAGGTTAAAGCTATTGAGGTGAAAAGGAGAAATATATCAAAAGCTGTAAAGAAACGCTTGTTATTTGGTGAAGCTTTAGTAATGCAGCTAAAAGAAAATAGAAAGGAGCTTGCTGATCAGAAAGAGGGGTAGATGTTTGCAAAGCTTTTTTCAGGACATATTTTAAAGAAATATAGATTGCTCGGGAAGGCTAAATCATTTTTAAGCTATAAGGAACAACATAATAGCCTAGCTTCCAAAATTCAACATTATGTACGAAAGAAGGAATCAAATTCCATTTCAACCAAAGTTGCAAGTTCAGTGCGATGTTTCCTTGAAGAGGATGTAAACAGCAGAATGTGCCCAGGCAAGAAGGGTCACAAAACTAAGAACAAAGTGAAAGTACAAAAAAGACATTTACTTGACACATTAAAGAACTTGTATCAAAAGTATGTTGAGTCCCATAAAATCAAACTGTTCTATTTTTCTTTCTGTATGCTTCGCCCATTTTGGATTGTTGAACCTAGGTTATCTGACCATGATACATGTGCATGCATTAAATATGCTAATATGGACTTACTAGTGAATAAATTTTATCAGCTGAAAGTTCTGGATATTAGAGCCAGCAGTGAATTGTGCAACTCTGTGTACTGCAACACCAAATTTAAGGAATGCATGTATCGCAAATGTAAAGTTTACAAAAACAAAGAATTCAATGTTTTAAGAACTCAACAGAAGAGCAGAAAGAAGTTGTTTCATTCTTCCAGTGGAAAAGTAGAACTGAAGAATGAATGGTGAAAGAGAAAGTTAAAAATGTCAGATTAACCGAGAAACAGAAAATTGAGGCCAGTATTTCAGATATCTTACAGATATTGAAGAAAAGTTACTTCCATATTTCCTGACACATGTATTTAACATCTATTATCAATACTCAGAAATGAAGCAGTTACAAGACAATTTGCATATAATGCTTTAATAATAAAAATTGACTATTCTGAGAATTATGTATTAAAGTATCACAAAGAAGTTCAATCAGTACACTTTGGGACATCTCAAAAGCAGATATATCTTTACATACAGGTGTGATGTATTATAAAATAAAGCCTGAAGAGGATCTAAATATTGAAGTCAAAGATACAGCCAAGTGTATTTCATTCTGCACAACATCAGACAACCTGAACCACAATGCTTATGCTACTTGGGCTCATCTGACACCAATCCTTCACCGTATAATGAAAGAACTTCCTTATATTGATACATTACACTTTCAATCAGACGCACTTGCTGCCCAGTATAAAAACAGAAATAACTTTTACTGTTTTGTAAATCTCCTTCCTAAGCTTTTCCCTAAAATTGTAAGTGCAACTTGGAACTTCTCAGAGTCAGGCCATGGGAAGGGGCCAATGGATGGCATTGGAGGTAGTACCTATAAGAGAAATGCCGATGCATTGGTGCGTCATGGTAAGGATCTTGAAACAATAGATGCATTTGTGCATAATTTACAAGAGGCTGTTCCTGGGGTTAAACTTATTACCATAACTAGTTTTGCAATTGAGGAAGTCAAAAGAAAACTGCTAAACAGTATCCCTGGGATCTGGGATCATGAAAATACATCCAATTGCATAGTCAGCAAATTTGCCATCATCATTAATAACAAGAGAATTGAGCTGCTTCATCTGCGACACAAGTTCAATATGCACACACTAACTGTCCAGAAAGATATAGGCCTAATTTACCCTACTAATGAATGTAATCTAAATTGCAATTGTTCCTGTATTAGTTATTTTCAAAATATAATAATTTTTTTATTTTTTTGTTTTGTTTCAAACTCACAAACTTATATTACTATGTTAATTTGTAGGTAAAGGGGGAATAAAGAAGAATTAGATTAATAAAAAATAGATTTATATTGTATTTTCAGATAATACGTAATAGCGGTCCACTGTGCTCCTGAGGGAGGACCAGTGTGCCCTACCTTCTGGGGCACACTGGTTCACTTTACGGGTGTATATAAATATTTTCTTTTTGAAAAATGTATTAAAAACTATGTTCTGAGAAAATTATGATGAATGTAAAAAGGTTTAAGGAATATTCAAAAATATTTTCATGAAGATCAGTCAGTCCGTTAAAGAGAAAACAAATTTTAAGTGAAAAAGTGGTCCACTGTGTACCAATCTCCCCTATTATAAATGTTTTACCTCATTTTGAACAAGAAGCTCATCAACTTTTGAAGATAGGTTTGCATTATCTACAAGAAGCTGTTTTCCATACTGTGCTGCTAAAACAACTTCCTCATTACGTATTTGAATTTCACTCTGCAGCTTCAAAATTAGCGAATCTTTATCTCCCATAGTCTCCTTCAGATAAAATCACCCTAGAAAAAAAATTAAAGTTTTAGCAAGTTAAAATCTTGAACACCTATCAAAACTTCCAAGAAGTTGAACAAGCTCGGAAACACCTAAAAAAAATATTTTAAATTAAAAATTAAATCAACAATTTATAACAAAAATTCAGGAGTGATTGAGAGTCTTTTTGGAAGATACTGAAATTATATAGGGCAGACCGAGGTGATTCTTGGTCACTTGCAACATGGGGTGATTATTGGTCAATTAAATTTTCATTAATACTAATGATAAAATCAAAAGAAAAAAATACTGGATGTTAGACAATTTCATTGTTATTCAGTAACACAAACGATTTTTTGGTTCAAAACATAATTTAATGAGAAAAAATAATTTAACTAGACATATGTATAAAACTTGAGCAAAAAATAAGGGATTACAAAATCATGCTTTTTTTTCATCAGGTGCCTGTAATATGAAATTTAGCTACATGATGATCTAGAAGGGTTATATAGAAAGAGAAATATGCATAGAATACGTATGTATGTATATGAACACTGTATGAGTACATACATTAGGGAAATAGAGGGTTAAACATCAGCCTATATACATGGGGTGATTCTTGGTCATGTAATTTTAACTTAAAAATTACTTATATAAACTCACAAATAGTGCAGAAATGTTTAATATTTGTCAGTTTTAGATGGCAGCGTCTGCATTCAAAAGTTTTTTCAAGTTCATGTGGCAACACTTTAAGAGTGAACCACATTGTTTTGATTTTTTCAGCAACTCATAACACAAATTGCATTTGAAATAACTGAACCTTTATTTATCCATTTCTTGAAGCGATATTGGGGTGAGTTTGAAAATTTAACTTGTATATATAGATAATGAACATCTTTTACAGTACAAATGCAGCAGTTATCACCAACGAGGATTTCATTAAGTTGTGTGAAAAAGAAAAAGAATAAAAAAAGAATTAACATTAAACATTAAACAAGAATACAGCTGAAGATGCAGCAGCATCACCCTCTGAGACTAGAAAGAAAACACAGGAATGCACACAAGATACGGATATAGATATAGAAGTAGAAACGGGTGAAGCTGAAGAAATTCCGCAACTGCAAAAAAAAAGATTCTGATATTTCAGCTACAAATAAATTAAGGAAAATACATAAAGCCATATGTGTAGAGAAGTACTATGCTGTCTACTTTGAACAGATGCCATACATCGGGCGTGTTATTAGTATTCATGATGATATTTTGTCTTGCAAATGTTTGGAAAAATCTGCAGAAATTATCGCTGGCCAAAGAAAACGGATCTTGCGCCAGTGAAGCACTCCTTTGTGTTTTATGGACCAGTTAGACTCTATGGTACAGGGCCATTTCATATTGAGGAAGATGAAATGCAAGCTGCATACCTTAAATACAAAAGTCTTTTGTAAATAAATGTATTATTTTGTGAAATATATTTAAAGTTCCAACCATTTTTGTAATGTTCTTTATTTTATAACATTCTTCATAACTCTGTTTAAATTTACAAACTATATAAAGTATTAAATTTATTCCAAGAATGCGTCATTTAATCATTTATTAAATATTTGAGTGTTTAAAATGTTGGTATTTGATCATAAAACAATGACCAATAATCACCCCATTGCCGGGATAATTATTGGTCAGACATTTTTTAATTTTATTAATATTATATATAATTAAAAAAAAAAATAAAACTAATTAAGATTGTTAGGGATTAGATTCTCTTTCTGCAAGTATAAAATTTTTGTTTCAATTCAATTTAGTTACTGAGTTCAGGGATCTGTTTAGGAAAATTTTGGGTCCTTAAAAGGACCCTTCACAAAAGTTTTCATCTTAAAACAGGACCCTTCACAAAAATTCTCATCTTAAAACAGGACCCTTCACAAAATTCTTTACCTTAAAAATAGACCTTTCACAAAACTTTTCCATCTCTAAACTGAACTTTTCACAAATTTAATCATTTAAAAATAAAATCTGACTTGTTACAAAACAATTAAAGTCATCCAATTACGCATTTCTTAGCTTTTTATATACATTAAGGATAGATACACAGGAACCTGAATATAACTGTATTTTCAAATTCACAAAATTATGACCATAATTTTCACAAATATAAAAAAACTGTTCCCAGTTTCACAAAAACAGGACCCTGTGAGAAAATTCTGGACAGACCCTTGGAGTTATATGGATCTTTATGAAAAGTGACCAATAATCACCCCACTCTGCCCTAAAGAAAAAAAAATGAATTTGGTGAAAATAAAAAAAAAATGTGATTAAACATATAAAGGTAACTGTTCTGTACCCTTATGTGTTATTTGAATGAGGTGTAAAAATTATGAAGATTACCTTTGCATTTGCAGGGTTAATGAACAGTGAAGGTAACCAATAAAATGCACAAGTCTTTTATAAATGCTAAAAACATTTATTATATTATGGATACAAAAAAAATATCTTTAGTCAAGTGATGTTGCTAGGCTTTTGAAATCCTGAGTCCCTGGGACCCAGACAAAGCTTAATTAAAGGAACAGCTTTGGTATTCGCCAGCGGACCAAACTAATCTTAATCAAAATACCAAAGCTTAATCAAATATGGAACAGCTTTGGTATATCATTGAAAATTTACAGAGAGGAAGTGGGATATATCAGAGAAAGATTTTGGAAATGAAGAGAATTTCGCCAAACATTCAGAACAAATTAGTTCCATACTCAAAGATAAATATATACACAATATAAATTAAAATATACTAAAAATATATGTTTATAAATTTAAATTACAAAGGTAGGGAAGAGTTCCGTATCCTGTGCTGCTTGGCGAACTTGGTGAAATTTTTTTCGCCAAAATGCCGTTTTGGCGACATGAAATTTTTTCCAAGACAGCAGAAAAACATCATTTTTAAATATTTATGTTATTTATAAATCAATGATTTTGCACCATTTTTAAAAACAGAAAATGATGTAAAAACATGGATTTATAAATAACATAAAGATTTAACGAAGTTTTTCCGCCATCTTAAAAAAAATGTATCTGGGTAAGCCTCTTGCTTTGCCGTTTATACTTATCGGCAGAAAAACATCATTTTTAAATATTTGTTATTTATAAATCAATGATTTTGCACCATTTTTAAAAACTGAAAATGATGTAAAAACATGGATTTATAAATAACATAAAGATTTAACGAAGTTTTTCCGCCATCTTAAAAAAATTGTTACGATGCAATTACACTAATTTTAGCAGCATTCTAAATAAACTAATGAGTAAAAAACAAAACAAATATGCTTTTTTTGAAATAAATATTTGTTATTGTCAGGGGGGCTCTGCCCCCCTGAACCCCCCCCCCCGTTCCTAAATAATTTTGGACATTGGAAAAAAAAAAAAAAAAAACTTAATAGAAACTTTTAATGCAGCTAAAATCTGGCTTACAACTGCCAAAAAAAAATTATTAAATATTAAGTAAAAGGGTAAATATAAATAAATAACAATAAATGAGACGGCGATTCAGAGAAAATGTAAAATTTGTAATGGTATTATTTGCCGGAATCTGTATAGACAATGCGGCAAAACGTGCAACATAAGGCCATTTTTTTTTAAATATCTACCCTAAAAAACAACCCCTCTTTAATAAAGGGTGCATTTTAAACAGCTAATCCTAAAAATCAGCAAAAATCCTAAGAAAAAATAAAGAAAGAAAAAAAAAAAAGCCGTGCGTATCTGTACGTACATAAGGCCAAATATTACTTTTGATTTGCTATCTAACCTAATAATACCTTTAATAAAGGAAGAATTATAAACAGCTAATGCAAAAATCCTAATAAAATACAAAAAAATAAGTAAAGGTATTTAATTAAATACATTATCAGGATTAACTTATCTTCTATTTAATTTTTTTTTTGTATTATATGTGACTAGCAAGTCATTAATTACATGTTTAAAATATCAAGAAAAAATAGTTACCAAAAATAAAAATTGCATACAGATTGTGCTTGATAGCTGGTAAGTTAAAAATATTACATTTTAAAACAGAAAACACACGAAACAGGCCATAAATGATAGACCATGCAAGTTTCTTTGACGACACATAACAACAGCAGATTCAAAATAAATTAAATTGACCGCCATTGCTATTGCCACCTATCATAATAATTCATTTCGTATTTCGTGAAAAAAGAAAACATTTAATGCCAATTTTACATCCAGAATTTGGATTGATTTTTGTTTGAGTTAACAGGAAGATCTCTAGTTTTTAATTATCAGTGGTAACCGCTGTCAATAGTGGTGGTAAAAGAATGCACCAATTACTTATTTATTTATTTATATGTTAGTGGCATCAGCAGCAGTCTTGTTTGTAAACAAAAATATCGCGCAGTTGCTACACAACTTTCGTTATTTGTTTCGGCGTATTTAAATTTGCATCAAAATATCTTTCATGTTTAGAAGTAATTGACATTATTTTATTTTTTGGCATTGTATTTACAGTATTTATATCTTATCAAATGCTTTGGTTTTGTATCACTTCGACAACTTCTTTTAATTTTTCATGTATTAGAAATAATAGGGTTATTCCATGTCAAATTAACAGGGTTCTTTTTTTTTTCGGAGCCCGAGCTTGATGATTTTAAATCCGAGCTAAAAATATTTTGTGTTATTAGAGCCCAAGCCCGATAACGAATGTAGGAAGACCAGTACACATTGGACCTATGGGCACAGTGGAAATATTTTATTATTTAAAAAAAAAAAATGGTAACAGATGTACCATTCGTCCTCAGTCCGCAATCTTGTTTTTTTTAAATCAAAACACACTTGTTTTGTTTCTCATTTCCAAAATAATTTTCATCCATATTTACTTGTTATAAACCCGTTATTTAATTTAATTTACTAATTTATTTAGGAACATATATGTTACACTCACGCACCGATTTTTGGCGACTTTTTGAGTGGTGCAATTTCCAAGACCGTGCCAAACCAATAACTGTTGTGTCGCTAACACAACTTAAATTTAAATATTAAAGTATTTTAATTCTAATTTGTCTAATTATTAATTTTTTATAATATTGTGTAATTATGGGATGTTTTGTTTATTTTAATACTAATTGTTGTTTTTCATAGTTAAAGTTAAAATTGCAGTTATGGTTTGCAGGTTGATTTAATAGCTAAAGTTGTTTATTTTTAATTATATTCTTCTGGCACAGAATTTTATTTATAATTCTCACACTGTCCACTAAGTTCAATAGTTTCTAAATAAATAATGGTTTAATTCTGTATTTGTATTATTTGGGCTGAATGGTTGTTTATTAACATAATGTTTTTGGAATTGGCCTTTAATCAGTTGATTAAAGCGCACTTCAGCCTGTTTAACGCTAATTTTGAAAATGTTTAATTTTGGAACGATCATACTGCACCATTATTAACAGATATATTTTTAAATATGTGGTTGTATTTTAAATATTAATTGAAAGGAGTTGCTGGTATTTTAAAAAGGCTTTTATGGAGCTGCTAGTTAAATTAAATATAAATGATTATTCATTTACTTGCATGTGCAGAATATTCTGTTTTTATCTCTCTCTCTCTCTCTCTATTTCCCTTTTTTCCCCTTGTTTACAAAATCGTCGAACATCGGAGCGAAGCCTTGTGGAAAAGCAATCAAAGAGGGAATAACCCTTTAGCGTCACCACATGATCAGCAACGTCACGGACTTCCGGCAGAACAAGGAGGGAATGGAAAATGATTTTAACGTGTGCGCAGGGGTACATATGCAATAATTAATCATAAACCTTAAATGAATTTAAGTAAAGAAAATAATGAAATGTAAGTAAGAATCTGAGGCTCTATTACTCAGATTAAAATATTTTTTAACAATAGCTCATCATAATTAAGGTTTTTCTTCAAAATAATTACCTAACTATTTACCCTGCGTGCAGAGAGATCAAAAGTTAGTGAACAGGCACAAGTGAGGAGGGGAAGAGCAAGAGGAGGAGAGACATTTTGGATTCTGACAGCGACGACGATGCAGTAGAGCTGGAAAGGTGTCAGATTTATCTGACAGTACTTAGTGGCCTGGGGCCACAACATGATAAGTTCTTTGCTTTCCTTTCTTTTCTTTAATTTTATGCATGATTATTAACACTTTCATTTAATAAAATGGGATTTTAATTTCAGTCTATCAAGCATTATGCTTGATTTTATTAATTTAAAATATTATCCTTTATCTTTTTAATTAAAGCAAAACCAGCAACTCCGAAATAAATATAGTAATGTTAAATGAAATACAGGAATGATTCACAATGTTAATTTAATTCATAATGAAGTAATTCTGACGATGTTATATTAAGAATAATAATGTCCAAGATATGATTGTACTATAGAAATGTTTAGAACTGTGTTTACAGAAAGTTATTATAATGTTTCTGAATAGTGAATTTGTAACTTAACTTACAATGTTTATCATAATAAACTAAATTTAATTATGTTAATGAATTTTGTGTTCATTTACCTTGCAGTGCATCTCTTTTTATTTATTTTATTTCAGCATTAGAAGAAATGATTTTTTAGTATTTGAGGGAATACAGACAGCTTATGTAAAGTCTAACTTTTTGTTAATTGTTAAGTGTAAATTTTAGTAGTAAGAATGTAAATTTAGTACAGTCTAATTTTATTTATTTCTCGCGTGATTTTTAGTTAAGAAGTTGTCTGTATTCATTAAATGCAAGTTTTAGAGAATAACCGTTGGAACTGGTTGATGTGGGGATAATGTATATGCTTTGAAACGGAGTTGAGGTAAATTGGGTTTTTAATTAATGATAGAGAATTGTGAGATATTTTTTGATACATTGAATTTGTAAAAAAATTGTGATTTACCTTTTGTATATATTTTTTTTAATCAACTAGTTCCATCGCGTTATGTTTCAGGAGAACATGTTTTATTTTTCAGATATTAGATTTGATTCATGAAGAAGAATAATATAAAAGAATTAATTTTGAGTTTACTAATGAAATGAGACCATTGAAGTTCGTAGGAGTTTAAATTGCATTTTTGGATTAAAATTTCTATTTGTTTCCACCTTTAAATTGTTTAGCTGAATTGTTTTGGAATTGTAATTATTGAACTAAAATTGTCTCATTTCTTAGTAATTAATGAATGACTGAAGGGAGGAAGGCTAACTCTTAAGTAGAGAGAAAATTTACAATTAAGCATAGATTTTATTAAGACTTGATTCACCTTGACCATGCACTTGGAGTTATTGTTGGGGTTAATATAACTTAATTATGGGAGCATGAACACAACGCACTTCCATATAAACTTTAGTGATTAACTTTATTTTACAATTGTGGCCTATATAATTTATTTTATTTAAATGTAAATGTCAATCTAAATCTAAATAGTCAAAATTTATAATGTAAAATAATAAAGTAAATTCAGTGTTTGAGTAAATAAGATAATTTAAGAATAAGTAATAAAATGGAATAAGATACTTGAAGAGGTAATTTAATTAAATATTTGAGTAAGGTTTAATTTAAATGAATGTAGGTAAATTAGTTATCTTGTTGTATGTAAAGTTTAATGAGAGAAGTAAGAGACACAACACGTGCCAAACCAATAACGTAATTCAATAGCCAAGTTACCATTAAAGGAAAAAATCCCCTGAATTTGGCGAATTTTTTTCTTTTTATAACCGATTAAAAAAAAAAAAAAAACGGCGTGTGAGTGTAAGACATCATAGCCTTTATTTATATTTAACTATAAAAGTTTAATAAAAAAAAGAAAAAATTCAACATATGATATTTATTTTCAAAATATCACTGTGCAAGATATTTTTGATATTTTAAGCCAAAACAAGCGTAAATGAAATTTTCAACTGATATTGAGTGTCATTATGTAGATAAAGAACATTTGTCTCTGGCAGTGACTTTTCTAGCTAAAGAAGAAGAAAAAAATAATCTTATCTAAGCTTTGTGTGAAGTTTTTATTTTTAAATGTAGATTATATGGGACATAACTAATCCAGGACAGATATAGAAAGATAAACTGTCTAATTTAGATAATCTGTTCTATACAGCTTCCTTGGAAAATAATTTCTAGTTTTGGTGTTGTTGAGCTTAAATTGTGCAATATGTTAGAGAATAAACACAAAAAAGCTTGCATTCATGTCTAAATTTTTCAATTAAAAAAACTATTTTGTATTTATTTTTTTGTTTTATAAATTTCTGATTTTTTGATAGTTGATACTGAATGTTATAGTTATTTTTTTATAAGTGTATAAAGCAAATTATTTCTGTTTGTTGATTAGTTGATCTTCAATTTTGTTCAAAGTGAAAAATAAAAGGAAAAAAAGGGGGGGGGGAAAGCATTTTTAGTATATTGTTTCTTTTCATGTTAAGTGCAGCATGTTTTAGTTTCTAATTTATATTATGCTTGAAAATATTTATTATCAGCAGTAAGTTGACTATTTTGAAAATATCGGATACATATCTAAAATATTGGATATTTTTTTGATATTTTTAAAAATATCATGATATTTACGAATCCTACTTCTATCCTAATCAAAGCCATTAAATAATAAGCCCAGTCAGATAAATGGGAAACTTTTCGCAAGTTGAAAATAGCGTCATCTAGCGGTTGGGAGTGCTGCATTCGGCACCAAGAATATTTTAATAAAATTTTGCCTCTAAAATTAAAGCTTAAAATAAGGAGTTCATATTTTCTAAGAAAGTTGTTTGTAAATTCCGGTGTCAGTCAGTAATTTCACATTTTATGAACAGAATTTGTCTGTGCCGGAAAGGGTTAATTGCATAGTGATGTAAATTTCCATCACTTTTTATTTAACTTTTAATAAATAAATCAACTTCTTCGCCACCACTATATTTATATAGAAATATTAATCCAGTAAATTTCCACATTTTTTATTCATTATAGTTTTAGCTTTAATGTAAAAGATCCCAATAATTAGCAAGTTTTTAAAGGAAGTGCAAAAATAAAAAATAGATAAAAATCGTATAAAATATCGATATAAATAAATCGTATCGTTTCTCTGCGACGTACTTCTGTTTTGTCCTCCTTTCGCAGCAGAGGTTTGGCGCTAGTGTGTCGCTAACAAATTTAACACTATCTGACTGGGCTTATTATTTAATGGCTTTGATCCTAATAGATAAAAGCACTGGATTGATTATCTATAGCCTTCAGAGCACATGTTTAGCTCAGAGTGAACCATTTTATCCTGATTGGTTGTTTGAGCTTCTAAAAGTAAAATTTTTTATCAGATATTTTAATTTTTTTAGTAATTAAAGGTTGTATATAAATCAGATAAAACAGCTATTTTGTAAATATAAGATACTTTATTTTATTTAACTTTAAAGTTAATATGTTTAAAAGAAAGCTATTAACAATATCAATATGATTATTTATTGAACTTCAACATGGGGCACAGTGGACCACCCACACTACTAGGATACAGCGGTCCATGATCCACTCTGTTCCTGTAATGTAGAATGTTCAAAATATTTAATAATTGCTTATTTTCTACAAAGAAATATTGTTTTAAAGTAGTTATTTAATTGTAAAATAAAATAATAATTTATTTAACATAGTAAGAAATATTTTGCTTTGTATTTATTGTCTTTGAAAAATATAACTGTAACTTAATCAGTGATGATTCTATTCAAGTAAGATTCATGAAATGCAAATTTAATAGAATCAATTTGCATCTCATGAATCTTATTTGAATAGCATCATATCAGTTTATTTTTTCAGATACTGTAGATGAGTCTGTTGTTGATGTCAATGATTTTGTTGCTCCCAGACCCAAAAGTAATACAGGAAAATTCCAGACTCAATCTACTCATAAATATTTTGGAATTTCATTTGCAAATTTTAAAGTTTGCACTGAGTTTTTTCTTTTGTATTTAATTAATAACTTCAACTTATTATTTGCTATCATTCTTGTGTATCTTAATCTGTTATTATTTTCAAAATATAATAATTTATTTGTTTTATTTTGTATGTTTTTTCTTTGAAAATGTCACTTGCAAATTTGTATTATTATGTTATTTTGGAGGTAAAGAGGAAACAAAGAAGAATCATATGAATGAAAAATAGATTTATATTGTATTTCAGATTCAGATAATACATAACAGTGGTCCACTGCGCCCCAGTGGGTGGACCAATGTGCCCCGCTTCCAGGACACACTGGTCCGCTTTATAGGTGCTTAAAAATCTATTTTTATTTTGAAAAATGTATTGAAAACTATGTTCTGGGAAAATTCTGAGGAATGTAAAAAAGTTTTAGAAACATTCAAAAATATTTTCAGATGGATCGGTCTGTTTGTTAAAGAGAAAAGAAAAAAAAATTAAACTGAAAAGGGGTCCATTGCGTACCAATCTCCCCTACCCAAATCTATGGACCATATATAGGGCTGCACAAAACAATTTGACTACTCTTTTGAGTATGGAAGGTAATTTCTAAAACTGGATTTTAAAATGTGTTATATATTTTCTAAACTGTTTACTACATATCTTCTTTCACCTTATTTAACAATGAAGTTTCATTAGTTTTCTAGATGTGTTGGAAAGTGTTTCATAATCTATGCTTGACTACATGATTTTCTTTTTTGTTTTTTAATGCATTGAGCATATTTTTTTCTTTTAAGTAAATCTATGACTAAATATTTTATTGTGATATGATGCAAAAAATGTTTTAAATTTTACAATGAAAAAACAATTTTAGATTATGTCAACATCAACTGTTGCTGAGCATGTACCTTTCATAGATCTGTGCAAATTGTGTCAAAAGATATCAGAGAAGAAAGGGAAAGATAAGAAATTTCAGCCATTGAAACTTTTCATTGCACAATGAAGAAATTTTCACAGTAAACTTCATGCTGAAAATTCAAATATGGTAAGCTAAATACATATGTAACTTGGATGTTCAAACTTTAAACACCATTGTGGCATAACATTTACCACTAGGCCATACTCTACGATTGCAAAAAAAGCCATCTAAAATGGTGGTGTTTTTTTTTGTGTGTGTGTGTGTTAGTCAGCTTTTGTTTAACCAGTATTGGCTTTTTTTTTTTTTTTTTACATTTTTGACTTTTACATACTGAAACATTTTATTTTTAAGTCGTGACTTTTTAACAGATAAATAATCTGTTATCGGATCCATTTAAAAGTTATGCTTGAATGTAAGTAAATATATAGAGTCAAATCTTGATATTTTAAATCTGATAGAAAAAGAAAATAATTTTAGTTAAAAAGTTATATTAGGGGTTAATTTTAAATAATTTTTTTTTAGGCTAATTGCATATAAAATAATGAAGAATTAAAATACACTGTAATAAAAACTTAACAGTATTTAATTTTTTAAATTCTTAAACAAAAATTATTTTAGGTTTATTGTCATTTTTATCATGTAGTCGAATAAAGAAATTCTATCATGTATAACATGTGATAACACATTCACAACAGCTTGTTTTCATCATTTTAAAGTAAGTCATGCCCACAGGCCTTTGCATTATTTGACAAAAAAGATTTTCTGTTTTTGTATTTATATTACAAATGGATATATATTATAATAATGATACTGTTCCTTATCTATGTATTATATGCATAGTACATTTATTGCAAAATTACAAATATTGTGTATATTTTTTGAGAAATAATGTTCACCTATTGGTGGAGTTACAGATATCCTAAAGATGTGGATTCACATCAGCAGTCGCAATTGTGTCAATAGACATAGTCTGTTAACAAAGTTTGATGGCTTACAAATATAAGTATGTTATTCTGGTTGAGCACATTATTTTCCATTTTGAAAATGATCGTTGTATTATGAAAAATATTTTTACAAGGCCCCATAAAAATGCAGATGTATTACAATTTGTGGTCATTTATTATTTGAATAAGTATAGTAAATGAAGGTTTAATCTGTTTATCATATTGAAAAAGTATCTGAAATTTTAATAGGTACTTTTATGTTAGCCGGGCGCCAGTGATTATATATATATACTTCATATGTATACATATATGTAGACATACACATATATTTATACACATGTATATATATATGTGTGTGTCTGTGTGTATATATATATGTGTGTGTCTGTGTGTACATATTATATCACTGGTGCCAGGTTAACATAAAAGTACCCTTTAATATAGTACTAACATACTAATAAGTTATTTCACTTATTTTTTTCTGATTTTCTTTCCTATTTTTTTCTTTTTTAAAAGTTTTATTTATAGTATGCTGCCAGATATAAAATAATTATGCATTCTTCCAATTGTCAAAAGAAAACTACACATTGAACTTTGGTCAAACCAAATTAGTACCTTGAGAAATATAATTTATTAGTTTCCCAGGTTTTCTCTTGAAATCCTCATCATCATCATTATTATTTGTAAAATATTAAAATACTAATTAATAACGTTTAAAAAAATAACCTGTTTGGGTATACTTTAATGGTATAGTTTAACTAAGCTTTTTATTAAACAATTGAAAAATGAGAAAGTTTCAATTTAGAAGTTATAAATTTTTTTAAAATAGTTACTTTTTTATTTAAGTTATAGTTATATAAATACTAAATTATTAATTTTAATTTATAAGACATTTGAATGTTTTCATATTTTGATAATTTTGTTATAAACTTTTTATGAATCATTTGGATCAAAATGTCTTGTATTATGCAAAAAATAATTAAAAGTTGTCTAATATATTTATTTTTGGATCTTTTAAATTTCTGTTATAGACTGATTCGTTTTATCCTGCTTTACGTTTACTTTTACCTCAATGTGAAAGACAAAGAGTGGCATATGGAATTAAAGAGGTTGGTATATTTGAGTAATATTTTATTTTATTTTTGTCATAAGTTTCTGAAAACTGCAGTTTTTTTCCTTGAAAAATTTCTGTAATCAGGTCCAAAGCCAAATTTTTGCATTTTACCCAATTGGTGCATTTAATATCATTATTATAACTCTCATACAGTGAAAACAATATTGTTGCTAGCATCACACTTGTTTTGGATCTGATTATAAAATGTTAGATATTTTCCCTGTATGAAGAGCAGATATAACATAATAAATTATTTCACTTTGTATACCACATACATTTTGCAATATTTTAAAATTTCATTTCAATTTTTGGCAGTGTTTCTATACCTGTTATACTTTTTGCAATATTTTCTATTTGTGTGAAGAGCAGGAAAACATGCATGCATGAAAACAATTTAACCTGCAATATGCTACCCAGAGATATCAATTTCTAGATCCAAGAAAACTCTAATCTGTCATCAAAATCTTAGAGCCATTTTTGAGAAACCCGCCAAAAATATATAAATAAATATACAAGAATTGTTTGTTTAATAGTATAAGAGCAAATCATTATATATTCACCTGAGACTATATAATGGATTAAGAATTGTCATTTTATATTCACTCAGGACAAATAAGAAAAACTCCTTCTGCAGTTGTTTTCCTGGAAAAAATTCTGTAATTGGCTCCAAAGCCAATTGGCAAATTTAATATCATTATGATAACTCTCTTACATTCGGCATAATAAAACAATATTATTGCTAGCATAATTTTGGTTTACATCAACCTTGCCTGTAGATCTGATTACAGAACATTGGTTATTTTCTCTGAGCAGGTACCATATAATGAAATGTTTTATTTTGCATACCATATACTATTTTTAATTTTATATTTCAATTTTTGGCAGTTCTTGTACACTTTTTGTAAAGATATCCACTTGTGCGAAGAGTGGGTATTGCATGAAAAGGATTTTTCCTGCACATGACTGACTGAGAGATTGATTTCTAGATCTAAAAGTCTAATCTGTCTTTTTCATCAAAATTTTTAGGGATATTTTCGAGAAACCCAGTAAATATATATATATATATATAGAGAGAGAGAGAGAAGAAGAATTACTCATTTATTAATATAAGATTTAAATTTTTGGTAATTCTTGTATGCTTTATACACTTACTTCAATTGTTTGCTTGGAGAAAGTTCTGTAATCAGGTTCAAAGCCAATTGGCATAAGTTTGGTGAAAAATTAATTTCATTTTTGTAACTATTGTTGTAACTCTCATGCAGTTAAAATTGTATATTATTGGCAGGGGTTGAAAGTAGTGAGCTACAAATAGCGAAACTACAGTAGTTGCTACTTTATACAGTAGTTTGGGTACTTTTCGGTTAGCCGGGCGCCAGTGATATATGTATGTAAGGAATTAATCCTGGGAACGACTTGGGAGACTAATAATTTGAGAGAAACAGAGAAATAAGTTGGACTCGGGACCTCTAGACACATCGGACTCGTTTATTGAAGCATTTCTTCGTACAGACATCTTCGCGCGTTCAGTCGGAGGTCCCGTGAGCCATTTACGTTAAATTTTGAGAACTACATGGCCGAGGGTTTGGCTGACCACTCAAATGTGCCAAAAACTGTCTTCTTCGCCCTTGCATGAGGTTTTAATCAGAATTTAGGATATTTTCCAGCACAGGGAGAAAGAGTCAAATTGGGAGGATCATTTATTTTAATTGGTCAATTAGCTTTTGACTCATGTCTGGGGTCTTATGCCGATACCAAGGCTTGGCCGTGCCTGGGAGCCGCACCCACAGACTGCTGCAAGAAATGCAAACTCATCACTTTTAAAACTTAAAGAGATGTCGAAATTGATAGATGAAAGTAATATTTGTGAGGTTGAGAAACAAAGATCACAGGGGCAGATTAGATTTAAGCATTAGATTTAAAAGTTAGAATAAATGTTTTGGGATTTTAAATTTTAATTTCTGAATTTTAAAAAGGGTTTATTTTTATCCTTTCATATCCCCCCCCTCCAAGATGAGATCCACCAGATTTGCCTGCAAAACTGGGGGAACTCTCCTGGAAGACTGAGAATGCCAAAGTGAATTAAAAAGAAGTGTTTAATTGAGTGAGGCTTCAAAATAAGTTAATGTTAAAGTTAAATTTACAACTAAGATTGGTAAAAAGTGAGGGCTGAATTTTGCTGCTGGAAAAATATATTTAAAATTTAAATTTCAACACATATAAATTAAGGAAAAATTAAAGATCTTATGGTTTTATGCTAAAAAGCTCTAAATTTGGGATATGGCTCTCGGGACAATCTGACCGAACTTTACATTAAAAACTTGAAAAATATAATAATTATACCACAAAACATGCGGAATATATGAAAACAATAATACAGTAATATTACCACAAAACTATATGAAAAAAAAAATACTAATAAGATAAAGATTAAAATAATAGCCATAAATTTGTTGTTTGTCTTTTGGCCATAATTGTATGGATTAAAAGTTTTTTGGCCATTTTTGTGCTATTTTTGTTCAAGTCCTTACAGCACAAAATTTCAAAATATTTTATAAAATATATATAGTTCTGTGAAAATTATAACTTTATGGTAAAAAGTGCAAAAATTAAATATAAAAAATAGTTATGTACAAATATATAAACATATGGTATCAATATAATAAAATAATAATAAACGTAAGAAATTGGTGTGAAAAATATACGTTCTTTATATGCAAAATATTCACATTAGACAAATACTTGAAAATGTTAAATTATGAAAAAGAAACTTGAAATTATTTATTCACATTTTTTCAAAACGTGAAAATATTAAAATTGCAGTAATATAAGATTGTTAAAATTAAAAAGATTATGCAAATATTTAAAAATGGTGAAATATACTGTAAAATGGACAAAACAGGTGTGGACAAAACAAGTTTAAGATATAGAGTTTATTTACAGGGACTACTGGTTAGGTAAGTAGTTTTATTTGTATCCTAAACCTTTGGAGGTTTTAGCAGATCCTAAACCTCGAGGAGGTTTTAGCAAAAATTTAAAAAAAAAGAAAATTGAGCATGATATTTTTATTTTGGGTGAAGATGTAGATGCAATTTAATTGTAAGCAATGGAATTTACTGTTTTGCAGACTGAGGTGTATTTGTTTTCCCCAGTGGCATCAATAAATCCGAGCAGCAAAATAATAAATTACAACTACATTTCACTGTTAGCTCCAAGAAAAAAAAAATAATAAATTCCTGCTCTAGACAAGTATAACTCACAGAACACTTTTCCTTTAAGATTAAGGCCAGAATGCTCAGAGTTTTCCTTGCTAGATTTTACGCAAATAGCAAAAACTTTTTTATTTTTAAGGGTTTTACTACTGGCAAAGGAAAAATTAATTAATAAAACAAAAAATAATAAATCTGGTATGAATAAAAAAGGACAGCGTTTTAGAAGTGCATGGCAACCTGGTGACAATTCTGTTTACTAATGGATCTATTCTTACCAAAAATGTCAGCAGTCGCCACATTTGCACATGTATATCACTGAATCCTCTTTGATTGCACAGGGGTGTTTTTGGTTGGAGTTTAACCAACTCAAAAACTTTAAAAAAAATGTGGGCTTAAAGATTTAATGGAATGGAACCATGGTCATCTTTAAAAATTGAATGGGTGGATTTAGACACTATTGGACTTACCACGGTAAAAGTGGGTTCACCAAGGTCATGCCTAAACCGATTGGTTAATGAATTGAATTTATTTTGAATATTTAAAATGGTAAGGACGGGGCCTTCAAATTTTACCTTTAAAAACTGGTTGGGGTTTAACCAACACAGGGAATGATGAGTCACGATATTTGAATTAAAAAGTGATATGGGTAATAAAGGGGTGATATGAGTAATAAAAAAGGAAATGGTAAAAATAATATAATATAAAATATAAAAATATTGAATAAATGCACTGGAAACACAACATACATTACTTACTTACATGAAATATTTTTAAAAATACTGCCAATCTGATTGGTATCTCAAACAGTTCAATAAAAATATATTTTCATATAAAAAGAAACGAACTGTAATGATGAATAAGTACCATAGCTAATAATTAAACACACACAAAATCTAAAAATAATAATAATAATATATTTACAAATTAAAAAAAATTCACCTGGAAAAATTGGGTAAAAACTTGATGAAAAATACTTGGTGAATAAAATGATAAAAACACTGAACTATCACTGCGCAAATGTATCATTTCATAGCTTTATAGCTATTTTCTGTTCTGTTTCACTCTTATATGGAAAAAGTTGTAAAAATAAACAAAAATGTTGTATGTTTAAGTCTTCTTACTGGAAAGCGTTCATAAAAGTAACTAGTTCAACCCATTTATTTATAATACCATAAACATTAAATTCAACTGCATTTATTTTTTGGGTGATCGCACGTATGCTTCACCTAATGAAAAAGAAAAGAAACTACTGTTATCAAAACTTGTCACAATTAATGTGCATAGCTGGTCATTCCCCAATTTCTTATAACTTTAATAACTTCAACTTTACAAGAAAAAATAAAGCTAATAAAATTTTAAAATAATAAATTTAAATTTGCTTAAAACTTCTAAAATCCCTTTAACCCAACTGTGATATTTTAGAAAAATCTACTTTTGAACTTTTAAAAACTACACATTGATAACAGCAATCTTTTTTTTTTTTTTCATTCTTGATATTCCCAGAAGTAACTTTTCAATATTAATTTTTTAAGCAAATAAATAAAGTAAAATATTGTTTAATTTAACAAAATTTATTTTTAAAAACACCTTTTCATAAAAGAAATAACGTAAAAGAAATCTGTATTGTGGCTTAATTACTTTTAATACAAAAACTTAATAAAATATTAAAAATTTAAGCTTCAATTAAAAAATATCAGTTACTTTCAAACACTTAAATGAAGAAATTAAAAAGAATGTAATCAAACTTTATACTTTTTTCTACAAAACCATTAAGACGGAAATTTATATAGCAATAAAACTTACCTGTGGATTAAAATATCCAATTTGCTTTAACACACCCACACACACAAACAAAATAAAATAAAATAAAATAAAATAAAATAAAACACAGTGCTTTTTCTGACCCAGATCATTAACGTTATTTGTTCATTAAAGGTAAATAATAACATTTTTCGGTAGTCAGTTCAGTTCATGATGAATCACTTTAGTTTAACTTGTTCAACTGAAAGAAAAAAAAAGATTTAAAAAATAAATGAAAACTGAATGTTTTTTCCTTTTCTTACTCAGTTCTAACCACAAAAATTTAAAGTCGGGATCGCACAGATAGCGAAGGACACAGATAAATATTTCAGTTCTGTATCAGAGTTTGCGCGATCTTGAAAATCAGCTGTCTCTATGACCTACATATGTTGAGGATGAGGTATAAAAGAGTTTTTCGAAAGATTCAGTTTGATCTTCAGCGAGTCTAAAGTTAATAAATTGATGCGGTTTGCCAATAGATAAGTTTCTTTTTGACGATAACAGAGTGACGAAAAAAAAAAAGTTTCTTGGTTGAGGACCAGAAATATAGCAAATAAATTTCAGCATAAAGGATGTTTATTTTCGGTTTTTCTCAGATGAATACGAAAATTATTTGAATGTTATCTGGCGAGTAAGCACACTAAGTAAAATAATTTGATGTTGGAGAAAAAAAAAAAAGTTCTTTTTTACCAGTCATATTGTGACAAGTATTTTTCTTTTCTAGGTGAATATATTCAGTTTTTATACACAATAAAAGTTCTTGATGGTAAAATGCACTTTCTTGAAAGACTATAAGGACCCGATACTCATTATTTTTCAGCAGTCTCATGATATTTCCGAGTGTAGCCAGGCGACGAAACACGAAAAGGTAGTTTTTATCCGCAAAGGTATGCGCAAAAACATCGTTCTCTTTCTCCAATCGAATGTCACATTAATTACAGGCAATATTCTAAGATTGTTCGTGGGCCGATTGCGCCGACACAACCCTGAAACTATCCGAATTTTTCATGGCACAAGTGGATTTTGTCCTTTATCAAGTTCTGGAAGAAAGGCTGGGATTTTCCCGAAGTAGGCGACCGTCATGCCGACTTTATAAAATGTAAGGAATTAATCCTGGGAACGACTTGGGAGACTAATAATTTGAGAGAAACAGAGAAATAAGTTGGACTCGGGACCTCTAGACACATCGAACTCGTTTATTGAAGCATTTCTTCGTACAGACATCTTCGCGCATGTATACACATATATATATATTTATATATACATAAATATATATTTATATATACATAAATGTATATATATATGTGTATGTACATATATGTATATGTAGATATATGTATATATATGTATGTGTGTATATATACATGTATATATATCACTGGCGCCCGGCTAACCGAAAAGTACCGTAGTTTGTAGTATAGTGTAAATCAAGTACTAACCCACCAAAGTTGTTGGACGGTAATTTTGACTACGGATCTGATTATGAAAATTTAGCCATTTTACCAGTGCAAAGAGCAAGTATAACATAATAAATTGTTTCATTTCACATGCCACATACATTATTTGTAATATTTTTATAATTTCAATTTTTGGCAGTATGCTTTTTATGCTTTCTGCAATATTTTCCACCTATGCAAAGAGACCTTTGACAAATCAATTTCTAGATCCTAAAAACCCCATATCTGTCATTTTCATGAAAATCTTTAGAGACGTTTTTGAGAATCCGAAAATATTTAAATAAATATATATATAAATAAGTGTACAAGAATTGCTTGTTTAATGGCGTAAAAATAATGTATATATTTTTTTCAGTTTACTTTAGCTAAACTTCTTATTGACATATTCTGCTTGGATAAAAACAGTGTAGATGCTCAGAAATTGATAAATTATCGTTCTCCAAATTCTGCTAGAACAGTAAGTATTTATTTCATTTATTAAATATTTTAAACATGTTTTTAAAAATAAATGTTGGCATGAATTTTATCAATAACAAATATTGCATATTATTTTTTTATGTTATTTATATTAATGTATTAATTAAAACTGAAACAGTAATATAAATAAAGCATGCTGTTTTGTTCAACATTTTCTTTAGTTCAATTTTTCTCTGGCAGAAAGCATGACAATTTAAATTAAATGGAATACCTTTTTTAAATCATGTATTTAAATTTCATGATTAGTTTTGGTTATTTTTCTTTAAAAAAATAAAAAAAAAAGCAAATAAGTGTTTTGTATTTCATAAAATCTGTATATATTTTACTATGTATCTGAAATATCTTGTTTTATAAATTGCATTTGACTGTGAATGAGTAGTTTGTGCGTGTAAGATAGAGAGTATAGATGGTATTAAAATTATCTTTTTAAGTGTATATTCATTCATGTGTGTTTGAAAGAGATTGTAAGAAGCCTCAAATATCATCACATAATTTTATGATTTAATAAATATGGATGATTTTTTAAACATTATTTCCAACATCCACTTTATTGGACATACTTAAATTGAATTGATTACCAAAGTATTATGGTTGCAAGAGAAAATGATTATTTTTGTAATGCAATTATATTACCCTATTGGGCGATTCCACCGTTACATGTGTGACTTTTAGGGAGTGTTTTTTTGCAAACTGAGACAAATTTGGAAGTGAAATTATTTAGATAACGTTTTACTTTTTTTATTGCTATTACAGGACACATACAGAATCATTTTTGTAGTGACACCTTTAGTCTAAAGTAATAATATTTAAAAAAAAAAAAATAGTAAAGTCGTTGTTACGTGTGTGAGTTTTCTGAGTCACACACGTAACAACGACTTTACTATTTAAAAAAAAATTATTACTAAAGGCTACAAAAATTATTCTATATGTGTCCTGTAATAGCAATAAAAAAAAGTAAAACGTTATTTAAATAATTTCACTCCCAAATTTGTCTCAATTTGCAAAAAACACACTCTAAAAGTCATACACGTAATGGTGGAATCACCCTATTGTCTAAACAAGTTGGCAATCTGTTTTGATAGTAATCATTACAGTGGCCAGATATCTTATAGCTATGAAAATAGTGATAAATAAGACTTCCTGTTTGTGAAGTCTTCACCACATAAATCTGAGTAAATGACAGTCCAAATGTTGCAGTTTCAAATTGTTTTTTTTAAATTTCTTTATTTGACCAAATTCCATAGTCTTCCAGTGAATTTATATTTGGACTGCAGTGTTGGTCAACAAAGTACTATTAGTGGTTTACTTTATAAAGTTTGAGCATCAATTTTATGGGTTTTCTGTGAGTTAGAAAATATTATTGTTATCTGTTTTCAAAGGAAGAAAAATAAAATTTTAAAATTACCATTATCTATAATCTTCTCCAAAGTGATTTAAAAAAGAGAATGGTTTACATTAAATGTATGCTACTTAAAGAAAAAAGGTTTATTATTAGAATTACCTATATCGAGAAACACATGCAAGAATTCGACAATGCAATACACAGAAGTTACAAAAGTCATGAGATACTTTTCTAATATTATTTGGGGTTTCTTTTACTGGGAAGTACAGAAACTTTACATGACATGGAGCCATCAACTCAGAAGAAATTATCAGTAGAGATATTTAATCATTCTGTGTTGATACCTGTCTATAATTATGTAACTAGGCTAAGTGCTGGATTAATGACTCTTTTGATCATATCCCAGATAAACTCTACAGGATTTACATCTAGTGATCTAGAATGGCCAAAATGCTCTTCAAATCAATGCTAAACACAATAGGCACACACTAGAGTCCTGCATTGGGTCTGGTAACCTAATTTAAACTTATACTAACTCAATCTGGTGATTGTGTATACTCTTTTTTCTTTCTTTCTTTCTTTTTTCTTTTTTTTTTCTTTTTTTTTTTTTTTTTTTTTTTTGGTGGGGAGTGAGAGGGTCAGGCTGGGTTTTAGTTCTTGTGAAATTCAGGAGAATCCTATTTTTCTAAAAGAAAAGTTCAGAATATTATTTTAGATGAAAAAATTATATATATTATGAGTATTCAATACTATGTTTATTTCTCTTCATAAAAGATAAAATTGATATTGGAGATTGATTGTAATCTATTTTTCTGTAATTTATGAAAATATGGTATTAATATACTTTCATTTTAAGTTTTGGACTGGGTTCAGGTTTAAATATTTCTGATTGATGTATGTCAGTTTATATTATAGCTAATTATAATTTAGCTGTAATATACAAATGTAGTATACAAATGGTATAAGAAATGAAACATAGCAACTATTTGTTTAGAGACAGTTTGATGTTACATTGAAAGTGCCTTATAGAAAGTGACACCAAATTTAGATTACTTTTTAAAATTTCTTTTCCTTGATTATTTTAAAAAAATGAAATGTCTATATTATAGTAGATGTTTTAACTCCAAATACATTTAAATGAAGGTACTACATCATTGTAATGCACTTATAGTAAAGGTTTTAAATTTTATATAACTAGGGGGGCTCTACCACCTGCTCGTTATGCTCTCCAACCCCCTGCATAATCGCCTCGCAATTCCATTCGGTATTGTGCAGCAATCCCTATTTTCTAGAAGAAAAGAAAAGAAAAAAAGCTGGAAAGATCTACGCAGATTTTCATTGGTCCATTTCCAAATCGTTACTTTTTTTTAATATAGAGGGAAACATGAAAACATTCATAAAAATGATTCATTAAAATTTATTAATAAAAGAGGTGCTGATGAAATATATACAAAAAGTTTTAAAAAATTAAAAAACCTTACCTTTTAAAAGTATACATACAAAGCTCTCCAAGCGCTGTCAACTAAAGCTAAGCCATCATCAAAGAGGAAATCAGTGGAGAAAAACTCTATGCCAACTGACACCAGACGACAAGAAACTCCTTCAAAAAATCCTAAATCAAATCTGTGCATATTTGGTTCAAAGTACTTCAAGTTACAGGAAAATTTCGTCTCTTGATTGAATTGGAGAGGCTGAGCTTTCTTTATCTCTTCCCCTTATTAACCATTGGGAAAATGGTTGTTGCTTTCGGTCGAGAATGGACCTTTTGGCGGCATCACTTTATTTTTTTAAGTGTTTTTAACAAAATTCTGTAACTTTAGAAGAATTTTTCTTTGAATAGGCAATAGAAATGCATAAAATTTTTACAAAAATATTAAAGTTACAAAAAGGATAGATGCAAACTATCAGATATGAAAAAAAGCCGAATTCAAAAATTGACGTCAGATGAGAAATCATCTTATAAAGCAAAAATTGTGGTCTTCAACTTTAATTTCCTCAAAATACCTTTAGCTTAGACATCAATCGAAACAAGTGTTAAAGTTAGTGTAGGAAAGACCCAACAAAATATTATTTACATATTAAGGATAAGGTATAGTAATGGAAAATGCATTTCAATAACTGCGGCGATGGTTCAAATGAATATTTTTATGAGGACAGAGAATCTCAGGATCTCTTCAACTATAGTAATGTAAAATGCCTTTATTTGTAGATGGTTCTGGTGAATATTTTTGAATAATTAATATTTTTAATTAATTTTTAAAAAAGCATTTTTTTTTTTTTTTTAGCCTTTGAAACATTTTCCCAATGATTGTTGTAATTTGTTAAATTACAACTTTTTTTTTTTTTTTTTTTTCACCTGTAGGAATTTTTGAAAAAGTTTCCTGTCATCTGAAGTCAGTCGGCATCGAGTTTTTCTCCACTGATTTCCTCCTTGATGACGGCTTAGCTTTAGCCGAAAGCGCTCAAAGAGCTTTATATGTATAATTTTAACAGCTAGGGTTTTAAAACCTTTTGTATATATTTAATCAGCACCTATTTTAGTAATAAATTTTAATGAATCGGTTTTAAGAATGTTTCATGTTTTATATAGTGAAACAAAGAGGAATTTATCATTTCGAGTAGACTATATATACTTTATAAAGTCAATTTATTAGTAGTTTTAAATTTTATATATGAAAAATGTGCATTATCTGCTCAATTATCACGTCATTATCATATCAATTTCAAATGCAAAATTATAGCAAGTCTGAATTTTTATTGGCTTATAAAAATATTGCCCAAATGTAGTTTTTCTTTGTGGCAACAGGAAAGAGAAAATTGCATTATAAAAAAAAAAAAAAAAATATTTGTATGAAGATAAACTGTGGCAGATGGTTGAAAAAGGGGGGTCTGAAATTTTTTAAAAGGAACCAGTAATTTTACTCTTGTTCTAAAATGTATATGTATCAAGTTTCGTGCAAATCAATCAAAAATTGTAGATTTGTATAAGTAAAAAATTACCCAAACACAGATTTTTTATAGTATATAAATTTGTATAACGTTCAAAAAATGTTTAAAATTTTAAACTCTGTTGTTTTATTTCAAAGTATTTCATATATTCTACAGTATCGAGTAATTTTGCTAAATGTTGATTTATGTTCATATTACTTTTAATTATTTATTCGATTATTATTTTTATTAGTTTATTTTTATTTTGTAGGAGGCTGGAGATTTTGCTAGTGTAGCATACTTTGTTTTAAAAAACCGAAGTCCTCAGAATGGTAAACTTAATATTTATGATATAAATTTTCAATTGGATGAAATAGCTTCAAATAATGCTAATAGAAATAAAGGTAATTGAACAACTTATAATTTCATGTTATTATCTTTCAATATAGAAATCTTAAACTTTATCATATTACAAATAAGGTAGTAAATTATCTTTAATATTTTAATGGTCATCTCTTATTTGTAATGTTTTGTTGAAAATTAAAACAGGTGTAAATCTGTAAAGTGTTATCTTCTGTTAATAAAGTTGTGAGCTTGATTTCTAGAAATATTTCTTCATTTATACATTTATTTACTTTTAATTACTTGCTTCATTTTTCTAATGAAAAATTAATGTAGTTAACAGAATTCCATTTTTATGAGTAATATTATTGTATCTAACGTATTTAAATTAAATTAGCCAAATTATGTTGTTTATAAAATCATTTTATCATTATTTTTATTAATATTTAAAATATTTATTAATACAAGCATTTTGTGTACCAAAGCACCTCACCACAAGTACAGCTGATACAGTATAATAATACATTTTAATAATTTAAGACACAGCATAATAATAAAAAAAAATTATTTAATTATTTTTATCAGTGCATTTTATTATTCTGCATCTCTCTTCATAAATAAATTATGTTTTTTTTTTTTTTTTTTTTTTAATCATTTTGCATTTAATAAACTTTTGCTATTTATCAAACTAAGTTTTTAGCAGGCTTTTTCAAAATTGTTTGTAGCAAGTAAAATGCATTCACACTTAGTGTAAAATCATGTGTGTATTTTTAATATCATGGTTCAATTTTTATTAATATTTAAAATATTTATTAATACAAGCATTTTGTGTACCAAAGCACTTCACCACACGTACAGCAGATACAGTATAATACATTTTAATAATTTAAGACACAGCATAATAATGAAAAATATTTTAATTTAATTATTTTTATAAGTGCATTTTATTATTCTGCATCGCTCTACATAAATAAATCATGTAATTTATTTATTTTTTTAATCATTTTGCATTTAATAAATTTTTGCTATTTATCAAACTAAGTTTCTAGCAGGCATTTTCAAAATCGTTTGTAGCAAGTAAAATGCATTCACACTTGATGTAAAATCATGAGTGTATTTTTAATATCATGGTTCATACACATCAAGGAAAGCCTGGTAAATCAGATAATGTTCAGGGAAAATGTTTTGGTCTTGGGAAACCTCAGAGGAAAATTTTTATTTTCTCTCAAAACCTGGAACAGCTGTCCAGTTACTTTGACAGAAACATGTGGTCTAAATTTAAACTTGCATTGGTCAGGATTCATTGCTATTTGTTATGTTTGTCATCAATTTTCGATCTAGAAATATCAAGATCTTAGTAAAGAATCCATTGAATTTTTTCTTTTAAGATGAGTTAAAAAAATCTAATTTACCTTTCTGAATATTACCTTAAATATTTATTTCAGCACAAAAATAAATTTTTGTAAGAAATTAATTAATAACAGTTTGTAATGCTAAAATCTAAAAGCTGATTTTTTTTTAGTAAATGAGTAAATTAAGTGTGACAAAAATCATTCTTGCAATCAACTTTATTTATGAATCTTTTAGTATGTCACAGTGTAAGTTCATGCTATTGAATTACTTCTTGCAACAATCTTCTATCAAAAACAACTTTTAGTTTGTTTACTGAGCAAGTTTATTCCACTACTTATAAATTGTCTGTTTTACAGTGCACAAAAAAGATTGATTAAAAATATAAGATCATCTATATTTTGATCATTGTGTGTACTTTTTAATTGGAAATATTTTAAATTCTTCAATTGTTAAAATTTAATTTTGACTTACTTTTATTCATTTTTCATAAAGATGAGTATTAATATTCATAAATATCTGGTTTGTGAAAAATATTTTGTATATTTAATATTGAAACAGTATTTTTTCTTTATTTTGATTAGTATAACCAGTAGTGGCTTGTGAGTTAGGAATGAGGCAGTGCTGCGAGGTAGTGGCACACATGAGGCATGCAGGTTGCTGCCCAGGTGACTGAAAGACACACGACAAAATTAAAATTTTCTATTTTTTAATAGTGATCTGCATGGCTTGCAGCATGAACGCTAATGTAACAGTGCTTGCCTCCTTCCACCTATCTTACACCATGAGGCATGCACAATAATGTGACTGAAAGACAAGTGACAAAATCAAAATTTTCTGTTTCTCAATGACAATCTGCACGGCTTGCAGCATGGACGTTAATGTAACAGTGCTTGCCTCCTCCCACCTATCTCCACCATGGAGCATGTGCAATGAACACCTATGGGAATGATAAGAACTGTGTCTCCTTTCAGTTGAAAATGAAAAAAAAAGGCCTTTTCCACCCACATGCATTCAGGGTTTTTAAAAATTATAGGGGATATTGCAGTTTTGCAGTACTTATAGGCAAGCCGCTACTGGGTGTAACTATACATTATGTTTTTTCATCTATACTAATAAAAGAAAGATGTCTTTTTGTGATAGCTAGGGAAATCTATCATATGTGAAGATTTGGATAAGGAATAGACAAAGACAAGTACAATTGCACTTGAGCCTCCGATTTTAGTTTTTTTTTTTTTTTTATTAGACTTTTTTGCTATTTTTTAATGAACAGAAAACTTATATTCTTCGATTTCCTAAGTTCACTGGTGATTTTGAGCTGCTCATAAAAGCAATCCCAATTCAATCTTTTAGCACAATATAGTATATTTTATCCTTTTTTCAATAAAGTTTATTCAGAATTCGTACAGCAATTTTTAAGTTTTTTGCAATTTCTTTTTGCCAAAAACGAGAAGTTTGTTTTTTATCATTCAGTTTCTAATTGAAACCTTGTCCATCCAATCTTATGTTTTATACATCAATATAGAGCTAACTTTTGGAAATAGATTAAAAATAAAAATAAAAAATTAAATTAATTGTTAAAGAAAGTAATGTGATAAAATTTGTTTTCTCAAACGAAACAAAGTTCCCCCCTTTCTACGGAAGGAAAGGGAGAATAAATTTGTTTCTATAGCAACCTTTTATCATTAATGATTTATGACATCATCTGATCTGTAGCAAGACAGCTATATTTCGTTTATTATTATAATATTAGCAACAAAGTGTTTTCATATTTTACCTTAAAGCTGCCTTTTTTTTTTTTTTTTTTTTTTTTTTTTTGTAGCCCAGAAGAATAAAAAAAAAGATAAAGTAATGATTTTCATTTCATCTTTTTAAAAATTAAATAACTGGAGCAATTTTGTTGTTGTGGCTTATGTGTCTGTCTCAGGCCAGGCCCAGGCTTAATTTTTCTCGGCAAACTCAGAATGGGCCGGGACTGGTCATTTTTAATTCTCATTCATTCTTTCTTTTTTTAAAATCTCATTAGACTGGGGCTATACCCAGACCTGGCTTAATTTTTTGCTGCAGACTATAGCTGGTCTGGGACTAAAACAAGAAATATTGCATGAAACAATGCATTTAGTTGTATGAATACATATTAATAGTTTTTGAATTGCTTCATTAAGAGAAGTGTTTAAATTGAGGACTGAATTATTGGTGTGACAAATAAAAATAAATCTCACAGTATACTCTCACCAGAATTTATTATTTTTATTTTTTCAAAATCATCATTACATCAAAACATACAACTTTAAATAAGGTGTTCACAAACTATGGTATGTATAACCATTGCTGGTACACAAAGCTCTGGCAACTGGTATGCAGAAGTCCGATACTGATACGTGAAATAAAGTGCAGAATGCATCATATTATTATGGAATCAAAAACGGCTTGTCTTTATTAACTGGGAAATTTCAAAACATTTTTGAATGCGATTTAGGATCTGTAAATGCTTTTTCTATTTTTTTTTTGTTACGAGAAATGTTTGTTCAGGAGACTTGCTGAAATTAGCACACTGCTAATGATGCAATCAGTTTTCCAGAATTAAAAACATAATTATTAGATTTATATGGATAAAAATTTATTTTTTTTAATAAAGACCTAATCTTAAAATTAATGAATGAAGTATTTTTAATTAGCAAAATAACTGATTTTAAACATGCTTTAGAAGTTGAATTATCTGAAGGTAAAGTCTGTATACTTAGAAGTAGGTGAAGTTAAAACAAAATAAAATTCCAAGTGTAATTTATAACCCATTGTTCTCATTGTACTAGAAAAACTTCTAGGAGATGTTGAAATAAAAGTTTTATTTCAAACATAATTCATAAATTAATTCATTCTGTTGATAGAAATATTTTTCTTCTCTTGTACAGAAATATGTATAGTTCCTTTTTATTTCATGGAAATCAGCTTTTAATTGAGTAAGTTTATTTAAAATGGTGATCTGAAATCAGACAAAAACTGTGGTCATATGCAGTGCGCATGTGAGGTAAAGCATTGTACATATGTATTGAGGTGGTATATATGTTACAGTGAAAACCCAAATTAACTAGAGAAAACTGAGAGCTCTAGTTAAAATGCGTTTTAACTGATTTATTCCAGTTAGAACGTGTTCTAACTTAGAGCGCTAGGAAAAGTCCGTTTTCCCTACTTAATTCGGGTCTTGACTGATTTCGGGTTTTCACTGTAACATATACATAAATGTATAAATGAACTTGCAAGTGTTTGCTTACTGCACAACATTATTGTCTCAGTTAAAGGTATGCAGATTATTAATACAGTTGTATTGAGCCTATGTTAAATGCACTAACTAAGCTTTGGATAAGAAATTCATTTCTCATTTGCGACACCCTGCCACTGTCTCTCACGAGAGAAGAAAGAAGTAAGCTTATTCAGCTCTACTATGATGGATTACTGGAGTGCACATTCAAAAGTATGAATGTAACAGAATTTTCGTTGGCGAGAATATCAGAGTACTGTCTGATATCATCAAAGTCTACTTATGTTTAGGTTTAGCGCAATATATCTCTGTGAATGAGCTTCTTCCCCCCTCCCCCTTCTTTATATGAAAAACAAATACAGGAATAAAGTAAACATCGAATCTGACTTATAACTAAAACTACCTAATATTGAGCCAGACATGAGAAATCTGTGCTTGATAAAACAACCCCATCCTTTTAATTACAATAGAAGCAAATTAGTTTAATCAGCTTAATACAGTATACTCTCGATATCTCGAAATCGAAGGGACGCTAAAACAAATTCGAGATAGCGAGTTTTCGAGATAACAAGGTCATAGCTAAAACATAAAAAAACACGTAAAAACACAAGATACAGAATAATATTATAAAAATTAGAGTAATGATAGATAAGAATAAGTAAAAATATGTAATGATAGTCGACAATATGTCTAATCACCTGATGATAATTTTAATTTAATAGTAGAAAATAATTACATTAAATTGAAAATGATTAGAAAATACATAAATGAACTTACATCGCTAATTTTTTAAAAAAAAGTCCAGTATCGTGGCTTGGCGACATCTCTTTTGAAATTGGTTTTCAACCAATTTTTCTATTCGAAAAATAGCGGCGAAGTCATCATTTTCCACGCCTTCCGAGCATTCCATGAAGTGTCGTAGTATGTGGGCAGCATCAGCTTGGGACGCAGTAACGATAGGTGATGATTCTGGAACATTCATTTCTTCCTCATCATCAGACGCTGGAGAAGAAATCGATTGAGAAATGATTTCATCATCGGTCCACAGCCCACAGACTTCGACGTCAGCATCTAATTCAGTGAAATCTTCGAAAGTTATGTTTTCGGAAAGATTGAGTGAAAAATTTCCCCCATTCTTCGCACTGCATTTCATTTTCGGGTTCAGCACTGCTTTCTTGTTCCTCGTCCCATTCAATTTCATTTTCTGCTTCTTTCACAAAACCAGCTTTTCTAAAACAGTTTATGATAGTCTTTTGAGTGACGTCCCTCCAAGCACGGTCAGCCATCCTCATGCAATCAAGAATGTTTAATGGCGTAATTTCCTCTTTCCTATCGATGGCATCTACGATCTTCTTCACTACCTCCTTCCTGTATCCAACTTTGAAACTTCTGATTATCCCTTGATCGAGAGGTTGCAGCTTTGAAGTGGTGTTTGGTGGGAGGAAAACTACTTTCACCGCTTTCAATTCTGGGATAATGCCGTGAGCTTTGCAGTTGTCAATGAAAAGTAAGATTTTCTTCTTCTTTTTGCACATATTCTTATTTATTTGCTTCAGCCAGTCTGAAAAATATTCGCTTGTCATCCAAGCCTTTTTATTCGCTTTGTAATGAAGAGGAAAGGACTTCATTCCTTTAAAGCATCTTGGGTTTCTGGATTTTCCAATCATCAAGGGGGTTAACTTCTCGGTCCCACTCATGTTGGCAGCTAACAGTAATGTTACTCGCTCTTTACTCTGCTTTCCTCCGTGACACGCTTCTCCTTTGAAAACTGCAGTTTTGTCCGATAGTGCTTTAAAGAAAAGCCCTGTCTCATCGGCATTGTAAATGTTGTCCGGGGAATAATCTTTCAAAAGAGCATGAAGTTTTTTAATCCATTCCGAACAAAGTTCATCGCTCACTGATAGGCTCTCGCCGCACAATTTTCGAAAAACAATGTTGTGGCGTTTTTTAAAGTTCTCCAACCATCCATTACTGCATTTAAAATCCTTGTGTCCCAGTTTTTCTGCAAAATGTTCGGCCTTCTCTTTCAACACATTACCTCCAAGAGGGACATTACGATCTCTGCACTGTTTAAACCAATTTATTAGGCATTCTTCTAAATCGGGATATGCAGCCTTCCTAATCTTCTTAGCGGCTCCTTTTTCCTGCTCGTAAAGTTTCTCAATCTTTTTTCTGTCTTTCAAAATCGTCGATAAAGTCGATGCTAGAATTTTGAAATCCTTTGCGATTTGTCCCTTTTTCCCACCTTTATCTACAGCCTCTAAAATTTCTACCTTTTTTTCAATTGTTAACACGTTCAACTTTCGCTTAATGCTCACTGCTTTATTTTCTTTCAAACTTTCCATTTTTGAGGTTAGAACTGGCGATTCCCGAACACGTTTTATCAATTCGCTAACGTTTTTCGCGAATACCTTAACCATATGCAGTAAATTCTGACCAATTTAGAACAACACACTTGACCTAAGCAACAAACATGAGTGACAAATGATTGGATAGTTGAATTATCATTGGCAAGATATGTGATTTGGCGAGACAATCTACCGCATGCATCTTCACCCGCCCCCTCATTCATTCCCTCCCAAAAATACCACCCATGTGACAAGGAACGACTAGTTTTTCTCCCTTTGTTTGCCTTTCAAGTGACCAGATGGACTTATCGAAATCGTTCCTGATCCCTCAGATAATGAAGGGTGTGAGAGATTCTTAGAAACATACTTTTATTTTCTTGGATACAAATGAACGGCGATTTTTCAGGAAAAATTTATATCTTTACTTCGAAAAATATTCGACATAACAAGGTTTTGAGTGAAAACTTTTCGAGATAAGAATTAAAATTAACATTAGATGAATATGTAATATCAAGGGGAAAAATAATTTTTCGACATATCAAGGTTTTCGAGATATCGAGAGTATACTGTATAACAGTATATGAATCTGTGTGTGCCAATATGCCATTAAGTATTGTAACTTTTTTCCTATACCAAAACACCATATTTTGATATTGTATGCATTATTAAAAGTTAATGATGATATTAATTTTTACTTTATTATAAAGCAGTCAGTGTAAGTATCAATTTAGTAATGCAATCATTCATTTTTAAATATAATAAAACCTGCTACGATGGAAACACAAAAAACCGGATATATATTTCATTTTAGACAGGTTCCTTTTTACTGTTTTTTCTATATTAGCTTTATGTTTGTTACTTGGTGGTATGCAGAAGTATGAACTTTGATTTAGTGATACGTCGATCTAAAAGTTTGGGAACCCCTGCTTTAAATAATTAATCTAAGATTGAAAATAAGTATAATGGATTAATCCTATTCCCAAAAATTTTCAAATATATACAGTCAAATCTTGTTAGTAAGTCACCTGGATAAAATGTCACTCCATATATTACATCATGTTTCAGAAGTCCTGACCATTCTCATATGCTTTTTCACATATTGTACTCCGTTTATTGCATCACCATTTTTTCAGCCACTCAACTTAAGACGTTGTTTTCAGAGTGGTTTAGACAAACTCAGTTGAACTTCTTTGTCAAGGTTATCTTCAAAAACACTTCTTTTTTGTCGTGTCTGGAATGTTGTTAAACTTACAGTCGTAAGTTTAATAACATTCCAGATGACAGCCCTAAAAGATTGTCTGACATATCAACAAATTCTGTGAATGCAACAATAACTGAAATTGTAGCTGATGTTTTGAAAACTACGAATGGACCAGCAATAGAATCTGGCAGCGTTTATGAAAAAGAGGAATCTCCCAAACGAATTGTTGCAAAGAAAAAAGCCTTCATTGATGAACTAAGGAGCTATATTTCATCTTTGAATGACACTACAGATAGCAAATATAATATTCAATATTCCTCAGAGGAATAAAATTTTGATTTCAGAAAACTGACATCGAACAAAAATAGGTGTTAGTGTGGGCTTCCAAGGAAGGTCATTTTTTGTCTGCACTAATATTTTTTGTCTGTACAAAGTCCATATTAAACAATGTAAACTTTTGAATGGTGTAAAATAATCCCTTTCATTGAATAAATTGCATTCTGATGATTCAAATTAAATAGGTGACCAACTTAATGTTAAAATAAGCAACTTTTCTTTAATTTAGTAATTTTAGTTAAAAGCAAGTTAGTGACAATTTGTTAATTCAAAAGAATAAATTCCTGAGGACAAATAAAATATGCAAAGAAATTGTTGTACTTACATAATTTAATTTTAATTACAGTAATCTCTCGCTTTTCTTTGCATTACTTGAACAAATGATCTTTTTACCACATCATTTTCCAGTTTTGTGACACACGTGAAAATTAGATCTATTATATCACATTTTGATTGGTAATATCAGCGAACAGCCATTAGCAATTTTTGAACATCTCACTTTTTTTTAATGGTAAAAAGTTCCCTTTCTCTTCTTTATTGCCACTGACAATTTCTTGATCTCTCAATAACCAAAGCAACATCAAATTTGCTTTTGTAAAAATAATGCAGAAAAACAGTTTCGATTCTACTCGATCAATTTGTGAAAAAAATGTCAGCATTATCCGATGAGTAGTATGCTTTAAGCAATGTCTTTAACATTATTTTCAAAAAGGAAGTACTGGCGAAAATGGAATTGTCCTCATTAACTGGAGATATGTCTTAAGTGGAGATGCGATAATGAGAATTCACTGTAGTGATTTTACTATTGGTTTTATCAGTAAATATTTTCGGGGATTCTATTTATGAAATCACCAAACCAGCATCTGACATGCTTTTATTCATCAGGATAATGTGGAATTATTATATGGGATGCTTGATAAACCTATATTTTTTTTTTCATGGATACAGAGTGTACAGTGTATATATATATAGTATAAAATCTTAATTATTTTCTGTAAATTCTATAATATGTATATAAGTAGATTACCATAGATGGCAGCACAAGCACTATGTATTATAAGAAATATCTCTCTTTTTTTTCTTTTTTTTTTAAACATAATATTTACTCTTGGTAAGAGTTTTTGAAATACTATGTAAGAGAAATTTAATTCCAGATAAATTTAATTCATATAATGGGGTTATGTCTGATGTTAATGTAAAACTACAATGATATTATTATTTATTACTATTTATATATATTATTAAAGCTAATATAATAAATATGTAAATCAAACTTAATTTTGAATAATTATTATTCCTATAGAGGGCAGCATATTTCTTGTCAAATAAATGTTAATAATATTTTTTATTTACCTATAGAGGGTGCTTATCGCTTATGTATTTAAATTTTACTTTTAAAGATTAAAATTAAATGGAAAATTTGTATATTCACAAATAACATTTGTTTTTGAGTGTATTTATTTGTTTTTATCACAAAAATAAATTTGTGTGTTAATCAATTTGTGTTAAGGTGTAATAATTAAGGTGTTATCTATACTAATAAAAGAAAGTTTCGCTCTGTGTGTGTGTCTGTTGGCGATGGCTAGGAAAATGTAACCCACCTAGAAGGCTGGAAATTTAGATTTAGGTACTCCAAACCCTCTCCTGGTGCTCTGTTACTTCAGAATTTTAATATTTTTATTATTTTCTGAAATATTAATTAAAATGCACAAAGAACTCTCTTTAAAAATATGTTTTTATTCTCTTGGGTTGGTTGGTTCACTGGTTGGTTGCATCGATTTTTCACAGAAGTAATTAAATAAACCAGAGTAGCGATGCATAAATAAGGATTTCTGACGAAATAGTGTAAATATGGATTGAAGTTATCAGCGTAGAGGCAGTGACAGATCTAAGGGGGGGGTTAGCCGGGGCAGCTGCCCCGGGTGCAAGACTTGGAAGGGCACAAAAATGAGAAATCATAAATGAATAAGAATAAAGGATAATTAAAAATTCACATGAAAAGATATTCAATTTTATTTTATTCAACGGCGGTTTACTTTCATTGCATAAGGATCAGAAATAAAAAAAATAAATTAATTTATATAACATTATATAAAATATCACATTGCCAGCAGTATTTTAAAGAAATTTTTGTTTATTTAAAATTCAAAGATTTTGCGTCATCTCTTTTCCGACACTGTTCTATGTTGTTTTACAGCGTGTGCAGTATTTTATTTCGGTTATGTCTAAAAGACATTCAGGTGATTATTAGAGAAAGAAGGCTAAAAAAAGAGAAGAAGAGACTTCAGAGCTATCATCTTGTATGTCCTCATGACTTAAGCCGAGCGATATTCATGAAGATAAGCAACCAAGTTACTTGTTTTTTTTTATATACATGCTACACCATATAATAATTTATATATATTATTTCTGTTCTAAAAATCTCCTTTTCTATGCAATAACTGAGTTGATGTATAAGAAAAGAATTATGAATCGATTTTTTATTAATATCTTCTAAATTTAGATATTCTTGTAATTAACAGACATTTTTGTCTAAAAAATGAGAACGAAACTTATACTCTGTTGGCAATTCAACGCGTCTGGCCCTTTAAAGCCATTTTATTTATGTAGTTAAAAAGGTTTTCTATCCATATGGGAATCAGTTTTATGTTTTTATTTATGTATATCAGTTGTTAATAAGCCTTTTAAATTTTGATTTCCAAAATATCCCACCTATACTTTTTAAAAATTAATTAAATCTTTCATTAGAAATGTTTATCTAATAAAATATGTTACACACATATGTTTACTTTACAGTCACGCTACTTGTACTAATTTTGAAGCAAAACAGTACACTAATTAAATTCAAACGGCGTAGGTTAACATAGCAGTAAATTTAAACGTTACTTTTAATCGAGATCATCATGATTGTTTACATTTCTTGCTATGCCCATATTTTCGCTTCAAATCTCCTGTTTTTTTTTTTTTTTTACGCACAATAACGAATAAAGCTTATAACAGGTCTACTATAATTTTTAAAAAATTTATAGTTATTTGAAAAAATGTTTCCTTCTTTAAAAAATGCTTGCTTCTTTATTTTTAATATAGTTCAATAACAAATATTTTGAAACTTTTTAATGGAACATTTACTCAGCAACCAAGTATAGCTGTCAAAAAATTGAATATTATTACCCTTTTAAGAGGTAATTTCTTGCAGTCAGACTCATGGTCATCACTCTAATTTTCATTCGTTATATAACCGTGAAAGTTGTAACAGAATATTGAGCTATTATCACATTAAAATGCAGATCTTCGCGATCATATTAACCGTCATAAGAGAGGTCAAGTTAGTTACTTTTCAGATGGCATTCAAAATGAATTTCTAGAGATTATTGCTGTGAAAATAAGAGAACATATTTTTATTGATATCAAAGAAGCAAAATACTTCTCCATCATGTTCGATTCTACTCCTGATGTAAGCCATTTAGATTAAATGTCACAGGTTATTAGATATGTAAAGATGAGTGAAAATGGTCCTGAAATAATCGAAAGTTTTATTGATTTCTTCAATGTCAGCCAGAAAACTAGAGAAGCCCTTACTGAACTCATTTTACAGAAATTAGAAAATGATGGTCTAGATATAAATAACTGTAGGGGCCAATCCTACGACAATGGCTCCAATATGTCCGGAAAATATAAAAGAGTCCAAACCTGAATATTGCAAGCAAATGATTTAGCATTTTTGGTTCCTTGTTCTGCTCATACCCTCAATCTTGTTGGTGTAAATGCTGCCAAAATTTTACAAGAAGCTGAGACTTTTTTGGTATCTTAAATAATTAATCTTGCTTTACAAATATTTTAATGTCTCAACTAGTAGATGGGACATTCTAAGAAAACATGTTCCTCTTTCACTAAAATTACAAAGTACTACTCGGTGGTCATTAAAACGTGAAGCTGTAACAGCAATTTATAAACACATTGGAAAGATCATAAATGTTCTAAAGGAATTATGAAACTGACCCATTAGCAATTCCTGAAACAAAAACAGAAGCTTCTTCACTACTCTTTAATATTACCAAATTTGAATTTATATGCTTCTGGCATAAAGTGCTGACTCAACTCGATATAGTGAAAAAACTTTTTCAAAGGGAAGACATGTCGATTGACAGGTCTGTAAAACACTTAAATGGTCTCATTAAAATGTTAGAATCAGAAAGGGCGAATTTTGCAACTAATGCAATACAGGATCCAAATGGTATTGCTACTGATATTGGTATTGAGGCAAAATTTAAGGAAACGAGGAAGACAAAAAAGAAGAGTTTTTTTTTATGAGCTTTGTGAAGATGAAAGTAGTGCTATTTCTGATGAGGAGAAATTCAAACTAAAGATCATTGAAGTAGTGGACAGAATCTTAACTGAATTAAGAAACAGATTTGAAGCTATTCAAAATCTCAATAGCATGTTTAGTTTTCTTCATGGAAGGCATTTCCTAAAAATGTCAAAAGAAGAATTACATGCGCAAATTGAGCAAATATGTATAAAAACGATATAGATAAAGATGAACTTCTTCTGGAAGTCGAAAGCTTCGAATATCATGCACTGGAGTTAGACCAAAATATGAAGTCAAGTTCGGCTATTGAACTGCTAAGAATAATAAATTTATATGGACTTCAGGATGCTCATCCAAATCTAACTAGGCACTTGTCTAAAATTATTCCTAACACTACCTGTATCCGTCGCTTCTAATGAAAGAAGTTTCAGTAAATTAAAATTGATTAAAAGATATATAAAAAATTTAACAAAAGAACAACCATTATCCAATTTATGTATAATAAATTTAGAAAATGAGAGGCAAATTACCTTATGACGACATAATAAAAACTTTTGCATCAAAGAAAGACGGCAAAGTAAATCTTTAATAGGTATTGTAGCTGTTAAAACAGGTATATTTTCTGTAACTTCTGCATTGTGTAATATTGTACTTTTTATATAGAAAAACTGCATAGTAAAAATACAGATTTTGAGTATTGAGTATTAATATTACTTCCTTAAGAAATTGTTTACACCGATTTTATTCTCATATTCATGGGAGCAGGGGGGGGTGCAAATCTAGAATCTGCTCCGGCTAAAATTTAGTCTAGATCCGTCTCTGCGTAGAGGAGCCATGCGATTGTCGCGCCACCTGTACATGACAAATTACACATACGTCCCACTGATTGAAATATTTTCCAGGCACATTTTTCTTCATGACAATTAGTCGGGTTTAAGTTTTTTTTTTTTTTTTTTTTTTTACATGACATTTATTATTATGATGGAGATTGTTAATACAGAAAACTTTATTTAACAGATTATTTTTTTATATTTGCGGGAATGTAGAGGGGCAAGGGTCTAATTACATTTAAGGTTCAAGGTGTATTTCTAGAAAGCAGTTACCAGAATTTCCGAATAATAGTGTAAGCCAAATTTCAAATTAAGTTCCTAGCTTAACCAAATGAATCAATCATTAAAGATATATTGTGATCCTCCTAATTAGTTATTAGCTGAAGGCCACTTGAACAACCCCCGCCCCCCTCCCGGCCCGTCCTTCAAGGTTTTTTCTCTAACTCTGCTCCGTTTCCATATCTCAACAACTATCTTTCCGATTTCAAACATTATAATTAATTTAATAAGAAAGCCACTAATCTGCAAAGCTTGGTTCCAAGTGTTGTGCGGATTGGAGGCTTTTTGCGGATTACAGGCCATGTCTATTTAATCTTTGTTTACATTTTTTAAAATTCATATTTTGGACAAATTTAGATTGCTAATACTAAAATATAAATAAATTACACATTTTAATATATAGATAAAGTAATAAATATGTAAAAAATAATTTATTATTTTTAAAATTTCTTAAATATGGCATCAATTGTTGTCTGTTTTAAGACATTTGGTTTATAGTGTTGAATTTTATCTTTAAGTAAGAGTTCAAAAGCAATATATATGTATTTTTTTGTGTTTTTCAATTTTATAATTACGATTTAATGAAAAAATAAATAAATTATATTATCTAAGTAAGGATTTTTTTATCATTAAAATAAAAAAAAATCACAAAAGCTCAAATTGTATTTTACAAGTACTGTATGAAGAAATGAATATATAAAATAATATACTAATTAAATGTGCTTTCATTTTAAACTATAAAGAAGAATGTTATATGATGTATAATAGCTATATATAAAGATAAGAAAAATGTTAAAAAAATGGTGAAAAAAAATTTCAAAATTTTGTCACCATTGAAGCATTTTTCAAGAATTAAATTTCTTTGTTTACATTCATAAATTGATTGCGGATTAGAGGCCTTTGCGGATTACAGGTTTGCGGATTAGCGGCGCTCCACTGTAGTCACCCTTTATAAAATTAAACTAAATTTATGAGTAGCGGTTACCACTATTTACGAATAACAGTTTAAGCCAAATTTGTAATTAAATTCAAAGATTAAGGAAACGAACGAATTTTGAAAGATGCATAGTGGTCCTCCTAATTAGTCATTTGCTGAAGGGCACTTGAACATCCCCCCCCCCCCCCCCCCGGTACCTCCTTCAAGATTTTTTCTCTAACTATGCTCCGTTTCCATATCTCAGCAACTATCTTTCCGATTTCAACGCAAGTGATTCCAAACATTATATTTAACTTAATAGTCACCCTTTATAACATTAAATTAAATTTATGAGTAGCGGTTACCACTATTTACAAATAAGAGTTTAAGCCATCTTTGTAATTAAGTTCCTAGCTTAACAAAACAAAAGAATTTTTATGCATGCATAGTGGGCCTCCTAATTAGTCATTTTCTGAAGGACACTCAAACATCCCCTCCCCTCGGCACCTCACTCAAGGTTATTTTCTCTAACTGTGCCTTATTGCAATAACTGGGCTAATAATGTTCCAATCTTCTCGAAACCAGCTCAATTTTGTAGTGCGCCTACTATACAGTAACGTAGGCAGCGGGGACCTGTCTCAGAAGTTCGTTCGGAAAGAGGTTTGTTTAGAACAGAATGCTCCCCTGGCGGTAGTAGGGGGAAATAAAAGATTTTCTAGAGCGTACGAGCATGCCGGATATACGGTTCCGAAGCCATCGTAGACCGTGGCCAGAGTTCCGTTTTTTAAGAGATTTAAGTTTATTACAAGGGCTCGGGCAATGCCGGGCAGGTCAGCTAGTTTCTAAATATGTTCTCTCAAATTAACTATCAAAATATGTTCTCTCAACTTGACTATCTCATCAAGATTATGATATTTCATAATGTGTGCCATGTGGTCGTAATGGTATAAATGTAGACCTTGTTGTGTTTATGGTATTTTTGATAATTATTGTGAGTAAAATATTTTATCTATTCTTTACAAGTTTTTTATTTCCAATTTTACCATTTCCAATTGTTTTCTGGTAATAATACAGTATACCTGGGTGAATATACTTATCTTAGCATAAATGCCAGTATATTTATGAAATACTGTATTATTTTTAAAACACGTGTGGATACATCCAGGCTGATGATTATATCTACACGTGTTTTTTCATATCCAATTCTAAATTAAATCTCTTGTTATCCAATTTTCCATTATATTTAGTTCATATTTCATTTCAAAATCCATTTGTATTCACTTGATATCAACTTCAAATTATTAACATTTTATGGTTTATTATATAATTTTTTTTTTCTCTCTCTCTTTTTAAATATTCTTCATATTTTCAGTATTTTTGGCCAATTACCATTGAAGCAAATGCTATGGTAAAATTATGATTGCACTTGTTAATTTATTAACTATGTGGTATTCTGTCTACACTTTATTACTAATTATCTCTTAGGAGATTTAATTAGAATGTTACAAGAACTTGAAATGTTTTTTGAAATTCAAAGATATTATAATTAATTATATATATATATATATATTTATATTTATATAAATGTGTGCAGATTAAATAATAAAATATATAGATATAATAATATTAAAAAGTATTCTAAAGCATTACAATACTATTATTAAAGTACTTTTTTTTATATATATTACAAATAATTTATTAAAAAGTTTAAATAACACTTTGCTTACTTAAAATTCAGAATGCACATGCATATTTTTTGTGTTTTATTATTTTTGTTCTGTGTTTTAGATGAAGTTAAACATGGTCTTCTTCATCTCCTTCGCAATACATCAGCCCTTGAACAGAAATGGTTGATTAGGATGATTCTGAAAGATATGAAACTAGGACTGAGTGAAAATAGCATTCTAAATGCCTTTCATCCTGATGCTAGAGATTTATATGATGTTACAAATAGCTTAGAAAAGGTATTTTTCTTACTTAATAAAAGTGTTATTTTTCTGTTGAGTATTTAAGTATTTGGCTATTTTTTTGGTAATCTCCACTCCAGTAATTTCTTGATATTCTTGGCATGAAGTTGCCATGCTTGTTCTCATTTGACTTTAGTGTGTTGAACTTTTATTAGTAAATATTCCATAGCGAACATTTTGTACAGATTATTAATTTTGTTGCCAAACAATGGGTGGTAATCGCTAAAACTGGATTTTAAAATATGTTATATGTTTCCTAAACTGTTTACTACATATCTCATTTCAACTTATTTAACGTTGAAGTTTCGTTACAGTTTTTTGGATGTGTTGGAAAGTTATTCCTAATCTAAGCTTGACGCATGATTTTTTTTGTTCTTGTTTGATTTCGGTTGCAGTTTTTTTTAAAAGAGGTTATTTTATATTTCTGAATCCGTTCCAAAAGTCAAAGTATCCTCATTAAAAAAAACTGCAACCAAAACAAAACAAGTTGAAAATTGTACGTTAAATGTGACAAATGAGGTGCATTCTTACTATAACTAGCTTTACAATGTAAAAAAAATCTTTGTTATTGTTGCAAAATGAAAAGGAACCACCAGATGGCGCTAAGCGTGTAGAACTTTTAGACTGACTGACTGTTTTGTTTACTTTACGTTTGTACATAGCTTGTCGTGTATTCGTTCTGTATCGTCATTAAGTGTGTCTACCTGTCCAATAAATAATCTTCATTAGTAAAAGATGTTTCTACCTTTAAAGAAGCTCATAGAACACGAACCAGAAAATTAGGTGAGATCAAACCTTTTATTTACTTTTATTGTCTTGTATGATTTAAGAAAGTTTACGGAATTCTCTTTTATGGTGCCGAAATTCCCAAGAGTTGAAATTTAGAAAATGGCGCTACCTAGCGAATTAGATAAATCAAAAAGTATGCGTAAGTCTCTTAGAACATCTTTAACGAAGATTATTAACAAAATAACTGAATATTTGGCAGGAGACGAAAAAGATATAGACGAAATTGAAGATCTTAAAATTCAATTAATCGAGAATGCAGAACAAGTTTACAAATTAGATTCAGAAATTCAGAAACTCGTAGATAACTTAGAAACGCTAGAAAAAGATGTATCATCTAGTCAAGAATATCGCGAAAAAATTACGAAAACGAAAGCTAAAATTGATCGATATTTAAAGCGTAATGCTCCTAACGAAAGTAAAATAAACTCTTCTATTCTATTGTCCACAGGACCTGATGAATCAAAGAATTATTCTCACGTAAGATTACCGAAGCTTACAATACAACCTTTCGATGGGAAATATGAAAATTGGCAGGAATTCTGGGGGCAATTTGAAGTAGCTATACATGAAAATGTAAAGTTAACTAACATAGAGAAGTTAAATTACTTAAAGAATTTCTTAACAGGAGCAGCTTTAAAATGTATTCAAGGTTTAGCTTTAACACAAAATAATTACGATGTCGCGATCGGATTGTTAAAAGAAAGATTCAGAAAAAATGAATTAATAATACGATCGCATGTAAACAAGCTATTAAGCCTAAATCCCGTAAAATCTGGAGCGAATTTAAGAGAGCTTAGACAATTGCATGATACCTGTATTATTCAAATCAGAAGTCTCGAAACAGCCGGAGTAGAATTAAATAACTATGGGGGAATTTTATTCGCTATTTTAGTCAAATTAATTCCTGAAGAAATTGTGCTCGGATTCAATCGTTCTGCTACAGGCGAAGATTCTTGGAACTGTGCCAAATTATTAGAATTTCTAAAACATGAAATCGAAACGCGAGAAAAAACGCATATGTTTCGAAATGATGAAGTATTTGAAAGGAATAAAATTAAAGAGTTACCTTATCGAAAACATGAAACTCATAAAAATATACCCACCGCAGCTACATTAAATACTCTTATCAAGAAAGACTGTTTATTTTGCAATGGGGAACACGAAAATTTTAACTGCCCCTTAACCATTAATGAACGAAAATCAAGTCTTTTACGAAAGGGTTATTGCTTTCTTTGCCTTCGCAAATCACATGTATCAAAATTTTGCCGCGAAAAAATGCGTTGCAACATTTGTACTCGAAGACATAATGTTTTAATTTGTGACGAAACTGAAAAGCAACATAACAAAAAGGAAAGCGTCTCAAAGTCTCCCGAAAGAAAAAATGATTCCAATGCTCTGAGTTGCGCAACAACTGCAGTAAACGAAAATGTATTTTTACAAACAGCTGTCGCCTTTTTAAGTAATAATTCTCAGGAAAGAAAAATAAAAATTATCATGGATTCGGGGTCGCAAAATACGTTCATCGATAAAACGTTATCTCGTAAATTTAATTTAGAAGTTATAGGAAAAGAAAAATTAGCAATTTATGCTTTTGGGTCAAAACCAAAGAAATCTATTGTAAGAAATAGGGTAAAAGTAAATTTACGAAGCATTTATGATCCAAAGAAAATTATTTCTATAGAAGCAATTGAAACATCTTCCATATCGGAAGCTGAAATTCAAGGTCCCAGTAAAGAAATTCACAAATTTTGTAATGAAGCCAAAATACAGATAGCTGATATTGAAGGGTCTGAAAATTTAAGGGTTTCTCTTTTAATTGGGTCAGACTATTTCTGGAAAATCGCTACAGGGAAAGTCAAAAGAGTGTCCGGTGCTTTAGTAGGAATGGAAACGAAACTAGGTTATGTATTTAATGGTTCTGAAGCAAAACGCAAGGATTTTAAGGATGTTAGTGTAATGAATGTTATAGTGCGTAGTCAAAATTTAGTAGAATCAGACATTTTGAAAAGATTGTTCGATTTAGAAGGTTTGGGAATATTGCGTAGTGACAATCTGAATGAAGATGACGAAGTTATGAAAGAATTTGAAAATTCTACGAAACTAATCGAAGGTCGCTACCAAGTTAAACTACAGTGGAACGAACATTCTGAGTCGCTACATGATAACTATAGTAATGCTAACAACCGTTTGCGAACACTTGTCAAAACATTTAAGAAAAATCGAAATTTTCATAGTCAGTACAAGGACATTATTTCAAAGCATCTAATTCAAGGAATAGCTGAAAGAGTCAATGAAAATGAATGTGGTGATAATTCTAAGATCTATTACATGCCACATCACGCAGTAATATGCGAAGATAAAACAACGACGAAAATGAGAATAGTTTTCGATGTCTCCTCGAGTGAACATAATTTTCCGTCCCTTAATGACTGCTTGAATCCAGGTCCGAATTTAACGCCCGATATCCTAATACTTCTTTTGTAGTTCCGTCTGAATAAGGTTGCCATAACGGCGGATATAGAAGGTGCATTTTTGCAAATTGCCCTGGCGCCAGAAGAAAGAGACGCAATTAGATTTCTATGGGTTACGGAAGATTTAGACGCTGAACCCGAAGTTTTGAGGATGACGCGTGTAATTTTTGGAGCAAGATCGAGCTCATTTTTATTGAACGCGACAATTAAACATCACATCAAGAAGTATGAGGATGTTTATCCAACTGCCTTCAGCGTTTTGAACAGTAGATTGTATGTAGATGACCTTATACACAGTTTAGAAGACACAGATTTAGCATACACCGTCCACGAACAAATAAGGCTCATTTTGGGAGAAGCAGGCTTTAATATGAGAAAATGGAAAACAAATGTACGCTCATTGCAAGATCGATTTAAGGAAGAAGTTAACGAGGAATCCACGTTATGCAAGGTCCTTGGCTATTGCTGGAATTCAGCAGATGATGTCTTAAGCATTGATAGTGATAAACTTTTAAGGGATAAGGATATGGCAGAATTAAAATTTACGAAGAGAAGCGTAATAAAAACTATGGGAAGAATCTACGACCCGTTGGGCTTAATATCACCATTTGCAGTTCGAGCTAAAATACTACTGCAAGACATATGGAAGAAAAAACTCAATTGGGATGATGCTTTACCAACCGACTTAGCAAAAATATTTCAAGATTGGTGTGAAGAATTGTTTTATTTGAAGCAGATATCTGTACCAAGACATCTATTCTCAATGAAAGGAATGGAAGAACTTACGGGCTGTCAATTTCACGTCTTCGTAGATGCCAGCAAACGAGCTTACAGAGCAGTTATTTATGTACGTTTTCGCAACTCTGACGGAATTTTCCATTCCAATTTAGTCACTTCAAAGACTAGGGTTGCACCAGTTAAAGAAATAACTCTGCCGAGGTTAGAGCTTCTTGCTGCACTTATAGGAGCCAGATTGTTCGATCATATTCGACTACATTCAAGTACACCGAAGGATACGAAGACTATATTTTGGTCAGATTCCACGATTGTTCTTCACTGGATCAAGAATAATTCTCGAAAATTGAAGATGTTTGTCAAGAACAGAGTAGATGAAATCAAGAAAATATCTGAACCTGATTGTTGGAATCACTGTCCTGGGAATGATAACCCTGCTGATATTTTAACACGGGGTGTAAACTTAACCAGTCTAAAGGACCTGGAGCTTTGGTGGTTTGGGCCACCGTGGCTAAGGAAGTGCGAAAGTCAATGGCCACAATCCAACGTTCATACCGATCAGGAAACCAACTTAGAAAATAAAGAATATGAAGTGGTGAATATGCTCCTGGCAACGAAACTTGAAGATCTTTTCGATATCCGAAGATTCAGCAAACTTAAACAAATATTACGAATTACTGCATGGATTCAAAGATTCATCCACAATACAAGGAATCCTCAGAGTAAGAGAAGTGATCCCTTAGCTACAGAAGAACTTGAATTTGCCGAAGAATACTGGATTAAACTTACACAAATGGAGCATTTTCCTGAAGAATATTCAGCGCTGACGCAAGGAAAACCAGTACCAGCAAACTCAGTTATTCGACCGTTCAATCCAATTTTAAATGAAAGAAAAATAATCTTGATTGGTGGACGATTACAGCAAGCTAATATCTCATACCATGAAGCTCATCCCATTTTACTACCTGGTAAATCCCATTTATCAAATCTTATCATCAAAGATTGTCATGAAAAAACAAGGCATGGTGGTGTATCGGAAACTTTAACACAACTCAGAGAAAAAACTTGGATATTGAAAGCAAGACAAAGAATCAAGAGTTTGATATTTAGATGCAATTTATGTGAAAAACTTTGTGTTAAACCTGCCACCCAGATTCCTGAACCTCTACCTGCCGACAGAATAAATGAAGCCTATCCATTCCAAGTTACAGGCCTAGATTACTTAGGTCCGTTGTACATTAAAGATCACAATGAGACTAAGAAAATTTACATATTGCTCTTCACATGTGCTGTAACAAGAGCAGTACACCTAGAATTAATCCCGGACTTGACCACAAAAACGTTCATTCAAGCGTTCCGAAAATTTGTAGGAAGACCGGTGCAGCTTCTTTGCCCACTTGAATTTTCAACACTTTCGTCTCCAGACGAACTTTGCCCGGCGGAAGTTGTTGCAAAATGAAAAGGAACCACCAGATGGCGCTAAGCGCGTAGAACTTTTAGACTGACTGACTGTTTTGTTTACTTTACGTTTGTACATAGCTTGTCGTGTATTCGTTCTGTATCGTCATTAAGTGTGTCTACCTGTCCAATAAATAATCTTCATTAGTAAAAGATGTTTCTACCTTTAAAGAAGCTCATAGAACACGAACCAGAAAATTAGGTGAGATCAAACCTTTTATTTACTTTTATTGTCTTGTATGATTTAAGAAAGTTTACGGAATTCTCTTTTAGTTATTATTTCACTGAAATGAATTATATCATCTGTTATGAGCGAAATGAGCATGCCTTTCTTTTCTCTTATTATGTATGCCACATTTACAGATGCGAATTTTTTTTTGCCACCAGTTAGTGCTGCAGATTTCACCATGAAGATCTTGCTTTGTGAATGGTTACCTCCATGGTTTAATATTTCTATGATTCACAATGAACGAATCTCTTTTGTTTATTTACTTTAATGGATATTGGGATAAATATTGGCTGTTAACATAATTTTAACTAAAGTTATTTCAGAATCTATATATTTTTTAATGTAACTCATCTCTCCAACAAACAATTTTTTTGAACGATCTTTCTAAAAATGTGACTTTTATGCAATTTTATTAAAAAAAATAATTTTGAATAAAATGGCCGCCTGGCATATGAAAAAAGAAAAGGTCAGCTGTATTTGTTTTCCTCAGTCACATGACTTGCGCTTTTATTATATAGAATAGCTAGGATCTATCATAGATTATGTATGATAGGAGTTAATAGAATGAAGAAAACTTTTATTAATATCTTTTTAAGTTTTGTTTCGATTTTCATAAAATTTTAAATGACTCGACAAAATTCAACATCAGTTATATATATTAAATTTCAAACCATTCAGTTGGGTAGTTTTTGCGCTGTTATATGCAGACAGACAGAAGAATGGACCAGACAACGACTAAAGCTGCTACATCTACCCTATATATATAAAATCCTAATGAAACGAATTTGTGAAACGATTTTATGAAACGATTTTATGAAACGAATTTATGAAACGATTTTATGAAACGACTGATTAAACGACTGATTATGTTCTAGGGCTACTTTTAATAAAATATTAAACGCTTGATGGTGAAATTAATACCAATTGTTCATAAAAATCCGCGGATGTCAAAACTGGTAATAGAATTTTGAAATTGGAATTAGTTTTCGAGATATTAATTTTTTTCTAATTTTAATGACATTTCTGTAATGATGGCAACTAATTACTCAGTTTTTTTGTGACAAAAAAGGGGAAAAAATTGAAAAGGATCCCGATAGGGATTATTGATTTATTTTTTTTCGTCATTTTCAAATTGAAATTGAATTTATATTTTATTTCAATCGATAATGAAGACAAGATTGTAATTAAATTATGTTTTTCGGGAAAATTTTAAAAAAAATCACATTTCTATCGTCAGGATTCAATCGTCTGTCAGAATTTAATTTAATTTATAAACTGAAAATATTTTGAATAAATTCGTCCAAATGACGTCATTTATGTAAACGCAAAAGAAAGGTGGGGGGAAGGAATTAATAGTAATTATTATTTATTGATATCATTTTGTTATTTTTTTGTAAAATTTAATTAAACGAATTTATAAAATCACTAATTCGGATATTTAGAACGAATATATAAAATATTAATTGCCCAACTGAACGGAAGGAGAATAAAATATCCTGCTTCATTTTTTCCGCCAAGCTTTTTAAAAAAGCTTCAAAACACCTATAATAGAAACGCAGCAAGAGTTCATTGGGTTTGTTTTCATAACTTTTGGCAACAAATGTACGTATATTAACGAATCTATCCCTTTTTGAAGCTCGAATTACGCCAAACCTAAAAGCAAAGAATCCTATACTGGAAAAGTACCCGATTTTCTTATGGGCAATATTCAAGTGACATAACATGATGTAAAAATATTGCGGATTGCAAATTTGTTTAAATATCTCATCAATTGATGCCGAATAAATGCAGGCATGCATGCACAAAATATTTAATTAATTTTGTATGATAAATAATTATTAGAAAATTCGTATATACATAATAATTAAAATAAATAATTTACATATTTAAAATAACATGAAAATATGCATGATGGTGCACTAACATAGAGAGAAAATTAAAACATGTTACTGAAAATGTCTATAACATTTACATATTTAAAATAACATGAAAATATGCATGATGGTGCACTAAAATAGAGAGAAAATTAAAACATGTTACTGAAAATGTCTATAACATTTACATATTTAAAATAACTTGAAAATATGCATGATGGTGCACCAAAATAGAGAGAAAATTAAAACATGTTACTGAAAATGTCTATAACATAGTACTTTCCAATACCGTGGTTCTTAATGTTATTCACAAGCAGATGGATTTTTTCTCATCGTTAAACGCAAAGGAAGAATAGAATATAGATCGTTGTTATAAAAGTCCGAGAGGTAGCCACAATTTAAACCTAACCATTTTATACAAGCTGGTTTTCAAGTTGTAATTGATTTTACTTATCAATCCCGAAAACAGTCGTCAGTTGTCGCAACAGCTGTGTATGAGGCCATGATAATCAAAAAATGCCCAATTAAAACGTTAAAAGCATGGCAACCCAATTACAGATTTACCAATATTTTTAAAATAAAGCACGCTGTCATGTTTTTAGAGGCCTCGAAGTCTGAGCGGGGGTTGGCGAGCGTAGCTCGCAGGGGGTAGGCCCCCTAGTATTTATATAATTATGAATGCACCTAAAGAAGCGAAAAAGGGCCTATTTAGAGATAAACCTTAGCTATCCTATGCAAAAATAAATATTTAAAAATATTGAAATGCAAATGAGAAATTTGAAAATAATACTTCCATAGGTTTAACATTAGCTTGTGAATGTCATCACATGACTAGTGTAGGCTTTTAAGTGCTTGGAAGAAATCATATCTACACAAATCAAACTACAAATAAAAGGGAATAGTATAAGTTATAGTTCCACAAAACTGCCTATAGATAGCAGCTGAAGATGTTTTGATGTATTGAAATTTATTGTAATATATCCAAGAAACCCTAATTTTTAAGCATTTAAGAAAATGAGATTCACAGCTCTATGCCTATAATGCCTCATATTTAAGTATTTATGGTAAAAAAAGAACTTCTTTCATATTTTATTACTGTGTTATACATTGACATTTTATTTATAACTAGCAAGGCCCACAGTTTTGCACCAGTGGAAATGGAACATACTTGTTGAAAACATTGTTAAAATGTAGCTCTGGTCATTAACCTGAAGTGAAAATTACATTGCCACTGCTAATAAAAAGAGAATTCCAAAACATTTGTAACCTTGTATAGTAAAAAAGATAAAATAATGTTTATTTTTAGATTTCATTTACCACCTTTCTGTAATGAAACATTTTTTAAATCAATTCAATAATTTTAGAGTAATCATGATTTTAGAACGTTATTTGCTCATTTGACCCTTTTAAATTCCAAATTTTGAAAAACTGTTTTTAGTGAGCATATATGTCTAGAGCCACCATTTCAAGTTTATACCTCTAACAGTTTCAAATAAATTGTAATTTTAGAGCATTTTTTGTCCTTGTACCTGTTTGGGTGCAGGAATGCTGAGGTAAAATCTTTTATTTATTTAGGGATATGCTATGAAATAATATTTTCTATAATTTTTTAATAAGAAATTAAATATAAAATTTGCTAAATAAAATCCTAATTAATTATTTTAATAATCTCATTAAATTTCTGAACCTTAAATATTAAATTTTAACAATCTTTTCTCAATTTGCGATCTTTAATTTTAAATAAATAAATAATAAATTTCTCATTTATATGCTTTATTTTTAAATCTATTCTTATTATATTTCATGTAATGTATGGTCTTTTCTTTATTTAAATCCTATTTTTAAATTCTTTTAATGATTTGTAGCAATATTGAATTTGGCAGATGAATGGCATCTTTTGTGTCAGGTATTATTCTACCATGCCATTTCATATTAAAGTTTTTTTTTTCATACTTCGTTGGCAATATGGCATTAAAATTCCACTATTTAATTCATTTTCCATAATCGAATGGGCAAATCAGTTATATTTACAGTTAGTTTCCCATTTCAATTATGATCGCCATTTCATACTTTTAACTTAGATTTAGCGGCATAATTTGATTGGCTAAGGAGCTTTCTCTTCAGAATTCATGAGATGATAGTGCCTCATCAGGATGAATCACTCTGAGAAGAACACCGAACCTGTCAGATGTGTTTTTTTATTATTTGTAATGGAGGGTTGGCCATTAAAGCTGTACAAATCTATCAACTCTCGTTCGATTTTTCTCAGATATTAATGCTATTTTGTGGAGTATGGATAATCTCAATCAGCTGCCTGAGTTAGGCTTACACTGCAATTCTCTAGATCAGCCATACTCAACCTGCGGCCCGAGACACATAATCATTAATCCATGTATAAAAAGAATTGAGGTGTGCATAAAAGGTATTCAAGACAATAGACTTTAAGGTATTTAAGACCCCAATATATTTTCATGGGAAGACAAAATCTGTCCTATTAATTATAATTGATTTAAAACTGTGTTAATCATCTTAAATGCTATATTTTTAGTCAAAAGTTATTTTTACATGCAGTCTTATTTGTGCTGTAGTGTTGTATACATTTCTTAAATCTTCAACACTAATCAAACATTGTTCCAAATTAATTAGATTTGCACAATATATTTCTACAATTAAAAGAAAATAGTTTTTGAATTGAGCAAAAGATTGGTTTATTAGAGAAAATCTCGCATTTTTTTTGTTTAGAACTTGACAATTTTGCATTGTTATATTATAACGTTTTATACTTATTATACAGCTATTACTGCTTTTTAGTGTTGAACGTTTGTCTCATCAAAAATTGGCACCAAACATTTTTTACACTACTATTTCCAAACAACGAATTTTACGGCTCATTTCTATAAAATGTTTAATAGAAATCTACCACGAAGTTTATTGTTTTAAAATGGTGGTGTTAATTTTTTTTTTTTTTTTTTGGTAACATTTCTTCTGCGACAAACTGTTAACCCTACTGATGTTTTATTGCTTTGTTATTCTACTTTTGTTAGATATTATTTTAATTACCCCTATTTTATCCTTTGTTAAGAGTGTTGCGGCCCGCCTAACGTCGCAAACATGTGCTTGCGGCCCGCGAGAAAAAAAGGTTGAGTACGGCTGCTCTAGATAGTGGTAGAATGTGCTGAATATGAGTCCTCATCTGAATCTTATTTGCTATTAAAGTGTTTTGAAGAATCAAATAATTCTCATAAACAGTTTTCCCGATGGCAGTATGTGTTGCTTAAATTTTGAATTATTGTCCAGCTAACTGAAAGAAGAGTAGGGTAAAACCGGACAGACAGGTCAAACCAAGTACCCTGTTTTCTTGCTGATGGGTGCTGCCCAGTGCATAGAATCCATCTCAACTACATCCATTAGCGTCCCCTGACAGTGTGCCATCGGCTTTTAAAGTGAGTTAATCTGTGTGTCTATGCAGTACTATTAGAAAGAAATTCACCTCAAAAGGTATTTTACACCGTCTTTTCTGCTCTTCAAATAAATCCAGCCTGATAGATAGATTTAGGTAAGTAAACCACTGTTTCATATAGCATTCACACCATATTTTGATGTGAAGTAGAAGTGTGTATGTCCAACTAACCAGGAGAACAACCATGTTGAATTTTGGTCATCTGTAGGGAGGGGCAAAACCAGGTATCTATGTTTTTGTATTGCATTCTGCAATGAATTGTTTCTTCACTCAACATGTGGTGAAAGATGGATACAATGTTCAGTTTGCAAAGAGTGGGCACCGGATATGAGAAATAAAAGCTGAGAAAGTCATTAGATGACAACATTAAAAATTGCTTAAAAACCTGAAAAAAAAAGTTATTGATCTTAAAAAAAATTTATATGTTTTAAAGTTTGGTTCAAAATTTATTACAGTAAAGCATTTTGCTACTGGAAGTGTAAAAAACTTAATTTCTGATTAGTATCCAGTTTTACCCTATCACTAAAATTTGGAGCTGTTTCAGATGGTCCTAGATGGTCAGATGATCCTTTAGATGGTCTGCCTTTTTCTAAGTAGAGAAGAATTTCCCTGTAGCAACAAGTGTGTCTTTTCAATAGCCCGGATGTTCCCATATACTTTTGTAGTTTGTTCCAATTTTTCTGCTCTTCTATACTTGTTAACAAAAGAAAACCATTAGGTACCCGGTTTTACCCGACTTTCCCCTATATACTGTGAACATGCCTTGATGAGACAAGCTATTTCTAGTAACTTTTGTTCTGTGTTGTCAGATGTAGTTCCTTATAATGTATCTCATGTTTAGTCTCTATGAGCCCACCATTTATCCAAGCAATTCACCAGATGGCAGTATATTACTCAAATTTATTAGCTAAGCTGGGTATAGTGCAGACATGCTTTGAAGTACTATATAACTTTTCTAATAACTTTTACTTTTGTAATACTGGACTAATTTATTTGGGTGCCTCATCATACTACAGGGGGTAAGTCAAAAACTATCTACACTTTCACCATAACAGGCCTTGAAGGTTATCTAAGTGGCTTCTGTGAATGCATGTGTTGAGTTGGTGCTTCTGTGATCTTGTGTGCATAGTTTTATCACGATCGCATCAGTTGCCTGCCAGCTATGACATGATAAACATGTCAGCTCCACTATCACTTTGCTCAAAGAAGAACAATGAGCTGTGATCTGATTTTTATAGCCCCAGGGTGTGAAAGGTTCTGTAATTCATTGGAGACTTTTATCACAATACATAGACATTGCTATTTCTCATAAAAGTGTTTTTTTGTTGATCGAGAAGTTCAAAAGTGACCGGACAAGTGTAGTACAAGAAGAAGGAGCTAGACTCCCGTCAAACTTGACCATGCAAGACAATATTCAACAAGCTAGAGAGATGGTTATGGCAGAAAGGCGAGTCACTGTAGGTGATGTTGCATCTTGTTTAAACATCAGTCATTGTTCTGCCCATCAAATCATCCACAATGAGCTCTGATTCTGTAAGTCTCTGCATGATGAGTACCATGAAACCATCAACAAGTTGGGTTTTGAGACCTTGGAACACCCTCCCTACAGTCCAGATCTCTTTCCCTCAGACTTTCATCTCTTTGGACCTCTCAAGGAAGCTTTGAGAGGTTGCCAATTTATCTCAAACACAGACATTCAGGATGGGGTGCAAAAGTGGCTTCAGGATCAACTGAAAACCTTTTTCCTTGAAGACATATGAAAGCTTGTGGCTCACTGGACAAAGTGCATTGCTAAAGGAGAAGACTATTTCAAAAAATAATGTTCAATGTTGTACACCTACCTTTGTTTAATAAAGTTGTAGAACAAAAAGTGTGACTAATTTATGACTTATCCTTGTATAATCAACATTTTCTTTAATAAACAGAATTTTTAAGCAGACCCTTTTAAATTTCTATTTTTTTTTAAATTCCTCTTAGAGATTTACCTCTCTAAAGTAACCACTATGTCAAATTTCGCGTTTCTATCCCTAACAATTTCTATGAAATTGTAATTTTATAAAATGTTTTTGCTGTGACATCAACATAAAAAGTACCTTATGTTGGTATAGAAACTGTCGCCATCAATTTGCCACTGTTGTTTTTTAATTTGGTTTAGTAATATTATAGTATTTACAAACCTTACAAACAAACAACAAACTTTTCTTCTTTATAGTATTACTATAGATTTTAAACACTTTTGTTTAATTTTTATTTATTTGTTACTATTGCAGCCCTTTTTTCTTTATATATAAAATAAAGTTTAAAAATTAAGATTTTTAATTAATTTTTTTAAATGATTTTTTTCATAGGTGTGTATAAGTTTGAGAGATCCATCTGTTCGTTTACATGAAATCGAAATTAGCCTTTTTTCTCCTTTTCGTCCTATGCTTGCTGAAATAGCTTTACCAAATCAAGTAAGATAATCCTGTGTGATATTTGTAATTTGTGGAAGAAATCCTTGCTTTTGTTGGAGTTTATGATTTTTAATATGTATTTATGTTTTTCTGATGAAAATAGGATTGCTGCTTGGACAAATTATTTTTTATGCGTATGTATATATATATATATATATATATATATATATATATATATATACACTGTTAAACCACGTTTCTGAGAACTCCAGTTGGCAGAATGCCAAGCCGATTCCATTCACACTGTAGGGAGAATAGCCTCAGCAAAATAAGCTGAAATTACCGCTCTTTATCCAGGATTGCTATCAGTATATGGAACAGTGTTCAATATCATTTGCTGATTGTTTTAAATTATTTGCAAAAATGAATATGATTCGTTTATTATTATTACTATTAATAAATGTATTTTTAGATAATTTATTCCAAAAATTTAATTTACTGATTCTTGAAATATTTATGTTGTCGTTCTTAAAAGATTAAATTTTGCACTTCATATTTATTAATATATATTGTGAGGAAAAAAAAGTTATGTTTAGTTTTATGATCATATTTTTAAACCACCTTTTTTACTGTATTTGTCTTTTTGTAACTTATTTTTATATGATTGAATTACAATATAATATTTTAAAACATATAATTCAATGACAGAAACAAAAAGATATTCCAATAAAGCCAGTCTTCCTATATTCCAAAGATATTTGTCAAAAAAATGCGACATATCTGTGACATTTAATAAATAAACTCATTCCGAGATGTTACGGACTTCCTCATTTTCGACATGGACTAGCCATTTTCTCCCATGCGCAGTTCGCTCCAGGTTTCTATCAAGCGTGGTGCATCAGTATATATATAGGGAAGAAATTTAACAACTGTGTAAGGTTCATACTGCAACTACAGCATTTTGGAATTTTGGTGTTATGAATTTCTCTTCAACAAGTTTGTTATTGCCCTCACTTAATTTCTTATCATATATTTTTGTTTCTTCTATTATTTTGCAGCTATTATGTGTGAAACGAATTGGAAATTATTGTTTTAAAGTGAGGTTTAATATGGTTTCAGTATTTTGAGTGACAGTTTTAGCCACACACAGGGTGGCTTATTCTTTCAATCTCTATCATTTTTCATGTTTATGAAAAGTCACAGCAATCCATCGTTGCCACTGGTTAATCTCGGAAAATGAAACATTTGAAGTTACTGAAAAAATTAATAGCTCAAAAAGTATTAGTCACAAAATTGTTTTACAAACTGCGTTAGAATGGTAAAAAATTGTATTTTTCTTGATATAAATTTCAAATCTAATAATTATGTCGTTTTTCAAGTATTAGATTTCAAAAATTACAAAACTTCACAATGGAGTATCGTAGCGAAACTTTTACACGTAAAAAGATAATGATAAAGGCATTGTGGCTCGACGTGTATCGTGTATACTGGCCATAGCATGAGTAACGAATTATAGTAAACTTATTATTCTGTTAAAATATAAAAGTGAATTATGTATATACATTTTTAAAAAATAAAGAAAAACATTTTATCACAAACATCAACAAAATTTTTTCTTCTATTCATTCCCTTATTCCAAAGATATCGTTTTATCGTCTGCTGCCATAGCAACATGAATTAAATTTCATTAAAAATATTGCTCAGTGGTAGAAAAATATTTTTCTAAATCGAATGGTTATTGAACAACTCAACACTTTAACAGGGGAATTTTTATTTGTTATTTAGATATTTTAAAATTGTTTGTTGTCATTGCGTTTTTATTCTGAGTTACAGCTAGTTTATTTATTTTTTAAATAAAAGCCGTGTGTGGCAATCTATATTCGGCCTTATAGCAGAATTTTCGCCTCTTGTGTTAGAATTTTTTTTTTTTTTTTGTACCGTTTCCTTATCTCTTTGGCCATGAGTTTAAGAAACTGGTGTTATGTGCATGGTCACATTTTAAGCGAGTGGATGATTTAACAAGGACTTACTGTATTTTTCTTGCATCTAAGGACCATTTGTCATTTTCTTCATTTTGAGCTGATATTAGCACTAGAGAGAGAAACAAGTTGGAAATTGTACGTCAAACGTTACAAACGAGGTGCGTTCGTACGCACATTTTAGAATTAAATTCATGATATCCCGTGCGTAGAACGGGTTAAACAGCTAGTTAAGTATATATTTTATGACACTGTTCATACAAATATCTTAACTAGTTATATAAATATTCAGATATATATGTATCAGCTAGTTATATAAATATTCAGATCTTGATGATTTTTAATTCTGTGAAATGAATTATATCGTCTGCAGATTAATTTCTGTCATAAAATAAGTATCTCGGTCGCTTGACGATTAAACTTTGGAAGCTCCTATAACAAAAAAGCACCGATTTAAAAAAAAAAAATTCAAATTTCTTAATAAATATTTTTATTAATATCTCCTAAAGTTTTGATTCGATTTTAATAAAATTTGAAATGTCTCGACAAAATTCTGCAAAGATAATATATTTTAAATTGCAAACCATTTGGTTGGGTAGTTTTTGCGTTGTTATATGCGGACAGACAGACAGACGGACGGACAGACAGACGGACAGACAGACAGACAGACGGACGGACGGACCAAACGACGACTATAGGTGCTACGTATTTATATAATTACGAACGCACCTAAAAACAGTAACTTTTACATTAGAGAACATTTTTTGTAACTTAGAACTGACTTGGACCATTGCTTACCACACACTTTTTAACACTTTCCAACCTAGTTGAAAAGTGTTTATGACTTCGGTTTGTCTGCCGTCTGGCCGCCTGCCGTCGCTCCGTGCTCTAACTCCCGTAAATATGCTCGGATTGACCTGCAATTTTTATATGTTATTGTCGTTATCTATAGCATGTTCCCTATTTCAACGGAAGTGTGTAGCACTTATAGTTTTTTTACAGGGACACTTAAAAGAATTCCATTACATTACAGTCTATGGGGGAAAATCATTTGCGGTTTACTTTAATGATGTTACACAATTTCAAATACATTGTGATTGATATACATCACTAAGGTGCATTACAAGAAGCTTAATATGGAATAGGGTGTGCATAGCACTTATAGTTACGTTACAGGGACAGTCAAAATAATTCTGTTACATTACGTCTATGGAGAAAAATCATTTGCGGTTTATTTAAATAATGTTTTGCTATTTTAAACGCATTGAAATTTATATATATCACTAAGGATGCATTACAAGAGGCTTACTACAAAATATTGTGTGTATAGCAGTCATCGTTCATTTACAGGGACACACAAAAGAATTCTCTACTGTCTGTTAACAATAATTCCTGGAAGTGCGATTTAAGTTGCTGAACGCAATTTTAAATTTAACTCACTTTTTGTCTATTACGTGGTGTGTATAAATTCTGTATTTCATATACAGGGCCGCACAAAAGTTCGCTAACACATTTCCGTTTATTGAAAGAAACTCCAGAAGGAGAATTTTAAACTATGCTATGCATTTCCTAACTAAACTAAAATTTAGCATCCTACGTAGTATATATACAAATCTATAGATCATATACAGGACTGAATAAAAGTATTCGGATATTTTTCCGAATATTGTATATGCTGGAAATTCCTGAAATTACGTTTCTAAATATGTTATGCATTTTCCAAATTGTTTACTTAGATGTTTTCTTTCAGCTTATTAAACGGTAATGATTTGTAAAATTATTTTGGAAGCGTTGGAAAGTGTTACATAATCTATGCTTGACGCATGATTTTTCGTTCTTGTTTTATCTACAAACATGAGGAGAGTTTCTTGATTTGGTTTGATCCTGCTTGGTCTAAGCAGAATTAACTTTGAAGACTTTTCAGAATTGAAGGTACTTCTTAAAAATCTTCTTTGAAGGCATTCTATGACAGAATTGCCAAAAATGGCCTTTACCTGATAAAATCACCCACTTTTAAAAAATATATTTATATTCTCCTGTTATCCTGAAAAATTGACACAGCTTTTGGCAGTATTTTACCTTGTACTAAAGTGGCTAAAACTATCTAATAACTATTAAAATATCGGCATATTTTGAAAGGGTAGGGGTTCTCTTAAACAGATATTGCTTTGAAATAAGAGGTTACTAGACTATTCATATAATTTTCTATCATTAAGCTCTTTAAATATATTTATTCCTGTATATGTGTGTGCATGTTATCCAAGCTCTATTAAAAAATTTATTTTCATAAACTACAGGTGGAAAATCTAATGCCAAATAAGCCTTTTATCATCGAAACTAAGTATGATGGTGAAAGATTACAGGTTCATAAAGATGGAAATTCATACATGTATTTTTCTAGAGGGTAAGCTGATTTTAAATGCTTCTTTTCAGTTCTGATGTCTCAAATGTCACTGAATATAAGACGTTTTACTTTTCTAGTGGTCATGACTGTACTGAAACATATGGGTGTTCTCCACTACAAGGATCTTTCACACCATTTATTCATCGAGCATTTAAGCCAGAAGTATCAAATTGTATATTGGATGGAGAAGTAGTGATTTATAGCAGCAAGTTGAATTGCATTGGTGACTATTACAAATTTTTATTTCAACATTTTTCATTTGCATATGAATTGATAGTTGTATATCATTTTTTATAAAAATGTTTTTTACTAAAACTTTTTTGAGTATTTTTCTTAATCAATAAAAGCAATCATGAAAAGGGCTTTAGAATTGTTAGGAAGATATTTTTTGTTTTAAATATTTAAAAAAGGGTTTTTAAAGAAAAGACAAAAAAACATTTGAAATAATTACAACTACCCTATGTATATTAAATCATTAGCTGAAACATGTGTAATGGTTTTTGAAAAAAATTGTGCAATATTTTAAATAAGTTTTTCTAGAAAGCCAATGGTCATGAAAGTTAAATATGTTGCTATGGTCACTGGTAGGAGTACTTGTGTACTTTCCCATCGACCATTTTCAGTAAACAAATTCTGTCTCCAAACAATGTGATTTAACATGAAAAAGGGATAAGCATGACATCAGAAAATACTTATAAGATCTTTTCTCGATTTTATTTAACCTGGATAAATTTTCAATGAGTCATTTTAAAGGTTTCAAATAATGGTGCAAATAGTAACCAAATGGTATTTAACTCAAATAATAGCAAATAAGTTTGAAGAAACAGATTGTTTTTTATTTAGTCCAAAAATAATAAAATACAAGTAACATACTGTTCTTTTTCTTATTTAATCATTATTAATTTCAATAAATCATATTTCAGTTACAAATGTAATTTTGGAGCTGTTTTAGTGGGATGCCATATTTGTAGTAAATCACATTTTTTGGCAACAAATTTTGCTTACTGTAAATGGTTGACGAGAAAGTAAACAAGCACCTCTATATAGCGTATCATTCATAAATACATATATACTGATTGCGTAGTAACCCAATGTGTTGCATTTACATTGTATAAGTTCTTTCAATTTTGTGTGAAGAAATAGAAATGTAATTTTATTTAACATTTAAAAAATATTTTGTAATATAAATGTTAGGAGATTTCTAATTATAAGTAAGAAATTATGTTTATAATGTAGATTATCTGAAAATTTTGAAAATTACATTTTGCAAAATACATTATTTTGATGCAATTATAGTAGAGTGTCTTTATAAGCAAATAGTGACATATGCACAGTAAAATTTTACTGGTCAAGAGGATTTTTATGAAAACTTGGGGAAACATGCAACTTTCTTGAGTTTGACAAGCCTTCAATTATTGTCAAGGTAATATGTATTTACTTGTCTTAACTCATCAAAACATTTAACTCATCCAGACAAGTTTTGACAAGCTCTATAATGTGAGTTGCTATGGTTTGGACAAAAACTTCCGATTTGAGCACATGTCATTACTCTCATAAGTGCACTCTAAATTATAGTAAAAATTTACATCCTGTCAGTGTGTGATTTCAGTGATGTTATTTTCAAAGGCGATATCATTTGTTAGAAACATTTCATCCTATGAAGAATTTCAAAGCTGGTGGAATGCAAATGACACATTTTTACAAAAATATTTCTGTTTTAAATTAATTTTTAAAACATAAATGTTTTTGTATCAATACATGCTATTTTTTTATAAAATGATGTTGCTTGCATCTACTAAAGAATTTCACTTTTAGCATCCTAGAGAACAATCTTAACCCAACATGTATAGATTGTATGCATATGACATCATGATCAAGGAATTAGTACACAAAGCAGAGCAATATCTACATTTGGCCAAAAAAGAAAAAAAAAAAAAAAAAAAAAAAAAAAGGCATTGAATGATTCATATGTTTTTATTTGTTTGTTTTTGTGTCATTATTATTGATACTCAAAAATAAATAGTTTAATGTTCTTTTCATGTTATATTAGAGGCAATTCATTTCCATTTTCTTCTCAAATTTGAAAAATTATATTTCACACTGATTAATAATATTGAAATCTTAGATCTTTTTGGCATTAATAAATAAATCTGAAAATAAATCTTATAAATATTCTTTACAATAATTTTTTTTTTTTAAAGGAGGTAATCTAAAAATCAATTAATTGATTTATACAAACAAAATAAAACCAAAGATATTAAATCGCCAGTTTGTACAGCAAACAATAAATCGTAGCATAGCATGTATTCAAATGGATTTTTTTTTTTTTTTAAGGTTTAATGAGAAGATGGCAACAGAAAGTCCAATATTTTACTTTTTCTTTCTTTTTTTTTTTCTACTGCAATGGAGTAATTTAATTGCCACCATTACAGACATTTCATAAAAATTTAGAAAAGTATTAACATTTCTTAAACAAATTTAAATTTCAAAATTCTGACAGTTATTATGACATCTTCAGATCCAAAGGAATAACTGACATTAATTTTATGGCACAATATGCCATATTCTTGGAAGAATAGTTGTGAAATTCAAACAGACAGTCAAATTTTAGTATAAGAGATCTTTCTATCTATATTTATTGACATTTTATTTCTTGTGGATTAAACAAAGTTAAATTTTTATTCTTTTTATTAGAAATTTTTAGTTTCTTAGATTTCTAAATGTCTGTTACTAATTCTATCTATTACTTTCTAGAAATATAATGTGGTTAGGTTCATTAATGAAGGGCACAAAAGCCAATCAGTCTATTTTTTTTCTAATGAGTTATGCATTGCAAGCATATTTGTATAATGAAAATTTTCAGTTTCTACTTGAAAAAAGTCATTAGTATTACAATTAGAAGGTAAGATGAGTTTCTATAGACACTTCTTGTAAGTCATTTAATTTTTACTAACTTCATCTTCATGAGAAACCCTGATATTGATTTCTTATTATGTAGAATATCTATATTATAAAATACAAACGTGTCTGTGCATAACGCTGACGTCATTTTGCAAATGGTAACAGTTGACTATGAAATTTCGGTTTTCCGTTTTTTACTATTGCAATTTTTTTCATTTCTAAGCAATTCACATTTTTAATTTTTACACTGTTATATAGGAATAAAATCAACTTTGAAATGCAATTTGTTTAAAAACTGTATCTTAAATGGCTGATTTATTATGGCTTTTAAAATTTTAAAAAATGTTATTTTTCATTTTTGTCGGGCTTATTGGTTGCCATTGGTAATTTTTTTCCCTCTTGGCGACTGCATATTATCGTTGATTAAAGAACTGAAATGACTATTATTAGTTAGAAATTAATACAGATACCGCGAAAAGTAAAAGAAAAAACTGTTACTGATTTTATATAAAATACAACATAATAATAATAATAATAATAATAAACGTTTTGATGAGCGATAATTTTATAAATTGAAATAATTTAATTTAAAAATCAAAGGAATGTTTGTGCTACATAAAAATATTTTTAATGTAAAAATTATGACTCAAACAATGTTTGGCTGTTTATTGTTTGCGGCAGGATTATCGCATTCAAAAATCAATTTATGATGAAGTTTCGCTTACTATTTTAAATGAAGATTCTAAGGCTTATTTTATTGACGCTTCAGGACTGGCAAGACATTTTTACTTAATGCAGTTTTAAGAATAATGAGATCATATAATATGGTTGCATTAGCTGTTGCATCTTCTGGGATCACAGCTTTTTTATTAGATCAAGGTAGAATAGCACATTCAAAATTCAAAATACCACTGAATTTGAATCAAACATCTACGTGTGCCATTAGTAAGCAACCTGACCTTACTGAATTAATAAGAGAAACAAAGTTAATCATCTGGGATGAAGCACCCATGATGAGTAAATTAGTTTTTGAATGTGTAGATCATATGCTCAAAGACATAAAAAACAATGATTCGCTATTTGTTGGAATAGTAGTTGTATTTGCTGGCGACTTTAGACAAATTTTACCTTCATTCAAACTAGGGATGTAACGAATATTCGGCCACTATTCGGTATTCGGCCCTTTTGCTGAATATTCGGCATGGCCGAATATTGAACCGAATATTTGGCCGAATACCTGTAGCCGAATATAATTTGATATTTTGCCGAATAGTTGCATATTTGGCCGAATATTCTAAGATATTTGGTTAAATAAGTTCCAGAAAATCAAAACAAAATGTGATTTTAAATATTTTCAACAAACAATATTAAAAAATTATATCTAAATACATTAATTATTATAAGAAAAAGAAATCCTAATACTTATGCAATTTTAAAGCTTCATGACAACTTATAAATAACTGTATATAATGATATTACATAAATAAAAATATTTTTCTTGCTGCATATTTAGGCATCATGTGAATTTAAGTAAGTATTGCAACGTTAATTTCTTTTACATTAAAATGCAAAATATATACTGCATTTAAAGTTTAAATCTCTTCAGTGAATTTAAAAATATTAACTTTATATCTATTTTTTTAATCTGATTTATAATGATGATAAGTTTCTTAAACAATAAAATTCATAAATATTAATAATAAATATTTTACTGTCTTGTAAAAATGTTTAATCTTTTACAAATTAAATAATTTTTCTAGTGTTTAGTTTTACTTTTAAATAAAAATATTTGAATAAATATAGGACTATATAATTACTTTACTAATTAAAAATTAAACATTAGATGTTGATTAAACGAACTAATGAGTTTGATACATTGAAAAGAAAAAAACTATTACCTATATACTGAAAAAGCATTTAATGAGTTACTTCAAAATAACATACAGGGGTAACAAAATAATTTATCACTGTAAAGCCTGAAATTGTGATGCAAAAATAACTTTTCAGCATTTTCAAGAAGTCTGTTTCGTTTGGTTTCATATATATTACCAGCTTCAAAAAACAAACGTTCACTATATACTGTGCTTGCAGGAGCTGAAAGATGATTTCTTGCTAAATTTGCAAGCCTTGGAAAGTTTTCTGCATTTGTTTTCCACCAGTTAAATGGACACTCTGTCCTAGCTATTAAAATGTTTATCAAAATAGCAATCTACCTCTCTTAATTTATCTGCTGTATTATTATTAACTTCATTTGACAAATTTGGCAGTGCTGACTTCTTATTTTTTATTTCTGAAAAGCAATCCCAAAATTAAAATGAAATTATATTTTAAGAAAATAACCCTTTTCTTGACATACAGAATGTAAATTTACTAAGTTTAAGTTGCATGAGAAAGGATATAAAAAGACAGAGGACACATGCAAGTTCTTATTTTTGTGGGTTAAATGATTTTACTAAAATAAAAAAATGTTTCATTTTTACAGAGGTAATGAGTTTCTATTTTAGGTAAAAAATATATAAATTACTAGAACTATCTATGGATTAAAAAAATATATATGAATTAAATTATTTACATTTTTGAAAGTCAAATGTTATCTTATTGGCATCAAAGTATTTCAAATATTACAAAAAATACATTCAGCTGTTATGAATTTTGAACACTCAAACAAAAAAAATTATTTCAATTAGTCCTTAATTTAATTTTTGATTTTAAAATTGAAAAAATAAATAAATAAACAATTAAAATAATTTTTTTTTAAAGTCAGTATTCGGCTGCCGAATATTCGGTATTCGGCCTAAAATTTGGCCGAATATTCGGTATTCGGCCAAATCACTATTCGTTACATCCCTAATTCAAACCTATAGAATAAAATTATTTTATTAAATGTTGATGCTAATCTTAGGTAATCGGGTCCATGTCAAGGGAGAGTTACACATAAATCAGCTGTCAAGAATAGGGTTTAATGATAATAATAATTTATATTATAAACCAACACATATCTGTTTATTGCTGTAATCATTTTATGGTAGATACGAACTGACTAATAAATTTCACTTTCACTGCATCTTCTTAAACTTCAAAACATCGTACAATTTCAATTTCTATACCGTCGAATAGGAAAAAAAATGCAATTTCTTTGAAAACTGTATTTGAATTTACTGATTTTTTATGATTTTTAGAATAATTTTTAAGCAAGAATTAGTTTTAAATCTATTTCTATCACATGCAGTCCGATTGTGAAAGATTAATCCGTTTGCATTTAAAACAATATAAATAGTTCCGCACTTATGCCTGGCTAATATTACAGAATGAAATTAAAACTTCATCAAAATGTAAATATAATATAATATAAATAAAATGCAAATTTAACAGACATGTTCTCGAACTTCACGCTTAAACAGTTGAAATTTTCAGAATAAAAAACCTGCAGTAAGCAGCGAAATCTTGGGCGATTCCTTTCGCCATTAACTCCTGGCATGCCGCTAATACAAAAGTATCGCTTTATTAAATTTCAAAATTTTATTTGAATATATTATTGATATTTTTCTCAAAAAAATTCTTTTTTACATTGTTAATGAGTTAGTTTAAAAAATATATATTAAATATGAAAAATCTATTAGAATTAGAAAAAAATGGTTTTTGCCTATGTTCTGTAACCCGGGAAGCCCGGGTTCGATTCCCTAGTTTTTATAATGTTTATATTAATGAATAATTTTTCTTTTCTCTAAGTAAAATAACACAGGTATTTTTTTTTTTTCAACTAACTTTATAAAATCTTATGTATCCCAGTCTCAAGATTTGTTGAGTTATATTGATGGGCTTCTGAGCCCTCCATATATAAAACATATTTTCTGTTAGTGTATAATATTTTTTCTTGAAACAAATATTCATCAAAGTAATGCGTGGTATATATAATCTTGTAATTAACCCATTATGTAATTAAGAGTTAGTTTTAATTCCTCAGCCAAACCTTTGCCTTTTTTTTTTTTTTTTTTTTTTTTTTAACTAGGATTTACTTAAAAAATAGAAAAAAATCAAGCATAAATATAAAGAGGAAAAAAATCTATTCCATGCATAAATATTTTTGGTTTTTATTTAAAATAATTTTTTTTTTCTTATTTATCATCTTTTATCTTGTGTCAGTTTTTATCATAAACAGGGATTCAAAGCTATTACCTGAATTGAAAGTTGTGTACATTTGTAATTCTGGAATTTAAAAAAATGTTTCTGTTTTTTTTTTTTTTTTTTTTTTTTTTTTTTTTTTTTTAATTAAATCATTTATTTATTGCTTAAAAGATAGGCTGCTTTATTTTAAGGACATTTAACCTAAAACTATGTATATAGATATGTAGAAATAGCTTACATCTATACAGGAGATTTTGCATGAAACCAATCCTAGTACGTACCATGTGTGATTCACACAGTTGTTTTGGTGCAAGGGGCGGTTCCAAATTTTTTATAAAGGTAATCACACTTCAATAATCCCAAAAATTATTTTAAAATTTTTGAGAAAACTTAAAATCTTAATATCTGTGATTACATTAAAATTGTAAAGAACAAATTTAATATTTGTCTACGAAGTAGTGAATTTGATCCAAAGTATCTTTCAATAGATTCTAAAGTGTTCTCTCTAAAAAATATATATATTGTAACAATTGTAAAGTGTATTAAAAAGAATGTTTTTTTCTTCTATTGCCTATTTAAATAAATATGCCATAAACAAAGTCATAGTTTGGACTAACACTGAATATTTGAAATTCATTACAAATCAAAATCATGAGACATAACTTCTAGCAAATTTTTGATGAAGTAAATATATGAAAATTTTAATGAGATTTTGAAGTATTCTTTATATCAAGTGAAAACTAACATAATGAAGTGAAAAGTAATGCATTGTAATGCATATCAAAATATTGGAAAGTTTAGCATAATTCATACTTTTCAAGAGAAAATTTCCTTCTTTTCTTCTGCAAAAGTGGGCAAATAATTTTTGCACAAATCTATATACTGGCCATGTGTGAAGCTATAAAGATTCTAGTCTTAATCTTGGTCTTATATTTCTTAGAATTTTATTCGAAATCTTGTAATTTTAGACTGTGTTACACATTTTTTCTTTTTTTTCTCCCCTCATATTTTTTCATGCTATCAGCAAATCTAAATTATGTATTGATTTCAGTTTCAAAAGGAGAAAGTGCTGATATTCAAGCTATGGAACCTGATGGAGATTATGGGCCATGTCTATGCATTTTTGACATACTGTTGTACAATGGAATTGTTCTGAGTAATAAACCTCTACAAGAGAGAGTAGCTTATATTAAAAAGACTTTTAATCAGGTTGACAACAAGATAAGATTCACCGAACAAAAATCTGTGTCTACAAAGTTAGTTTATATTTATATAATTTTAATTATTACATATCAGTAATTAAATGAAGTATTTTTTTGTATATTTTTTTGTAGTTCTGAGACTTTAAAAATATTTCTATTTTTTTAATTATTTAAATTAAATCAATTACTTATTGCTCAAAAGATAGGCTGCTTTATTTTAAGGACATTTAAGATAAGCCATATAAAAGTTTTCTTTAAAATGAAAATGTTTTGCTGCAGGTTAGATTATTTATAAATAAGACTTTTAGTCTATATTATTTCTGAATTGAAAACACATTTCTATGTCATTTAATAGACTTATTGTTTTTCATACTTTACAATATTGTTTTCAATAACATTTAATTTAAAATTTTAGCAAAGATTCATTCATTTAATCTGAAGTGTTATATGATCATTAAAGAAAATGAGTTTTCATTTTTATGCATGTTTTTTATTTATGTTTTTCTTTATTTAATAAAATATTTGTAGACATTTTTAAACTGAAATATAATGCACAAATTTTTAACTTTTATACATCCTTTCACATGTAAAAAAAAAAAGATCCAGTCATAGTAAAAGTTTAATAAAACAATCGAATACTGATCTGCAATCATCTTCAAGACTGAATAGTGTAAGAACTTCTATCTTCTAATTAGACATTTAAATGGAAAAAAAACAACAACTATTATTAAAAACAAAAAACAGATATTTAGAGGGTACTGATAAAACTTATAATAATTTTTTTATAAAATAATACAGCTATAAATATTTGTATATATTTTTATTATTTAAAAATTTAAATAAAATTAAGAATAAAAGTTAAAAATAAATAAGAAAATCAAATCATATAAAATATAAGATAAGCCAAAAAGACTAGTGATAAATTTAATTTACTGTCATTTAAGTGATAGAAAATGTCACATTCTGAGAGAAATTTTACATTTTTTTTTTTTCTGGTAAGGTTCTGTGTAGCTCATGTTTTTATGTCTAAATATCCATAGTTTTGCAGAAAATTTTTATGCAGGCTTCATAACTGTTATATTTATAACTGATACAAATTTCACAGAGTTCAGACGATAAGAACTGTTATTTTTTTAATGTTAAAATACTCAATGCCAAAAAGAAAAAGAAAACGCAGTTTTTTTTTTTTAACATTTAGGCACCATTATTTTTTCACAATTTTTTTTGCATAAATTCAAAAATGTTATATTTGTAACCGATAAAAATTTCAATGAGTTTGGACAATAAGAACTTTTTTTTTTTAAACTATTAAATGATCTAATGTGAAGAATAAAAGTGTTCATACAAGCATCTTTACCACTAAATATCAATATTTTTTCACGAATTTTTTACACAGGCTATGGAAATGTTATATTTTTGATTCATAAAAATTTCAAACAGATTGGATGATAACTTAACAACTATTTTTTTAAAAACATTTAATGTGCGCAACGACCTACTTCCTTTTTTTTTAGACATACTTTAAAATTATGCATCAACTTGAGGTATCAAAATTAAAAAAAATTAAAAATTAAATAACTACTTGTTTGTTTATTTTTCTCTCCAACAGTACAATCTATTTGTCAAAAATACGAATATTAACACTTTGAAAAAAATTCATTTCCGAAAGTCACTTTGGGCAAATTTCTTTTTTCCCCATAAAATTTCAATGTGAAAAAGAAAAAAAAAAAAAAAAAAGAGGAGAAGCATTGTTTTTTTACAACTAAATATCAATATTTTAGAAAAAAAAATTATACACAGGCTTCAGAAACACTTTATTTATAACTGATAAAAATTTTAAAGGAAATTAATTTTTAATATATATATATATATATAATTAAAAATAAATAAATAAAAATAGTGAAAAAAAAGAATGCTTTTTGAAAGCTCTTTTTATTTAGATTTTCCTTTCAAAATATAAAATCATTCAACACTTATTTTAGGTATATTTAAGACTGTTATCACAGGCTCTGGAAATGCCCGACGAGTCAGCTAGTTATAGATAATAGTTTAATCTCTACCTCACCTCTCCTTCCTTATAATTATAGTTAAAAATTATATATATCCTCAAAATTTTGTTATCTAAAAAGATTTTTCATCATTTATTTGCTTTTATCAGTGTTACTTAATAGATATGCACTGCTATGTGAGTAAGTTAATTTTTTTTTTCAAGTTTTTCTTATGAAATCATTTTTTTTTTTAGTGTGTTTCTTTAAACTATAGTTCATATTTTAAACTGGATTCTAAACAATCTCTTTGATTACATAAAAGCACTCTATATTGTTTGTCAATTAATAAATTTTTATTGCCATTGAATGTCAGGAAATAATTTTATATCCTAACAAGCCTATTATCATTATTGTACTTTTTTCATTTAGTGATGAAGTTGGTGAAGAACTGAACAAAGCCATTGATTTAAGATTAGAAGGTATTATTGTAAAAGATCCTGAATCTATTTACAAGCCTAATGTTCGCAAAGCTGGTGGCTGGCTAAAACTAAAACCCGAATATATAGACAATTTAATGAGTGAGTTGGATATCCTTATAATTGGGGGATACTATGGTGATGGTCGTAGATCGACTCTGATATCCCATTTTTTGCTAGCAGTTGCTTCATCAGAACAAGTCAGTAAGTAATAATAAATTAACTGTTATTAGTATTTTATTTTATATTTTGGCACAATTTTGAATAAATATATTCGATAGTTACATTATGGAAATATATTTATTTCCTTTTAATAATAGAACTTTGAGTAACAGTTTATTTATTTATTATTGTTCTAATAATTAAATTGAAGATTTCTGTACTAGAAAATAATTTGTAAAATAATAAATGAGAATTATCATAAGTATTCTGATTTCATTATACTTTCAAGTTCAGCTGAAACAATTTTTTTTTATAACAAAATGTTTAGTGATCCCCAGTAAAATCTCCTTAAATGAAATATCATTCCATATTATTATGGAATTTCATTATAGTAAACTGATTGTCTCGTGGACTTCATTCTAACTGAACTCACTGTATCTGTATTTCTTCTGAGTTAAGTATAATTATCTTTCATGTTTTCCCCTCTATGAACTTTGTACATTTAAAAAAAAATTCTTTTTTGTTAGCAGTAGGAAAAATACATTTATTGACATATTTTACCATTACTTCATAAATAAATGCTGTATGTTTTTAATAAATACATTACTCCTTTCCTATAAGAACAAGAAGGGGTAATTAGCCGTTATAACAGTGTATATATTGATTATTTTTTAGAAAAACATCATAACTATATCTTATTCCTGACTCACATTTTATATCTAAATCAACACTTTTTAAGAAACTTGATTTGTGATTTTTATAAAAGCACATCAATTTTGACCCATAAAAGTCAGCAATACATTGTTTAATTTCTTATTTGTATTTCCCCGTGCAGAAGAAAATTATATTTTTACATTTAAAAAAATAATTTTAATAATTTATTTATTTATTAATATTATTTCATTTATTTTGAACTGTGGCAATTAAACAAAAGTTGTGTTTTTGGAATTTAATCAAGTACTAGACTGTTTGACTGTGTATAGATTTTTATTTATTTAATTTGAATCATTTTTATCCTTTTGTGCTTTCATAGAAATTCAATTTTTGTGATGTTATGTTTAAATAATAGCCAAAAATTTTGAATCATTAAATTGTAATGTACTATGTATATTTCTTCTTAGCCCTTTTTTTTAAATTGTTATTTTTGTTTATTTTAAGTTATTAATTGCATATGAGAGAAAATTTGCATACATTTTGTGTTAGAATACATGTTACAATTAAATGTTTAAAAATGTATTATGAATTACATTTGTATTTTTAGAGGTAACATAATTTCAAATCAAATTAGTGTAATTTTTTTTTAATTCTCTTGTATTCAGTTGAGATTTTTACTGTTTTAAAAAAAAAATCCAATATGAACACAATTAACTATTTACATTTTTTTATCATCATGCCCTTTATGTGTCTGGCTTTACTTAGGAATATGAAGCACACTGTACTGACAATCATTGAACAATACTACAATACTTACAATACAAGTTACTACAAAGTTACATTTTGCTTTTAAATACAAAAAAAAAAAAAAGAAAAAGTGTCATTTATGATAAAAAGAACCTTATAATGGAAAAAGAAACTGATTGTTGTTAATGATTATTGTGTTGTGGATTAGGATTATAAATAGCATTCATTCGTCACTATTACTTTAAAAAAAAAAAAAAAAAAAAAAAAAAAAAAACCCTAATCACAAAAAAAGGACATAACTTATAATTTGATCTGTTGAACAGGTTTCAAAGGTTTATGCATTGTTTATTAAGTAATTTTATGAAAAAGGCTGTAGTATACTGAACATCTTTATATGGTTATAGAACTATGGCAATCTTTGTCATACAATTAATTGACAGTGACAAACAACCCCAGCTCAAATCACTGATTCTAAAATAATGAAATTCAGATGATTAGGTATTTTTTGTCATAAAGGATTTTGAAGAATATTGTTTTAAAGGGGTAATTTTAAAAATATAAAGTATTTATTTATCTTGACCATTCTGCCACATTAATAAAGTCCCCCAACAAGGCTTATTTTTATTTATGTATTTTGTTCTTTATGTTTCATGAATAATCGTCCCTTTACCTATACTCAGTTTCTATATTTTTATAAATTAACTACTTATTAACTTTTTTTTTCTATCTTTCTTATCAATCTTTCTATCTTGTCAATCTTTCTATCTTACTACCATGTTTCCCTAAAGATAAGTTCTAACATTATTTTGAGGGTGCTCATAATCTAAGCCTTATCTTAAAAATAAATACTATTCAAAACAGAAAAAAAAAGAGAATTTTTTTTTTCTAAAGTATAGCAGAGTTTAAAAAAATATTAAACATTTGTGCTTATGTGATTGTGACAGGAGAATCTTATACTGGAAAAAAACATCTTTCTGAATATCAATATGATGAAAAATAGGACCACAAATTGAATTTTTATTGTTAATGAACTCACCTTAAATGAACTTGTATTTAAAGTGACAACAGTTTATTGAAGCTATCAAAATTACTCTTAAGACATATCCATATCACAAAAATTGCTAATGCACAAATATATATCAAAGTATATCATTATTATAGCACAAACACTTAGCCAGTAAAAATGTTACCAAGGTATCACAGACCATTACTAAGTTAAAAGCACATGCACTGCATGCAAAAACACTTTATTTTCTCAATTGTACCCAGGGCTTTACAAATTTGAAAAAATCTGGCAGCCGAAAAAATACTAGTCGCCAGTAAAAAACATTCCCCCCCCCCCCCCCCCCCCCCATCCTCTTCCCCGTCATTGATTGCAAAAAAAAACGCAAGAGTTTTTTTAGGAATTAATTGAAAAAAAAAATAACAAGCATAGTTTAGAATTATTAGTTACATAGTTTAAAATACTACATAATTTAGAAAGATAATATAAATTATATTTTTTAATAAAACTTATCACTTATAATCATTTATATTATGTTGACAACTTATATAAACACGAAAATCAGATTTGAAAATTAAAAAAAAAAAAACTCAAGTGTTTTTTAGCATGGTATCCAATTTTAGATGCCACAGAGACTGGATTGACACTATTTCTTACTCTTTCATTGAAATATCTTCTCTCCCCCACATTCTAATCACGTGACATATACTAGCTGGCTATAGCTGAAAAGAATTGTGTTTTCTGTGCATGAGTTGGAAAATGCCTTTTAAATTTAGTTCTTCCATTAAAAGTACGAGAGAAGAGGAAGATCACTGCTTGCAACGCACGAGTAGGGGTGGGGGAGAGAAAAAATATCATTTGTGCTCATTTCTTATGTCAATTTTTTTATAGAAATCACCCCGAAAGATCAAATCATTTTGGTCGCCAGATCAAAAAACTTGGTAGCCAGTGGCGACCTGGTGACCACATTTGTTAAGCCCTGATTGTACCATTCATATGTACCAACCAGTTGAAACTGAAACAAAAATAATTGTGATTGTACATTAAATGCCATTTAAAAGCATAATAAATAAAACAACATGAAACCTGCTGAAATTCATATGAAAAAATATTTAAAATTGAAATACTATGCTTTACTGAAAAACAAAATTAAAAATTCTGCAGTATAACTTTAGTTACAAATATATTTAAAAGATTTAAAATAAACATTCCCCGAAAATGAAACCATATGTATCCTTTGAATCAAAAGTTAATTTAAGACTGTTTCTTATTTTCGGGAAAACAAGATCAAGAAATGATTTCTGTAGATGGTGAAGATATGCATCTTTTTTATGTACAACTACAATTTGAGCATGTTTTTAAAGTACACCAACAGTTTCTGTTTATCTGAAAGTGATAGGACTGTTTTCTGCAAATAATTATAGTTATTTTGTGATGTAACTTTTATAAAATTTGTCATTTTCTTTCATTAAAGATGGGGAACCAAAATGCTTCTATTCTTTCTGTAAAGTTGGTTCTGGATATTCATTAAAAGAACTGTATGAACTGTCTGGAAAACTTGAACAGCATTGGCAGCCTTATAATCCAAAGAAACCTCGACCTAATTTGATAATTGGTGGTGGAAGGAAAGAACAACCTGATGTGATCATTGAACCTTCAAAATCCCAAATAGTTCAAGTAAATTATATCTTTAAACTTACTGTTTATTATATTTCTATATTAAGAATGAGTAATTTAAAAAAAGGAGCAATTTCAATTAAATTTATGTTGGATTCATTTGGGAAATGCACTTTTTTGAGCAAAGAAAAGACATTACCATGATTCCATGTGTAACAAGGGAACCACTTTTGGTGCAGCTCGCACCTAGCATTGAGACCTGGTGCAGTTTGAAGCCCTATATTACGAAGTTTGAGAATCGATGAAATTTTTTTGTTAAAATCATATTTTTTGATTTTACAGCAGCGTAACTTTCTGAAAATGCAATTTTTGAGACCACTTATTGCACTATTAACATAGAAGTTTGTTTTTTAAGTACTTTAAAATACAAATTAGTTAATAGTAAGAATAAAATATTGAAAAAAAGTTTTAAAATTACTTTAAAAGCCTATGAATTTCATTTTGAAAAAATACAACATTATTCTGACAATTTTGGAGGCGCAACATTGGCTTCATTCATTACGGTAGAATTTTTCCTGGCAACTGTGGCCGAATGTCATAATCTTCTGCTATGTGTGAGTGAGATTCATTGCACCCTATTTGGCAACTTAACTCGCTTTTGGCATGAAATTAACAGTTAAAAATCCAATAATAAAAAACTTAAAGCATAAAAAATATGTAAAATATGATTTTAACAGAGAAATTTCATTGGTTCTTTAACATTTATGTATAGGGCTACAAAATGCACCAGGTCTCGATGCTAGGTGCGAGCTGCACCAAAAGTGGTTCCCTTGTAAGTAATGCATCAGTCATATTCTTGTTCTTTTATTTGTTTACGTGTGTGTGTCTTTGTTAACCTATCAGACCTACTTCTTATTTTTGGAAATTTTGTGGGAATAAAATATGTTTTAAATCGTATGTGTTTTAAGTGGGAATAAAATATGTTAAAGTGCTAGTTATATGTTAATATACTCATGACAAAATTTGACTTTAAAGATAAAGTCTGACAATATGTTAATATTGATGAATTAAATGAATGAACAATTCATAAATGAATGAATATTAATGGGTTCTATATTTAAGAAAATATATATATATGACCAATTTTGCAATTACAGTAATTTAAGTAGGCTTATGACAATTGGCTTGAAATTGAAATAAATAATTTATGTTGTGACTTTATATAACAGGGGATCTTAAAAAAATTAAAGTGGAACATGAGCTATCATGGAAACAAAATAAATTTTGGGTTCAAAACTAACATAACTTCATTTTTATTCTATATAATCTCATATGATACTTTTTAAGAATTAAAAATGTGAATTAAACATAATAAAAACTATACTTACTAAATAGTGGGAAAAAATATACATTTATAGATTTTTTTTTTTTTTTTAACAATACTCTTAACAACAGTGATTTTTCATTTTACAATGCATTTTGAAGGCATATCCAGATTTTTAAGTATTTAGATAAGTAACTATATGAAGGAAATAAAACATTGAATAACAGGTTAAATTTTTATGCTAAGATAAAACATTTTTGCCTAAGTAATTTTCCAGAAATAATTTACTGGGTCTAACTTTGCATGTATATTTTATGATATATATTATCATAGAAACTCGACAGAGTTTCTCGCCAAGCATAAGAAACAGCAATGCATTGAACCGTAAATGAAAGGAATTTCTGCCAATGGATGCCAAACGATTTTACAATTTTTTTTTTTTGAACTCTGTCTAGTTTATATTTTGCGGACGGGACAAAACGGGTTTTTCACACATCATCTCGCGTTCTATTTATAATAGAAACAAAATTCTTGATTCTATGGAATGGGGCATGCCATGGGACTAAGAATTCAAAAGTAAAGCAAAATCCGACGAATAGGTTTTCAGGAAATGCGATTTTAAAAGTGCTGTTTTTTGCACTTTTTAAATCTTGTTCAGACCAAAAACTGTTGACAGGGCTACAGCAATGTGTAATTATCGGATTTTTATGCGGTTTACGTTATTTGAATCGTTTTTATAAGTAGTTCGGAACTTTGTAAGTTTCATGTAAAAGTATTAATTAGTTTTTGATTTATATCAGTTTAAAGGTATTGATTCCTATACTTAACATAGAGCAAAAAACTGTTGACAGGGCTACAGCAATGTGTAACTATCGGATTTTTATGCGGTTTATGTTATTTGAATCGTTTTTATGAGTAGTTCAAACCTTTGTAAGTTTCATGTAAAAATATTAATTAGTTTTTGATTTATATCAGTTTAAAGTTATTGATTCCTATACTTAACAGAGAGCAAAAAAATAATAAATGACCCAACTCTTTTAGGAACGGTCGTATACACATGATATTAAGATATGTTATTACACTTGACCCAAGTAAGCTTCCTATTATAAAAAATCTTAACATTTAAGGTTCGTTTACAGGGTCTCACAAAAGATCTTTTGATATAGGGCTAAAGAGTTGTGTAATTATCCGATTTTTACGCGGTTTGCAGCATTTGAATTGTTTTTATAAGTAGTTCAAATGTTTAATATTTCGTGTAAAAATATTAATTAGTTTTTTATGTATACCACTTTAAAGTGATTTTTTCCTATACTTAAGATGAAGCAAACAAAATATTAAATGGTCTAACTCTTTTCAAAAAGAACGTATGCGCATGATGTTAAAATATGTTACTACGAACTACCTAAGTTAGTTTCTTATTGTAAAACAGAATTGTAGAATTTACTGTTCGTTTACAGGGTAACTCAAAAGATTTTTTAATAAGACTAAAAAGTTGTGTAATTAGCAAATTTTTACGTTGAAGTACATGATTCCTGTACTTAACACAGAGGAAAAACAATAGTAAATTGCATAACTTTTGTCAGATTGGCTATATACACAAGATATTCAAATATGTTACTACATCCTCTGTATTGTAAAGCGGCATTGAAGCATATACGTTTCGTTTACAGAGTGTCTTAAAAGATCTTGATTACACTACAACCGATGTATATTTACTGAGTGAGATGTATTTTAATGATTTTACACTGTTTCAATCTCTGTAAGGTTTCATTATCTTGCTTTAAAATTTAATATAAGTTCATTTTGTCTGTCTGAAATCTCGTCAATGTTAAGCTCTAAATCTATTAAAATATAGTATTTTCATCGATTAAAAAAACTGTGTTTATTTATAAATATATAATTATAGTGTATCAGGAATTGATTGAAATAGCGATTACAAAATTCCAACTTTACGTTCATGCGCTGAGTAATAGAATGTAAAAATGTTGATACCCCAAGATTACAATACAAGTTTTGCGTTTAAATATTTGCCGTTCATCGAATTTCCGGCTATGACGAACTTAAAATGCTAAATTTCGTATACAATAGGCAATCGGTAACGAACTGTTCAGTTTACGAACAAATCGGTTAACGAACACTTTCGCGTGAGATTTTTATGTTCGAAGAACGAACACCTCACGAAACAAAGCCATGATGAAGCAATGTCGTGTTTCATATTTGCCGAGCTATACTTATTGCCTCTATTGTCAACTTTGAGAGCATTTAACAGTTGCATACATATGTCCTAATTAATTCATGGACTGCCAGAGATTGGGGACCTATATTTTAGGATCGCCGAATTGGAATGAACAGACTATATGAACAGAAATCACTTTAATAGTTTTTATACTTTTGCAAGCGTTGCGAATTTTATATTTTTCAAATTCTCGAAACGTTGAGTTAAAAAACTTAAACAAATTAAAAACTTCTAAGGTGCTCAGTAATTTTCAAAAATAATATATTTAATATGTTAGTATAAAAATCCCTGTAAATTTTTATACTAATAGAAATAGGTTCGTAGGGAAAAAAAAATGTTGATTATTCTCGGTAAAGTATGCTCCATAAACTTATCGTTGTAGTTGACCGAAAAAAAAGTGCTTCTTATTTTTCGACATTTTTCTGAAACTGTAGTATTTTAATTAGTTTGTAAACTACTGTAAAATTGTCTAATTTTTTGTTTTTGAATGTATATAAACAGAAGAGTGATATAAACAAAAGAAAAAAAAACAAATATGTCATAAATAATCTGATGAATACAATGTAAGGAAATTAATATAAAAGTTTCCCAGTTGTTATGGTAGCGACATGTACATTAGAATAAGTCACTCAATAAATTGTATAATTCTGTTTATAGCATCACTATTATTTTTTTTGCCCCTTTCATCTTTTCTTTTCTGAATAAAAATGGAATCCGTATAATTGAAATTAAATACCTTACAAAAAGGAGTGATATCTCATCAAAAACAACTCGTTGTAAATGATCCCGCCAAGCCACAAACCTAAAACATGAGTCGCAAAAAGAAGTGATATCACATAAAAAGAAGCGATATAGAAGTGCATACTCAGAGTCCCATGTAAAAATCTATCACCACTCATAATGTTTCCAAAGGACTCGGAGTGAGGTACAGTATGTGAAAACTGCTTGGCAACCTGCAGGCTTTTATAATGTTTGCGTTTCCTGCAATTACATATGACTATATTAATTTAATTTAATTTATTAATTTATTTATTTTGCTCCCATAAAATTGTAAAAAGTTGAAGCTTTTGTGTTTGCATGTCCTTTCTTATTTATGAGCTTGAAAAATCAATTTGTTGATTTTATTTACCATTATTTAAACTAGAAACACCATTCTTACGAAGAGGATTTTTTAAGTAAACATGTAAAGATTTTGAGTTTGTAATATATAACGTTTATAAACGTTAATAAACATTAACTAAATTGAGATATATTGCAGTAATTCTAGTGTAAGCGGAATCGCATAGATCTGGGGAAAAATCCGTTCTGTCAGTTCTTTCGCATACAAAAATATTTAAAAAATGATGTAACAAAAATTAATTTTTTTTTATTTTTCGATTTTTAAAATTGATATACTGCATATATTATAAAAGCCTGCAGGTCGCCAAGCAGTTTTCACATACTGTACCTCACTCCAAGTCCTTTGGAAACATTATGAGTGGTGATAGATTTTTACACGGGACTCGGAGTATGCACTTCTATATCGCTTCTTTTTATGTGATATCACTTCTTTTTGTGACTCACGTTTTAGGTTTGTGGCTTGGCGGGATCATTTACAACGAGTTGTTTTTGATGAGATACATATTATACCTCCTCCATCTAGGCGAATTTTCAACTAGATGGGTCAAAGATTAAAATATTTTAATTAAACTTCAATTAAATCCTTCAAATTAGCATTAATAAATGTGTGCATGAAATAAATAGCAAAAATCATTTAAATTGATACAGATATAGAGAAAGCAAAGAAAATTAAACTGTAGTTCAAAAATTTTACTGTTTAAAAATTATTTATGATTCTGTGTTATATTGGTCTCTATATTGTCCTGAAATATATATGTATTTTAAATGAAAACGTTTTATGTAAAATAATATTAATTTTTAGGTTAAAGTTCTGTGTTGTTTTTTAGGTAAAAGCTACAGAAATTGTTCGCAGCAAAAGTTTTGCTACAGACTGTACTCTTCGCTTTCCACGAGTTGAAAAAATTCGCTATGATAAAAGTTGGATTGACTGCATGACAAGAGCAGAAATGGAAGACCTCAGAAATGTAAAGATTTTTTACAAAAATTTCTTAATGGATGAAGTTTAATATTAAAATTAGATTTGCATATATTGATTGATATTTTTCACATATTGCAATTATATGCCGTAACTACTTTTTTTCCATTGGAGGGGGTGGGGGTTGCCTGTTTAATTTCATATACAGTAGACTACCTTAAATCCGCATAGCTTTAAACCAGAGGTTGTGCAGATTTTAGAATTTTGCGGATTTCTGGTCACTGTTTTGTTTATATTTTTTTAAGTAATTTGAATTTAATAATGCGCTCAAAATTATAATAAATGCTTACAATAAAATAAAATAATTAAGTAAAATAAGAAAATAAAATAAGAAAAATAAAAAAATATTTAAATTATTAAAAGTAAATAATTAATAATGCATAACTAAATATGCATAATGATGTTGATAAATTTTTTTCTTGAATTTTTCAGAGAAACTTGCTTTATAAATGTATACTAATAATTCACACCAAAATCTTAAAATAACAAAATTTTATTTCATGTTTAGCCATACTTAATAACTAAGTAAGTTTGATTAATACATAAATACATTTGGTAAAAAGATTGTGATCACCACTGATATCAGCACTATCTTGAGTCTTTTCAGATATAAATTTATGCTTCCTTCATGAGAAAACATGAGTTCAATCATATCAACCAGAATTATATATTAAAATATGTACAGAATGATATAAAAATTTTAAAAAAAACTGGAATTTTTCACATACATCTTAACTGTAAGTTTCATTGTTTACATCTGAAATGATGAGTGAATTTTAATTGTTTGTGGATTTTAGGATCGCGGATCTGAGGGGGTTATACTGTATCTTGTTGCTTTCCTAGATTTTGGTTTAACATTATACTTTAATATTTGATTTAACTAAAATTTTATTTAATATTTGGTTTCCTAAATTTCCTGATTTCTTTTGCAGCTTGCTCAAGGTCGTCTTGCTACTAAAAGTTATGTTGAGGAAGTTCAAGAACCATCTCCAAAGAAACAAAAAATTCAGAAGGAGAATTTAGTTTCTGTTGCTCCTCACTTCCGTCCTACTGATGTCACAGATGTACAACAAGTAAGTCATGTTATTATATTATTTCGATAATTATGTAGAAACTTACTTATAAAATCAATATAAATTATCTTAATTTTTTTATTATTATTTATGCTGTTACATTGTTTTAGATGAGAAATTTGTATTGTAGAAGATAAATCTTTTTCTATATGATAATTATCAGCTACTTATTGAAAAAAATAAAAGATGATGTATTCAAATACATTTTATAAGCTGTTGTTTGTTTCTTAATTTTTATGGTGGTAATATGAAAATAATGCTTACAAAATCACATTTCTATATCTAAAGTTTTGTTATCTTATAATAACTTATAATATGCTTTAGAAAGATTTTTTAACTACTTTTTTATTGTTATTGTTGTTTGCAAATGTTAAAGGGCTTACACATTAAAGTATTATCCATATAGCTGTTAAAAACATGTATTACCTCAGAGAATCACCATTTTTGTATACAATTTTTTCAGGGAAAGCATACAATCATACCAAAAGTATAAACTGGATGTTCTAACAACCACTGTATTTTTCACACTTTCAGCTCCTAAAAGTATTTGCTATACTTTGCCTTTATTATGTGTGCTGAACTGCATTAGATGGCATGAAATCGTCTTCACGAAATGGCTTTCCTTTATATGTCTATCATGCTTCCTATTTAATTTCTTGGTGATTTATACTGTGTTATGTTGATATCTTCCAAATTAAGAATTTGGGACTGCCTTTCATATATACAATCCAAATGTTCAGAAATATTTAGAAAGCAACACAATAAACCTCCAATTTAAGGCATAAGTTTGGTTAGGCAGAACTATTTGGTCACCATAATTATTTTATACTTTTTGTTTTCTTCATCCTGATTCATGCAATTTATTAGATTAAAGCAAGTGTAAGTTAAAATTCTCTGGTTGTTTGTTCTTAAAAAAAAGTTGTATACTAAGGTATTTCTGACAAGTATTTAATTTTTGTCAATAAAAACTATTATTAACGTGTTAATTTTGTGAATAGATATTAATGGAAAAATAAGCTTACAAATTTTGGCCAGTTGCAGACCTTTAATGACTGTACTAAAATGAAAAAATATATCTATTAGAGTATTCATATTGCAAGTAAAAGAAGTCTGCCATACTTAAATTTTTAATTCAAGTGACTGATGTAAAGTATTCAAAAGCTGTGAAATAGGTTATTGTAACTTGAAGTCACAATAGCCAGTGGAGGATTATTATTATTAATATTTTTTTTTTTTCAGTTTAAAAATCTGTAGTTTAATATGTTACTTTGATGAACTAGTTAATGATGGTCATTTCTAAATGTTATAGTGGCAATTTGCCCTATAATAGTAGTGACCAACAACAAACATAGCATTCATTTTTTAGCCACACACAGGGTGGCTTATTCTTTCAATCTCTATCATTTTTCATGTTTATGAAAAGTCACAGCAATCCATCGTTGCCACAGATTAATCTCGGAAAATGAAACATTTGAAGTTACTTAAAAAATTAATAACTCGAAAAGTATTTGTCACAAAATTGTTTTACAAACTGCGTTAGAATGGTAAAAAATTGTATTTTTTTTATATAAATTTCAAATCTAATGATTATGTCGTTTTTCAAATATTAGATTTCAAAAATTACAAAACTTCACAATGGAGTACCGTAGCGAAACTTTTACGCGTAAAAAGATAATGATAAAGGCATTGTGGCTCGACGTGTATCGTGTATACTGGCCATAGCATGAGTAACAAATTATAGTAAACTTATTATTCTGTTAAAATATAAAAGTGAATTATGTATATACATTTTTAAAAAATAAAGAAAAACATTTTATCACAAACATCAACAAAATTTTTTCTTCTATTTATTCCCTTATTCCAAAGATATCGTTTTATCGTCTGCTGCCATAGCAACATGAATTAAATTTCATTAAAAAAATTGCTCAGTGGTAGAAAAATAGTTTTCTAAATCGAATGTTTATTGAACAACTCAACACTTTAACAGGGGAATTTGTATTTGTTATTTAGATATTTTAAAATTGTTTGTTGTCATTGCGTTTTTATTCTGAGTTACAGCTACTTTATTTATTTTTTAAATAAAAGCCGTGTGTGGCAATCTATATTCGGCCTTATAGCAGAATTTTCCCCTCTTGTATTTAACTTAACTTGGTTCATGCATGGAAAGATTGAATTTTGTAATAGATATTTTAAGCCCTGCCTGATATGCTAGAATTAAAAAACTATATACACAGGTGTGTTTCAGATGACAATACCATGTTTTACTATTTTTAGAACGTACTTATAAATTAACAAATTAATTTTAAGGCATTTTTCCATAAGCCGGGTGATAAATCAAAATTTTTTTATGGTTCAACTATGTACGAGTTACAACACAACAACAATGCTGTTAATTATGAGCCAAAAAAGCTCGCTAAAATATGGCAAGTGACTCTAAAACAACTGCAAAAAAAAGTATTTTGAAAAATAAATATAAAATAAAATAGAAATAGAAAATAAAGTTTGTTTTTAATACGCTTTTATTTTTGTTGTTGTTATTTTATTTGGACGTTACTTTTATTAAGTTATTTATTTTTGAAAAACAATGCAATATTATTAATTATTTTATAGGTATCCAATTTGCTTAATAATAAGGAATTCTGCATTATTGTTACATCATTAGAAAAAAAGAAAACTTTAGAAAAACTCATAACTGAGTTTGGTGGAAAATTTGTGCAAAACCCTGGTATGCATGATTAATAGTTTTAACTTTAATGTATATGTTTGTGTGTTTAGAAAAGTTTGTATGTATGGAATAACCATAACTATTTTAATACTTTTTTTTATTTTAGGTGGTTCAACATATTGCATTCTGACTGATAGAATTACTGTTAAAGTTAAAAATTTAATTAATACAAATGCATATGATGTCGCTAAAGTTGAATGGTTGGAGCGATGTATTGAAAAGAAAAAGCTGTTAAATTGGTATGTTTATTATTACTAAATAAAAGCCAATTGAGTATGATTGCTGAAAAAATATTGTGAAAAATTAATAGTTTTAACATAATAAAAATTTATTAGTTTCACTAAAAAACTTCAACAATTGCATCGAAATTTGTTACATTTTCATCTTCCTTGTAGATTGTTCAAGAATAACTTGAATACTTTTATGAACTTTAACCCATTGAATACTGACAGCACACAGGTGTACCAATATGGTTGCCAAACCCAGCTATTTTTTAGGTTTTCATTCATCTCACGAAACCCTATGCATCGAGCTTCTATGTCTGTCCATCACAGAGCCAGTTCTCAGAAACTGTATAACTTACAGACATGAAATTTTGTGTACTTACAGCTGAATACCTACTGTCACGCTGAAAATCATAAAATTTTGAAAAACTCTTATTATTTTAATATAGAGAGATAAAAACAAAAATCTAACAGCCTTTTCCTATTAAATTTAACCATTTTTTGTTAGCAGTTGCCAACAATTAAAAATCTACAATAAATTTCTTTCTACAATATTTAATTTTCTATTGAAAGATTTCCATGTGAAAAATGAAAATGAAATAAAAAGTTTCACCAATTGAAAAAAAAGATTAATATGACGTCACATTGGTAATAAAACAGAATTTTTCAAACATTTCTCAATAATACAAGGCGTATGAGTATGTGTGAGAACAGAGAGCAGGTTAATATGACATCATTAGAGAATTAAAAAAAAAATTAATCTGACATCATATTGGAAGTTAACATACTTTTTCAAATATTTGAGAATAATACAAAGAGAGTATCAATATGAGTAATAGAGAAAGCAAGTAGATAGGACGTCAGCAAGTGATTATAACATCATATGAGTTTGAGAAACATATTGAATCATGATAAAAATCCGATTATGGAAATATTGGCATATTTTAACATTTTGAAGGTCTCTATACAACATGTTTACTTTTGAAAATGATTTTCTTTTAATATTGCATTTAGTCCACATGACAGATATTATTATGACAGAATATAATAGTGGGCTTCGCCAGCTATCAGGCCGGTTCAGGTGTTCGAAAAACGAAAAAAATAGATCGGTAAATTTTTACTATATAAAAAACATGACTTTTTTTTTTTTTTTTTTTGAAAATGAAATTTATTTGGATTTATTAAAGGAAGGATAAAGTATTTTGAAAGGAATATTAAACGAAACCCTTTGTGCGATCTTCGATCACACTTACCCACTTGTTTATTTGGTCTACCACTATTTTCAAATATTAATCTTCATGGTAGAATTCTGCTGGAATATATCAAAACGATTATTCTTTGTAAAAAATAGTGCACTAAATAGTAAAAAAATATAGTCCTCTGGGGCAACCTGCTCGTCAGCGGCTGAGAAGTTCTGCCCTCAAAGTTGGTAAAAGGGAGGTGCTAGGTTCAAATCCATGTCTTGCTTGTCAACCTAATCTTTTAGAGTTTTCAGTGGTTTTGATCAAACCTGTTTAAACACTGCATAAATGTGGCTTAAGTTCCTTTAGAATGACTCCCATGGACGGCTGTCTGCCCCCCCTTATATACCTATATTGTTTATATGTTGGCCTATATACCTATTGCAGATAATCGGCCTTAATAAAACACCTCTGCTATCTCTCATACAACTCTATGTGAACTGGTGGGAGAAATAGTATTGTAAGTGTTTAAAAGTCCATTTATAGAAACTGTTTGAACTACAATTGTTTTATGCAACTATTTTTCTTTGTTTGTTTATTAAAACGTATTCTTGTTAAAAATTATCTTAACTAATTAAAACTAACTAAAAATTATTTATAATTATCTTAAGTTAACTTATTTAGTGTTTTCAGGTTTCTATCTGAGATAGGAGAAAAAAAAAATCAATTAATATTCTTAAAAGAACTCTATTATATTTTTACTAATATAAATTGGATAAGTAAAACCTAACAAAAACTGCCCCCCCCCCCACCCACCCTTTAAAAAGGTAAATATGGCTAAGCAATGTTTATTAAACATCTTCATGTTAAAATATGTATACATATATATATATTACACATTCACATAAATGTTTGTTTATAGGGTTCCAGATGATTTGTTATATGCTACTGAAAGCACTGAGCAAAAACTTCTTTTAGATTATGATAAATATGGTGACAGTTTTACGGAAGATCTTACAGTTGATTCATTGAAGAAGATATTTAACAGGATTCCTGATGAAGTTTGTATTTTCTTTATTTTAAATTATAAAAGAGCTAATTTAAATTTGAGATTCTTGGATCTTTTTGTTTTGACAGTATCTTTTCTTTTTTTTTCTTTGTGAAACAGACATCTTTCATTCTAGCCTGGTTCAGTTATTTGCATTGTATTTTGTTTTATGTAATGTATACATATTTGTTTCTAGTTTGATTAATCAACATTAAGATTTAAAAAGTTCATTTTTTTTTCTTTGAAATTTTTGTTCTTATCCAAAAACCAATCCAACTTTTCAGAGTCTAGTTTCTTTATCTGAAATTTAATAGGGTTGTTATCTTTTCTTGTTTCCTTTTTTATCTTTTTTATTTTACATCATTTGTCATTTCTTATATTTTATTTTATATGTTGATAATATCTTGTTATCTTACTTATAATAAAATCCGAAGGCAAGAAACTGTCTGTAACTCTCCTGGGCACGACCACTCTGGTTTGTGAATCGACCATGGTTTAACGCCATGTTAGGCTTAATGAAAAAATTATGCTACATCTGATTCTGCTGTTTAATATTTGTAAAAGCATATTAAAGCTTTTAAATTTTTTAATTTTGTTTAAAACCTTAAAAAACTATTTCATAAAAATAATGTATATTAACATTTCTGTAAACATTTTTTTTCTGTAAGCATATTTTTTTTTCAGAAGCAGCGGTGATTTATTTTGTAGGGAGAGATTTGAGGTTGATTCAGTATAGTGGCACCATCTACTGGCGGATGTTGAAATTGGCTTCCATCGTAAATACAGACTCATTATCCGGAATCCTCCGGACCAAAGGCTTTCCGAGTTTTGGAATTTTCCGGATTTCGGGTCCTCCCGAAGTTCACGATTATTTGACAAAATTCATGCTTTTTTTCGTGATTCTTTGACAAAATTTGCATTTTTTTCTGCTGTTCTTTGACTTAATTTGCGTTTTTCTTCTACGATCCTTTGACGAAATTCCATTTTTCCGAAATTTCATTTGACAAAATTCGAGTTTTTTCTGAGATTGACGAAATTAGCGGGGGTTTTTTTTTTTTTTTTCGATCCTTTGACGAAATTTCACTTTTTTCGCGATCCCTTAACGAAATTAGAAATTTTTTCGCAGTGCTTTGAAGAAATTTGTGTTTTTTTTTTCTAGACTTTGAAGAAATTCATGTTTTTCCATGATTTTTTTGCGATCCTTTAACCTTTTTTTTTTTTTGTGATCCCTTGATGAAATTTTACATTTTTTCGGAGTCCTTGGAAGAAATTTGTATCTTCTTCATAAGCCTTTGACGGAAATCGCGTTTTTCTGCAATTTGTTAACAAAATTAGTGTTTTTTTCTTTTTTTTGCAATCTTGCAACGAAATTTGCGTTTTTTTTTTTTTTTCGATCCTTTGACGAAATTCACGTTGTTTCCGCAATCCTTTGAAGAAATTGTCTATTTTTTCTGCGAACGATAGACATAATTGATTTTTTTCGGCGAGTATCGTTCAAAATTCGAAATATTTATGTTCGAAATTTTGGACTGAAGACTTAAATTTTTGAAATCGAATGTCTTAAATTTTTAGGAAAACTTGAACCCTGATGAAATAAATACATAACTATTTTTTGTTTCTAACGAATCATAATATAAATTAATTTTAAACTAAAATTTGAGAGAAAAATGATTTGTTTTTAATTTTGGGAAGAGAAGGTGGGGGGGGGGGGGGGGGTACCGTGTTCACCCGCCACCGAAGTAACAATATTTTAGTGATTAAACATTGAAACACAATAGACTGAAAAAAAATTGGGAATCGGTAAAATTTTCGAAAAATTTCAGAAAATCTAAAATTTTAGTAAAAATTTACAAATTTAGAAAATTTTCTAATTTTTCTTTCCAGACTTCGGGTCTTTCCGGATAATGGGTCATACACTGTAAAATGATTCTTTCTTATCAAACGTAATTAAAATATAAGAAATGCATAGTACAGCGTAATTTCCATTTAATTTTTCTTATGTAATCAAACAATGAGTTATATGGTGAGTCAAGCTGTTTAAAAACTCATTGATAACACTTTTTTACAAAAACTTTCACACATGGATTATTTGTTAATATTTAATTTGAATGTTTTGTCCAATCGTTGAACTATTTCAGAAATTTAATACTGAGTAAATATATATATATATATATATCCTCATTATTTTTATTTGTAGAAATCATTTGTCCTTTTTAAAATGTATTTTTCTACAATACAAACCTTTCAATAATAAATCTTCATGCTGTTTGTTTGTATGAAGTCTTATGAAAATAAAACGCAGATCAACAATCTGTCATTTTTGATGGGGTTATATACTAGTCATATTATAAAATGTCATTCTAATTAAAATAGCCAAGTTTGTAATTTTAAAGTATTAAGTTTCCAATTTTTAATTCAAAATATTGCAATTTTTTTTTCAACTGCTTTTATAAATAAAAAATGTATTTCAGACATGCTTTTTTTCTTTATTTTGAAACCTGAAATACAATACCGAAATAAAAGTAGATTTTACATTTCTTTAGTCTCATAACCATTGAAATTAATCTACATTTTTTTTTTTTTTTTTTAATGAGATGCATTAGTTTTATGTAATCAGTGGTTAGTAAAATAATAAAAAATAATAGTAATTCTGATTTGCAGTTATCTTAAAAACTTTTAATTTTGCTTTAACATTATCTAAGGGCCAAAATAATATAACTAATTTAAATAATTTGTAGTATTCAAAGATTTCTTATTTTATTTATTTATTTTTATTTATTTATTTATTTATTTATTTGCTTCAAACTGAAGCTGTCAAAGAATCCAAGAACAGGTTTCTAGTTTTTATACATTTGTAACCACATTATGTACATGCAGCATCTGGAATAGTTCAACATTACAGTCTGCTTTATTTGGTGAAAGATTTCATCTTAAATTTTGGATAATTTTTTTTTTGGCCAATGATAGGCATGATATTTGATATCATGTGGTGGGACCTTGTTTTTTTTTCTGTATACATAATATTCTGTTAATATATCTTTTAGTTCTAGCAACCAGCCAGTATATAGTGTACACTGTTTCCCTTATTATCATTGACAAATAGCTAATTACATACAAATAGTTAATAAAAAAATTAATAATAACTGACAGATAGCTAATCGTTAGTTTTAAAAGTATAGTTTCGGTTGCAAAACTTTTTCAAATGTTCATCATAAGAAAATCCATTCATGCCAAAATAGTTTTTTATTTTTAAGTAAGGAAATTTAAATTTTCACACGGTCCCTGGTTCCTTAAGTTATATTTAGAAAACTTTTTGGATGCTCTAACAATAAAAACAGTAAAAATCCCATTCTTTTCAAGCTAAAACATACTATGTTATGATACTTTGAATTTCATGAATTTTCATAGTTTTCTAACACTAAAAATGCAATTTTCTGTTTTTCTAGCACTAAAGTAGGAAAATGCATTTTTAGTGTTACAAAACACTGAAGATTCGAAGTATGCTTCAAAGTTTTGATGGAATTTTTACTGCTTTACTTGTTACAGCATGCAAAAGGTTTTTCTGAATATAACTCATAGAACCCAGGGACCATATAAAAATTCAAATTTCATATATATATATATATTTTTAAAATAACTATTTTAATGAAATTTTCTTATGATAACGAGCAACACTTGAAACATTTTTGCAATTAGAATTATACTTCTGAAACTAATGGTTTAGGAATTCATTATTGGTTATCAATAAGAAATTACATACTGTATAATAAGGTGGTAATAAACAAAATTATCTTGCAAAATAGGAACTTATGTATCTAGTTTTTTTTGGAAGCTATACATGTATGTTCTTTGTCTGCTTAAAATTTGGTCACAAATAGGTGTCTAAATCAATTTAGACACAAAAAAATCAGCCAATTCCTTGTAAAATAAGTAAGTAAATAAATTTTAAAAAGCAATAAATTGCTAGTGAAAGAATTTCAAGAGAAAAAAAATATGTATCAGACATATTTATTTTTTCTTAATGCTTCCACTTTTTAAAAAGCTAAGAAAAAATGTATTTTATCTGAAAATATTTAAAATACTGAAAATTATTTTAATTGATGTTTCAAAGAAAAGTTTTGATTCTTACAACAGTGATATATTTTGCAATAGTAGAAAATACACCATGTCCTAGAAAATATTGAAACATATGCACTTAGTAATATACTTGTAAAAAATGTATAATATAGAAGTTTTTCAAGGGTTATGCAGCATCTACAAAACGTTAATACACTAAAGCACTGTTTATACATTTCTCATTTATACGTTGTTTCAGTGCAGTCCAGATTCATACCTGTGTATTTTAATGTTCCAATGCTTCGTTTATATGACACATAACTTCAGTTATACGTCATTTCTTTCATGCTGTAACTAATTTTCTCAGAATTTTTCCCCCCGTCATCATTCTTTTTTTTTTTCTGCTAGCAATATTTGCGGAAAGATGAAGGACAAAATAACATGTGTGACTGCTACAGGGGTTATTTCAAGTTGATTGGACCTGTGAAGGAGGTGGGATGAAAAGAATGGACCATGGGTGATCTGCCTACCAGACAAATTTGAGATTAGTAAATGTCACTTCATTTCCTGATTTCATTGCATTTTAGACCACATTTGAACGTGATTTATATTTTTCCTTTCTGATTCTTTTGAACACTTAACGTGCTCCTAAAATATCCTCAAAACGACTCAAGGCACTTTCATTAAAAGAGAAAATTTAAATTTTAAAAGAATTTGTCAAACAACAATTAAAGATTATGTTAATTGAAATCTGTTACATTATCGAATGTACATTCGATAATGGAATAAAAAAAATCATAATTCAAGATGTGCTACTGATATAAGGTTTGATAATTCTCACTTTAATTTATCAATTTTAAAAATGATTATTTAATATATAGTTTTAATGTTTTAACTTTTTTTCAATATATAGTGCATTTTAAACAACAGAAAATGCTAGCAAAATTAAATTTGTATGATTTCAGAATTAACTTTCATAGTCAAAGTAAACAGACCTTAGGAGAATACAATTTCGATTGTACATCTTTCTCAGTTATTCATCATTTTACAATGGTCCCCTGAAAGACGTATAATTGGTGCTTTACTGTACTTATACTTTAAAAGTCCAGCCATAGTATTTTGTGTGCAAATTAAAGTTGTTGTAGTTGCCTGTATTCTAATATTTATAATATTATTGTAGGAATGGAAGTCAGTGAACATGGACCACCGAAAGATGGTTGAAATAGAAATGGAATACTTTCCTGGATCTTACACCTTTAGTATCTTTAAATTTTGCAGGTATGTAAAGTAATTGATATGTATAGTTTGTGTAAATGGGGAAAATGTATTTTAAGATTTTTTTGTCATTTGCATTATTATTTGTAAAAATGATGATTCTCTCCTTTTTTTTGGACAATATAGCTTACTAGCTGTACCTGTTGTTCACATAACATTAAAAGAGTAATAAATGCATTAATTAAGAAAAACATTTCACGCCTGAAAATTAAAAACATATATAACTAACCACTGCTTTATCACTTTTTATAGGACATAACACAGCATTTCTTTGTTATAAGGGCATTAGTAAAACTCCGTCTTAAAAAAGTGAAATTTTGTACCAAATAATATAAACAATCATGAAAATGAAACTAAAACCAATAGGAAAAAGAGTCCAAAGTGAGCGAAGAAATGATCATCTAGAATACCATTAAGTGATTACCATGCAAAAAAAAAGAAAAAAGAAATCTGGTTACAAAAATGTATTTACTTTTGCACAAAATTCACTCGCTAAAGAAAGCAAATTGGCTACGGACCCAATTACAGAGCCTAACCATCCTATTCATGGCTATTTTCTACCTATGTATGAAAAAAAAAAAACTACTATATACATCACGCTTTCACGTTTATAATATTAGGAATTTGCTTATTTTTAGGAGTTGGCACGATCGGCTTGTTCAAGTCTTCACAATTTGGCTTGAGGAAAATTTTCATTACTTTTTTATTTCTTCTTTACTCTTCTCTTGCATTAATCGAATTTTTTGATAAATTTTATTTTCCTTACAATAACATAGTTTTTAATTAAAAATTTTAAAAACATTATAATAAATTCGATGTCATTTTTCTCATCCTATAAAACTTTACAAAAATATATTACCGAAAAAAAAAAATAATAGAAAAGCCTTTTTTAAAAATGACAACAAACTTTTTACTCATTTAAAGCTGAAAGAAACATGGAATTAAAATCCAGTTGTCAAACCATGATCACAAACATGTCTTGATTGTACCAATGTACTTCAATCACTTGAGCCTTAATTTTAATACTGTAGAGGGGAAATGGTGTTACTTAGATGCAATCAATATTAAACTTCTAAGCGTGTGGAACGTAATATTCCGTTCACTAAGCTCCAGGTTCCACTGCAATATATGCAATGTTTAAGATAATATAATTCTACAGATTTAATGAATTTTCAAAACATAGAAGAATAATTAATACTCTCAAGGGTTACATTCATATTTGTAATTAAGTTTTATTTATAATGCTGAGAGAATCATTTTTCTAGCATTTAAAACAAAATAAAAAGAAAACAACATTACAATTTTACCCTTTTTCAAAACGCTCAGAGGGTTAAATCTTTAAGTTCCTCTTCTTCTTTTAAAAAAGAAAGTCATTTTTATTCAGATTTCCTGAGATGAACACCTTTAAGAATTAATGCTTGTCAAATATTGTTTTTTTTTTTTTTTCAGGTAATCAAGTTATTTTTTTTAGTTTCTATGAATGAAAATACCCACTTCCGACTAACCATAATGCCATTTTCGACACGGATAATTTTATGGTGCATATTATTGACATTAGCTACCCATTTTCTTTTCAAAATTGTTTTTAACTTTTTAAAAATTTAAATTAAAAATACTGTATATTATTACTGTATTTAAACTAAAAATACTGTACTGCAAGTTAGTTGCGCTCAACCAATAAACCTTGCCATCATTCGTATTGGATTCATTTCATTTCAAATACAGAGCTTTAATTTAAAATACATACATTTAACATACATATATTACACACATTTAAAATACATATAATGCATACATTTGAAATATTCTCATTTCAAGTGAAATACAAACGAAAAAAACAGAAAGAAAATTATGAAAATTAAATTTGATAGTCCAAGATCATTTTATTTCAACATCAAAGCATATCCATTTTATTTTCGATATTTATGACAACATATTCGCCTGCTTTCCGTACTTACAAAAGATTTACTAGCTGTACCTGTTGTTCACATAACATTAAAAGAGTAATAAATGCATTAATTAAGAAAAACATTTCACGCCTGAAAATTAAAAACATATATAACTAACCACTGCTTTATCACTTTTTATAGGACATAACACAGCACTTCTTTGTTATAAGGGTATTAGTAAAACTCCGTCTTAAAAAAGTGAAATTTTGTACCAAATAATATAAACAATTCATGCATCTTATATTATTATCAAATGCTTGAAAATGTAAGTTATATTTCTAATAATGTTATTTCATCTTATTTTTATATCTTAAATTTTTTTAATTATTTTTACGTGGAAATTTTTCAATAGAAAATCAATTGTTGACTAAAAATTATTATTGCGGGTTTTGATTTTGTATTGGCAACGATAAAGTAAAATTAACCAGTTTAAAATTTTATGCGAAAAGAATGTTCATTTATTTTCAATGAAATTTTGAATTATTAAGAAAAATATTTGAATAAAATAAACAAAATATAGCCTATGTTCATTTCTGGGTTATAATCCATCTATATGCAAAGATGCAAAGGAATTATATCTGTTTTGATACTGGCTTCAGCCAAACATTCACACACACTTTTGCTTTTATAATATTATTAGGATTTTATTTTATAATGTTGCAGTTAAAAAAGTAATGTAATATAAAAATAAAAATAGTTTTCTTTAAATACTCTCTTTTATAAGCATTGCAGGTTTATCCTGAAAATCATGTCTAATTTCATGACTGCAATTGCAATTCATGATTTTTCCCTCAAATTTCTATTATAATACATTAATTTGGGTGGGCATCGATTATGGAAAATTCACTGCTTTTTTATATGCTTAATAGAAAGTGCAAGCGAGTGAATTTATTTTTTAAAAAATTATAATTTTTGCTCTGTTCCTTTTTTAAGATATCGCAACAGGAAAGAAAAAAAAACATTATTTATATTATCTGTTTAGGATTTCTAAATTGATTTCTCAATGTATAACCATAATTTAATTAATATTAAACTATTTGATGGTGAGAAATACCACCATCTAGATCTAAACTAGCACACACTATAAAAAAAAAAAAGTATTTGGTTTTTTTTCTGCATATTAACAGAGTATTTGGTATCATTTTAATCAGTGAACAGTGAACAATACAAATTAATGATCCATTTTAGGATCAGCGCATACAGATAGATAATTATGGAACAAAGTGAACCACGGCAGTCAAGGAAATATTTGTTTTTCCGTTCCCACGAATGATTTAACTACACCTAATAAAAATGCCATGGAGAAAATTGTCAGAACAATAATATGACACATTTATTTATGAGAGCTTAAATAGGCACGAAGACCTCCCAAGTAAAAGCATCTTTACCTCCCAGACACAGCACGGCGTCAAGAGGAATCGCTATTGTACCGACGGACCTATGAAACACTCAAGGGGAGTACCAAATTTCTCCCGCCTGCCAATGGTCATCTCTCTAAAATCAGAGGTATGGCCGAAACATGCAAATTTTCAAGAAGTTAAAACGTATAAGGCCTTAATTTTATGTAAAAAGGGAAAAATGGTTCCATCCCTTTTTTTTTTTCTCCACGAAAAGAATGTGATTTTTCTTGAGAAGAGAGATTAAAAAAAAAGATGGAAAAGTAGAAGGTTGACTGCTCTCTAACTAAAAAACAGATTTTGAGTGTGTGTGCCAATAGATGGAAATGTACGCGCTAAGAAAAAGCGAAAACGCGTCAGCCATTACCTCCTGCTGTCAACGTTATCTAGTAATATAAGGTAACAAACAATCTTCCTTCACCATTGTTCCATTTTATTTAATTAAGCTATATTCTTTTAATAATACGAATTTACGTGTGTATGAAGATCCTACCCCGATCTAAACATAAAAAGGCTAATCAAATAAATACTTCTAGGGTATGGAACTCTGCCTTTCAAAGTCGAATTTGTTAATTCAGTAAGATAAACTGTAATTCTCAGAAAATAAATGTTGAGAATACAGTGCTCAACTAGGATTGAATATATTTTTTTTTTAAACATTTATGTTTGTTTTTAATTACATGATTATAATTACCTTGTAAATAAACTCAATTTTATATTCAATTAATTTTAGTCAGTTTTCATTTTGTTTACTTAATTTATTGAATTAATATTAAGTCTTTTATTTTAGGAAATGTTTTCTTTAATATTACAATCTAGGTTTTAAAATAAGCCATTATTTATTTAATGTTACATAACTCTCTGCAGGTAACCTTTGATGATTGTAATTGGCTCAAAGAGGATCCGAACTTCAAAAATAATTCACAACGCAACTTTTCCTTTTCTATAATTAATTGATAATTTGTCTAATAAAATTCTCTAAGTATAAATTATCATATCAGATCCTTAGAGTCAAAGTTGCAAAATAAATACTATACGTCTCGGATAATTTAAAATACTCATATTAATCAATAAACAGCAATATAGTGGTAAATCCTATGCAGTCAGACTTAAATTCAAATGCTCACTCTGTAGCATTCCATCATAGGGTTTACCGAATTAGAAGTGGTACCGTTACCTCTTTCTAAATTATTTTAATATATTAATTTAATTTTAGAAATAGAACTTTAGGTTATTGTATAATTTTTTTTTAAATATAAAAATATATATGCAATATTAAGACTGCAAAAAAAAAAAGAAAAAAAAGAAAAAAAAAAAAAATTTTTGCTAACATAAATGTTCTTAATTTTAAAATTCTTTTGAAAAATTTTTTTTTTTCCTCTTTTCAACAACTAATAAAAAAAAAATTTTAAGCATTCATTGGGGAATCTTCATACACACTCTGTAACATGCATATACTTGGCAACTCTTTTTGGGTACCTCACTAAATATATAATGATATATTAAATAATAATAAGTGTTATTGGATTGATTTGTATTAACAAAGAATTGAAAATATGACTTGTGTTACATATACTGCAACAGCAGCAAATATAAAATAAATACATAATAATGCTCAAATATTGAAATGATATATATTATATATAATTAATTTCTCGAACAGTGCATAACAATTCACCATTGGGTATCTTTTATTTTATGTTAAACGATTTTTTTTTTTGCTCTCTCTCTATTTTATGATTTTTGTACTTTAATTGGATGAATAAGCGTAAAAGTCAAAGAATTAGTAGAATAGATACTGGTGTCAAAACTAGACAACAATTACGCGAATTAAATAATCAAACTGTAGACACTAATATTATTTGTAATAATAGTAATAATAATAATAAGAAAAAAAAGAAAGAGAAGAAAATTATAAATTCTGAAAAAGCTACTCCTAAAATTACTACAATGGACACCCCAAATGCAGATAGCCTAATTAATCTGATTCCATACTATGATGGAAAAAAGGAAGCAAATATTAACCATTTTTTCTTACAATTTGACAATCTCATCAATAAAACTGAATTGAATAATGATTCTAAATTAACTATATTAAAGGCGAAAATTGTAGGACCTGCTAAAGATAAATTGATGAGGGATCAAAATTTGTTCGTGGAACAGAACTTAGAAACCTTTAAAACAAAGTTAAAACAATTATTCGAACCCAAAACCACATTTCTAGAAGCGCAAAAGAAATTTTGCAATCTCAAACAAAAACCGGAACAAAACATGAATGAATTTATATTAGAATTTAATGCGGCAGCAGACCTTTATCTAAAAAAAAGTGGGCAAGATATAGGAGCTAACAACAGCTCTACATTCATGGAAATGATCAAATTATCTCAGTTTTTGGAATCAATTCGTAGTGATTTAAGTCTGGAAGTAAGAAAAAACTCTCCGCCGGACTTTAAAACAGCGTGCAACATAGCCTTAAAATTAGAGGAGGCTTATTCACATGTCAATTTAAAGGACATCAACAACATTTCCAAAACTAAAGATTCTGATTTGTTAAATGAACTGCTTAAACTCAATGTAGAAAGTTCAGAGAATATAAAATTATTAACCGCGGAATTAAATAACATAAAATTAAAGGTAAATGCCACTAACAATGATACAACTAGGTTTTGCAAGTACTGTAAATCCACATCCCATACGAACCCACATTGTTGGTTTTACAAGGGCAACGAACAAAACAGCAGTAATTACGTGGACGAAAATAAAAAAATTCCTGAGAATATTCAAATCGAAAAACCAAATTTTTATCAAGGGGGAAACCAACAAGCTCAGGGAAACTTTCAGCAAACCCCAAATTACACGCACCAAAACTTCAACCCTATGCAATATTCTGCTCCTCAGTACATGTACTATGCACCACCCCCACCCCACCAATAATTTATGCCGATATCATATCCCAGTTTCGGAAATTATGGAGGCAATTTCAACGAACAGAGATCATATGACCAGCGAAGAAATTATAGAGGGCATAGAGGGGGCTACAAGCAAAATAATTATAAAAAACATGATTATACAAAAAAAATAATTCACAGCAGACATTTGAAAACAATAAACAAGATAAAGATCATGATCAGAATTCTAGTAACAATAAGGGAAACTAAAGTCGGGACTTACATTCTCAAATACAAGGCACCCGCGTAAGTCTCACTGCGGGTCTAAAAAAAATAACAAAATTATTGCTAGTGTCAAAAGTAATGACAATTCTCAACTTCCGATTATTACTTTTGAAATTAATGGTGTTAAGATTAATGCTTTGACAGACAATGGGGCGGCAGTAACTTTGGCATCACCTATATTGTTCGAACAATTAAAGAATGCACACGTAAAATATAAAAATCTCTGTAACCAGGTAAAAATTCAAACATTAACAAATTCGACAATCTCTTTTAAGCAATGCATTAAATTAACTTTCAAATTGGAAAACGTTTTTGTATCGGGGGCATTCTATGTTACAACTCAAGATTTTGGTCGGAACTACAATATGCTATTGGGATTCGATTTCCTCAAAACAAATAATATTATCCTAGATTTTGAAGATAAAACCATGAAATTAAAAAACAAAAACATTGCACTTCAATTTCTAGAAAATGAACCTCAAAGTCTGATAAGTAACTTAACTGCTAACTCTAATGAGAATCAAAATAAAGAAACAATGCGCAAAAAGAAAAAAAAAACGTATCTCGCACAAAAATTTTGTTACAGCAAAACTAACACAGACAACGGAGTTACTACCAGGCGAAAAAAAAATTGTTGCATTACTATTAGATCCAGATAAATTCGCAACTACAAATACAATACTCTTGGAACCGATTAAACATAATATGAAAATTTATTATAAAACATCAATTCACGAAATTGCCAAGGATAATAAAATTCATATAATAATCACTAACAAATCACAACAAAAATTAATCTTAACAGAGGGAATGAACATTGGCAAAATTTCTAAACATTTTGAAATAAAATCAGTTGACACTGAGGGTCAAGAAGTAACGAAGCAGGTAGTGCACATTAATAATCTGAATTTAGAGCAAGTTCGTGAACGGAGAAAAGCAGAACTTAGATCAGACGACTTTAATTTACAACATTTAGACTCGGACACAGCAGAAAAATTAAAAAAAATACTTCTAAATAATGCACATGCCTTTTCTAAGAATTACGATACACTCGGACAATCTTCATTAGTCGTCCCAAGATTTAATTTAATACATAATTATCCTCTGCAGACTAAACCATACAAAACTGCACACAATGTTAAGGAGTATGCTAAAAAAGAAATTGAAAAACTTTTGAGAGCAAATATCATTCGTAAATCCGAAAGTGGAATCACAGACTATACACATAAATTCCTAGATAGGGAAGCGAGAAATTTTTTTTCTCTTTTATTGCTGTCGAGGCAATATGTATATATTTATTTTAAATTTTTATTGTTTATAGATGTCTTATTTTTCTTTAGTTTAGTACACATTTTATAATTTTCCATTATTGTTTATTTACAGTACATTGAGGACAGGTTACTATTAAAAAAAAAAAAAAAAAAAAAAAAGATCATTTAGGGAGGATACTGCAAGTTTTTTTTTCTTTGCTACACAGTGTACTACTGAGGGATTTGGCTCGTCAGAGGGAGTTATGAACAAACATGCACGTTAAATAAAAAATAATAATAATTACGGTAAAAATAAAAACAGAGGCAGCCTTGCCAGGGTATCACCCTTTCAAACCCATTTTATACTAATTTATATAACAAAACAAAAAAATTTTTAATATATAACCTTACCCCCTCTACTAAAAGTGAAAATAAAAGTCTTTATATGTAGCACAAAACATATAACTAATCGATTTAAAATTACAAGTCAACATCTATTCACTCGGCGACACAAATATAAATAATAATAATACAACATTTTATATTGACCAATATTTATAATAATTCATCCTTTGCTTAAAGCCACGGATTGACGAATCCACTTGAATTATTATAACAAAAAAAAAAATCGGTCAGATTTTACAAAATTATTTTAGTTTAATATTTGATATAATCTATAACTTGGTTAGAACAACGCGTTTCAATTTTAATTTTAGAATAATTGTACAATTGCATATTATAAAAAAAAAAAAAAAAAAAAAAAAAAAAAAAAAAAAAAATTATTAGTTGTCCCTAAGGATTAACATTTCAGATAATTTAATTACAAAAAAAATAAAAATAAAAAAATACCATTGAACGTTTCAATTATTACAAAACATAAATTGGATGTTTAATTTATACCTTAAATATTTAGGTAAATTATTTCATACTTAAAAAATAATAATAATAAAAAGGTGTTGGATACATGTCAATGATCATTTCAGCCATTTATTGGATGTTAAAGTCTCGTTTTTGCAGGCGAAATTGAGACTATCTGCGCAGAGCATCTAATAATGCATTTAGCTGAGATATTTCTAATTGACTAAATTTCTAAACTTTACAAAAAAAAAAAAAAAGAATTTGTTTAATCTTTTTTTTTCTCTAACTATTATATGTAATATTTTATAAAACAAAAAAAAAATAAGAGAAAAGAAAAGCGAACGCTCGCTTTCCATTCCTTAAATATGTATATTTACACGTTAATATATTTTAAAATAATAATAATAAGAAGAATAAATAATTAAATAAACATTTTACAATTGCATGCACATTTTCGTTTGTGCAAAGCAACGCTCGCTTGTTCTCGCTAACTTAAATTGTAACTAGAAAATCAATATTATATTAAAAAAAAATACAGTATGGAACCAGTTATCCGGAATGGCTGTGTCCAAATGCATTCCGGATAACTGGTTTTTCCGGATAACTGGTTGCTCATCGACACAACACCCATTATTCAGACTTGTGTGTAATATATTTGGCTCTGGATTTATTTGTGAATCAAAGATTAATCAGAATATGTAAGAAGTGTAATTGTAAAAGAATTCTTTTCAATAAATTAAATAATTACATATAAAAATTGAAATCTGTTAAATGCTTTAAATCTTGATTAATCAATGGTTTTTAAACATGAAATATTACTATACTTACACATTACAATGAAGGAATAGAAAATAAAAAAATAAGACTTACTTGCAGGTTAGAATAGTGTGTAGGCTCCCCCCCCCCCTTACAAAAATTTAGTTATTTTTATATTTTTCAAGCTAGTTGAAAATCCTGATGTTTTAATTTGACTCCATCTTTGAACTCCATCTTTTACAAAAATGCTGAGACATTCATGAATTTTTAATGATTGAGATTTTATTTAAAATAAATTAATAAATAAAAAGTAGGACTTTACAAATGCATTTTTAAAAAATAATGGAATGCTTATTTTTTAAATATGTCAACAATTTTCATTTGTTTAAAATTAGTTTTTTGTTTAAGAAATAATTCCTGTATTTTATAAACTGCCATGATGTGTGTTTCATCTACAAAACTCTTTTGTTCCATCCCTTTTATTAGTTCTTGTGTTAATTCGATGCATCTTGCGTTAGAAATTTTATCTTCAGACATTTCATCTGCACTCTCCTCATCCTCAGTGTCATCATTTTGTTCAGGATGTAGAACTTTTTGTACAATTTCAGAATCGGACAGGGTACTGGTTATAGGGACATCATTGTCAATATGAAAGCAGTCATCAATGTCAGCTTCAGTTAAGATGTCATGTCTTAATGTACTTTCTGCATATTCTTTCAGTTCTTGCTGAAGCAATTTTTCTTTTGAAATAGTGAATCCTCCAAAATTATTGTCACTATCTTCATCAAGGAATATAGAGGTAGGCATCAAGTTATGCCATGCATGGGTTAATGTATCTTTTGATACATCTTCCCAAGCCCGAGCAGCCAGCCAAATTCCTTTCTTGATATTGAATTCCTTCAGAAATTCATGCACAGACCTATTCTCGTTGCATGCCTCCAAAAGTTCTTTTAAAAAATGTGTCTTATATTTACATTTTAAGCTACGTAAAACCCCTTGATCCAAAGGTTGAATCAAAGAGGTGCAATTAGGAGGCAAATATTCAACAAGAACATTATGCTTCTGTAACAGACTTGATGGTGGGTGGGCTGCACAATTATCCAAGAATAAAATGATCTTGCAATCTGATGGGAGTCCAACTGATAAACAGTGTGCCCTTGCTTTTGGCACAAACTGTGTATTAAACCATTCAATGAATAATACTTGGGTTACCCAAGCTGTTTTATTTGCTTTATAATTGACAGGAAATATTTTAATGTTTTTGAAGCAATGGGGTTTTTTGCTTTTTCCGATCACTGTTAATTTTATTTTACAAGTGCCAGCTGCATTTGCGCAAGCTAGCAACGTCACTCTTTGCTTCGATTCTTTCAGTCCACTGCTTGGTGATTCCTCATTTGCAGATACATAGGTATGTTTTGGAACATATTTATAATATAATGCAGTTTCATCTGCATTAAATATTTGGTCTAAACTGACATTTTCTTTTCTCACTAACTCCATCACATAATCAACATAATCTTCTGCACTTTCTCTATCTGCAGCAGCTCTTTCACCTGAAATTTTCAAAAGTTTCAGCCCATGCCTCTGTTTAAATCTATTAAACCATCCATGGGAATAATCACAGTTTTTTTCTATATGCAATTCCTCATGGAATTTCTTTGCTTGTGTCATAATAATGCTCCTGTTAAGTGGAAAACTTTCCACTCTTCTTTGCCGGATCCACTCCATAAGCACTTTGTCTACATCATCATTTTTTGCTTGATGCATCGTTTTTCTCTCGGATAAAAGGTTTGGATTATCGGCGTCTCCATAAAATTTTAGAATGTCTTTTTTATGCTTTTTTAAGTCATAAATTGTCGATGATCCAACGTGATAAGTGTCACATAAATTTTTTACGGAAGCACCTTCATCAAGTTTTTTTAAAATTTCCACTTTAGTTTCTATGCTTAGAACTACTCTTTTTCTTTTTACATTGCCCAATTCATCTGCCTGTCTCTTTGCCATTCCTATTTTTTTACAAAAAGCAATGTAAAAAAATTAATTTGCTGGATGCTTCACGATTTTGAAAATAAATAATAATCGTAGTAAGCACGCGATGTTGAAAGTAAACTAAACAGAACTGTTGCCAATCTGAATGAGCACTATAGCAAAACATTCTTTCACTGTTTATTAAAATTCATGGAGATATGAAAAGATAAGTAATTCGTAATACCTTAATAAAATATTCAAAAGTTTATTCGGATAATTTATAATCGGAGACAATTTATTACGAAGTTAGTTTTTTTTTCTTCTTTTACTGCCATTACTTTGCATTTGGTTTGGCGCCATCTACTGAGAGAAATAAGAAATACAATACCTGTCGTGATGTCAAACCGTAACTTTTGGCAAACGGTTACCGCTCTTTTTTTTATATCTCCATGTAGATGAATAAACAGCGTATTTTCGACGTTGTTTCTTCCTCAGTTTCTTCAGATTGGCAACAGTTCTGCTTTGTTTATTTGTTCGCGCTCTAGATTCAGCGTTACGATACGAAGCAAAAGTATTGCCGTATGCCGTAGCATAAAGCATGTTAATCTATTATATATATGGGCAATAAAAACACTGTTTTCCAAAGAAACAGTAAATCCTAAATAAAGAATACTACACCACAAATTAAAAATATATATATACGCAGTTTTGAAGATTTTATGATTTTTTTTTTCTGGAAAGATTCCGCAGTTGGTCGATCGAAAATACTATTCCGGTTAACTGGTTTTCCGGTTAACTGGTTTCCGGATAAACGGTTCTGTACTGTATATATTATAATACATTACGTTTTTATACACAATATAGATAAATAAGTAAATATATAAATTGACGAGAAGATAGTGCGATGCAAACGGATTTGACCACGTTACACGTGTACCGATTTTTTTTTATAGAAAATATTTTCTGTAATTAAACAGATATACAGATTTAATTACATACCCCATTTTTTTTTAAATCCAAGCCGGGTATACACGACTTTTTTTTATTTTAATCACACATTTAATCTTATTTTAACAATAAAAAACAGATAGCTGGATTTCGAGTAATCCTTTTCACAGACACATGTGCAATCAAATCGTTTCACTGATTTTTTTTTTTTTTTCCACTGTCAGTAATCCAGGAGTTTAGTAAACGTTACCCACAGGTGAGGAAAGATACCTAATACACGGCTTATCATTTCGCAAATCGTCCCCCGTGTACAACTGAATCCGAAGGTAGGGAGATGGGTCATTGTCCACAGGTAGGGTCATCTAGCTGTCATTCTCTATCCTTCCGCTTAGCGGTGATGGATTAGAGGGAGAAAAGATTATTCTTTTTCTTCTTCTGCTTTTTTTTTTTTTCCCAACCCCGTTCATTCCAGGGCAGACAGTTTAAAAGGGTATTGTGTTTGACTTTATCGATGGATATTTAAATTTTTGGTATCGAAAGAAGAAAAAAAATTTCATTTTTTCGATCTGTTTCCTTTATGAAAATATATTATTATTGAGAATATCTTTCATTCAGAAAAGTAGCCTTTTCACATATTCCAAAACAATTGTTTTAGTAAGAATGATAAGATTTTTTTTTTTAACAAACATTTTCTTTATATATATATATAAAAAAATAAAGAAGTTTTCCTTTCTGCTCAAGAGAAAATAATTCATGTGAGAATTATATTATAATGTTTATAATAAAGATTGTATTACAACAGACATGTGATTATATAGATGTGTTTTCTCTCAATGTTTTTCATATATTATATAATTTTTTTTTTAATTGTATGGTATTCATTATCAATGCATACAGCTTACTGATTATATTGAGTATTTGTTTTAAATGATTCTGTATATTGTGTTTCCATTCATGGGTACCTAATTAGCCTGTAATAATTAAAATAAAAGATTTGCCAATTTATATGTATGTAATAACTAAAAATATAAGAGTGGAAAAGAAAATTAATTTTTTTTTCTTTCTTCTCTCGGGCATTTTATTTTATTATTTGGCTTATTCAAATTTTCCTGCTTTATTTGGATTTGGACCTATTAAAACTCAAAATTTTAATAAATGTTTTTGGAACAATGGAAATTGAAACCAACTACACATGATAACTTGCTGAAGAAGTCATGTCTTTCATCAGATTTTTCAACAGTGAACTTTTGATTACGCTTTATTTCACTAATGTGTAAAACTTTTTTCTGGTGTTGCAAACCTACTTACACTCCAAACCTAGTGACACTCCAGCTTATCCCAAGTTCCTAGACTTTTCCATGTGAACATTTTCAGTTTTGATCTTCAATATAATACGACGATGGACTTTCATCGAGTACTTTGTGGCTACATATATATATAAAAAAAAGATACTGTTGACCTTTTTTTTTCTAATGTCGGGGGAAGAGATGATGGTGAGAAATACCACCATCTAGATCTAAACTAGCACACACTATAAAAAAAAAAAGTATTTGGTTTTTTTTCTGCATATTAACAGAGTATTTGGTATCATTTTAATCAGTGAACAGTGAACAATACAAATTAATGATCCATTTTAGGATCAGCGCATACAGATAGATAATTATGGAACAAAGTGAACCACGGCAGTCAAGGAAATATTTGTTTTTCCGTTCCCACGAATGATTTAACTACACCTAATAAAAATGTCATGGAGAAAATTGTCAGAACAATAATATGACACATTTATTTATGAGAGCTTAAATAGGCACGAAGACCTCCCAAGTAAAAGCATCTTTACCTCCCAGACACAGCACGGCGTCAAGAGGAATCGCTATTGTACCGACGGACCTATGAAACACTCAAGGGGAGTACCAAATTTCTCCCGCCTGCCAATGGTCATCTCTCTAAAATCAGAGGTATGGCCGAAACATGCAAATTTTCAAGAAGTTAAAACGTATAAGGCCTTAATTTTATGTGAAAAGGGAAAAATGGTTCCATCCCTTTTTTTTTTGCTCCACGAAAAGAATGTGATTTTTCTTGAGAAGAGAGATTAAAAAAAAAGATGGAAAAGTAGAAGGTTGACTGCTCTCTAACTAAAAAACAGATTTTGAGTGTGTGTGCCAATAGATGGAAATGTACGCGCTAAGAAAAAGCGAAAACGTGTCAGCCATTACCTCCTGCTGTCAACGTTATCTAGTAATATAAGGTAACAAACAATCTTCCTTCACCATTGTTCCATTTTATTTAATTAAGCTATATTCTTTTAATAATACGAATTTACGTGTGTATGAAGATCCTACCCCGATCTAAACATAAAAAGGCTAATCAAATAAATACTTCTAGGGTATGGAACTCTGCCTTTCAAAGTCGAATTTGTTAATTCAGTAAGATAAACTGTAATTCTCAGAAAATAAATGTTGAGAATACAGTGCTCAACTAGGATTGAATATTTTTTTTTTTTAAACATTTATGTTTGTTTTTAATTACATGATTATAATTACCTTGTAAATAAACTCAATTTTATATTCAATTAATTTTAGTCAGTTTTCATTTTGTTTACTTAATTTATTGAATTAATATTAAGTCTTTTATTTTAGGAAATGTTTTCTTTAATATTACAATCTAGGTTTTAAAATAAGCCATTATTTATTTAATGTTACATAACTCTCTGCAGGTAACCTTTGATGATTGTAATTGGCTCAAAGAGGATCCGAACTTCAAAAATAATTCACAACGCAACTTTTTCTTTTCTATAATTAATTGATAATTTGTCTAATAAAATTCTCTAAGTATAAATTATCATATCAGATCCTTAGAGTCAAAGGTGCAAAATAAATACTATACGTCTCGGATAATTTAAAATACTCATATTAATCAATAATCAGCAATATAGTGGTAAATCCTATGCAGTCAGACTTAAATTCAAATGCTCACTCTGTAGCATTCCATCACTATTAATTGACTAAAGCATATTTAAGAATAAATATATTACACTCTTTATTTTTTTATTTATATTTTCTAATTTATAGTGTTTAAAATATTTTGTTGCAGCTTCACAGTCAGTTGACACTTTTTGGCAAGCATGGTTTGGCACATAATTAAATCCATTGTTGTTGTAACTCTTATACAATTGTAACCATAAAGAATATTTGGCGATTTATCACCTTTGACATGCTAATGGTAAAATGCCTTAAAATTAAGTTATTCATTTATAATTCAGATTCTAAAAATCTTAAAATGTTATATTTTTATTGGAAACACACCTTTTTATATAACACATGGGCTGATAAGTTCCCGGTCTGGCACACAGATGGCATTGCAATCACCGAACCGATGTTTTTTTAGTAAATACTAACCTTTAAAAGGTAGTAGAAAAAATGCCATGATGATTCGCCGTGTGGATAAAATGTTAGAGTGGTTTTAGTTGAACGACTTTGTTGATAAACAAAAAAATGGATAACAAGAATTTCAAGAATTGTTATTTGATGGGGGAAAAATACCGTTCAAACAAAAGCTTGGCTAGATAACAGTTATCCGGACACTGCACCAGGTAAATCAACCATTATTGTCTGGTTTGCTGAATTTAAACGTGGTCGTACGGACACCAGTGATGCACCACGCAAAAGAGCGGGTTACTCTGGAAAACATAAAAAAAGTCCACAAAATCGTTTTGGGGAACCGTAAAGTGTAGTTGCAGGAGATAGCTCAGACCCTGAAGATATCCAAGGAACGTGTAGGTTTTATTTTGAATGAACATTTGTCTATGAAAAAGCTGTTGTCAAAGTGGCTGCCGCGCGTGTTGACTTTTGACCAAAAACAACGTGTTCTGAGCACTGTTTGGAGCTTTTTCGTTATAAAATTATGTTATTTATTATTAAATTATTATTATTAATTATTTATTAAATTATTATTATAAAATTATTATTATAAAATTATTTTTAAAATTATGATTATTAAATTATTATTATAAAATTATTATTACTAAATTATTATTATTTATTATTAAAGTTATGTTATTTATTAAAGTTATAAAGTCATAAAGTTATAAAGCTTTGTTAAAAAGTTGTGTTTTCTTTATTAGACTGGGAACTTATCAGCCCATGTGTTATGTTTAAATAAAGCTGCCTGACTTTTTAAAAAAAATAATTTTTTCATAATAAAAATATTTCTTTGTAAAGTTAAAAATGCTTCCATTTTGTTTACTATCATTATACATCATTACTAGGGTTTGACAAATGTGGTCGCCATTTTGCCACTGGTGATCAAATTTATCTGGCAACCTTGAGTTATTTTTCAAGCATAATTAGTTTTGATATTTCTAATATTGGGATTTATTTTATAAGCACGTGAAGATTTTATTATTCGAGCTGGCTTATGTAAAGAAATAAGCTTTCAACCTCTCCCCCCCCCCCCCCCCCCCATTTTTTTTTTTTTTTTTTTTTACGATTAATGTGTTTATGGTAATTACTTGCTTACAATTTCTACCAAGAACAGCATCTGTTACTCATCTTAGTCACAATGTTAAATTAAGATGTCTCATTATAGATGTTGAAAAGTTATAAAATATTAAGAAATAAACTTAGAAATAAGTTCATTAACACAAATAGAAAAATAAAAATAAAATCAGAATTATTTGACCGACTTCAACAAGAAAATGTGCTAAAAATTGTTTTTCTACTTCACAATGTCATTGTTGTTCCCTCATCAGATATAGATTTTATAGCACTCAACCATTCAATCATTTGAAGCTTTCGGAAATAAGCATTTCCCGAATATGCCAGCTAATTCAGCCTTTACAGTATTTCTTTCTTTTCTACGAGCAGGGAAAGCCGAGCTATGATTGGTCAAAATTAGCTTTGAGTTCAAATATCATGACCAAAATGACCCACTAATCAAATTTACTTCAACATGTGACCAAGCCCAATTGTCTGCTCATGCCCAAAACCCGTAGAATATAAAATTTAGTCAAAATAGTCTGAACCATTTTTTAGATAAAATTAGCTTGACCCATAATGAACCAAAAATGACTCACAAATCGTATTTTCTTGAGCATGTGACCTAACCCAATGATTTTCTCATACCAAAAAAATGTATGATACAAAATTTAGTTCAAATTGTCTGAGTTGTTTTTAAGATAAGAATAGCTTGACCCATAATGACCTATGACCAAAATGACCTACTAATCGAAATTTTTCGAACATGCGACCTAGCCCAATAGTCTTCTTGTTCCCTAAAACTGTAGGATATTAAATTTAGTTCAAATCCTATGAGCTATTTTTAAGATAAAAATAGCTTGACCCATAATGACCCATGACCAATACGACCCACTAATCGAATTTTCATGAACATGTGACCTAGCCCAACAGTCTTCTTGTGCCCGAAAAAGCATAGGATGCAAAATTTAGTCTAAATAGTCTGAGCCATTTTTTAGATAAAATTAGCTTGACCCACAGTGACCCAAAAATGACACACTAATAGAATTTTCTTGGACATGTGACCCAACTCAATGATTTTCTTGTGCCCGAATCTCGTAGAATACAAAATTTAAACAAAATCATTAGAGCAGTTTTTTAGATAAAATTAACTTGACCCGCATTGACCCAAAAATGACCCATTAATCAAAAGTTCTCGAACATGTGACCCAGCCCAATAGTCTTCTCGTGCTGAAAATGGTAGGATACAAAATTTAGTCAAAATTGTTTTAACCTTTTTTTAGATACAATTAGCTTGACCCTGACCCATGGTGACCCAAAATGACCCACTAATCGAATTTTCTTGAACATGTGACCTTGCCCAATGGTTTTCTGGTGTCCCGAAACGATAGGATACAAAATTTCGTCAAAATCGTTAGAGCCGTTTTTAAGATAAAATTTGCATATATATATATAACCACACATGCACACGCACAAGATTTGCTCATATTAGAATATATGATACATAATTTTGTTAAATTTCAATAAAAAACTTAGTTTTTATTATCTTTCTAAATTATGTACTATTCTAAACTATGTAACTAATATGTCTAAACTATGCTTGTTATTATTTTATTCAAATAATTTATATAAAAAAAACTTTTGTGATTTTGGAAAATCAATGATAAGGGAGGAGGGAGGTTAAATATTTTTATTGGCGACTAGACTTTTGTGATGGCTACCAGATTTTCTCAAAGTTGTAAAATTCTGATTATTACATTGTCTATTTATACACATAAGCAAAATAAATAATTTTTAAATTGCCCCTAGGGGGAACAATTTGGAAATTAAAGAAAATTGCATTAAAATGTTGAACAATTGGCATGCTAGAATAAAGGCAAAAAAAATAAATAATAATAATAATAACACCATAAAATAAAAAAATGCACAAGGCCTTTTGAAAGAAATTTTTCTTTCTTCTTCAGGCACAAAGAAGATGTGCTATCACTTTGAAAGCAAGAGCAAAACTAAAAGAAAATGGATGGGAAAGGGTCAAATTAAAGAAACTTCTTCTCTACCCACAGTTACCTCCTAACTGGTGATTCTGGGCATGGTTTGGATCAAAAGTGTTGTAACCATTTTTGTAAGTCTCATACACTTGAAACTAACTGTTGCCAGGATTGCTCATGTTTGATGCCAATCTTGGCTGTAAATCCGATTATGGGAGATTAGCTCTATAATTGAATATTGAAGTATCTGTATTTTAAAGGAGAAACACTTCTGTGAGTAACACTGATGTCATATTGATAGTGACAACAATGTAAATATTCCCTTTCTCTTTTTCTCAAATTTAATTGCTTCTGAATATTGCATAATGTAAATTTTTACACTGTAGAATAGAAAAAGAAACTGTACTTTCATTCCGAAAGATTAACCGGTTTGCACTTAAAACAATATAAATATTTGAGTGTTTGTTCTGGCTAATATTCCGTAATGAAATTAACACTTCATCAATAAATAATGTCAATAAAACACAAATTTAACACATATAAATCATCAAAAGTGAATTTATTTTTTATGAACCTTTAATATAGCTTACACTATTTGATTATTTTCTTCTGGTGTCAAAGGATATATCCATAGAGTTCTGTGAAAACTCTATGAATCATATTTAATTGAATTTACATGGCACCAGTTGTATGAAAAAAGCAGATATTTTCAGCTATTTTTTACGAAATTGGCAACTTTTTCAACTGTGTAATCAGGACTGCCACTGGAAACTATAATCATTTTCTTATTTTTCCTCCTACCATTATTTCTAAACATAAAAAATATGCCTTGAAGATTATTGTTTTGAAATAGCGGTAGACAAAATAATTAAAAAATTGCCACCAATGGCAGACCTGTGTAATGAAATATTATTTATTTATTTTTCTTTGTGAATTTTCTTTTATATTGTGTGTTTAATACAATAATAAGTCTATTAAACTATTCATTTGTCATTAGGATTATCATTCTATCTGAAGTTAGCTTTTGCATATACTTTCCCAATGTTTGTTCTTTTTGTGTATGCTAACTTTTGTGTGAACACTTGTTGCGAAGTGATGCCCTACTAAAGGAAAAGTACCAAACTTTTATACAATCAAATCTAATATGTTACTTTGATAGTGTTTTCTGAAAAAGCAATTATTTTTAACTTTGAAGTAATTATAGTGATTTGTTCTTACAGAAACTGAAATTTGAACTAAAGTTTTAATCATTTATCATTAACTTTAGTTAAGAAAGCTTTCATGTAACTTATCATTATATAGTTATAAATCTCTTTGTTATTGTTATTATTTTGTTTGTTTTGCCATTATTACTGTTATTTCTATATGTTTATTTAAAATGCTTTGCAGAATATATATTGATTCTGAAAATCCCAAGTTAGAATTGACAATTCTTGAATTGAAATTATATGGGGCAGTTATATGTTCTGAAGTTAATGATACTGTCTCTCATGTTGTTATTCATTCCAGGTAATTATTTCAAAATATTTAACTATTTCAAAATTATTTTTTTTCTTTTTTAATTAGATGTTAAATACTTACAGTCCAATTTCAGTTTTAAAATGTAATACTGGTTCAGCATTAGGGATGAAATCTGTTTAGCTAAAAAAGTAATATTTGGCCTCCTGCTTCTAGCTTCACAGTCATATATTTTTTTTTATGTTTTATTTATAGCTATTAGTTAAACCAGTGGTTCTCAACCGGTGTGCCACAGCATACTGATGTGCTGTAAGAGGTCCTCAAGTCAGCCATGAAATTTTTCAATAAAGATCTATCAAGATTTTACTAACTGGCAAAAGTACTTTAAAATACAATATTCTAAGTTCTGTAGTTTACTATATAATGAGATTTAGTGTCATAAAGTTGCATCTCATTCCAAATTTGTTTTAGTGTTTTAATATTCGTAATAAGAAATATCAGAGATCTGCAATGAAAATAATTAAAAAATCTATTATAATTTATTGGTTTTTCCTCAGTTGCAAATTTACAATCATTTATAAAAAATATCTTCAGCTTTCAATGTCATTGCGATAATACTATCACATTGTTTTTATTTTTGAATATTTTATTCACAGTTTCTCTGCCGTTGTTTTAGCATACATGCTCTATCGGCATTTCATCCCTTCACACAGCTAGCATCTTCATAATTTCTTCATTCCCCCTGGTAGGTTTGCATAGGAGGCAGCACTTTGTGACTGCTCTCGTTGACACCGTTCAGTCATTTGATTTATGCATGCGCTAATGCCATGTATTTTCCTATCTCTGAGTGAATTGTTTTGGTTAAGTTTTCACAATGATCGGAGGTGTGGCTTTTGTCAGTGAAGTGTATTAAATTTGTTTACTTTTTCTAAAGTAATTTGATTTGTTTATAGATATTTTCTTCATCATTTAATTAACAAATCCCTTCAAATAATGCCTTTCATTTGCTTTTAGAAACCACAGTTCATTCATATATATATACGGATAGAATGATTTTTTTTTCCAGGCAGAAGAAGCCAAAATTCAATTTGATGATGTAGTGTGATTGCTGTCTTATTTTTCGATATGAGTTTTCTGTTTTATCGGAACTTGAATGTAATATATTAAAATTAAAATTATTTTAATCATTCTTAAGATTCGAAAAAGTGATAAAATTTCATGAAGTGATGCAGTGTATTCTATTTTAAATTTCTAAAGAGTTTGCTAAGCCAATTTGAATTCTTCAGTACTTTACAGCATTTTATTTCATCATATGCCAACCTTCAAATCACAAAGCTGTTTTATGGAATCTTAAATAAGAATTTTATTCCTTTTAAAATGGAGTGCAGTGATCAAGAAAGAGAATAATTATAAACCCTTCCCAATTTTATTAATTAAACTAGTTTATTAGTTAAACCAGCTGTTAGTTAAACCAGTGTGGCCTTCATGTTACTGTGCTCCATGTATAAAGTAAGATGTTTTATTTAATTAATATTAGAGATGCACTGAATATTCGGTATTTGGCCATACTACCAAATATTCAGTTAGGCCGAGTATCAAACTATTCAGTCTGCTGAATATTCAGTTTGGCTGAATATAAAAATATTCGGGCCAAGCCGAATACTTAAATTTTTTTTTTTTAAAACCTTACACAGTTTCTATTTTTAACTGTTAATTAATAAAGATATTATGAATAATTAAAAATAGAATCCTATTTTAATAAGAGAGAATGCTTTTAATTATTTATTTGCTGTTTGAAAAGTGTCACTTAAGAAAATTAACTGTTAATGACAACCTTCATACTTCATAGGAATTAATGATGTACCGACGAGTAATTTGATACTAATACGACACAGTAATTAATAATGTAACAGACAAGTTCCTGAACATTGTCTGTTAAGCAATCTCTTTTTTTTTTCACAAACAGTTTCTAAACAAAGTGGAAATAATTTTCAGGAGTGATAATAGGCATAAAGGCAGACAATTTTTGTCCAGAAAACCAGGATAACAATCCACTTATTCAGTCAAAAGTACAGTGTATATCTCACTCTAGGTCAAAATTTTATTCATTTGTTTTAATTCACAGAAGAAGCCATGAAATTTAAAATTTTATAACTTAAAAAAGCTTTTAAACTATCCTCTTCTTGAATAATACTCAAAGCATATTTTTTTAGTGTAAAGTTTACTTGTGAAAAGGTTTTGTTTATCAAAATGGAAATATCTGTTAAATATCATGCAAAATTGTTTTAAAATTTAACTTTTTTATGCTTTTAAACTCTGATATATAAAAATATTCGTCCAGTCGATTATTTGGTATGCAGCTTGGCAGTTACTATTTTGCTAGTTAAATATTCAATATTCGGCTCCCCTGTATGCCGAATATTCAGTATTTGGTATTTGGCCAAAATCACTATTTGGTGCATCCCTAATTAATATTAATATTTCTCTTCAGGAATGTTTTAGACTAAAAGAACCGCAACATTGTTACATTTAGGGTCACTGCTCCTGATGTTCTCAAAAAGACTTCACAATGCAATTCTGATTTAAATAAATATTTCTCACAATTGCAATCCTTCTGTTCTCCCACGAATACAGAATATTCACATTGGCATGTCACAATATAATTCAAAAAATTTAAATTCATGTCACAGTCACATTTACAAGACACAATATAATTCAAAAAATTTAAATTTATGTCACAGTCACATTTACAAGAAATAAGCTTTTCTGCAGTGAATAATGTTCAAATTGATAATAAATTTTGGCTAGATCCTTGGAAGAGGCTTTACTAATATGCCCGTCCGAAAACCCTATCTTGCAAAAAGATATTTAAGAAAAAAAAACTTTTTATTACAAATAATAAAATATTTTACTTTATTTATGATGGAACATTTTGTTTGTGTTATTAAATAAATTTAAAAAGCACCTTTCATAAGTTTTTAATCATTATAATTTAATGTGCCATTGAAGTTTAACCATGGGTTCAAGTATGCCACAAGATAAAAAAGACTGAGAAACACCGAGTTAAACAAATGTTCTTAATTGATATCTAATCCAAGTTAAACATTCTATAAAAAGCTGTTAATGACTATAGTGTGCTGTTTGAATTGACTTGTTCAATTGCTTAATTTGCTAATTTAATACCCTCTTTTGTTTATGTGCGTTTAGTTTATTTCATTAAGATAAATGGTAAATAAAAAAGTACAACATATTCTAACTACATAAAAGCTTCATAAAACAAACTTTTTAAAAGTTCATAAATATATTTGATTTACTTAAACTTGCCTATATATTTCTTTTTGCTATAAAAGGGATTTAATTTATTTTATGTGTGGCAGTGCAGCTAGTTAAAATTGTATATACCCGGAAAATAATATATTCAAAATATTCATTTATTTTATCATGAAATTATTAAAAACAATTACATTTTAAGGTATATGATGATATAGTTGATAACAAAATTAGTTCTTTTGTATAAAATGTTTTTAAGTCAGTTTTACTCAGTGTAAGTTAAATATTTTATAAGAACTTTTGATGGCTGTAATTTTAATGTTAATTGTCCTGTTCAGTCACCTTCTTCTGTTAATGTAATTTCAGTGTTTCTTATTTTTCACCATTAACATTTTCTTTGTGCTAAAGCAAATATCTTTGACTTCATTTATATTTGGAACATTATATAGAGATTAATTTTATAGTTACATTTCCTTAAACCATAAATATATGAATATTAAATAATATTGACGAAAGCAGGGTAAAATTTCAATTAATTTGTATGTGTCCTGAACATAAAACTTAATGTTTAAAATATCATTTCATAGACAAATTAATTATGAAAAAATACATATTTATTTACATAAATACCTAATTTTGCTGAAAGCAGAATAATTACCACCTTCAAAATTCTAGATTGACAAAAAAAAAAAAAAAAAAAATCTTATATAAATTAATTTTTTGATTTATATTTAACATCTAGTAATTGTGACAGCACTTAAATTGAAATAACTTTCTGTCTAATTTTGCAGTTTTTTCAGGGTTTCGTTCATATCACAAAACCCTATTACTCCACTTCGTTGTCTGTCCGTCACAGAGCCAGTTCTCAGAAACTATTTAACTTACAGGCATGAAATTTTGTGTACTTATAGCTGAATACCTGCTATGATGCTCAAAATCATAAAATTCGAAAATATCATACTATTTTAATATATAAAGATAAAAAACCAAAAATCTAACAGCCTTTTCCTATTAAATTTAAACATTTTTTGTTATAGCAGTTACCAACAATTAAAAATCCACAATAAAATTCTTTCTACAATAATTAATTTTCTATTGAAAGATTTCCACGGGAAAAATGAAAATGAAATAAAAAGTTTCACCAATTGTAAAAAAGATTAATAAGACGTCATATTGGTAATAAAATGGAAATTTTCAAACATATCTCAATAATACAAGGAGTACGAGCATGTGTAAATTCAGAAAGCAGCTTAATATGACGTTATTAGAGAATTAGAAAGAAAATTAGTATGATGTCATATTGGAAGTTTAACGGATTTTCAAATGTTTGAGAATTATACAAAGAGAGTATCAATATGAGTAATAGAGAATAGTAAATATATGATTTTGAGGAACGTATTGAATCATGATGAAAACCCGATTATGGAAATATTGGCATATTTTAACATTTTGAAGGTCTCTATACAACATGTTAAATTTTGAAATTGATTTTTTTTTTAGTATCGCATTTAGTCCACATGACTGATATTATTATGACAGAATATAATTGAGGGCCGGTTCAGATATTCGAGAGAATGAGAAAAATAGACCGATAAATTTTTACTTTATGAAAAACATGACTTTTTTTTTTTTTTTGAAAATGAAATTTAGCAGCTTAATATGACGTCATTAGAGAATTAAAAAGAAAATTAATCAATCTGACATATAACATTTTGTAGGTTAGACAAACAACAATACAACGTTTAATTTTGAAATTGATTTTTTTTTATAAATATCGCATTTAGTCCACATGACAGATATTATTATGACAGAGTATAATAGTGGTCTTCGCCTGCTATCGGCCGGTTCAGATATTCGAAAAAACGAGAAAAATAGACCGGTAAATTTTTACTTTATAAAAAACATGACTTTTTTTTTTTTTTTTTTTTTGGAAAATGAAATTTATTTGGATTTATTAAAGAAAGGATAAAGTGTTTTGAAAGGAATGTTAAACGAAACCCTTTGTGCGATCTTCAATGACACTTACCCACTTGTTAATGATTAGCTTTGTTTTCTGTCTTTTCTTTTCTGTTCTTTGTTGTCACTGAACTTGTTGAAAACTTATGTTAAATATGATAAAAAATTATCTTAAGATACCTTTATTACCTTAAATATGGTATTTATTGTCAGACATTTCAAACTCTAGTATTTTTCTTTCTTTTACTGAGATATTTTTAAATCTAATTAGTTGCTAATATCAATGAGTGTAATATAAATTTAGAAGGTAATAATAATAATAATAACAACAATAGTTCATTTAGACTTTCATGTATAAAATTTTAGCTTATTTGAAATTTTAAAAAAATTAACAAACTGGTGTGATTACATAAATAAAGGCGAAAAACTTTTTAATAACACCATAAAATTTAGAGATGTGCAAGTTCTTTCTTTTTTTGTCAGATGCAAAAAATATGTGCTATCACTTAGAAAGCAGGGGCAAGATTGAGTGGAAATGGAGTGTTTTCTGTATTCTCTCTTTTTCTCACCCATTTCCTCTCAGTCTTGAGTGGTAGCGCACATTCTTTGTGCCTGATGAAGAAAGACAAAGTTCTTTAGGCACAAGAACCTTGTGCATCTCTTAATTTTAGGATGTTATTAAGAAGTGTTTTGCCTTTATTTATCTGAAATTATTTGCTTTTGATTTGAGGATTAATTATCAAAGCTCATCAGGAGGAAAGAAAAAAGAACTTACAAACAATAATTGGCTATAAATAATAAATGTAATTGGAATTTTTGATGTGGTCTTACAAAGTAAAATCTTGTTCAATATAATGGCCATTTTCAAAAAGGTTAATGCTGTACTTTTATTAATAATGTATTAAGATTTCCCTGTAATCAAAAGCAATATTAGATAGACAGATAAGGATATATATCATCATTTGTTCCTAATAAAATTTAGATTGAATCATCTGTAAAACTTTTTAAAATCATCTATGACAAGTTATTCAGTAGCATAGTACATATTACAGCACAAAGTGTGTATGGAAACTGTATGAAATTATAAACATTTTTTAAGAGGATTAAAAATAATACATAGTATACAGAATACGTATTGCTTGTTAACCCGGGAGCACTTGTGCAGGGTATGACACACCCAGTTTTTATTTTGAAACCAATACATCAAAATAATTATTGTCACCTCATTTAATTTTAGACAACTGTTACAAATTCTGAGAAAAAATCGAAAATTACTTTGTCACAAATGTAAAAACTGTTCGCTCCCAGGATATGTCATACCTGGGCACGTACTCCTGGGTTGAAACATATAAAAGCAATTTATTAATCTTTTTTCTCTATCTTTTAGTGATGATAAATCCATCAGAGAAAATTATATGTTGATGAAAGAAAAAATGAAATTTCACTTGGTCACCGAAAAATGGGTGTCTGATTCAATACAAAATGTTAGAACTTTAGATGAAAGTGATTATGAATCTGTTTGCAAAGAAGAGTATTGTGAAGAAGATAGTGAAGATTTGTTATTATAGGAATTAAAGAACAAATTATGTGTAGATTTTTTAAAAAACAGAATAAGTTATATATAATTTTATATCTGTGATACTCTACATAATTTTATTTTTGTATTTTATATTTTGTTTTAGTTTGAAAATAAAAAAGATATGTATTTTTCCTTTAAAAATGTTTTTAATCTTCTAACTGTTCAATATTGTATCATTTCTATCTTAAAAGAGAAAAAAAGAGATTTTGTCATTGTAATTTGATTGTCAATTCTTTATCTTAATATGTGATAGCTTCGCGAATCATAAAGTGTTTCATATATATTTGAGTATCAGCAAGAAGGAAGAGGGTCATTGACCATTATCTGTTTTTTCAAAATTAACTAACTAAATTTTCTCTTTCCTTGATATGATATAAAGATCATATACATATTTTCATTATTATTCTAAATTTATAGTTCCCTTATGTTTCCTAAAGCTTAATTATTTTTTTTATTTAAATCCTTTCTGTTTTAAAGATTAAAAGTAATTTCATTTTATCAAATATATTAGAGATTCTTTTCTTTCATTTTATACCCTGTCTTTACTTAACCTGAAAAATGTAACTTCTTTTTCAGCATATAAATGCAGCTGCAATTATTCAATAAGTACATTAAATATTTTGACTTATTCTTTTAACTTTATTCTCTGTCAGGAAAATTTACTGAAAACTACGAAATGATTTTTTCATCTGTGCTATTGTCCAAGCATAACCTTAACTTCCTTGTTTAATGTAAGTGCAGTCTTTGATTTCTTTCCAACTGCCAAAATTCTATTATCTCATCAAATGTATTTACTTCCAGAAAATTACATCTGCTCTGATTCTCATAACATCTACCGGGTTGCCTAGCAAAATTACAAGAAATAGCCATTAGTCGCCTTGCATGGCAATCCTTTCATTTCTTCCCCCTTCTAAATTAATATGCCAGACGCTTAACTGTCAAAAATTCCTACTGGCAAAATTGTCCGATGCACATATATCCTTGGCGTCGTAATCAAAATGTTGCCGTACAAATGTGCTGCGAAATTTAATCAGATCATCTCTGAACATTTCTCGATCTAGAAGGATCAAATTATTAAGTTAAGCTAAGGAGGCCACCCCTCGTTTCATCATAATGTCCTGTTCAATAAAAATACTTTCCATGGATTTTTACTTCTCTTCAATGCTATATGTTTTAACATCCTCAGGATGAGAATGCTGTGTTACTATCTTTAGGAATGCATGCTAATAGTACACGTCACTGCTTTCGATCACCTATACTTCTTAGTTTGTTCAGAAAATCTAATCTATCCTGAACCCAAAATTTCCTATGTTTCCAGTTCAACCGAAGAAACTCCTTTACACTTAATGTTTTTGAAAAAGTAATAAAAGTTATTTTTCCCATCTGACTTAAATTAATTAAACACTAAAAGAAAAAAAGAACTAGGGGCAGGGGAGTCCCGAACTACCCACATAGTTGCCAACCTCCTGATTTTTTTAATACCAATAAAATCTTAGAAAAATTTTCGCTTTATTAAATTGCAGAAATTATACGATTACATAAAACAAATATTTTTACATAAAAATATTGGTATGAAAAAAATTGGAGGTTGGCAACTATGCACCCGTGAAAGACAACTTTTAGTATGTATTTTCTTTTTGCATTCATATATTTAAAAATTATTTTAAATGGGGATTCAGGTAAACAGAGCCCTTCTGATTAAAAACAGAAAAAAAACTGTTTTAATTCTTCATTAAAAAAAAAGTAGAAATTACATATGGATTTTTAATATTTCTTATTTGTTGCATTTTTGCATTGCTTTTTATGTTGATATGTTCAAAATTTTATTGCATACGGAGCTGTGACAAAAAATTCTTAAATTAACGTATTTCATGTTTATACTTTAAAAAAAAAGAAAAGAAAAGAAATCAGCCTTGTTAGTAGACTTGAGGCACATCTGTTTCAAAATTTTGATTCTTCCTGGATTTTTTCCTGGCAATGCCCATGTGTATATTAAGATCTGAGGTTGATATAAATTTTAATAACATTTTTATTTTCTCATCATTCTCAAGTAAAAGGCAATTTTATAAAGCATTCTTTTGTTTTTGTTTTTAAGGAAAGGCAATGATATTTTTACTTATTTGTTGAAATACTTATTATATATGTAGTTATTTTCAAATGTTCCTCCTTTTATCTTTCATACTAGCTATTAAATAACTAAATGTAAATTATGGTTGATATAGAGTCTATCCATAAACTTCTCTCTCTGTCACACACACTTTTTTTCCTTTTTCTTTAACTAATTAGAAATAATTTTATTGTTAGTTTGCTGAATAATTCAATTTAAATCTTAGAATAATTTACAAGTTTGTTTTCTAAAATATTCTTCAAATAAATTTAATATAACTACTTAAGATGAATGATATTCAAATAAGTAATGATGTTTCATCAATATTATATTAGTTTGACAGTTAATTATTATTTTTTCACTGTGATGTAATGTAAGAATTAAGATTTAAGTAATGTAAGTGAAAATTAAGATTTTAAGCTGATCCTTGAACTGAATATCAATACAATTATGATTTTATATTGTCTTTTTTTTTTTTTTTTTTTTTTTTTTTTTGTACCCTTTATTTATGAATTATTTTCAAACATTATTAATTTAAAAAAACTACCCAAATTAATATTAATTCATAATTTGGGCAAAATATATCCATATATGCTGGCATACTTAGGCAGGTGGGGTGATTTCTCTAAGTCTAAAATAGTGCTGTTTTCAGTTCTATAAAAATTTAAACAAATAAATTTTTAGAAGCTTTAAATATGGAAATTAAAAATTATAGTTCATTCTGCCGAGTAGTTTTTCAGTTATGCTTAAAAAACTACCTGCATTGCAGTTTATTTTGAAACTATTAAAATGAATTTAACATTAGGATCAGGACTGTGGTGGAAGGTATATGGTCGAGGGGTTTATGGCCGTATACCCTCTGTTTCTCAAATAAAGCTATAGCATATACTCTTGTGCAGGGGTTTCCACACTTTTAGATTTGTATACCACTAAATCTAAATTAATAATTTTGCTGTACCACTATTATTAAAAATAATCTTAACATTTAAAATGGCATTAGTATGCCACTAAATTGATACTCTGATTGTCTTCTTATCTTAATATCAAATAAGAAGTAACCCCCATGGCTATATTTTAATGCAAGATTTATTCAGCATGTAATCAGAAAATTGCATAAAAAGTTTTTAAATACGATAAAACTGGAAAAGTTTTACAAAATATTTTATTATGATATATTAATGATAATTTTTGTGAAATCCTTAGTATTCATGTTTTATTGACATATACTGACATATTAGATTAATTTTGACACAATTATTCAAATTGGTGAAGAAATCATATGAGATGTAATTTTCCAAACTGGGCGAAAAAAGCCGGGCCAGGATTCGAACAAAAGCATTGGCAGCTTCAGCGAAGAGATCCCTGGTTCGAATCCTGGCCCAGACTTCTTCTCCCAGTTCGGAAAATATCATTTCTTTACCAATTTGACTAATTGTGTCAAAATTAATCTGGTGTAATCACGTTTCCAGCATTTACTGGAATTCCCATTACCTACAATTTATTCTGTTGAGCTGATTCAAATATCAGACCAGATGCTATGATCCCAGGTTAACTGGGTGAATTGTTTCTGCCATAATCGTCCAGGATTGCTCAGTTGGTAGAGCATTGTCTGCTTCAGCCAAGAGATCCCTGGTTCGAATCCTGACCCGGACTTTTTCGCCCAGTTGGGAAAATTACATCTCATATACTGACATACACATGCAGGTGGGATGATTTCTCTAAGTCTAAAATAATATAATTTTCAGTTCTATAATATTTTTTTGTATAAGGTTTGCATGCCAGAACTGGTATGTATACCATAGTTTGAGAAACCCTGCTCTAGCATATACCCTCAGCTTAGAGTTTGTACTCACTGGTTTTTTTATGACTACAGCATTGAGTAGGAGTTCCTTCTCCCAGTAGAAGAATTTTTTTCTGTGTCAATTAGGATTTTCGCAGACTTTTCATCAACCTTAACAATTAGGCTAATAACCAAAAAAAGCTGCAGCTAAATTAAAAAAAAAAAAGATTAGTAAAATGGATGTTGTGAAACATTGATTCTAAAATTGTTCTAGTGCCTTACACATATAGTACTGCTAAAGTATTGTATACAAAGGATATGAATTATCACTTTACTACACACAGCGTACAACCAACAGCATGAAAAAATATCAGAGACCGGGCATTGAACCTGGATACTTTGGTATGGCGCTTCAAGTGCTTTACCATTTAAGCCACCAGGATGACATCTAGTCTATTTTTTCTCACTCTTATATGGTAAGGCTACAGCCTCTGCAACACAAGATGGATGTCAATCATGAGCACAACTTCAGTGGCATGCATGAGACAAATTAAACCCAGTATCGGTGAATATTTATATATCTAATTAAATTTTCAGCTGAGCTGAAATTACACTGGGAATTAATGAATACAAGGATGTGAATTATCACTTTACTGCACACAGCGTACAACCACTGTACTGGTGGCTTAAATGGTAAAGTGATAATTCACATCCTTTGTATTCATTAATTCCCAGCATAATTTCAGCTCTACTGAAAATTTAATTAGACATATAAAGTATTGTAATCATAATAAAAGTCTGATTATGGAAATGTTAGAATCTTTTTACATTTTGAAGTTTCTTGAATCTGTTTTCTCTATTTTTAAACATATTCCATTGTATGTATGGTATGTTAGTGTTTGTTTATGTTTTAAAGTGCCCGAGTCTTTTTTTTTTCATGTTTTTATGATGATGTTGGTATATATATGTATGTGTATGAGATAACATGATAGTGCTCAAATCATACTTTTGATTAAGCTCCCATTCTGTGAATATCTTACTGGTCACTATTGTAAAAACTGCATACATTTTAAAAAAAATTCTTTTATGTGTTGCTGTAAGTGAACTATGAATGCTTTGCCCACCATATTCTATAGTAAGTCTCTTTTAATACATCTCAGTGATATGAAGGTGCTAGGTCATTTTATTTTATTTATTACATACAAAAAATTCCCATTATCTTCTCAGAATGGTGTCAATTTCGAATGTTAAAATATAGCAATTGAGTGCGAATTTTTATTGGTGTTTAAAAATATTGTATATAATGTTTTATGTATATGTCTATAAGCAGTTTCTTTTTGTAACAACAGGAAAGAAAAAGTTGTGTTAGAAAATAAAAAAAAAAGAAAAAAAAAAAAAAGATTTTCTATAATGATAAGCTACAGCAATTGACTGAAAAAAAGGGGTAAACTTAAAGAGGGGTCTGATATATATTTTTTAAGTTTACAGTAATTTTACTCTTGTTCTTAAACGGCATATCAAGTTTTGTGCAAATCGGTAAAAAATTGTAGATTTTTATAAGAAACACATACAAACCAACTAAATTTTATATAGATAGAGATAGATACAGTGTTGGCCAAAAGTTTGGACATTTTTTGAAAGTTTCATGTTTTTTCAAATTTGTGTGCTTGTAGAATATATTAATTTTCACTTAAATACAAACGTTTATATATCAAATTGAAGGTAATTTAATGTAGAATTTAATAATAAAAACAGTATTACAATATCTGTATTACAAAAAAAGTTATGCTCATTTTAGTAGAACAAACAAACACAAATCGTTTTGAATAAGGACGTGTTTTGTAATAAAAGCATACTAGCCAATCACAAACACTGTTCTGAGGATCAATCAAATGTCTGTAACTATAGTTTAGGTTATTTGGATGGTAAAAGAGTTATTGTTGTGGAAATATTTTGCAGAATGATGCATACTAGTACAATTAAATAGAGTATTGCTGTTTTTGAATATTTAAAGTCCTTTTTTTTAATTAAACTAATTTTAAACAATGTCATCAACAAGAAGAACTAATTGGACATCTACAAAAAGAAGACAAATTGTCATATTGAGAGAAAATGGCCTCTCTTATGCTGAAATTGCAAGACAAGTTGGTGGTTCAGTGACTTGTTCTGGTATACGAAAGTTCTGTTTACGTTATGAAAAAATGAAACCAGTGGAAAATAAGGCCAAATCAGGCCGAAAAAAATGCACAAGTGCTACTGCCGATAGAAAAATTAAATGGCTATGCCTTCAAGATAGAAAAATTTCATCAGATGCCATTAGATGTGAAATGAATGCAGCGGGTATTGCAGTAAGTTCAAGAACAATAAGAAGAAGGTTATCAGGATTTGGACTATAAGCTAGAATTCCAAGGAGAAAAAAAACATATTTAAATTAAAAGCAACGCGAAAAACAAGTTAAGTGGGCAAAAGAACACATTAAATGGTCAGAAAATCAATGGAAGCAAGTAATCTGGAGCGATGAGAGTAAAATATCGCTCTTTGGTAGTGATGGTAGAAAATACGTGAGACATAGAGTAGGAGAAGCACTTCATCCTGATTGCATTGAAGCAACTACAAAAAACCCAACAAATGTCATGATTTGGGCATGTATGTCTGCAGATGGTGTGGGTAGAATTCAAGTGATTGATGGCATCCTGAATGCCAAAAAATACATCGAAACTGTCCTGGAACCAAAATTGACACCTTCCATCAGGGATCTCTTCCCCAACAACGCACCATTTATTTTTCAGCAGGATTCAGCTCCATGCCACACAGCAAAAGTATGCAAAGCATGGTTTCAAAATAAAGGCATAGATATATTACCATGGCCAGGAAACAGCCCTGATCTCAATCCAATTGAAAATTTGTGGCGACGTTTGAAAATTCTTGTACGAAAAAAACGTCCATCCAATAAAAGACAACTTATTGAAGCTATAATTGATTCTTGGCACCATATGATTACGAAAGATGAACTCCAAACACTCATTCACTCGATGAAAAGATGCTGTGAAGCTGTCTTAAAAAATAAGGGTTATCCTACTAAGTATTGATTGTGTAAGTACCACTTTAAAAAAATGCAAATCTAAGATAGATCTTACTATTAGTTGCATAACTTTTTTGTAATACAGATATTGTAATACTGTTTTTATTATTAAATTCTACATTAAATTACCTTCAATTTGATATATAAATGTTTGTATTTAAGTGAAAATTAATATATTCTACAAGCACACAAAGTTGAAAAACGTGAAACTTTCAAAAAATGTCCACACTTTTGGCCACCACTGTATAGGATAACTGTTGTGGTTTCGCATGTGACCACCTACATTTAGTTTCAAAAAAATAAATCTGAAAAGAAAAGAAATTAGGGTAAACAGGTAGAATTAGGGACAGATGTTTTATTTATTTATTTATCTACCCTCTTGATTCAGGACAAATACAAACACTTGTAGCTACATTTATTAACTTCAGTCTTATTTTTTGTATTTGTCCTGAACCAAGGGGTAGTGTTTTCTGTACTAATATTTTTAAAAAGAAACTTTTTGTATGTAGGGGTAATCTCAGAAACTCCCAAACCGATTTCAAAAGTACCAATGGTGACTCTCTCTGGTCCAACATAATCTATATTTTATGTTGGTATCACTACCCCAAGGGGCTTCAGAAACAAAAAACGTTCTAAAATTGTGATTTTGTATGATATTGTTCAAATAAATTGATAAATTTTGCATAGTGGTTACTTTTCAAATGAATATGCTTGTTAAGAACAGTTTTTAAAAAATTCAAAAGTTTAAAGGGCAAAGGTGCGAAAAAGTTCTAAAACTACTATTTCTGTGATACTGTTTGCGTTGGAAATTCGAAATTTGGTATGGGGATTACTTTTAAAATGTAAATACTCGCTAAGAACAATTTCTAAAAAAAATCTAAATTAAAAAAGGACGAAATGAGCGGAAGACCTTTAAAAACGTTCCAAATTGTGATTTATTTGGAGTTGTTAGAAGAAGAAAGTTGACCTTTGATTTGGCTCTTACTTTTAAGACGTAAATCTTCGCACAGAACTTTAAAAAAAAAAAAAATCTAAACTTTAAAGGGTGCAGCAGCAAAACAAGTTCTAAAATGGTCATTTCTGTTATGGGACTAGAAACTTGAAATTTGGCATGGTGGTTACGTTAATGTAAATCTCGTTAAGAATGGTTTCTAAAAAAGTCAAAATTTAAAAGGGGGAAATGAATGGAAGATGTTATAAAAACGTTCTAAATTCCGATTTATTTAGAGCTGTTAGTGCAAGAAGCTGGGAATCGGACATGGGTGTTGCTTTTAAGACGTAAATTGTTGCACAAAACAGTTTCTTAAAAAAAAAAAAATAGAAATTTAAAAGGTGAAATGAGCAGAAAACGCTCTAAAATCACGATTATTTGTAACTGCTGAACCGATTTTTAACATTCTTTTAGGATAATATTGGTGACAGTCTCTGAAAAAATAGGCTATATTTTATCTCTGTATAAACTGTCTTCAAATGGGTACAATAGCAAATAATTGGTCAAGTGCGAGTTTTACTCACGCACAAAGTGTCAGTGGCGTAGGAACTTTGTACAAATAGGGGGAGCCAGGGCATAGTCTGGAAAGCTAGTGGCGGGGATCATTTCTTTCGTAATTTCATTTATTTTGGAAGATTCCTTCATAGTGTTGCACTTTTCCCAAACAGAAGTATAAAATAGAAGCATATCAAAAGATCACCAACTCTTCAATCCAGTTAAAATAATTTTTATTAGATATACTTGATACATAGAAACTTAATTTATGGACGATCCCGAATACAATATTCAAATTTAAGGCTTCTCTCACTCCCATTTACCAAAAGTCAAAGTTCTTTCTGCTGTTTTACTTACAAATTCCTTACAAATCTCTTCCAAATCAATTTTAAAGGCCTCCTCTTTTATAAATATGCAGTAGCATAAAGTGCTTGAGTCTCTGTTGACTCATTGTTGTTCGGAGGTGTGTTTGAAGCCGGCGAAGAGTGCAGAAAGATCTCTCAGCTGTCGCTACTGATGTCGGAATCTCCAAAATAAATTCTGCCAAAAGGTAAACTTCAGAAAATAATTTCTTCACTAATTCCTCCGATGACAAAATTTTAATTGCGATCGACAACGCATTTCTGTCAGTTCCGTCCGGGATTAGTGTTAGTAGAAGCATCAACTGAGCAGAATGCTTTGTCAAGTCAAAATCATCAGCATGTATTCTAAGCTTTTGTTTCAGATCTGAAGTGGTTGAAGCTGTGTCCGTGAATGTGGATTCGATCTTTATGAGAGAGTCAAAAGATTTTTGATCAAAACGTTTTTTCAATTCATTGGTAATAAGGTCCAGTGCTTCTCTGAAATTTACCCGCAAATTTTCTTCTTGTCCAAGTTGTGCTGGAGCGGAGGGATGGCTTGTCGGCTCATATCTTATTGGAACTATCTTTTGTCTGGAGACGCTCGTCATTTTCATTTCCAAATTTAATGTGGACGCTTTTCTCTCCCATTTCTTGTAGAGAGTTTCGAAATGGCTATCCTCTCTCATACGTTGTATGGTTTCTTCTAACGTTGAAACGGCGTTCTTGACGCTTGCGGCAGAAAATTCAGTTGTTTGCAGAACAACTTTCGCAAGGACCAAAAAGCTCCTTGGCCATGTTCATGCCAACAAATGTCTTGAATTTTTTCAAGCCTCTTATGAAACCTTTAACTTCAGCCTTTTTCTCACGACGTGGTGCTGTTGGATCTTTCAATAATGCATCAAGAGTCTCTAAAACTCTTGGATAATTTTTCACGAATCTCGATATTGCAGCAAATCGAACTGCCCATCTGGTCGGGCAGAGAGGAAGCAACTGCTTTGGTTTTAAGTTTGTTGCTTTCTTCTTCATTGTTAGTTGGGCAAAGCACAATGTTCTTATAGACTTCTCTCCGTTTGGACGATTCTCTAATCAGATTCGATATCGTCTTGATCAAACTTAAGGAATCTGCAATTAATCTATTGGAACGCGCCACCTCTTGCAGTGCAAGGTCCAAGGAATGATTTGCACAATGTACAAAAAAATACTTCGGTTGCAACTCTTTGAACCTTGTTTGGACGCCTTACATCATGCCACTCATATTACCGGCTCTGTCAAAACAATGTCCACGAAATTTATTGAGATCGATGTTGCAACGTTGAAGTACATCCTTTATAACTTTAGTTAATGTTTCCCCTGTAGTATCAGGAGCATTGAATAGTCCTAAAAACATGTCCTCCATTTTCCCCAAATGTTTCGCCAAGTATCGTACACATATGGAGAACTGCTCCTTCCCGGCGGCATCGATTGTTCGTCAGCAATGATTCCAAAAAAACTTGCATCCTTCATTTTTTCTAGCAGTGCACGCTGCATTGAGTGTGCCAACATTTCCAAAATTTCATTCTGAATGTCCGGGCTGGTCCATTTATCGCGCTTGGACAACCATGATTCAATTTCCGGACAAATTGTTCATAATTCTTGCAGACAGACATACAAATTTCCATCATTATTGTTGGCGTGGCCCCGAAGAGGCATCCCTGTTCTTGCTAGGTAGCAAGTACCCGTGTCGAAGTGCTTTTCTTGCCTTAATTTGGTCCAACTTCAGTTTTGTGTTCAGTAGACTGGATACTGGTGTATCTTTCTCTAAAGATAGAAGTTGTGCTTCAATATTTTTGTGATGCAAACTTTTTTTGTTTATTGTGTGAATTTCCTAGAAAAAGCAGACTTTATTTTTTAATTCAATAATGTATCATAAACAGATGTGGCGCGAGAATTTTTCCCGGGGGAGCTGAGCCCGTCTGAAATATTCCAGGGGGAGCCACAGCTCCCTCGGCTCCTACGCCTTTGCAAAGTGTTCCGTACAACAAATTTTTTAATTACTAACTGCAATATTACAAAAAATCGTTTCCAAAAAAATAAGATTTTCTAAAAAACTTTGAGTTTTTTAATAATTGCCTACAATAATTGAATTCACGTGGACTGAAAAACGCTGATTATTTATCACTATGATTCGCCTTACCTAAAACTAAGTCCTTGTACAAAGTTTGAATTTGGCATTGTGCCAAGCGCACTTCGAAAAAAGGTCACAAAGTTGCATCTCCGCCTTGGTCTATGACGCGTTTTTTTAGATAGGTTTTTAATTAGCGGCGAATTAGCGACAATTTTTTTCGAAAATCATTATCAACAATCTTTGGATGATTGCGCGTCGATAGATACCTCGAGAGTTTCTCACCTCCCCCGTTGAACGCACGAAAGTAAAGTTTGTGTGTAATGGAAAATGCGATGTGACATACGAAAGTTGCCATAGCTTTCCTGCAAGTTTTAAATAAACTATTACTACCCCTAATTTTTTCATAATTTTAGTTTCAGTAGATTCGGAAATAGGGGGTGGAGGGGGGGGGGGACATATTTTTGCAGTACATTTTCGACGATATCTCTGAAAATATAATGCCTAAAATTAAAACAAATATATTTTTGAGTTTGGTGTTGCGAAATCTTTCGAATGATACTCGATTAAAAAAAAAAAAAAAAAAAAAAAAAAAAATCAACTAACTTAATTATCCCACCTCGCTCCTAAATTTTTCTTTAAAATATTTGTGAATGGCTTATAATTTATAAATATGTAGTTCAGAAGCCTTTACAACTCTAACAAGTTTAAACTTTCCACGTTCCATAATTTTCGAAAAAAAAAAAAAAAAAAAAAAAAAAACGGCTGTGACAGACGGACACTACACGAGTGATCTTATAATGGTTCCGTTTTTACTTTTTTAAGTACGGAATCTTAAAAACGTTCTAAAATTCCGATATCTTTAAATCTGGTGAGGCTAAAAATCTGAAATTTAATATAAGACGTAAATGCTCGCTAAAAATATTTGTTAAAATATTCCAGATTTAAAATGATGAAATGATTGGAAAATGCTGTATTATCATGATTTTTATTCTGAAACTAACGGGACCAGAAGTTTTTAACTTGACATGCAGGTTTCTATTAAGAAAACGTGTTTCTCCCAGAGAAAAAGAAAACGAATTTCAAATATAAGTGAAATGGGAGGAAAATGTTCTACAGTTATATTTTTACTATGATTCTTCTGAAACTGTCAGCCTCGAAACTTTAAATTTGACGCAGAGGTAACTTCTAAGACGTAGATGCGCACGAACAATGTTATTATTATTATCATGATTATTTAAAGTTGAAAAATTGAAAAGAGAAGAAAGATGCCAGTCATGCCAATGTTAGATAAACATTTCTGTGAGCAATGGGAACGCAAGTACCAGTAACTGCTATAATTAATTAAAATTATAGTAAAAGAGAAACATGATTGCCAACTAAGTATGGAAGCCCCTTACATTAGCCTTTTGCCGTGCAAAAATGGCGATTAAATATGCTAAATCACTAACTTTAAAAATGAACGAAATTAAAAAAAATTCAATTATTGATTTCAAATCCTACAAAAATCAATGTTTGATTTTAATTTTAATTTGATAATTTATCTATATTCACCTTAAATCAGTTCAAGTGTAATTTCAATCTCATTTTTAACTAATTTTACTCAGTTTTAAAATCTTACTCCTGTAACCAAATGGTTAAAATTTCTCAGACTAATCAATTATATACCACTAGCAAAACCCGCGGCTTTGCTCGCGTAATTCTTGAAAAATACCAAGTGGTATTCGTTGGCCTATTTTCATTAGAGGAAATTTTACTTCCACAGATAATTCAGAAATTACTAATTAAGAAAATTTCTGTAATGACTATATCACAGAAATTGCAATTTTAAAACTTTTCTGTTCCTGCTCACATTAAAATTTCAAAATTTTTAAAAACTGTTCTATGGATGCATCTGTTTCTCTAACGTAACAGCCATGTAAAATTTTAAGTTTTTATCCCTAACAATTTCAGATAAGTCATTGTTTAGAAGGTTTTTAGAACTTTTTCAGCTTATTTCACTTTTTAAAATTTCGATTTTTTTTATGGAAACCGTTTTTAGCGAGCACTGAAATCTTAAAAATAGCCACCATGCCAAATTTCAACTTCCTATACCAGCAGCATCTCAAAAATCGCAATTTTGGAATGTTTTTTGCTTCTGCGCCTTTTTTAAATTTCGAATTTTCTAAAAACTGTTCTGTGGAAGCATTTACGTATAAAAAATAACAGGCATGTTAAATTCTAAGTTTATATCGCTAACAATTTGGAAAAAAAAAAAACATAACGTTTTCTGATCAGTTTACACCTTTAAACTTCGAATTTTTAATAGACTGTTTATACTGAGCGTCTGCATCTTAAAAGTTACAACTGTACTAAATTTCCAGTTTCTAACCCGAATAAATCCAATTAAATCATAATGCAGAACGTTTTTAGACCGTTTTCAGCTCATTTCAGCCTGTTAAATTTCGATTTTTTTTTAGAAACCGGTCTTAGCGAGAATTTGCATTTTAAGAGTAACCACCATACCAAATACGAAGCTTCTATACCAGCTGTATCACATAAATTGAAATTTTACTACTTTTTAACACTTTCCAACCTAGTTGAGAAGTTTTTATGACTCCGGTGTATCTGCCGTATGGCCGTCTGCCGTCTGGCCGTGCTCTAACTCCCGTAAATATGCTCGGATTGCTCTGCAATTTTTATATGTTATTGTCGTTATCTGTAGCATGTTCCCTATTTCAATGGAAGTGTGTAGCACGTATAGTTTTTTTACAGGGAGACTCAAAAGAATTCCGTTTCATTGAGGTCTATGGGGAAAAATCATTGCGGTTTATTTAAATAATGTTTCACTATTTTAAACGCATTGAAGTTTATATATATCACTAAGGTGCATTAGAAGAAGCTTAATATGGAATAGGGTGTGCATAGCACTTATAGTTACTTTACAGGGACAGTCAAAAGAATTCCGTTACATTACGTCTATGGAGAAAAATCGTCTGCGGTTTATTTAAATAATGTTTCACTATTTTAAACGCATTGAAATTTATATATATCACTAAGGTGCATTACAAGAGGCGTACTACAGAATATTGTGTGTATAGCAGTCATTGTTCGTTTACAGGGACACACAAAAGAATTCTCTACTGTATGTTAACAATAATTCCTGGAAGTGCGTTTTAAGTTACTGAACGCGATTTTAATTTTAACTCGCTTTTTGTCTAATACGTGGTGTGTATAAATTCTGTAGATCCTATACAGGGAAAGTTCGCGAACACGTTTCCGTTTATTGACAGAAACTCCAGACGGAAAATTTTAAACTGTGCTACGCGTTTCCTAACTGAACTAAAATTTTGCATCCTATGTAGTATAATATACAAATCTATAGATCCTATACAGGGCTGAATAAAAGTATTCGGATATTTTTCCGAATATTGTATATGTTGGAAATTCCTGAAATTGTGTTTTTAAATATGTTATGCGTTTTCCAAATTGTTTACTTAGATGTTATCTTTTAGCTTATTAAACGGTATGATTTGTAAAATTATTTTGGAAGCGTTGGAAAGTGTTACATAATCTATGCTTGACGCATGATTTTTCGTTCTTCTTTTTTTCTCCTGTCCTTTCCTATTTCACATTTTTAGTAAACTGTTCTGGGTGATCATTTACGTGAGTAACAGCCAGGCGAAATTTTAAGTTTCTAGCGTTAATAGTTCCAAATAAATCGTAATTTAGAACGTTTTTAGAACGCTTCTCGCATGTTTCATTATTTTAAATTTTAATTATGTGCGACCAAATTAGCAGCCATGTAAAATTTTCAGTTTCTACCCCTAACAATTCCAAAGTAATTGCAATTTAGAATGCTTTTTAAACGCTTTCTGCTCATTTCACCGTGTGAAATTTTGAATTTCTTTACAAACCATTGTTAGTGAGCATTTGTATCTTAAAAGTAACCGCCATGCCAAATTTGAAGTTTCTAATCCTATTAGAAAAAAAAAAATCATAATTTAGAACTTTTTTTCCTCTATCACCTTTCTAAAATTTGGATTTATTTTAAAAAACTGTTCTGTGTGTCAGGGGTGATTGTGTTCAGGTTATATACCTGAATTCAGTTATTTTTTTCATTTTCCATACAGAAATTCTGGTTTTTCTGATAGTTAAATTCATAAAATAAGACTAAAATATCAATTTCATATGGTTGCTAAACATAATTAAAATTCATATTTGTTATAATTTGACCTCCCTGTAATAAATTATCTGTTCCCTCCCCCCTCTTTCCATACAAAAACGTTTTCTCGTTAAAATTTCAGGTATTTTTTTATGAACCCACAATCACCCGTGGTGTGTGCACTTGTGTCTTAAAAAGTATCAGCCATGTTAAATTTCAAGTTTCTGTCCTTAACAATTCCATAGAAATCGTAATTTAGAATTTTTTAGAACAGTTTGCCCTCATATCACTCTTTTAAATTGCAAATTTTTAAAAAACTGTACCTTAGAGAGCATGTATATTTTATAATTTACTATCTTGCCCAATTTCAAGTTTCTAATCTCTTCAGTATAATAAAAATTGCATTTTTAGAACGTTCTTCGCACTTGAAACCCCCTGAGGGTAGTGGCACTGACATAAAATATAACCTGTGTTAGATCACAGACTGTCACCATAAATTTGCGAGCATTACTTTTAAAATCGGTTCGGTAGTTTCAATGATTCCATTGAAATTGTTATTTAGAATGTTTTTAGAACACATTTAGCTCATTTCACCCTTTTAAATTTCGAACTTTTTAGAAACTGTTCTTAGAGAGCATTTACATCATATAAGTAACTTACCATGCCGAATTTCAAGTTTCTAGTTCCTTTAGTATAAAAAAAATCGAAATTTTAGAACGTTTTTTCGCTCTTGCACCCCCTTGTGCTAGCGGCACCGACATAAAATGTAGCCTATGTTACAGCAGGGACTGTTACCATCAATTTGAAAACCATCACTTTTGAAAGTGGTTCTGTAGTTCCAGAGATTCCAAAGAAATTGTAATTTAGAATGTTTTTAGAACGCTTTTCGCTCATCTCACCCTTTAAAATTTCGAATTTTTTTCGAATTTGTTCTTAGAGAGCATTTACATCTTATAAGTAACTACCATGCCAAATTTCATGTTTCTAGCTCCTTCAGTATAAAGAAAAATCGAAATTTTAGAACATTTTTCACTTTTGCACCCCCATGGAGTTAGTGGCACCGACATAAAATATAGCCTATGTTGGAGCAGGGGTTGTCACCATCAATTTGCCACCATCACTTTTGAAATCTCTTCGGTAGTTCCAGAGATTACCCCCTACAAACAAACAAACAAAAAACAATCGTTACTCCTTTATAATATTAGTATAGATTTATTTTCATATCGCTCAAACACATTAATGGTTTTTTTTTCTTTTTTAATAAATGGGCATTTGAACAACAACCACAACAACGAAAACTTGCCCAACATGCGTCAAAAAAAATTACCGTAGATCTAGTAATTATTGATTTATATCAAAACGAATGCACACATTTACTATTTTTTAGAAGCTGAGTCATTATGCATCATTTTCTTTAATCAAAACTTTTTTTGTGATAAAAAGTTATATATTTTATTTGAAAACATGCTATATATACGTAGGAAATGCTTGTTCCATATGCTTGTCTCCATGAGCATGTATATTTTATAATTTACTATCTTGCCCAATTTCAAGTTTCTAATCTCTTCAGTATAATAAAAATTGCATTTTTAGAACGTTCTTCGCTCTTGAAACCCCCTGAGGGTAGTGGCACTGACATAAAATATAACCTGTGTTAGATCAGAGACTGTCACCATAAATTTGCGAGCATTACTTTTAAAATCGGTTCGGTAGTTTCAATGATTCCATTGAAATTGTTATTTAGAATGTTTTTAGAACACATTTAGCTCATTTCACCCTTTTAAATTTCGAACTTTTTAGAAACTGTTCTTAGAGAGCATTTACATCATATAAGTAACTTACCATGCCAAATTTGGCTAGGAGTCCTAGGCTAGGACTCCTAGCCACTAACACCCCTTCGCGACGAGTGCCACGTATCCGTGTAGAATGTGCATACAGCCATTAATTTTCACTACCACTGTTTGCGAACAGTAATTTTTGTCTTATTTAATCACAGAATTTCGTGATTAAAGAAGCTAAAGATTACTATTAGGAAACAGTGACGCTCAGCATTTAAAAATTGTAGATAGGACGCTCGGCACAAAGAGGGTAAGTGGGGGCGCAATATTTCAAAATTTCTGCGCTCAAAATATATATTGAGGTCCTCTAAATGTGGGACCCGTGCCCCATGTGCCTATGCCTTAATATGGGCCTGTTACTACTGGGAAAAAAAAAAAAAAAGGTATCGATTATGGAAAAGCTTCGATATTTTCCTTCTGTGTATTTTGCTTCAGCTCGGCTTGTTATTTCCTGTTTTCCTTCCTTCCTTTGTTTAATTAAGATAAAATGGACTAAACAACCTTTTCTCTTTCTGCCATATTTGTTCTTCAAAAATTATGCGTTACTTTAACATCGGATTGTTGGACAACGATTTACTAGGAATATTTGAATAAAATATTCATGTAGTATTTGCAATAGTTTTTGACTTTTAATACCAAAAGATAAATTAGCATGTCATATAACTTCGTTATTTTTCATGTCACGATATAAAAGAAACACAATGGAAGTGAGAGTTCGTGTTCTTTAGTTTCAGTGTACTATTATTGCAATTTAGTATCAAGATAAATACGGGAACATTTTGAAATACGATATATTTGTTTGAAAAATCATCCAGTGCACGAGTAAAGATTTCATTCATTAAAAAATATGCCAACGTTTGCAACGCGATCGACGGTCCATGCTTTTCGGAATAATAATTTTTTCAGGTATGTTGTTTGTAATTTTGATACATTTTGTTCAATATGTTGTAAAACTAGTGTTGCCAGGTTCAGTACGACAAAAATCGATTCAAGCAAATGAAAAAATTGGGACGACAACGTGTCAATCAGGACTTACGAAAAAAGCGTAGTTTCTTTTATGCTGTTACATTTATGCATAGCTGCCAACTTTTACGCTTTTTTCCTACCACTAAAATTTTATACTAAATTTTACATTATTAAATCTCCGAAATCATGTGATTCATTAAGGCAAAAATTTCTATTAATTTTTAGTGGTAACAAAAAAGCGTAAAAGTTGGCAGCTATGCATTTATGTAATTAAATAAATCATAAACAATACAACATGTTAGTAAAACTAAGATAATCCTTGAAATAACGAACAATATTTATATTATTAATTTACGTATATAATATTGTTAAGAAACAAAAGTTAAATAATATTACTTTTAAGATTATCACACAATATAGTACACTAATAGCTACAATACAACTCAAATCCAAACTTTACATTTAAAAACTTGCCAAGTCTTTCTACTTATCAACATTACAATAAATGAAATTCAACATACATATATTTACATTTCGAGCAATACAATGTGATTTGGACAGTTGCACTTTTACTTAATCATGAATTGTACTTACGTACGTTCATAAATATCATATTTTCGAAAATTTCAAAAATATCCGATATTTTTTTTTCTATATCCGCTATTTTCGAAATATTCATTTTTTTCAGATTTAATATAGATTAGAAATTTAAACCATATTGCACTTAACATGAAAATTTAATAAAACAATATTCTAAATGTGTTTTTATTTTATTTATTTATTTATGTTTTACTTACATAACAAAATTGAAGATCAATTAATTAAAAACAGAAACAATACGCTTTTTACCCTCATAAAAAACAAACTATTAGGTCAACTACCCCCCGCCAAGCCTCACCCCCCCCCCCCAAAAAAAAAAAAACAAAAAAAAAAAAAAACAATAATTGTTGTGTTTTACATAATGAATTTTTAAATACAAAATAATATTTTTTTGTTGAAAATTTTCAATATAAATATAAGCTTGTCTGCTTTTTCATTACCTATCATACTTTGCATTTTAAACTAAACGAAATCAAAAAGGCAGAAAAGACTCTTTCTAAATAAGCTGTAAACAAATAATTATCTAAATTAGATAGTTTATCTTTGGCTGTTCTAAGGGAGGCGGAGGTCTGAAAAAGTCACTGGCAATTCAAAAGTTTGGCACAGTCCAATAACAGTTGAAAAATTCGTTTATACCTGTTTTGAATAAAAAATATCATACACAATATATTTTTAAAATAAATATCTGATATATATTATGATGTACATCACGATACATATTTATATGTATATATTTAGAGTATCTGTCTGTGATTTTCACAAAAAAACATATTTCTAAATTTTTTCAACTATTTAGGTGACGCAAAGTGATAAATAAGATTAAACACTTTTTTTTTGTCTGTTTGTCCGGAATAAGTTCAGAAACGGTTGCATAACTAACACTAAACTTATAAGAGAATGTTTATAGCTATAATCTGCAGTTTGTTCCATTCCGATATCTAAAATAGTTTTGAAAAAATGGAAAAACTGAGAAATCAATCAACTAACCAATCTTAAAAACTCGTGAACTAATAAATGAACTTTAAGGAAAATCTTATGGCGATTAAAAGGTCCAATTAAAATTTATAAATGATAATAATTACATTTTTAGCTTATGACTAATACATTTTAATTTTAAAACAAGATTGGTAAGTATTAGGAGCTAATATTCCATAATCGGGCCCAAAGCTAAGGCTTGCATCTATTATAAGCAAAGAAATGATCACCTAAGGATTCCATTATACGTTTTCCAAATAAAAAACAAACCTGGTTGTAACAATGCATTTAATTTTGCACCAAAACAAACATCTAAAAGATGATGATTCGCTGGGGACCCGATTACGGAAGATCTGTAGATAATAATAATTTTAGGTCAATCCGATTTGTAGTTTACAACTTATTCATTTTAATTTTAAAACTGGATTAGTAAGCATAAATAGCCAGTGGTCTAAAGTGGTGAAACTACAGCAGTCGCTACTTTTTCTAGTAGTTTGTAGTGCAGCGTGGTACTTTTTGAACAATGTAATGTAGCGATTAGCACGAAACAAAAATTCAGTAGTTTGTAATGAGAACTTACTTTACTTCTAACATTACTTCAGGAAAAAAATGCTTATGTTACAAATAACGTGATCATAACTTGCTCTTATTTTGTGCAACAATTTGCGAATATCGGTGGCAAATCGCAGCTGCAGTGTTTAACAACACAAGTCTTGAATGGCATTGATGTCTATGATATATTTTTTCATTAACACTTGTTGGTAAAACCATGTGCTGACCAATCAAAAAATTAATTTTCTTGTTCGTAAAACACTTGTATTTTTTTCTAGTTATTATATCTTCATGTTTTAATGGTCAGGTTTCTTATTTTGGAATTGCTTTATTTGCAGGTTTATTAATTGTTTGCATTTGGAGTTATTTTTCTGTAATTCTCTACGTTATACAATTAGACAACTATAATTATCTCTCAACAAAACTTAATACAATTAACACATTAAGAGCGTGTAGGAAAGTTAAGTAAACAAAGCTATTGATAAATACATGAGTCGACGATCATTTTATGTTTAAATGCAATAATTTCTGTAAGAATAGCAAATAAAATTTATGTAACGTTTGGCTAGGCATTAATATATTATATGCAATAGCCCCTCCTTGTATCACTAGTTCAAAAATACAGCTCTATTTTCGTTCCTCCCGAAAAAATAGATGTAGTTTAACAGCATTTTTGTCATGTAACATTTATTTAAATGCTGATTGTATTACGTATGTCCAATATGCACAAAATCCTTTGAATTTCAACGAGTATGCCGCCACTATTTGAGATTATAAATTTTCTATTTAATATTGAAATTGCAGGATTTGTGATCATCGTATTTAATTTAAGAATTTATATTTTTCTACGATTAAATAAGGCGAAAAATTCAATTCAAAAATCGTATCAGAACTGTTCGCACACTGAATATATCTCTCTTAATTTCGCTAAGAAAATTGAAATAAGTGTATATATAACATTTTGGAGACAAACACAAAACATTTTCTTGTGTGTCATCTTTTTATATATTTTTATTGTCCTCGGTTATATCGCACTGATTTGATTGTATCCCGGCGGATGCGATACGACTGGCCAATGTATTATTTAATCCGTATCCCGTGTAGATTAAATCTTTTGACAAAATCTGAGTGAAGTTGTGACTACTTTTGAAAAGAAGTTTGTTTCTGCTATTTTTTGAAACAAGTAGTTTTAGTTCACTATAAAAAAAAAATGTAGTTTTTCCGATCACTGTAAATAAATACTATTTAATTATCGTATTTACAGATTAGGTTGGCATCATTGATAAGCAAGGAAATGATCACCTAGGATTAGAGTCCTTCACGGGTCGGATTGTACCCGACCCAAACTCGCAAATTCAATTTGAAGTCAACCCGCAACCCGACCCGCGCCCGCATCCGCAATGAAACGACAATAAATCATGTATTAATTTTATAGTGAAAAGTAATGCACAGTTATATCTCTAATACCAATTTTATTTTTTATATAGAAAAATGGACAAATCTATATTTTTTAATATTCAGATATAGTGAAACCTCGGAATAGCGCGGACACCTCGAGATCGTTGAATAGAGTCATAGAGTCCTGCAGCGGGTCGGGTTGCTTTTATTTATTTTTTCGGGTCGGGATGACTTATTTTCTTTTTGCGAGTCAGGTTCAACCTTGAATAATTCTTCCGGCTCATATTTAGGTTTTAGCATGTCCGATTGTTGGGATTTTTACAAAAAGTTTGAATAGAACTATGAAAATAAATACGCACTTGAATGTGAATAAGTCAGGGGTCTGAATAACTACTTTTTTTTTTAGTAGCGAACTACAACTACTTTATCAAAAATGTAGTTAACTACAACTACAACTACTTGTTTTAAAAAGTAACGACTACAAACCACGTTTCAAAAGTAGTCACTATTTCGCTACTTTTAGATTTTGTCGAAAGGTTCAATCTACACTCGAAATTGAGGACAAGGAATTGTAATTCTGCACGGGTCGGGTTGTGTATCCGACCCGAACTTGAAAATTTTACTTAAAGTCAACTCGAAACCGACCCGAACCCCAAAATATTTATACCTGAATCCAACCCGAAACCGAAGGAACAGAAAGATTAATCCATATTTCAATACAATTATGAAAAAATAGTCCACAAAGAAGATACCCGGTATTAAAACGTTAGATATAATAATGCGTTAGTAAAAAATTATTATTTTCGTGAGTTAGCAATTTGTTTTGTTTTATCAGCAAGAGTGAATGGAAAAATCTATGACACTGCAACTGAGATATGTCTCTGACATTCGCAAATTGTTGCACAGAACACAGTTTGTTAAAAAAAAGTACAGTAGAACTCCAATTATCCGAATCAATTGGGACCGGACCCCATTCGGATAGTTGGATTTTTTCCGAAAAAAGAGTCTATTTTAATTAATTACTGTATGTATGTTGAAAACGGGAAAAAAAACTATTTTTAAAGAAAAAGATCGTTTAAATAATTAAATGAAAATGCAACACTTTTACATGTCAAGCGTACTTACAAGTGCTGTACATATTAGTACAGTATGTACGTACCGTACTGTAAATGAAAGCCATTGCTTGCTGAACATCTCGGTGAAAGTCAGCTGTTTGATAGTCTTCATATGTTTTCGGGCAGCCAAGTCGTGCATCCGCTTTACTGTGAGAAGCTGCATATGATCACACTCAGGCTGACGTTCCATCCACTTCAACGCCTGCAAATGCTTCACTAGCTGATGGTCCCGTGTCTGCTTCAACTTCAACACTGTCATCTTCTTCCTCGACACTTTCTTCTCTCATACTTTTAATAAGTTCATCATCATTAAGAATTTTAAACCCAGGCTCTGAAACCTCGGTGGGCCGGGCCGGCCACCTGGCGATGGACGACAGCCAATACTCGAACTGCAGTATGAGACGGTGACTCATCATCCCAATAATGTTCGCGCTGCGAATACACTAGATTCGTGAAGGGAAGGACAATAGCGCGCGTAGACAGAATCCTTATTTTGCGAATCGCAGTACGTTTCCGTCTTAATTTTTTTTTCTGAAATTCTGAAAGCAATTCGGATAATCAGCGATTCGGATAGTCTGAGTTCGGATAATTGGAGTTCTACTGTAAGTTATGATCAAGTGATTAGAAGAATGGCATTTTCTCCAAGTAGCGTAAAAGGTCAATTTTCGAGTGTGTCCGCTATGGAGGTGTTATTGTATACATATTTTTAACCTGCAAAAATATTGTGTACATTCTTTTGGAAAAGCGGGTCAACCCGACCCGCAACAAAAAAAGGTAGACGTCAACCCGACCCAAATCCGAACCGCAACGAAAAAATATAGTGCCAACCCGACCTGATGCAGGACTCTACCTAGGATGCCATGAACGTTCGTCTCATTAAAGGGGAGGGGGGGGGGTAGGAAAAGCTGCTTTCAACAGTATATTTAATTTTCCACAAGTCCACTGTCTCTAAAATATGTCAATTGGTAGCGAACAAGTTCCGAAAATTTTCAAAGAACGAAATGTTTTGACAAATGTTATCACCTTTGAAAATAACGTCATTGAAATTGCCCATTGAGCGACGTTTATTATAATTTAGAATACCTTTATAAGGAAGAGGCGACATATGCACATGGCGAACACTCAACTTGGAAAACATAATGGCAAGCTCCCCAAGTTTTTATCCAAAATCCTCTCAACCAATTTTTTTTTTCGTTTACCCTTATGTAGCCATTCTTTTATAAAGCCACTCTAATATAATTGCATGATTCACTGGGTATCCACTATTATTACTAACAAGCAGGAAAGACCGAGCTATGCTCGGTCAAAATTAAATTTGAGTTAAAATATCATGACCCATGACCAAAATGACCCACTAATTGAATTTTCTCGAACATGTGACCTAGCCCAACAGCCTTCTCGTGCCCGAAAACCATAGGATGCAAAATTTAGTGTAAATAGTCTGAGCTGTTTTTAAGATTAAATAGCTTGATCCATAATGACCCATGACCAAAATGACCCACTAATTGAATTTTCTCGAACATGTGGCCTAGCCTAATAGTCTTCTCGTTCCCTAAAACTGTAGGATTCTAAATTTATTTCAAATCCTCTGAACTGTTTTTAAGATAAAATAGCTTGACCCATAATGACCCATGACCAAAATGACCCACTAACTGAATTTTCTCGAACATGTGACATAGCCTAACAGTCTTCTCGTGCCCAAAAACGATATAGGATGCAAAATTTTGTGTAAATAGTCTGAGCTAAGATAAAATAGCTTGACCCATAATGACCCATGACCAAAATGACCCACTAATCGAATTTTCTCGAACATGTGACCTAGCCCAACAGCCTTGTCGTGCCTGAAAACCATAGGATGCAAAATTTAGTGTAAATAGTCTGAGCCGCTTTTTAGATAAATTAGCTGGACTCACAATGACCCAGAAATGACCCGCTAATCGAATTTTCTCGGACATGTGACCTAGCCCAATGATTTTCTCGTGCCCGAAACTCACAGGACACAAAATTTAATCAAAATCGTTAGAGCCGTTTTTTAGATAAAATTAATTTGACCCGCGTTGACCCAAAAATGACCCACTAATCGAAAGTTCTCGAACATGTGACCCAGCCCAATAGTCTTTTCGTGCCCGAAAATGGTCGGATACAAAATTTCGTCAAAATCGTTTGAACCGTTTATTAGATGCAATTAACTTGACCATGACCCGAAATGACCCTCTAATCGAATTTTCTCGAACATGTGACCTAGCCCAATGGTTTTCTGGTGCCCCAAAACGGTAGGATACAAAATTTCGTCAAAATCATTAGAGCCGTTTTAAAGATAAAATTTGCATATATATATATATATATATATATATATATATATAACCACACACAAGATTTGCTCGTATTAGAATGTATGATGTGAAGTAATACTTTTATAGTTTTACATGTTTTCAATTATGGGAATAATAGCGCCTCCCATTGTTTGTTAGCAGATACGATACGCCCCTGCTTACTCAAAGCTTGGACGGAACTGTCCAACTGTACTATTGTATAAAAATGATACGTAGAGTATTTTTCAAAATCAACGAGCGTCAGTTTTGCTCTGTACGGCTGTTCTCAAATCGAAACTAGCTACTTTCTGACACTTTTTAATTTTTGTTCGTATGCATATCAAATTGGCATGATAGCAGTGTTCTTATTCCGAAACTACGCAATCGAACATTTCTTTTCCCTTTTCAGGTAATGGCAGAATTTTTTTAAAAAAATGCTGCCAAAGTGGGTGTTATGAACCGAATTTCCAGACGCGACAGCGCGGGAACGAAAAGAAATGTCATCCGGGGACAACATTCGCTTGTAACTCAAGATATAATTCCTATATTAGAAAAGGGAAAAAAATGTTCGATTACAAATCACTTCAATAATCATGTTTGCAAGTATCATGCTTTTATGTTTGAAAATGTGTTAGAAAGTATTTTTTAGAGATGTGCCTTAACACATTGACTGCCATGGCACACAAATATGTGTGCCAGAGCCAAAAATATTTCCCTGGGCGCCATACCACACAAATGCGTGGACCATCAATATCAATATTTGCACCGAAAGCAATTTATTGCTATGAAACGGGACTATTGATAATTTATTATAATGTATTTAAAGTAAGAAATCCGTGTCCTCCACCCCCCACACAAAAAAAAAATATAATGTTTAGTGATTTCAGTTTGACGGTCAATGTGTAAAAATAACTAAAATTTGATATTTTTGAATTAAAAATGCATAAAATTAACAAACATTGTCGCGATAGGGAATTGCGAACCGACTCTATACACTACTGCAAAAAAAGCAGTAATACGTTACCGCGCATACGCGACAGTGTATTGCTGCTTATTTTACTGTTTATTACTGTTAATTTTACGGTATAATACTGGCAGCTGGGGTGTCAGTATTATACCGTAAAATCAACACTTTTTCTTTTGCAGTGTATAAACACTGAAATTATAAATATCTGCCAAAAAAGCCTTGCAATCTGTGGTAGTCAAAGTGTTAAAACATTTACAAAAATAAAATTACGGACCAAAATCGCAATGAAAAATAATGAACGTTTAAAAAATGATAATTCTACAATGTATGTTATCCGTTTTATTTAGCATTAGCATTGATCCATGAGATGTAATTAGACACTTTCGTGTAGACTCCTGGAAGCTGTGGTCTGGCACAACCTACGCCAAAGGAAACAATTCCAATAATCGTAAACGATCCATTTACTCGCTGTACCAGTGGCCCTCCAGAATCTCCCTGCAAAAAAAAAAAAAAAAAAGGTTGATTAGTGTGCATACATTTTAACACAATTTCTATATTAATTGCAGTAGACGCCCTCGTAACCCTTTGCATCGCAAGCAAATTCTATCTGAAAAATATTTATTCAGATGTTAGAATACATTATTTTAAGTAGCATGTAAAAAATAATTACAAAAATTTAGAACATAAAAATAAAAATTTATTGAAAAAAAATAGTCTTTGTTTCATATTTGCAATAAACAGAAAGTTACCATATTTCTCATAAATATTTAAAATTTTCTTATACAAAATTGTAAAGTACATGAACTTATCTTTGTAAAAAAATAATTTTTGGACGTTTCCAGCCTAATTTCATTAAATTTACGTAGTTTATTATAGCTTGCTTACTAGAACCACGTGAAACTACTCAAGTAATAAACTTGGATATATTAATAATAATCCCAATATCGCCATCTATCAACGAACAATTTATACTAATTACAATATTGGAAGATAACAGCAATCAATAAAATCGAATTTTAAAGCACGCTGTAGAAATAATATTGATTTTTGAATATATATGCAACACGGTGATACAAAGGTTTTATAGCTTCATCATCGGCCAACTAGTTAAAAAAGCACATTGTAAAGTTTACACTGTAATATATTGTTTCAGTTTCTCGACAAATATAAAGTTTTATGCAACTCAGACAACGTTATTGCCTTCGCGTGCATGGCATGAAGCTAACCAATCAGCGCTTGCCAATGGCGACCATATTAAAAATGGACCAAGACACAAAAATCTCGAAAAAAAAAATTCTAAATTTTACTTTTTCTGTATAAAAAACACTTTAGGAGAGTTTTTAGAATAAAATAATACAAACTCCATGTAAATACGACATTTAGATAAAAAGGTATAAATTTATTATTATTATTATTATTATTTTACTGTCTGCAGTTGCTACGCCCTCTTCCAGGATTTAAATCCTTTTATCAGAGAATGTGCCCCCCCCCCTCCTTTCAAGATTTGTCCCATTTAAACTAATATACCTAAATGCCTTTAAAAGATAAAATTATGAAACTTTGCACAATGTTTTTCAGTTGAATATTCTTTAAATTGTTTTCAGGATTTTTTATTTCGAGAATTTTTAAAAAATATATTATTTTTGTATAAATAAAAGTTCTCATAAAAAACATTTTTCTCTTTAAGAAATCATTCATTTTTTAAGAAATCAATCTTTTCGTAAATCTCGAAGACAAATTACTATTTATTTTTTCTGTACTCAAAAAGAAAAAAAAAGTATACAAAAGAATTGAATGTTAACGTTTTTTCGTGTAATTGGGATTTGCATGTTGCCTCTGAAGCGACTAATCTTTGCCATTTGATTAATTTATTATGATTAGTAGATGAGTCATATTATTTGCGGCTTATTCAAAGCAGACGCTGCTTCTTTATAATGAAAATTTATTTAATCAAATGACAGAAGACATCCTCAATCTATCTTTTTACTTTCTTATTTTCTTAATTGCACGTTCTTTGAAACGGACTTATTTACGGCAAAATTGGCGGAAATCACTAATTCACAGCTATTGGTTCTTTAATGTTCAGATGATGGATTTTCGGGAGTCCGTTCTGCATACTGAATATAGCGTTATGAATAATCTCTATTATTTTGATTTTTTTTTTCGTTTGGAGAGCGTATCAAAGTTTCCCTGTTGAACTTAAAAGTTCCCACATTAGAAAAATTGCCGTGTTTTCAAAATCCTCTTTGTTTTATGCTCAGTGGGGCAGGTAGGAATGGCTTATTGTATTATCTATAGGTGAGTCATATATTCTTTAAATATTCTACAATACTGATTGTACGCTGTTCCATACAAGGGCTGCTAATTTGTCCTTTTTTAATATTCAGAAATTCCAAATAGTAATTTTTATTTTATGTAATCACGAAATGTCTGTTATTAAATAAAGCGGAAATTACTACTCGAAATTTCTGGTAAGATTTCTGTATTTATATAATAATATGAAAAAAAATTGGCAACCATAGTTCCATAATGTTTTTCGAAATTTTATTAGATTTAGAGCAATTTTTAAAATTATCTGTAAAAATATACTATCATGTTTGTATATGTCGATAATCAAAAAAGGAAAAAGATTCATAGTATTAATTGGGTTTATTTTATATACGTAAGTATTTAACTTGATAGGAACATTTGGACAATCTTATAAAAAACGTAATTTTCAACTAAAATTCATTTTGTAGCGAAAAATGAAGTTCAGATATTACTCAGAGATTTGGAAGATGGATTGTTTATCGATACTGACAACATCGTTGTGTAAGAATATTAGAGCTATAGGCAGAACATATATTTAACGACTTTAAAATACAACTTTATTTATTAACCGTGTCCTGGATTGCACCGTATTTTATTCTGCATCTCTGGCAATTGCGCCGCGCCGGTCTCCAGCTCCAGATTACGACGTAGGATATTGTCTATTGTTAAGAACCAATAGTATTGAGCAGGGCATAACTAGGATGTTTTGCCGGCGAATATTTTCCTTCTAAAATATTTAACCACTTTTCAAATAACAAAAATATTCTTGAACCAATTCTGAAAAGAGCCAGCCGCCTAACCTAATCCTTATAGTTACGCCCATACCCATGGTTTTAAAACAATCGATTGTAGGGTATTATCAACAGTCAGCTATCTCAAGTACTAGTTTAGTTTTCTGAAAAAAAAATGTCGTTAAGCCTGTTTGAAAACTAACTATCAAAATTTAATAGCATAGTAATTAAAAGAAGAAGAGACAATCACCTGGCATGTATCCCTTCCACCTTCTGGATATCCAGCACAGATCATAGCAGACTTTGAGTAAAAATTTGGTTCGAAAAGGGCTTCACATATGCCTTGCGATACTATGGGTAAATTGACGGCCATCATAACAACTGATGATACATCATCTAAAAAAAAAAAAAAAACGCATTGAAATAACTTTAATAATCCAATTATAATACAAAAATTACCGAAAAAAGAAACGAAACAAAATAGCATCAATCACTTCCTAGTGACTATGCACTGTTCAAAATTTGCAGCAAACTATCCAGTCATTCGACCGTTTTTATACAAAACGGTTCCATAACCGCGATTTAAAACTATTCTGACTATAATATGGGCAATAATATGGTCAGAACAGAGATTAATTACGGTTATGTAACCGTTTTCTATAAAAACGGTCAAATGACTGGACAGTTTGCTGCAAATTTTAAACAGTGATGTCTTTTTTATAGGTTCTTTCTTTTAAACTGCTTTGATAATTGACTGCATTCAGGCCAATCTTTAATTTCCAGACCCGAGCCCGGCTCGGTGTAAAAACCAAAAGTTCGGCCCGAGCCCGGCCCGTACAGAAATCAGTGAAAACAAGCCCGGCCCGATATGGCCCGACACAATTTATACAATTTCTACTATTTCGAAAAAACTGAGATTTTTAGCATATAATTAAGATTTCTTTAAGGAATACTGCATACATAATATTTATGGGAAAAGTTTACAGTATATTTTAAAATTGCGATGTGTTCGCAAGACAGAAAATACACAATAGCAACATTAATGATTACTTAGATTCTAAGTAAGACTTTCAACATTCAAATAAGGATTCATTAAAAAATTAATCTAACTTTAGAATAAACGGAAATAAAGAGGGTTAATACATCATAATTTTTGATGCTGTGTAATAAAAACTAGATTTATGAAAACATTTCTCTGTCATTTATTAAAGATTTTCTTAAATCCAAAGGAGCTACTTTCTGATACATTTCTAAATTCATTCCTTTCGAAAACGCATAAGATTGGAAGGTGTTCTTATTCAGAAACTATGTAATCAAACGGCGTTATCCATTTTTTGATAAAAGCAATATATCTTTGAGAAAATACTGTCAAAGTTAGCGTTTTGAATTGAATTTTCGGAAACGACAGCATGGGAAAGGGACAAAATCTGAAGCTACGTGACAAGAATCTCTTATATCTCGACAAGTAATTTATTTATCGAAAATGGAAAAAGGTATTCGATTCCATATCCCTTCAGTAGTCAAGTTTGTCGATTTTATGATTTTACAGTAAATCTAATCTTAAAAATTAGTCAGAAAATGAGTCAAGGTTTCGCGTTGTTGAGTAGGAATTTAAGAACCACCTTTAAGGTATATTTTTAAAGATTACATTATAGGAAGTACATTATCGCTATTAATATTTTTACAAAATATATTGCCTGCCCTACACATCCTGAAAACAATTAAGTCCAGTTCCGCCCCGGCTCGACTATGTAAAAAAAAAAAAAAATGCAAGCCTGATCTCGGGCCGGCGCTAGTCTGCTAAAAAAAATTAAGCCCATGTAACTGTCCGATGTCGATCTCTACCGTGGACAACTTGCATTTCTGTATTATGTTGTCAAAATAGCATGGGCTCGTGACGCTCATTTATAGTTATTCTCGCGAAAACCATATTGTTTGAAAATAGCTTATAATTTATCGTTTCTGTTTTAATCTTTATATCGGGCCGGTAGGCCCGCTAAATTTTTTTTATCGGCCCGGCCTGGGTGGCCCGTTCAATTTTTTTGCCGGCCCTGCCCGGTCCGTTTCAAAATTTACCTTCACTCCGCCAGGTACGGGTTTCAGGCCAGGCCCGGGCACGTGCACTGCAAAAAATAATTGTTGATTTTACAGTATAAAACTGGCACCCAGCTGCCACTATTATACTGCCGCGCAAGCAGTAATACGCTACCGCGCATGCGCGGTAGCGTATTACTGCTTGCGCGGCAGCGTATTACTGCTTATTTTACTGTTTAATACTGTTAATTTTACGGTATAATAGTGGCAGCTGGGTGCCAGTTTTATACTGCAAAATCAACAATTATTTTTTGCAGTGTGCAGACCTCTAACATATGAGCTTTTGTTATATATTTTTTATTGATTGTTTATTGACATAAAGCAAAAACCCTCACTAAATATATAAAATTTCAGTATTATGCGATAGAAAGTATAATATTTAACATAATTCTATCTCTATACAATTATTTTTTTAATACTTTCTAATATAGTTGAAAAGTGTTTATGGCTTCGGTTTGTCTGTCTGCATCTGCCGTTTGTCCGAACTCTAACTCTCGTAAATATGCTCGGTCTGCCATGCAATTGATATATGCATAGCTGCCAACTTTTAAGCTTTTTTTGTTACCACTAAAATTTAATAGAAATTTTTGTGTTATTTAATTAACTAATTGCGGCGATTTAATAAGATAAAATTTACTATTAAATTTTAGTGGTACGAAAAAAACGTAAAAGTTGGCAGCTATGTATATGTTCTTTATCATTGATATGGCATGTTCGCTACAGAAAATGAAATGTGCATTTATCGTTCATATGCAGGACATACAAAAGATTTCGAATACTGTACTGTCTATGAGCGATAAGTGCTGGAAGTGTGTTTTCAGTTATGGTATGCGTTTTTAAGTTTAACTATTTTTTGCATACTACGTGGTGTGTATAAATGCTATCGATTATATACAGGGCTACGCAAAAGAATTTAAAAGAACTACGGAGTATGAGCGTGAATTGCTTAAAGGTGGTTTTTAGTTGTGGTATGCATTTTCAAGCTGAACTATATTTAGTATACTAAGAAATGTTTGTGTAGAATATAAATAAATTCATACAGGGCTACGCAAAGAACCGGATACATTTTCGTCTATGTATAATTTCTCGAAGTGTTAACTTCAGTAGTTTTAAAAATTATTTGCCTGAATTAAATTTCAGCTTAATTTGTGACTTGTATAAAAATTTGGAAATAATATACAGGGCTTATACAAATGAATTCAAGTACGTTTCCGCCTAGTGTTAGAAATTGCTGAAGGGGAATTTTCAACTGTGATATGCGTTTTCTTACCAAACAATACATTAGACCATACAAATTTATATAACATATACTGCCCTGCACAAAAAAATTCGAGTACCTTTTAGGCTACGGACGGTAATTGCTGAAATCTGGTTTTCAAATGTGTTATGCACTTTCTAAAATTTTTACTTAGGTATCTTATTTATCTTATCAAACAGCGAATTTTTGTTAAAGTATTCTGGAACTGTTCCAAAGTGTTTCTTAATCTGTGCTTGACGCATGGTTTTTCTTTCTTGTTTGAAAACTTTTATGTTATCAAGATTCATTATGACTGACCTCTTAAATGAAAAATTCATTTGATAACCCAGATTTTGACTTTGGGGACTCTGACAGAGTTAGGTCATTTTTGGCCCACCCGTGAACCCCATGCGTCCATGGTTATCTGGATTCAAAAGCCCGGTAAACTCGAGTCTGTAATTACGTAAAAATTTGATTTGTTCCCTTTTAATAACTGGAATATTTTAAATTGCTCTTTTTAGCAATCTAGAATCTTTTAACTTGCATTTTAAGTTCTAAGAACAAGCTTAATTTTAACCTGTCTAATTTAATTGCTGAAACGTCAGTTGGGGCTCACTGTGGAGACCCGAAAAGTTTTTGGTAGCCGTCTGTCTGTCTGTTCCGGGACAACTGCCGTACAAAAATATCCGATTAGGTTGATTTTTGGTGGGTATGTTGGCCAGGTACCACGAATGAGCTATAGGTTTTTGGTTACATTTAGTTCATTCGTTCGAAAAATATAGAACATTTCTTTTTAGGTCATAATGCTTTCTTATGGGAATGCAGACGATTTTCAAATTTCATTTATAACTGAAAAGAAATCGCATATTTGATGAATGGATTTAAGCGTAAAATTACGGATAGTAAATTTTCGATATGGAGGTCTTAAATATATGGAATCGTTTTGAAAATTTGCTGATACATCTATTAGAATTTAGAAATTAATTGTTTATATTATTGGAAAAAATTTTACGTCTGTTCGGGAAATATAAAACATTTTATTTTCCTATTTTATACAAATTTTAAAATGCATTTCTTTTTCTTTCCTCTTTATTTTATTCGTTGCTTAGCAACCCTATTTCAAAGAATATCAAAATAAGAAATGCAGTTTTTTTATCCAAAAAATTACAAAAATAAGAAGTTCATAAGAATTTCGGAATATCATTGCATAAATCGTGTTTAATTTAACGCTTCTAATTTCTGAAACCCCCGAAGTATTTTATATGCCTATAAATATGTATGCAATATAAAAAAAATAAATTGCGGATTGTAAGATGCTAAATAATATGAAAAGTGAGTGTTGACGTTGAGGCTCCTGATCTGCAGATTTACTAGTTAGAAATAAACCCCGGAAACTATTTACTCTGAAACATTTTTACTCTGTAAAAATGAATAACAGAATAACTCTGTAAAACTTAATTTTGTCCATGAGCAAAATTTCCTGTTATTTATTAGAAAAGTTCTCAAACCTTGCTCACCTTATTTAATGTTTTGATATAGTTCTGTAGATATGATTTGCGCGGTTGAAAATCATTGCTTTGCGGAAAAACCATTTAAAATTGCAATTTTTAGACAAAAATCGATAAAGGATGATAATATTTAAGTTTACGTTTATATAAATGAATTGCAGTTCGCTCGGCAGATGGATATTATTTTATTCAGAATAAAGTGATTTACCTATTGACAGCAAATTATTGAATTTTTTATCCTTTTAAATGTACATTAACCACTAAATGTGGTAGACAAATGGTTAAATAAACTTTCAACTAGATATTAAATGATAAATATACCTTCAGCTATAGCACCCCAACCAGCTGCTGTGGCAACTCCTGAAGCGATCTTCCCTGTTTGAGGCAGGCAAATTCCATTGATTTTATCGTTAAACGGAATCGGTTTTGCCACTCGAATAAGTGCAATATCGTTGAGAAATGTTTCAAAGACAAAATTCTTGTGTATGATAATTCTATCCACCTTTGGAGAGAAATGTTTTGAATCAGTAGATTTCTTTCTTATTCGAAAAAAAAAAAAAAAAAAAAGAAAAGAAAGAAAGAAAGAAAAAGAAAGAAAAAAAGATTGATAATATGCAGTGGCGTAACTAAACAGTCCGGGCGGGTTCGTCGCAAAACGGAATTCTGGAGTCCCATGCCAGTAGCGTAACTTGCTTCGGTTGCGCCTTTCTGCAACTTGCGTTCTTTTATTATAACTAGGGGGCTCTGCCCCCTACGAGCTGCGCTCGCCAACCCCCGTTCTGACACCACATGATTTAAAAACACTCTGATTTGATCATCTCTAAAACGATTACGGAAGATTGTATTATATTTAAACAACCAGTGGCGATCTGCTGTAACAGGGTTTCCATTCATTTTCCTTTGACTGAGGGATTTTAAGGTCGAATCAACTGCTGTTGAAACAGATTACAACTGTAACTGTCCCCAAAATATATGATTTAGCGCCAAATGTGCATAATCGTGGCGTCGCGTCACTTTCAGTTGACATCAGATGCGTTACACGAGTTAGTTTTTTCATCGGGGAATTTTTAATTCAACGCTTATTTGTCTTTTAATACTTCTCCATTACCCCGTCAATCAATTTTCATTAAAAAAAAAAAAAAAAAAAAAAAAAAAAAAAACTATCGTTAAACTGTAACACCAAGTAAACAAATAGAAGAATTTTGACATTCGAAAGGAAATATTATTATTTACGCTGTTTTAAAATTTGCAATAATAGGTAAAAGATATGTCGAAATAAATTGATCTCTCATGAAAATATAATAATTAATTGAAATTGTTTGGAAATATTGTTTTTTTTTTATCATTTTAAATGTGACGTGAATTTCTCTAGTTACTCGTATTTCTCTTTTTAATATTGACGCGCAAGTATATTTTTATTACGTCATTTTCTACATTTATTGCTTTTAACACGTGATCATTTAAATATTATTTTAAAGTTTTATTTCTGTTTTTAATAGTCTCGTGTAAATACATTTCTTAATTGAAAGGGAATCTTATTACGTGCGCTATTTTACAAATTGGCAACGGTTCAAATAATGGAATTTATGAAATATGAAATAAATCTTCGTCAAAATAATGAAAATTTTGAATAAAAAAATTGGCAACGGTTCAAATAATGGAATTTATGAAATATGAAATAAATCTTCGTCAAAATAATGAAAATTTTGAATAAAAAATTGAAATATAACCTGAAAAAATTACTCAAATTAAAAAAGTGATTGCAGTCTGCACTCCGCAAACTTGTCAACTATATCCTTACAAATTATGGTTAAATTCCTGCGGATAGTTTTCGTTCCTATAAAACTTTTTTCAAAAAACTGTTTTGACCAACTTTGATTTTAAATATTTCTTAAAATAATTCTTCGATTTAAAAACTGTTCGCTTCAGCGTGTTTATCGAACATTTCTTTATAAAACTACCAATTTTTAAAATTTTACATGCAATAGTTTTCTAGATATTAGTCCAGAAAGACTTCAAGGCACAAAATCTTAATTGACAGCGGCGGCAGCGGTGGTTACTTTTTTTTAATATAGAGAGAAATATTGCGGTAGATCCATATTAAAAAATAACTGATTTAATACATCCCGGATAAAATGAATAATGAATTTGGTCGCCTTCCAATTTCCCCCTCTTGTCCCACTATAACAAAACACCTAAAGTTTGGCATTTGATTGCAATATGCTGTCTCTTTTTGAGGTATTTTCTATACTAATATTATCTCATCAAAAAGTCACCTGTAAAAAATGCAGCCAAGTCTCGTAACTCATTTACCGTAAAAAGTACTGAGCTCGTATAAAGCCAAGTTTAGCTATCTTAATATCTCTGAAATTTTCATTCACAAATCACTCCTAGTCTCTACATCTTTAGTTAATTGTTATTTTGTGACTTGGCAATTACGTAGCACGAGAATGTGATGTACCTAGTTAGTCTTAATCAAATAATACTATAATATATTAAAGTGTAATAACTTCCCTGTGCGTATACAATTTGCCTTAATTAAATTATCCCATCCCATCCCATAACATAGTAAGGTGTAATAACTTCTCTATGCTGCGTAATTACCAAGTCACAAAATAATAAGTAACTAAGGATGTAGAGACTAGGAGTGATTTGTGAATGAAAATTTCAGAGTTAATAAGATAGTTAAACTTGGCTTTATACGATCTCCGTACTTTTTACGGTAAATGAGTTACGAGACTTGGCTGCATTTTTTACAAGTGACTTTTTGACGAGATTTCACTTCTTTTTGTAAGTAATCCTCCTTTTCTTGATTTTGGGCTCTTTTTGGAGATCATCCACTGATTTTCGAAGAAGTTACCTTAAAGAATTCTCACTTTTTCTTTTTCTTTCTTTCTTTTTCTTTTTTTTATTTAATTTTTGAAATTTTCGATTTTTTTTCGAATTATCCAAGGCTAAAAGTCTAAGGTCTAAATTCTAAGGCTAAAAGATCAAATTATTTTAATTTTTAAAATTTTTTTCGAATTTTTCGAATTTTTGTTTTCGAATTTTCCGGATTTTTTAATTTTTTCTTATTTTGCATCCTAAATACTACCTTCATTCCGAATTCCAAGTTTCTAGCGCAACAAAATAGGATTATTTGAAATTTTTCGATTCTTTTTTTCGATTTTTTCGGTGTTTTTGATGTTTTTTTTTCTGAATTCTAAACACTAACTTCACACCAAATTTTAAGTTATTTAGACTAGAAGATCGTGTTATTTTCACTTTTCAATTTTGTTCGAATTTGTTGAATTTTCAAATGTTTTTTTTTGAATTTTCCGGATTTTATAATTTTTCCTTTCTTTGCATCCGAAACACTACATTTATTCCAAATTTTAAGTTTCTGTGGCTGCGGGATCTACCCAATCTTTTTGATGACGCGAGAGTGAGTGAGTGTGTGAGTGACAAAAAATCGAAACTTTGAGTTCATATATCGTCTGCACTAATTTATGGGTATTTTTCAAATTATCCATATTTTTTAATTTTTCCTTATTTAGTATCTTAAATATTACCTTTATTCCAAATTTCAAGTTTCTAGAGCTATAAAATCGAATTATTTTCAAATTTTCCTTATTTTTCGATTTTTCCGATTTTTTGATTTTATTTTCGAATTTTATTGCGTTTTTATTTTAACTTATTCTGAATCCTAAATACTATCTTTACCGCGAATTTTAAGTTTCTAAGGCTAAAAGATCAAATTATTTTAATTTTTTAAATTTTTTTCGAATTTTTCGAATTTTTGTTTTCGAATTTTCCGGATTTTTTAATTTTTTCTTATTTTGCATCCTAAATACTACCTTTATTCCGAATTCCAAGTATGAAAAGTAAGCGCAACAAAATCGGATTATTTGAAATTTTTCGATTCTTTTTTTCGATTTTTTCGATTTTTTTGGTGTTTTTGATGTTTTTTTTTCTGAATTCTAAACACTACCTTCACACCAAATCTTAAGTTTCTAAGACTACAAGATCGTATTATTTTCAATTTTCAATTTTGATGGAATTTGTTGAATTTTCGAATGCTTTTTTTTTTTTCGAATTTTCCGGATTTATAATTTTGCCTTTCTTTGTATCCTAAACACTACCTTTTTTTCAAATGTCAAGTTTCTAAGGCTACGGGATCTACCTAATCATTTTGATGACGCGTGAACGAGTGAGTGAGTGAGTGACAAAAAATCGAATGTTTGAGTTCATATATCGTCTGAACTAGAAATGACAGAAAGTTGTAATTTTAAATTTTGGTCCTGTGTGCCAAATACTCTAGAAAAACGAAGTTTTACATTTTTGGGATACTCCAACGCGGAGATATAGGGGGGGGGGAGTCAAAAGTGCCCTGAGTTGCTTCCAGAAAAGTATGTTTACGGCCGTGCTTTCTCGACTTGGAGATAAAGGAGTAAAGATTGTTTGTTTGTTTGTTTGTTTGTAGGGGGTAATCTCTGGAACTACCGAACCGATTTCAAAAGTGATGGTGGCAAATTGATGGTGACAACCACTGCTCCAACATAGGCTATATTTTATGTCGGTGCCACTACCCCAGGGGGTGCAGGAGCGAAAAAAGTTCTAAAATTGCGATCTTTTCTATACTGAAGCAGCTAGAAATTTGAAATTTGGCGTTGTAGTTACTTATAAGATGTAAATGCTCTCTAAGAACAAAATAAAATAAAATTCGAAATTTAAAAGGTTGAAATGAGTGAAACGCGTTCTAAAACATTCTAAATTACAATTTCTATGGAATCTCTAGAACTATCGAACCGATTTGAAATTTGGCATTGTAGTTACTTTTAAGATGTAAATGCTCTCTAAGAACAAAATAAAAAAAAAATCGAAATTTAAAAGGGTGAAATGAGCGAAAAGCGTTCTAAAAACATTCTAAATTACAATTTCTATGGAATCTCTAGAACTACCGAACCGATTTGAAATTTGGCGTTGTAGTTACTTATAAGATGTAAATGCTCTCTAAGAACAAAATAAAAAAAAATTCGAAATTTAAAAGGGTGAAATGAGCGAAAAGCGTTCTAAAAACATTCTAAATTACAATTTCTATGGAATCTCTAGAACTACCGAACCGATTTGAAATTTGGCGTTGTAGTTACTTATAAGATGTAAATGCTCTCTAAGAACAAAATAAAAAAAAATTCGAAATTTAAAAGGGTGAAATGAGCGAAAAGCGTTCTAAAAACATTCTAAATTACAATTTCTATGGAATCTCTGGAACTACCGAACCGATTTCAAAAGTGATGGTGGCAAATTGATGGTGACAACCCCTGCTCCAACATAGGTTATATTTTATGTCGGTGTCACTAACTCCAGGGGGTGCAGGAGCGAAAAACGTTCTAAAATTGTGATTTTTTTTTTATACTGAATGAGCTAGAAATTTGAAATTTGGCATTGTAGTTACTTATAAGATGTAAATTCTTTCTAAAAACAAAATAAAAAAAATTTGAAATTTAAAAGGGTGAAATGAGTGAAAAGCGTTCTAAAACCATTCTAAATTACAATTTCTATGGACTCTCTAGAACTACCGAACCGATTTCAAAAGTGATGGTGGCAAATTGGTGGTGACAATCCCTGCTCCAACAGCCTCTTTAATAAAAAACTATGCGTTTCTGACGACTGGGTTTTTCGCTAATTGTTGCCACAGATTAATCTCGGAAAATGAAACATTTGAAGTTACTGAAATAAAATAGTAGCTTGAAAAGTATTTGTCAGAAAATTGTTAGGCAAACTGCGTTTGAAAGGTAAAAAATTGTATTTTTCTTGATATAAATTTCAAATCTAATGATTATGCCATTTTTCAAATATTGAATTTGAAAAATTACCAAATTTCACAATGGAGTACCATAGCGAAACCTTCATGCGTATAAAGATAATGATAAGGGCGACGTGTCCTGGCGTGTATATTGGCACGAGTCACAAATTATAGTAGCCTTATTATTCTGTTAAAATATAAAAGTGAATTATGAAATGTCAATATTTTGTTGGATTAAAATTTCGTTATAAGAAATTGACTAGCGTAGCGGGCGTAGCTTGCTAGTTTTTAATAAAATTAAAAAAAAAAAATCTAATTTTTAATAAAATCCCTTTCTAATCGAAATAAAAATATATCGCGAGAAAAGAATGGCCAGAAGACGCAGGGATGAAACTCATGCAGATTGGATTATTTTCTTTTCAAATAGAATTTTAAGAGGACGTAATCCAACTCCTCTGAGCGTATCTTATTGATGTATTTTACTTTACACTTAAAAATGGATGACAAAATACGGAATTCTGTCATAAAGTATTTTTTTAAACAAATAATAGATGATGAAACTTCCAAATTCTTCTAAAATTACCACCTTTTAAAATTTTCTCACATTTGCGCTCTTGAACATTTTGTGCTCCCCCGCCAGTTGCAGGGCTTGCGAGTCGCTTAGTTATGCCACTACCCCACTTAGTTACCCCATATGTTCCCTATTCTTGATTGCGTACGTAGACAAAAATAAGAGCAACTGGCCATATGTTATAGTAATTATATAAATAAAAAATCTTATTAGTACTTTTTTTCCCCTTTAAGTAACACTTTGTAAATTACACACTGTGAGATGAGGATTAACTTTAAACAATTCAAGACAATGGCAAAAATTACATTAGTTATATTTATGTTTGTATTATCCATTATCCTATTTCCTAGAACGAACAATTTAAAAAAAATAAATACCGTAATTTCCGGCGTATAATCCGCAGCTCAAAGAGTCGTTTTTCGACCCAGAAATTTTATTCAATAATTGTAGTTAAATATTTACAGCAATCTTTTAAGTTACATTTTATAAAATAATATTTCTGGGTCGAAAAACAACTCTTTGAGCTGCGGATTATACGCCGGAAATTACGGTAATTCTCGAATTGAAACATCGATACCCTTTATTACAAGAGAGGCATGGAGATAATGCATACAAGAAATGTAAGTTTGTAATTTTCCTATTAGCATTTCGTTGTAATGAAGTTCCTGGTAACCTCTAATCACTCTAAAAAAATTTAAATAATAAATTCATATTATTTGTATTTTCCTCTTATCCTCAGCCTCTCTACGTCTTTGGACCCGTGTCATTTTCAACCCCAGAAATCAAATATTTACGCCACTACGTTAGAAATTACTTTAAATCTGTACTTACTGTGTAGGAAAGAACATTTCTCTCATCCTGGCTGTGCAGTCCGACAACTATACTGAATTTCCTTTTAGATCGCCTTTAATAATAATAAAGATAGTAAAAAATAAACAATAATAATCATTGCATTCATTGATAAAGAAAACTGTCAGTAACTTCTTTACATAAAGTCAACATATACTGTAACTTATCCTCTTCAGTCCTGAGCTCCACAAATATGGAACACTATTCTTTTCTTCAAAAAATCAAAACCACTAGATTAATTTTAACACAATTATGGTAGTTGGTAAATAAATCGTTTGAGTTCTAATTTTCCAACTGGGTGAAAAAATTCTAGGCCAGGATTCGAACCAGAGACCTGTTGGCTGAAGCTGCAAATGCTCCACCAACTGAGCTATCCCGGCTGAATCTGGAGGGCCTAATTCATCCAGCCCAGCCTTGTTGATCATAGCATCTGGTCTGATATCCCAATCAGCTCAACACTAAAATTATACCACATAAAATCTAAATCGTTAACTTTTTCGTTATTTTGACTTTACTTCTGTGTCTTTGAAAGTTTTTCTTTTAAAACGACACTCATAAAAACTTCGATGATGATTTCCTTGTAAAATAAATGTTCTGTTCATCTGACTTTACAAAATGCCTTCAAGACAGCAGAGTTTGTAAAGTAAGCAGATTTAATAATTATTTAATACAGATACTTTACAGTTAAAAAAAAGTCAAGCTTTGTAAATTATTAATTTATTTACAGCCATTAAATTTCTCTTTACGAGAATATAGGGTATTGATATAATTATAGTGCTAGTTTAGGAAGTTAATAATTTTAGGCCCACCATATATGAACCTAAAATTGCTATATTCTTAATCTTAAAATATCAATTTCAGAAAAATGCCTTTCTTTGTTGTCTATGTCAATATATGTGTCTAATAAAATCATACTTAAAAAAATATACATTACATTCATTATTTTTTATTCATTTTTTACTTTTTACTTTTTAGCGTTTAAAATATTTCATTGTTGCTGTTTCACGGCCAGTTGGCATATAGAGAGCGTGGTTTGGCGTATAATTAACTTCATTGTTGTTGTAACTCGGATACAGTTGTAACCACAAAGAATATATATTTGACGCTTTCTCACCTTCGTCTGGCTAACGGGAAATCTCTTCAAAATTAATTTATTAATTTATAATTAAGTTCTAAAAATAGTAAAATGTTGTGTTCTCATCATATATCTATATATATAAATGAAAGTCCTGACTGGGGAGAACATCAACGTGCAGCTCAAACTACTGAACTTACAAACAGGAAAATTTGTAAAAAAATACTTTTTAAGATGTAGAGGCGCACTGAGAAGGGATTTTCTAAAACTCCACCCCTAAGAGGGGTGGGGGGGATGGTAAAAAGGCAACAAACTTTAAAGAAAATCCTTAAAATCGGCTATTATAGTTATGTGGCAAATGATAACATATTTCAATGTATTTTTGTCGACTGAATCGAATGGTACTAAGTACATTCTTCTATGTCCAATAGTTCGTGAGATATTGCGTTTTTGTAACGATTATCGTATAATCGTTCTACGTCGCTTACTTATAGGATGAGGGGAGAAAGTTCTATGATCAGTTCAACCCATGAAACATTATCTTTTAAAACTATTCTGCAGAATGAGTTTCGATGAAACTTGGATTGTTAATTTTCCAGGGATAGTTTTAATATATTGCATATTGTTATATCGTTCTTTAGCAAATCGTACAGTAAATGATTAAATAAACTAGTTGGTCTTTAATAGCACAAATTTTGTACAAAAATTAGAAAATATAACAACGCAATAGCGTTCGTTTCGTTTTACAGCATTGCGGAAGGTCAACCAAGGTAAAGGTTCATATTACTTTAAAACACAAGATCAAATTCACGGGTATATTTCGTTTGGATAAACTGACCAGCGTAGCTGGCAAAGCTTGCTAGTATATTATAATTCTAGACTATCAGAAAGGGAGTAAAAAAATCGATTACAAAATTACATCTTCAGATACATAAACCAAGTTAAGTTAAATAAAAGAGTGTAAAACAACGGATGAATATATTTATTAATAGTATTATTCGGTCTGAAGAGATTTATTTATATGCAAAAGAAATGAACAATTATTTTTATTGATCATTTTCTGACATTAAAAGTTCTTTACCCATTAATATCACAAAAGTAAAAAAAGAGTATCTTAAATGGATAAATTTAATGCTATCGAAATATAATAATATTTTTTAAAAGTAAGTTAGTTGAATTAGAGTTCTGCAAACGCCGAAATTTCCAGCCCCGGGCTCAGCCCTACTACTGTAGAATTTTTTTCGGTCCGGCCCGTCCCTGTATATAAAAGCAAAAAGTTCGGCTCGGTTCGTACAAAAAAGTTATTGTCCCGGTATAAAAGCTAAAATTTGGCCCGAGCCCTGCCCGACCCGTATAAAAATTTAATTGGCCCTGCCTGGCCCGGCCCAACTGAATTTCTAGAAAACATAGATTTTTTGTAGTTTATAAACCTGGTAATTATCGGTTCCATTTGAAGAAAAGTACATGTTACTTTTACAATTAAGGTCACTAAAATACCTATAAAGGCCACCAAAATACTTAAAGGTTTAAACACCCGGAAAAACAAGAAAAAGACAGGAAATAATAATTCTTTGGGTGAATACAGGGTGGCCTTAATTAAAGTTATAGGTGTTTAGAACTCAATTATAAAGTATGTACTGGGCTATATAAACGCAACATTATTTCATATACATACTATTTAGTTTTAGACCATAGAAGAATGGATTGATATAAAAAAAATAGTTCATATTTTCGGCACCAGGAATAACAGTGGCGCTGCGGTTCATTTCTAAAGTTTTGAATTGTAAAGTCAACAAGTGATTTGCAAATGTATAAACATTCAGCTAAAGGGTAAAAATGAAATGCAATTGCTAAAAAAACATTTCTGCGTTAAAGTAGCTATTAAATATTAGTCAATGACGTAAAACGTTCTGTAAAAAATGCCTATTTTACTGTGTAAAGTTAGTCCGCAGTGCCACTTTTACCACTGGTGCCAAAAATATAAATTGTTTTTTTCTTTATGAATCGTTCTTCCATGGTCTAAATCTCTAAATGGTGGCGCTTTTGCCCCAGTTCATTCTTTACAATTGAACTCTAAACACCTATATTTTAACTATCGCCACCCTGTATATTAAATCATTATAGGGCAGTTGCAATTCACGCCATGCTGGAGGTCACACAATACAAATAGGGCGTTCTGATTGGTGGAAGTACCCTGACCTCCAGTTGAAGTCCAATGGTTGATCAGCTGATTGCAACTTCCCTATATTGCACGTAAAGTTTTAAAGTCTTAAAATTAAAATTTGATTTGAATTTGTTTAAAGTGGAATCTGGTAATTAATCACATTAAAACAAAATAATGATTTTGAAGATTTTTGGCTTACATAATTTTGTTTATTTTGATAGTTTGAAAGTTTCTTATCCTCTTAAGGGGATGTTATGACCTAAAACGTAAAAATAATAATAATAAAAAAAATAAATAAAGACCGTTAAAAATAATACTTTTAATGTATCCCTAATATAAAACAGTTAAACCAACGTATTCTCAATCAGGCGCATAGAGTTAGTATCATATTCCACAACTTTTCGCTCGATTTTTAAGCCAATACTTTGATTTAGAATTTCAGTGTGATTTTATTGAAACATTATTTTTTGATTTGGTGGGATAAACATTTGGAAAACTAATCGATCGATTTTTTAAATTAAAGATTACATAAAAATCGAAACTTGAAATATGAACACATACCTAATTGAAAAATATCCATAAAAAGAAGAAAAAAAAATGTATAATATATGTGACCAATAAAAGATAAATCAAATTGGGAAAAAGTGAATTAATGAAATATTTGTAGAACTATAGCAGAATCATCAGACCCAAATTACCACAGATTCCACAAAAAATGTACAATTTCAATATATATATAATGTTGTTTATAGGTGCTACACATAATAAGTGTTATATATGTGAGTTGTGGTTAGAGACTTTCACAACACACACTTAGCAACAAGATGCGTTCAGCGATTTCCCATGAGAAATCTCTGACGTAGAGACCCAACCCAAACGGATATGCTGATGCATATTTTTTGAGTAGATCTGAGCTGGAAACAGATCTTTAAAATTCGGACCAGAGTTCAATTAGATGTTGACTTACGAGGAGACCGCCAAACATGATGCACGCAGATTTTGATGATTTTAAAGTATGTTGTAGGGATCATACCCCTAACTATTCAGGTCAAAGGTTTCCTTCAAATGGGCTTTAGTTTTCGAGAAATTTCGTTTTAAAGTTAAGCATGCATTTCAAATGCCATTACTTCGCGATTTTGGTCAAGGTCTCAGTGGTTCCGTGGTAGCGTTCGCGATTTGAGAGCCGCAGATGGGTGTTTTGTCCTCTCCTGTGACTTTTACCTTTTTTAACGAATTTTATATATTTGTCGCGTTATAAGTTGTATGCAGAATTATGAATTCTGCATCTTTGAACTTTTTGATATTTTCCTAATAAATTCCATTTACATTTTCGAATATTTCGTAAAAATTTACGTTTTTTTTTTTTTTTTTTTTTTCTTGTGCAGTTTTGAAATGAATATTTCTATTGACGAAATTCCAAACTAACTAATTCCAAAAACATATCTTGAAAGGAATAATAAAATATTAAAGCAATAACGATTATATCCAAGTTTTACCCAGTTATATATACAGTAAAACCCGTTTAAGAAGTTCCCGCTTAAGAAGTTTTCCCGTTTAAGAAGTTTATATTTTCGATTCCCATTTTTTTCCTATTCTTACAATGTTAAAATAACCCGTTTAAAAAGTTTAGTTCCAAACTTTTTCCCGCTTAAGAAGTTTTTTCTCCCCTTAATTTTACTTTCAAAACACGTTTACTTCAGTCTTTTGAGGGATTTTTTTTCCCCCATTCTGTACTGGAAAAGCATTTCTCTATATTCTTCGCTATTCAAAAGGGCACATTTAAGATTGAAAAGGATTGTCGTCACCTTTATTTCACCTTCATATCAGTTTGTCTGATGAAATGTAGAGAGAGGGTAAGTCCGAGTCCCTTATGGCTGCAACAATAGTGACTGATAAGGGATTAAAGAGAAATGGTTTGCTCCTACTCAGGGGTAGTTCTTTAAGTTGACCAGTTGCTTTCTCTTAGAATAGAGTCTCTTTCACCCCTTTCCAGGAATGGAATGAACCAAAGCTATGTTTGGTTCATTCCAAACCAAAGCTGTGTTCAGTTTGGCTCATTCAATCTGTTTTTGAGTGAGTGAAAGCGTCAAATCTCTCTTGGAAAATTCACGAAAAAAATTCTTATTTATTTTTTCCTCTTCAAAATGTCGGGCAAGGGAATTAAAAGAAAGGCCTTGTCAATTGAAGACAAAATCAAAATTTTGAAAGAAGTTGATAGCAACCCAAACGTAACAAGAGTTGAAATTGCTAAGAGATTGAATATGCCGGTGACTACTCTGAATGGAATTGTAGCAAAACGCAATCTTATATTAAACGACTCCTCTGATAAATCTCGAAAAATTAAAAAAGTGAAAAAAGGAAAATATGAAGCTATGGAAGAAAAATTATTACTTTGGTTCAAGCAAGCCAGATCCGCCAATATTCCTATAAGTGGACCTATTCTTAGAGAAAAGGCTGAGGAAATTGCCAAAAAAATGAAGATTGAATTTGCACCTTCAAATAGATGGATTGATAGAATGAAAAAAAGAGCTGGTTTAAGTTACAATTCTATAAAAGGTGAGAGTAAAAGCGTCGATCCACAAGAAATCGAAGAATGGAAACAAATCTTACCAGATTTGATAACCGGCTATCATCCTAAAGATGTCTTTAACATGGATGAGTGTGGGCTTTTCTATAATCTTTCACCGGATAAAACGTATGCATATAAAGGTGAAAATTGTCACGGAGGTAAAAAAAATAAAGAACGACTTACAGTTTTATTGGGTGCAAACATGGACGGTTCCGAGAAATTGCCAATTTTGGTTGTTGGGAAATCCAAGAAACCCAGATGTTTTCAAAATGTGAAATCACTGCCTTGTGATTATGAAAATAACAAAACTGCGTGGATGACGATTACAATTTATGAAGCCTATTTGAAAAGATTAAATGTTAAAATGAGGAGAGCTAAACGGAACATCATCATCTTTGTAGACAATTGCGCCGCCCATTCCAAAGACACGAGTAACTTTACTAACATAAACGTCCTTCCGGCCTGTACCGGGAGGAAAAGGTAGCTTTCCTATATCTTCGTTTTAAAATTTTAGCTAATGTTACACGAAAACAGCAAGTTAAAATGCAAAGAAACGTTTACAAAAGATTCGTTAATACTGAATTTGAATAAGAATTTCGCCAAATTATTGAGCAATAGCCAAATTGGCTTCATTTATAAAGACTTATTTTGGTCGCCAAATTTGGCGATATTTCGCCCAAATGTCACTAATTTTGCTTATTTTGTCGCCAATGTCGCCAATTTTGGCGCTAACGTATATGAATATATAGTTTTACGCGTATGATTGGGAAAATTATTACAACAATGAAAGAAAATAATTTGCGAGTAATCGCGTTAATGTGCTGTTTTGTTTCAAAATGTCAGCCACCCTAGAATTTCAAACTGCTCTATCTCAGCCATTTTTTAAGATAGAGGTAAACCAAAAAATGCTCTGGAATCCTTGTATCAAGGCCTAACACGTAATTAAAAAATAAATTTAAATTTTTAACTTTTTTGTATATTTATTTTAGTTTTAAATATTTATTAAATCTTTAAGTGGCCGCCATCTTGAAACAAGATGGCGGACCAAGCTGGCCAACGAACTCGGTCGAGACATTGGTGACCTTAATACACACAATTAGTTTCATCAAAATCGATTTATAAATACGAGCGTTATCGTATGACATAGGTCAGATATATATATATATATATATATATATATATATATATATATATATATATATATATATATATATATATATATATATATATATGGATATATCTATATATATAAATCAACATTTAAACGGAGGGTGGTTTTGGGGTCTGGGGGTCATGATCGGTGAAAATATATCGAAATTTTCCGGAACTGCTTTCCTCCGAACGGCTGCAATAGGTAGCTTTATACATTTTTGTATTGAAAGCTACCTAAAAGTGCATTTCCTACCACCGAACTCGACTTCGGTTTTGCAACCGATGGATCAGGGAGTTATTAAATTGTTTAAGCAGCACTATGGAAAACGGCTTGTGAATTGGATGATTGAAAAACTGGACAATACTGGAGAGATAGGAAAAGTGAACGTTTTGCAATCTATTCATTTTATTTTATCTGCATGGGAGTTAATAACGCCATCTGTAATTGCCAATTGTTTCCAGAAAGCAGGATTTTTGGAAGGAGAATCAACAGAAGACTATGAATTGGACATTGAAGATGATTGGAAGACGTTACAAAGAAGGATGGATTTCACAGCATCGTTTGAAGAGTATGTGTCAGTAGATGACGAGATATTGCCATGTGAGGTGCTTACAGTAGATGATATTTGTGAGGTTACAGAAGATGAAGAAATGAGTGACACTGAGGAAGAGCACGAGGAAATTCCTAGTTTTTCGGATGCTGTGAAAGGACTAGAAACATTTCGCCGTTTTATCGAAAGTGTTGAAAATGTGCCTGAGGAAATTTTTAAAAACTTAAGACAACTGGACTGTTATCAACTAAAAATTGCCGAGAAAAAACATAAGCAAAAATCTATAACCGATTTTTTCTGTAAAAGCATATCAAATGATGCTTAAAGAGAAATGTTCCCTCTCTGTCTTCAAACATTGGATTAAATAAAGAGTTTCTAAGGTAATTATGCATTTTTACTTGATTGACAGATTTTTTTAAAATGTGCAAATCAGTTTAAATTTCTTAAGTAAAACTCAACTTTATATAAATTTATGTATTATTTTAACAATGTAAAAGACCTCTCCTAACTATGAAAACTTAAACTAATGATTGTTTCAAACATTCTTAATTTCCCGTTTAAGAAGTTTTCCCGTTTAAGACGTTTTTGCCTTCGATTCCCTTGGAAAACTTCTTAAGCGGGTTTTACTGTATATATATATATATATATATATATATATATATATTATGTTATTTAAATACATTTAACTGTAAAGTTCAAACTCACCGTCATTTTTGATTTGCACAAATAAAAAATAATGTATTACAATTAATTTTTTTTTTTCAGTCTAACAAGTCGATGCCATACAGAAAAATTCAACTAGAAATGAAAAATCGTTTGTAAATTACAATACATATAAAAAATATCTGAAAAAAAAATCGTCTGCAGCGACTTTTACGGTAATATCAGAATAAATAAAATTTTCTTTTTATCAATTTCGTTTCGCTTTCTTTGCAGACAAATATCACGTTTAAAATAATTTCTTTTTCAAATTTAATGCATTTTTAAATATATTTATCACAATTTAAGTCTTTAAAGAATATATAATATGCTAATTTATACATTCTTCCAATATTGTTAAAACAATTATTTAAAGGCGATTTTTAATGCGTAATTTGTTTAGAATATTTTTGTGATAGGTATAACACAATTAGTTCCATATTTAATAAACTAAAAATGTCGATGTCGGTGATGATAAATATTTTAGTATTTCAGCAGTTAACATATTTCAATATATTTAGAACAAATCAAATATTAAAAGGATATATTATTTTGTTAATTTTTTCCTTAATCATTTAATTTCTTTTTAAATAGAAAATGTAAATTTTAAAAAAATGTATTATTTCATAAATACAATAAATAAATAAGTAAATATACATAAATGTAAACAATAATCATTTTAAAAAGACGAGATATCAAGACATAAATTAGTTTGGATTTTCGTCAGAAGAAATATTCGAATAAAAATTGCGCAAAAACTATAAATTTTCACGCAATATTCGAAAATGCAAATCGAATTTACAGTGTCTCACATAAGTGATGGGACACTTGTGCTTTACAAAAGGAAACTAATCAAATAAATTAAAAAAACATGTACACATTTTTTTTGTGGGTGTGTTTCATACTTAAATTTAGTAAAGATTATTACATAACATACATTTTGTCAAAATATTAAAATATTAATTTAATAAAAATACAAATGTTTAGAACGGAGCAAAAAATAGCTCACATAAGTGATGGGACACCATTATATATGCAACAAAAATCGCCTGAAATAAGCAATAAAAATATTTTTTGGGGTTTTATTTTTACTTAAAAGCAATTGGCAATAATTTATAAAATCGTCTGCAGTATTTCTCTCCAGTTTGTTTTGGAATTTTTGTGTTTTTTAGCTCTGTGTAGTCATGAATGCTAAACGAAAAGAAACTTCGCCTGAAATTCGAAAATTAGTTATTAATTTGCATATTGAACGTGGAAAATCTATTAGAAAAACTGCTGAAACAGTTAACTTGAGTCGTTCAACAGTTTTCAATATCATTAAACGATATAAAAAGAATCATATGATTCAGGATAAAAGAAGACCTGGCTGACCATCAAAGCTATCCAATGGAATAAAGCGAATTATCGTTCGAAATATTAAAAAAAATCCAAGAATTAGTGCTTCAAAAGTTGCTTCTGATTTACAAGCATTATATGGAATAATTGTTAATCCTGAAACTATTAGAAGGGTAATTCGATCTGCTGGATATCACGGTAGAGTAGCCAGGAAAAAATTCTTCGTAAGTGAAAAGAATAGAAAACTCAGACTAGCTTTCGCAAAATCCAACATAAATAAGAATTCTGATTACTGGAATAAAGTTATATTTGCTGATGAGAGTAAATTTAATATATTTGGTTCTGACGGTAGAATCTTGGTGTGGAGAAAACCCAGGGAAAAACTTCGCAAACAGAACTTGGTACCAACAGTAAAACATGGTGGAGGAGGAGTTATGGTATGGGGGTGTATGTCGTCCGCTGGAGTTGGTAATTTTGTTTTTATTGACAGTATAATGGATCAGTACAAGTATATTGATATTTTAAAGCAAAATTTGAAATCTTCAGCACGAAAATTGAACCTTCATAACGATTTTAAATTCTACCAGGACAATGACCCCAAGCACACTGCTCTGAACGTTAGACTCTGGCTGCTATTTAACTGTCCTGAAATAATAAAAACACCACCACAATCTTCAGACTTAAATCCCATAGAGAATATTTGGCAAGAATTGGAATCAAGAATTCGCAAACACACCATTTCTTCAAAACAACAACTAAAATCGGTGCTTCAAGAAGAATGGGGTAAAATCACTCCAGAAATCACAAAAAAAATAGTCGAATCCATCCCAAAAAGATTAAATCATGTTTTAAAAGTAAAAGGAAATCCAACAAAATATTAAAACCTTTTAAAAAGTAAAATTTGTGGATAAATATTTGATGGAAAAGTAAGTGTCCCATCACTTATGTGAGCCATTTTTTGCTCCGTTCTGAACAATTGTATTTTTACTAAATTAATATTTTAATATTTTGACAAAATGTATGTTATGTAATAATTGTTACTAACTTTAAATATGAAACACACCCAAAAAATTTTTGCACATGTTTGTTTATTTATTTTATTGCAGTTTCTTTTTATAAAGCACAAGTGTCCCATCACTTTTGTGAGACACTGTATTAGGAAAATATCAAAAAGTTCAAAGATGCAGAATTCATAATTCTGCATACAACTTATAACGCGAAAAATATATAAAATTTGTTTAAAAAAAAAGGTAAAAGTCACAGAAGAAGACAGAACACCCATCTGCGGACCTCAAATCGCGAACGCTACCACGGTACCACAAAGACCATGTCTAGGATCGCGAAGTAATGGCATTTGAAATGCATGCTGAACTTTAACCCGAAATTTCTAGAAAACTAAAGCCCATTTGAAGGAAACCTTTCACCTGAATAATTAGGGGTATGATCCCTACAACATACTTTAAAATCATCAAAATCTGTGCGCATCATGTTTGGCGGTCTCCTTGTTAGACCACTGAGCTCTACAATAGAATTCTTAAATATTATTATAGAGCTCAGTGACTTAGACAGACAGTCCAGCCAAGGCTTTCAGATTTCCGACGTTAAACTGATGATAGATTTCAGTGAAATCCCCTTCCCCTTTTAATTGTACAAATATTGTAATTATATTAAATTGTAACATAACCTAGATATATTAAACTCTTATTATTCACTATTTATTGAGTTTCCCATCATTTGTATATGCCTAAAGCGGTTTTGTATTCAATATTTTTCTGAATCACACAAAACTTTTACACTGTAAAAAAAATTTCCTGAAAATAACGGAAATTGTACTGGCAATCGAGACGCCAGTACTATTTCCGTATTTTAACGGAAAAAAAATTCCGTAAATTCCAGGAAATTTTCCGTGATTTCTGAAATATCCGTTTTTAAATTTCCGTTTTATAACAGATATCTTCCGTATTTTTTAGAAATTTTTATGTCGTTAAAATAAATTTTATAGGACCAAAAATAAAATCTTATCTCTCAAGGAATATCTTATAAGAGATAGGTATGCTCCTTTTTTTTTTTTTCTGAGCGAGTTCTCAACAAACAACCACCACTTCCCTCGATGAGTATCGAACCCAAGACCCTACGTATACGAAACGAACGCGTCAGACCACTACACTACGGTTGGACACATCACTTACTCATATGTTGCTACTTATATGAGACACTTTTAATGTTGCAATACCTTGAAGTTCTCGTAGTTAGATGGATATTTTCAGAGATCCAATGTTTTTAATATTTTCTTTTCAAAATTGTTCTATGTTTTGCTTTTTATTATTTGATGCTTTATAACAGATAAATTTAATTTTTTTATGTATTATATGCGTAAAATATTGCAATAACAGTAATGATTGTTTCTTTTTGCAATAGTACATATACTTTTTAAAATAATTTGTGTGTTGATTTATTTATCAATTTCAGTAAAAACAATAATTTTCTTAAGCAGACGTATTTATTACATGCTATTAAAGTAAATTTTCTTTATCTCTTAGTTTAAAAACTTATGTGAATAAACAAATTTATAATAAATTAAATTATTATATTTAAGCTTTGCTGCGAGCTTTTGTGTATGGTTCTGTTAAAATGAATATTTTTTTAAATATCAAAACGAAAAAATACATTTTAAGGGAAAATTTTGAAATTAATAACTTTAGGATAGGTAAGTTTAAATTTAGACTTAATAATTTAGTTTAAATTAATTTAGTTTAATTTATAAAAATTATAAACTAACAAAATAAATTATAAATTTTTATAAAAATGAAGTTTATAATTTTATAAAGTAAACAAAAAGTTATTAATTATTTTTTATAAATTTAAAAAGAAAATTAGGAATTTTGTAAAATTATAATTTATAAAATAATAAATTTTAGTTTAATTCACAAGAATATAACACAAATCAGTTTAGTTTAATACCCACATACCGATAATTTGCAAAGATATTATTTTATGAAACCTTAAAAATACTAAAATAAAAAAATAGATTTTTAGAGAAAATTTTTAAATTAATGACCTTGCGATAGGTAAGTTTAAATTTGGACTTATTAATTTAGTTTAATTTATAAAATGATAAACTAACGAAATAAATTATAAACTTTATAAAATCGTAAACTTCATTTTTATGAAAGTGAAGAAAAAAATATTAATTACTTTTATAAATTAAAAGAAAAAAATATAAACTTTGTAAAAAATTATAATTTATAAAATAATAAATTTTAGTTTAATTCACAAGAATATAACACAAATCAGTTTAGTTTAATACCCACATACCGATAATTTGCAAAGATATTATTTTATGAAACCTTAAAAATATTAAAATAAAAAAATAGATTTTTAGAGAAAATTTTGAAATTAATGACCTTGGGATAGGTAAGTTTAAATTTGGACTTATTAATTTAGTTTAATTTATTAAATTATAAACTAACGAAATAAATTATAAACTTTATAAAATCATAAACTTCATTTTTATGAAAGTAAAGAAAAAAATATTAATTAATTTTACAAATTTAAAGAAAAAAAATATAAACTTTGTAAAAAATTATAATTTATAAAATAATAAATTTTAGTTTAATTCACAAATTTATAAGACAAATCAGTTTTGTTCAATACAATATACATATCGATAATTTGCAAATATAATATTTTATGAAACCTTTAATAACCTAATATTGCCTCACGTTAATAAAGTTAAAATAAGATTTTAAAACTTTTGTGAAAAAATTCACAATTTAAAGAAATATAAAGAAAAAAAAAGTAGATTAAAAAAAATATTTTTCTGTAATTTATGGAAATAAAATTAATTTCTAAAGATTTCACTAAAAAAATAAAAATATCACTATTTTCACAAAAAATTACCGCCCAGACACAATCCCAGTTAGAATGAGTTCCAGGATTGGCCCGAGTCTAATGACAAAAAAATAGGCCCACGGGTAGGACTGGTTCAGACCTGGATCCTAGAAGAACTCTAGTAAATACAACAATCTTAATTCGTATTTCAAACAAGGCGATTTCTGTACGCAAACCTCTGAACGTCATTTATGGAAATGGCATTGTTTTGAAAGAAATACGGACATTGTACAGTTTTGTAAGAAATACGGAAAAATCCATTAAACTTACGGAAAACTTTCTGCATATTTACGGATTTGAAATCTTCTTTACGGAACTAATGTCATTTACGGAAATTGTACTGTTGTTTTGGAAAAATGAAACTTCTCCGTAAAATTTAACGGAAAATCTCTTGTATTTTCACGGATTTTTTTTAGAGTGTAGTTATATAGTTTTTTAATTATAATGTGTATATATATATATATATATATATATATATATATATTAATACTGTTCTGAATCTGAATTTTGTAAATGATGTTTTAAGTATGTATTTTGTTTGAGTAAACTTTTATCATGAGAGTTAAATTTACTATTCCATTTATATTAAATTTGATATATATATATATATATATATATATATATATATATAAAAACTTCTGGTCATTAAAGTTTTATGTACAACGGGGCCCAAATCAAATTATTACTTCATTTAATTATATGGTGATTTTGTTTCACACGCAGGCAGCCGAATCTGATCAGTATCCAAACCAATATAGGCTAACATACGGTTGTATTCATTTGGATATGAATGGGACTTAATGTGTCAATTACTGGAAATATAGCAACAAAATTTGTCTTTATGAAGTAAGAAACAAAAGTTGTCTGTCTTGCATGCAGACTATGACAGATCGTAATATTGTACTTGCTGTCGTACGGTGGGTTAATTTTTAACATGTTAATTTTTCAAAGTGGATCTTCATTTTAAATAAAAAAGACGTTAAATATAAAAAGAAGCATAGAATTATTTTAGAAATTGATTTTTAGAGCTAATTTTTTTTTTAATTTTAAGTATGTATTACAAGTGACTACAATTTGAGTATGTATTATAAGTAAAACGTAATATACTTTCACTGAGATATATGCTTCATAATATATCTTAATGTTATCTTTGATTATATAATTTTGATCTATTTTTTCTCTGTTCTCTTATTTTTTCTACAGTGATTCCATAACTTTTTTTTCTGTCTTTTGCTTTACATAATTAACAAACAGCATTCAGTAAAAGAAAAAAAAAAAACTTTTCAAAGAAAAAGTTTAAGATAATCAGATCGTTAACAAATAATGAACAAAACTTCATTCTATTCAATATCCATAAATTAGATGTATTTCATTTGAGTTATTTGTGGAAATGTATACTTGTAACTTTGAATTGGGAATTTGTTTTACAGGTTGAATACACATTTAAAAAAAAAAAAAAAAAATCAGTGAGTCGCATACCTGTATACGCAATGTGCTGCGGTGAGAATCCAGTACTCGTTCAGGATGGTTGCTCCACATAAGTGAGTTGGATAAAGCAGCACTTTATATTGTAAAGATACCTGAAAAGACAAAAATAATAATTAAACGAAATTGTAAACATTATCTGACACGCGCAAATTTTTATACGGAAAATGGGAATTAATTCCAATAAAATGTTTAATACTTTTAATTTTGTAATGTATATAGATCTCTCTTCGCCAATTGTGAATACATTTTTTTTTTTTAGTTCTTTTTAAAATTATTTTCAAGTTTTAATTTGGTTTATTCTTTCTCTGTGGATATTTGAACTTTTTTCAAGCTGGTTAATAGAGAATATTTTGTTTATGCAGCAGTGGATTTTATGCAAATACATGTAAATAGACGTATAATGCGCACTACATTATTTTGAAGGCTGAAAATCCAGGCATTTGAAGAAAATTCTGTAAAATTCTAAATCTTGACTCACAAATAAATAAATAAATAAATAAATAAATAAATAAATAAATAAATAAGAAATCGAATTGGAATTTTCTTATTGACTCTTGTATATTTACCGTACCATAAGATATATAAGATTACGGTTTTTGCAATATGTACTATGTTCTCATATTAGAAATTTGTTTTAAAATATTTATATCTAAACCACAAATGTAATAATAATAGCAATAAAATAATACTAATAATTATATAAATATTCTCTTAGTAATTACTGAAAATATCAAAGGTGGGAAAAAGGGGTTCTGTATTGCTTTAAGTGTTTATTCTGTTTTCATAGAATGAGCGAGTACGATGGAAAAGAAAACAAGTTCTACCGCCGCCGCTTTCAAACTGCAAGTTTTATACTATGCTGAAGTAAACAGAAACGCAGCTACTAAGTATGAGTTTATGCTCTTTTTTCAAAGTCCGAGCTTCCTCAAAACCGAAGATTTGAAATCCGATCGCGAAAAATTTTGTATTATCAGAACCCGAGTCAACCCGATACCGAAAAAACTCAGTACAACATTTAAAAATTGTTTCAAGATTTGTATTTTCTCATTTAAAAATCTTTTCTTACGTAGAAATAACCATTAATCCTAAATACTCCCTCATGACAAACGTTTCGGGATTTTCATGTCCCTGAAAAACTGTGTAATGTAGCAAACTCGCTATTTATATCCAACTACTGGCAAAAATCTGCAAAAGTTTCAATTTTTTATGGCAGAAAGACATGAGAGAGAACTACAAATACAACTATGGCAGAAAGACATGAGTTCTTTTTTCCAGTAATTCTGGAAAAGGACTTCAAACGGAAAGCGAGCGAGGATAGAGAAGGGATATCCCACGGCTTCTTTATGTTACTAAAACTGATCGTGCCAAGGCTTCAGAATCAGATAGAATAGCTATATTTCCTAATACAGTCGAACCTCGTTAACGCGAACACTCAAGGGGAAACTTTTTTTTTTGTTCGTTATCCGAACTTAAATACATTACATACAACTGGACGGGGCAATCGGAAACAGTTCGTGCTAAAAGTAATTCGCGTTAAGCGTGTTCGTGTGAACGAGATTTGACTGTACCCCATAAATAACAATGCGGTTCCCTTTCAAGCTGATTTTTAAACGATTGTAAAACACTTTAAGAAACTTAGAATACATTATTGTTTCTCAAATAGCAAGTATTTTCTTTTCCTTTTTTCAACTAATAAGAATAAATAAAATTTTAAACTTTGAGCCCGGGCTTGAAAAATGGTATAAAAGTTGAGACCGAACCCGTTTTGGACGCCGGGCTCGGTCTGAACTCGTCTCATATCTAACAGCTACATATCGAAAGGTTGGCGAACCTTTGCATACGATTATAGAGAAAGGAAGAAAAAAAAACTTCAAAAAGTTTCATCCTAGAATTGATGATTCAATGAATGAGCGTAGCCTACGATGATATGGTTTCATATAATTTTCGGAAACGTCCCAGGTATAATACATACACACCGCTTTTTTGTCCTAAAATTTGGAGAAAAAGTGCGTATTATATTCAAGTAAATACGGTATATTATTAAATGATTTTTGTATTTCTTTAAATAAATGACATTATAGGGAAATTATATTCAGAAAAGACGTTAATAATTGTTGTTACCACCACCACCACCACAAGAACAACAACTGCTTACTATTACTACCACTGCCAACGATTATGATGGCGATAGTAATATACCCTATTATAAATGAGGATTATTACATTTTTTAATCTAAAATAACAACAAAAATGAATTACATTTAACATTTTTATTTAATAATAAAATAATGTATTTAGCCCATCCGGTCAGCTTTTTGCATTTTTATACTATTTATGAAATAAATATCTGACTCTCTGACTACGAGTAACGCAGTAAGTTGGATAATCATTTTAACGTTATTTTCTAGTACTTACAAAATGTTTGATATTCTTAAGATTTTGAATATAAAATACAATTAAATGAAACGTTCTTTAGAATGGACATGGGTTCTCACAGAATTAAACTAGATCTGGATGCAAGAAAATATATGAAGAAAGAAGATATACTGTATTACTGAATATTGATAAAGCCAGGTTTAGACATTAAAGTAAAACTGGATGCAAGAAAATATATGAAGAAAGAAGAGATACTGTATTACTGAATATTGATAAAGTCAGGTTTAGACATTAAACGAGATTATAGTTTTTCAGCAGAATAGTACCAAAACTACAAAAACAGAAATAAATTATTAATTTTCTATTAATTCAATTTTATTTGTAAAACAATTTTTAAAGATAGGCTGTATGCAGAAGTATACATTTTTTTTAATAGACAGAGACAAATTCGTTAGTTTCATTGCTATTAATTTTTCATAAAACTTTTCAACCCTTAAAAAAGATCATGGGCAAAATTTCATTTTACTGTTCATAATAATCTTATGTGATTTATCTTGTTAATAGTTTTAAGGGCTAATTACATGTGCCCCTTAAAAATGTCTAGAAACATTACATCTATGGTGATGATTATGTCAGAATTACATGCAGTGACGTCAATGATCTTAAAATCTAAAGCTTAAATTATATTGTCTGAAAAAGCGAGTCTCAAATTATAATGGGGACTGGGAAAATAAAATCACAAAAGTGGGGACTTATCGAAATATTTTTAATCACCACCGTTTCACCTTTATAGTAGTCACGTAAATGAATTGCGATCATTTACTTTTAACTTTACTTACCAGCCATGGAAATTCACCAGGAACTGCTTCCCTGCCTCCAACTATTCGATCAGGAAAACTATATACCTTTGAGATTCCACAGTTTTTCAGAGGAGTGAATGCCAAAACTACAAAAGAAAGAAAAAAAAAAGTGCAATATTACAAAGAAAATTATATCAATTCACTTGCAAAATGTAATATCATTGAAAAGGTACGTCCAAAAATATCCGTCCAAAGACAGTAATAGGTGAAATCCTATATATGATTCACTACCTATTAATATACAACAAACATGTTTCAATAGGAAAACATAGTCCAATGCATGTATCTTTTATTACTTTTAAGTTTCATTCTTTTCTTAAACTCTATAGTTGCTTTGTGTGAAATTTATTTTACTCATGTACGAATAACGGCTATAATGATCCAAAATAGTCAAATAAAATTAAAATAAAACTTCATTAAAATAAACTTCATCCGATAGAATATAATAATATATAGATATACCGGGTGAACCAAAATTTCGTTAAAATTTTAAAAATTCATAAAAAAGGAAAAAATTATGATAATAACTAAAATAAGTATGATAATAAATATAATTAATATATTAAATAACTTAATATATTAAATAAATATAAATAATAATATATTAAATAAAATATATTAAATAAATATAACTAAACTATGATAATAACTAAAAAATTTTTTTTGCTGAAAAAAAAAATCCGACTACCTTGTGAGCCTTTTCGGTTCACCCGGTATATAATAAACACTCATGTGCCGCGTTGTGTTTCATTTTCCATCATCATGTTTCTTTATTCCATTTTTGTTTCATTTTATGATTAATTACTTTTTATTTCAATTTTGTTTGGCATCATCTATTTTTAAAATGTTTATGATTCTTAATACAATGAGATTTCCTGGTAGATTATATTTATTAACATGTTTAATATATATACATACATTTTTTACAATAAAAATTAATGCAAAATATTATTACACGTCATCTTTAAATTAGAGACTAGGTCATTTTTATCACTTTCCAAAATAGTTGAAAAGTGTTTATGAATTCGGTTTGTCTGTCTGTCTGTCAGTGCTCTAACTCGCGTAAATATACTCGGATTGCAATGCAATTCATATACGTTATTCAGGTTTACTACGGCATGTTTGGTATTGAAAATAAAGTGTATAACCTATATAATTCGTTTACAGGGACACTTACAAGAATTCCGTTACATTACTGTCGATGGGGAAAAATAGTTTGCAATGTAGTTTAATGATATTACACTTTTTCAAACATATTGAAATTTATATATATCACTGATATGCACTGCAAGATGCTTACTATAGAATGTGGTATGCACAGCATTCATAGTTTATTTACAGGGACATACAAAATAATTCGGTTACAGTATTATCCATAAGCAATAAGTGCTGGAAGTGCATTTTTAGTTGTGGTACGCATCTTAAATTTAACTAGCTTTTTTGCATATTACTTTGTGTGTATAAATTCTATAGCTCTTATACAGGGCTGCAGAAAAGGTCTCGAGTACATTTCCGTTTATTGACGGAAGTTGCTGAAAGGGAATTTTCAACTGTCCTATGCGTTTCCTAACTGAAGTAAGATTTTTGAAAATTATGTAATGTATATACAAATATGTAGGTCATATACAGGGCTGCTAAAAAAAATTTGAATATTTTTTCTGACTATTGATGGTAATTGCTGAGATTGAGTTGTTTTTAGATGTGTTATGTGTTTTACATTGTTATAAGAATTTGATAGCTATATTTTTTATTTCAAAGGTATTATATATACTATATATGTGTATGTACAGGGTGTTTCACAAAGGACCCCTAACTTTAAAAATCAATAACCCGAAAACGGTGATAGATAGAAACATGAAACCAGTGGTATGTTTATTAAAAAAAATTGTAAAAATCTTATACGTAAATCTCAAAATTTAGTTATAAATAGCACCTATAGATGGCGCTGAGAGCGTTAAGAATCCTTCTAAAGAGAGTTCAGAAGCATAGAAAGACTAGCCGTTGAAGATTCCGCCATTGAAATCTGACAGCTATTTTCGTATAGTGAAAATAATTCGCATCGGCCACGTTGCCTGTCTGTTGAATTTTTTTGAAAAGCTCACGAATTGTTTTCCCATCTGGGCTTTTTGCGACTTGAAATCGCGTTTGAAAACTTCCCCTTGTGGCAGTAGAGACTGATTTAATCGGTGGTACTCCAACACAATAAACACACGTTCCATGGTATACACCACTTTCGGAATTATTTTCACTATACGCTAATAGCGGTCAGATTTCAATGACGAAATCTTCGACGACTAGTCGACTTAACGCTCTCAACGCCATCTATCGGTGATATTTATAACTAAATTTTGAGATTTACGTATAAGATTCTTGCGATTTTTTTAATAAACATACCACTGGTTTCATGTTTCTATCTATCACCGTTTCCGGGTTATTGATTTTTAAAGTTAGGGGTCCTTTGTGAAACACCCTGTATATATATATTTGTCTGGCCATGTAAAATATTTTACAAATATTAAGTGCACTATTTTCAGTAAAGAACATGCTGTGATAAACCGATGTTACACATATCTGTTTGGAAATAGTTTAACATCATTAAAACACACTTCAAAGTATTAGCGCCCATAAACCGGAACATGTAATAACCTCATTACCGATTATCCTTTCTGTTACGTTTGAAGTATTATAAAGTTTCAGTAAGGAGTATTTGAAACAATTTTCATCCATAGAGAATAATGTATGGAATATTTTCTGTGTGTATCTTAAATAAAGAGTGCTACATAAGTTATTTTCATTAGGGTACAAGCTAAATAATATATTTAAACTTCGTAAACCCTTTAAGATCGAACACATATGATTGTGCAAATTCGAATTTATTAACATTTGTAACTTTCTAGTAAGTCATGCAGTCCGAAAGGGTTTTAATACTCAAAAATACAAAACATAAATTATATAGTTCTGAAAGAATGGTTGAACTTATGAAAATAATTTATCGTACCTTAAAAAATATACTTTCTGTACGCCGACAATTTTCCTCACTTTTCATAAAAGGTTAAGAAAGTTAGGAAAATACAAATAGACAGACAGACGAACTGAAGTCATAAATGCTATTAACTAGGTTTAAAAGTTTTGAAGTTGAAAAAAATATAAGAGAACACTTTCATTATTTTCCTAATTATCACAAAATTCCTGACTTACTTTCTTTGACAGTGACACAGAAGACGAAAAGGTAGAGTAGGCTTATTTTCGACATGATCCCCTGGGAGGCAGAAAAATAATGAGATGATATCTTAAGCGATTTTTATTAAAAGGAATATCCGTGATGTAAAAAGCCGATAAACAGATAAAGAAAGCATTTTACTGCCCACTATCTTTTCGCATTACTTTTAAAAGCCCAGTAAATGCTGGATTAATGAAACAGGATAGAAGAACAGGATATCAGTTCGTGGTTGAAATTACATAAGGTGGTTGAAATTACATTCATTTTTTGAGTCCTTTAGTAAAGAAAAATTTCTTGTGAGTCAGTCAACAAATACATAATTTTATTTACCAGTGTGTTTCTAAATTAACTATAATTCACTAAATATGCCGATAAAAAACGGTCGCGCAGCAAATAAGCAAGATCATAGACTCTTTATTTTCTATTGCATATACAGTATGCACGCTGAAGTTCTGACCCCCCCCACCCCCCTCCAATAACTTAAATTTAAAAGAAATTAACTTAATTTAAAAGAACGATGACTAGGCTGTGATGACTAGGTATGATAAAGTGGCTATGTGCTACGCTATGAGTAATGGCCGACTTCAGTACCGGCCGAGAAAGCACTTGTTTGTTTTTCTCGCCTTACAACGGAGTTTATGACGCCAGATCACGTGATCTCCGGTCGACACAATAGGCTGAGGGAGATCTTGTTTGTTCCCTCCCCCTCTCTAGGAGGGCTTCGGTCGACAGAGATCATGTGATTTGTCGCCAAGAACTCTGTTCTAAGCCACCGCCCTAACAAACAATAGCTTTCATGACCGATACTGAAGTCGACCGTGGAGGAGCACGCTTACAGCGCCACGCCCCCTACGGCAAACTTTGGAGTTAGCGTTCCTATGTCGAGACAGTACGAGATACGCGAAAAAAGTTAATTATAAAATTGTAGAAAATGTTCAATGCAGTGTGAAATGATGTCTTACATGTAACAATACTTCATTAGAATCTCTGAAAGCGTACATTTTTTATATCCAATCACTAGTTTAAATACACATCTAATTTCATGCATAAGTATGCCATTATGAGGTAGATGCAGATTTATTAATAAAACTGAGAAATCTTAAGCAAAGTATAGTTTATTTTAATAAGAAAATCAAGTTTAGTATGTTCAGTGTACCCATTATCGGGATACATGCAGCATGCGTGATGCATTGTAGCCATTGATGGACACATTGAGCATGTGTAACTTTTATACCATAATAATTAAGAAGAAAGTTATAGAGCAAGATAGTACTAAATTCTCTAAAACCATACAGAAATATTGTAAATTATTGTTAAAACACCAGTTGTGAAGTTTTCATAATTTTTTTTTTCTGTCATTTATACTAAGATTGCTAAGGTTTTTTATAAATTAATTTTAACATGCATTACTATTTTTATTATTTACAGATCGTGTCTTCAGCTATTAGTCCTGTATGCCTCATTATGTTTAACAGAAGGTAATTTTCATTCTATCTTTATATTTTATTTATCAAAATTTTTGCCATTTGCTAATTCGCTTTGTTTTCAGGAAGACCAAGAACTCTGAAGAAATGTGGTAGGAGAGATTTACCTATGGGAAGAATTATTGGTGGTAAATATGTGAAACCAGGAGATTTTCCTTGGATGGTACGTCACTGGATCTGTGATTCTCCTTTTTAATGCGTTTTTATTTATTTATTTATTTATTTATTTATTTTTTTTTTGGGTTAAGAAGTGTCAAACAGTAACTCGGAAACATTAATAATTTTTTTTAAGCGATTTACAGTAAGCAAAAAAGAGTGAAAAGCAAATTGGACTGGCAAATTTTGGCTTCACTTAAATCACAATCACTGGGCAGACGACTTTTCACTTCCTTACGCATTTTTTTTTTTTCATTTCAGAAAGATTTTTTAACAGACAAGGTCCGCCTTTCTTTTATTACTTACCCATCTACGTAGTATAGGGTAAGTCTTGTAATCGTTTTAAAAATCAAAAACATTTTTTTTTGACGGATTTACACGTTTCAGACACTGAAGATTCCGAAAAACATATTTTTAGAAAAAAAAAATTGCCGTCCGTCTGTCTGTGTGTGTGTCTGTAAACGCCCTATCTCGCGAAAAAAAATTGAGATAGAGACTTGAAATTTGGTATGTACTTAGTATGTAACAATGAGAAGAAGCTTATTGAATTTCAGTAACCTCGATTACCCGGAACTATTTTTTTCGGACTCTCGAAATATTCGTTCTGATAAAAGGTATATAAAGATTTTCGAAATTGTTTATTGCAAGGAGTGAATATAAAGTACAATAAAAACAAATTTTGCATGAAGAATGAAGTCGATCGGGTAATTAGTTACCGAGATATTTGTAATCCTATTTTCCACACTCTTCAATTTTTCATGACTTTGTATTTCATTCAAATTTCAATTCAAATATATATTTTAATTGGAAATGAGACGCTTAATCCGGCGGAGTAAACTCTTAGTTAATATGATTACCATTTTTGGAGTTATAAGGATGTTTCTTTTACGCAATTCAGTTGCATTTAAAGTTTATGACGTCATTAAAGCCAGGATTTTATTCGAATTGCAATGCATTTTATAAATGGTTTACACATGTTTTATTTTCATATTTTATATTATCCATATCCATGATGGGTGAACAAAGTATATATATGTATCGTGTATCCAAGCGAAATAAGTAGTATATCCACGAATTCAAAAGATGGGAGAGCACATTTGAATAAGATTAATATAGTTTATTATTAAATATATAAAGAATTAAGAAGTTTTCAAGAATGAGGCTGAACTATTTTGTTCATAATTAGTTTAGCTTCAAATGCTAAACTTTCCATATTCAAGTACAAATTCTCTGTATGAAACAGAGCCAAAAAAACATGTATTCTCTGCCTGGTTGCAGAGTCAGGACTGAGCTTTTTAACAAAAATCAAGATCAATTTATAATATGCATGATTATAATCAGTTTCACTTCCAATATCATAAAACACATTAAATTAGATCTAAATTATTATAAAAGGCTATAAATCTTCATTTCAGTGACATCAAGTAATTATAAAACTAATAAATCTATTTAAATGATCCCAAAATGAATTTATATCAAGAAATCCCAAAGTTATTAAATTACTAATAAATCATCATTAAGATTCCAAAATTAGTATAAAGCTAATAAATCTATATTAAATGACCTTCAAATCATTATATTACTATTATAAACATTAAATTATATCAAAACATTATAAACAGTAAATTAGATGAAAATCATAAGATAATAAATTATATGAAAGTCATTATAAGGTAATAAATTATGTGAACATCATTATAGAATAATAAATTATCTCTATTAGTTCAAAATGTATTTACATGAGGGTTTTTCCCATTATAATCAATTTATAAACAAATAAATTATAGTATGCCTACAAAATGATATTACATCCAAACATCCTCCGCCACCATGAACAAACGGAGTTCATCAAACATTAAAACTTAAATAATTAAATACTAGATATAAACTGAAATAAAACTTATAAAATTTTAAACATTTTTACCTTTAAGTTTCATTATTAATAAAGTACTAAAGTATAAGAATATAATAATTAAAATATACTTCAGCCATAACTATGCTTCATAATTCACTACTGAAAATAGAAAAAGAAAAACAACATTAATATACATAATACAAAATTTACAATATTTGACATGTACAAAAAAATAATAAAACATATTGTTCTATTCATCATCATTGTCTATGGGCAGTGGACAAAGTTTTGTGATCGGACGTTTCATTTCTCCATAGGCAGTTCTTAATTTAACCACCCGCACATGGTTATCATCTCCAGGAAACAGTTCGACTATTCTGCCTAATTTCCACCTTAATGGGGGCTGATTTTCTTCTTTTATTAACACTAAGTCATTGATTTTTAGGTCCGGCTTACTTTTCAACCACTTAGTTCGTTGTTGAAGTTGCGAGAGATAGTCACAAGACCACCTTTTCCAAAAACTTTGGAAAATCCTTTGCAGGAGTTTCCACCGTTCTAAAGGGGTTATATAGGTAGAGGACACATCAGGTTCAGGCAAGGAGGTCATTGAAGTTCCTATGATAAAATGTCCTGGCGTTAAAGCAGTCATGTCCCTTGGATCAGAAGATTCAGCCACAAGGGGTCTTGAATTCAGGCATGACTCAATTTGAGCAATTAAAGTAAGAAATTCTTCATAAGTAAGGATTTGTTCACCAATAGTTCTTTTGAGGTGATTTTTCATTTGTTTTATTCCCGCCTCCCAAAGGCCTCCAAAGTGAGGGGCGGAAGGTGGATTGAATTTCCATATTATCATTTCATCAGTAAAGTATTTCTGTATTCTTTCATCAGATGCAATTTTATACATCATTTTCTTTATTTCTCGGTCTGCCCCTACAAAATTTGTACCTCTATCTGAAAATATTTCTAGAGGTTTTCCACGTCGAGCAACAAATCTTTTTAGAGAAGCAAGAAAAGTTTCAGTTGTAAGGTCAGTGACAACTTCAAGATGAATGGCCTTTGTTGCGAAACAAATGTACAAACAATCATAATGCTTAAAAGGTTTCACACCTCGTCCTTTACGAGGTTTGACCAAAAAGGGGCCGGCTAAGTCGACGCCTACTTTTGAAAATACTCGAGCTTGGGTCACACGTGCTGATGGCAAATTTCCCATCAACTGAGATGACAAATTAGATACGTTTCGGAAACATTTCATGCATTTCCTTATTTCTTTTTTCACAGCTTCCTTAGCATTAATTATCCAAAATTTTTGTCGAATAGCTGATATGGTTAATTGAGTGCCACTGTGCAGATGCTTTTCATGAAAATATTTGATTAGAAAGTTTGTAACATGATGCTTTTTAGGAAGAATAATTTGATGCTTTTGGTATTCAGACAGATTGGCATTTCTTAACCTGCCTCCAACACGAAGAATACCATTGCCGTCAGTAAAAGGATGTAAAGGAAGTAGCTTGCTTTTAGAATTTAAGCTATTTCCTGATTTTAGAACTTTCAGTTCTTCCGCGAATTCATCCCTTTGAATCAATTTCACAATAGTATTTGTTGACCTTTCAAGTTCTGGAACAGTTAAAAAACCAGTGACTCGTTCAGATGGACATTTTATATTTTTGATGAATCTGAGACACCAAGCCATAATTCGTTTTAATTTAGTCCAAGAGGAAAATTTAAACAAAAGTTCAAATTTAGGAATATCTTGGGCTACAGAGCAAACAAGTGTTTTGCGTTGTTCTTGCAAGATCTCTTCATCAGGCAGATTTATTGGAGTTTCAAGAGAAAATATCGGTAAAGATTTTTCTTTCAGCCAGGAGGGGCCATGTGTCCATACATTATTATTTATTAATTCAGATGCAGAGCAACCACGAGAGAGAACATCTGCAGGATTTTCTTTTCCCTTACAAAATTTCCATTGTACTGGAGCAACAAGATTTTGTATTTCACGAACACGATTTGCCACAAAGGGCTTCCAGTTATTAGCACTACCCTTAATCCAATGCAAGACAATTTGTGAATCACTTAAACAAAATATATTTTCATTCAAGATTTTTAATGTTCCCTTTAAATAATTAGCTAATCATGCAGCTGTGAGTGCTCCAAGAAGTTCAAGTCGGGGCAGGGTTATTTTCTTGAGAGGTGATACTCTGGTTTTAGACATAACAAATGAAGTTTCACAGGAGAGAGGATCACGAATATAAACAACTGAACCATATCCCTTTAAACTAGCATCAGAAAATGCAAAAAGTTGAACAGTTCCAGGATTTAATTTTGCAATATTTACAAAATATTTTCTAGAAATTTCAAAATTTGCTAAGTCCTTGATTTCATGATACCATTTCAAGAATTTTTCAGCTAAAGGATCTGGTAATGCAGAATCCCAGTCAATCCCATGTTCCCAAAGTTCTTGCATTAAAAATTTAATTCTTATCACAAAGGGAGAGATTTGACCAATAGGGTCATAAATTTTAGCCGCAGTTTGCAAAACTAGGCGTTTGGTGATAATCTTATTATCAAGTTCTACCAAAAGGGGTTGTATATCTATTTTCAATGTGTCATTATTTGTTACCCATATAATACCTAATACCTTTGAAAGGTTTTGTTCAAGAGGGTCTTCCTCAAAGTTTATCCCATGTTCCTTCCATAAAAATTTTAAATCTCTAGAATTACTCTTAAATTTTCTAAGTTTCAATTTAACCTCACCCAATATCTTTTCTGCACCAGTTGATAAAATGAACGCTTCATTTACTGAATCTGCACCATGGAACAGATCATCCACATATAAAGAAGTATCCAGCATATTAACTATTTTTTCAAACAAATCTTTATACCCCTTAATATGATGTTTGATGGTCGCAGCAAGGAAAAATGGTGAGGTTGTTACACCAAAAGTTACACGAGTCATGCGATAAACCTTCAAAATGGGATTGTTACTTGTTATATTGTCAAACCATAAGAACCTCAAAAAATTTCTATCTTCATCTTCTATCTGGATTTGCAAGAATGCTTTCTCTATATCTGCTGAGAATGCAAATTTGTGAAGGCGGAATCGTAAAATAATGTCCAAGAGATTGGGATTTAAATTAGGACCAGAAAATAAACAATCATTTAAAGATTTTGCAGCCTTATCTTTAGATGAAGCATCAAATACAATTCTAACTTTAGTTGTAGATTTATCTTCCCTTATTACTGGTCTGTGAGGCATGTAATAGGTATTTATTTCATTCTCATTAAATTTATATTCTTCGATTATACCCAAACCAGATTGTTCATTTATTATTTTCTCATATTGATTAAGTAACCATTCTTTTTTGCACAGTTTTGATTTTAATCCCCAAAGTCTATGTTTAGCAATATCAAAATTGGGTTCTAATTCATTTTTATTTAACTTCCACAAAAGTTTTGTTTCATATCTTCCATTAACAAAATTTAAATTTTCATTAAAGAAATCAATAGCATCTAAATCCTTTTGTGAAAATTTTTCACTTTTACTATCACAAATACCCAAAGATTCTGAATTCCAAAACCGCTGCAAATCAAAATTTTCTGCTTCATTAACCGATACAAAATGAGCATTAATTGTTTCAGTACTTTCAGTGTTTATTTTTCCTACTATTGTGTAACCAAAAAGTGTGTTAGCTACATATAAATGATCGTTAATTTCTTCAACGATTCCTCTCTGAACATTCCAAAAATAATCAGCTCCAAGTAAAATTTGTACTTCTGATTCATTGGGGGAGGGATCTGCTAACCTCCATCTCTTACCCTCGACATATTTTTTGAAAAATTTTGTCGGTAGGCAGTAATTTTGCGCGCTCTAAAGTAATAAGGTATATAATAAGCAATTGTACTTTTGGAACAAAAGATAGGTAAGATATTGCTTACCTCCATTTTTCAGCAATCATCCACACTCCTCATTATACCGCGTAGTAGGTCCGCCAGAATCACTGGTTAATCCATTAAGAAAATTGATGTATCCATTACTTTTTGCACACACAATATGTAAATCCTTGATTGAAGAATATCCATGTGACTAAGCAATGTGTATAAGTTATTGATTAATAAAACATTCATTATACTGATTAAAGAATTTAATTTACATTTCTTATATTTAATAGTTACATAATTTTAATCTTAAACATTAATTAAATTTGATAAGTTTAAGGGAGATCGGAGTATACAGTTCCATCTCCATCGCGAGAGAAAAAGCTTCTATTAAAGTTCTATATAGCAGAATGAAATCAGTCTTTAGTCCTTATCAAGTGATGTCATTTTACAGTTCTTTCATTGGATGGATATGACGTAAAGTCAATGTACGTCATTCATTCGTATTTTAGTCTCTTACTTCCTTGTTCAGTTCACGAGTCTGTAAAAACCTCTTCATATTTCATTTCCTCTTTGATATTGGATAAACACTATTTATATTGATGAGTTTTTAAGTGAACTGTCATAAAAATCAATTTGCGGAGATTATTATCATGATGTTTTATCAACAATCTCCTCCTTAATCTCTGGAATTTGATTTCTTAAATTTAAATTTCTCCTATGAACTTCGAAGATAGGCTTGGGAGTGGGCTTCGTTAGGATGTTCGTTACCATGTTTTTAGATTCACAATACTTTAGATTGATTGTACCATTGTCCTTTAGGTGTTTAATGGAATGATACCTAATATCAATGTGTTTCGTGCGACGGGTGTATTTTCCTGATTCGATCATTTTTATGCAGGACTGGTTGTCCTCATGCATAGTTATGGGTAATGTCTGTTCTAAGTCAAATTCTTGTAAGAGTTTAATTAACCATAAAATTTCTTGTGTCGCATTTGCTGCTGAAATGTACTCAGCTTCAGCACTTGACATGGCTATGCATGATTGCCTTTTGCTAATCCACAAAATTGGGTTTTTCCCTAATAAAAACAGGTTTCCGCTGGACTTTCTAGTTTGTATGTCTCCAGCCCAGTCTGAGTCACAATATACTTCTAGTATAGGTTGGTGTGTTGTATTTATTTCTAATTTAAAGTTTTTAGTGTGATTTAAATAGGAAATTACTCTTTTAGTTGCTTTCCAATCCTTCTGTGAAGGGTTTTCGTTTTTTCTACTTAGGATGTTAATCGCAGCTGAAATATCTGGTCTTGTGACAGTTGAGATATACAAAAGAGCGCCAATTGCCTTTCTATAATTGATGTTGTTTGGCAATGGTATTTCTTCGTTATCAAAATTTAAATACCCTGTTTCCATTGGCGTTTTGTAAGGCTTTGCTTCTTCTAATTTAAATTTTCGAACTAATTCTTCAATTTTAATTTTTTGATTTAGTTTATATCCTTCGTTTGTTTTTTCAATTTTAATTCCTAGGTAGTAGTTTAATTGACCTAAATATTTTAGTTCATATTCAATCTTAAGTTTCTGTATAATTTCTTTAATTTCATTTTCTTTTGCAGATATCAAAATGTCCTCAACATAAACGATAATATATGCTATACTGTTTTTAGTATTACGTATGAATAAACACTTGTCTGAAATTGATTGTTTGAAATTTAACTTTTCTAACGATTCTGAAATTTTTGTGTGGCAGGCTCTAGCTGCCTGTTTTAAGCCGTATATAGCCTTATTTAATTTGCACACTTTGTTTTCATGATTAGGTTTGACATAGCCTTCCGGCTGAGTGATGTATATATCCTCATCTAAATTTCCATACAAAAATGCTGTTTTAATGTCAATGTGGTTTATGTTTAGTTTATGATAGGCGGCGGCTGCTAAAAATGTTCTAATTGTAGTATGTGAAACCACTGGAGCAAAAGTTTCATAATAATCAATGCCAAAATTTTGAGAATAGCCTTTTGCCACTAAACGCGCTTTATATTTTTGTATTTTTCCTTTATCATCTAATTTTGTTTTGAAGAGCCATTTCGAACCTATTATTTTTGTATTTGGTGGGGGGTCAACTAATGTCCAAGTTTTATTTTGGTTGTGAGATTCTATCTCCTCCTGTGTCGCTTTGATCCAGTTTTCTTTTTCTACTGGGTTTTCCATGTTTATTATTTCCTGCCAATTTTTCGGTTCGTTTATATTTTCATCTTTAACCAAATAAATTAGTCTATCTGGGGGAGCCCCTTTATTTACTCTATCTGATCTTCTCGGTTCGGTTTGGTTTAGTTCAGATTCATTCTGATTATCATTTTCATTTGAAATTTCGATTTTTATCAGATTTGGGTTTTCCGACTTTTCGTTTTCGGCATTAGTGTTTTCATCTATATTTAGTTCTAGCAATTTTTCTTTATTTGAATTTTTCGGATAGTTTTCCAAAAACTTCACAGTTCTTGCTATAGTTATATCTTTGCCGCTTGTGTATATACGATATCCTTTGGAATAATTATCGTATCCCACAAAGATCCCTTCTACTGCTTTATTATCTAATTTCTGTCTTTTTGGCTTGTTAATATATGCATAAGCTTTGCAGCCAAATACTCTTAAATATTTTAGATTTGGTCTTCTGTTTGACCATAACTCATATGGAGTTTTCTCGTTGTCTTTAGTTGGCAGTCGATTTTGTAGGTGATTTGCGGTGCAGATCGCCTCTCCCCAGAAATGTAATGGTAAATTAGAGTCACTTAACAATGTCCTTGTCATTTCAATTAATGATCTATTCTTTCGTGCAGCAACACCATTCTGGCTGGGAGAATATGGTACTGTTAGCTGTCGCTTAATTCCATTTTCTTTTAGAAAATTATCTATATTAGAATTTTTAAATTCTTTCCCATTATCAGTTCTGAGTTCTGTAGGCTTTTTGCCAAATTTATTGTTGACCAGGGCAACAAATTCTTTTAATTTCTCAAATACCTCACTTTTATTTTGTAGGAGATATAATATCGCAAATCTAGAGTAATCATCTATGAAAGTTAAAAAATAATTTTTCCCACCTATGGTTGGAGTTTGAATAGGACCACATACGTCTGAATGCACCAACTGCAAAATTTTATTTGCTCTAAATTCCGTCTTTTTGGGGTATGGTGCTTCAGTTATTTTTGCTTTGATGCAAGGCTCACATTCGGTACTATGGGAACAATTATTTATGTTTATTCCGCATGCTAATTCCTTAGTCATTATTTCCCTCACTGACACGACGTTTTTATGTCCTAATCTTCTATGCCACAGTTCAACGCAATTTTTATTTTTGCAATTTGTTATCATATTTACGAAATTTTCATCTGTGATTTCGTTAGTTTGCTGAATTTCGTATAAATTGTTTTTTCTTGTACCTTCCAAGCGAATTAATCCTTCATATTCTAGAAAACATTTATTATTCTCGAACATTATTTTGCATCCGTTTTTCGTAGCTTTAGCTACCGAAAATAAATTAGTTTCAATTTCGGGTACTAGTAGAACATCTTTTAATGTTATTTCATGTGTTCTACCGTCGGAGGTTATTGTGGTAATGTTTACATTACCCGACCCGTAGGATTTTAGTTTATTGCCGTTGGCAATTACGACGTTAGATTGTTCTTTATTTATTAATTCAGAAAATAAGTTTTCATCATTTGATATATGGGAGGATGAGCCAGAATCTATGATCCATGCTTTATTTTGCGATTTGTTCGCTATAAATACGCAATTTTTCTTTTCTTCGGTTCCGAAATAAGCTGTGCTTTTATTGTTCGGTTTATTTGAGTCCGCGCTTTTTAACCTGTTTTCAGTTTTTTGAAATACTAATGAAGAAGAGAAGTTTTTTCTTACATTTTGTTTAAAGTTATTTGTTTTATGTTTGTTATGCCAGCAATTAACTGTGTTGTGGTTTTTTAATCGACAAATCGTGCAGTATTTTTCTTCTTTTTTAAAACCTGTGGGTTTAAATTTTCTTTCAGCTCTAAAGGCTTTGTTGGTATTATCACTTGTATTTGAATGTTCATTTCTTTTATTAAATTCGTCTGTTAATTTACTCTTTATAAACTCTGGAGTTAATTCGTCTTCCTGCCTGGCTTCTAATGCGGTTATGAGGGTGTCGTATGAAGGAGGTAAAGAGCAGAGCAGTAATGCTGAAATATGATTTGTTTTAATTTCTTCGCCTATGGCTGATAACTTATCGATAATTTCTAATATTTTGGTTATATGAGTAATCATATTTCCTCCTTCAGATAATTTCGTTCCATAAAGTCTCCTAAGGAGAAATAGTTTACTGGAGAGATTTGATCTTTCATGGATGTTTTTTAGCGTGTTCCATGTGTCCCGTGCATTTTGTAAATGCTTAATATGGATTATTTGATTATCCTCAATACTTAAATTGATAAGAGCTCTTGCTTTTTTATCTTTCTTAGACCATTCCGTTGTAATTGGATTAGGTGGGTCGTCTGTGACAACTTCAAAGAGCTCTTCTCTTATCAAGAGCATCTCCACCTTGAATTTCCACTTTGGATAATTACTGGAATTTAATTTTTCAATTATACTACCTTCTTTGAAGGTTGCCATTTTTCTATTTTAGAATATATCTAAAATTAATTAATTTCTTTTAAGTATTCGAGGATTTAAGGACACTATATTTATTTTTATTTTTATCCTTTATATACTTTAGAATATTTCGTTCTCATAATCTTTGTTAGGAAAATTTTGTCGGTAGGCAGTAATTTTGCGCGCTCTAAAGTAATAAGGTATATAATAAACAATTGTACTTTTGGAACAAAAGATAGGTAAGATATTGCTTACCTCCATTTTTCAGCAATCATCCACACTCCTCATTATACCGCGTAGTAGGTCCGCCAGAATCACTGGTTAATCCATTAAGAAAATTGATGTATCCATTACTTTTTGCACACACAATATGTAAATCCTTGATTGAAGAATATCCATGTGACTAAGCAATATGTATAAGTTATTGATTAATAAAACATTCATTATACTGATTAATGAATTTAATTTACATTTCTTATATTTAATAGTTACATAATTTTAATCTTAAACATTAATTAAATTTGATAAGTTTAAGGGAGATCGGAGTATACAGTTCCATCTCCATCGCGAGAGAAAAAGCTTCTATTAAAGTTCTATATAGCAGAATGAAATCAGTCTTTAGTCCTTATCAAGTGATGTCATTTTACAGTTCTTTCATTGGATGGATATGACGTAAAATCAATGTACGTCATTCATTCGTATTTTAGTCTTTTACTTCCTTGTTCAGTTCACGAGTCTGTAAAAACCTCTTCATATTTCATTTCCTCTTTGAAATTGGATAAACACTATTTATATTGATGAGTTTTTAAGTGAACTGTCATAAAAATCAATTTGCGGAGATTATTATCATGATGTATTATCAACAGTTTCGAAGGCAGCAAAAAGTTCTTTTAGACTTATTGAATCCCTATAAGTGTAAGAATCAAGTTTTCAAATCTATGTGTACATTTTTTTTTTTTTTTTTTTTTTTTTTTTATCTATAGAAGAAGAAAATATTGTATTTATGAAATTTTTCAACGAACTTATACGCTTTAGAAGGTCTTGAACACGTTTTGATTGTTTTCAGAAAGTGTCTGTCCGTGAGTCTGTGTGCATTTATGTATGTGTATCGCACAAATTTTGAATAAATTCAAACAGTCTATAAACCGCGAAGGGCTTCTTTTCACCGTTATATAATGTGTGACAAAATCTATTCCCGCAAACATTTATCGCTCTCTCTCTATATAAGAAAGTTCTGACTGGGGAGATCATTAACGCACAGCCCAAGCTACTAAATCTATTAGAAACAGGAAAATAGAAGGAAAAAAAATTCTTAGGATGTTGACGAGCGCTAAGATAGGATTTTCTAAAACTACACTCGTAAAAAGGGGAATACACTTTTAAAAAATTCCTTAAAAATAGGATAGTATTAATTGTATATAGGAAAAATTAGAAAATATAATATCGCAAAGGCGTTCGTATCGTTTCAGCAATGCGAAGGATATTCCAGGTAAATGTCCACATTGATCAAGATCAAATTCCCCGATATATTTCGTTTGATTCAGGAATCGTTTCCAGCGTATCGGGCGAAGCTTGCTAGTATAATATAAACATAAGATGATACAAAATTACTACATATATATATATTTTAATTTTCTAATACTCATTTTAACAAGATGTACATATGCATGCATAGCTTAACTATTGAAGGTTATGGGTTTAAAATTATTCTTATTATTTTTTATTTAGCCTAAAAGCCAAGGGCAGGTTTTCATAGATTTCCAATATTTTCTGCTCTTTACGATACTATTTTGAAGTGAGTTTGTTTCGTACAGTTAGTTATTATTTATGATATCCGATCGAAACTTTACCGATCCGTTCATTTTGCGATATATCCTAATTAAATTACGATCGCCAGTTAAAAACTAATATATACTAGTTAAATGGCAAAAAAAAACCCTGACAGAGACAAATAAAACAAGAAGTGAAATCAGCCCATAAAAGAGGCGATAAACACTACGGCGACAACCCACCATGAACGTGACAAGCCAACAGGCATAGTAAATATGTAAAACTATGTACGCTAATGGCGCCTGGTGCATGTAAATCCTCCAAGTTCCCTGTGAATTATACCTCTGGGGGTGACTAGTCAAGTGAAGGTCTCGTCACCTGATCAAGATACTAAATTACGAGACCAATTTCTTTCTCTTTCTTAATTTTTGCTTTTTTTAAAATGTGTCATTCCTACAAAGTTAAATAGAAACCTTGAACCGGCAAACAAAGAGATCTGTAGCAAACCACTAGAGAGCAAGCACTGCAGCGATGCCAACAAAACTATTGTCAGGTGGATCACAAGCCATGCTGTGATCAGGCGAATATCGCCCCGCTCTAAGGTACTAACTCATCAAACTAAACACTCATGCCGGGCAGGTAGGGGACTGGTTAGCGGAATATATATAAATATATATATATATGTATAACCATTAAATAAACGCTACACTCACCAACAAAAACTGTGGAATTGTGAATAAAATTAAAACAACGAATTGACAACAATACAGATCCCCCCAACAAACACAACAAAAATTTCAAAAACATAGTATTAAAAAAAAAAAAGGGCAGAAATTGAATAATGGAAATTTATGGAATTTAGACAGAATCTTCAGGTCCTAAATGCCTAAATTTCCACAAATAAAATGTGTGGTTTCATCTTCATATTAGCAATAAAATAGCTAAAGAATATGATTTTGGGACAACCACATCCAGAATGTAGGGAAATAAAGTAATTTTTGATGTTTTAATATTATGATATCTTTTCATTTTGAATTTCAACAATTCATTTTGAACTATTTTCTTATGTATTTTGGTATCTTATATATATATATATAATACATTAGCTATTATTTTAGTTATATTCGATTAGAATTAATATAAATTGCTATGTAATATTTACGGGGAACGCATGGAGATTCCTCTAAAAATAACATTTATGCCATAGAAACGCTTAGCATATAACAAAGTCAAATCATCTCCGATTAAAACCCTTTCCGGCACAGTGGTCCCACTCCGGGCACACCTAATTTTAATTCCAAACTTGCAGACGGCACCAAGAATATTTTAATAAAATTTTGTTTCTACAATGAAAGCTTAAAATAAGGAATTCTTATTTTCTAAAAATTCGTTTGTAAATTCCGGTGTTAGTCAGTTATTTCTCATTTTACGAACAGAATTTGTCTGTGCCGGAAAGGATTAATACATATTTCTTTAAATATGTCTTATAATTTTGGACAGATGGCAGCACTACAAATTTTAGTATACATGTTTCTTGTTTTGTACAAATTTTAGTATACATGTTTCTTGTTTTGTCTGTAGATGGCAGCACTACAATTTTATTTAGGAGTGTAGTTGAAATCTGACAATTTAATTTCAAAATGGGTGCTGGAAGTATTATGGCCCCTCCCTCAATTTCTATTTTAAACTAAATTTGCTTCATTTTTACTTATTTTGAAAAACAATAAAATTTATAGTTCTCATTGTTGTGACCTAAAACAAAAATTAACAAAAATAAATAAATAAATAAATAAAAATAAAAATAAATAAATACGATTGAAAACTAACATTCTTCTTCTTCTTCTTTTTTAAAATTAAAATTAAACATCCGATTATGGATGCAAATCAGTCAGAATTCAAATTCCCTTGTCCAATGTTAATACTATTATCTTCGTAAATATATTGTCAAAAAATTATTTTTTTAATGTATATTTTTGCTAAATGATGTCTATTTGACGACAACTTGACATAGTATTTCTAATATATAAAAATATATAAATGTTAAATTTTTAATAAAGCTGGCATGCTGTGAATAAACATCTATTACTGCAAAGCTATTTGGTGTTTTCAAAATTTAAAATTTGGTGACAAAGTAGATAATCTCAACTACGCAGGCATTTAAAAATATTTCGTTCAAATACATTTAAGCTGTAGGTACGGTAGGAGCCAAAATTGTGAAAACCATTTTGAAAAGGTGTATTTTTGAAGTTTGATCGTTCATAACACCACTCCTTTTTAAGTTATACCATAAAATAATGTACCAATGGAAAGATAATTTAATCAAGAATGTAATGCAATAAATTTTATGAAGGAATGTTTATTAGAACGGCAGTTATAAAGAAGAAAAGTGAAACATATCGAAAAAATGATATATGCAAAAATTATCACAATGTCAGTTAATACTTAGTTGTGTAACCTTTAATCTTAATTATGGCTTTACAACACCTTCCTAGGGAGTGAACCAAGTCTTTTAGTTCTGAAGCTGTAGCTGTCATAATATGGTACCAACATTGGATTATTTTTCTATTAATTCGATGTTATTGCTGAGTTGCTTCGGTGCAACAAGTTTTATTTCTTTAGTCGGCTCCATAGATTTTCAATTGGGTTAAGGTCTGGTCTATTTCCGGGCCATTCCATCAGTGGAATATGATTATCTTGAAACCACTTTTTGCTGTTGCACACTTTTTCTTGTCGTTACCAATTTGGTTTTGTAGTTGTAGTGCCTTTATAACGCTTCAAAAATTTAGAAACTTTGGTTACGTTACCACCAATTTGCCTTCTAATTTTTCATAATTGTAACATTGTTCACTTAATAATACTATTTTGCATCGTTTTCTTGGTTACCAATCAACTCTTTGTGCCACTTCTTTAATTTTATTACGTTTTACACCCAACGCTAATATCAATCACACAAAGCACTGATAAATATCCTTTTCACAGCTCCAAAACATGTCAACAACAGTTGAACATCTTATTTTATATCGGAATGACAACTAGAAAGTTTAAAACAGATTAAAGATCAGATGGCAGAGAGCAGGTGAAACCTTGCAATATTATATAGGAATGGAACTAGAAAGTTTAAAACAAGTTTAAAAGAGCATATGGCAGATATCAAATATGACAGAAGAACTACAGCTTTGGCAAGATTACATAGTACCGAGACTTTAAAAAATTTATTTTAAGAATAGTAAAATAATTTGTCCACCACGACTTTATTTCCTATCTATTATCCGTGAATCAATAGAAATCTATATGCATAACAAAGACATACGCAATGAATCAGTCTCTTTTGAATTACCTAAAATTTTGCACGTGATGTTTTTCCATTTTAAAAAAGCAATAAGCAAATACTAATTTTCACGTTTACAGTTGACTATTTTTATGCACCTGCATTGATTACACATATGATCTGGTTTATGTTTTTCAAGTTTATTTTCAATTTTTTGCGAGAATATTTTGTTTATCGTTGTAGATCTTGATATTGGCGCCGTTTGTGCGTTCGAAACATGTCGATTACCATATTAAAAGGCTTTTTTAAGCCTTTTTGTGTTCTGTTTTTATCACTTTAAGCATTTACATCTATATTTTGAAAAGGTTAGTATTGTTAAACTGTAAAATATTTACCAGTTGTTTGCGTGATTAATATCATGTTTTCCAAATTCCCTCTCTCTCAAAAAGAAGCAAAAAATATATAGTACATATACAGTCTCAAAAATAAATAAATAAATACGTGAATTGGACGATTTTTCCTGTTGATTATGTTTCGTTAAAACACAAAAATTTTCACTTTTTTGTTTTGTCTATTTCCCCTCAAAATACAGAAAATCCACAATTTAACGTAAAAATGACCCGAAAACATCCAATCTAAAGCTACATTTTCGTCAAATTACAGGGATGTTCCGGAACAGTGCTGCTTAGTATGTATTCTTATTCGAAATGGAACTTTTATGTAATTGTGCTGCTTAGTATGTTTTCGTATTCGAAATGGAATTTTTACGTATATCTTTTTTATCTCAAAACACGAAAAATTCGCTAACGTTAAGCTCAAAATTTCCTGAAATTCTCTAGTCAAAAGACGGAAAATTCTTCAAATAGTAGAAAAATTCTTCCAATCACACGGGTGTTCCGACAACTTGCTGCCAATACTTTCTACATTTTTTGACGAAAAAAATAAAATTTATAATAATAATAATAATAATAATAATAAAATTAATAATAATGATGATAAAATGAATAATTATAGTAATAATAATAATTATTATTATTATTAAAAATATTTACATATTTCTCTCTGTAGGTATCTGTTCATGAAAAATACCGACATAAATTCTCTCACATATGCGGCGGGACCATCCTTAATGAAAATTATATCGTGACTGCTGCGCATTGTATAGATCAGTAAGTATCACATGAATGGTATTTTTCATTTTGCTTTTTGCTTTTGTTAAAAGATTTTGCCTTTCAAAAGGCGATGGTTTTTTTAATTAAAACATTGTAAGTAAAATAAAGATAAAGAACGGAAAATAATACAGGTTTTTCCGAAAAGAACGAAGCTCTTTGAATAATAACACAAACCATATAAGTTATCTATACTATTATATAAAGAGGAAACGGTGACTGACTGACTGACTCATCAACGCCCAGCCGAAACTACTAAAGTCAGGGTCACGAAATTTGGACTGTAGATTGATGTTATGGCCTAGGCAAGCAATAAGAAGGGATTTTTAAAAATACCCCCCCCGGAGGGGGTTAAAGGGGGGTACAAATGTTTTAGTTCATTTCGCCATATCTCAGCAGCAGTTAAAGGTAGGAGCGCAAAAATCAGGAAAACAAATCTACTAAAAGAATGATTAAACACCTATTTCAGCGATTTTAGAAATTTCCTCCAGAAGGGGGTTAAAGGGGGGTGGTCGAATGTTTTAGGTCATTTCGCCATATCTCAGCAGCAGTTATAGGTTGGAGCGCGGAAATCAGGAAAACAAATTTACTAAAAAAATTATTAAACATGTATTTCAACGATTTTAGAAATTCCCCTATCTGAAAGTGGTTAAAGGGGGTGGTCGAATGTTTTAGGTCATTTCACCATATATCGGCAGCAGTTTTATATAGGAGCGCGAAATTAAGGAAAACGAATCTACTAAAAAATTGGTTAAACACGTATTTCAGCAATTTTAGAAATTTCCCCCCAAAGGGGGTTACAAGGGGGTCGAATGTTTTACATCATTTCGTCATTATCAGCAGCAGTTTTAGTTACGAGCGCGAAAATCAGGAAAACAAATCTACTAAAAAATGAATAAAACACGTATTTCAGCAATTTTGGAAATTCCCCCCAGAAGGTGGTTAAAAGGGGGGGGGTCGAATTTTTTAGGTCATTTCGCCATATCTCAGCTTTTATGTAGGAGGGCGAAATTAATTAAAACAAATCTACTAAAAAATTGGTTAAACACGTATTTCGGCGATTTTGGAAACTCCCCCCAGAAGGTGGTTAAAGGGGTATTCAAAAGTTTTGGGTCATTTCGCCATATCTCAGCAGCAGATTTAGGTAGGAGCGTGAAATTCAGGAAAACACATTCTACATGAACACATACAGTTGCTATGTCCTTCCATGGGACGTGTATTATTTATTAGTTTTAATATGTACATAAACAGAAAAAATTATTTTTCAAATTTTTACAAGTTTTTAATTTTCAAAATTTCTAAGTACTGCAATTTTGTCTCACTCCCACTTTTATCATATTTAGAACAATTTTTTAAAAGTACCTACACTTCTCTACCCTATATTGTAGTCAACACATTGTCTACCCATGCAAAGCCGGGACGGGCCGCTAGTCCTATAATAAAAAAAATTGACTTTAAAAGTTCTCAACAGTGGACTGCTGTAAAGATTGTCGTCTATTATTTTTTATTTTACTAACATTGAATTAGGCTAATCTAAATCATATAAAAAATACACATAAGGTAACTGCGGCAGTAATAGACATTTTAAGAACATTTTTTGCTTATTTTTAGTGTGCCGTTTTTAGTTTTAGTGACTGCAACAACAACTTGCGCTCAAAAGTTGCTGCATTAAACATTTTTCCACATAAAGGTACTATTTTTCGGAGAGCTTAAAATACAAGAGTAGTGGGCACATGTCTTTTCCAGTAGTGGGCACGTTTTAATTCTAGCAAAATTGTCAAATAACAGAGAAACGGCGTAAAATATACTTTTTATAATAACAAAGGCATTTGTTGTTGCACATTAATAATTTAACACAATAAACAAAAAAACTTTTGCCAAATGCCGAAAAAAAAGTCTTTTTAACAAATTAAGTTTGTAGCGTGGCACATTTCAATAACACTGGCTTTAATCACAGAATTTTGTTGCAATTAAGTCTTAATAATGCGTAAATGATATTTTAATCGCAGTTTTGTGAAGTAACGAAAAATTCCCAGCCTTCTGAATACAACCTTACTTGCTGACTTGAAAATGGCGGCAATCGTAGGCGAGTTTTTCGCATCATTCGATCGGTCGCTTGAATTTGGCTACCACTATTTCCGAATTGCTTTATTTTATTGCGAAAGCGAGAAATTTACTGTTTTCAGAATTTTGAAAAATTGATTGACTTTTAAAATATCAAGGGAAAGGACTTTTCAGACAATTAGCTGTGGACATCTAAGAACCATTTTAATAACTTTTCTTCATTGATACAACTCTTTTTTTTAACACTTTCCAACCTAGTTGAAAAGTGTTTATGACTTCGGTTTGTCTGCCGTATGTCCGTCTGCCGTCTGCCGTCTGGTCGTGCTCTAACTCCCGTAAATATTCTCGGATTGCCCTGCAATTTTTATATGTTATTGTCGTTATCTATAGCATGTTCTCTATTTCAACTGAAGTGTGTAGCACTGATAGTTTTTTTACAGGGACACTCAAAAGAATTCCGTTACATTACGGTCCAGGAGTCGGAAGTAGCGCGCTACAAGTAGCGAAACTACTGTAGTCTCTACTTTTTACAGTAATTTGTAGTGTAGCTAGCTACATTTTGAACAATGTAGTGTAGCGAGTAGCGCGATACAAAAAATCAGTAGTTCGTAGCGAGAACCGACGCTACTTTTAACGCTACTTCAGGAGGAAAAAAAAGTGGCATTCTGCAAATCACGTGGTCGAAACTCGCTTTTTTTGTGCAGAATCTGTTCTGCTCAAAAATTTCCGAACCGTAGTGGCAAATCTCAGCTGCAGTGTATATAGCAAACGCATCACATGAAAGTCATAGATTTTTTCCATTGACACTTGCTGCTGAAATCAAGTACTAACCTACGAAAGGAATTAATTTTCTTGTTGGCAACACTTGTCTATCTACTTGTTAAGAAGTCTTCATTTTTTAACGTCGGTTTTCTTATTAATCGGAATTGCTCTATTTACAGATTTATTTATTGTTTTTCTGTAACTGTCTAGATTATAATATTTCTCTTAATTTTGCTACGAAATTTGTTAAGTGTGTATAAACGAACGTTTTCGAGACGAGCACAAAACATTTCCTTGTATGGTATCTTTCTTCATTTTTTAATGTCCTCGGTTATGTCGCATTTATTTAATTGTATTCCGGCAAACGCGATATAACGAAGGGTAGGTTTATTATTTAATCCGTGTCATCAATTTCTAGCGTAAATTGAACACTTTGACAAAATTTGAAAGTAGCGAAGTAGTGACTACTTTGGAAAAGTAGTTTGTAGTCGCTACTTTTTAAAATAAGTAGTTGTAGTTGTAGTTAACTACATTTTCGACAAAGTAGTTGTAGTTCGCTACAATAAAAAAGTAGTTTTTCCGACCCCTGTTATGGTCTATGTGGGAAAATCATTTGCGGTTTATTTTAATGATGTTACACAATTTAAAACACATTGTAATTGATATATATCACTAAGGTGCATTACAAGAAGCTTAATATGGAATATGGTGTGCATAGCACTTATATTTACTTTACAAGGACAGTCAAAAGGATTCCGTTACATTACGTCTATGGAGAAAAATCGTTTGCGGTTTAATTAAATGTTTCACTATTTTAAACGCATTAAAATTTATATATATCGCTAAGGTGCATTACAAGAGATTTGCTACAGAATATTGTGTGTAATAGCAGTCATCGTTCATTTACAGGGACACGCAAAAGAATTCTCTACTGTCTGTTAACAATAATTCCTGGAAGTGCGTTTTAAGTTGCTGAACGCGATTTTAAATTTAACTCACTTTCTGTCTATTACTTGGTGTGTATAAATTCGGTATTTCATATACAGGGCAGCACAAAAGTTCGCGAACACATTTCCGTTTATTGAAAGAAACTCCAGAAGGAGAATTTTAAACTGTGCTAACTAAACTAAAATTTAGCATCCTATGTAGTATATATACAAATCTATAGATGATATACAGGGCTGAATAAAAGTATTCGGATATTTTTCCGAATATTGTATATGTTGGGAAATCCTGAAATTACGTTTTTAAATATGTTATGTGTTTTCCAAATTGTTTACTTAGATGTTATCTTTCAGCTTATTAAACGGTAATGATTTGTAAAATTATTTTGGAAGCGTTGGAAAGTGTTAGATAATCTATGCTGGACGCATGATTTTTCGTTCTTGTTTTTGTTTTGTTAATTTCTGAGTTATTTGAGACGAATTTGTCAGGTTATCCACAAAATAGGTTCCAGCGATCCAGTTCTGCTTTCCTTTGCGCACACGATTTGCAACGTCGGCCTTTGTCACCAGGGTTCTAGCTTTTGACAGGGCTGTCTTCTACTGCTTATGGTGATATCTCGCGGTACCAGTAGGGAAAACGTGCATCAAGTTGATACACAATAAAAAATAATAATAAGCACAATAAATTAATTGCGCATACCAAATTTAGTCATATTAAAAAAAAAAGTAACAAAAAATTGTTTAAACGTAGCAAACAAACAAGAAAATAAAAATTGGATTAACATTGGCTAATTGTTGTCCCATGTTGGTCTACGGTAAGAAATGTCCGCCTTGTCGTACGTACGGCCAAAGAACCAGTTACCAACAAAGGCCCAACAGTGAGTTGCTCAGAATACTGCTCAAATACACTCCGAATTAGAGAGAGGGGAGGGGGTCTCTTTACCTACAATTTCCCAATCTTACAGTTCCCAACACTATCATTTCCCAAAAAGTTTTCACAAACTGCCAACGATGTGCCAACAATCTGTGCTACTGGGGTTATTCCAAACTGCAAGTAATCTCGATAAAATGACCGCATGGCCGCACTGTTTCAGTTGCAATCCACTCATTCCGGAACTGATGGCTTGAAACCTCTGTAGTTAGAGGCGTTAACACTAGAGAATTGTGACAACAATCCCATGAGGTGTGAAACCCCTGCCTGACTTTCAAAGCCTATTTTTTTAATTCAAATTTAAAAGTGTCCATTACAAATAGAGCGTCCACCACTGGTACCATTACCTTAATTAGAATAATGCGTGACATAGATATATATAATCAGTTTCTGTAAAACAATGATTTCTCACAATTTCTCTATTTCCAGCCCTGAAAAGCCATGGATGTATGAAATATATGTTGGATTACATCAGATGTCAAAAAAGACCCGCAAACCAGTTAAAAAGTACAAAGTAAGTTTATTAACTTCATTTTTTATGATATAAAAATTTCCGTAATGAGTTAAGCGTCTTCACTATTTACTTATACAAAAAAAAAAAAAAAAAAAAAAAAAGCAATTATCTCCTACTAACTCTGCCAAAAAATATTGCATGAAAATGTGACTGGTACCAATTTATTAAAAGTATAAAAATGTGACTAAGTCATGTAATAATAATGTTTATTAATTAACATTATGCTTAAATTTTACTTAGAGGTCGTCTACATATAAAAATTGTACCAAACGTGAAAAATGTCAATACAAACATTTAATTTTGACATTATATTTGGATTTTTATGTAAATTTTGCCTTCGGATACCAAACGGGAAGTCATTCGGTCAATTACTTTAGGAATCTTTCAGGTTTAAAGTTTCGAACTCCTAATGTTAAATTCATTAATAAAATCATCGCAAAGCAGATTGCAATGCGGGTAGTTGTTTAAGCATAACTCAAAAACTACCTTGAGGAATGAGCAAAACCTTTGTATTTGCCTAATTGAAGCTTATAGAAATCGATTTCTGTTAAAAAATTCTTCATAAGTTACAATTCGTATATTTTTTTGAAAAATAATTTCAAAATATACATATTTTCGAAATTAATTTTCTCAAAAACATGTATTGTAACTTAAATCTATGAATTTTTTAAACAGAAATCGAACAAAAAATTTCCTTTTTAAATATCTGATTTCATTGTATGAAAAAATTAATAATCTTAACACAATTCTGATAATGTTAAAAAGCATCTCATATCTACACCTGCTGCGGGTTTTTACGTTCATGTTTAAATGTCGGATGAGTATATTTTCTTAAATCAGTGATTTAATTTTCCTCTCTTCAGATTTTTGTGGTACTAGTTTCGTTCTAGTGCTGTGTGCCCTTCTAACAGCGCGAAAATAAATTTTGTGTTTATGGATGATGCACGTAGTCATTGCAACCAGTCGCAAAACAGTCGCCATCCATTCAATTCGTATTCTCTTTGATCTCGTAAAGAAATGAATGTTTCTCTTACATCCCATGTTATATTGCAACAATATTCAGTGACGCCGGAAGGTTCTAATAAAAAGGTGGGCACAATTTTTAAGTCCTGAAAAAGTTTCCAGTGTATTTAAGTTCTCTTAAATCATTATGTTTACAATTTTTTAATTACACCTGAAGAGTGTAGTGGTTAAGACTGTTCTCAAATCCAATCTGGCTCCAATCTGGCTACAAGTAGTGCGATACAAAAAATCAGTAGTTTGTAGCGAACACTACTTTTAACGCTACTTCAAGTCTAGAAGATATAATGTGTTAACCGGCTATTCTGGCTATTTTATAACACATTTTTTAATTCATTTTTGCTCCGATACGTATGAAATTGGCAGGTGTTCTTATTCAGAAACTTCGTAATCGCAAGACTTTTTCCATTTTTTGGTATAGGCAGAAGTAGAGATCTGCACGGGCCGGGCTCGGTCTTATTTTTCTTCACGGCACTCAGGGCGGGCCGGGCCCGGGACATATTTTTTTCTGAAGGCTTGGGCCGGGCGGGGCCTAGTGATTACTCTTTACGGGCCAGGCCGGGCCCTACTTTTTCCCTGAAGGATAAGGCCGTGCCTTAAATTATTTTTTCCGTACAGAGCCGGGACTGGTTTCATTCTTCCTAGTCTTCATGCCTTAAAATTTTTAGTCCTGGTTTTGACTCGTATGAAAATCATTGTCTCGGCGTACCTGGTCCGTTCGAAGGTCAGTAAAATAAGATCTGGCATAAAAATCTTTTCAAAACATGCATACATTTTTAAATCGTTATTATTTTATAATTAAACATTAAAATTTATTCTTTTTAAAGAATAGTAGATTTATACACTTATTAAAATATAGCTAAATTAAAATATAGTAAAACGTGTGAAAAAGAACCTGCTTATGATGGAATCCTGTCTTAAATTGAAAAATGTGTTGATCCATTAAAAATGAATATACTAATATGTAAGAAAAGAATATATAATACATTTACACCTGCTAAGAAGGCAAATTGTCTATAACTCATTTTTTTTTCTTCCCTATGCAATTCCATCTTAGATTTTACTGTATAGCATTTTTCTGATTTTTAACACTTTAATAAATGGAATATGGATTAACAATATCGATGATAACTTAAACACATACATACAACAAATAGAGATTTATTATTAAAAAAATAAATATTCCAGCTTGCGGCACCTCTATAAAAATGAAGATTATAAGCATGAAAAAAAAAGGCTGAGATAGAAATTTTTGGTTAGATCTCCTCCTATGGGGCAAATTTTTAACCAAATCGACGTAAAAATTATGTTTTGTAGAAATTCACTCGGGCCGGCCTCGGGCCGAGATTTTAACTTTTTCCGGGCCGGGCCGGGCTCGGGCCGAACTTTTAATTTTTGTATCGGGCCGGGCCGGGCCAAATTATTTTTTGTATGGGTCGGGCCGGGCCCGGGCCTGGAAATTTCGGCCCGTGCAGACCTCTAGGCAGAAGATCTTTAAAAAAATACAGGCAAAGTCGGCGTTTTGAACAGAATTTCCAACGCCGCATCGCAAGAGAGGAGAAAAACGTGTCGTCACATGACACGAATCGCTTATAACTCGATAAGTAATTTATTTATCAAAAAAGGGAATACTCGTTTCAATTCCAAATCGCTTCAATAGTCATTCTTTTGCGTTTACAAATGAGTCATAAAATGTGTCAGAAAGTTTCGCGTTGTTTAGCAGGTCATTTGAGAACCACATTAAGAATATCAATGCAGGTGATTAAGCGATTATGCATAGCTTCGCTATTTCTTAGCCAAGGATGCTTCTATCACTACGTTGTATAAGCCCATATAGAACTTAGATATTAGAGAGGAGTTCGCGCTTTTCCTTTGGAACCTGAGACCGCCAGAGACCGACGATTTGAAATTCGAGCCCGAAAAATTTTGTGTTATCAGAGCCAGAGTCCGATACTGAAAGTGCACTGTAGAAAATTGTTAATAACATTTTTAAATTGTTTCTAAATTAATTTTCTCATTTAAAAATATCTTCTTACATAGGAATAAATATTAATTCTATATACTCCCTCATAACAACATTTCGCGATTTTCATGTCCCAGAAAATCTGTTTAAAATACCAAACGTGTTATTTATACCCAACCACTTTCAGAAATCTGCAAAAGTCGCAATTCTTATTCTTTTATAATAACACTGTACAACTATGAGTTCTGTTTTCTAGCAAGTGTTTGAAAGGACTTTCAAACAGAAAGCGCGGATAGACAAAAGATATTCCATGGTTTTTTTATGTTACTAAAACTGACCACGCAAGACTTTAGAATCAGATGAAATATTTCTCCTTATACCCCATCAATAACAATTCAATTTCCTTTCAGACTGATTTTTAAAAGATTGCAAAAGCACTTTTAAAAACTTGTACCACATTCTTATCTCTGAACTAGCAACTTTTGTTTATTTTTTTGAATTTGTGAATAAATACATTTTTCAAAGATCGAACCTTAGCCTGTTTCGGACCCGGGCTGGAGCTGAGCTCGCCTAATCTCTAGCAGACATTGTTAACTGGTTTATTCTTACATACCGTTTAAGATTCAAGAATTATAATGAAAGAGCCTAATAAACATTAATATATCAGATCAGATTGATTATCATAACAATTTAGTTGCAAAATTATACTTTTTATTAGTGATTTACCAAAATCTATTAAAGGAAGTTTCAGATTATTATTATTATTTTTTTATACTGTTGATTAAATTTTTTATCAATATGTTATTTTCGAAAGACACAGTGAGAGAAGATTTTCCAAGAGATCCATCATTTTGTGTATTTTTCATCATCTATTATTTGAATTAATTTGTTTTTGGATATCGAACATAAATAAGTAAAATATAGAATTGCATTCCCCAGTTTTATCATTTAAGTGTTTTAATCTTTAAAGACACGGGTGGTTTGTAGTAACATAAACACACGAGTGGCGCATTCTATGGTCCATCTGTTTATAAAGTCTAAATAACTTTTAGTGATATCGTTGTTTTATGCCATGTCCAGTAATAATATAAGAGTAATAAGCATGGAAGTGTTAAAAAAAAAAAAAACATTATTTAGAATTAATATAACACGGACGGTTTGTAGTAAAATAAAGACACGGGTGGCGTATTTCATGCGCCAACGTATTTTAAAGCCTAAATATCAACGTTTGATGCTGCAGTTAAATAGTGCAAGAAGAATAGTGTCTAATGTGTAGTAATCCTAATAATATTATAAATCTGATTGTGTGCAAATGTTAGGCTGAAGCCAGCGTCAAAATGGAGCATTTAATGATCCTGTGTTTTTGCATATAGGTGGATTATAACCCTCTTATGAACATAGGCTGGTTTTTGTTAATTTTATTCAAATATTTTTCTTAATAATTCCAAATTTCGTTATTTTCATAGAGAATAAATGGCCATTTTTTCGTATAATATTTTAAAATGGTTAAATTTACTTTACCGTTGCTAATACTTTATCGTTGCCAAAACTAATTAAAAACCTGGAATAATAATTTTTACTCTACAATTTAGATTCAATTGAAAAATTTTCACGTGAAAAATGAAAATGAAATAAAACAATTAAAGAATTAAAAAGATTAAATAATATTATTAGAAATAAAACGTACTTTTTTTAGTTTTTGATAATAATACAAGGTTTCAATATGCGTAACCATAGGAAATAGGCTAATATGACGTCATACATGGAAAATAAAGCGGATATGCTTTGATTGGTGAAATAAAATTATCTTAGGGTTTTTTTTCTTCAATTTTTTTCAATTTTTTTCTTTTGTATGGTAACAACACGTGATGTTTTACCGTCTGCGCACGGCTAATATAACTATACCGTATTTTTTATTTAAATTTTAAAAAAGTAAAAAGAAATAACAAAAGAAAATGGTTAGCAAATATTGACCATGGTCAAAGATATGAAAATAAACAATCAAGTAAAAAATAATAGATAACGTGCGTAATTTTTAAAAAAGTACATGAAAATAATAACCTCAAAGCCCGTGCAGCTTTAGAATATTCTCATTTTGTTTTTGAAAATGACTCGGAAAGAGTCGAAACATGTAAAACAACTAATTAAAAGTTATTTTAATTTATATTATAGTTGTTAATTTTACACCTTTAGCATTTAAAAGTAATATACTATTACAAGGTGTTATAATTTATTATATGGTTAGCAAATGTCAATAATATGCTCCGCAAAATTATCCATGTCGAAAATGATGTCATGGATAGCGAGAAAAAAATATTTTCATTCTTAAAACTAAAAGAAATACCTCGATTACCTAAAAAAATGACGAATGTTAATAGTTCAATTTTTGTTGATAAAACCTAAAGATTTAATATTATATAACATAATTTCCCCTATGCCAGTATTGAAATTAATTGCCTGGAAAAGAAAATTAACAAGTATTATGTCATTTAAAAGAGATTTCTCTGGAGAAATATATATTTGAAATAAAACGGGAATTTTCCGATATGTTTTAAAATGAATGTGAATCAATTCCTTACATTAATAATACAAGGATTAGTAAGCATATAATGTAGATGAGTTTCACGCCATATTTATAACGAAAAATTTAAATGTTTTTTTTTTATCTACACTGGTTACTAAGCATGAGTATTCATTATATACAGATGAGAGTTTTCTGCTAAAAATCACATCATAATTTTAAGAATAGGAAAATGACCACGAATTTATTATATTAAAATCTGACCGTGTGTTTGTATTTAGCAACTACTCCTAGACTATCGAACGCAACGCGATTTACTTAATACCGGTTATCATTGATCCGAAGAGTTAAGTCTCAGAATTTAAAAAAATAAATTAGATACCAAGATTTTTTTTTTTTTTTTTTTTTTTTTTTTGTAAATTTTAATGAAGTTTTTCTAAAAACGGAAAGTAACATACTCCATATTTGTGTATGAAAAAGGAGAAATAAAACAGATCAGTATATTTTTGCACCATTTTCTCATTAAAACTGAAAAACAGAATTTATTTTCACTTTGAATATATAGATGGTGAAAACAAAATCTTGATTTCAGTAAATTATCCGAAAAATAAAAACATATTTTCACATATTCAAACTTCATGAATCAATTTATTCGGGAGAACAAAAATTGCCTGTCAACATACTGTCATTTAGAAAACACGATTTGTTTCAGCAATACATTAAACCACGGAGGCAGAATTGAATTTAAAGAAAAAGCATATACTATTTCCAATTAATGTTTTTTTGAAGGATGGCTGTTAAAACGTTTCACAAAGGCGTTAAAAGTAAAATTGTTTATCAGCTAAAATTCACAGTTGTTTTTATCCAATTCCTCTATTACCACTATTTTATTTGGCCCTGCCTTTTGCATTGGTTGCAATTTCATTTTCGCCATTATTTGGCACAAAATTTCACTTTTTTAAGACTGAATTATGTCAAGGTCCCTATAACAAAAATTACCGTAAAAAATACCGCAAGTAACTCCTATGAAATGTGATAAAGAGTTAGTTAATTATTAACGTTTTTAATTATCGGGAGTGAAATATTTTGCTTAATTAATGTATTTATTATTATTTTAATGTTGCGTGAACGAAGTCACGGGTAACAGCTAGTAGTATATAAAGGTCGTTGACACTGTATGCAAACGATTTTCAAAGTTAATTTCTACGCATAAATGACATATTCTTTGCAACAATTTGACTTTGTTGGATAGCCTTGACTTTTGGTTATAGCTCTGGCTCGAAATTTCTATGGTAATTGAATTTCTTTGTTACAGTCATGTCAATTTTTCCCGATACCTCTTGTAAAACTTTCCAAAGTCTTTTCAATGTTCGTGAATTCATTGAAACAATACAAAATCAGAAAAAGGTCAATGATGAGGGAGGGAATGCGTCAGGTCCTTTTACATGCATTTCTTCAATTGAGACACAATTTATTTCCGTTTGGGATCCTTTTTTTGCTAAATCTGCGTCAGTTGAGTTATGGAAGAGCGGCTGGGGGACTTTGTTCCTATCAAGCTCAATTAATGTCTTTTTCATATGAAGCCGGAATTTATTCTTCAAAAATGGGTTCTAAAATATTTTATTGATAATAAAATGAAATTACCTTAGCTTTATTGCATTTTTTACCTTTAATTTAATTTCATAACAAAATCCAACAAATAAACATACAAACAATCATAACAAATTCTTTTGGGAAATTTTCTTTGCATTCACAAACCCCACTTCTTTTTTTTTTCTATTGATTGATAAAAATTGCTCTTCTCTCAATACACTCACTTAAAAAAAAAAAAAAAAAAAAACATGTTTCATCCAATGTGATGATAAATTTATATTTATCACCACCTATGTGTTTGTTAAAGCGAGAGTTAGAAAGCGCTATCCACAACACATTGGAAGACTTTGGAAAATTTTTCAAGAGGTGTAAGAGAAAACTGATATGATTGTATAAGAGAAAAATCGACTATGATGGAAATTTTGATCCAGAGAAACAATCAAGAGTAAGGGCTATACAACAGAATAAAACTGTTGCAAAGAATATGACATATATGTTCAGAAATTAATTATGAAAATCGTTTCCATAAAGTATGAACGACCTTCTGTAAAAGTAATAGACATCACATTTATAAAAAAAATATTTAATTGAGAAAGAAAATAGAATATTCTATACAAATACCCACAAGGCATATTCCGTACACCAATGATGACTTACCAATAAAAATAATGAAATAGAGCAGAAAAAATTGCGAACTTCAACAATAAACATTTGCACTATTAAAGAAACTTTGGAAAGAGGGTAAACGAAGCGCAAATATTAATCACGTAATTATTTTAGAATTCACGGCTGTTTATTCACAGAGTGGTGTATTCAGTACGCCGCCGTCCGTGTCTTTAAAGGTTAATAGTGGACATTTTCCCACTTCTGCCCGTAGCTGGAGGTGCCTATGCTGGTATTCCCTTTGATGCCGTAGAAAAACTAATATTGCGCCTACATACACCCTATAATTACATGAATGGCGACTAATTTGTTTTTGACAATGCATAATGACGTTTAATTAAAAAAAATTAGTATGGAATTATTTTTAATTATTGTATGTCCTCTTATTATACTTCAGATCAGTGAAGTAATCTTGCATGAAGATTTCAGCAAGCAGACACTCTATAATGATATTGCGTTGCTTCGCACCAAGGAGCCAATCAGATTCGAAGGTTCGTCTGGATACGTAAACGGTATTTGTTTGCCCTATGATGATAAAGATCCCATTGGATGGGCCACCGTAACAGGATGGGGACATACTGAAGAAGGTAATAAATGATTTTCATTGTAATTTATGTTATAAAAATAAAATCTAAAATTGATTTTTAAGTTTTTCGAAATAACCAATTCTATGTAAGGATCACTATTTAAAGTGATAGCTCGTTTTTTTTTCTTTTATTTTTTATACAAATTTTTGGTTGAAAATAAAATTGTAATAAAAATACGTGATGAACGTCCAAAATGCTGTCTATTAATAATCGATTGTTTCATGTTTCGATTTTCGATTTAAATCTATATTTAATTACTGCACCAACTGCTAATGTGAGGCATGCATTTATGAGGTGTGTACCGTTTTTAGTATCGTGATAAGTTGCAAATTGAATTACTCTGACATGATGCAGATTATTTGTGTTTTGTTCTTATGCTTTTGTGTGGTCAACAACAACAAATAATATTTTATTGAAATTCCTGATTTTTTTTATTGCGTCATCTTACCTCGACGTTGATGACATCACTCCATTTAATGATGCTGGTGCTATTTAATGAGTTTTCGATGGTGCAAGTACACCTTTTATGCAAATAAATATCAGAAAACTAGCAATCGATGCTACTTAAATACACAAACCGACGTATAGTATGACATTAAGGTAGCCAGCATAAAGTACGACATATAGTATTAGGTCGAATGTGTGACAGTAAGGCATACACGTGGTTTTTAATCACTCTAAATCTTTCTCTCAAACTGCAGATAGTGGTTGTAACATTGTGACATAATCTTTGAGCTGCTGCTCAATTTTGGTTAAACTAACTAATAAAAAGAATCATCAATTTATGGATTAGCCATAATTCTAATTTTACTCGAACTAAAAAAAAAAAAAAAAAACTTACAAAGGATTCATGTGACCCGATCATAATTTCCACTGCCATTGACCTTTCAAACTTATTTTTAAGTTTTTTACTTTTAGGATGTTTTGAGAAGAGAACTATACGCAAACAACGATCATTCTTATTTATTCATTTTACCGTGCCGATATCTAGTTAATTCTGAATTTGAATAATTTGTACGTGTTGATTTTGTCTAAAATTTAAACCATTTCATCAGATTTTCTTCTGTTTTAATGCTATATTTAATTTTGAATCGTCTGTAAATAAGTTTTGACTAAAATTTCCCTTGCAATGGAAGAAATGTTTTCTATGATCACTAGATTGGGAAGGCTTGTGATTTTAATGTTTTCGATAAAGGTTAGTTTGTAGTTGTCCACTTGATCAGAACGAGTATATTTAAAACTGCTGAAATAAGAACTCGCAAATTACCTCTGAGTAAACTACTGAAATTCAATAACTTATGTGTGAATATTTGGTTCAATGTACCTTTAAACACTTATAGAGGACTTAGTTTCCATTAATGTCAATTCAAAGAAGAAATACAAATGTTTTGCATGAGTAACTCTCGTATTCACCATCTACCTTTACTGCAGGTTAGCGTGAAAACCTCGATCGAACGCTGAAATTTTGTTCCCCATTAACTTATTTGTATCATTTGGAAAAGGAAAAAATTAGTCACGATAACCATCAATTTGTTTAATTGTTTAAAAATGAACATAGATCAAAACGTATAAAAAACTAAAAACCAGATGACGTAAACATAAAATTCATAATTTTATTTAGCTCAATAAAGTTTTTACATGCCAAATCTATGGGGGCGTATCTGACACTTTTACACATAAATTAGATTTGTATTTCTATAAAGCCAAAACATTTTAAATAAATACTTATATGTTTATCCCCCTTTTATTCATTGTAATTATAGCAGCATCAATTTTCTAAATCATCTTTTTCACATTAAAAAAAACATTACTTTTCTGTTGAGGCACATGCAAATTCTCTTTTTTAGACATGAAGCTCACGTTTCAGAAAGTCGATGCAGTTACATTACGATAGATAAATGTTGAGTAAACATAAAATACATAATTTAAAAGTTTGGGCTTTAATGAATTTACCTACAAGGCTAATTTATGTGTAAAAGTATCACACACGCCTCTATGGATTTGGCATTTTTTAACTGCTTACACGTGATTTCTGGTTAAAATCTTATAAAAGAATAGCGTGCATATATGATAGAGATCAGAAAATTCCGCGCATATATGCGATAATTATGCATATGGGTTAACTTGTTTGGACATAATCGCAGCTGAAGTCCAATCAGTTTAACAGTGTTAACCCATAAACTATGTTTGTTATTATTTTTTCTCAATTATTTCATAAAAAACTTTTGTGATTTTAGAAAATGACGGGGGTGGGGGTGAGGTAAATATTTTTACTAGCGACTAAGATTTTTTGCTGGCTACCAGATTTTATCAAATTTGTAAAACCCTGCCCATGATGCTTAAGAGCTGAAATACATCTTTTTTTTTTTCAGATGGTGAAGGGTCAGATATACTGCAAGCTGTAAATATACCTCTCGTGCCAAGGAAAGAATGTTTTGCTACTTATGATGAAGACCCGGAGGATGAAGATGATGATATTATAGATACGCAGATATGTGCCGGAATAAAGAACAGAGACTCTTGCCAGGTATATTTCATATCTTCAGAAACACTGTTTATACATGATTTACCAAAATTATCTGTTAAAACATCGTGACTACATCAGAATACATATGAAAATTACCCATGAGAAATAATCACTTACAAAAATAATTTCTATTGCTCATAACTTTCGAGATACATGCGAATGAAAAGTAAATGTGAAATAAAATAAACGTGAACGCAGTTATTTAGTAATAGATAACTTTTTATGTAGTTGTTAGATCTTTCGAGTCTCAATTCACAAAGCAAATTTATTTACAGGTAAAAATCTATTTGTTCGCCTCGTCTTTATTCTATTTTTGTTTCTGTAGATGCGCCGATACTAAATTCTATTTTGCTTCTTGTTACACTGTAAATATAAACATATTTCGATATATGTAGATGTAATTTTAAGCATGTGTACATTGTATTATATATAAATAGGGGAGAGTTGGCCAAAACAGGTTACTTAGTGCATGATCTCACGTATCTATCTTCAAATGGAGCAAGTAATCATAAAGTTTCAGACAAGAACTCCATGTATCTACTTTCATTGGTTAAGTGGAGAAACGTCACTGAAATATATTTTATGAAAACTTTTTTTTTTCTGTACGTGTGCAAATATTCCGTTTCAGAAAACTAGTTGGGTAAAGAAGATACCTTTGAAATATTAAAGTGCGATTTTTTCCCTTTTTAATATGGTCCTCAAAAGTTACAAATAAAAACAGATCTGGGAAATATCAATGCATACAAAATAATAAAAAAAATTATAATGGCAGAAAAGCTTTTCTGTTACTACACGTAAAAGGTAAAATTGAGTCTGACAATATTTTTTTAAAAACTAAAATCCAACGTTTAACACACAATATCAAACTGTAGCACAATGAACAGACGTACGTTTCGTGAGTAACTTGGACTCACATCCTCAGTGTCAGTAAAAATAAAAATTATGTCGGCGGCGCAGTTAATTTAATGTGTAAAATAGTTTCTTTAATTGTATAAAAACAATACTTCAAAAGAGAGTTAAGTAAGCATGCAGACGCTTACCTGATTATAAGTTCAAATCTTCCTTTTGTGTATCCGAATATATGATTGGTACTTTCCGCACATTGGGTATTATCCGATGGAGTATCACAGATTAACTTATCGTGTCACTTCTGTAAAATAATATCATTAGTATATTTGATAATAATAACTGTATAATTAATAGACTCTTTCCTTTCGATTAAATTTAGGTTTAATATACATTTTTCTTGATTACAAGTTAACAGAGCATTTACATCGCTCTGACATTTTCACACACTACATTATTAAAAGAAATTCACACAACAACTAAAGTCTAAAATGTTTTTCAGTTCTTGATAGCTTTGGATGACGTCACTGGGAAAAGCACATGATAGCACGTGATAATCATTCTTTCACGTGGGCGGTAATTCCATGTACTTAGCTGAGTTGAAAACAGTTTATGAGTGGGTTTTTCCGACGAGATAATTAAAGTTGTTTACTGCAATTTTAAAGTACTTTATTATTATCTGACGATTGATGAATAGTTGATTCCGCATAGAAGATTATCCTTTAATTGGAATTTCCGTCAAATTATATCCCTCAAAGACATGAAACAGAATCCAAAAACCCGAATGGCAAACCACAACACACCGAAAGTTCATCACGAACGAGGAACCAATCATATTAAGCCGGAAGTGATGCACTATGACACAGTAAATCAACCCAGAAAGGTGAGATGTAAGGTACGCTTGAAAAATCGTTGACCAGGGAGTTACCAAATTTATGAATATAAACTGCTTCAAAAAAGTCTAAATTTAAAGGAGTATTCCATTTCTTAATAATAGTGGCTGAATCAAAGGTGAAATTATGTCCCTCACTCCAACAATGACACGCAATAGAGAATTTCCTCTATTTTTTTTAAAAACTTCTGTTTCCATTAGTTTTTGTTTAAAGAGAATGAAATTAAGATAGCTGTTTTTCCTCGCTGTCTGCCATTTACAACTTTTTTTCGTTGATATTGAGATATTTTAAGAATATCCTCTGGAGATAGAATTTCAAAGTTCGGGGAGCAATCAATGGTAATGTCCTTTGATGTAGAGCGAACGGCTCAGAAGTTGGCAGAATGATATGTTTAAGTATAATATCACTTGCTGTTTGGTGTGTAGACACAGCAGTTGACGTTGTTATTTCTTTTTGAGATGGTATTAGAACAGAGGTAGGTAATGTTCTGTTTGTCCAAGTGTTTCTTCCATAACATCAGCTGGTCTATTTGTGGTCTCTGCTAATTCAAATATCCAGTCTAGGAACACATCTGCATTATATGGATATCCCAGTTTTTTGGAATTCATTGACAGCAGTCTGAATACTTGCAGCTTTCATAAATGCTGAACCGAACTGAAAGTTTTAATATTTAGTTAATAGTCACTTCTCTTCCTGAATGCATTTGGAGCTACTTTTGTTCTTCAAAGGCATACTATGAGATGAACAAATCCATGAAACTCACAGCAAGTGGCTGCAAGCTATGGGTAGTGTGCCGGGGAAAACAATAAAATGACATTATGTGCCTCGGCATGCTGTATTAGTTCCAAACTTTTTTTGTGTGTTGCATGCCCATCAAACAGTAACAACACAAGTTTTTTCTTTTGAAGGCTGAGCAAAATCTACAAATAATTTAAACCACTTTTTGAATATACTTTTTTGCATCCACCCAGGGGAATGATAACTTTCATTACTACCAGGTGGTGTATCATCAAGGAGCTCAGGCTTGGCGTAACGAGAACACCATATTCTGCAGAAGTAAGATAGCCAATTTCCCTTTTCCCTGTCAGGAATAGACTTTTAGATCGGTTTTTTTAACAGTCATGATACCTTTCTCATCCAGATTGTATGTTTGACCAATTGCAAAACTTATATTTAGAATAGATTTCAATAAGTATAATGAGGAAAACTTTTGCACTGATGCAAGTCTGTTGAAACCAATAGCCCTAGCAATAGATAATGGCTATGAAAAACGGTTTCAAGTAATTTTTAATCCTACTGAAATAATGTATTACTATTCTAAATCTAAAAATGCACAATCAACCTACAGAACGTGCTATAAAAATATAAACATGCAATAGAAAAACTTTACTGGAAATCCAAACGAATTACTTTGGCATTACAATGCACTTTTCACCATATATTTATATAACAACCCAATTTTACTTATTATTAACTAGCAAAATTATTATTGCTGTTATTATTATTCTTAAAATTTGCATGTTTTCAAAAATATGCTTGTAGGTCTAATTGGATTTAAAAAGTCAGTTAAAACAGGATACTATCCCATTTTAATATAGCATAGGGTATCTCGTTATACCTGACTATGTAATATTGAACAAGCAAAAATGGCGTCTGCATAAAACTAACCAAGCTATTAACAAACATTTTTCGTGGAATTTCATATTTATAATGCTTTTTTAAATTTAGATACTTACCTTTGGTATGGCGAGGTTTCAGGCGTAACTCATGTGGTTGAAGCTGGACAAAACTAGTTGGTTAAATAACGAAATAACAATTTCTCGCGACACAAAAATGGTAGACGCTTTACATCACTTATTAATGACTGCATATTGCCGCTTTTATCCTTGCAGAATTAGTAAAGCTTTCTAACGATAGAGCAGAGAACTTCCTTCAGATATATATGAGATATCCTGTTTTATCAGAACATCACGTTTTATCCAACTTTCCCCTACTCATGTTTATGTTTCCAATATAAGCCATTAGAAATTAATCGTATTTTCCGCGCACGTGAATGTTATACTATATTTCATTTTGCAATTTTTTACTTTTTTCTATCTATAATAGAAGAAAGTATTGTAATCGAAATTTTTTTCGACTTCCGGTTTTCGACGAATTTACATGTTTTAGGGGTCAGAGATTCCGAAAAACACGTTTTTACAAAATGTCTGTCTGTCTGTCCGCCCGTCTGTCCGTCTGTCCGTCTGTGTGTCTTCATTGTATCATCGAAAAGTGTATGAAGTTATGCTTCAAATTGAACCTAATTTTTTTTCTATGTTTCTGGCTATGGCAAGCAGGTTCTATTAGAATTTGGGGATATTTCGACGAAAGGGGGCGCTGTGATCGATATTTTTGTTCCATTTTCACTATTGTACCATCTAAAAGTGTATGAAGTTATGCTTCAAATTGAACCTATTTTTTTTTTCTATGTTTTTGGCCATGGCAAGCAGATTTTATCAGAATTTGGGGATATTTCGACGAAAGGGGGCGCGGTGATCGATATTTTTGTTCCATTTTCACTATTGTACCATCGAAAAGTGTATGAAGTTATGCAGATAATTGAATCAATTTTTTTTCTATGTTTTTGACCATAGCCTGCAGGTCCAGGTTGAATTTGGGGATATTTCGAAGAAAGGGGGCGCTGCCATCGCGATTTTTGTTCGATTTTCACTATTGTATCATCGAAAAGTGTATGATGTTATGCAGATAATTAAACCAAAATTTTTTAATATGTCTTTGGCTGTAGCAGCAGGTCCTACTAGAATGTGGGGATATTCCGCCGGAAGGGGGGCTGCGATAGCCATTTAAAGATTTCAAATTCAAAAAGATGTATAAAAAATTAGAACTCCTAAAAGTTTTTTCCGTTAAATGTTCGGCCTTGATCCGGAGAATCAGGAGCAGTTTTTGTTTTGTCTCTATATTAAAAAATGGCGGAGATATAGCGGTTTGAAATTTTAGGGTGGTTGACATTTTCAAACAAGACAGCAGAATTCATCCATAAACGGGTTTAATTTATGAGTTTTAGTTAACAGGGTTTCAGCAAATTTTCTTTCATTGTTGTAACCATTGTTCCTTTTCTTAAATGCTTATCACTATATATTTATATTCGCCAACGTCAAATTCTCGCCAAGATTGGCGGAAATTGACGAAATATCGCCAAATTTGGCGACAAAAATAAGTTGCCACAAATGAAACCAACTTGGCTATAGAAGACTAATTTGGCGATATTCTCATTCAAATTCAATGCTGACGAGAACTGGGAATGAATCTTCTTTAATTGGGTTCCACGCATTTTAGCTTCGTGTTTTCCAGTAAAATTAGCTAAAATCGTAATCTGTTCCGGTCGGTACAGGCCAAAAGAACTTTTCGTAGTTTAGTATACATCAGTTGATTGCATCCCGGTAACCCGATGTTTCGCAAGCAGCTGACGTACAACAGAATGACGAAAAATATTGATTTTATTGGCGATATGAGGACGAAATTAGAAGTATTAACATGATTGAGATAGAAGAAAGTTTTGGGATTGGCACATCCGACTAGTTAAGATTGTCGATCATAAAGATATAGGACTATTTTTAAGTGCTCCGAGCAATTTTTCCTGTGTATTCATGCCCATTTTAAAAGCAGTTCATACATTTCTGTAAATTTTAGACACTGTGGAGCCAGCATACTTTAATTGACTTTCTTGATTTTTACATATTCTATTGAGGCAAGAATTCCAAATATGTGCTTGTTGATTAAACGCAATTAAAATTATAATGTAACATCATAATTGCTATATAATACAACAATTGAAAGTAAAATTTCTTAAATTTAGATGGTGCTAAAAAAATGAAAATAACAACATTTTCTTTTTAGCTCACAAAAATCTATAAGAAACACGCAGTGTATATTGAGAAGCAGAAAGTTTCGTTAAAAGTTGTTGAACAATGTAAATTGTACAGTGCATTCAGATGATTATTGTCGATTATTAAACCTTTCTCAGCCAGACTATATGTAAAGATTCCCATACTTACCAGATGTTTCTCTGGGTAGTTACTCAGGGTTCATACAGGCCTTGAATTTTAATATCACAATTTCTAGATAGCAATATTCGCCTTATTTAATCGCATAATTTCTGTCATTAAATGGCATTAATACTATTCAGAAAAAGTGGTACTCAAATTTAAGAACCCTGCGATGAACTCTGTGTAACAGCCTGTAATTCACTTTCAGCAGTATTCTATGTCGGTTCGAAAAACGCTTTAAATTCTGAATTGCGTATGCAGATCATTACGTGATGCAATAGCTATGAACGATTTCATAAAAGTAACTTCATGATGTAAAATAATAAACGTTCACGAATGTACGTAAAGCATCCCATGTGACAGCTCAAAAGCCCGTTTGTAGTGTGTTGTCCAGCGATTTACTTTTAAGCTATTTGTTATGGGATCAACATAGTCATAATAATTTATTTTAATATGACAGAATCCCATTTACAATGTCAAATATTCTAGGTATTCGCGACAGCCGTACTTAAAGATGAAAATGCTTACCTCCTAAATCGTACATTGTTTACGTTTTTCTGCATAAGACATTGTTAGTATGGCGAATAGGAAAGTCTGAATGAAAATAAATGGTCGTCAGGCTTATCGTGTTTGATGCTACAGACTGAGTTAAATAAAAATATGAAAAATCTGTGTTCCAAACAGCGAAATGTTTGAAGGACAAAATAAGAGCAAAGATTTTGCAACACAAAATCATTGATTTACTTGCGGCAACATTTTTGAGCGTTTTTTAAAGTGAAAATTTTAAATATAAATTAATTTATGAAAATAAACACCAAATGCACTTGAAATAGCTTTTCTCGTTATTTTTCTTACAGACATTTGTATACAGTTCTGTCACGAATAAGCAACAAATAACCTATTTGTGCTCATTCTATTTCACTCGATACGAACAAGAAAAAATAGTTATACACTACCATAACTTATACCATAATTTAAGAGTCAAATACAAAATGCTAATTTTCGAACATAAAAATTAATAGTGATTGATCAAAACATTTTAAACAGCACGTATTTGGTGCAGCAAATATGTGCTATACCCATAGCAAGTCGAAGTGATGTTACTGTAACATCACAAATGGTCACAACCGTCGCTGTCGCTACGTTGTACCAAAATGGCGTCTCATTACTATCAAGTGACCATCGTTTGGTTATTCAAATGAAGTCACCGTGAATGTTGCTTTATGACGAGTCACCAGGTGACGTTATAATGGGGTCACCTTGTGACTCTCATGTGACTGTCATTTGGAGAATGACACTGTGAAGTCATTATGGGGCTTGTTTTGTGATGAATCTCCAAGTGATGTAAAAATGAAGTCGTCTGGTGACGTGTTACATTCATGGCTACCTCACAGTAGAATATACTTTAAAGCAGAGTCTTCGAATATCGGTCACCAGAAAGTTAGTACGTGATTGTGATGTCATTTGGTAACTTGCAACAATACAAGTGTCATGGCGACTTTACATTGGAGTCTCCAAATAACGGTCCTATGAGATCTAATATCACTTTATGACTCGGCACACAGCAGTCAAAGTAATTTTTCAGTAAGTCACCAAATTGAGAGTAATAATGAAAGGAATGACAGCTGTCACATTTTAATTCACCGCTGTGACTGTAAAACGTGTGATCATTTCTGACGTCCAAGTGATGTCAAATCGACTGGCTGTGTTTTTAAGGTAGTACAGATAGTTAAAAAAAATAAGGAACCCTCGTCTATTTTATCGCGAAATAAACGCAGAGAAAAACGAAAATAGCCATTCAATTGGAAATTATGTCTTCTTTAAATGTATGTTAAAAAATAAGCTAAGAGACCATTCTCATATAAAAATTGTATCAGATGTTGAAATTTTCAATATGAACATCAAATTTTGACATTATATCTTTATTGTTCAGAAAATTTAACCTTGGGATACCTTATGGCAAATCCTTCGTGAAGCAGTGTTGTAAAAAACCCATCCTGGGAGGGTTTGATTAAAAAACACGGGTTTAATGGCCAGAAAACCCAGGTTTTTTAGGGCAAAATGGGGAAAATAAGCATAACTCAAAAACTGTTTGGCAGAATAAGCTGTAATTTAGGATTCGCATATTTAAAGCTTCTAAAAACCGATTTCTGTTAAAAAGTTTATATAGGTTACAATTCATATGTATTTTTAATATTAATTTCAAGTTATATAAATTGTGAAATTAATTAAAAAAAATAATATGAATCGTAACGTATGAATTTTTTAACAGAAATAGATTTCTAGAAGCTTCTAACATCTTAGCTAGGAGAGGGATCAATAAGCACATTTTATACCTCGCTTAAAGATAATGATAGAAAAAGACTATACGAATCCAAAATTGCAGCTTATTCCGCTGTAAAGTTTTTGAGTTATGCTTAAAAAGCTACCCACATTGCAGTTTGTTTTTCAACAACAACAAAAAATGAATGTAACAATTGGAGTTAAATTACAATGTTTAATTTGGAAAAATTTACGTCTGTATAATTTCTAAACTATTTCACCAAATGGCATCCCGTTTGACTGGTTTTCTTCGAGCCGTGGATTTATCCATGCGTAAATACGGGTTAGGTTCCCTTAGAAAGACCCCCACGAAGGGCACTCCCCCCGGGCCCATATCCCAAGTGTAGATAATTGGCCGTCAATAATCAACCCAACCCCAACGCATCCCGTTTGACATCACAAAGTAAACTTTCCAAAGAATCCAAATATGATGCAAAAATTAGGCGTTCGCAATGGAAGTTTTGAAGTTTGATACAATTTCTATATGTAGACGGTCCTCTAGGCTTTTTGCTTATCCATCATACATAGTATAGCGTAAATCTTGTAGTCGTTTTGAAAATCGCAAATTTTATTTTGACGGATTTACGGATTTACACGTTTCAGATACTAGAGATTCGGAAAAACATATTTTTAGAAAAAAAAAATTGCCGTCCGTCTGTCTGTGTGTCTGTAAACGTTCTATCTCCCGAACAAATTGAGATAGAGACTTGAAATTTGGTGTGTATTTTGTATGTAATAATTGGAAGAAGCTTGCTGAATTTCAGTAACCTCGATTATCCAGAACTATTTTTTTCGGACTCTCGAAATATTCGTTCAGATAAAAGGTACATACAAATTTTCGAAATTGTTTTTTTAAGGAGTTAATATAAAAGACAATAAAAAAACATAAATTTTGCATTAAGAATGAAGTTCATCGGATTATTAGTTGCCGAGATATTTGTAATCCTATTTTCCACATTCTTCGATTTTTCATGACCCTATATTTCATTCAAATTTCAATTCAAAGATATATTTTAATTGAAAATAAGACGCTTAATCTGACGAAGTAAACCGTTAGTTAATATTATTATCAATTTTGGAGTTATAAGGATGTTTCTTTTACGCAATTCAGTAATGGAGACTTTAAAGTTTATGACGTCATCAAGCCACGATTTTATTCGAATTGCAATGCATTTTACGACGGGACGAGTTTACACATGTTTTATTTTCATATTTTATACTATGCATATCCATGATGGGTAAGTATTACGGTGGCCCCCAACGACTGGTTTACATACATTTAAAGAAAACGTAAGTCACAATCGAATGATCGTTTTTGTTTTTCCCTGTGTCTATTTCGCGATAAAATAGGTCGGGGGCTACCCTCCCTCCCGTTATTTTTTTGACCAACTGTACGTATTTTCTACACCTGTCAATTATATCACTATTTTTTTTTTTTTTTTTTTTACATTTAACTTTTGCGTTCGAAAATTAAAATTTTGTGTTTTTTTATGGACACCAATGTATTTAAAAGAACATTAAAGTATAACTAAATCAAATCTGTCACGTTTTCAACTGCTATTCCAATCTCTAAGCCGTATTGTTTTCTTAAATATAACTACAAACTATTCGGGGAAAAAGTTAAAATTTTAAGTACGCGTATAGAAAGAGCATTTATGTATCAAATGCAATAAAAATCTTATAGGTTATTATTTATTATTTTCCCAAATATTAATTTCCTAATCCACATCATAAAATTATCTGACCAACAAAACTAAGATATTTATGTCATAATGAAGAGAAGGAATTTTTTTTCAACTAGATAAATCATTTTCAAGATTGGAGTAGCTTAGTTGAAGTTTATTCCTACAGAGCGAAAAATGTCCATGCCTAGGCCTCGAACCTGGCTACCTTGGTTTTCAGGCTAAGGTTCCCAGGTTCGAGTCCTAGGCCTGGACATTTTTCGCTCTGTTGGAATAAATCTCAACTAACTTACTCCAACCTTGAAAAAAAAAGATATTTACGTTTGGGTTTTTAAATAGTATGATCATATACAAAATTAAAAAAGTAAGATTCTAATTTTAGGAAATATAGATGAAAATTTATAAAAGTAATCTAACATTATGATATCAAAAATAAATTTTTAATTTTAATTTTAGTATTTAAGCACACATCTAAATACAGTATAAAAATATTTTCTTTAAATTTTGCGTTGCTATTGGAATTTTAAATGATGGTTTGCATTTTGATTTGCAGGCGGGCTCCAAAGCATGCATACCACTTAATAGTAGAGATGTTATTCCCAATTGATTGGCGCCGACAGCTTTTTTTAACACCTTCCAAAATAGTTGCAAAGTTTTATGTATTCGGTTTGTCTGTCTGTCTACCGTATGTTCGTGCTCTAACTCGCGTAAATATAGTCGGATTGTCATGAAATTGATATATGTTATTGAAGTTTACCATGCAATGTTCGCTATTGAAAATGATGTGTGTATAGCATTTGCAGTTCGTTTACAGCGACACTAAAAAATAATTCAGTTATATTACAATCTATGGAGAAAAATCGTTTGCGGTATATTTTACTGATGTTACACTATTTCAACCATATTGAAATTATTATCTATCACTGAGATGCACTGCAAGAAGATACTTACTATAAAATAGGATGTTCATGATGTGCATAGCATTTATCGTTCATTTACTGGGAGACACAAATAATTCGGTTACAACACGGTCTATGAAGAATACATGTTGGAATTATATATTCAGTTGTCACACGCGTTTTTAAATTTAACTAAATGTTTGCATGTTACTTTGTGTGTATAAATTCTATAAATCGTATACAGGGTTGTACAAGAGATCTCGAGTGCATTTCCGTTTATTGGCGGAAATTACTGAAGGGAAATTTTCAACTGTGCTATGCGTGTTGGTGTTCTACCTGAACTAAATTTGAGCTTACTATGTAGTATATATACAAATCCATATACAGGGCAACACAAAAAGAATTTGGATATTTTTCCGACTGTTGATTGTAATTGCAGAAAGTAGGTTTTCAAATGTGTTATGCGCTTTTGAAATTGTTTCTATAAACATGGGCGGGGCTAGTTGAGCTTAAGCCGAAAGGTAGACTTCCCCGCACGGTTTGACTTTGACTTTGTTTCTTTAAACATCAACCTTCACCTTATTAAACGGTGAAGTTTTGTTACAGTATTCTGAATGTGCTAGAAAGTGTTTCATAGTCTATGCTTAATGCATGATTTTTTTCGTTCTTGTTTTATACGATGATGTGCGATGTTTCTTTTGTTTCTTTAGCAAGACTGTGCATTTATCCGACGTAAATATTGAAATCTCTAAAATGTTATTACTTTCTGAAATAGTCCTTCATCCTGTTTTGCGTACAATTACATTGTCTCCTCCATATTTTTGTTATACCTTGTGACTGAGTATTCTTTTTTTCTGTTTTGCAGAATGATTCAGGAGGTCCTCTGGTACAGAAGAATAAAAGAGGAATTTACACTTTGATTGGAGTCGTTTCATACGGAACTGGTTGTGGACAGAAAAACTATCCCGGAGTTTACACTAAAGTGGCATCTTACATGGACTGGTTAGATGAGAACATGGATTAACACCATAGAAATTGAGTAACAAGATACATAATTTGAAAAGACAATATTACGGAATAAAACATTCACTATATAAGAACATCCCAGAACTGATGAGAGTGGGGGGAATGTATTAGTAAGATATTAAGTGTGTGTTCTGATAGTAATATGCGACAGCGGAAACAAGCAGCACAAAACAAAAGAAATATACTGTAAGTGCTTCTTGTGCCAATACATAGGGAAAAGGATCAGACATGATAGGAAGAAGGTTTTCAAGTGCAGCGGTTGTTTTTAAATGGCAAACATACTGGATGAGTGGTCATGGCAGAATGTGAGGACAATTGTTTGTTTCCTTTGAGCAGAAGGAACCATATCGTCCTCTCAGACCAACAGTAATATATCTAAAAATAATCGAAAAATAGTTGTCTAACTTACTGGTATAAGAAACTGTGTCTGCATCTAGTGGAGCAACGCAAAGTTATGTTTTACATAAAACAGATGTGACGACATAAAAATGTCCTAGTGTTCCACGAGATGCAGACACAGTTTCTTATACCAGTGAGTCAGACAACACTTTTCGATTATTTTTAGACGTCTTACTGTTGGTCTAAGGCGACGATATATCAAAGGACTATTACATCTTCTTTGTATATATGTCGCTATTCCTAGGAGGGTTGTGTCTTCATATATGCAGCAAGTATGGGCACTGTGTCATGTTTTTTAAGTGGGAAGAACAAATGTTAAACGTCGACTATGGTTGTCCATTTGCACTATCTATTGGTACAAGAAGAATTTACAATTAAAGGTCACTGCATTTGTTTTGCGCTGTAAATTTCTTTTGTCGCGTAGGAAAACTTATTTTTTTGAGTTACCTAATAGTTGTTACATGTACGGAAAATAAAACGCTCAACTCAATCAAACAGCTTAAAAAAATTGAGGCTGTTAAAGTCGTGGTGGTGTAAGTCTTTAATTCTGAAAATTGGCATTAATTCCATAATGGGTATCTAGATATATCAAGCTACTAATAGGGAGTACGGTATGAGTGATGGGTTTGTGAAGCTACTGGTAGATATCATTTTCAGGATAGACAAAGGATATTTTGCAGCTTTGAAATTCGTTGTAACTCTTCATGTAAACTCTTTGTTTTGAAAATTTAAGAAAACAAAAAAGTTTTGTAACCAATTTTCTACCAAACATATCACATTGTTGCCGAAATCCCCGATGATTGTCGCCAACCATTGTCGTGTACACCGACTGCATAAGAATAACCATTTTAATTTTAAAAAAGCACAAGAGGATCCAAATCAAGCTTCCCAGGTTACATTAATTACTGCTTGGTGTATAGAACATAAGTGAAAATAATTTTTTACTTAAAATTCTAATACATTTCTAACCTCTAATATATTTTTTTAGATTATACACTAACAACACCGAAAGACATTTTTTATATGGATAATATCAACTATGAATTTAAATAAATTATTGAAAATTATTTAAAACGGTATGGTCTATGCTTAAATGTTTTCTGTGACACTTATCTCGGGGCATAACAAATAAGTAAATCTGATGGAGTCGGCACAGAATGGCCCCCACTGATGTTTCAGCATTAAAGACATATTTTCACTGTCATATTCAGACAGTTTCCTGGATGTTTAAATAAAAATATTTACCTGAGTCCTCTGAGAAAGATAAATTATACTATTTTACTATAAATTACATTAACTGGATGTCAATGATTAATAATAATTAGTTCTGTAACCCGGAAAGCCTGTGTTACAGAACATACTGCCCGATGTGTCAAACATAGGTAAAAACAATATTTAATTGAAAACTGTAATAGATTTTTTAATATCTAATATATTTTTTAGGGTTTCGTTCATCTCACGAAACCCTATTATTCCCGCTACGTTGTTTGTCTGTCACAGAACCGGTTCTCAGACTCTATATAACTTGCACACATGAAATTTTGCGTAATTATAGCTGGATACCTACTATGAAGCTCAAAATCATAAAATTTGAAAAAATCGTATTATTTTAATATAGAGAGATAAAAAAACCCAAAAAAATCTAACAGCCTTTATCTATTAAATTTAAACATTTTTCGTTATAGCAGTTGCCAACAATTAAAAATCCACAATAAAATTCTTTCTACAATAATTAATTTTCTATTGAAAGATTTCCACGTGAAAAATGAAAATGAAATAAAAAGTTTCACCAATTGAAAAAAAAAAAAGATTAATATGATGTCATATTGGTAATGATAAGGAAATTTTCAAACATTTCTCAATAATACAAGGAGTATGAGTATGTGTAAATACAGAAAGCAATTAATTTTCTATTGAAATTTTTCCATGTGAAAAATGAAAATGAAATAAAAAGTTTCACCAATTGAAAAAAAAAAAGATTAATATGACGTCATATTGGTAATAAAAAGGAAATTCTCAAACATTTCTCAATAATACAAGGAGTATGAGTATGTGTAAATACAGAAAGCAGCTTAATATGACATCATTAGAGAATTAAAAAGAAAATTAATCTGACGTCATATTGGAAGTTTAAGGAACTTTTTCAAATGTTTGAGAAGATAATGACGTCAGGAACTGATTATAACGTCATGTGAGTTTGAGGAACGTATTGAATCAGGATAAAAACCCAATTATGGAAATATTGGCATATTTTAACATTCTGAAGGTCTCTATACAACATGTTTAATTTTGAAATTGATTTTTTTTTAAATATCGCATTTAGTCCACATGACAGATATTATTATGACAGAGTATAATAGCGGGCTTAGCCCGCTAACGGACCGGTTCAGATATTCGAAAAAACGAGAAAAATAGACAGGTAAATGTTTACTTTATAAAAAAACGACTTTTTTTGTTGCTTAATGAAATTAATTTGTATTTATTAAAGAAAGGATAAAGTGTTTTGAAAGGAATATTAAACGAAACCCTTTGTGCGACCTTCGATCACACTTATCCACTTTTTTCAGATTACTTACTAAGAATACCAAAAAGCATTTTTATGGGTAAAATAGCAATTATATATTCAAGGACTGTTTTGAAGGGACAAGTTTTGAAATTTATTAAAAATGATAAAAAGTTTTCGTATTAGCTACATACCAGAGACTGCAAAGAAATTGTTTAAAATTTGAACTATCTACAGCAGAATTTTTTATTTTGATTATTTCAACGTTTAAGTTCGATTATATATCTGTTAAGTTTGTGTTTTAGTTAATTTTATTTATTTATTGATGGAGTTTTAATTTTATTATAGAATACTAGCAGGGGACAAATGCTGAGCTATTTATATTGTTTTATATTCAAACGGGTTAAATCATTCATAATCGAGCTTCATACAACGATATAGATAGATTTTTTAAAAAAAAGACATGCTTGAGAATTTTTTTTTTTTAAAGCCATAAAAAAGTAAAATGAGCTAAAGTTTTCAAATATAAATTGCTTGTGAAAGTACATATTTTTCTGAATTCGACAATATAAAAATTGAAATTATACGATGTTTAGAAGTTAAAAAATTGCAGTAAAATCGCAATTTATTGGTTAAGTCGTTACCACCATCAATATGACCAACACGCTGCTTTTGCTTTATAATATAGATGTGACTTACAACAATATGACTTCAACGGCATCAGTTAAGGCAAAAAAAAAAAACTACTTACAAATTTATTTTTTTCATATTTTTTATCATAACTTATCATATCAGTAAAGTTATAAAAAATATAATAATGTACAAATAATTATGTATCTTTAAAGTAAGCAAAAATAAAATTTGAATGCTATGTGTAATTTTTTTTTTCGAAGTAATACATGTCATTTTGGTTCGATATTCACATTGACTGCATAATTTTTATTTAGCCTTCAAAGGAGGTCACTAAAATTTACACACTTTCGGCTCTGTTGTTGAAAGATATAAAACTTTTTATTTACAAAATATTTTTTATTTCATTTATATTTGGAAATATGACTTATACGGTGGAGAATTGCAGAAAGTATACAAAAATAAATGTTATGAGTAGATTTTTCAAAGAGGTTAGACATTAGCCTGTATACTTTCAATGTTGTTTTCAGTTTTCAATTATTGTTTCAGTGAAATGTGCACAATGAACCACTCTAACTGCTTAAAATGTTAATAGTCTAAGTTGTAGGCTTCTATGTGAAAAACAATTGATTTTGAGATAAAACGCTTCTTAATGTACTAGTATTAAAGTTATAGAAGAAAATCTCAAATAAAATCTCGCGGAATCAGATAGGCAAACAAAACCATAGTGTAAATCCACCCTACCAGATTTAAATTATCTATGTAGAATTCTGAAGTTTTAATAATTTTGCTTAAAAAAAGAAGTTTGGACGTTATTCTAAAATATTTAAAACAGAGCTGTAATCTGAATAAATGATAATATATTTCGATAAAAAGAATGTAGCAAAAACAGAGTGTCTGTTAACCAGATATTGCACTTTGAATTTTTTCAGACACTGGCATTATTTTCCTTATTTTTAAGTGAATCAAAATAAAATCGTCTGTGTTTATATTAAAATTGTACTTTGTTACAATTTTATTTTTCGCAATTTTACATATTATATTATAGAAACAATAAAAACAATAAACAATTATTGTATTTTCCCATTGTATACATTATATTATTGATAACAACAACAACACAGTTATCTATTTAATTTTTTTTAAATGGAAAAATAAATCTAATGATAATTTTTTATTGCTACTACGATTGCTCCATTTATTTAACTTCATTTACAACCAGTCGAAATCACAAGATTATCCATTTTAAATAGTTGATAATTTTGAAAACTATGTGATAAAATTAGACTTAAAATATTTAGATCAGAAAGCAAAGAAACATAATATGAAATTCGAAACAAATAAGAAAATGCATATATGTAAAATGTTAGTATTTTTCGAATGAACAAACCATATTCCGTCAAAAGTTATGCAAATGATTTCGAATCGCAAAAATCAAGAGCTTATAATTTAACAACTAAATTATGCTATTTCCTTTCCAACGAATAGTAAACGTTTAAAATCAGCCGAATACTCAAAAAACAATGTGAAGAAAGTTTTATGACATAAAAGAAAATCTATCACTCTCGAACGCAACAACCACATTAAAACAAAAACGTTACAGCTCACTTCGTATATCTATCTCACAAACATATATATTCACCGAATTTCAAGCTAATTAGATCATAGCTTTCAACTTTTACCCTTTTTTTTCGTACCACAATATTTGAACAGGAAAATTTGGCTTATTTAATCCTAAGATTTAGACAATAAAGAAGGCAATTTTTTCTTTTATAAAATAGTGTTAGAAAAAAAAGCATAAAACTTGGCAACTATTAGATGCTTTTTGTGACATTTATTTCAGGCCATACAAATATGAAAATCCGTTGGCATCGGTACAGAAAAGCCTCCACTGACGTTTCCGAATTACAAACACATTTCCACTCTCATATTCAGATTTTTTTTTCTTGGATGTTTAAACAAAAATATTTACCTGAGTCATCTGAGAAAAATAAATTATACTATTAGTTTTTAAACTTAAATTAACCATAAATTTTAGAAAAAAAATTAAAACTTTGAGAGATGATTTACCCTTATCGTTTGAAGGATACTTTACATTACTAGACTTTTGTCGGAATTTTTTTCAAGGGAAAAGTAAAGCACAATGTATTCCCCCGCCCATCCCCCCTCCCCTACTCCAAAAAAAAAAAAAAAAAAAAAAAAAACAAGAAAGAAAAATCATGCAACAAGCATAGACTATGAAACACTTTCCAATACTAACAGAATACTTTAACAACCCATCGCTGTTTAATAAGGTAAATAACGTATCTAAGTAAACATTTTAGAAAAACACAAAACACATTTGTAAACCAGATTTCAGCAATTACCGTCCACAAGCGGGAAAGTTCTCCAATTCTTTTCTGCAGCCCTGTATATAATTTATATACTATTTGTATACAATCTATAGTATTCTACAATTTAGTTTAGTAATAAAACACATAACACAGTTGGAAATTCATCTTCAGCAGTTTCTACCAACAGACGAAAACATACTTGAATTATTTTGTGCAGCCCTGTACATATTACCTTAAGCTTTTTATGCACGCCACATATTAAGCTTTAGTTTAATTTAGGCAAAAACACGCTGAAATCACTCTACCAGAAATTATCATACATAGGCAGCCATGTATTCAGTTCTTTGCGTGGCCCTGTATATGATTTTATTTATATTCTACAAACCTTTCCTTGGTATACTAAATTTATTTCACGTTTAGAATGCATAACTCGATTAAAAATCCATTTTAATCAATTTACGTTGATGCACCGTAATACTTACGAATTTTTTTGTGTAGCGCTGTATATGATCTGTAGCATTTATACATACATCATAGCATTCAAAAATTTAGTTAAACACATACCTTACTAAAATCCCACTTCCAATTATGTCTTATAAACAATACTTCGGTCACTGTACTGTACCCGAAATATTTTGTGTGTCCCTGTGAATGAACGATAAATGCTATGCACATAAGAAGCGTCTTGTAGTAAATCTCAATAATGTGTATCAATTTCATTATATTTGAAATGGCGTAACATAATTAAAATATGCTGTAAACAGCCCCCCCCAACCCGTAAACCATTATGTAAAAGAATACTTTTGTTTGGCACTGTAAATGAAAGAAAAAAGCCTTACACTCCATATTCAACAGAAAGCATGTCTTAGTGCATCCCAGAAATTAATATCAATTTCATTATGTTTGTAATAGTGTAACATGATTAAAATGCGCCGCAAACGATTTTTCACATTAAACCATAATGTAATGAAATTATTTTCAGTCTCCCTGTAAGCTAATTATAAGTGTTAGCCGTACCATGCTCGATAGTAAGCATCTTGTAGTTTATTTCAGTGATGTATATCAATTTCAATATATTTGAAATAGTGTCACATAATTAAAATGCACTGCAAAGGATTTTTCCCCGTAGACCATAATGTAACATGGTATTTTTTTGAGAGCCCTGTAAAAAAAAGTTTAAGTGCTAGACGTACCATGTTCGATAGTAAGCATCTTGTAGTGTATTTCAGTGATGAATATCAATTTCAATATATTTGAAATAGTGTCAAATCATTAAAATGCACTGCAGAGGATTTCCCCCCGTAGACCATAATGTAACGGCATTCTTTTGAGTGCCCCTGTAAAAGAAGTATAAGTGCTAGCCGTACCATGTTCGATAATAAGCATCTTGTAGTGTATTTCAGTGATGTATATCAATTTCAATATATTTGAAACAGTGTCACATCATACAAATGCACTGCAAAGGATTTTCCCCCGTAGACCACAATGTATAACGGCATTCTTTTGAGTACCCCTGTAAAAAATTTATGAGTGCTACACACTTCATTTTCAATACCGATCATCTGTAGTAAACCTCAATAACATATATCAATTGCATGACTATCCGGGTATATTTACGCGAGTTAGAGCACGAACAGACAGACAGACAAACCGAATTCATAAACATTTTTCAACTACGTTGGAAAGTGTTAAAAAAAAGCCAGGGAAGTTTTGAGAATTTTCAAAAAGTTTTTGTGTGTACTAACCTTTAATAGATGTTCAACTTGACCTTGTCTAACTTTTAGACATGCATTTCCATGCTTAATCATGTTCACGAGGATTCGTTTTGGCATATCAGGTTATTGTATGGTTATTACGAAGCCGCTGCATTATTAGGTCAACTAGCTGGCTTCGCCCGCTAGCGGGCCCCTAATTTACATCGGTTCCTCGAATTGTAGAAAATCTCGAATCTTGTAAAACCTCGAACCGGACGAACCTCCGACCCGGGTCCCCGCTGCCTTCGGCACCGTATACCGGTCGTGCTAGGCACGCACTGGATAATCCCTTAATTTGCACATTGAATAGTACAAACCTCTAACCAAACGAACCACCGACGCTGGTATATTTTATTATTGTTATGTAATTCTATTCATTGTTTCAAATCTAATAAACAGGCGCCTCCTGCGGTGGGGGTTGGAACGGATGGGTGCTATCGGTGTCGGGTAGCGTTTATTTTCCCCCTCGTGGACTTATTGTTCCTATACCTCACGGGTGGCTGTCCACGAGTGGGTGATTTCGGTCCCCGCTGCCCTCGGCACCGGATAATCCCTTAAATTGCACATCGAATAGTATAAACCTCAAACTGAACGAACATCCGGCTCGGGTTCCCGCTGCCTGCGGCACCGTATAGCAGTCGTGCTGCACACGCACTGCAGTATACGTTAGTTCCATCTTCCGCCACCAGGTGGCGCAATCCGTTCATACGATCATAACTGAAATCGTTAAGGCTTTCGATGTCGAGTCGAATGAGCCATACCCCTCGTTTTCATGCCCGTAGAACCGAAGATAGGAAAGCGCCCTCTGGTGGTGAAAAAAACGAACTAAAATCAGTAAGCTCTATCGATGTCGAGTCGACTGAGCCATACCCCGTCGTGATACTTCCCATAGAAACAGAGATAGGAAAGCGCCCCCTGGTGGTGAGACTCGGAGCAAAAATCGATAAGCTGTAGTATCCTCTATCGACGTTGAGTCGAATGAGCCATAGCCCGTCGTGATCCGGGCCATAGAAACAGAGATAAGAAAACGCCCCCTGCTGGTGAAAAACGAACTAAAACCGATAAGCTCTAGTACCCTCTATCAATGTCAAGTCGATTGAGCCAAACCGCGTCGTGATGTGACCCATAGAATCCGAGTTGGCTGAAACATCCTTTAATTACACCTTTCACCACCAGGGGGCACAATCTGTTCTATACGAACATGACCGAAATCTGTAAAGCTGTCGAAATCCAGTCGTAAAAGCCAAACCCCGTCGTAATCGGGCCCGTAGAACGAGTCAAACCGCGTTGCGATTGGACTCGCAGAACTCGAGATATTATGAAATGAATATATAAATCTGATATTATTATTCGAAAAGAGTGGTATAAACTCAGAAACTTTAAAAAATGTTATAGAGGGTCCTTATTACTTTAATTATGATGTTTGGAATCAGTTTGGTGGAAATCCGTAACATACTTTCTGAGTTATAGAAACGGACCATAGTTAAGAGAAAAAAAAAACGTGCCCCTGGTGGTGAAAAAACGAACTAAAATAGGTAAGCCCTATCAATGTCGAGTCGAATGAGCCAAACCGCGTCGCGATGGGACCCATACAACAGGAGATATTTTAAAAAAAAATAGATAATTCCTTAGCTTCTTTTTTTTTTCCTATTCAAAAATCGGGATTTTGCTAAAATCAAAAATTATGGTCCGAAATCGAAAATTTTTTTGAATCCCTGGAATGTCACCCCACTCTGAGCAAGGAAGCACATATTTCAGAATCGAAAATCCGATAATTAGAAAATTTTATACAGCGTATTAAAAAAGCAAATGCATCATTTTATCACTTTCAGAAATGAAATATTTAGAGACGAATTGTCTGAATTGAGTGTTGAAAAAAAAAAGCAGATGTCTTGTTGGAATGCAAATAAATTCATTTTACGTTTCATTAATGAGTTTTAATTGATATCTTTAAAAGTTACTGGTCGATTTTTATGAATTTTAGCTTAAAAAAATCGCGATTTTTTTTTACGCCCGTTTGTAAATTTTCGTGACGATGTGACGATTTTTGAGAGTTTTCGGAAAGAGGCTGAAAACCCTATAGTACGCAGAGCCACATGATTTTGCACTTTTGGAGAGGCACCGTATCTTAGTCCATATACTCTTCACCAGACTTCTCAAGAAACAGTCGTCTCACTTCTTTGAATACTTTCTTGAAGGAAAAATATCTTTGGTAATGTAGGAATACTTTTCCGGGAAAAACACTATCTTGACGTACCACACTCGTTCGCTCTTTTACACATTATTCTGAACTCCGTTCGCTATGCTGATTTAGTCGCTAACGTAACAGACTCCAGTGTTGCACATGGCGGGTTTCAAAAGTCTCTTATACGCTTTTCTTACTAGCATGTGTATTGTTTGAATTTTCACTTGCGTTTATTTTTTGGGGGGGGACACCCTCTATTAACTATGAAAATCTGAAACTCTTAATAATGATATCCGTTACATCTGAACACTTAAACAGAACGAATTATGGCCGGGATAAACCTGGATGTTTTTAATGAACGTTTTATACTAGACGATTTACAAAATACGCAAATTACGCTTTTAGTAAAAGTCTACTATCCATATCGCAAACATATTTTTTCTCCCCGGATTAAGTGTTTACTTCCGTTGTCCTTCCTGCAATTTACATATTTAAGATATTGAATATAATCAACAGCCTTTCTCCTTGATACCATTTTTATTTTTCAACTGTTATGAGTTTGCTCCAGAAAAGTATGTGGATTCTTTTATTAACCAGTGGGAAAATGGTTGTTGCTTTCGGTCGAGAATGGACCAAATGATGTACGCACTTTACTCTTTTAACCGCTTTTAACGAAATTCTGTAACTTTAGAAGAATATTTTAAGCGTTTTTAACGAAATTCTGTAACTTTAGAAGAATATTTTAAGCGTTTTTAACGAAATTCTGTAACTTTAGAAGATTTTTCTTTGAATAAGCAATAGAAATGCATAAAATCGTTACAAAAATGTTAAAGTTACAAAAAGGATAGATGCAAACTATCAGATATATATAAAAAAAAAAGCCGAATTCAAAAATTGATGTCAGATGAGAAATCGTCTTATAAAGCAAAAAATGTGGTCTTCAACTTTAATTTACTCAAAATACCTTTAGATCAGACATCAATCTAAACAAGAGCTAAAGCAATACTTAAATTTTGTTTAGGGGATGGCCTACAAATAGAAATTGTACCAAACTTTAAAAATTTCAATGCTAACACCTAAAGTTGGCATCATATTTGGATATTTCGGTTTATTCTACCTTCGGATACCAAACGGGAAGTCAGTAGATAAGGAATGGGACTTCTGCGTCTGCAGCAGGCGGTGGCGGCGGTGCGGTGGTAACACCGCCTGTTGCAGAGATCATACAATAGTAGGTGGGTAGAATAGCTAGCACAGTGAAGCTATGTTATAGTAGGGTGGGGCGAATAGGTCTGTTATAAGAGGGGGTATTTTAAGGGGAGCTAAATTAATGAAATTTTTAAATGTCTTATAGTACGAGGTAACAGTAATGGTAGAGTCCGAACACTGTCCCGCTATCCCTCTGCATTTTCCCAATGATCCTTGTAATTTGTTAAATTATAATTTTTTAATTATTTTTTAATTTACATGAACTTTTGATAACAATTTAATTAACATTAGCAATTCATATTTTTTACCTTTAATTTCTAAGTCTGTTTAGAAAATCGAAAATCCACGTCTTAATTTGGTAAGGATACAAAAGAAACAAAATGGAGAAGTTGGCACCATATTCTTGAGTTCCATTGAATAATTATCGAAAGTTATTTACTATTTATTAATTATATAAAAGTGTGGAGGTAATTTAGAATGTTATAAAGCTTATTATTGTAAATACCATTCAATGAACATTTTCATTAACCAAAAAATGTCGATTATTATGATGCGATGGCCATTTAACGCTTTGTGAAAAAATATTTCCTCTAGGTATGTTGCTTTAAAATTTAAAATATCTGTATTACATTTTTAAGTTGTGAATAGTGTCATCTAAACGGATTTCTTAGCAAATAATGAATGAAAAGTTTTTGCTTTTAATCACGGTAATTTGGGGCTAATTTGCATTAGCAGCAGTAAATTTTCACTAAAAGAAAAAAAGAAAGAAAAAAAAAAGAAGACAAAAATGTTCCACGCTTTTTAGCATCTATTTTTAAAAATATTTTCCAAACAGTTTTCATTCTAGTCGATACATGGAATTACCTGAAAACTTATGTATGTGAGTCATTAATGCAATCAACATTATTGATACTGATTGCTACACGTATCTAAAAGTACGTGTCCAATATTTTAGAAAAATGGCAACATGGATATCCCTAAATAGATTTTTCTAAAATATTGAACACGTATGTTTCCGTTTTTCAATCCGATATATATTTCTCGAGTTATTCGACCGTTTCCAGACTTTTCAATGAAAACTATTCTCACCGCACTTTACTCGATTACAGCGCCATCTACGATTTTCCGAAGGAAATGTTAATTACAAAAGTTACGTATTTTTTTCCAGTAGAATCCAAATCTGCAATAAAAAAAGGGGGGGGGAGGTTATAATTTAAGATTTAAAAGTTGCCCCCCCCCATTTCTTCCAGGGGGCAGAGTTGGGGGGGGGCAACTTTGTTATCCCTAAATCGATTTTTCAAAAATATTTAACACATATTTTCCGTTTTTCAATTCTATGTATATTTCTCGAGTTATTCGACCGTTTCCAGACTTTTCGGACACCTTGTAGTTATTTGAAAATAGTATATTCGCTGTATTTAATAGCATGGCCATGAGCCATATCGGCTTTCTCAAATGAGCCAGGAAACAATACTAATTTCTTGAAGTTTAACAGGATAATGGATTTTAACTACAATACTTAGCTTTGCACACTATAACAAGTTAATAGAAATTCAAGTTTCAAAAGTATCTCTCGAAGAAATCATGCTATAATGTTCGAAGAAACATTATTTTATATTCAAAAACTACAAAACGTGGTGTTCTTTTTATGACAAAACTCAAACTCAAATTAAAATGAAAAATTGAATGGATAAATTAAATGATCAAGCGCCTATAGCGATCCGTGGCAAAAGCTGGCATTACGCCAAAACATCCCTCGCCTCCATGAACGGAGTTCATCAGCATTAAAACTAAAATAAAACATACAAAATCTTAAACTTTTTTACCTTAAAGTTACATTATTAACCAAGTACTAAAATATAAAAATATAATAATTAAAATATATTATACTTCAGATATCTAACAAAGCTATTCAGTCCTGAATACTCAACTGAAAATAGAAAAGCAATAACATTAATATACATAATTCAAGATCAAGACTTTACAATACTCAAGTATTTTACTCACACAACAAAACAAAAAATAAAATAAAACACAAATGAGTCATGAGTTGATAGACTAAAGAAAAAGTTTAGTAATGGCACTTATGAATTATATCGCATTTTATATTGTTTAATTTAAAGTAAAAAGAAAAAATAATCTTTGAAATTTTATAAATATTTTATAGTTTGTATAAATCTTAACTGCATTTTGACAAACAAATTGAGATTAAGACTGTTTTTAAATCCAAAGAAGCTAACTTTCTGGCACATTTTTAAATTCATTTTTGTTCTGAAACGCTTGGAATTGGTAGGTATTCTTATTCAGAAACTATTTAATCCAATTACGTTTTCCATATTTTGGTAAAGGCAGAAGATCTTTCAGAAAATGCTGTCAAAGTCGGAGTTTGGAATTGAATTCCCGTCGTTGCAGTGCGAAAAAGGGGAGAAACTTGTCGTCACGTGACAAGAATCGCATATAACTCGATAAGTAATTTATTTATCAAAAAAGGGAAAACGGTTCCAAATTGCTTCAATAGTCAGGTTTGCCAATACGTCTTTACATTTAAAAATTAGTCAGAAAATGTGTCAGAAAGTTTCGCGTTGTTGAGTAGGGAATTTGAGAACCGCCTAAAAAATTTCTCATCAAATTAGCAATTATTTCTAACCTAATGTTTAAAGCTTTTTTTAAAAATATATTTAAGTTTACTACGTTTTAAAACAAAAATATTTCTTTCTTTCTTTTTTTTTTTTTTTTTTTTTTTTCTACGGGACCAAGTGTTTACTTCCCGTTGTTCTTCCTGTTTTTACATAATTAAGATATGAATATAATGAACAACCTTTCTTGCTGTTACCATTTTTATTCCTCAAGAATTATGCGTTCCATTCAGACACTAGTTTCCACCAGAAATAAACACACAGAATTTTTTATTAAAGTGTTTTTAATTTATATGAACTTCTGAATGCAATGAATAATATATTATTTCACTTTTATTAGTTAATACTTTTCAACTTTAACTTCTAGAATAAAGATAAAAGTATAAAACAGATTTAAAACAAGAACGAAAAATCATACGTCAAGCATAGATTATGAAACAATTTCCAACACAGCCAGAAAACTGCAGCTAAACTTCACCGTTAAATAAGGTGAAAGAAGATATGTAAGTAAACAGCTTAGAAAACATATAACACATTCAAAAATACAGTTTTTAAAATTACTTTCCAGTGTCTAAAAAGTAGTCGAATTATTTTGTGCAGCCCTGTATAGGATCAATAGATGTATAGCATGATAAAATTTAGTTCAGTTAAAATAGTTATTCACATATAGCAATTTTTGCCAATCGATGGAAATGCACTCGAAATCTTTTGTACAGCCCTGTATATTATCTGAAGACTTTTGTACAGCCCTGTACATTATCTGAAGACTTTTGTACACACCACATATTAAGCTAAAAGGCAACTTAAAACTCACTCGCAGCAATTACCAACCGCAAAGGACAACGCATCTTTTTCTTTGCGTAGCCCTGTATATGAATTTATTTATATTCCACAAATTTCTATTTGTCTAGTAAATGTAGTTCAGCAGGAAAATGCGTAGAACAATTAAAAACTACCCTTAAGCAATTCACTCCCATAGTCTGTAGTACTTACGAATTCCCTTGTGTAGCCCTGTATATGATCAACCGAGTTTATAAACACACACGTTCTATGCAAAAATTTAGTTTTAAACTTAAAAATGCAAACCAAAGTTGAAAACGCACTTATCGCACGTAGACTGTAAATATCGCACACTTACTGTAACCGATATCTTTTGTGTGTCCCAGTAAATAAACGCAATGCACACCACACTTTCAATAGAGGAATTTATAGTGCACCTCAGTAACGCATATAATTTTCATTATGTTTGAAATAGCGAAATATCACTAAATTACACTGCAAACGATTTTTCCCATAGAAGAAGAGAATTCTTTTGTTTGACCCTGTAAATGAATAATAAATGCTTTGCACCCAATAATCTACAAAAAGCATGTTTTAATGCGCTTCATAATTATATATCAATTACATCATGTTTTAAGCATCATCAAAATGCGCTTTAAACGATTATTTCCATTGTAATGTAACGGAATACTTTTGACTGTCCCTCTAAAAAAAACTATAAGTGCTACACACTTCAGTTGAAATAGGGAACATGCTATATTAAACGACAATAACATACAAATATTTCAGGGCAATCCAAGTATATTTATGCGAGTTAGAGCACGGACATACGGTTAGACAAACCGAAGTCATAAACACTTTTCAACTAGGTTGGAAAGTGTTAAAAACCACTTTTTTATAAGCATTCAATGTTTATCTTGAAAATCACGCCTTTTTTCATGACTTCAATTCAGGATTTTTCTCAAAAAAATTCCGCTAAAATAAGGGAATATTATGTAGACACCAAACCAGAAAATTAACAGCTTCGGTTCACCCTTGATAGAAAGCGCAAGCTCGTGAATTGATTTTAAAAAATTATGATTTATTGTCCTCTCTTTTTTTTTAAAGATATTGCTAACCGGAAAGAAAAGCAAATATTATTTAAACTATCTTTTTATGATTTCTGAATAGATTTCTCAACGTACAATCATTGTTCAATTGATACGAAACTATATTAATTGATGAAAGTACATTTTTAGGTGCGTTCGTAATTATATAAATACGTAGCACCTATTGTCGTCGTCTGATCCGTCCGTCTGTCCGTCCGTCCGTCCGCATATAACAACGCAAAAACTACCCAACCGAATGGTTTGAAATTTAAGATATGTATTATCTTTGGAGAATTTTGTCGAGACATTTCAAATTTTATGAAAATCGAATCAAAACTTTAGAAGATATTAATAAAAACATTATTAAGAAATTTGAATTTTTAAAAAAAAAAATCGGTGCTTTCTTGTTATAGGAGCTTCCGAGGTTTAATCGTCAAGCGACCGAGATACTTATTTTATTGAACAAATTAATCTGCAGACGATATAATTCATTTCACAGAATTAAAAATCAAGATCTGAATATTTATATAACTAGCTATAGTACGAACGCACCTCATTTGTCACGTCTGACGTACAATTACCAACTTGTTTAAATTATTATACGCTATTTTTATTATTATTATTATTTATTTATATTTTATTTTCTCCTTAATAGTGTTTAAAATTGAATCGTTGCAGTTCCACAGCCATTTGCCTTATTTTGATGAGCACGTTTTGGCGCATAATTAAATCCATTGTTGTTGTGACTCGTATACAATTGTAATCCTCTAGGAATGTTTGGCGATTTATCACCTGTGACCTGTAAAAGGACAAATGCCTTAAAATTAGTGTATTAATTTATAATTAAGCTCTAAAAATATTAAAATGTTATATTGCCATCGGAAACACACCTGCGAATATATATATATATATTTATTAATTCTAGCATATGAGAAAGTTAGTGAAAAATCGATTACAAAATTCCATCTTCACCTACAAAAATGAAGTTGTGTTATATAAAAGAGTGTAATAAGCTTAGAAAATAAAAAATTGTTACTATGATTAGTCTCTTAATGATATAAAAGAAACAAAATGGAGATGTCAGAGTCATATTCTTGACTTTCATTGGGTAATTATCAAAAGCTATTTAATACTTGTTTATTATACAGTGCGGAAGCAATTTTGCTTTTTGTTACGTTGAAATTTATGATATAACCCATTGTTGTAAGCTTTTCAGTGCATATTTTAATTCGCCACTAAATATGTCGGAGACTACGATGCGTTGGACATTTAATGCTTTGAGGAAAGGTATTTTCACCAGGTATGTTGTCTTAAAATTTTACATATTTTATAGCTCTATTCTTTGTGAATGTGTCAGCTAAGCGGATTTCTTCATACATTATAAACAAAGGGATTTTGTTTTAAATTACTGTAATTTTCTTTTGTTAGTCCGATTACTTTTCTTGAGTTTAATATAAAAATACGGTCGAAAAAAATAATTACATGAAAAAACGGATAGTGTACTGGCAGCAAAGTTGCCGTCACAGTACGCCGCCCGTTATTTCACAAAATTTCCATTTTCATATTCTCCCGTTTTCCAGATGGAAATTTTCCGCTACTCAAAATGGGAAATTTCTGTTTTTAGAAGAAAAAAAAATTGTGAGCAATATTAAAAAGAAAAAAAAAAAGAAAAACGGAATAATAATTATATAAACTAATGCATATTTACAAGGAACAGGTATTTGTATAAAATATTTTCACAACCGTTTTTTATCGCTTTTTTTTCCTCCAGATTCGAACGTCGATACTCGTCATACTTTACAACCATTAAATAGGACGTCCTATCCCACCACTGTATTCACCAGACTTAGACTCTTCAGACTACCACTTATTTCGATTGATGCAGCACGCACATTCAGAACAGAACTTCAAATTTTTCCAAGAAGTCAAAAATTTGGTCGATTCATGGATTTCTTCAAAAAATGAGTTGTTTTATCGAGGAAGAATTTATTTCTTACTTGGTAAAAAGTCATGGCCAACGGTGGACAAAATTTTGATTATTAAGGTAATTTATTTTGCTTTGAAAATAAACGCTCACATTTTGCGAAAAAATAGAAATTATTGACCAAAACACCTATTATATATATATATTTATTTATTTATACTTAGACAAATTGTGCCTAATTAAAATGACCTAGCATAGAAACTGAACTTGTATACATTCAATAATAAAAAACAAGTATTTCATAAAAGTCGGAAATTCGGAAACAGTTTAACAACAAAACTAAATATTATTTTATGAATATTAACTGATGGTTAAAAATATTTGGTTGCTTCGTGTACATCATTTACTAAACAAGTTGTTAAAATTTCATGATAATCTGGTGAAATCGTCCACGCAAGATCCAAAATAACCGTTTCGATTTAAATGATTAGCAGAAACCAGAATAATTCTATTTTATGTATTTTTCGACGCTGAATCTGAAAATGAAGCCAGTTTTTCTACATCATGCATCACATTTTTTTATCATGCAATCTCGAAAATTTGCTGGAAATGTATAAAATTTGTAAATTGATCAAGTTTATTGATTTATGAAATTATACAAAATAAATTAATTAAACTTGCGTAATGGAAGAACTGTTGGACTCTTTCTGAATTCGAGAATTTAACACGGATTTGCACACATAACCACACCCACCAGTGGATTTAGCTGCACTGTCACAGTGCACGATTTAAAACATGTTCGCGAGGATGACTCATTGGTTGAAGCGTTATTCATTGCTGACGGGTGGATAACCTATTATTTATAGAATGAAATTAATTAGAACTAAGTTAAAAAGATTATTTTCACAAATTAAAAAGAACTGATTTTATTATGTGCCAAAAATGACATAATAGGAATTTTTAAAGTTATGTAAGCAGAAAATGTAACGTGAGAGAACATTTTTAAATGGATTGTTTCAGCATAAAAAATGTTTTATAGAAAACTCATTGACTTACCTGTTTCGAAAGTCATGTAGACTGTTGACCGTCGCATTTTCTATGTCGTATATAACGATTGCTGAAGTTTTTTTTAAATTGTAACTGTTGTTGTAATGCAAAATTTTGAATACGTTTTTTTCTTAAAATACTACAAATAAACTAAACTGTTATATGAACGTGAGCATTTTTTGCTCAAATTAAACGGATGTGACTCTTTAAAGTGTATGCGGAAATTTACACTGACACGATACTGTTTTGATGGAATGCCATTTGAAAAACTGGTGAAACTGAAAGGTTTCTATATTATTCATGCTTAGATTTGTGTGATTTTTCAATTATTTTTATTTTTTATTTTGAAAACGTAAAATTTTCTTTTCATTTATAGGTCTTGCCTGCAACTATTGGCATTGTATGCTCTTGTATGCTTAGCAGAGGGTAATTATAATTTTGTATTATAAACTAAAATCTCAAAAGTATCGATATCAGCTCATAAGTTCTTTTTCTAGGAAGGCCGAGGACGCTGAAGAGATGTGGCCGAAGAGATTCAAAGATGGGAAAGATCGTTGGTGGTAAAGATGTACAACCAGGGGAGTATCCTTGGATGGTATGTCAACAACTACATTTTTTTTATGAACATGTTTAGTTAAATATCCACAGCACATAAGCAAAGTACAAACGATGGATGTCCGTCCATATAGCTTTACTTCTGATTAATTCAACATTTAAAAAAGAAATAAAAGAAAAAGAAAGGTTTTAATTTGTATAAAGCTCTTAATACAAGCTTTATTTTGTCACAAAGTGTCATCTACCTATTAAAACTGACTCGAACTTTAAAAATTTTATTGGCAATATTATACTTTTATTGCATAGCTAAGTTTCGAATGCCAAAGAACGCAGTAATGCAATATTTCCCTCATTTTCGAATAAGTTAATAAACTATAAATTATGAATAATGAACCCATTAATCTTAAAGATAAACGTCCATTATTTAGACATAACTCGAACAATAAATTATATAATTCATTAGTTTTTGCTTTATAGAACATTTTCTAAAAGCTCAACGTAACGCAAATACATATTTCGTATAAAAACATTTCTATAATATTAATTCATGATTAATAATACGATTATTAAAAATTCATAAATAGATACAGATATTTTTCTATTTAAAACATGAATGGTCAACAGAAAGCTACCTTGTGTTCCTGTAGTAGTTTTACTTAGGATTTGTAATAAGGTCTAAGGATTCATATGAGAAGTTTTTCGCTTCTAACTTTGACTTCAGGTTTTTACGTCGGTCTCTATATTTTTACGCTCTGCTTAATCAGAAATTAATATTTTAATTTCGGAAGGACATTTCTCCATTCCTTATTTTAATGTAAATGAGGAATCATAGTGTGTGTCATACTTATTTATTTTATTTTATTATTTTAATGAAGCTTTGATCAAAACAGAAATAAAACTGTATCTAGGATCATTCACTTGCAACAAACCCTCATCTTAGTGCAATGAAAATAGCGCATTTTTTAAAGCTAGTAATACGTTTTAAACAAAGCCTCTATAACGTCAGACTCCTGGATATGTAAGCCACCCTTTCACTGGCCCTGACATTCATTATTGAAGAGTATGTAAATAATACTTAATAAACTGAATGGATAGTAATCTGTGGAATTCACGTTGCAACTTTCAATGCCGGATTGAGCCGTCTAGAAGTCTTTAGGCAATTCACGTCTCTAGGCCCTCTGTCGCATACCCGATTTTAAAAACTAGATTTTAAGTTGCAGTGATTTTAATACTTGCATTCAAATTCTCAAGTAACTCATACTAGGACATACACTAATGTAAAAACAATGCATGAATTTAATTACGAGTCTTTTAAAAAGGGTTGTGTAACGTATATAAAAAATTACAAGAATTTTTTTTACTATATAAAATACTGTAAAATTATTCAAAGTTATCGATTTGATTTCCATTCAAGCAACTGGACAGGGTATAGTTGTGCAAAACATACATAATAATGATAATACAACTTAACTATTGGGATATATTTTATAAAACCTAATCTTAGTGGAAATGATATTTGTTTGAGTTTCTCAGGACAAGGGGCCTCTGGAATATATAAACAAAGTTTTACTGAAAAAGTTGTTTCCGTTAAGTGTTAGAGCATGATACAAGGATAACGGAACATTGTTTGTTTTGGCTTTATCTCAAAAATTGGCTGAGATATGGTTGTTTGAAATTCTAGGGTGGCTGACATTTTGAAACAATCTAATTTTTGTTATGCCGTAACTCTCATGCTGAAATTCGCATTCAAATTCAGTATTAACAAAAACTGGAAAAATTGAATATAATCGGGTTCCAAGCATTTTAGCTTCGGGTGTTTGAGTAAAAATGAGTTCAATTTTTAAAAACATGGACTATGAAAGCTACTTTTTCCTCCCGGTACAGACCGAAAGGACTTTTTTTTTAAGAAATACAAGAAAAGTTTTCAATTCAGAACATTGGTACATCACCTACCAAATTTCATAAAAAATAGTGCAACACGGCCCATCTGTAGATTTTGCGTTGAATGTATGATATAGGAAAGAATAGTACACTGTGAGACAATTTTTTAATGTTAATTAAGAGCTAGAATCGACTGCTGAACTTTTACCCATTGTATAAATAAATCTTCTTATTTGGAACATTTTGCATACCTAGTTTACTAATATATTTAATGCACTTGAATAGAAACAGTAATAAAATTACTTTAAAAAGTTACTTTAAATTTAGCTCACTGTGTAGCATACCTAGTCCACAGTGAGACAGTGCTGATTGTTTATTTTGTTTCCACGGTACATTCAACAATTCGGTACATGAAGTGGTGTCGGTATTTCGGAGCATTTATTTATTAAGGTCTGCATTGTAGAACGCTTTGAAAGTTGATAAATCGAAATACTGAAATTTGTAGCTGCTATGAGATGTTATGATGAGAAAAGTACCTCTTATCTATAGGTGCCCATATCTCAAAGATATGAAGTAGTAATATATAATGCAGTTTATTCATCATAGAATAGATATAATTTAACGCTACGCAGTTAGACACTGTTTCACTGTGTACCAGCGTTCCATGTCTAGCTGTATACCACATCGATTTATTGAAAAAACGGGTACGTACTTCTGCCTTTGGCTTTATTAAAGTTAACTCCTTAGTAGAAGGGAAGAAATACTCATGCACATGTTTGATATTCAAACTGAAATGCCACATAGAAATAGATCGAATATATATGATCTAAAACAGATTTAAATAAATAACTTTTAGGTCTAAAAAGTATTTTCTTTTCGTTACTTCAAAAGAAAACAACATCCACACTTGAAATGTTTGATGGCGAACATTCCTCGAACTAAGCACCACTAAACAGCCTAATATCAAGCGGTACAAACATATAAACTTCGTTTTAAAAGTGTCTTTGTCTCACTATGTAAGACTCTTTTCTTGTGATTAACACAGATTCGGTTACTGTGGTATTTTGTATGAGACCTTCTGGCAAAGTAGCAACACTTTTGATACCACATAATTTATGCATGTGCCAGTGTGTCATCTGGCACTCTGTAAAATGTGCAGCGGGAGATGAAATCAAGGGTCCAGATGGTATTATGGCTGACACAGGGAAGACTGGGTACCAACTGTAAATGTGTCTTGTGATAGTAGTTTCTGCCTTCTAACGCACACTTTTTCTTTTTGTGCTGTAATTATGGTGGAAATAGCAAACAAAGTAACCAGCGAAATATGCATGATACAGGACGGGTATAAATGATTCAAACACGAAATTTCAAAAGGAACAATGAAAGATACATGTATGTAAATGTTTAAAATCCATGGTTATGTTCATATCATATCATTTCAAATTTTCTATGTGTCTTCCTCTGATCGTAAGGCACATATCTGTGTGGTATTCTAGTTCGAACTACTCCTACATTAGCACCTAATTACTAATGGCCACAAATGCATAGATCATTTCATAAGTAATCCGTATTATGAGTTCAACCAAAGCTACTGGCAGTGGGGAATGAAAGTATTTAGTATATCCTCAAAGAAAGAAATCCTAAACCATGATATCTAGAGATCGCGCCGGCCACCCGAACAGCATTAAATCATCTTCAGCGCATCACCTATCTAAAGGTATGGGACTTTTTCGTCACGCAATGTGGTGTACCACAGTACTTCTCTGGCAGAGGTTATATGCCAGAAAAGATGCGCTTTAGCTTTACGTGCGAAACAGAGAGTATACGAAGGATCTTTAAAAAATCCGGAAGGTAAACAGCGTATACCACCGTATGCCCTCCACTCCATACCTGGTGTACCAATGAGGTGCATGGAACTCAAATGCCAATGCGCACACTTTAAAAAAAACAATATCGATTTAAAGTTTCTTCGAATATGTAATAAGTATAGTTTACAAAAATAATAAAAATAACGTATTTAACTCAAATTCTAGGTATCTGTTCAAGTTAGGGAAGGTTTTAGATTCGAGCATCAGTGTGGAGGAACCATACTTAATGAACATTATGTTGTGACTGCTGCTCACTGTATACATCCGTAAGTAACAACTTTATATATTCTCTTTCCTTTTTTTAGCTGTAAAATAATCTCGGTCATTATGTGTCTTTCTATACATTTTTTTTTTCAAGAAATTGTTTTATATTATACACATAAAAGTTCCTTTAATATTTTCATAGAAAATCTTTTATTGTTACTTAAAAAAAAAATCTTTTAAATTAGGCCTATCCAACAACAGATCCAGTATGATAATAATTGTAGCATAGTAAAAAACTGTAACTTATCTTAAAACACATAGATTGTTTTGCTATGTTTGATTTATTTATTTTCAACTAATGGGCCCACTCTGCGTTACCCAGAATAACTTTGGAGGTTTAGAATTTACCATTATTAAAATTTCCTCTCTAAGGCCTTGATACATTCTTAGGTATTTGGAACCATGTGTGTGTGTGTGAGTGCGGGGGCTTTTCGAGAGCTTGCTTTGGTCTTTAAAATAGTCAAAAAATACCTTTTTTTGTAATGGATTTTTAAAAAATCAACTGATACACATTTACTGAAAATTCCTCTTTTCAAAGTTCGCAAAATAATCATTCCGATGACGATCTAAATTTAAAGTCTGGGTGAGAGTAATTTAGATTAAAATTGTATACTAAATAAGAACGGCTTTTTTTTTTTTTTTTTTTTTTTTTTTTTTTTTTTTTTTTGTTAAAGTCGTGTTTTAAAAAAATCATAGCAAATCGAAACGTCGCACGGTGATAGATTTGCCGATTCTAGCTGGCCAAAATTATTTTCTAACTTTTTTCAGTTGAACTCCATGTTTTATTTAAATAAATTTTATATTAAACTCATTTATACAAAATATATTACATTTTAAGTCGAAGTTTCTTCGGAGATGGTTACTCTGAATTGGAAATTGATTAATTTGAGACATTAAAAGTCAAATCGGTGTTTGGTACATTTTATGTATGATTCAATTAGGTAAAACATCTTTAAAGCATTAAGACAGGTAATAAATAAGTTGGTCAGTTATTTCTGTTTCAATGGTTAATTTTTGCAATAAGTTTATATATATATATATATATATATATATATATATATATATATATATATAAATCAACATTTGAACGGAGGGTGGTTTTGGGGTCTGGGGGTCATGATCGGTGAAAATATATCGCAATTTTCCGGAACTGCTTTCCTCCGAACGGCTGCAATAGGTAGCTTTATACTTTTTTGTATTGAAAGCTACCTAATACAGAGAAGTGGGAGGAAAGGCAGTTGTATTGTGTCCTTTTAGGAACCAATTTCGCATATAGAAAATATGTAATAATTTAAATTCCTTCTATTTTTAAAAAACAATATTGTGCATATGCATAAATAATAGTTATTTAAACATACGAAGTATTGTTTCTTATGTATCCGTATGCATGAATTCTTTAAAGCTATAATTTAAAAAAAAAGATATTTGTCGTTAAATATTAATTTGAATCATGAAGATTTTTTAAACAAAATAAAATAAATAATTTTTTATAAAATAAAATTTTATTCTGATATTTACTTCTTTTTAAGTATTACTTCAATTTTGTGTATAAGTGATTAAATTAAGTTTATCATAATATAGGAAAAAAAATTATGTGTAATTTAATATTAAATAGTTAGGAGTTTATAGGAACTTGAAAATAGTTTACCAGTTTATTTTGTCTTAATATATGTTTTTTTTTTTTTTTTTTTTTTTTTTTTTTTTTTTTTTTTTTTGGGGGGGGGGGGGGGTTTGGTAATTAGCTTTTTCTGGATATAGCTGTATGAAATACAACAAATACATTACTACTGCTTCAATTTTGATAAGAAATTTCTAAAATAATACAGTTTTAGAATTCATATTTATTCTTAGTGTTGAATTTTGTTAATAAATGACGCTACCCATGCAGGAAAGGGTTTAATTATTGAATACTGGCTAGGTCATGCAATAAGATGCTTAAATTACTTCAAAACTAATTATAATTATATATTGTGCGTGCGTTGTATTTTTTTTTTTTAAATACAAGGAATTTTTTTAATAATTTTTATAGTTAACTGAAATCTGGAGGCACGGCAGTGCCTCCGCCAAGTCGAGAAAGCACGGCCGTAAGCATACTTTTCTGGAAGCAACTCAGGGCACTTTTGACCCCCCCATATCTCCGCGATGGAGTATCCCAAAAATTCAAAACTTCGTTTTTCTAGAGTATTTGGCACACAGGACCAAAATTTAAAATTACAAGTTTCTGTCTTTTCTAGTTCAGACGATATATGAACTCAAACATTCGATTTTTTGTCGTTCACTCACTCACTCGTTCCGCGTCATCAAAAAGATTAGGTACATCCCGTAGCCCTAGAAACTTGACATTTGGAAAAAAGGTAGTGTTTAGGATACAAAGAGAGGAAAAATTATAAAATCCGGAAAATTCGAAAAAGAACATTCGAAAATTCAACAAATTCCATCAAAATTGAGAATTGAAAATAAGACGATCTTGTAGTCTTAGAAATCTAAGATTGGGTGTGAAGGTAGTGTTTAGCATCCAAAAAAAGAAAACATCAAAAACACCAAAAAAATCGAAAGCAAAATTGAAGAAATCGAAAAAATCGAAAAAAATCGAAAATTTTGAAATAATCCGATTTTGTTGCGCTAGAAACTTGGAATTCGGAATAAAGGTAGTATTTAGGATGCAAAATAAGGAAAAATTAAAAAATCCGGAAAATTCGAAAAAAAAATTCAAAAATTCGAAAAATTCGAAAAAAATTGAAAAAATTAAAATAATTTGATCTTTTAGCCATAGAAACTTAAAATTCGCGGTAAAGATAGTGTTTAGGATTCAGAAAATGTTAAAATAAAAAACGCAATAAAATTCGAAAATAAAATCGAAAAATCGAAAAAAATCGGAAAAATCGAAAACTAAGGAAAATTTGAAAATAATTCGATTTTATAGCGCTAGAAACTTGAAACTTGGAATAAAGGTAATATTTAAGATACTAAATAAGGAAAAATTCAAATATATGGGTAATTCAAAAAATACCCATAAATTAGTGCAGACGGTATATGAACTCAAAGTTTCGATTTTTTGTCACTCACACACTCACTCACTCTCGCGTCATTAAAAAGATTGGGTACATCCCGCAGCCACAGAAACTTAAAATTTGGAATAAAGCTAATGTTTCGGTTACAAAGAAAGAAAAAATTATAAAATCCGGAAAATTAAAAAAAAAAAAATTCGAAAATTCAACAAATTCGAACAAAATTGAAAATTGAAAATAACACGATCTTGTATTCTTAAAAACTTAAAATTTTGTGTGAAGGTAGTGTTTAGAATTCAGAAAAAGAAAACATCAAAAACACACAAAAAAAAATCGAAAATAAAATCGAAAAATCGGAAAAAAAAAAAAAAAAAAAAAAAAAATTCAAATAATCCGATTTTGTTGAGCTAGAAACTTGAAATTCGGAATAACGGTTAGTATTTAGGATGCAAAATAAGAAAAAGTTAAAAAATCAGGAAAATTCGAAAAAAAATTTCAAAAATTCGAAAAAAATGAAAAAATTAAAATAATTTGATCTTTTAGCCTTAGAAACCTAAAATTTGCGGTAAAGATAGTGTTTAGGATTCAGAATAAGTTAAAATAAAAACGCAATAAAATTCGAAAATAAAATATAAAAATCGAAAAATAAAGAAAACTTGAAAATAATTCGATTTCATAGCGCTAGAAACTTGTAATTTGGAATAAAGGTAAACTTTAAGATACTAAATAAGGGAACATTAAAAAATATGGATAATTCGAAAAAAAAAAAATCGAAATTTTCAAAAATTAAAAAAAAAAGAAAGAAGAAAAAAGAAAAAAAAAAAGTGAGAAATTGAAAATAATATGATCTCGTAGTCTTAGAAACTGAAAATTTGGTGTAAAGGTAGTGTTTAGGATTCAGAAAAATAAAAAAATAAAAACACAACAAACATCGAAAATAAAATGAAAAAAAAACGAAAATTTGAAAATAATTCGATTTTGTAGAGCTAGAAATTTAAAATTTGGAATAAAGGCAGTATTTAGGATACAAAAAAAGAAAAAATCTGTAAAATTCGGAAATTTTATTGTTTAGGATGCAGAAAAAGGAAAAATTAAAACACAATAAATTCGAAAATAGAATGAAAAAACTCGAAAAAGATCGGAAATTTCAAAATAATTCGATTTTGTAGCGCTAGAAACTTGAAATTTGTAATAAAAGATACAAAATAAGAAAAAATTAAAAAATCCAGAAAATTATTTTTAAAAAAATCGAAAAAATCAAAAATTGAAAATAATTTTATCTTGTATTCTTAGAAACTTAAAACTTGGTGTAAAGGTAGTATTTACTATTCAATAAAAGGAACAATTAAAAAATTCGTTAAATTCAAAAATAAAATCGAAATATCTTTAAAAAATCGAAAATTCGAAAACAATTTGATTTTGTACTGCTGCAAACATTAGTTTTAAGATAATTGTCCTATTAGCTAGTACAACGCCCCTAATTGTTTTATGTTATTTCCCCCGGATTATGGTTTTCTTTTCTTTCGTTTACGAATTTCGTTAGTTCCATAATAGACTGGCTACGTTATAGGAGATTTCTTTATAGACAGGTTTGTTTTCTTTCACAGGTATTTCTATTCACTCTATTTACTTCGCATATGAAATATGGATTGTTAAATGATGTTAGCCCCACAAAAATTTTCACAGCTCCCCCTACCCTCCCGACATTACTGGCTGGTTATGGTTTGATAGTTCTTTCTAAATAAAATCATGGTGACTCTAACATTCACTTGATTTACCTCTAAATTGAACCTAAATGATCCTAAGAAGACGGATAAAAAAATTACTATATTGGCATGACAATCAGGTAACTTAGAAGTAAAATCGAAAAATCAATAAATTTATAAAAAGTCAAAAATTTGAAAATAATCCGATTTTGTAGTCCTAGAAGCTTGACATTTGGCAGAAAGGTAGGGTTTAGTATACAAAGTAAGAAAAAATTTAAAAATCCGTAAATGTAAAAATAAAAGCCAAAAAAAAAAAAAAAAAAAAAAAAAAAAAAAAAACATTGAGAAAATGAATATAGTTTGATTTATTAAAAATTTTCGGAAATTTTAAATTTGTCTTTCCTTTTATACTAAAAAGTTCTTTTATGCTAAATATCCAGTATCTAGGACTGCGAGTAATATCTCAGATGGATAGCACCTATCCTGGAAGCAATTGAGAGTACTTTTGACACTCCCCCTCCCATAACTTAGTGTTGGCCTAGGAACCTGAAATCTCTTTTTATCTACAGTACTTTGCAAACGAAACTAAAGCTTCAAATTTTTGATACCTGTAAATAATAGGGACAGAGTGTGGGCTTAGCGAAAATCAGTGGTTGGTCTCCAAAAAGAACCCAAAATCAAGAAAAGGAGGATTACTTACAAAAAGAAGTGAAATCTCATCAAAAACATCACCTGTAAAAAATGCAGCCAAGTCTCGTGACTCTTTTTTCGTAAAAAGTTCTGAGATCGTGTAAAGCCAAGTTTAGCTATCTTATTAACTCTGAAATTTTCATTCACAAATCACTCCTAGTTTCTACATCTTTAGTTAAATATTATTTTGTGACTTGGCAATTACGTAGCACGAGAATGTGATGTATATAATTAGACTTAATCAAATAATACCATGCCATCCCATAAAATATTAAGGTGTAATAACTTCTCTGTGCGTATATAATTAGCCTTAATCATATTATCTCATCCCTTCCCACATAACATTGTAAGGTGTAATAACTTCCCTGTGCTGCGTAATTGCCAAGTCACAAAATAATATTTAACTAAAGATGTAGAGACTAGGAGTGATTTGTGAATGAAAATTTCAGAGTTAATAAGATAGCTAAACTTGGCTTTACACGATCTCAGAACTTTTTACGGAAAAAGAGTCACGAGACTTGGCTGCATTTTTTACAGGTGATGTTTTTGATGAGATATTTAATTACCGAATAAGTTTTATTTCACTTATTTTTTTCTGTGCATACATAAAAAATTGCAATGCTTTACTTGTTGTGAAACTAAAAAATGATTATTGTAAAAAATAAATAATTTATATGAAAAATTTTGTATTTTATGCTATTTTGCTTTAAAGCGATGGTTTAAAAAAACTTTGGACTAACACACCGCCAGCCGCTAAAGATAAAAGGATAAAACTGCATTATTTATATGCCAATTTAACCGTATGTCAGTTTTATGAAACACTTCAAAAGGTTAATAACAGCTTCGTAAATTTATCTTTACTTTTACTTCAATTAGAATTATGACAATAAACATTTATTAATTTTTTGGGCCTTACTTAATTTAATTCTTGCCAAATGCTAGTTTAGTATGTTGATTTAAGTTTAATCTTTTAGTTCCAGCTAGTTAGAGTAAATTCTATAAATAAAATTCAAAATAACTGCTGCTTCTACAGAAAAAATGTAATTATGTAGATTTTATTTAAAATTTATTATTATGCAAAAAAAAAAAAAAAAAAAAAAAAAAAAAAGTAATATTTATTTTTTTAACTTTATCAAGGTTTGTTATATATCACTAAATTATCCTAAACGAATAGGTTTTTTTTTCTCTTTAAAAAATTACACAAGCTGCTACAAATTAAAATTATTTTTCATTCACCATTTCAGTTAAAATATTAGTTTTCATTTTCTTATTAAAAAGATAATGCAAGAGGCGAAGTATTTGATTGCTAATTCGACCTGTTTCATATTAAATTATGCTTGTACATAAAATGGATTGTTTTCTTTTAAATGGATTAAGTTAATAATATTTGTTTGTCACGTTTAATATGTCACTAAATAAAAAAATATCCTCTTCAAACGCGTTAAGCCCCTCCTACATTGTCTTGAGCAATCGACCAATCAACATCCGACATAGCTCTTAATCGCGCTAGCAATGATGGTTTGTACAATTGCCTCCCTCTCAAGTACTTGAAAAGCGCCCACAATCGGGTAAGCCTGAAAATTAGTTTAAAAAATCCTGCTAATCCAACCGTCGGGCACAGAAAGATCCGACTGCGCAAAGACACGCTGGACTGGTTGACGATCCAGGGTCTAACTTTGGTTTAAACGCCGTCACTTGACTGACGAGCCACCAGCCCGATTCCTCGCAGTCAGTCGGTTGGGGAGAAGACAACTACCCCTTCCCACGGAGGTGTTACGAGCCACAGAACACAGACCGATTGATCCTCCGTGGTCTCGAATCACTCCTGGTCAAAACGCTGCAACCCCCCTTCCAACCACTCTCAATCCCTAATTGAACGGAACTTTAATGTAGTATTAAGCAATAAATACTCTGTTTTTCAAAAGTTCAGGTAAATGATATTTTTAGTTTAATTAAAAAGTAATAGAAAAACACGAAATTTGATTGATAGGTATCCTTTATTAAACTTCATAAATCAACATAACAACGGGGGGAAAAACCTTTTGTTACATACAAAGCAAATTAAAAATGTCAAAATATGATGCATCATATCATACCCCCAGTACATCCCAGTTAATTAAGAGTGCGCCCCCCCCCCCTGTATAGTTATGTAGGTTGTATGGTTGTACAACGATAACTCATACTGTTAATGAAGTTGTTAATGATAACTTGTGACAAACTATCTCTCTTATCTAAAAATGCTAATTTTAAGTCGAGAGTCATGGGAGAGAGTTTACGTCATACAAGAGCTTTTTTAGTGGCTCCTAAACATGTCCAATGGGATTAAGTTCTAGCAACTTTGCGAGACAATCTGCACATTTTAGAATTTTTTCATGAATTAAACCCTTGACGGGTTGAACTCCATTTGACCTCGCATTATCGTTAATAGTTTCGCTCGCGGTAAAATTGTAGCAAAATGTATAAAACTCACCTTGCGACGTACCTGAAAACTAGCGGAGTTTCGATGCTATACAATTTGGTTTTCGTAATACCAATAGTACAGTCAATGCACTACACGAAGTGGTAGAATATATAACCGAATCAAAGAGGGCGGATCAATACACCAGTTTTATAACATTCTAAATCAAGAATTCATTCAAAAACGCCCAACGTTAGACCTCCCCCTATTTTCTGAAGGGATATCTGAAGGGTAACTGCTATCGAAATGCACAGTCAAATCTCGATGAATCAGAACAAGCTATTTTAAGAAGTACTAGAAAAACTCCACCAGCCACTTTTCTTGAGGTTATATGAGATTTCAAGAGAAGACTTGAAGTGCTTGTTGACATAAGAGGTGAACATATCGAACCCTTTTTATAAAGTTATTCATATTCGAAGCTTCATTTTGACATTAAAATTTCGAATATAAACCGCGTACAAATAAAGTTATCGATCAAAACCCGTGTATGACTCCTTTTGACGAACCCTGTAGACTCCTCTTGGATGTCGTCCAAATGCTGCATATCACCTGTAAAAACTACTCCTAGGTCCATGATTCTTTCTGAAAACTTAACCTTATATTCCTCTACCCGGATGACACAATAGGTTGGATTCTTCATATCTCCATGGGGTGGAATGACTGTATACTGACACTTCTCATAATTGAATTTCAAGCTGCCATCATTCGCCCATGTATAGATCTTTGTTAAAACTGTACAATATCAGCAACCTGTAGACAGCAATATGAAAATGTCATCAGTAAAGATCAAAATGTGTCAAGCTTTATTTAAATCAAGCTGTTTCAGTAAGCTCTTAATCAACACTAACCAAAGGATCGATCTAATACACGACCTCTGAGACAGCTGAGAAGTGCTCTCCAGCGTTCAAACCAATCTTTTTTTTAAAAAGAAAAAAATTCAATCAGACCCAGGAAGACCGACGGAACACCACACTCCGCAAACAAGAGGCTAACGTTGGGCGCTTTTGAATGAATTCTTGATTTAGAATGTAGTGTATTGATGAGAAACTGGTCTATTGATCCATCCTCTTTGATTCGTATATATATTCTACCACTTCGTGTAGTGCATTAACTGTACTATTTGCATTACGAAAACCAAATTGTCTAGCATCTAAAATCTGCTAGTTTTCAGGAACGTCGCAAGGTGAGTTTTATACATTTTGCCAAAATTTTTTCCACGATTGAATAAATTAACGATAATGCGAGGTCAAATAAAGCTCAACCCGTGAAGGGTTTTCTTGATGAAAAAAATTCTAAAATGTATAGATTAAGTTACTGGAACTTAATCCCATTGAACATGTTTAGGAGGCACTAAAAAAGCTTGTGTATGACGTAAACTCTCTCCCATGACTCTCGACTTAAAATTAGCATTTTAGATAAGAGAGATTGTTTGTCACAAGATGTCATTAACAACTTCACTAACAGTATGAGTTATCGTTGCACAACCGTACAACTTACACAGATGTGCAGGGGGGCCGCACTCCTAATTAACTGAGATGTACTGGAGGATATGGTATGATGCATCATATTTTGACAATTTTTGATTTGCTTTGTATGTTACAAAAGGTTTTTCCCCCCGTTGTTATGTTGATTTATGAAGTCTAATAATAAATGATACTTATATCAACCAAATTTCGTGTTTTTCTATTACTTTTTAATTAAACTAAAAAAAATCTTTATCTTAACTTTTGAAAACCAGAGTATCTATTGCTTAATACTACATTAAAGTTCTGTTCAAATAGGGATGGAGAGTGTCATGGAAAAATTATGCTGCTGATGTCTCTGCCACATGTTATTGTACAGCTGCATGAATAGGTCTTTAGCTTCTCTAAGCGTTTTTGCCCGTATTTTTCCGTTTCTCAAGAACAACTTAAATCGGCTCTAGACAAAAATATTTTAAATAAAATTGTATTTTAAGATATATGTAAAATAAAGAGATATGTAGTGTATTTTAGAAACAAACGGAGAAAAAATTAAATTATTTTAAGTTTTACAAATATTTTTATGGAAATGCAGGAAAACCCTCAGACGCTCAGATTGTTTAAAGGTTTTATCCATTTTTACTTGCAAAAAATCATTACTTCAAGTGTTAAAATTACATGATGAGTGGTAAAACTTGTAATTTAGACGCTGTCGATCGAAGAGAAGTAATAGGCAGTCGCCGCATGATTCATTGAATTACAGAAATAGTTCGAGTACTGAGGTTTTCTCATTCCAAAGTATGAAGAATAGAAACATATTACACCAATAGAGAAAAAGGTGTAGTGACTGGGTAAGCTGTAAAAAGCGGTAAGCTTGGATAAATTTGGTCTTCGAAAATTCAGCCGTATTGTATGCAGCCTTTAACACCAAACCTTAGATGATATGACCAGCAACTGAATGAGTGATCAAAACAGACTATCAGCAGACTATTGTACAGCGCGCGTTTCACTGAATGGATTTCAGAAGCCAAAGATGTATAAATGTTCAAAATTTTTAAATGCAGAGCATCACACTCAACGTCTAGCATGGGCCCGAGAATACTGTAACAGTACCACTGACGGTTTGAAATGAGTATAAGATAAAGTGATGAGTCTTATCTCTGACCGATCAATCTATTCTAAAGGAAAGGCGGTCGGTCTTGTGGTATGCTAAGGCTATAGTGCCAGGCTCATAAACCATCGGTCTAATATGCCAGATTGGAAGTGTATTAAGAAATTAAGGTCATGGCGGCTCACCGAAGGTCGGTGCCGTTTTTTCTTGACGATAGTTTGGATCTTTGGTATTTGTACAAAGCATTTTCATCCAGTCTTAGTACACTGATAGTAATTTGTCCCGATCACTTACATATTTTATCCTTTTCTGCCATTCATACAGAAACGGAGCTTCAGGTAGATCTGTTCCTACTCCAGGTCTACTACCGTTGGTAATAATCTGGTTCTACAAGAATTCCACCTTGCTAAAATGACCATCGAGAAGCCCCGAATTAAATTAATTTGAACACTATTCGCATATTCTGGAAAATGATGTAAAAGCACATCATCACACACCAGCCACTTTAATTGATTTATGGGAATTTGTAGCAGATGTTTGGCACGCCCTACCTCCGAAACACTTCCGTATAATTCTTGAATCCATATCTTGTAATGTGGTAATTGCTATCAAGGTCAGAGGAATAGCAACTCATTATAAATCAGATACCTCTAATTCAGTAAAAAATCAGGGAATTACAGATTCTGAAGACGCGCCGTTCATTTTATACACACAATGTTATAACTAAAACCTTTTTCTTTTCAGCGATAGATTTGTTATGAAAACTGTGATCTACAGACTGTTTGATATTTCTGATTAAAAAACATGTGCATAAAATATTTATAAATCACCAGGTGTCAAAACTAAAAGTATCTATTGTCATATAAACTAATTGAAAAATAATTTATTACAAGTTTTCTTTTTCCAGAGATTTTGAACCATGGAATTATACAATTTATACTGGATTATACCAACTGTCAAAAAAGTATCGTAAACCAGCAAAAAGATACAAAGTAAGTTTTTTCTATACATTATTGTAATAATATATCCTAACTACTACCTTAACTTCGACTGTAATTGTTGTTATTCGAATGTTTACTTTTGAGTTTCGGAATGTAATATATAAAAGGCCTTTGTGGCATATGCTTTATGTGCTTAACATAATATAATTAAAAGTAGTTAGTTTTAGTTCTTTATTAAAATAAAGAACACCATACAATGTGACATGGTGGCAGTTATATTTGGCATCGTAAAGGTCAGAAATTTTTTTACTTATAGTATTTAAGAATAGTTTAGAGTATGTGCTTTTGAGAATAATTTTTTTTTGTATCCGTTTTAATGGATTTAAAGGCACCTTCAAATATGAGTTTAGATGGCAATTTGGCCGAGAATTGAAATAAATTTAAGCAAAGATTTATGCTTTATTTAGAAGCTTCTGAGAAAATGGCAGAGCCTGATAAACTTAAAGTAGCACTATTACTAGGAATGATGGGTGAAGAATGCATTGATATATTTAATAGTTTTAAACTTAGTGATGATAACGCAAATAGTTTTCAAACTGTTATAAATTCTTTTGATGAGTATTTTCAACCTAAAAGGAATTCAGTCATTGCGCGCTATAAATTTTTTAACTGTAGCCAAAAAGAAGGTGAATCTGCTGATTCGTTTGTTACAAATTTGAAAAATTTGTCTAAAGATTGTTCTTTTGAGGATCAAGAAGATAGTTTAATTAGAGATTTGTTTTGGTGTTAAAGATTCCGCTATGAAAGAAAAATTGTTACTGGAAACTGACTTAACCCTTGCAAAGGCAATAGAATATTGTAGGGCTAAGGAGTCCAGTGGTAAACAAATGGAAATAATGAATAAAAATAATTGTTCCACCACCGTAAATGCTCTTCGTGCAAACAAAAACGAAACGCAGACGAAAATATACAATACGGGAAAACGTAATTATATTAATCAGAAACTTAAGAAAAGTTGTTCTGAATGTAAAACTGTTCATGATTATGGAAAATGCCCTGAATTTGGTAAAAAGTGTTACAATTGTAACGGATTAAATCATTTCTCGGTCGGCTGTAAAAATAAAGGGAGAAGAATAAATAAAAAAGTATATAAAATTTCTAATAATGATAATTTGTACCCTTTGAATGATGATGGTTCTTTTAAATTGAATTCAGTAAAGTATCAGGTTAATTCTTTAAAATCTGAATGGCGAGAAACTGTTCTTATAAATAATTCAGAAGTGTCTCTTAAAATAGATACCGGAGCTGAAGTCAATGTTTTGCCCCTTAATATTTTTAATGCTGTGAGAAATACTGAAGTTATTAGTGAAACTAAAAGAAAGTTGATGTCTTATACAGGACACAATTTGAACGTAATTGGAGTCAGTAAATTAAAATGTAAAGTTAAAAATAAGTCGGAATTTCCTAATTTTTACATTATTGATCAAACATCGAGTGCTTTATTAGGAATTGAAGCTTGTGAAAAATTGGGATTTGTAAATAGAAACATCAGTGTTGATTCTGTACATGCTGGAAATTTTATAGAGAAATTTAAAGATGTATTTACAGACAAAATGGAAAAATTGGCACATACGTATAAGATCAAATTAGATGCCAATGCCGAACCTAAAATATCAGCCTCTAGAGTTATTCCACATGCCTTAAAATTGAAAGTAAAACATGAGATTGCTAAAATGGTTGATCAAGGAAAATTAGAAAAAGTTGTAAAACCAACTGATTGGGTACATCCTATAGTTATAGTGCAGAAACCTAATAATCGTGTAAGACTATGTCTAGATCCACGTATGCTAAATAAATACGTAAAGCGAGAACATTATCAATCCCAACCCAACAGAGCTTATTTTCTCAAATTGAAGGAGAATTTTTCACAGTACTTGATGCATCGTCAGCTTTTCTGCAAATACCCCTTGACCAAGAGAGTTCAGATTTATGTACATTTGCCACTCTATTTGGAAGATATAAATTCTGCCGTTTGCCTTATGGATTAACGAGTTCCCCTAAAGTGTACCAGAAAACAATAGATAATATTTTTGGAGATTTAGATGGAACTTTAGTTTATATTGATGACATTTTAGTATTTGGCAAGACAGAAGCAGAACATGATAGAAGACTTGAAGCAGTTCTTAAAAGAGCTCGAGAATCTTGTTTGAAATTGTCACTGGAAAAAGTCAAATTAAAAGAAGTTGTGTAAACTATTTGTGTTATGGTTTAACAGGTAAAGGAATTTCAGTAAATGGTGATAAAATTAAAGCAATTGTAAATTTTAAAGTTCCAACTAATAAACAAGAGCTACAGAGATTTTTAGGCATGATTACCTATTTAGGGAAGTTTATTAAAATGTATCAGATAAAACAGGAATTTTGAGAAAACTCTTAAGTAAGAAAAATGAATTTATTTGGACGGCTAATGAGCAAAAAGCTTTTGAAAATTTGAAGAAGTTGGTAGCTAATTCACCTATTCGGGCTTATTATAATCCAAATTTGAAATCAATTGTTTCTGTTGATGCTAGCCAGTATGGATTGGGTGCAGTATTACTTCAAGATGAACATCTAATTGCCTATGCTTCATGTGCTCTAAACAATACACAGCAAAGATATAGTCAAATCGAGAAAGAACTATTAGCTGTTGTCAATGGATGTAGAAAATTCCATTACTATGTGTATGGTACTGACTTTATAGTGGAAACCGATCATAAACCTCTCCTCGGTTTACTGCAGAAACCAATTGAAAATTTGTCTCCGAGATTACAGAGAATGGTAATTGAATTATTTAAATATAGATTTAAACTTGTGCATGTCCCAGGGAAAAAGCTTTACATAGCAGATGCCCTCTCCAGAAATCCCACTACCATGAGTGTAGATACAAGTTTTTTAGAAGATGGAGCTGCTGTTGTACATACAATTCTATCGACCACTGAAGAACGTACAAAAGAAATGCAGAATGCAGCGCTAGAAGATGAAGGTCTTTCGAAATTAAAGTTACTAATTAAGAATGGTTGGCCACAACAGTGTTGTCAATTGCCCGAAAATTTAAAACCCTATTGGAATATGAAAGAAGAGTTGCATTGTTATAACGACTTAATTTTTATTGGAAATAGATTAGTAGTACCTAAAACAATGCAAACTTATGTGTTATCGAACGTGCACCAAGACCAAGTGCATCAAGGCATAACTGCTTGCCAAGAAAAATCCAAAACAGCTTTATATTGGCCCAATATGATGGAAGACATCAAGAATTATGTAGAAAGTGTCAAATTTGCCAACAGCATCAGCGTGCTAATTGTAAGCAGCCTTTGATGTCTTATGAAGTTCCTAGTCTACCTTGGGAAGAGGTAGGTGTAGACTTTATGTATCTCGAAGAAGATGACTTTTTACAAGTAACTGATTACCACTCTAAGAATTGAGAAAAGTTAATGCTAAAACAGCTTCTTCAGTAATTAGTGCATTGAAACAAATTTTTCGTACTCATGGTATCCCACGTAAAATTCATTCTGATAATAGTCCCCCATTTGATAGTCAAGCATATTTTTCATTCCTGAAGTCTTATGATATTAATCCTGTTACATCGTCACCTAAGTATCCAAGATCCAATGGGATGATTGAAAGATGTATTGGGACATTGAAAAACCTTCTCTTTAAAGTTAAAGTTTCGGGAGGAGATCCAAATCTAGCAGTTCTTGAGTATAATAACACTCCAAAATTTAAATTGCTTTCTCCAGCAGAGATGCTGATGGGAAGATCTTTGAGAACCCCCAGTCCTTGTAACGTGAAATTGTTAAGACCTAGATTTCCAATTAAGAATACTCATCATCAATTACAGGAAAATCAGAGAACACAGAAATATTATTATGACTCATCGACCACAAATTTAAAAGAATTGAATATTCAAAATCCTGTCTATATCCAAACTGGTCATCGAGAATGGACACCAGGAACTATTATCCAAAAACACAGTCCAAGATCCTACATTGTGAAATCTTCAGAAGGATCCATACTTAGTCGCAACAGAATTCATTTAAGACCAAGGAAATTAGCGTTTGAAGCTTCTGTAAATTCACAATAAAATGCTGATGCAACGCAAACTTGCAACCTGGCTAATACAGAAACACCAAAAATCTCAAGTCCTCAACCTCATGACAGCTCATTAATCAATCCTGATTCTCCGTCTGATCAAACAGTTGCTGTCAAAATCCCAAACCTACTTCACCAGTACTGTCTACTCCAAATACACCAAAGGTAGAGAGGGCTAGAAGAAATATAAAACCACCCGCTCGCTTCAAAGACTATATTTAAGTTTTTTTAAAGACTTTTCATTCGAACTCTACTTTGAACTTTAAATATATTTTTTTATTTTGCTGTTTTGAAAAGAAAGGGCATGTAATAATATGTCCTAACTACTACTTTAACTTTTACTCTAATTGTTGTTATTCGAATGTTTACTTTTGAGTTTCGGAATGTAATATATAAAAGGCCTGTGTGGCATATGCTTTATGTGCTTAACAATATAATTAAAAGTAGTTAGTTTACGATTATGTTTAGTTCTTTATTAAAATAAAGAACACCATACAATGTGACAATTATCATCTTATTTTCATATATTATCTTATTTTCAACTCACTACTGTATTAAGAGGGAGTTCATTCACCAAGGGATTTCACTTTAAACTAAATATGTGGATATATTTTTTGAAAATATTTTTGAGAAAATGATAAACGCTTTAATGTGTAACCTATGAGGAGTCATTTATTATTCAGACATGGAAGTATATGGAAGTATGTTATAAGCCTCTTCTACTAAATTTCTATTTCAGCCATTTGTAGTGATTACAAAAAAATAATGGTGAATTTTGTAATATCCCCCCAAAAAACAAAGTTTTCTATCTATCACTTGTAACCTCCTCTCATAGCAGTAAATAAAAGTAATGAAGATATTTTTAGTTTCCTTCTATTCTAAAAAATAAAATATAACTAACACTGTTGTTGCCGTAATTGAATTTTTTTTTTGTAACATTTTAATTTTTCGGATTATCCTGAAAAACTTATTGCATATAAATACATGAAAACTGGTAGTTTGATAGAAAAATGTATGATAAGCAGATTGAAACAGACATATTTATTGACACTGACACTTTACATTACCTGCAGTACACTTTCTCTTTTACTGTTTCCCTCCTCGTCATCTTGATTTCTACTACAACTCTCAATGACCTCGTTGAAGCTAAATCCGTTATAGTACTTGCTACCATCTGTTGAACGAACATTGCACTATTTTTTAACCACATTTCATCCTTGACCACGTCTTAGTTTTGCCTAGTCTCGCGGGAAGCCATTCGGTTGAGGGACGACTCTAGCCAAGGCGTGTCTGTGCGCCAGAGACCAAGTTTCTTCGAAGTCCCGGGTTGGCTTGGCGAGAAGCACCTTCTGATCTTGTAGCTATATGATATGTGTATGAGACATTAAATGGTGTGTTTCATTTGGTGGGGACGACCCTAGCCAAGGCGTGTCTATGCGCCATGGAGCAAGTTTCTTTGAGGTCCTGGGTTGGCGAGAAGCCGCTCCTGCTCGCCACATCCGATGAACGAGTCGCTTCCTCCCGCCCTAAGGATTTGATAATCGGAAGATGTGGTTACTTTAATGGGTCGTGAGAGTGTTCAACATTGGGCGAGGACCCGGTTTCCCTTATGGGATCCCGGCTACGGAGACGTTGCTCACTTCCGCGTTCCGCCCAAGTGTTTTATGGTGGTGTCCTCTGAGTATGTGCTCCACCGTATCATCGCAGCGACCTCTGTCGTCGTTCATTTGGGAAAGGGTGATGAAGCGCAGGAGGCTTAGGCCCCGTTTCTCCTCCCGTCCGAAGAGCACCACCTTGGAGGTATCTGGGTAAACCGGCCCTTTTTGGTAGTGACCTCGTATAGACTTACGAGAGCCTGGAATCGGCGGTGAAGTACGACTGCCTTCGGCAGCCGTAGCTTATCATTTTTACATTTCATCCCCGTTCTCCCAAATGTGGATACGGATTATTCGATGATGTTTTAAAATGTGTATGCATTTCTTTAAGAACCCTGCATTTCCAGTTTTGGTGTATTTGTAGTTTTATAGAGAATAATAGTAAAGACGAAGTGCGTAGGGGATATTTGTAGCATGTGTATAGCTGACGATAGTTGCAACTGTATCATGTCAATTTCTGAGTTTTCGTTGTATTTTATCTCATATTATTAAATTGTCCTTTAACTTACTATATTATTAAAATGCGCTTTAATCATATTATTAATTAGTGCTTTATTAATGTAATTAAATTGTGTTTTATACATGCTATTAAATTGTGCTTTATTACTATTATTAAATCGTGATTTATTCATATTATTAAATTATGCTGGTATTTCCCTTTTTAATTTATTTAATTTGCATATTATAATTATTAAAACGCAATTCAATATATGTATAACCGGAGTTGCTGAGTTGAGAAAGACAAATACAATTTCGACAGTATATATTTTCTGTAACCCTAAGTAAAAACTAAGCATTGTATCCCCACTCTGTATTTCTAACAGTTTTGATGGCACAACTTTTACAGAAGTTTTATTTCATTTTAGATCAGTAAAATGATCTTATCTGATTATTGGGACACTGGTGAAAACGATATTGCGTTACTTCGCACCGAGAAGTCAATTCAATTTGAGGGTACGTCTGGATACGTAAATGCTATTTGCCTGCCTCAAAATGATGACTATCCAATTGGATGGGCCATCGTCACAGGATGGGGACATACCGTAGAAGGTAACTATTGATTTTACAAGAATTAATCTAAAACCTGTTACAAAATGTTTTGAATGCTAATTTAATAATTTTAAAGTCAGGTCCAGAGTCGGATCCAACTTTTCATCTTTTTTTCAGGATTAGGTCGCATCTCTTGTTATTGTGCACAGAAAGTTGAGAAGTGGGCTGTGTAAATGATCTCCAACCAAGATAAGCTCCTGGTCATTATAACCTGTAGATAAAAATCTACAGCGGTTAACATCCTGGTTACCACCAGTATTCTGATGCAATAAAAATTTCTGTGTGACTAAGCTTGATAATGAGCGCTAAATATTCGATTTCGGCATTAAACAAGAACAAAAAACCATGCATCAGGCATAGATTATGAAACAATTTCCAACACTATTGGAATATTGAGAATTTCATTTTTGCATTCATAAAATGAAACTAGTCGGATGTGCCAATCTCAAAACTCTCTTCTATCTCAGTCATGGTAATACTTCAACCATTTTTTCAGATGAGGCAAAAGAAAAATTGCTCCGGATTCTCCGGATCAAGGCCAAACATTTAACGGAAAAAACTTTTAGGATTTCTAATTTTTTTGTACATTTTTTTTTTAAATTTGAAATCTTTAAATGGCTATCACAGCACCCCCTTCCGACGGAATATCCTCCAAAAAAGTAGGACTTGCTGGCCATAACCAAAAACATAGAAAAAAATTTGGTTTAATTATTTGCATAACATCATACACTTTTCGATGATACAATAGTGAAAATAGAAAAAAAAATCGAACAAAAATCGCGATCGCAGCGCCCCCTTTCGTGGAAATTTCCCCGAATTCAACTTGAACCTGCCGGGTATAGTCAAAAACATAGAAAAAAAATTTGGTTCAATTATCTGCATAACTTCATACACTTTTCAATGATACAATAGTGAAAATCGAACAAAAATCGCGATCGCAGCGTCCCCTTTCGTCCAAATATCCCCAAATTCAACTGGGACCTGCAGGCTGTAGTCCAAAACATAGAAAAAAAATTTCTCTGCATAATTTCATACACTTTTTGATGATACAATAGTGAAAATCGAACAAAAAACGCGATAGCAGCACCCCCTTCGTCGAAATATCGCCAAATTCATGTAGAACCTGCTGGCCATAGCCAAAAACATAGAAAAAAAATTGGTTCAATTTGAAGGATAACTTCATACACTTTTCAATGATACAATGAGGACGGACAGACGGACAGACAGGCATTTTGTAAAAACATGTTTTTCGGAATCCCAGATCCCTAAAACGTGTAAATCCGTCGAAAACCGGAAGTCGAAAAAAATTCGATTACAATACTTTCTTCTATTATAGATAGAAGAAAGTAAAAAAATGAAATCAATGAAATCTTCAAATAAAAAATTTAAAAAACATGTAACGAGGTAAAAATCCTTTATCATCAATTGCTGTCCATAGCCGGTAATGTGTACGAATTCTTTAGAGTAGCCTTGTATATGATCTATAGAATTTATACACACCGCGTAATACAATGCAAAACTAGTCGTTGGGGCCAACGTACTACTTACCCATCATGGATATGCATAATATAAAATATGAAAATAAAACATGTGTAAACTATTTATAAAATACATTACAATTCGAATAAAATCGTGGCTTGATGACGTCATAAACTTTAAATGCTCTATTACTGAATTGCGTAAAAGAAACATCCTTATAACTCCAAAATTGATTATTATATTAACTAACGGTTTACTGCGTCGGATGAAGCGTCTCATTTCCAATTAAAATATATATTTGAATTGAAATTTGAATGAAATACAGGGTCATGAAAAATCGAAGAGTGTGGAAAACAGGATAACAAATATCTCGGCAATTAAGTACCCGATCAACTTCATTCTTTATGCAAAATTTATGTTTTGGTATTGTCTTTTATATTCACTCCTTAAAATAAACAATTTCGAAAATATTTATATACCTTTTATCAGAATGAATATTTGGAGAGTTGAAAAAAATAGTTCCGGATAATCGAGGTTACTGAAATTCAATAAGAATCTTCCCATTATTACGTACTAAGTACATACCAAATTTCAAGTCTCTATCTCAATTTGTTCGGGATGTAGAGCGTTTACAGACAGACACACACAGACACAAGACACAATTTTTGAGAAATAATGTTTTGCATCAATAATCACATAATTTTAAAACGCAATTTTAGCAAATTCTGTTTAAATTACATTGTAAATATATTTTGTGAGTTAAATTTTGTATATAATAATATTAATGTTTAATTTTTTTCTATGAGTACCGTAGCGTTGGATTTCTTTAAACGCTTTCATGTTTTAAATAGATAATGAGCATGTGACGTCACGCACTCGAGTAAAGGCGTGTATCTCAACTAATTGACGGCGAAAAGTAATGATTCTTGCAGAGTTAGTAATTCATAATGTATTATATCCTACACATAATGTAATGTATTCTAACTACATGAAAATTACGAGAAACTTAGCGAAACTTCAAGCAATTTAGCTCAACGTTTTGCCTAGTTAAGTTGACAAACATGCACATTATCTATAAATATAAATGCATATTTGTATATGATTTATGAAGGAGATTTTTTTTTTAACTAGAGAAAAATCAGTTCATAGGAGAATGTTGGTGAAAGTGCCGTCATGTTTTAAATCATGTACCGTTTTTCATTCAGAAAATATTAGTATTTTATAGCAATTATACAAAGTAGCGTAATTTCCACAGAATGTACTGGTCACCAAAGCATAAGTTTAACATACCGTTCAATATTCCAGAATATTAAATTTTGATAAATTTTGATAAATATGTTAAAGTGGATGTAAAAGTTGTTAGCATATGCAAATTTCATTGGAGAATGGAATTTGTATTCGACATCGATCACATGAAATTTAAAGAAGTGTCGACGCCACTAATTAAACATAAAAATCCCCTCTCCTATTTTTTAAAGACACCATGATTATGAAAAAGAGCAAGAGAAAAGCCAAATAAAAATCCAGGTAATATTAGTTATCTTTGTCTGATACTAATATAATTCCTTATAATTTTAAAATATCTATAGTTAAAAATATCTCTGTAGGGTAATTTTTGCTCCTCAGCGGAATACATTCCTATCAAATTTCGAAACTCCAATAATCCTAAACTACAACACAGCAATCAATATGACAATGCTCCATAATTGGGGTGCTTTTTTTCAGATTACTTTCACCATTCAAATAAATAAGCAACACTATTGCTTAACAAATAAGCATTTAGGCTTTGAAAGTTTTTGGAGAGTGATAAAAATTTTGATTTTATTGGCAGATCTACAGCTGTTAAAAATGTGGCACTTGGAAATAAAAATACCATAAATATATGAGGTTTAAAGGTATTTTTCTACTTATTTCATTTATTTTTAAACTTTTATGCTCGATCACGTTTTACTTTCTTTTTTAAATATCATATAACTTTACACATCATAATCTGTTTTGGAAAAGAAACTTAATTTATGTTGATTTTTATATTATTCTAATGAAATAAAAATCATATCTAAAGTGACAATTTAGTTAAAAAATTTCCTCTAAAATATTTCCTAATATAATCACTTTGAAAAACATTCTTTGACACGAAAACTTAAATTAAATCAATTTCTAAGAACGGAATGAATGAAAATCGAATATATAGAAATGCTAAAATAAAATAACAAAGAAAAAAATGTTTTTCACACTTTATCTTAGTGAAAAACTATGGAACTTCACGCTCACGAAAGAAATTTAAATTATCATATATATAAACAAAAATACGAAAATTGTGATTATCCGAAGTATTATCTACTGTAAAATATGATAAAGAGTTTGTTAAATGTATATGTTGCTTAATTAATGATTAATTTTCTTTAAATGTTACGTGAACGAAGTCGCGGGTAACAAACAGCTATGAAAAAAATCTCATAACGTGGAGCATTGTGAAATACATAATTTTTTGTCAGATTAAAATATTTAAAACGCAATCACTAAAAAATATTTTTAATATTTGAATTTCAAATGCATACACATTTTAGCCTATTCTTAATAACTATGGCAATTTTCCAGTGAATCCAGTGAAAATTTAATTTTCAAAGTACATTATTGCCTTAAGGTTAAAACTAAGGTATACCAAGGTTTTGCCCTGGGTATAAAATACTTTCACCGAATTTCAATGACTGATGTCTTAAAAGTAAGATATTATTAAGACGAAACGTGTGGAGCAAAATAATAAAAAATATACGTACTTTCATCTGAATCCGAGCTATAGAGGTTAAATAGTTTGGCATTTGAAAAATATTCTATCAATAATGGCGTTGTGTAGAACACTGCATCTTTTTTACTTTATTTTACTTTATTTTATTTTATTTTTTATTTATTTATTTATTTAATGTAGATGGAGAAGACATACCTGATGTTCTGAAAGCTGTGAAAGTACCCATTGTCCCATGGACAGAATGTTTTAAAGCTTATGAGAAGGCGGCAAATCTAACTGTTCTAAAGTCACATGTATGTGCTGGGATGTTTAACAGAGACTCTTGCCAGGTGTGTTTCATATTTTAGAAACGTCATTTGTATAGAAGAATATTTATAGTACGTTAATCAAATCAAATCCACTTATCAGTTAAATTTAGGTATCAGAAAATGCGAGACGGTGTCTTACTGTCATGCCGCCAACCCTCTAACCAACCTTCACTGAACTGAAGTAAAGTGAAATGAGTTTTAAAAAGGTCGAAGGTGAACTGAGGTTGAAGCGAGATGGGCGGGAGTGAGAAAAGTGCTTTTATGATGGTAGTAGGATGGTCTGAGTGACCCTAAGTAAATATTCTCAATTAAAATCAGTAAGAGGAGTGGCGGTGTAAAATTTTAAATTTCAGATTAATCACTAATGCGTGATTCATGTACACAGATTTGTAAACATAGTTATTGTTTTTTAAATAAATGTTATAACTATAAAATCATACTTGGTACCCTTCATCGCACACTAGACACTGACACTGCATATATACTTTTTTATTATTCAGACTAGTTGACACGCACGGCGTTATTCGGGCAAGTGATAAAATCTTAAATGAACACCAAATAAAAAATAGTGATAATTAGTGATAAAAATGCTCGTAAGAAAATATTAAAAAAAAAAAAAAAACCTTTTGTTGTCCAAACCCTTTGAAATTTTTAATGGGTATAAATATAAAGTTTTACAGCCCGTGTATAAAATTACTTCAGAAATATTGTTATCTGGTTTTAAAATAAATATGTTTTCTTCCCCGGAAAAAGACCCTTTTCCAAATTTTATAGAAGGGAGTTGAACTTACCCCTCCCATTTCCCTTTCCATTCTTGCCTTCAAAAAAAGTGAAAGCGCATCTCTTCCATCCCCTTACAATCCCAATTTCCTTTTGTTCACCCCCCTCTCAAACTAAACAAGTAAAAGAATAGATGTTCCTCCTGGAAAGAGGAAATGAGACTAGAATTTAGAAGGAGTATTTACCAATAATAGGGTTGCGAGCAGTGCAGACGCAGACCAATAGGTGAGATATTCTTTTCCCAGCCTTCTTGATTCTTCTTAATTCTATTTCATTCTTTATCCACCGTTCAAAGAACTTTGAGGCATGCGTAAGGTCGAATTTGCACAGAAAAATTAAGACTTTTGCTTTTTGCTTTAATATATAAGATAGCACCCTACTTTCACATTTTCCGAATAATAGACGCTTTCAGCTTGACTTCAAATTGACTCTAAGCAAACCGTTTCTATGTTGTATTTTCTATTTTGTTTGTATATTATAGCTATATCTTTTAACTATATCTCACAGCTAAGTGTTTTATTACTTTACTAGCAAGCTACGCCCGCTACGCTGGTCAATTTCTCTTAACGAACTTTTAATCGAACAACATATTGACATTGCATAATTCACTCTTATATTTTAAAAGAATAATAAGGCTACTATAATTTGTGACTCGTGCCAATATACACGTCAGGACACGTCACCCTTATCATTATCTTTTTACGCATGAAGGTTTCGCTATGGTACTCCATTGTGAAATTTGGTAATTTTTGAAATTCAATATTTGAAAACGGCATAATCATTAGATTTGAAATTTATATCAAGAAAAATATACTTTTTTACCTTTCAAACGCAGTTTGTCTAACCATTTTCTGACAAATACTTTTCGAGCTATTATTTTTTTCAGTAACTTCAAATGTTTCATTTTCCGAGATCAATCTGTGGCAACAATTAGCGGAAAACCAAGTCGTCAGCAACGCATAGCTTTTTATTAAAGAGGCTGTTGGAGCAGGGATTGTCTCCATCAGATTCCATAGAAATTGTAATTTAGAATGATTTTAGAACGCTTTTCGCTCATTTAACCTTTTTAAATTTCGATTTTTTTTTATTATTATTCTTAGAGAGCATTTACATCTTATAAGTAACTACCATGCCAAATTTAAAATTTCTAGCTCCTTCAGTATAAAAAAAATCGCAATTTTCGAACATTTTTCGCTCTTGCATCCCATTGGGGTTAGTGGCACTGACATAAAATATAGCCTATGTTGGAGTAGGGATTGTCACCATCAATTTGCCACCATTACATTTGAAATTCGTTCTGTAGTTCCAAAGATTCCATAGAAATTGTAATTTAGAATGTTTTTAGAACGCTTTTCGCTTATTTCACCCTTTTAAATTTCGATTTTTTTTTTTTAAATTTGTTCTTAGAGAGCGTTTACATCTTATAAGTAACTACAATGCCAAATTTCAAATTTCTAGCTCTTTCAGTTAAAAAAAAGTTGCATTTTAGAACGTTTTTCACTCCTGCACCTCCCTGGAATTAGTGGCACCGACATAAAATATAGCGTATATTGGAGCAGGCGTTGGCACCATGGATTTGCCACAATCAGTTTTTAAATCGGTTCTATAGTTCCAGAGATTCAGCAGAAATTGCAATTTAGAATGTTTTTAGAACGCTTTTCGCTCATTTCACCCTTTTAAATTTCGATTTTTTTTATTTTGTTCTTAGAGAGCATTTACAACTTATAAGTAACTACAATGCCAAATTTAAAGTTTCTAGCTCCTTCAGCATAAAAAAAATCGCAATTTTAGAACATTTTTCGCTCCTGCACCCCACTGGGGTTAGTGGCACCGACATAAAATATAGCCTATGTTGGAGCAGGCGTTGTCACCTGCAGTTTGCCACCATCACTTTTGAAATCGGTTTTATAGTTCCAGAGATTCCATAGAAATTTTATTTAGAAGGTTTTTAGAACGCTTTTCGCTCATTTCACCCTTTTAAATTTAAGTTTTTTAAAATTTGTTCTTAGAGAACATTTACATCTTATAAGTAGCTACAATGCCAAATTTCAAATTTCTACCTCCTTCAGTAGACAAAAAATCGCAATTTTAGAATTTTTTTCACTTCTGCACCCCCCTGGGGTTAGTGGCACCAACATAATATATAGCCTATGTTGGAGCAGGGGATGTCACCATCAATTTGACACCATCACTTTTGAAATCGGTTCTATAGTTCCAGAGATTCAGCAGAAATTTAATTTAGAATGTTTTTAGAACGCTTTTCGCTCATTTCACCCTTTTAAATTAATTTTTTTTTATTATTATTTGTTCTTAGAGAGCATTTACATCTTATAAGTAGCTACAATGCCAAATTTCAAAATTTTAGCTCCTTCAGTATACAAAAAATCGCAATTTTAGATCGATTTTCGTTCCTGCACCTGACTGGGGTTAGTGGCACCGACATAAAATATAGCCTATGTTTTAGCAGGGGTTGTCACCATCGATTTGCCACCATCATTTTTGAAATCGGTTCTATAGTTCCAGAGATTCCACAGAAATCGTAATTTAGAATGTTTTTAGAACGCTTTTCGCTCATTTCACACTTTTAAATTTCTTTTTTTTTAAATTTGTTCTTAGAGAGCATTTACATCTTATAAGTAGCTACAATGCAAATTTCAAATTTCTAGCTCCTTCAGTTTACAAAAAATCGCAATTTTAGAACGTATTTCGCTCCTGCACCCCCCCCCCCGGGGGTTAGTGGCACCGACAAAAAATATAGCCTATGTTGGAGTAGGGGTTGTCACCATCAATTTGACACCATCACTTTTGAAATCGGTTCGGTAGTTCCAGAGATTACCCCCTACAAACAAACAAACAAACAAACAAACAAACAATCTTTACTCCTTTATAATATTAGTATAGATATGCAAAGGTAGCATTTTCTACGATTTATATTTAATTAAGAAATGAAATATATCAACCGTTTGTTTGAAGTTAGTTTCCAACCAAAATGTCATGTTTGACGTCACGACTGAAAGCGTCTATATGTACACCTTGGAACCAGAGATTTTTCAGATTTTATCTCTCTATATAAAACAAAAACGAAAAATCATGCTTCAAGCATAGATTATGTAGCACTTCCCAACGCTTCCAACATAATTTTACAAAACATACCGTTTAATAAGCTAAAAGATAACATCTAAGTAAACAATTTGGAAAACACATAACATATTTAAAAACATAATTTCAGGAATTTCCAACAGATACAATATTTGGAAAAATATCCGAATACTTTTATTCAGCCCTGTATAGGATCTATAGATTTGTATATATACTACATAGGATGCTAAATTTTAGTTTAGTTAGGAAACGCGTAGCAGAGTTTAAAATTATCCTTCTAGAGTTTCTGTCAGTAAACGGAAATGTGTTCGCAAACTTTTGTGCTGCCCTGTATAGGATCTACAGAATTTATACACACCACGTAATAGACAAAAAGCGAGTTAAAATTAAAATCGCGTTCAGTAACTTAAAACGCACTTCCAGAAATTATTGTTAACAGACATTAGAGAATTCTTTTGTGTGTCCCTGTAAATGAACGATGACTGCTATACACACACTATTCTGTAGTAAGCCTCTTGTAATGCACCTTAGTAATATATATAAATTTCAATGTGTTTAAAATAATGAAACATTATTTAAATAAACCGCAGACGATTTTTCTCCATAGACGTAATGTAACGGAATTCTTTTGACTGCCCCTGTAAAGTAACTATAAGTGCTATGCACACCCTATTCCATATTAAGCTTCTTCTAATGCACCTTAGTGATATATATAAATTTCAATGCATTTAAAATAGTGAAACATTATTTAAATAAACCGCAAATGATTTTTCCCCATAGACCGCAATGTAACGGAATTCTTTTGAGTGTCCCTGTAAACAAACATATAAAAATTGCAGAGCAATCCGAGCATATTTACGGGAGTTAGAGCACGGACAGACGGCAGACGGCCAGACGGCAGACGGCAGACAAACCGAAGTCATAAGCACTTTTCAACTAGGTTGGAAAGTGCTAAAAACTAACGATTTGGAAATGGACCAATGAAAATTTGCGTAGATATTCCCGGTTATTCTCATCGCTTTTTTACTAGGGTCTTTTTTGAGGAGCGATTACTTTTTCCTTAGCCATCCTACGGATTCGAAAGTCATATCACCAGACGCGAAATATAACAAGCTTTCAGAAATTCAAAAAATTATCACGGTTGGACAATAAAAACTCAAAAAATCCTTAAAAATCGAGTAAAAAGTCTTTTATTGAAAAAGTCATTTTTTTTATATTGTTGCCAAATTCTAAATCAGCGCAAAGAATTATGTTTTATCTCAAATAAAAAATGTATTTGCACGAGACTATTAAAAACAATAACGAAAGTTTAAAATAATAATTAAATGATCACGTGTTGACCATTAAAGAAGAGAATTACAACTCTTTAAATGATGATTTCTATCAAATATGAACAAAATTAATGATTTTTTTAGAAGAAAATAGAAAGAGTTTAACAAGCAGAATAAAATACATTATATACGAAACAGGGCAAACCGTTTCAAATCTGCGTGCCAGATTTTTCCAAAAATATGTGTTACGCACTCTTAACGTGACAAAAAATAAATAAATAAATAAATAAATAAATAATTGGTGGATCATATAATAATGAATCAAAATTGTTGAAATTTCTGTATTTAGGATTAAAACTATGGGTAATATTGGATGTTATATTCTAGAAAGTAATTAAAAAAATATACTATTTATGTTATTCCATCTTAGATGCCAAATAATTGATATCGGCTTCGTACTTAGTTATTTTTAAAAGAAAGCAAGCTGAATTAAAGTCATCTGACAAAAAATTTCTATTTGAGTTTTTCATATTATTCATTTCGGAAAATAATGACGCGGAGAAAAAAAATGTCAAAATGGCAAGCGCCAACTTTTTAAAACAGTTTTTCGTGCCTGGAATTGAATTCTAAGTTGTTATAATTTTACCATCGGTATTTTATAATCTTTCCTTTCTGATAATCTCTTAAACCTTCCTTAATCTGAAAATATTTTGAGCTAATATTGAGCTAGATTGGGATTCAGTAAGTTGCATTTTGGATTCTTTAATCTGTATGGCAATGACAAACAACCGAACTAATTTAATTCAGACAAACCCAGCTAATCTAAATTAATGCATTTTGTGTAAAATTTTGATTTAGAATCTGAACCTTTGTCGTGCCGAAAATAATCTGCTGCGTGCTAGCTATGGCATCGTTCCACAGGTTTGCTGTCTCTAGTTTACACTATCCTATATATTATTTCTGCTGTCCTTTTTCTAAGCAAATACAAAACGCAGAACGATAAATGAGTTACCATATGAAAGGATTTTGAACAGGCTTCTGACAAAGCATACTTAACATTTCTTTAAAACATGTTTTTTGATTAAAAATGACAGTTAATTAAACATTCAGCATTGTTTTCATAAATGAAATGAAAGGTTTTAGCTAAATTAATGTTGCCACAAAAATAAAATAACTTACCATGCTGAGAAAAAGATAAAGTGTGAATATCTCCAAACATGTCTTAAAACATGTTTTTTGATTAAAAATTGCAGTTAATTAAAAATTAAATCGGCATTGTTTTCATAAATGAAATGAAAGGTTTTCCTCAAATTACTGTTGTCACAAAAATAAAATACCGCACTATGTGATGATTAACAATTATTATAAAAATAAATAAATAGTACAAATGTGACATACGTAATAAGAGTACATTATTTACGTAATACGTAATGTGTAGAACACTTAATAAGTCCAACAAGCATAAAGTGTGACAGCTACGCGCGGGTTTATTTTATATTTATGATTAAAAAGGAAAATTGAAATGTTTAGATGAAAAAAACACCATCGATCGATGGAAGCAAAATTTTTGTTAGTTAAAATTTATATCAGCATTGTTTTCTTAAATGAAATGAGAGGTTTTCCATTTTTTTCCGAAGCGAGTGACGTCATTCTCTAATGCAGTTAAAATACGACTGTTAAATTTTTAATCTTGGATCAGTTTTTACTGTAAATTTGATGGAATAAATGAGGTGATATTCTGTCTTGAATAACGTTCTTTGCAGACATTTTTATCCTTAATTTTTCTTTAGAAGTTTAAACCTGCATCTCAGAAATACAGGGTGATCTTTTTTAAAGTGACAGTGTTTGGAGCGCCCTGTAGCGCCATCTAATAGCCGAAATGGTACCAAACTTAGTATTTAGACTAATCAAGACATGGGAAAAAGGATTCCGTGAAAAAAAAATTAGTTCCAAAAATCGCCGCTAGGGCATTTTGTGGCGCTGCTGTAGCTTGCAATAACGAGAATTAGCATAAAACACGGGTATCAAAGAAAAATGCAAATGTTGTGCGATGACAGCGCCAGTAATAGGGACTATAAAAGCAAGTAGTAGAACAGCTCCGACAAATAATCTCAGCTGAAGTAAACGATCTCCAGTGGACATGCCTCTCACTTTACCGGAACGTGCGTTACTGGTGAAGCTGTATTATATGAATCAATTTAATGCATCCGCAGCTCTTCGGAAATTTCGAACGAGAAAAAAATTACGAAAGGGGCCTTTATCACTGAATGGTCTTAAGAAAATGATTAAGAAGTTCGAGGAAACGGGGTCACTGACCATTCGCACTGGGAGAGGACGTAAACAAGTATCAGAAGATGTAATAACTGATGCGGCAACTGCAATTGTCGAAGGATCGCTGGGAACCATTGCTGGTACTAGCAGCGCCCGGGGTGTAGCTCGACAATTGGACATGAATTATTCCATGGTATGGAGAGTTTTGCGGTGCGTTATTGGATTTTACCCCTACAAAATCAGCCTCTTGCACGAACTGAAACCAAGTGATTATGATAAGCGAGTGACATTCGCTCTATCGTTTCTTGCCAGTGTAGAAATTGATGATGCTTTCCCATGGCACATTCTGTGGGGAGATGGGTGCCATTTTTATCTCAATGGGTCCGTAAACATACAAAATAGCCGAATTTGGGCTTCTGAGCATCCCCACACCGTGCATGATTTCCCATTAAATTCCCCAAAAGTCACTGTTTGGTGTGGTTTCACAGCCGAATTCGTAATTGGGCCATTCTTTTTTGAGACCAGCACTCCGACAGGACCCGAAACGTGCACCATAAATGCAGAAAGGTACCACGAAATGCTGCAACCGTTTGTTATTCCACAACTTCAGCAAAGAAACCGTCTCCAACAGACAATCTTTATGCAGGATGGTGCTCCGCCACACATTGGTAATAAGGTAAAGCAGCTGTTGCGCCAAACCTTCACTGATGATAGAGTCATAAGTCGGAGTTTTCCAGTTGCATGACCGCCTCGTTCCCCTGACCTGATGCCATGCGATTTTTGGCTCTGGGGTTATTTGAAATCTCAAGTTTATGTTGGTGGAGTATCAAATTTGTCTATTCTAAAGGACAACATAACAAAGACAGTGCAGAATATTCCTCGTGATATGTTACATACGGCTGTGGAGAACGTTGTGCACAGAATGCACGGTGTTATTTCTGAGAACGGTGCTCACATTGAAGGTGGTCTAATTGCTCACCGGGGAAGTTAATGTAGTAAATAAACATTTATAATTTAACTGTACGGTTGTATGTGTTAGTATTTTTCTTTTCTCACATTTTATACATTGCAAAGCGCCACAAAATGCCCTAGCGGCGATTTTTGGAGCTAAAATTGTTTTTCACGGAATCCTTTTTCCCATGTCTTGATTAGTTTAAATACCAAGTTTGGTGCCATTTCGGCTATTACATCGCGCTACAGGGCGCTCCAAACACTGTCACTTTTTTGCTCAAAAATATTAGACTACAGTGCGAAATTCTCGCACGGGTTCACTCGTTATATTTTATTATGTTCTCACACATCTATATATTTAAAACGAAAAGCGCATTATGTCAAATTCCAACATTATTTTTCCATACGAAAAGGGTCTCCTTGCGCATGCTTCAACTTTGTTTAAGGTTTCTCCCCTCAGAAATGGGAAAACTGATTGATTAGCCCTCCACTGTTTATCATAGGGGGATTGAAAAGTGTTGATTGAAAACGGATGGAGGCGTACCATTGCATCGAAAATGAAAGCACTGACCTAATATATTTTTGCTCTGAAGTTGAAAGCTAAAGTTTTTTTTTTTTTTAAGAAGTCGTGTTTTCACTACTAAATATGCATATTTTTTCGCAAAATTTTAAAGAGAGCTTGGATACAGTAATGCTTATAACCGATTGAAATGTTAGAGAGTTCGGAAGATGAGAACTATTTTTCATTGCTATCTTAAAGGAGCCGACGCGAAATCAAACAAACAAACAAAAAAGCGAGAAGAAAACATTTATTTTACAACTAGATAACAATATTTTTTCACGAAATTTTTACACGGGCTGTAAAACCGTTTTATTTATCACCAATAAAGACTTCAAAGAGTTTGGACAAAAATAATTTTTTATTTTAAAACTATGGAACGACCGTACGTAAAAGAACAAGAAAATGAGCGCTTTTATCACTAAATATCAATATTTTTTTGCGAATTTTTCATTTCAAAATATAATTTCATACAAAATCGAGTTAAAGATATAAAATAATAAAAACTTGATTTTTTGTTTGTTTGTTTGTTTGTTATCACGGGCCCGGGCAACGCCGGGCTAGGGTCAGCTAGTATTATTTTAAATCACACCACTTTGCATATTTATTATAATATACACATACACACAAAGGGATTAATGGCAAAGAAGTCAACAAAACAGGTTTAGTGTTTCACCACTATGATGTCTGGAACGACTTTTTTCAAACAGTGTTGAAATAAGAGGATGGACATTCCTCTGCCCGGAGCATCGAAACGTTTCCCTGGAAGATTTGGCATTTTATACTTAACTAGTATATAACCCCCGTCAAAAATGACGGAATGTTACGTTTCATTTTCATAAGACTTCATACTAACAAACAGCATTAAGATGTTATGAAATAATATTCAATCCTTTGATATAAACAACGACATTCCCGAAGGAAATAAACTGTTTTGATTGAACTTCAATAGTTTAAAGATTTCACTATAAAAAAATTCTGTAAAGATTAAGAACGATAAAATCTTCAAAACATTATTTAGATCGTGTTTAAACACCCATTGCTGGGTTAACACATCTCCGGGCCCGCTTGTGCCCGCTAGCGGCCCCCTAATTACATCGGGGCGGTGCCTTGCATACAAACCTCCTATAAAGCTGTTCTAATACTTCACCAGGCATCGCTGCAAAGCATATTTTTAAGCGACATTAAAAATTTCGAGTCATTTCGGCAATCTGCGTCATTTTGATCTTTTAAACTGCTCTGCTATATCAGAGTAAACATTTCATTATTCAAATTCCGATTTCACAACTGTATACAACTGTAATAAATTTTGACGATTAAAATAATTTATTTTATTTTATTTATTGATTAAATCGCATCTATTAATTGTATTAATATAACTGATCATTTTTTTTTCACTACAAAGCTACTATGTTAAAATTCAAAATTTTATCTGCATTGATATAAGTAATGCTTGTTGTACCACAGTATTACATTATATTCCTTATATTTTAATTATATTTGATATAAAATATTCATTTTATTTACAATGCAAGCAAAATTGATTAAATACAGAACAAAGTGCAATTTCAACAGAAAGTTTATTTGCCAAAATAATAATTAACTTAAATTTTAAAAAGTTTATCTCAAATTAAATTCTGATTTTTTATAAACATGCCTAAAGGAATCTGTGATAAATTTTGATCATTAAAGATCATCTTTTATTAAATAAGATTTTTTTTAATTCTGTTATTAAATTACAAATTTATTTTCACTACAAAGTTTCTACTATGCTAAAATACAAAATTTTATTTCATTGATATAATTAATATATGTAGTACACGGTATTACAATTACATGTTCCTTATATTCTAATTACATTTTATAAGAAATACAGTGACCTCTCACTTATAGGCGATGTTCAGTAATTACTTTTTGTACCACTCTTTTAAAACAGTAAAATTCGATTTATAAATTCTGCGATTAAATAAGGAGAAAATTACTTTAAAAAGGAACTGGTGCTGAAAAATAATTACAGTGTATCGCGTATAAGTAAGAGGTCACTGTATCTAATTTAAAATTTTGTTTATATTAATCTCCGATAGATGGCGATAAAGGCTCACAACGAATGAACGAAGTAGTTTAGCGAGAATCGCGGAGGAAAGTAACTTCCTCCGTTTGCGTGCTATCGCTTTCCGAACGGTTGCCTTCATGGTTTAATATTTTAAACGTTCACGACGAATGAATCATTTGTTTGTTTACTTTCATGGAGCAATAAACCTAATTTCAACTGAAGTTATCTCAGAATATAAACCTAATTTAATGTAAGCCATCTCACAAACATTAATTTATTTTGAAAGAAATGATTTCAAGTAGGATAAATTATCGTTTAGTTGTTATATGTTAGAACAGGGTCTTCATTAAGCCTAACATGGCGTTTAACTACGGTCAATTCGCAGATCAAAGTGGTTGCGCCTGGAATGGTTACAGACAATTTCTTGCCTTCGGATTTTATTATAAGTAAGATAGTGGTCTATAAGTGTAATTTCCAATATCCCTCCAAAAACTCCATATTGCACCCCCCCCCCCTGGAGCTTCAGAAATCCCTTCCGGAGAAAAATATTTGAATTCAACAATGCTTTCAACACCTATATCTACAAAGCCGACATTTTGTGGATTGAGATATCATTATATTGTTTTTCTTACAAAGAAAACCAAAAAAGGTGCTTACAACTGCATAAGCGGGCAGACCAATGGCGTACCGTGCATACAATCAATATAAGAAATGCTGGCTTATACCTGCCAAACTTCCGATTCTTTTTCAAGGCTTTCAAAGATATAATTTGAACCAGAAAAATATTTAAAGAAAAGTTTGGGTTACGATATGGATATTTAATAATTTCTTTTATTAAATAAAATTTCTGGTTTTATTTGATTTCAAAGTAAATGAAGCTTGGCAAGAAAATGTGCCAATACCGGTTATTCGCCGTAATCTCAGATTATGTTTATAATAATATCTAATTTAACACCAAGCCTTTTTTTTTTCTATGGAAGTAGAACTATGCTAGATTAATTTTAACACAATTATTCAAATTGGTAAGGAAATCATACGAGTTGTAAATTTTTTTTTTGGTAACTGGATGAATTATGCCCTCCTGATTCGACCAGGATAGCTCAGTTGGTAGAGCATGGCAGCTTCAGCCAAGAGATCCCAGGTTCGAATCCTGGCCCGTAGAACTATGCTTAGTGGGCGGAAAAGCTTTTATCCCTCGTTCAAACACTTGTTTCCATGATTTTATAGAACTTACATAAGAAATTCTTTACTTTTCTGTTTTTCAGTATGACTCAGGTGGTCCTCTCGTGCAGAAGGATAAAAGAGGAATTTACACTTTGATCGGAGTTGTTTCATTCGGAGAAGGTTGCGCTCAGAAGGAATATCCCGGAGTCTACACCAAAGTGGCATCTTACATGGACTGGTTAGAGGAGAACATGGACTAGCCACAAGAATATTTACATAGCAGGCCAAAAAATTTTTTAAAATAAAAACGTTTCATAACGATATATATTATAGTGTGAACCAAAAGTCTTGACCTGGTGATAAATATTTATTGTGCTCAAACTGTTATAATTAGAGATATGTCTGTTTGATACATTGTAGGTAGTGTTATACATTTTTTTATAAGACCACGTACCTCAGTAAATTTCAACGTGTGCCCCCTTGGTAGCTCTGAAAATGTCTAAGCTGTATTCTAGTTCCCGCCAAGTGTTCTTTAACATGTCTTCCTTTACAGAACACACAGCAGCTTGTATCCTAGTCTTCAGTTCTTCTACGTCAGCAATTGGTGTGGCAAAGACTCTATCCTTGATATAGCCCCAAAAGAAAAAAATCCAGAGGAGTAATATTTGGAGAACGCGGAGGCCAGGGTGTTGGTCCATCCCTTCCAATCCAATTCGCGCCATCTATTGCACAAAAAAAACTACTAAAACTGACCTATCCAGTGAAACAAGTTATATTATTATACAGACGGTTATTTTGTAATGAATTGTTATAATCAGGGCAAGACTTTGTTTTACCCCATATATATACAGGGTGTAACTGAAATGCTTCAACAAACTTTGAGGGATGATAGTACTCATGAAGATGAAAAAAAATGCAATAGAACACGGGGTCGCAAATGACATTTAACCCTTTCAGGGACAGTGGTATGTCTAAAAAACCACTTAATTTTAATTCCAAAACGCCACAATGGCACCAGAATTTTGCTGAAATCTTTTCCATTTAATATTTATGTGAAATATAGCCTTTTTCTTATTTACAAACATTTTTTTTTTTTTTTTGTAAATTCCGGTGCCAGTCCATTTTCAGACGCATTTTCTCTATTTTTATCCTTTAAGCCTTTTAGGGGCAAACTACTTTTAGTACTAAAATGTTGAAATAAATGACTGGCACCGGAATTTATAAAAAAAATTGTTTGTAAATAAGAAAAAGGCTATATTTCACATACATATTAAATGGAAAAGATTTTAGCAAAATTCTGGTACCATTATGGCGTTTTGGAATTAAAATTAAGCGCTTTCATAAACATACCACTGCCCCTGAAGAGGTTAAACGTCATTTGCGACCCCATGTTCCATTGCATTTTTTGTTCGTCTTCATGAGTACTATCATCCCTCAAAGTTTGTTGAAGCATTTCAGTTACACCCTGTATATATATATATATATATATATATATTACAATATATATTGTATCTCAATACTCTGAATCAGAAGTTTATGACCTGATGTGGAGGAAAGAAAGACCGCCATTGTGGATAATTCTGCAAAAATAATGTCAATTATGCTTATATAAACTGTATACTTTGAGTCATTACAATCTGTCATAATTTAAATTGATGCTAATAAATAATTTCTGCTATTTTTTCAGACTATGTAATTTTTTCTACTTCTAAACTTTTAAATCTAAATAAAATACTTCTAATCAAATGAAATAATCTAAATAAATATAAATACTTCTAATTCTACTTTTAAATTCTACTTCTCAACTTTCTAAAGCAGTGGGCCCCAACCCTTTTTTAAAGATGCCCCACCAAAACATTTCTTAAATCGCCTTACATATAATTCTTATTATTTAAAAGTAAAATATTCACATGGTGAAAGCCTATAAGAGGATTAACAAACAAGTCATTTCGCATTTTTTAGTTATCAAACATGTAATTTTTTTTTCTAAAATATGTTTTTAACATTAATTTATAAATGCAACAAAGCCATATATCTTCTTTATAGGTAGAAATGTTTTGTTCTTCCTCGCTAACCTTTCTGCGTGTTAAACAAAGGTCTGCACACATGGTCTGAATTATTTATCTTTACCAAGGTGTCGCGTCAATTCGTTGCGCACGATTCATCGCAGCGTCAATTTATCGCAGCGACAACTCATCGCAGCGTCAACCATGCGCAGCGTCAACGTGGGGCCAATTCGTCGCAACGAAAATGTTTTTGAAGGTTATGGTGATAAAATTAAAGATAATGTAGTAAAATTATTTAATGATAATTTGTTTTTTAGATATAGAGAATTATAACTACCAATTTACATCATTAAATAATTTTACTAAATTATCTTTACTTTTTCCATCATAGCCTTCAAATATATTTTCGTTGCACCACAACGAATTGACGCCGCAACAAATTGACGCTGCGATGAGTTGTCGCCGCGACGAATTGACGCTGCGATGAATTGAACGCGATGAATTGTTCCGCGATGAATTGTGCGCGACGAATTGACGCAGAACCCTTTACCAAATGTTATGAGGAGACTGCCACATATAGCATTAAATTTGATAGCATTGATATATTTTATAATCACATTTAGTATCTCATTAGAAACAAGTGAAAAAAAAATGTTGTTTTATTTATAAGATCTTTCTATGAATAATAAAATACACAAGAAGCATTTCCGGATTATCGTCTTAATCAATTTTGAGTAGATACTTTTATTTTCCTTCATTATATACATCTCTGTTGGCGGGCTTTCCCTTCGACGTAATCGTCCGTTGACCGGAATAGGAAATGTTAAATATAGTTTTAATAAATCGGTCACGTGCTAGTATAACTCGCGCTCAAAGGGTTCCATACATTGAATTTACTAATCACTATTTATTAATTAATAAACTCCTACTACCCCTATTTTTTTCATAATTTAGTTTCAGTAAAATTCGGAAATAGGAGGGGGGCATATTTTTACAGTACTTTCGACGATATCTCTGAAAATATAATACCTAAAATTAAAACAAATATACTTTTGAATTCGATGTTACGAGATCTTTTGAACGATACCCTACACGATATATAAAAAGAAAATTTATTTTTCAAGTACTTTGATTAATATCTCTGCTAATTACCGACAATTGTTTTCGAAAATCATTTTCAAATATCCTTGGATGATTCTGCGTCGATAGATACCTCGAGCGCCCGTCAACACCCTTGCTAACCGCTCGAAAAATAAAGTTTGTGTGTAACGGAAAAATGCGTTTTTCTCAAAAACTATGTTACCTCAGAAGATCTCTATAAATTTCCTGCAAGATTTAAATAAACTTCTACTACCTCTATTTTTTCCATATTTTTAGTTTCAATAGATTTGTAAATAGAGGGAGGAAGGTGGGGGGGGGGACATATTTTTGCAGTGCATTTTCGACGATATGTCTGAAAATATAATACCTAAAATTAAAACAAATATATTTTTGAGTTCGGTGTTGCGAGATATTTCACAAGATAAACAAAAAGAAAACATTTTTTTTAAGTAACTTAATTAGTTCCGTAAATTTTTCCTACACATATATGTGTGAATGGTAAATAGTCTGAAAATATGTGGGTAAAAAGGCTTTATAACTTTACCAAGTTTGAACTTTCAACGTCCCACAGTTTACGAGAAAAAGGGCTCGGACAGACGGGCAGACAGACACAGGAGCGATCTTGTAATGGTTTCGTTTTTACTTTTTAAGTACGGAACCCTAAAAATTGATAAGCATTAATAATATTAAGAACAACTCACATGCATAATGCACTGTCACGTTTAGGTACTTTTGCCATTTCATTTATGGTTTTAACTATTGTAAATGTGACTATGATGTATTTTTGCTTAGATTACAGATAACAAATAAATTTCTTCAAAACAAATTAGTTTTGATTTAAAAGCATAATAATCCATCTCCTTTTGCTTATATTTGCAATTCATCTTCTCTTCAATTCTTTTAAGATTTCATTTTTCTCGTGGAAATCATTAAATTGAAAATTAATTGTTGGAGAAAATATTATTCCAGGCTTTGTATTTATTGGCAACAATAATGCTTAGAAACTTAAAATGGGTAGTTAAATTTTATAGGAAAATATTCATTAATTCTGTATGAAAATAATGACATTTTGAATTATTAAGAAAAATATTTGAAAACAATAAATAACAACTACCCTATGTTCATTTCTGGGTTATAATCCATCTATATGCAAAGATACAGGGCCATTAAATCCTCCGTTTTCAAGTTTACTTCAGCCAAACATTCACACACATAATCGCATTTATAATATTATTAGGATTAGAATATTATTGTGCTCCATGAGATTCATATTTATAATAAATGCATTGGTTTTTCAAAAATATTTTAATAATTATTGTTTGTTGATAGTTTTAATGATCAAGTTATGGGTTGAGGACAGAGGACAGTAGTGACTTTTAATATATTTAAATTCCATTTTAAAGAGTAAAAAACAAATTTTCTCAGTACAAGTAACATGATATTGCAGAACAATCACAGAGAAAGATTTTAACATTAAATGAGAATTTGCATTGCAAAGAAATGCCAAGAGATATCCTGGGGACTTAGAAATCACACTTATGAAATTTTCGCTCATATATTCATTAATATTCAAGTATATAGTTTTTTTATCGGGAAAAATTGGGTCAATCTGAATATGACACGCAAGATCACACCCAACCCGATCTGAATCCGAAACATTTAAAGTTATTCCGACTTGAACTCGAACCGCAACGAAAGAAATAAGTTTCCAACCGACCTCATCCTATTCGAGGTTTCGGTAAAATCGGATTATCTGGGTCGATGCAGGACTCTACTTCTCAGCACATCATCTTTAAATAGACTCAGTCGGAACAGTCGGACAGATACAAACTAGACTTTATAGAAAATACGAAAATCATCAATCTTTCCTATTAGACCTCGACTGACTCGACAAAATAACATCTTTATATCACCAGTATCTGTTTTATTCCTCTACAACTTGTCACGGGAAATTACACTTCAATCACGCGCATTCGCATTCATTTGGACACTTACGAGTTGTCACAACGTTTTATTTTATCAGTGTAATACAAGCTACGTTTTCAATAAATGTGCTCTAAAATTCACAAGTTCAAAAAATTACATTAAAATCCCCATATTTTAATTACATTTTGCATGCTCTGCTGGACCGTATTTACTATAGCACTGGGTCAAATATTAAAAAAATAACAATAAAAGCAAATTCAGGGATACACACCCCTGGTAAAAAAGTTTAGAAATAGCTCACAGTTCTGGTGTTTTTTTTTTGCAACCTGCACAGTAGAAACAATGTTAAGTTTATTGCAGGGTACGCCGATTTAAATCAGGTTGATTAAAATCATGATTAAAATCGCAATTTAAATTACTCTGATTTTTTTTAATCATTGATTTAAATCAATATTAAAATTTTATTCTTTTGGAATATTTATTTTTGCCTTGATTTAGAAGATAATAAAAATGTAAACAACCCACATGTTACTATTTATTTGGATAAAATGACCCCCCCCCAAAAAAGGGCCTAAAAATAAACCCTCTGCCTCTTTAAAATTCTCAATTGTAAATTTTATACTCACAATCTGTACATATTTTTTTTTCTCTTCTAAATAAAGGGAGAATAGTGTTCATCACCGAAAAATTATTCTGACGGCATTTCCAGATCAAAAGTGGCCCAAAATTCATTTGGTTATTAATATGGCATGGCATTATTACAAAGGCCATTATTACCATTATATGCTTCACTTAGATGCTATTTAATATAACATTGTTGTAATTTATTTGATAAATTAATATATATATTTATTTTTAAATATCTTGCAATTGTTTTATCCATGGCTGAGGATGTACCACAGGTTGTAAGAGCACAAAAAGGCAAAATAAAGATAATGAACACTGTCAATTTACAGATGTTTACAGCTGATCAATTTTTGAATGAATTTTGAATGGTTTTCTCTCGAACAGTAGCTTGTTAATTCTTGTGGTAACAAATAGATAATTTTTCCCATCTAATTGATTTTATTCATTGTGAATTTAAAATATGATGAATCTAGTACGTCCTGGTTACATTACATTTACCTGAAGAGAAATTGGTAGTATACATTTAGATAACATTTATAAGCAGGAAAAAGAAAAAAAAATGTAAACTGCTTGAAGTCCAGATAGTATGCTTGAGTTTAGATGGGTGGTAAAATGCCCACAATGAGCCTATTATTTGTGCAATTGTTACGAAATGCAGCAATTAATGGTATCTTGTGGATTCCATTGATACATCAGAAAATTTACATACAACCGAATATAATCTTATAAAAATTGCTCATGAAGTAATATTGAAGTGCAAAGCTGAATTTAACTGTTTTATTAGTAGCCTTGTCACAGATATTGCAGCTAATGTCAAGAGTATTGCATGATGAATTAAAAAAGGTTTGACTGAGATTGAAAAGGAACAAAAAAAAACCTTTTGATTTTCCTAAAAATAATAAATTCACTAGAAGTTTTATAGCTTTAATCATGAGATTCCTAGCTAAGGCAGATTCTTTTTATGATTTTCTTTTTGAGCATAATACTGTATCCCAAATGTCTCATTCAGAATAGTGGAGAGCCCATTATACAAGTTTTTGTGAAACATCATATGAAAAAGCAATAAAGTTACTCTGTAGAAAAGACAATTTTCTACTTATGGTTTAGTACATTCAAAACTTAGAAACAAACTGGAGAATGAAAAAGCAGGAAAATTGGGTTTTTTAAAGAAAGCCTTGAATTCCAAGTCCATATCTTCTAAAGTGTTTGTGTATTTTTCATTTCAATATTTTTACTTACTAAAAGTCACCAAGGCAGTTCCAAATTAATTTTTCCCATTGACTTTCAATATTAGGTATTAATAAAATTAGAAATGAAAATGGAAGCGACTCTAAAATGCTATTAATTGTTAGATTTTTTAACTTTAATCTTTTGAGAAAAACATTTATGTGATATATTTAAAATAAATTGTGTTAACCAATGTACATATATGCATATTTTTATGAAAAATTTATTTCAAAAGATTGTAGATCTTATATATTTTACATTTATACATTTAAAGAAATTATTTTTTTTTAAAATAGGGCTTATTTTATATGCTGACAAATACTATCCATTGCAGAAAGAAGAAAAAAAAACATTTTCATGCAATTTAAAATTTAATTTATTTATAAGTTTTCCTATTATACTTGCATTTAAAATTTACAAAAACATCATGTGTTCTTGCTAAATTCATATGTTTAATGTGTAAAAATATTAACTTTCCAAAATGATCAATTCAAATTAAAAAAAAAAGCCGATTCAAATAAAAAAAAAAAATTATTTAAATCAAATAAGTCAGATTTTTTTTATTTAAAAAAAAAATCATGATTTTTGCGTACCCTGGTTTATTGTGTAGACTTGACAGAGATCAACAATCAATAACCAGAAACTCTCAAAACTATGCCTGTTAAGTGTTTAGAGAAAATGTAAACAGTAATTCAGAATTGAAAGCATTGTGTCGTCCTATTTGAAACAAACAGTTTCATAACAAAATGAAAACATCGATTTACTCAGATTTGAAAGTGTCATTTTTCTCAGTGAAACTAAATCCATTTGAGGCACTCTACGCTGCCGAAGGCAAAGGGGACCCTCAAAACTATATTAATTTCAAAGATTTTCCGAAGATATAAAATCATACAAACTGGAGTATTATTTAAGATTATCACGGGCACCGCCAACGCCGGACAGGTTCAGCTAGTTGCAAATAATTGCAATTACAAATTTGCTCAAACACTGATTTCAACACGTTTTCTTTGTAGCCATGTGGATTGCGATTTCCATATCGTTAGATATCCAAAATTATAAATATTTGGTACGCTGAACAGGCAGTCTTAATTTTATGTTTGCGTAAGACCAAACGTCTACCAAATAATACGTAAGACCAAATAAATTTACAAAAAAAGTAGTAGATTACAAGAAATAATATATCTAATTAATTAATTTTTCAATTAATTTTCCGCAGAGAAATTCGCCCGAAAATTTTTTAAATAATAAACACGCGAATTTTCACATTGCTAACTAAGCGTAAAACCGACTGAGTGAAAAATGTAAAAGCCGGGAATTGAGCCTGAACCCTTGGAACGATATTCCAAGGTCCGGGTCCGATTCCCGGCTTGGACACTTAGTTAGCAATGGGAAAATTCCCGGACCCTTGAAACGATATTCCAAGTTCCGGGTTCGATTTCCGGTTTGGATATTTTTCACTCAATCGGTTTTACGCTTAGTTCGCAAAGTGAAAATTCGCGTGTTTATTATACAAGAAATTATTTTATAATAATTTCAGTCCAACAAAGGTGAGCATTTATCCACCCTCTCTCTCCAATCTGGTGGCGGCCAACTGATTTTGCTTCTGAATTCTTTTACGAAATTTTCGATAGTGCCGCCTAGGGCTACTATAATACAGGCTGAATCATCAAGTATTTTGATTCCCACTTAGACCAATCAGCGATTGTTGCCCACACGGCGCGACGCGGTGTGGCCAGTCGTTCTTCTCCTTACGCAGGGCCGTGCTTAGGACTTTGGCGGCCCTGGGCAAAGTATATTTTGGCGGCCCTTTTTTCTGATTTTTTTAAACTGATATAAAATATTAAATTTAGTACAGATTGTACAAAACATATCACAAGGGTGAATTGGCACTCTTTAACACAAAAAGCTGTAGAAAATACATCATAAAAAATTTTATATTTAAAATTAAAAAAATCAAATTCCCCATGCACATCAGTATTCATAATAATCATAATGGTTTACTTTCATATCCCATGAAATATTCAGAATAAATATGAGTCATCTGAATATCCAGGTTTTAATATCATAAATAGTAAGTAAAATAATATAATACATTTATTTTAAACCATTTCCCCATAGCACGATGGTATGAGATTTTTTTGCCACACACATAGCAAGATAATCTATAAACAAAACTTTCTTTCCGAAACAGCACCACCCGAACAGTCAAAATCAAAATAAAGTAATTTCGAAGCAGAATTTGTAAAACACCTCTTGTTAATGAAACAGGTGGAATGTACTAAATAAGCTATTTATTCATCATAAAGCAATTTTGTCCTTTTAGGCAGCAATGTTATCTATTAGTTCTGAAAAATGTATAGAATTGGCCAAATTGTTTTGAATCAGAATAAGAGCGAAAGCAGGTGAGATGTTCATCAAGCATAGTTGATCTTAAATAAGTCTTTTTAAGTTTTAACTTTGAAAAAGAGTGTTTTTCTGAAGCAACGGATACAGTAAAAGTGAGTAAAATTCTCAATGCAATTACAACATTCGGCTGAAATCTGTGGCTGAACAATTATTATAATGTTTCCAATGGAGAATTTACATCACTTGGAATTGTGCAACATAAACTTTTCTATTCTGTGAATAATTCTAAAGAATTTACGTCATCCATCAAAATTTGTAGGTCATTGCACTTATTTACTTTCTTCTATCTATAATAGAAGAAAGTATTGTATCGAAAGTATTGTATCGAAAAAATTTTCAGCTTCCGATTTTCGACGGATTTACACATTTTAGGGGTCAGTCACCCCGAAAAATATGTTTTTACAAAATTTCTGTATGGTTGTGTGTTTGTGTGTCCGTCGGTGTTTCCTCTTTGTATGATCGAAAAGTGTATGAAGTTATGTATAGAAATGAACCAAATTTCATTTATATGTTTTTGGGTATGGCCAGCAAGTCCCAGATGAATTTCGGGATATTCCGCCGGAATAGGGCTCTGTGATAGGAATTTTTGTTCCATTTTCATTATTGTATCTTCTAAAAGTGTGTGAAATTATGACTAGAATTGAACCAAATTCCATTTATATGTTTTTGGCTACGGCCAACAGGTTCTAGTAGAATTTGGAAATAATCTGCCAGAGGGGAAGCTGTGATAGCGATTTTTATGCTATTTTCCCGATTTTTAGCAGTTGTGTTGTTAATCGGCTGCTTGTCTGGTGAAGGGTGCTTCGCATCTAAGTAATCGGACGATTCGCAAGCAGCTGGCGTACAACAGAATGATGAAAAATATTGATTTTTTTGGCACTGTGATAGCGAACTTTGAAGTATTAACATGTATCAGATAGAATAATGTTTTGGGATTGGCTCATCCGACTAGTTAATAAATCAGCATCAGGCATATTATGGATCTGCGTTAGGTCGAAAAGAAGACCAAATGTTAAATTAAATGTTTTCATCTGATAAATACACTCCTTTGTTGAAAATGTGACTTGATTGAAGAGGACATTATAATAACTTGAAATTTCTTTGAAATTTCTTGAAATTCTTCTTTGAAATTTCTTTTCCGGATCATGAATTTGTTCAGCTTCATATGAAAATTAATTTCTTACTTATTTCTAAGAATTGATGATACAGGTGTAAAAGTCATTGCTCCAGGATTCATTTCTAGCTGTTCAGCTTGTTCTTTCTTTGGGTTCTGCGTCAATTCTTCGCGCACAATTCAACGCGGAACAATTCATCGGGGAACAATTCATCGCGCACAATGCATCGGGGAACAATTCATCGCACACAATTCATCGCAGCGTCAATTCGTCGCAATGAAAATGTTTTTGAAGGCTATGATGATAAAATAAAGACAATTTAGTAAAAATGTTCAATGATAATTACTTTTTTAGATATAGAGAATTATAACACACAATTTACATGCGATTATATCTAAAAAACAAATTATCATTAAATAATTTTACTAAATTATCTTTATTTTATCATCATAGCCTTCAAAAACATTTTCGTTGCGACGAATTGACGTCGCGACGAATTGACACCACGACGAATTGACGCTGCGATGAATTGTGCACGATGAATTGTTCTGCGATGAATTGTGCGCAACGAATTGAAGCGACACCCTTTCTTTGATATTTGAGCATTAGAAAGACCATTTTCTTTATCGTCTTTTCAAAATTGGAGCATATTCTCTATTAATTGCAAGGCATGGGTCGTTTTCATGACAGGACGTTGCATTATTTTGCTAACAAACTTGAATTCCTCCAAAATGTCTTACTAGATACACAGTATCGTAAGGAATTGAAAGCTTTTCATTTCTTTTGCCAATTCAGTTGCTTCTGTCCTACTTTTCATGTAATTTGACGTTTCAGAAACTTCTACTAACGCATCTAAACATCCCCAATTTGGAAGCGAATAGCCTTAATGCTGTCTACTCGACATTCCCACCTTGTATCAGACCGCGGTTTAACCGTTAATGTACCGTTACATGTTTTTTAAATATGCACCATCTTTCAGTAGAAGCAGAAAAAAACGCTTATATGTTGAATAATTCTGAAGAATGATTTTGCAATAATAGATGATCTAGCCATATCTCCTAATACTAAATTCCAGTAGTATAACATCCACATGGAACGAACAATGCTTTTGAATTTATTTCTAATATTTTAGCTTGAACGCCCTTTTACCACGCATATTTACTCCATTATCATAGCCCGGCTCACGATAATTTTCAATTGACAGACCTAACTCAAATAAGTTTGTTATAAAAACTTCCGTAAACTTCCGTATATATATATATATATATATATATAAACCTAGCCTAATAATGAGAAAACATCGTGTACAATCCGTACAATGCCCACGTTAAGAAATCCATGCTCGCACAGATTTAATTTAGCATTCATATCCTCATGCTAACTTGTATATACTTACGTCCACATCAGTGGTTCCCAACTCTTTTTCTCTTGCGTATCTCTTTTATTTCTCGTTCCTACAAATTGAACCCCTTGATTTTAAAATAAGTTTTTAAATATTAACTCTTATTCACGGACTATCTTAAAATCAGGCCTTCTTAAATCCTTTTTAATCACATTGGACACACTGACATTTTTTCCAAGAAAAAAATATAATATATATTTTTTTTTAAATAGAAAGAATATTTGCTTTTTTGAGAAATTACGCTACACGGCACGTGTTTTATGCTGTTATGTCGGGAAATAAATGTTATCCAAAAGATAAGACTAGGGTTAACAGTGTGCAAATCATAGTTAAACTTTTTGTTGTTGTTTATGTGAAACGTTTGATTTTCATAGAATTTTATGTTATTTAAGAATACAATAATATAAACTCTTCTATTCATATCCAGCTTCCCTTGTACATTGCATACGAACAACAATTCTGTTTTGTTCTTGAAGAATAAGAATTTCAATTTAATCTTTAAATATATAGACTAGAATTAATGCATATATAAATGATTAATAGAAGATGAGAACCTTAAAAATAAAATAAAATCACTCAAAACAACATGTTAATTTTAGCTACGCTACGCAATCGATAGCTTCTAGGTGCTGTCATGCTTGGAATTCGTTCAGGGTTGGACCTAAGGTGTGTGGGGGGAGGGGAGGTGTCACAACACCCAACTTAAGCTTCAGTCGACAAATTTAAAACATATATATATATAGGCAGGGTTGCAAAAATCTAGGCGCCAATGGGCTGATTCCAACCACTAAATTATATTAGTATTCTTCGTCAAATTTTATTAGTATACTTCGTCTAAATTTTATCAGTATTCTTATTAGGCGAAGAATACTAAAAATTTAGTGGTAGGAATTGGCCCATTGGCACCTAGATTTTTGCACCCCTGTATATAGGCAAATTAAACTGGAAAATTGTTGCAAATTGTTGACAAAAAATTACAGATTATCGAGTCAAAAAATTTTAGATTTGCAAAATTGATGTATTCGGTATATTCTTTATCGGGAACATTAAGAAAAATTTCTATTCGGTAATTCCAAGTTCTTTAGAATGGTAGTTCATAAATTAATAAAAATTGAATTCGGTAGGTTATGGTTGGTTGATTTTTTAACTCAAATTTTAAAACATTCATAATTTCGGATATCCAGCTGGACTGCTTGAAATCGATAGATTATAAATTTAAATACCAAAGCACTCGAGAAAATAATAGTAGAATTAGTAGACTAAAATAACTTATATTTCAGTAATGGGCAGAACCGTAAAGTATCCGATAAGCAAAAGTTAGAGAAATTACAGAATACTTAATTTTTTTAAATTGGCAAAGTACCGTCTCAAGAAACATGCATGTTTCGAAAATTTGCAAATTAGTCACTCGTAAAATATTTATGGATATATAATAATAAAAAAACAGATGACAATGTAAAAGTATAAAGCAACATCAAATTTTTGGTGGCCCTCAAATTTTGGCGGCCCTGGGCAAATGTCCGGTTCGCCCCTCACGTAAGCACGGCCCTGTCCTTACGGGCGATTAAATGGCGGCGTGAGTCAGCCCAAACTGTAGGAGTCTTAGTGCCGACAATACCACCCCCCCCCCTTTCTCTCCTAATAGTCAGATAGTAATATGTTGCGATTTGGTAAGACTTGCGGTTTTTACATACCCTTTATAGCACATTTTTACTGGCCTTCTAAAAGCTTCTTTTTAAAACAAATCGCCAGTTTTCCTCTGTCGTCTACCTATTTTACGCTTAAGACTTTGAACAAGTTTATAGGGCGTTTTGTTATAGAGTTATGACAAATCATGAGGCAAATCAGAGGAAACTCATATAAATGACACATCAATGAACTGACAGTCTCAGACATACTACCGTTCAGCCTCAATCACCCGTCGTGAAATCATGATATTTGTAGAATAGGTATATTTTGTAACATAAGTACCCAAAAAGGAAGGATTTTGGAAAATATTTACAATAAAGACATTTTAAAAAATAAAAAGTATTTATTTAACATAACCACCCGGTAGCATAAACAAAATCTGCAAATAAGGCAGTTTTTTCATTCTTTTCTTCTCATTATTTGCTAGTCCATGTTCTTTTCTAACCAGTCCATGTAAGATGACACTTTGGTGTAGACTCCGGGATATTTCCTCCGAGCGCAACCTCGTCCGAATGAAACAACTCCTATCAAAGTGTAAATTCCTCTTTTATCCTTCTGCACGAGAGGACCACCTGAATCCCCCTGAAAAACAGAAAAGTAAAGCATAATATCTTAATACAAACTAGTTAAAAGCCCGTCATGTATAATGAGTGAATAAAAAATTAGTTGAAACAACTTAGAAAACAAATCCTATTCAACACATCACCTATATTGTCGAATTTTACAACCCTGGTCAAAATGACATTGAAGAGTACAGTATAAAAAAAAAATTCGTAAACAAACAATTAAAAATAAATAAATAAAACTGTCTTAAAGTAATTGTTTTTTACAGTGGAACCCCACGGATTTGAACTAGTTGGTACCGCTACTTGTTTTTGTTTTTTCGGATGATTGAAAATTATGATTTAACAATGTTTCTTTCTCTTTTTTTCAAAGTAGTAATATAATACGCAAGCTAAAAAATATTTTTTTGTTTTTAATACTAATATTTTTTGTACCAAGATTAATAATCTTTGGGTCAAGACCCCCTTATCATATTAACAAGTATGATAAGAGGGTCTTGATCCAGGCTTTCGGACTAGCAGGTTTTAGATTATGGGAGAGGGGGGGGGGATTATATTGTATTTAGTTGTTGCACACCAGTTAGCGTATTTATAATAATTTGGCACAGCAAAATGTTTTTTCATATTGTTGTCATTATTCTTCAGCTTGACAAGCAGTGGCATTTTTGACATGTCTCTGTAGAAAAACTATTTCCCCAAAGATTTTTAAAACATAAAATAACAATGTGCGCCTTAACGACATATTTAAATTTCGTGGCGATTAGGAACTTTTTACAAATGTTAAAACCTATAAAGACAAGAGAACAGACCATCAGACAAACATGTATCAATTTTTTACCGTTATGAAAAATATGCGGGACCACAAGCCAACAGAACCTTTTAAAACAAGTGGGTAAGTGTGATCGAAGATCGCACAAAGGGTTTCCTTTAATATTCGTCTCAAAACACCTTATCCTTCCTTTAATAAATCCAAATAAATTTCATTTTCCAAGAAAAAAAATCATGTTTTTTATAAAGTAAAAATTTACCGGTCTTTTTTTTTTGAATATCTGAACCGGCCCATAGCGGGCGAAGCCCGCTATTATACTCTCTACTAATAATACCTGTCATACGATATTCCGCTCATTTCTGCCTGTTAAATTTTAAATTTTTTAGAAACCGGTCTCTTTATTTGCAATTTAAGAGTAGCCACCATGCCAAATACGAAGCATCTATACCAGCTGTACCACATAGATTGCAATTTTAGAACGGTTTTTTTTCGCTCCTGCAGATGTAAAATTCGCATTTTTAGTAAACTATTCTGGGTGATCATTTACGCGAGTAACAGCCATGCAAAATTTCAAGTTTCTAACCTTACACACAGAAAAAAGTTTTGTTGAATCAACAAAAATTTGTTTGCCCCAACGAAACTTTTTGTTTAAATATGGGTCAATGGAAATTTCGTTTGAATCAACAAAAAAAATATTGTTGATTTTTTTTGCAATTCCAAAAAAAAAAATTTGTATCGTCAGCAAAAAAATGTTTTGTTAATTCAAGTAAAATGGTTCAATTTTACTTGAATTAACAAAATTATTTTTGTTACATGGATATATGCTATGTGTTTTTTTAACAATCTATTTTCTTTGTTCAACAAACTATATTTTGTTTGTTTAATCAATAAAATATGTTATATTACGAACTTGTTTTGTTTATACTACAAAAACATTTGTTAAATGAACCAATCTACATATGCAATTTTAACTATTTTTTTATTCATTTTCAACAGTGAATTACATTTGTAAACATTCAACAATAACAAGTGAATTTTATCCGGCCTTTTTTTCAAGCGCAAACCGAGAGAATGAAAATTGCCCATGCCGGGAGTCGATCCCGGGTCCTCAGAACAGCAGCCTGACGGTTTACCACTGCGCTACCAGGAACGATATCTGAGTTTGGCATTTCTCACTCTTATATATGTCGGAACGGCTGCAATCGCAGCACAAGATGGAATGTCATAAGGAGCACGCAAATTTCTGCGGCAAACATGAGACGACAGTACAAAGCACAGCATACGGCAACACATAGTTAATTTTTTATTCATTTTCAGCAGTGAATTACGCCTGCAAAAAGCAGGATAAAAATTTCCTTGTTATTATTCAAAGATTACAGGCGTATTTGACTGCTGAAAATGAGATAGAGCTATTGCAGAAATCACGAAAACTGCAACATAGCAGCGCCACCTGTTGCGCGATTTAAAGTAAAAAGTAATCAGCAACAATTTATATCAGAAAGTAACTGAATAAAAGGTTTTATTAAATTCCGTGCATTAGTTCTTGAGATAAAAACAGCGAAATCGCGTTCAGGACAACCGGAAATCGAAAATTTTCATGAATCCAATTCTTTCTTCTTGCAAAGATAGAAGACGGTAATAAATGGGACAGGGGGATTTTTAAAACTACCTTTGTCCGTCCCAGTGAAAAAAAGTTTTAATTACCCCAAAATTATGTTAATCATGTAATTACATAGCTATATAAGTCAAATAAATCAAGTTACTTAAGAGAGATATGGCTACTACACAAGAATTTAAATTTTTCAAAAATAACAAAATTTTGCTGGAATTACAAAAATATTGTAAAATTAAAAGAAAAAAATTTTGTTAGTTCAAGTAAAATTGGTGAAATTTTGTTAAAATTTTGTACGAGTGTTAACAATATTTTTTTGTCCAAGCAACAAAACCAATTTTTTTACTTGAACTAAAATTTTGACTAAAACAACCAAAATGTACTCAACAAAACAGGTTTTGTTGTTTTAATCAATTCCTTTTTCTGGGTGTAACAGCTCCAAATATATCGTAATTTAGAACGATTTTAGAATGCTATTCGCGCTTTCACACTTTTAAATTTCAATTAAAAAAAAACTTTTCTGTGCGACCAGTTACATTTTAAAAGCAATAACCATGTCAAACTTCAAGTTTCTATCCTTAACAATTCCATAGAAATCTATCTCAATTTAAAACGGTTTTAGAACGCTTTTCGCGCATTTCACACTCTTAAATTTCGATTATTTAAAAATTGTTCTGTGCGACCAATCATGTCTTAAAAGCAACAGCCATATCACATTTCAAGTTTCTATCCCAAACACTTCCAAAGAAATCGTGTTTTAGAACGCTTTTAAAACACTTTCCGCTCATTTCGCCCTTTGAAATTTTGAATTTCTTTACAAACCATTGCTAGCGAGCATTTGTATCTTAAAAGTAACCGACATGCCAAAAAAAAATAATCTAAAAAAAAATCATAATTTACAACGTTTTTTTCTTTTCACCCTTTTAAATTTCGATTTTGTTAAAAAAAACTATTCTGGGTGTGCATTTACGTCTTAAAAAGTGTCAGACATGTCATATTTCAAATTAGTACGTTTGTTTGTACAACTGTGCGTTTATTCGTTTTTACGTTTATTTTTACAATTGTTTGTTTATAACGGTTGTTTCTATTTGGCGGTGTAAAAATTTTAAATGTGCGATATTTAGAAGTTTAAGGAATTGCACAAAAAGCGAAATTTAATCGTCAAGTGTTGCCAACGTCAAAATGATGTCAGCGTTATTCACGAACACGTTTGTGCTTTATAATATAGATTAAATTTAGTACAATTCAATTTTATTTCAGTTATTTAGTTTACTGAAAATTAAATTGATTGATAATATTGTTGCTAATTGTCTATAATTATTAATAAAGAAAATATTATCAGTTTCATAAAAAAAAGGTGTTCAACCATCCCTTCTCCCCCTAAATAATTTACACATTTTGACCTCGGTGTATCTGTATAATTTTGTGTGACCCTGTATAATTTTTGATAGGGAAAATCGTATAGTAACCCTTAATAACAGTCTTATAGTAATGAGAGCGAATTTAAGAAAGTTAATTGGCGGCTATATTTAATTTTCGTCTGTGTAATTAGATTAATGATTAAAATAATCACAATTGAATTAGTCCAGATAGAATTAATTATGAAAAAATGTTTAATGAGTAATTATTTTTTCAATTTCAATCATGATTAAATTTCGTATGATTGTCCATTTAGTCGACTAATCAATCTACTAGAAAAATGAATCGATTAATGCCAACCCTGCATCGTCCTATACATCAAACAGTTCGTAAAAATGAAACCAATAATAAAGTTTTGGTAAGTTTTTGAACTTTATATTTTTGTTTGTTGTCTCATTAGTCTGCAACACGAAATTTTTGCGAAAGTATTAATATTTTTATATATGTGGTAAAATATCGGTTAAAAATAAGGTGCCTCTTTACATTTCATTGAAAATGTTCTTTAATGTATTAATTATTTTTAAAGTTATCTAAAAAAAAAAAGAAAAAAGGATTTGACTTTGTACTGTACATGTTATCCTGAATTGAAATATGAAACAGACCTGGCAAGAGTCTCTGTTAACTATTCCAGCACATATCTGTGTATCTACAACAGTAAGTGTACTGTTTTTCTGATAAGACTGAGCACAATCTTCCCATGACACAAGAGGTACTTTCACAGCTTGAAGTACATCAGGTTTTCGCATAACTGAAAAAAAAAATTGAAAATCAAATCAAAGGTTTTTAACATATTAAAATGCTGTTTATAACTCATTCTTTGAAAACTCAGCAGACGATAATCGTACAGTTAGAAAATAAGAAAGCAAAAGTAACAACAAAATACAATTCTGAACATATTCTGATTCTGATACAACGTATCTTTTAATCAAATTAACTTAACTTGATATCAATTTTATGTTTAACATAAAATAAAAATTTGACTTTTCATTGACACATTTCAGTTTAGCATCTATGTTTGTTATCTTATTGTTAATCTAATTTTATATAATCTGCTTTTCTTTTTTTTTTAATTTGCTCTAGACAATTAATTTCCATTTCTGGTAACTCTGCCACTAGTATCTTTGCATTGTTGTATCAAATACGTGTTCATTGTTGAGATAGATTTTTAAAAAATCATTCTTAAAAAATATTTAAAAAGTTAAAAAAAAATTAAACTCAGCTACATTTTTCAAACAAATTTCATTCGAAAGTACATTTTTTCACCTATTAAATTCTTCTATTAATTTCTTCTATTTATAAATTAGTTATCAAATATCGACAGTAAAGTGGTTAATACTCGTAATCGACCTGCGGATGGTCTCATTCGATCCTCTCGAAACAATACATTGGAAACATTCGTCAAAAACGAATTTCCTAAAAAATGGGGTGATTTGCAGAATTTTAGCGGGAAAACCAACGTTTCGCCCCACTGGGTGACATTTGTTGAAGGTTATAGTCCGTGGAGTTAGCGACAAATTTCAGCAAAATATTTCACTTCCGGATACCAGTACGAGATTTGGTCCAAAGCTTATATATATACTAAGAAACAAAAAATCACCGGGACGAAATTGATCAGATGTCACGATCCCTCCCCCCCGGGGGGGGGGTAACGCGATTGAATGTCGTATGACAGATATTGAGCTCATTTTATTATTTTTTAATACTTATTTTTGTACTAAAGCTTTAAAACGTTTGTATCTTATATAAAATATGCATCCACTGATCGTGTAAGATTTTATTGCAAAAATATTGATATTTAGGGTATAAATGGCCTTTTTGAAGAAAAAAAATCTCAAAACTTTTTCTGTATTTTTCGAAAACCTTTTTTTTTTTCAATAACTTGAAAGTATATTAAAGCTTTGAAACTTTTATATGTTAAGTAAACCATTCTTATGTTCACAGTGTTAAATTTTGGTGCATTTATAATGATTTCTAGGTTATAAAGGCATAAGTTGAATATTTCCGCTTTTGACAAATTACATCAGCTTACAAATTATTTACTTTAATATTTAGAGAAGCTCTATTCCCTACGAGCTACGCTCACTAACCCCTGTCTAGATCCCGCAGCCTCTAAACAGACTACATTTGCATAGATTTAAAAAAGATTATCCGATTACGCAAGTGTTGCGAATTCGCACTCTTTGCTCCTTTGGTTAAGCGCAACAGTAACTATAGCCGCAGTATCTATAGCGCAACTAGTGAGATTCAATTGCATACAAAGAGAACGAAAGATCTCTACTACTTCAAATCGTCATCCTCTCCAGAGAGAAACACCTTTACCTCTCTATATTGGCTTCATGCTGCATAGTCAAACTGGTGGAGCCGATGTAATTGACAAGTTTTTTCACCTTGGATTAAGCGTTTCGTACGTCATAGAGTGAAAACTGTGAAGAACTTAGTAACAAGCTCAATTTGCGAGCATTTTGAACAACAGGATTGTGTCTGTCCCCCAAATATCGCAAGTAATGTTTTCACATGTGGAGCAATAGATAATATTAATTATGACACTTCATTGAATACTTCATTAAAAGCTTTTCACGGTGCTTCCATTTCTTTGATTCAATATCAGAGTTGCCAAGTCTCCGGCTTTTTGAACACCAGTATTTTAATACAGAAAATGTTGTTTTACGTAATCGGAACATTCTGCGACTTAAAAGAACCACATTTTCGCAAAAATAATACTGGTATGCAAAAAGCTGGAGGGTTGGCAAGCCTGCAATATGTATAAGAGAACACAGAAATTCCAGAGTCCGTGAAACTAGACTTGAAGAACCATTCCAAGACAAGAAGAACCACTCCCAGAAAATAACACGCCATTGCCTCCAACTCCAAAACTCAGAAACGAAGTTCCAATGAGTACAGTTAACATTGAGCTGCAGAACGTAAGAGATGAACCTTCAACTAAACTGGCCGAGAGGTTGAACGAAGGCAGGGAACTTGCGGAATGTGAATCTGTAACACCGTATGCTACCTACTTCTCCAAAAAAGAACAGATGAATTCAACGATAAGCAAATGCAGGATAATCTTGCTCCCAGTGATCAATGAAGACATCAACTCGTCATCGGTTGTCCGACATGCAACGAATATTCTGTGTGATATTGTTCGCAAAATTAATCCCAACCAAACCCCTGTCATCACAGCTGACCGCTCACGAGGTTTCGATTATTCTACAGGTCCTGTTGGAGAAAGCCTATCGAAATCGGACAGAAGAAGAAGTTGATGAAACATTTGAAGATTGGATTCAGCGAAGATCAGAAAAGTAGCCTCAGTTTAAGTATTAGCATATCACAAAATCGTTAGAATCTTTGCTTTTAGATCTGGTGCGGAGTATTCGTCAGGACAATTTGACAGATTTTATTTTCACTTTGGAGGAAATTTGACCATGGATGTTTGCTCTTGATAGAACTAACTATGATCAATGGCTGCCAGTGTTTTTATACAATTTAAAGCAACTACCAGAGATGCATCCCGCTGTTTTCTGCGAGTTTAAAAAAGGAAATATGTTTGGATCCAAAACTAACAGGAAATTCTCCAGGATGGCACATGATCAATTGCATGAACAAAACAACAAATTATTGAAAAACACTTCATATCACGTCTAAGTGAAGAGATGGGACTGATGCAGTGAATGGTTGCGGGGCCCGAGGTTTCACGAATGATTGAAGAATTCGAAGAAAATCATAACCTGAGGTCAGACATTACTTCTGAAAAGAATCATGAAGACACTGCAAGTTTTTAAAATATATTTCAGGCCCATGTTTTTGCTCTTGTTGAAGTGTTTCAAAAACACGGCAATCCCCTCGAAGACCGAGAGTTGACTCCCGTTAACAGTAGTAGGATTGCCCTCCCGGAAGAATGTGCAAGATCTGTTATATTATCGAAATTAATAGGAAAAAAACAATTTGAAGAATTTGTTGAAGATCGCTTGTTACTAAGAAAGGTATCAATCCATAATATCATTAAAAAACAACTTGCCCCTGATGAGTGGAAAGAAAGTTTCTATTAAGTCCAAAGACAAGCAAAAGATTCTTGACCTGAGAAAAGACAGTACACCTTTTGCCAAGCTATATGTTGCTAGCCAAGCAAGACAAATGGTGTCAAAGATTTTTTTTCGCACAAAAAACAGCTTTTGTCCAACTTCCATATCTGTTCTCGGCAAACTTCGAAAACCCAGCAACATCCGATGTAGTATGTTGTATCTTAATGTCAAGTAGGGTTTCTGAGACGATTGTCATTGAACCTAATGATTCTTGCGTCATTATCGATGGAGCGGCTTTGGTCCATATGCTTATCCCTCAATTCAGTTGAACCTTTCAACAATACTGTGATCAGATTGTTGGACCAAATGTTTTAATGAGGCTAAAAATTGCAGATAGAGTCGATTTGGTTTTCGACCGTTATCTACCCCATTAAAAAGAATCTGAAGATTATCTTAAGAAAGAGCCACTTTCTACAGAAATTCTACAGAAATCTGAAGACATTTTGCAGATTTAACTTTACCTTTAAAAAATCTGCATAATTTTTTAAGACATTTCGCAGATATTTTGAAGATTTGAATAAAAGTGGGCCAAATATCTACAGATTTTCTACAGATATTTTTTTAAGATAATCTTCAGATTTTTTTTAGTGGGGTATAGATGGAAGCCTTAAAAATGACACAAGAAAGATGAAGGGATCTGATCCAAGAGTAAATGTGAAACCCAATGTTGTCATACCTAAATCCTTTAGTAAGTTTCTTTCTCACAGTAAAAACAAAGAACTCTTCGGATTTTTAGTAGAAAATCTCGTCAAGATGGATCTGCCCCTTGGGAAACAAGTGATTTGTACCTACAGAGACACGGTAACTTGATCGCATAACGGCACTTTTGAAGCCATTTCTCCCGTCTCCCATGAAGAAGCGGATGCCCGTCTTTTGCTTCATGTTCGGCATGCTTTTGAATACTCGGGTCATTCAAAGATTATAGTAAAAACTGTTGACAGTGATGTTGTACTGATTGCCATGTATGCTTTCTCTAGGCTACCAAATCTAGAAGAATTGTGGTTGGAGTATGGAAGTGGAAAATATCTCCAATACCTTCCCATCCACAAGTTGCACAGAAAAATCCCACGAGATGTTCCAGATCTTCTACCTTTTTTTCATGCCTTTACACGAGCTGACACAGTAGCTTTTCAGCTATAGGAAAATCTACTTTCTGGAAAATATGGATAGCATTTCGAGACGTAGACAAGGCTTTTTTGGCCTATTCCAAAGTTCCTGACAATATCACAGAAGATGAAGAGTATCCTGCAATGTTCTTTATGGACAAACTGCCTTTAAAGCAATTTTCCACGTTTGAATCCGTGTCAATGGGGATGGAAAAAGGTGGACAATGGGTACAAGCCCCTCTGGTCTTCAAACCTGTAAATCACCATGGAAAAGCTACAAGAATTAATTGCATGTAAGTGCAAAGAAATGTGCACATGTTGTCGATGTGTAAAATCAGGTATAAGTTGCACTTTACTTTGTAGCTGTGAGGGACAATGCAGTGAATAAAACGCTTTTATTTTGCAAATTTGTAAACATTTTACATTATAACAATGAATTTGTTTTAAATATAAGTTTTGTTTAAGCTCAGAATCATGGATATGCTTTTTTTTTTTTCATTTTTACTCCTCCTTATAGGAAGTTGATATACAAGCAACATATTCATACGAATAATTGTATAAACACACATTCTAAGATATACTTAGGAAGGGGTACGGAGGAGAGTTTAAAAGTGAAAAATAATTGCACAAGTGGCACCCAGTGCAAAATGAATACTGGAAAACATCACAGCAATGTAAGAGTTGGCTGAGTATTACGCTGTCGTCACAAAACACCTGAACCATTTGCCGCAGAGCAAAATTGTGAGAACCTTTTTGTAGCTTATTTCAAGAGCTTTCAAATGATATACCACAATATCATAATATCATAATTGTGAATGGAGATCTGAGCATTTAAATGAACCTATGTCGATCGTCGCGGCGGCCATTTTGATGACATCATTATGAAGGGTTTTGACATCTGATCGATTTCTTTTCTATGTCTTAACATGTGTATAAGCACTGCTCCAAATCTCATACTGGTATCCGGAAGTGAAATATTTTTACACTAACTCCACGGACTATTAGGAGGTATTCAGCTGTAATGTTTTGAACATTTGAACTCTTAATGTTAAATTCACTTTTAATAGTTGCAAAACAATCCACAATGCGGGTAGCTTTTCAGCATCCTTCGTACCTTTTTATGTTAGAGCTTAAATATATTGCGTCATTTAAGAAGAATAAACTTTTATCTACCCTATTTAAATCCGATTTATCCGTCCTATTTATCACTGTAATTTCAAAAACTCGGAAACCACAGGGCGCAGGACTACGAAATTTGGCACACGCGTTGCTGGTAGGGGGCCCATTAACGATTGGGGCAAAAAATATTGAAATTTTTAAAGAGTTAAAATTTTTTATTTTATGTTTTTGACGAATTTCTGCCTATTAGGTAGCTTACAATACAAAAAAGTATAAAGCTACCTATTGCAGCCGTTCGGAGGAAAGCAGTTCTGGAAAATTTCGATATATTTTCACCGATCATGACCCCCAGACCCCAAAACCACCCTCCGTTCAAATGTTGATTTATATATATAGATATATCCATATATATATATCTGACCTATGTCATACGATAACGCTCGTATTTATAAATCAATTTTGATGAAACTAATTGTGTGTATTAAGCTCACCAATGTCTCGACCAAGTTCGTTGGCCAGCTTGGTCCGCCATTTTGTTTCAAGATGGCGGCCACTTGAAAATTTAAAACTAAAATAAATATACAAAAAAGTTAAAAATTCAAATTTATTTTTTAATTAAGTGTTAGGCCTTGATACGAGGATTCCAGAGCATGTTTTGATTTATCTCTATCTTTAAAAATGGCTGAGATAGAGCAGTTTGAAATTCTAGGGTTGCTGACATTTTGAAACAAGACAGAGCATTACAAAAATTTCCATTGTTGTAATCATTTTCCCAATCATACGCATAAAACTATATATTCATATCCGTTAGCGCCAAAATTGGCGACATTGGCGACATTTGGGGAAATATCGCCAAATTTGGCGACCAAAATAAGTCTTCATAAATGAAGCCAATTTGGCTATTGATCAATAATTTGGCGAAATTCTTATTCAAATTCAGTATTAACGAATATTTTGTAAATGTTTCTTTGCATTTTAACTTGCTGTTTTCGTGTAACATTAGCTAAAATTTTAAAACGAAGATATAGGAAAGCTACCTTTCCCTCCCGGTACAGGCCGGAAGGACTTTTTTATGTTCAACCCGTAATAGCGCGAGTTCTAACCAGTTCTAAATGTTTACTGCAATGTGAGATATACATATTACGGACGCCACGCTTCAATACTAAGAAGCTGTAGCAGGTATTACGATAATTCTTTTACATCGCATGCAAATAATTAGAGATTATTTATTTGCGCTTAATTATTACCTTTTTTTAAAAAATAAAGAAAACCACTTTATCACAAACATCAACAAAACTTTTTATTCTATTTATTCCTTTATTCCAAAGAAATCGTTTTATCGTCTGCTGCCATTAAATTAAGTTTCATTAAAAAAAATGTACAGTAGTAGAAAAATATTTGTCTAAATCGTATAGTTATTGAACAACTCAACACTTTAACAGGGGAATTAAATTAATTTTATTCACATTTTCGAATTAAATTCATGAACTCCCGTGCGTAGAACGGGTTAAACAGCAAGTTATTATTATTTTTTTAATCATAAGAGAAAAAGAAAATTTCGTTAATTAAATACGTAAATGCAGGGAGAAGCAATTCTGCCCCACTGCCCCTCTCCTCTTTGTAGTGGCACATGCAATGCATGCATTACATTTAGGACGATTCGCCTTCTTTCTATTACTTACCCATCATCTTGTAATCGTTTTGAAAATCGAAAATTTTTTTTGACGGATTTACACGTTTCAGACACTGGAGATTCCGAAAAACATATTTTTAGAAAAAAAATTTTGCCGTCCGTCTGTGTGTCTGTGTGTCTGTGTGTGTGTGTGTCTGTAAACGCTCTATCTCCCGAAAAAATTGAGATAGAGACTTGCAATTTGGTATGTACTTAGTATGTAATAATGGGAAGAAGCCTATTTCATTTCAATAACCTCGATTAACCGGAACAATTTTTTTCGGACTCTCGAAATATTCGTTCTGATGAAAGGTATATAAAAATTTTCGAAATTGTATATTTTAAGAAATGAATATAAAAGACAATAAAAAAACATAGATTTTGAATAAAGCATGAAGTCGATCGGATAATTAGTTGCCGAGATATTTGGAATCCTATTTTCCACACTCTTCGATTTTTCATGACCCTGTATTTCATCCAAATTTCATTTCAAAGATATATTTTAATTGGAAATTTGACGCCTAATCAGATGCAATAAACCGCTAGTTAATAGGATTATTATTTTTGGAGTTATAAGGAAAAACCTCTTTCAAGGAATTCAGTAATCGAGCCTATAAAGTTATGACGTCATCAAGCCACGATTTTATTTGAATTGCTATGCATTTTATAAGTAGTTTACACATTTTTGTTTTAATATTTTACATTATGCATTTCCATGATGGGTAAGTATTACGGTGGCCCCCAACGACTAGTTTTTTTATGAAATAAGGAACCAAATACATTTAGTTGTACACAAATCATAATGAAACTTAATTACTTTCTTCATCAATATGTCCCCATCCTGTGACGATGGCCCATCCTGTGGGATATTTATCATCGAATGGCAGGCAAATACCATTAACGTGTCCAGAAGTTCCATCGAATCTGATTGGTTCCTTGGTGCGAAGCAACGCGATATCATTGAAATTTCCATTCTCTGTTGAATTGTAATCTTCGTGCACGATTGCTTCACTGATCTGAAATGAAAAAATAATAATAAAAAAGGTCATCATCACTGAGTAAGTAATGTAATAGAGTAAAAAATAAGCAATAAGTTGTGGTTATTTAGGATCAAGCAAGGCCGGAATAAGCCATCTACATTCCTCTAGGGAGGCAATTTAAAAATCTAGGTTCCCTTTTCCCATTTCCGACTTTCAAATTTAGATTTTACGTATCAGGTTCTAAAGTAAAATGCGCAAGTTAGTGAATTTATATTTTAAAAAATATATATAATTTTTGCTCTGTTTCTTTTTTAAGACATGGCTATATATATGTATCATAAAAGAAAATAACATGTGTGAAAATTAATGTAAAAATAAAAGATGATATATATACTATATATACAGGAAGAACCTAAAGTAGGTAGACAGTAAATGATAACATATATTTTCAGATTATATATGCAATTTGAAAGACGCTTCGTCTGTCCACACAATGTTATTTAAAATTACTGGCTTACCTCCACAAACAGAATCCTTATAATGAATACCATTGTAATAGTATAATCCCAACACAAACCCTATTCCACTTAGTGACCAACTACTTTTGGTTCACCCTTTATATAGATTTATAATTTCTCAATAATTGGAAATAAATGTAATTATTTTTTATATACTTTTGTGTTATTTAATATTTATTTAAAATTTTTTTAAATATATTCCTTTTAACTTATGAATAAATTGTAATGCTAGATTCCTTTCTCTCTTTTTCTCATAGATTGTGCTGCTATAAAAAAATGCATTATTATATCGCAGTCAATATTCGAATAACATTCACTATCGTTTCATTTAATCATTTTGTGTTGTAAGCTGTTAATATTTTTAATTTCAACTATCCCTTTCATTAATATTATTATTATTTAGTTTGGATATTGTTTTGAATATTATAAAAATTATTAATAGGTTTATATGAATTATATTTAAATTTGTAAAAATATTTTATTATTTTTAACTGTCAATGTAACCGTATCATATACAACGTGTATTTCTTACAGATAACGTACGAATAGCGTGGCTTCTGACAGCTACAATGTTGATGTTGGGGTAGGTTTTAGTGCAATTTCTCTTTTTGTCTAAAAATTCATTTTTAAATATGTTTTTATATGTTAATAATACTCAATATTAATTAATTTTAAATTATCATGTTCAGGTACTCAATATTTGTCCATTTTTATTCAATTCTCTTTAATTTTCATTTGGTAATTGATTGGGCAATTTGGGTTGATATTTTAAGCTCTTAGCTATTAACTCAAACAGAAATCAATTACATTTTTCTTATATTAGTGGAATATTGCCCTTGAAAAAGTGTTCCACTATATAAGTTACCAATTACTCTTGTAATAATTTTCACTTATATTATTTATTCTTGTAATCATTTTCATTTTGCATATTGGATTTTTTTCTCTACATATCGTTAAGTATTTTTTCCACTCATTTTAATTTTGAGAATCTTAAATTTTTGGATATATTTATGTATTATATTGTAATTATCGGCTTATCACTTGTCGATTATTTATGAGGTTTAATGGTTATTATTTACAAAAGTATCACATATATATATATATATATATATATATATACTGGTGTTCAGAAATTAAGAAACAGTGACCAATTTCAGACGTTTCGTCGAATATCTTACTGAAACTCGTGAGGAAATGCCCGGAATGCCCTTGAACTTTGAGGATGTAAAGAACATGTTTGACTTCATGTTTTCCAGTGAACATTTTGTCGCGAGGATAATTAAGGAGGGGGGGATATTAATTTTAATAATAAAATAGTATTTTCGATCACCCAAGTAACAAAAAATAGTAAAAATGGTCTGTCACTGTAGCAAATGACTATGTAGGTCCTGTTCAACATTTGTGTGCATTTGTGTAAGCATAGCAGGTATATTCGTGAAGATGTTAACGTTTCTGTATTTTTTTTTTCATTTTTTTTATTTATTATTCTTTTTAATAGCATGCAGAGTTTTCAGCTGAATTTAACACCGCTTTCCAAAAACTGGACAAAATATCGTAGAAATAGTATACTGTAATTAAAATATTAAAATATTGAATATTTGATGAGATATAGGTATTTTTATAAAATAAGTTTTCACTACGCATGCGCGAACTACAGCAAAGATTTTTTTGTCATAATTTGATAGTCAATACTATAGGGGAACTCATATAAAAAAAAAACGTGAAATATCGTGAAAACTCAAAAAGTTACAGCAATAATTGATAAAGTCCCAAAGGATTATATGGGACTTATTTTTGAGGAATGTCTCCAAATTCAAGAAGGACCTACTAAACATAATCAGTAACCTGTAAAAAAAAATTGGTTCAATTCTATGCATAACTTCATGCAATTTTCGATGATACAATGAAGACAGACACATGGACCGACAGAAAGACAGACATTTTGTATAAACGTGTTTTTCCGGATCTCTGACCCCTAAAACGTGTAAATCCGTCGAAAACCGGCGGCGGTCGAAATTTTTTCGATTACAATACTTTTTCCTATTATAGATAGAAGAAATTAAAAAAAAAAAAAAAAAAAAAAAAAGAAAGAAAGAAAGAAAGGAACTTACTTTGTACTTTTTCGCTGGTTTGCGAGATTTTTTTGACAGCCTATGTAATCCAGTGTAAATTTCATACATCCATGGTCGGGTAGGGCTAGAAAGCGAAAACTTGTGAGAAATCATCATATTCCAACAATTGAATTATTTTGTCCAATTATGTGATAAAAATAAGTAAAAAAAAAAGTTAAAAAAAACATGCTTTTTTATTAGTATTCAATGTTTACCTTAAAAATCACGCCTAATTTCATTACTGGAATTAATTCTGCTGCAAATACTTTCCGTTACAATACGTTTATTTGACGTGGGCCCCGATTATACAAAATTCAACACTTTGATTTACACTTGGTAGAAACTGTGACTACCTCTGTAGGTTTCCACGTCCCACGAGTTCTGGTAGAGCAAGTGCGGGTCGGGAAAACCTGACTTAAGCCTAAGACCTGGCTCCCTCTTGGGTGTCCAGCCCCGAAGCTGTTGGAGGACCCTGGTTCGTCTCCAAGTGTAACGTGGTGGCTTCTCAAGAGGGCTGAGAGTCATCGCAATCGGAAAGGCCACTTAAAATATTAAAATAAATGATATTTCAAATTTTAAATGCTTAAAAGGCGTATAGCCAACATAGTGAAAAAGTATCAAAGCCGGGACTCGAACCCGGGTCATCAGAATAGCGCACTGAAGTTCTACCAACTGAACCACTTGGAACGATACCCAGCCTGACACTTCTCACTATCACGTGTTAGCAAGGCTACAATCGCAGCACAATATGGAATATTTTCCCGTGAGCTACCAACTCTGTGGCAAACACAAACTAAAGAGAATCCAGCAGCGATAATTGAATAAATCTATTAATAAATGGAAATTTTTCCGTAGAAAATTTCTCGCGTCTTGCATTCATAATATTTCAAATTTTAATTGTTTAAAAGGCGTATAGTCAACATAGTGAAAAATCGAGTCCCGGCTTGGATACTTTTTCACTATGTTGGCTATACGCCTTTTAAGCAATTAAAATTTGAAATATTATGAATGCAAGGCCTGAGAAATTTTCTATGGAAAAATTTCCAAGGATTAAAAAAAAAATAGATTTATTCAATCGTCGATGCTAGATTCTCTTTAGTTTCGTGTTTGCCCCAGGGTTGGTGGTTCACAGAAAAATATTCCATCTTGTTCTGCAATTATAACTTTGCCAACATGTGATAGTGATAAGTACCAGGCTAGTTGTCGTTCGAAGTGGTTCAGTTGGTACAACGTCAGTGCGCAATACTATGTTGGCTATACGCCTTTTAAGCAAATAAATTTGAAATATTATGAATGCAAGGCGTGAGAAATTTTCTATGGAAAAATTTCCAAGAATTAATAGATTTATAAAAATAAATGATCGACGTAAAACGGCCTATGTCGTCACCCATTTGGGTTCAATGGGAGTGGTCAGCAGGTGGTGGTGCTCCCACCGGCCGCAGCGCTTACAGGAGGACTCTCCTGATCGAGTGCGTTATAATACTCAGGACTTGGGGGCGGCGGTTGACGTGCTTGACGGGTGCCGCAACTCAGTTTTACGCTTGGTAGAAAGCGAAACTAATGAATTTATTTAAAAAATTATAATTTTTGCTCTGATTCTTTTTTAATATATGGCAACAGAAAAGAAAAAAGAATCATTTTAAAATATCTATTAAGGATTTTTAAAATGTTTTCTGAAGGTATAATCGTAATTTAATTGATATTAAACTATTAATTGACAAAAGCGTATCTTAAAAAATTATTACACACTTTATTTTTATTTTTATTTTTATTTTTATTTTATTTTCTTCTTTATAGTGTTTGAAATATTTCGTTGTTGCAGTTTCACAGCCACTTGGCATGCTTTAGCGAGCATGGTTACGCGCATAATTAATTCGATTGTTGTTATAAGTCGTATACAGTTGTAACCATAAAGACTATTTGGCTATTTATTATCTGCGCTCGGTTAACAGGGAAATTAATATTAATTTATTAATTTATAATTAAGTTAAAAAAATAGTAAAATGTTGTATTGTCATTGGAAACACACCTGTGTAAATAATTTGTATTTGAATGGGGACCTAAATATATTTTTGCAGATAAACATAATCTAAGAATTTAAAAGTACTGTACAATTTTCCAATAGCAGGAATAAAGAAGAAATTCGTATTATTCGTATTTTACTTACCCATCATACAAATATAGGGTAAGTCTTGTAATCGTTTTAAAAATCGAAAAACAATTTTTTGACATATTTACACGTTGCAGACACTGGAGTTTCCAAAAAACATATATATATATATATATATATATATATATATATATATATATATATATATATATATATATATATATATATATATATATATATTGTTTCTTCAATTCTTGCAGAATTGTATTTATATTATTATGAACGTAACTCTAATATTGCTAATTGTAAAATATACCGTTATATAGATGACATTATTGTCTTCTATTTTAATAGTAATTCAAATTATTTATTACCTATAAAATATCATAAAAATTTAACTTATAGTTTCAATGTTATGGCAAATAATGAAATTAATTTTCTTGATCTTAAGATAATTCTTAAAGATAATAAACTTTTGTTTGACATTTATGACAAGCGAAATGATTTTACTTTTAAGGTTAACTTATTTACTAACTATTTGTCATGTATACATAAATCAGTATTTGTAAATATTTTACTAAATTTCGCACATAGAATTAATAATCTTTGTTCAAATAACTTTAAAAATCAAAATTTAAAACATATCCTTCAAATTGCACAAGTTTATGGATATCCTTACTATTTAGTTAAATCAATTTTACACATATAAATATAAATTTAATTTGGGTTAAATGTCTGTATTTTTTTTTTTTTTTTTTTTTTTTTGTTAAAATCTCCTTGATAAAAATGATAATCAACTTTTGATTGTTGATATATTTGGCTAAACTATGAATCCTATTGTGTGCGTTGCTGCATAGGATTATCCTAGTTTAATGTCATTCATATTTTAAAAAATATTAACGATAATTTTCAACTTTTGACTGTTGATATATTTAGCTAAATTATAACTCATATTAAGAGCATGTGCTGCATAGGATCATCTTAGTTAAAAGTCATTCATAAATTAAAATTTACATGTGGGCGAATTCTATAATTGTTGTTATGATTATATGGAGTTAATATTATTGGGGTTGTAACAAAAGTTAAAATTATCAAGGATGTTACAATGGGTTAATCAATACAATATAATATTAATATGTTAAACATATTTAATTTTAGTAAATATTAAATATTTATTAAATATAGTACACTAATAAACATATCTCTTAGTTTTATATTATTTATTTTATTTTAATATTAGATCATTTAATTTAATTAATATTTATGTTTTTTATATTTTTTTTTTCAGGGTAGATATTATTTAAATAGCTGGATTTAAATTATAATAAGTGCATTGCCATATTGAATAATCTATGTTATTTCTAAGTATAATACTAATTTATAAAATGAAAGCATCATATGGATTCTACATTAATGTTTGGGTTAAATTAAGATATATTTTAAATGGGTTAGTTAAAATAGAAATTATATTATACTAGTAACTCTTATTCTCTATATATATCATTAATATTAACTAGTAAAATTAATATATTTACACTACATTACAGCTGCAAATAAGTAATTATACATACAATATTAAAGTTTTAGTAGAATATCTGTACACCAGATGTCAGCAGCAAAAGTAAATTATATAATGTATTTGATAGTATGCTAAAATAGTCTAATATTTTTACAATAGATGGCAGTAGTATAGCTTATTTAAAATATTAAAACTTGGAAATTTAGTATGGAGGTAATAATATCTATGAAATACTTTCAAATTATCAAGTAATATTATATATTTTAATTTATTAAATTAAAATTAAAATAAAATAATTAATGGTTTTTATTTATATGTATATCATAATTTTTTTTCTACATTTTTTAAAATGTTGTAATCTATTTAGTTAAATAAAAATAACTGTAACTGTAGGACACAATTTATGATCTGAAGGATTCTCTATTTAACTGTGAATTTAACCTCTTCTTTTGGATACAACTTTGTACATGTGCTCACAACATACTAAATAGCTTGGGATATTATTAATATAAGTAATATATATATTTTTTATTTATTTTTTATTCTTTTTCACACTCCTTTACAAATTGTATGTATAATTTATAATATTCCATTGTAAAGGTCTTGTTATTCAATATTGTTTCAGCGATTGTTCGGGCGAGATATGGCACTATATTTAGCAAAAGCTGGTGTCATATACAGAAAACAATCGTTCTTTGCTTATAAATGTGATTTTCTTGCCCTTGAAAAAGTAAATTACTTTATAAGCTTTTATTTGTGTATATACTCGTGTGGTTTATATTTCATTCCTTATTTTCTATTTATTTAATTTTTTTTTCTTCTTCTTCTTAATTTGAATTAATAATGTTACATTTATTAGGACTACAATTTTAATTTGTAAATTGACAGGGCTCTTTGGTATCGGGATTTCAGTGTATGTGGTCAGTTTCTTATGTTTCAATGGTTAAATTTTACTTAAAGTTTTATATATATATATATATATATATATATATATATTTTTTTTTTTTTTTTTGCCGTCCGTCTGTCTGTGTGTCTGTAAACGCTCTAACTCCCGAACAAATGGAGATAGAGACTTGGAATTTGGTATGTACTTAATACGTAGTAATGGGAAGAAGCTCATTGAATTTCAGGAACCTCGATTATCCGGAACTATTTTTCGGACTCTCGAAATATTCGTTCTGGTAAAAGGCATATAAAAATTTTCGAAATTGTTTATTTTAAGGAGGTAATATAAAAGACAAGAAAAAACATAAATTTTGCATAAATAATTATGTTGATCGGATAATGAGTTGCCGAGATATTTGTAATCCTATTTTCCACACTCTTCGATTTTTCATGACCCTGTATTTCATCTAAATTTCAATTCAAAGATACATTTTAATTGAAAATGAGACACTTAATCCGACGCAATAAACCGTTTGTTAATATGATTACCATTTTTGGAGTTATAAGGATGTTTTTTTACGCATTTCAGTAATAGAGCATAAAGTTTATGACGTCATCATGCCACGATTTTATTCGAATTGCAATGCATTTTATAAATAGTTTACAAATGCTTTATTTTGATATTTTATATTATGCATATCCATGATGGGTAAGTATTACGGTGGCCCCCAGCGACTGGTTTTAAGCTTGTACCATGAACTTAACAAATTAATTTAACATCCTATAGTGCTATCAAAATATGAACTTGAGTATAATTTGAAAAAAAAAAAAAAAAAAAACTAGATCCGGAAATTATTTTAATTCAGGCAGAGAAATCCAATAAATTGGCTATATTAAATATAGATAAAAACAAAATGATAGAGTGTATTAAAAGTACTAGTGAAAAGAAAACGCTTACCATAAAAAAAGCAAAAAACTTACGGAATCTATGCTAATAAAACAAAGATGTTTGTTCTTATGTGTGTCTGTCTCCGAGGGCGAGGGCGAGGGCTAGGAAAATCTATCTTGGGCAGAAGTCTGGAAATTTTGATGAGGATAGACGAAGGCAAGGTCCAAAAGTACCTGTGACTCATATTTTTAATTTTTGGTTCTTAGCCGAAATATTCATTGAAAACAATCATCGCAAAATGACGCAACGCCACCGATCGTAGCGATTTGCGAAGCTTTCCGGTGTTCCGTAAGCAGAAAAGTGAAGAGAGGAGAAAAAGTCTCAGTTTGTTCTTCGCGTTTTTACAAGTTCGCATCCTTTAACAAATCGAAATAAGATAAAACAAAAAATAACCATTTAACTATTGTACTTTTTCGGTTCTAACGGTGTTACCCGTTAAAAAATATTAATATTTACTCTTTTAAGAAAAGTTGTTTTCCGTATGTGTTCAATTCGTGCTTTTTTTTTTTCATCCGCATTTTTGAAAGTCCATATCGTCCTGTTCGAAATACGAAAAACAAAAAACTACCCACTTATAGATTGTATCTCCTTGTTTCTAACGGCAACTTCGGTAATAATAATAATAATAATAATAATAATAATAATAATAATAATAATTCTTTCAAAAAGTTACTTTCGTAATACAGTTTTCGAGTTTTTCGCCCCCAACTCTAAGTTCATTTGATAGATTTCATTTAAAAATATAAAATCATGCAAGTTCGAGAGTGGGGCCAAATACATTAAGTTTGTTTCATAAATAGACGTTGATTATGTTTTGGTGTAAATAGCGCAACAGGTGGCGCTGCTATGCTACGAGGGTGGTTTGATAAGTTCTGGTACTGACAGTGAAAACACGAGACTTTTGACATAATTTCATATTATTTTTCGATGTAGTCCCCTTGCAACTTAATACATGTAAGACACACTCTTGTGTGCGAATTCTTTAGTGCAGCCCTGTACAAAGGTGGTTCGAAAAGTTCTCGGCCTGACAAAGAAAATACAAGATATTTGACAATATTTCATTTTATTTTTTAACTTGCAACACAATACATTTCAGAAAACTTTTGAGAAATGTTCATTCTTTGGCGTTTTTGGTCGACGCTCAACAAGCGCGGCACGCGTCGAGCGGAAAGCTTATTCATACCCAAAACATCGTGTAAAATGTCGTGGACACGGTCTATTGAGATGTTTGCAATGTCAGCAAGTTCGCGAATCTTCAATCGGCGATCATTCAATACGAAATTATAAATTTTTTAGAAGATTTAGTCGGTTGTATAGCGGTTTTTGGACGTCCTGAGGGTTCATCATCGTGATTTAATTTCGTACCATGTTTAAATTCAGCAGCACACTTTTTTATCGTCGAATATAAAGGACAAGAAACCTTTAAGGTGGAACAGAACTCTTTTTGTATGTCTGTGGAGGTTAAATCTTTTTAAACAAATTATTTTATGACAGATCGAACTTCAATTTTTTCCATATTAAGAAAATGTCAAAACTTGTTTACTTTACTTTATTGCCCAGCGATAACCAATAAACTCACGCGTCTGAAACTCGGCAGCATGTCATCTAAAGGATCATACTTTACGAACATCATTGTCATTTGGTCATACTTGTTCCATAGCTGCGTCAGACCGAGAACTTATCAAACTACCCTCGTAGTTTTTTCATGATTTTCATGATAGATAATATCTCAAGAACTAATGCCCAGATTTTCATCAAACTTCAGATTCAGTTAGACGTTGACATAAGATGTTGTTGATTATGTTTTGGTGTAAATCTCCCAACAGGTGTCGCTGCTCTGCTACATTTTTCAGGATTTACACAATTTTAGCAATAGTCATAACTCAAGAACTAATGCACAGAATTTAATAAAACTTTAGATTCGGTTAGGCCTTGATACAAATTGGTGCTGATTAGTTTTCGGTGTTTGTGAAACCTGTGTGAGATAGAAAAATTTTTGGGATTTGCACATCCGACTAGTTTATTTTAAGGTTTACTTACTGTGCAATACAATGTGCAGCAGTCGCGATATAATGCTCATTAATGATGGCTCCTCCACAGTCGTGCTCGAACTTGCCAGTAGAACGATATATTTCGATAGATACCTGGAATAAATTTTGCATAAGCTTCTAAAGGGTTGTAATATGTATATATTTAAAATTTAAAACACATGTGTGAAAAACAAATGGTAAGACATTATAAAAAGCAATGGAATGCACACTGTAGGAATTATACTTAATAGGATGATAAAGCAAAAATTGGAAAACTATGAATGTCTTATAGAGTCTTGAGAAAGGCTTTATAAGAATATTCATAGTAAATATATGTTATTTCATCAAATATTGTCAGCATTATGCCTAAAATCGACAATATTAAGCCCCTAATAACATGTATATGAGACAAGAAAATTAGTAACCTACATTAGGTTCAAATAACAAAATAAATAAATAAATAAATAAATATGCAACTTATATAGAAATTAGATAAATAAACAATTATTCAACTTAAATAGAAATTAGATCATAAAATAATGTGCAAGACTCACCAAAAAAGACAAATTTTACTATAGACTGAACAAGATTATAAGTACTTGACAAACAGCCAGTCATCATTAACTTCACCATACCGCTCTCTGTCGCTGATTTTGTATTTTTTTTATCTCAATAAAATGGGACCGAGGGAGGGGGACATCTGTGCTCTACAGACTTGGTTCTTAGTCAGAACAGTGCCTCTCGTGCAGTACAGTAAAGAAAAGTTACAGATGTATGATGATATTAATGAATAGTAAGCAAAATTGCAATATTGCATTCGTAAACCGGTATTGTGTTTTAGTTTTTTTAGTTTTTTTTTTGTTTTAAAAGGTCAGTAGTCTTTTCTGGTGGTAAATATTTTCGTTTTATGAATTTCAAATGTAGATGTATAACCGCACATACACACAAATTAATTGCTGACATACTTGCCAAGGGTACTCCCCTGGTTGTACATCTTTACCGCCGACAATCTTTCCCATTTGTGAATCTCTTCGGCCACATTTCTTCAGCGTCCTTGGCCTTCCTAGAAACAGGGCTAATCAGTAGATATCCAAAATTTTGATAGGCAAAAGTTTAAAATCGAGTTAAAAATTACCTTCTATTAAACAGCCTAGTGCACACATTATTAATAGCAGGAGACAAAGGCTGTAATTAAAAAGAACATATTTATTTATTGCAGCATTAGTTTTCATGAAGTAACTAGCTACAATATTTACTCAGGTAGTACTGTCACGCATAAATTTTAATCTGATTCAGAAATTATTCAAAAGTTCTGCCTTTTGAATAAGCTTTGAGAAATTATTTTGCTCAGTTATTTCTGATTATTGGTTAGAATTCATTGAATGCATAAGGTCGTTTATATTTACTATTATTATTATTATTATTATTATTATTATTATTGTTATTGAATTCATTTCAAAATTATTTATTTAGAAAACTAAATATCTAGTATTTTTTTAATTACTAGGGGGCTCTGCCCCCTACGAGCTACTCTCGCCAACCCCCGTTCTGACACCACAAACTGTAAAAACACTCTGATTTGATCAACCTTAAAACGATTGCGGAAGATTGAATTATAATTAAACGACCTGCTGTAATCGGCTGCTATAATCGGCCTTGTGTAATCGGCTGCTCGCTGTAATATCTGCTATAATCGGGTTTCCATTCATTTTCCTTTGACCAAGGGATTTTAAAGCCGAATCAACTGCTGTCGAGACAGCTAACAACTGTTGATAAAATAAGGTTAATTAAACATTTGAAAATGAACTTGCGCAAAATGGTTAAGTAAGCAATGTCATTGCATCGGGAAATTTTATAACGATGCTATAGAAAATTGGGTATTACTCCATTATCCCGACTGCTGCTTTCTGTAAAAGAAAAGAACTGCCGCCAAAATATAGGATTTAAAGCCAAAAGTGCATATCTGTGGCGTCGCATTCAATTGATTGCGTTACGCGTGGTAGTTATGTCATCGAGTGATCTTTAATTCAACGTTTATCTGTATTTTTAATTATATTTTACCAATTTATTAGTTATTTCGTTGATTTAAACGTAATTATTAAGCGTAAAAATATAGCTTTTAATTGAAGGGAAATATTATTAATTACGCTGTTTTAAAATTTACAATAATAGATAAAATATTTTGTCGAAATAAATTAATCTTACTCTACTTAATGCTTTGAAAACGCGGAATAATTTAATTATTTATCTTTTTAATATTCACGCGCAAGTATATTTTTTATTCCGTCATTTTCGACATTTATTGCTTTTAACACGTGATCATTTAATTATTATTTTAAAGTTTTATTTCTGTTTTTAATAGTCACGTGTAAAACATTTCGTAATTGAAAGGGAATTTTATTACGTGCGATGTTTTACAAATTGGCAACGATTAATGGAATTTATGAAATATGAAATAAATCTCCGTCAAAATAATGAAAATTTTGAATAAAAAATTGAAATATAACCTCAAAAAATGAGTCAAATTGAAAAAATAATTGCAGTCTGCTCACCCCAACCTTGTCCACTATATCCTTACAAATTATGGTTAAATTCCGGTGCATAGTTTTCGTTTCTATAAAACTTTTATAAGAAAATTATTTTGACCAACTTTAATATTAAATATCTCTTAAAATAATTCTTCGATTTAAAAACTGTCTACTTCAGCGTGTTTATCGAACATTTCTTTATAAAACCACCAATTTTTAAATTTTTATTTGCAATAGTTTTCTGGATATTAGTCATTGACAGCGGCTGCGGCTGCGGTGGTTACTTTTTTTTTTAATATAGAGAGATTATTACAAGATTTTTGAAATTAAACTCCCCGATTCAGAGCGATGTGTAGTGTGTTGTATCAGAACCCGACGATCAGTGTTAGAATTTGGAATCCTAAAGTTATGTACCATTATGACGTCTCGATTACAGTTGACTGAGGCCCAAGGTTCAGTAGTTTCTCAGGGGTTCTTTTAAACCAAAATAGTTGCTAGAAATTAATTTCGGGAGTATTCGGAAAATTTCCTGCACTTTATAAAAATGCTCATGAAATCCTGATTAACTTAACTTTTCTTTTGCTGTTTCATGCTATAATACCTTAAATATAAAAAAAAAGAAAAAAAAAATCCAATAAAAATATTTTGTTTGCAGCATACCTAATTTAATTCTATAAATATAAGAAAGGGCGCAAAGCCTTTCGAAAGAGCTTTGTCTTTTTTTCGTCAGGCGCAAAGAAGACGTACTAACACTTTGAAAGCAGGTGCAAGACTGAAAGGAAATGGAAGAGAAAGGGATAGATTCAAGAAAGCAGCCAATAAAAAATCAGAAGGTATCACCTAATCAGAAAAAGACAGAACAGAAGAAAAAAAATCCTTCCGGCATGTACGGGAGGAAAAGGTAGCTTTCCTATATGTTCGTTTCAAAATTTTAGCTAATGTTACTCGAAAACAGCAAGCTAAAATGCAAAGAAACCGTTTATAAAAGATTCGTTAATACTGAATTTGAGTAAGAAATTCGCCAAATTATTTCGCCAAGTTGACTTCATTTATGAAGACTTATTTTGGTCGCCAAATTTGGCGATATTTCTCCAAATGTCGCCAACTTTGGCGAGAATTTGGCGCTAACGGATATGAGTAGTATATAGTTTTATGTGTATGATTGGAAAAATGATTACAACAATGAAAGAAAATAATTTGAGAGAAATCGCGTTCACTAAAACTTAATGGTTGGTATAAATTAATGGTTGGTTTTTTGTAATGTGCTGTCTTGTTTCAAAATGTCAGCCACCCCAGAATTTCAAACTGCTGTATCTCAGCCATTTTTTAAGATACAGGTAAAACAAAAATATGCTCTGGAATCCTTGTATCAAGGCCTAACACCTTAATTAAAAAATAAATTTGAATTTTTAACTTTTTTGTATATTTATCAGTACAAAAACCCTTAACGGGTTAAAAGTTGTGACGCAGCACTTTCTTTTGGCTCTAAGAATTTCAAATATGGGTCTTAAAAGTAATGATATCAAATTTGAGTGACGCTATGTTAATTTTTTTTTTAATCATCATTTTCTTTTTAGTTTATTTATATTCACAGGTGAAATTATTATCTTAACATGAAAATACATATAAAATTTATTCGCTAAAGCTTTTTCATTCAGATCTCTCAGGAATTCAAAATATGGGTTTTAAAAGAAATGATATCAAAATTTGAGTGACACCTTGACGTGAATTTAATAGGATTGTTTTAAATTTCAATTTAAATTATTTTTCGTTTCTCTTCTAAAGTATATTTACACATACAAACAATACTTTTCATTTTTCAATACACTGTTTAATATATTACTTTCACTGAGCCTATATTATGTATTGACATGTATCTATTTCAATAAACTGATTTATGTTTTGTGCCACGCTATCCAAAATCATAAGTAAAATTTATGTAAATGATTATTTTGCGTCATAGTATCCAAACAAAGGAAAATGCATGCAAGTGGATACTATGACGCAAAATAATCATTTACATAAATTTTACTTATGATTTTGGATAGCGTGGCACAAAACATAAATCATGGAATAGTATAAACCTCTAACCGAACGAACCACCAATCCGGGTCCCCGCTGCCTCCGGCACCGTATACCGGTCGTGCTATGCATGCACCGGATAATACCTTAATTTGCACATCGGATAGTATAAACCTCTAACCGAACGAACCTCCGGCTCGGGTACCCGCTGCCTGCGGCACCGTATAGCTGTTGTGCTGCATAATACGATTAAGTGGTCACAGACCTTTTAAACAATATATCACATGAGGGGTGTGTGCAATATTTTAAAAAGTACCCTCCTTGTGGGAGGGGCAAAATGGGGGAATGGATACTGGAGATGCATAACATGACTAAGTGGTGACAGACCTTTCCAAGAATATATCACATGAGGAGTGTCAGAAAAATTTAAAAAGTGCCCCCCTGGAGGGGGCAAAGTGGAGGGATGGACACCGGAGGTGCATAATCTAATTAAGTGGTCACATACCTTTCCAACAATATATCACATGAGAGGTTGTGCAAAATTTCAATAAGTACACCCTTGGGGGGGGGGCAAAGTGGGGGGATGGACACCAGAGATGCATAATATGACTAAGCGGTCACAGACTTTTCCAACGATATATCACATGAGGGGTTGTGCAAAATTTTAAAGACTACCCCCTTGGGGGGGTAAAGTGGGGGGATGGACACCAGAGATGCATACTATGACTAAGCGGTCGCAGACCTTTCCAACGATATATCACATGAGGGGTTGTGCAAAATTTCAAAAAGTACCCCCTTGGGGGGGGGCAAAGTGGGGTGTGGACACAGGAGATCCATAATATGAGTAAACAGTCACAGATCTTTCCTAAAATATATCACATGAAGGGTGTGTGCAAAATTTTAAAAAGTACCCCCTTGGGGGGCAAAGTGGGGGGATGGACACCAGAGATGCATAATATGATTAAACAGTCACAGACCTTTCCAACAATAAATTACACGAGTATCAGCAAAATTTAGAAAGTACCACCCTTGGGGGGGGCAAAGTGGGGGGATGGACACCGGTGATGCATAATATGATTAAGTGGTCACAGACCTTTCTAACGATATATCATATGAGGGGTGTGTGCAAAATTTTAAAAAGTACCCGCCTAAGAGGGGGGCAAAGTAGGGGGATGGACACCAGAGAGGCATAATGACTAAGCTGTCACAGACCTTTCCAACAATATATCACAGGAAGAGTATCAGACAAATTTAAAAAGTGCCCCTCTGGAGGGGGCAAAGGGGAGGATGGACACCAGAGGTGCATAATCTAATTAAGTGATCACAGACCTTTCCAACGATATATCACATGAGGGGTTGTGCAAATTTTCAAAAAGTACCCCCTTGGGGGGGGGCAAAGTGGGGGTAGGGACACAGGAGATGCATAACATGATTAAACAGTCTCAGACCTTTCCAACAATATATCACATGAAGGGTTGTGCAAATTTTCCAAAAGTACCCCCTTGGGGGGGGCAAAGTGGGGGTAGGGACACAGGAGATGCATAACATGATTAAACAGTCTCAGACCTTTCCAACAATATATCACATGAAGGGTGTGTGCTAAATTTTAAAAAGAACCCCCCTTGGGGGGGGCAAATTGGGGGATGGACACCAGAGATGCATACTAAGACTAAGCGGTCGCAGACCTTTCCAACGATATATCACATGAGGGGTTGTGCAAAATTTCAAAAAGTATCCCCTTGGGGGGGCAAATTGGGGGTGTGGACACAGAAGATGCATAATTTGATTAAGCAGTCACAGACCTTTCCAACAATATATCACACGAGTATCAGCAAAATTTAGAAAGTACCCCTTGGGGAGTTGGACACCGGAGATGCATAATATGATTAAGTGGTCACAGACCTTTCTAACGATATATCATATGAGGGGTGTGTGCAAAATTTTAAAAAGTACCCGCCTAGGAGGGGGCAAAGTGGGGGGATGGACACCAGAGATGCATAATGACTAAGCTGTCACAGACCTTTCCAACAATATATCACAGGAGGAGTATCAGCAAAATTTAAAAAGTGCCCCCCTTGAGGGGACAAATTAGGGGGATGGACACCGGAGGTGCATAATCTAATTAAGTGGTCACAGACCTTTCCAACGATATATCACATGAGGGATTGTGCAAAATTTCAAAAAGTACCCCCTTGGGGGGGCAAAGTGGGGGTATGGACACAGGAGATGCATAATATGATTAAAGTCACAGACCTTTCCAACAATATATAACATAAAGGGTGTGTGCAAAATTTTAAAAAGTACCACCCCTCGGGGGAGGGGAGGCAAAGTGGGCAGATCGACACCAGAGATGCATAATATGACTAAGCGGTCACAGACCTTTCCAACAATATATCACATGAGGAGTATTAGCAAAATTTAGAAAGTATCAAAGTGGGAGCATGGACACCGGAGATGTGTAATAAGATTAAACGGTCACAGAACTTTCCAACAATATATCACATGAGGGGTATCAGCAAAATTTAGGAAAGTATCCCCCTTAAAAGGGGGGGGGCAAAGCAGGGGATGGACATTATCATTAATTTCGTCAATCGGGCATGAAAAAATCATGAATTTCGTTGATCGTGTGTTTAAAAATCATGAATTTTGTTGATCGGGTGTGTAAAAATCTGTGAATTTCATCAATCGGGCACAGAAAAAACATGACTTTTGTCGATCGGGGGAGGTGGGATCATATATTTTGCCAAACGGGCATGTAAAAATCATGAATTTTGTTTATCGATCGCATAAAAATCACGCATTTCATCAAATGGATACATAAAAACCAAGAAATTTTTCAATCGGCACATTAAAATCATTAATTTCGTATAACGGATGCATAAAAATCAAGAAATTCGTGAATCGGGCACATAAAATTTATCAATCGGTGAGTAAAAATTATGAATTTCGTCGATTACGTACGAAAAAATCATGAATTTTGTAGAACGGACGCATAAAAATTACCAGTTCGTAGAGTAGTCGCATAGAAATCACGAATTCATCAAGTGGATGGTTAAAAATTACAAGTTCAACAAGTAGGTGCATAAAAATCACAAATTTCATCAAACGTTTGCATAAAAATCAATAATTTTTGTCGATCGGGTTCAGAAAAATGAAATTTCGTCGATCGAGTACGAAAAAATCATGAATTTCGGTGATCAAGTGCGTAAAATTCATGAACTTTGTTGACCGGTGTGTAAAAATCATGAATTTTGTCGATCGAGTGTGTAAAAATGATGAGTTTCATTAATCAGGCAGAGCAAAAACATGAATTTTGTGGATCAGGAAGGGGGGGATCATAAATTTTGTCGAACACAGATGTAAAAATCATGAATTTCGTTTATCGGTGCATAAAATTCATGAATTTTGTCAAACAGGCACATAAAGATCAAGAAATTTGTTGATCGGCATGTAAAAATCATTAATTTCATCCATCGGGCATGCAAAAATCATGAATTTAGTCGATCAGGCATGTAAAAATCACAAATTTTGTCAACGGGGCACATAAAAATCAAGAAATTTATTGATCGGCATGTAAAAATCAGAAATTTTGTTGAACGGGCACATAAAAATCACGAATTTCGCCCATTTAGTGCAGTAAAATCATTAATTTCATCGATCAGGTTCAGAAAAATCAGTAGTTTCGTCGATCTGGCGAGGAAAAATCATGAATTTTGTCAAACGGACATGGGAAAAAAAAGAAAATCCTGCATTTGCCAGGTTTTCTCCGTATTTTTAATCGCCAGTTTTTAAAGTTTTATCGCCGAGTGCCTATTTTCACCTTTACCCAAAAATGAATAACATCGAATTAAAAGGGACAAGTTATTAACTATATATGGGAAAAAAAAAAACTTTAACGGCCATGTACTACGCCAAGGTCTTAACTGGAGCGTAAAAATGAGGAAACATGTTTCCTTACAGATGCTCAACTACTGTATAAAGCGTCGACAAAAAGGGGTGACAATCCCGTGCAAATGAACTATGAAAACTTCCAAAAATGGGTGTTGGAAAAACTTCTTCCAAATTTGCAACCGAATAGTGCCCTATATATAGACAATGCTCCACATCACATGCCTGTTGAAAACCGCACTCCTGCAAAGAATTCTATAATAAAAGTTATGAGAGACTGGCTGAAAAACAACAAAATATACTGTGGCGAACAAATGCGAAAAGTAGAACTTTTCCCTCAGAGAGTAATCGTCCAAAGAAAATCGTCTATAAAATTGATAATAAAATTATAGTTTAGAAGGTATTATTATTATTTTTTTAATATTTTAAATGATAAAATTTTATCCGCCCTTCCAAATTGTTTGAAAATACAAGCTGCAATTTATAATAGATAAAATACTCCCTCCCCCAGGTATTTGGTTTATTTATTTATTGTTTTTTATTTATTTTGAATTGATGGTTCTCCATTTCAAAATTTTCATTTAATTTGATACTTTGATGGTCTATAGTATATTGTGTATACTACTACTATGTATTGTGTACACAATATATATAGAATATATTGTGAAGCTTCATGCATGTTTTGCTGTTACTGTATATTAATTTTTCAAATTCATTTTTAATAAACTTATGCAAGTAAATAGTTTTAGAGCCCTATGTTGTTTTCTACATATTCAGACAATTTCAAACTTTGCACTCACCAACACTTAATTTATAAGATCTGACTATTAAAAAACATTGCGAAATAATTAACAGTGGTTTTCTCTAAAAAAATTTTTTTCTTTCTTCTATATGTTTTTAAAATACACCGCTGTACAAGAAACCGTGCTTGGCTGCAATATAATTTCAATTGTGTCAAAATTGTATAAAAACAATCCCTATGTAAAAAATGATATTTATGTAAGTTGTAATCAAAAAATTAAATGTATTAGCAGCAGTTGAAATTTAATAAATTTTCAGAATTTACTTTGAAGAACAAACACTTATTACAGTCAACAGTAAACAGTATTTTATACAAAAATTGGGAAAAGTTTAAGATGATTAAATTTGTGAAGAGTTAATTTTTGGTAGGAAAAACTTTTGTGAAGTGTCCTGTTTTAATATGAAAAGAAATGTGAAATAACCAGTTTTAAAATGAAAAAAAAAAATGTGAAGGATACTGTTTTAAGATTTAAAAAAATTGTGAAGGATCCTTTAAAGCTCTTCTTAATTCTTCTTAAACAGAGCCCTGTAATATACTTACTAAAGTTGTATTTTTTCTGTGATTTAAGCACATATAAGGTATTTCATACCTCTAAATTAGTATTTTAAATGATTTTTAAAGTCACAGGTAAATGATAGAAAAATTGAAAAATAAAATAGCTATTTGTTTACTTTTCAAACTCTGAATTTAAAGTAAATAAGAACTTATTTATTCATTGTATAGTAATATTTTAGAGCTAAAAAAACCTATGTGGGTTAAAATGATTATATTCTTAAGTTTCGCAAGCAAATAGCAATTTTTTTACTGTATTTTTTAATAATTTTTAATGTAACATTTGACATTAAAACAACATAGTGCTCGAAAACTATTTAACAAGCTTATTAAAAAATGAATGTGAATAATTAATATAAAGTAAATGCAAAACATTCATGAAGATAGAAGTTTGTCACACGTTTGTAAATGCAATGAGAAAAAAAAATGATAACAATGTAATAATACTGGCAATATGAATGCAATAAGGTAATGCAATGAGAAGGAAAAAAAAAAAAAAGCTATTTGTTTACTTTTCAAACTCTGTATTCAAAAGTAATTAAGAACTTATTTATCCATTATATAACATAAAACACTTAATTCAGAACTAACTTTCTGCATTTTCTTTTACAAAATAACATAAAAGTAATATTTTAAAGCCATAAAAACATGTAACTGGCAGTTGCTCTGACAAAGACTACCTAAGCACCTTACCAAAACGAAATTTTTTAAAAGAACCATCAAGTCATATAAAATAAAAAACAATGAATAAATAAGCGAAATACCTAATAGTAAGTATAATATCTTTGATTTTCTGTGCCTATCTTTTCCCCAATTGCTCAATCTCCATGTTGTTTGTTGTATTGTATACTCTCGCTCTCGCTAATTTGTGCTTCGCGCATTGATACGATAATAGTTGGTTGGTTGTCTTCGTTGCGAAAGAAACAAAGAAATGAAAAATATTTTATCATTAGAAAATGAAAGATTTATTATATTTAGCAGTAAAATTGAATCTCATCAAAAAGTCACCTGTAAAAAATGCAGCCAAGTCTCGTAACTCATTTACCGTAAAAAGTACTGAGATCGTATAAAGGCAAGTTTAACTATCTTATTAACTCTGAAATTTTCATTCACAAATCACTCCTAGTCTCTACATCTTTAGTTAATTATTATTTTGTGACTTGGCAATTACGTAGCACGAGAATGTGATGTATATAGTTAGTCTTAATCAAATAATACTATAACATATTAAAGTGTAATAACTTCCCTGTGCGTATATAATTTGCCTTAATTAAATTATCCCATCCCATAACATAGTAAGGTGTAATACCTTCCCTGTGCTGCGTAATTGCCAAGTCACAAAATAATAATTAACTAAAGATGTAGAGACTAGGAGTGATTTGTGAATGAAAATTTCTGAGTTAATAAGATAGTTGAACTTGGCTTTATACGATCTCAGTACTTTTTACGGTAAATGAGTTACGAGACTTGGCTGCATTTTTTACAGGTGACTTTTTGATGAGATTTCACTTCTTTTTGTAAGTAATCCCCCTTTTCTTGATTTTGGATTCTTTTTGGAGATCATCCACTGATTTTCGCTAAGCCCACACTCTGTCCCTATTATTTACAGGTATAAAAAATTTGAAGCTTTAGTTTCGTTTGCAAAGTACTGTAGATGAAAAGAGATTTCAGGTTCCTAGGCAAGCACTAAGTTATGGGAGGGGGAGTGTCAAAAGTACTCTCAATTGCTTCCAGGATAGGTACTATCCATCTGAGATATTACTCGCAGCCCTAGATACTTGATATTTAACATAAAAGAACTTTTTAGTATAAAAAGAAAGTCAAAATTAAAATTTCCGGAAATTTCCAATAAATCAAACTATATTCCTTTTTTCGATGTTTTTTTTTTCGTTTTCTTAGTCTTTTTTTTATTATTTACGGATTTTTTAATTTTTCCTTACTTTGTGTACTAAACCCTGCCTTTCTGCCAAATGTCAAGCATCTAGGACTAAAAAATCGAATTATTTTCAAATTTTCGACTTTTTATAAATTTATTGATTTTTCTATTTTAATTCTAAGTTACCTGATTGTCATGCCAATATAGTAATTATTTGATCCGTCTTCTTAGGATCATTTAGGTTCAATTTAGAGATAAATCAAGTGACTCGTGGAGTCACCATGATTTTATTTAGAAAGGACTAACAAGCCATAACCAGCTAATAATGTCGGGAGGGTAGAGGGAGCTGTGAAAATTTTTGTGGGGCTAACATCATTTAACAATCCATATTTCATATGTGAAGTAAATAAAGTACAACCTGTGAAAGAAAACAAACCTGTCTATAAAGAAATCACCTATATCGTAGCCAGTCTATAGTGGAACTTTTCTATAACGAAATTCGTAAACGAAAGAAAAGAAAACCATAATCCGGGGGAAATAACATAAAACAATTAGGGGCGTTGTACTAGCTAATAGGACAATTTTCTTAAAACTAATGTTTCTAGCAGTACAAAATAAAATTGTTTTCGAATTTTCGATTTCTTAAAGATATTTCGATTTTTCGATTTTATTTTCGAATTTAACGAATATTTTAATTGTTCCTTTTATTGAATAGTAAATACTACCTTTACACAAAGTTTTAAGTTTCTAAGACTACAAGATAAAATTATTTTCAATTTTTGATTTTTTCGAATTTTTTTTATAATTTTCTGGATTTTTTAACTTTTTCTTATTTTGTATCCTTTATTACAAATTTCAAGTTTCTAGCGCTACAAAATCGAATTATTTTGAAATTTCCGATCTTTTTCGAGTTTTTTATTCTATTTTCGAATTTATTGTGTTTTAATTTTCCTTTTTTTGTATCCTAAACAATAAGTTTACGCCGAATTTTAAGTTCTAAAGGTACAAAATCAATTTTTTTCAATTTTTCGAACTTTTTTTTCGAATTTTACAGATTTTTTATTTATTTCTTTTTTTGTATCCTAAAATTTTAAATTTCTAGCTTTACAAAATCGAATTATTTTCAAATTTTCGTTTTTTTTTCGATTTTTTGATTTTATTTTCAATTTTTGTTGTGTTTTTAATTTTTTTTCTTTTTCTGAATCCTAAACACTACCTTTACACCAAATTTTCAGTTTCTAAGACTACGAGATCATATTATTTTCAATTTCTCTCTTTTTCTTTCTTTCTTTCTATTTTTTTTTTTTAATTTTCGATTTTTTTTTTAATTATCCATATTTTTTAATGTTTCTTTATTTAGTATCTTAAATATTACCTTTATTCCAAATTTCAAGTTTCTAGCGCTATGAAATCGAATTATTTTCAAAATTTCCTTATTTTTCGATTTCTTTCGATTTTTTTATGTTATTTTCGAATTTTATTGCGTTTTTATTTTAACTTCTTCTGAATCTTAAGCACGATCTTTACCGCGAATTTTAAATTTCTAAGGCCAACAGATCAAATTATTTTAATTTTTTGCAATTTTTTTCTAATTTTTCTAATTTTTGATTTTTTTTTCTAATTTTCTGGATTTTTTTATTTTTTCTTATTTTGCATCCTAAATACTAACTTTATTTCGAATTCCAAGTTTCTAGCGCAACAAAATTGGATTATTTGAAATTTTTCGATTTTTTTCGATTTTTCGATTTTATTTTCAATTTTTTTTTTTGTGTGTGTTTTTGATTTTTTTCTGAATTCTAAACACTACCTTCACACCAAATTTTAAGTTTTTAAGACTACAAGATCGTGTTATTTTCAATTTTGTTCAATTTTTTAAAATTGTCGAATGTTTTTTTTTTTTTTTTTTTTTTTTTTTTTCCTGATTTTATAATTTTTCCTTTCTTTGTGTCCGAAACACTAGCTTTATTCCAAATTTTAAGTTTCTGTGGCTGCGGGATCTACCCAATCTTTTTGATGACGCGAGAGTGAGTGAGTGTGTGAGTGACAAAAAATCGAAACTTTGAGTTCATATATCGTCTGCACTAATTTATTGGTATTTTTTGAATTATCCATATTTTTGAATTTTTCCTTATTTAGTATCTTAAATATTACCTTAATTCCAAATTTCAAGTTTCTAGCGCTATGAAATCGAATTATTTTCAAATTTACCTTATTTTTCGATTTTTCCTTATTTTTCGAATTTTTTATTTTATTTTCGAATTTTATTGCGTTTTTTATTTTAACTTATTCTGAATCTTAAACACTATCTTTACTGCGAATTTTAAGTTTCTAAGGCTAAAAAATCAAATTATTTTAATTTTTTCAATTTGTTTCGAATTTTTCGAATTTTTGAAATTTTTTTTTTCGAATTTTTCGGAATTTTTAATTTTTCCTTATTTTGCATCCTAAATACTACCTTTATTCCGAATTCCAAGTTTCTAGCGCAACAAAATCGGATTATTTGAAATTTTTCGATTTTTTCAATTTTGCTTTCGATTTTTTTAGTGTTTTTGATGTTTTCTTTTTCTGGATACTAAACACTACCTTCACACCGAATCTTAAGTTTCTAAGACTACAAGATCGTATTATTTTCAATTTTCAATTTTGATGGAATTTGTTGAATTTTCGAATGTTTTTTTTTTTTTTTTCGAATTTTCCGGATTTTAAAATTTTTCCTTTCTTTGTATCCTAAACACTACCTTTTTTCCAAATGTCAAGTGTCTAGGGCTACGGGATCTACCTAATCTTTTTGATGACGCGTGAGTGAGTGACAAAAAGTCGAATGTTTGAGTTCATATATCGTCTGAAATAGAAAAGACAGAAAGTTGTAATTTAAAATTTTGGTCCTGTGTACCAAATACTCTAGAGAAACGAAGTTTCAAATTTTTGGGATGATCCAGCGCGGAGATATGGGGGGGGGGGGGTCAAAAGTGCAATGAGTTGCTTCCAGAAAAGTATGCTTACGGCTGTCCTCTCTCGATTTGGCGGAGGCACTGCCGTGCCTCCAGATTATCCCGCCGACCACTTTTCATAACAAAAAGCTATCGCCAAACTGTAACGCCAAATAAACGGGAGAACTTTGCCATTATAGTATCAAAATAAATATATAAATATAATGTAAGAATTTAAGGACACAATTGTTATTTTAATGAATGAAATAACTAATAAATCAGTAAAACATAATGAAAAATACACGCAAATGTCGAATTAAAAACCACTTGATGACATAACAAACACGTGTAATGCTTCTGACATCAAGTAAATGGGACTGCATTTTTGGCGTTTAATCTTACAGTTTGGCGATGTTTTTTGTTATGAAAAGTGGTCGACGGGATAATAGAGAAGTACCGGTTTTTCTTATAATACATGGTTTGTATAGATTCGAGGGGAAAATTATATTACTTTCATAAAAATGTATTTGGATGGTTTCTTGTTAATACAATCTTGCCAAGGCTGTGGTTTTCCTATTAGACTTAATGTTAGCTATATGCTCCATTTTTCTGCAACTAAATTTCCTCATGCCAATATAGTAATTCATTGATCCGTTTTCTTAGGATCGTTTATGTTCAATTTAGAGGTAAATCAAGAGAATCTTAGAATCACCATGATTTTATTTAGAAAGGACTATAAAGCAATAACCAACAAGTAATGTCGGGAGGGAGGGAGAGATGTGAAAATTTTTGTGCGACCAACATCTTTTAACAACAAATATTTCATATATAAATTAAATAGAGTAAAGCCTGTGAAAGAAAATGAACCTGTCTATGAAAAAAAAAAGGTATATAACGTAGCCAGTATATAGCGGAACTTTTCTATTACAAAATTCGTAAACAAAAGAAAAGAAAAGCATAATCCGGGGAAAATAACACAAAACAATAACGGAAGGTGTACTAGCTAATAGGACAATTATCTTAAAATCTATCTAAAACAAACTATCCCCATCCTGTGGGATTTGTTTTTCAATGTTTTACTTTATTTAATGCAAAACATAGATTGCATCCGACAAATCATAAAAAAGTCCTCCTGCCTGTACCGGCAGGAAAAGGTAGCTTTCCTATATCTTCGTTTTAAAATTTTAGCTAATGTTACTCGAAAACAGCAAGTTAAAATGCAAAGAAACCGTTTACAAAAGATTCGTTTACACTGAATTTGAATAAGAAATTCGCCAAATTATTGAGCTATAGCCAAGTTGGCTTCATTTATGAAGACTTATTTTTGTCGCCAAATTTGGCGAGATTTTGCCAATTGTCGCCAAGTTTGGCGAGAATTCGGCGCTAATGGATATGAATATATAGTTTTATGCGTATGATTGGGAAAATGATTACAACAATGAAAGAAAATAATTTGCGAGAAATCGCGTTCACTAAAACTTATAAATTTATATTAAAATCATTAAAATTACAGACATTACAATACACTTTCATAATACATTAAAAACATATTAAAATTGGACGTTTCGGATTTACATGGAAAATCCCTCTTCAACAACAACATTTCACTTAGCGTAAATCATAGTTCAAAAATATCAACAAATAGAAAATGCAACGTATCAAAATTTCGAAGTCAAAGTTACAGTTATAATAACACGGAGTATTCATTCAGGATTGCACCTGCTTGACCATTATTGACCATAAATTTATCGTTGGTTTTTTGTAATGTGCTGTTTTGTTTCAAAATGTCAGCCACCCTAGAATTTCAAACTGCTCTATCTCAGCCAATTTTTAAGATAGAGGTAAAACAAAAAATGCTCTGGAATCCTTGTATCAAGTCCTAACACCTAATTAAAAAATAAACTTGATTTTTTAACTTTTTTGTATATTTATTTTAGTTTTAAAATTTTCCGTGGCCGCCATCTTGAAACAAGATGGCGGACCAAGCTGGCCAACGAACTCGGCCGAGGCATTGGTGAGCTTAATACACACAATTAGTTTCATCCAAATTAATTTATAAATACGAGCGTTATCGTATCAAATTATTTTCATTTTTTCAATTTTTTTCGATTTTTTTTATTTTTTTTTTCGAATTTTCTGGACTTTTTTTTAATTTTTATTTTTCTGTATCCTAAATACTACCTTTATTCCTAATTTGAATTTTCTAGCGCAACAAAATCGGATTGTCTTCAAATTTTCGGTTTTTTTCAATTTCTTCGATTTTTTCAATTTTGCTTTCGATTTTTTTGGTGTTTTTGATGTTTTCTTTTTCTGGATGTTAAACACTACCTTCACACCAAATATTAAGTTTCCAAGACTACAAGATCGTATTATTTTCAATTTTCAATTTTGATGGAATTTGTTGAATTTTCGAATGTTTTTTTTTCGAATTTTCTGGATTTTATAATTTTTCCTTTCTTTGTATCCTAAACACTACCTTTTTTCCAAATGTCAAGTTTCTGGGCTACGGGATCTACCCAATCTTTTTGATGACGCGTGAACGAGTGAGTAAGAAGTGACAAAAAATCGAATGTTTGAGTTCATATATCGCCTGAACTAGAAAAGACAGAAAGTTGTAATTTTAAATTTTGGTCCTGTGGGCCAAATACTCTCTATAATTGAAGTTTAAAATTTTTGGGATACTCCAGCGCGGAGATATGGGGGGGTCAAAAGTGCCCTGAGTTGCTTCCAGAAAAGTATGCTTACGGCTGTCCTCTCTCGACTTGGCGGAGGCACTGCCGTGCCTCCAGATACATGTAATTAAAAAATATTTTCTCATTTTGAAAAAGGAATCGAAATAATTTTTCGAATATATGCATGTTTAAAATCTGAAATTATTTCTTTGTAACAAAAAGAGAAAACATATAAACCCCAATTGAATTTAATCCATATGTTTTACATGTTTAGAGTATATAATTCATTGTTTTTGCATTTAAAAAAATCTAAATAATTAGCCCGGTCAGAAGCTTTATTGATAACGGCAACCGTACATCAATTTTTAACTGTAATGCCCCGCGGAAGAAGGGAGTGAACACTCTATTGCATTTGTACAGCTTGGCTTAAGAAAATAGCTCCATTTTTAAATCGGATTATATAAAAAACTAGAGTTTTCCTATTTAAGTGGATAGGGGGATTTGCTTCATCTAAAACCGATTAGTATCATATATTAATTTTTAAAAAATCCTTCGGGCGGATTTCGAGATAAGCGCCTTTACACCATGACACCATTACATGCAGAGCGAAAAACTTCCCATTTTACTTAAAAATGGATTTCCAGATCTTAAAATATACTGCATGTAGAAATCTATAAATTTCAGGATAGAGTTAGACCGGAGATATAAGACAGCTGTCAAAAAATCAAAATGATGTGCCTCATATTTGCTGAGATATTAAATGTCGGCTTTTCGCTTTTCCTTTGAACTCAAACTAGCTGTATATATAAGAGTGACGGAAATCTTCGGTTTTGGGCTTTCGGTTTTCGGTTTTTGCTGCGTCACTCGAGAAACTACCGTCTCTCATGATTTTAGTTTTAAATTTTTCAGTGGCTATCATCTTGAAACAAAATGGCGAACTAAGCTGGCCAACGAACTCGGTCGAGGCATTGGTTGGTGAGCTTAATACACACAATTAGTTTCATCCAAATTAATTTATAAATACGAGCGTTATCGTATGACATAGATCAGATATATATATATATATAAATCAACATTTGAACGGAGGGTGGTTTTGGGGTCTGGGGGTCATGATCGGTGAAAATATATCGAAATTTTTCGGAATTGCTTTCCTCCGAACAGCTGCAATAGGTAGCTTTATACTTTTTTGTATTGAAAGCTACCTAATAGGAGACAAATTGTATAAAAAGAAAGAGTTAGAAAAGTGAAAGGAAATTAGAAGAAAATATGTAATATATATAATAAACAAAGAAGAAAGGGATAATTAATTAATTTATTAAAAAGTAAAAAAGTAATTTAAAAAATAAATGAAAATAAAAAAATAAATATAATAATTACAAAAGTAATAATTAAAATAATTAAAACAGATGCAAATAAAACTAGTCGTTGGGGGCCACCGTAATACTTACCCATCATGGATATGCATAATGTAAAATATTAAAATAAAAATGTGGCTTGATGACATCATAAACTTTAAAGGCTCGATTACTGAATTGCTTGAAAGAGTTTTTTTCTTATAACTCCAAAAATAATAATCCTATTAACTAGCGGTTTATTGCATCTGATTAAGCGTCAAATTTCCAATTAAAATATATCTTTAAAGTGAAATTTGGATGAAATACAGGGTCATGAAAAATCGAAGAGTGTGGAAAATAGGATTCCAAATATCTCGGCAACCAATTATCCGATCGACTTCATGCTTTATGTAAAATTTGTTTTTTTATTGTCTTTTATATTCATTTCTTAAAATAAACAATTTCGAAATTTTTTTATATACCTTTTATCAGAATGAATATTTCGAGAGTCCGAAAAAAATAGTTCCGGTTAATCGAGGTTATTGAAATGAAATAGGCTTTTCTTCCCATTATTACATACTAAGTACATACCAAATTGCAAGTCTCTATCTCAATTTTTTCGGGAGATAGAGCGTTTACAGACACACAGACACACAGACGGACGGCAACCATTTTTTTCTAAAAATATGTTTTTCGGAATCTCCAGTGTCTGAAACGTGTAAATCCGTCAAAAATTTTTTTTCGATTTTCAAAACGATTACAAGACTTACCCTATACTACGTATGATGGGTAAGTAAAATGGTGTTACAAATTAATTATAAATGTAAAAAAAATAATTACCAAAATAATATAAAAAGGTTATAGGGTTTAATTGAACATGTTTTACCAAGCTGCACAGATCTTATTCCGCTGTGCTCTCTGCAGCTTGGAAAAATGTCTTTAGTTCGCAAACCTGTAACCTTTTTATGTTATTTTGGTAATTAATTAAATTAACATTTAAAATTCCTTTATTTTATTTATACTTATTATTACAATTGTTATTAACCATCGGAAAAATGGTAGTTGTTTTCGGTCCAGAATGGACCTCTTGGCATCGTCCCTTTATTTTTTTTAGGCGTTTTTAACGAAATTCTGTAACTTTAGAAGAATTTTTCTTTGAATAGGCAATAGAAATGCATAAAATCGTTACAAAAATGGTAAAGTTACAACAAGTTGGAAATTGTACGTCAAACGTGACAAATGAGGTGCGTTCGTACTATAGCTAGTTATATAAATATTCAGATCTTGATGATTTTTAATTCTGTGAAATTTATTATATCGTCTGCAGATTAATTTCTGTAATAAAAAAAGTATCTCGGTCGCTTGACGATTCAACTTCGGAAGCTCCTATAACAAGAAAGTAAAAAAAATTCAAATTTCTTAATAAATATTTTTATTAATATCTCCTAAAGTTTTGATTCGATTTTTATAAAATTTGAAATGTCTCGGCAAAATTCTGCAAACATAATATATCTTAAATTTTCAACCATTCGGTTGGGTAGTTTTTGCGTTGTTATATGCGGACGGACGGACAGACGGACGGACCAAGCGACGACAATAGGTGCTACGTATTTATATAATTACGAACGCACCTATAAAGTATAGATGCAAACTATCATATATGAAAAAAAGCCGAATTCAAAAATTGAGGTCGAATGAGAAATCGTCTTATAAAGCAAAAAACGTGGTCTACAACTTTAATTTCCTCAAAATACCTTTAGCTCAGACATCAATCTAAACAAGAGTTAAAGTTATTGTAGGAAGGACCCGATAAAATATTAAGGTATATTGGTTAACATATATTGGTTAGCACTTTCCCTTTATTTGCACGACTTAATGTTACTCAATAGCGTTCAGTTGCTTCTCTTATCAGCTTACTCGTTTAAACAATTCTTCCAGACAGTATGTTGTTAAATATTATTATGTATCGCGCAACGTTTATCGGTTGCTGGTTGAAACATCTGCGACATCGACAAGCGATGATGGAATGGCGCATTACTTACAATCAAATGACGAATAATTTTTTTTTAAAGCTTTTGGAACATTTTTCTAATGGTTGTTGTAATTTGTTAAATTACAATTTTCTTTTCTTTTATTATTATTGTTTTTTAATTACTTATTTTTTTAATTTATTAATTAGCTAATTATCTTTTTCATTTCTTCTTTGTTCATGATATATATTATATTTTTTCTTGCAATTTCCTTTTACTTGCCTGATTCAGACTTTTTATTCAATTAATTTGTTCAATAATTTGTTCATTAATTAATCATTCAATTAACTTTTTATTCAACTATTTTTTTTATTCAATTAATATTCCGCGCATACACTGCCGCGCATGCGCGGCAGCGTATAACTCATTATTTTACTGTTTATTACTGTTAATTTTACGGTATAATACTCGCAGATGGGATGCCAGTATTATACTGTAAAAATCTACACTTTTTTATGCAGTGTAGATTATGAAACACTTTCCAACACTAACGGAATATTATTAAGAAATTTCTTTTTTCTTTATTTCCATAGTCCATCCTGTAACCAGATACTTTTGTGAGTCTCTGTAAATGAATTATAAATGCTGTGCATTCCTTAATATACGAAAAACCCTTCTAATTTCATTATGTTTGAAGTATCATAACATCTACAAAAACAACTTTTCAAAAGTAAAAAAAGCCAAGCGTAAAAAAAAAAGAAAGTTGTGGCTAAAAAGTGGTGTGATATCAAATTTCCAAGCTATTATATTGCTTATTTAACTTTTTTCCATTAAATAAGTTACCATATATATAAGTCGAGTGCCTTCGTATATGTTAATAGAAATCATTTTCTCCTGTACTAAATACATCCTAACGCGTTTCTGAAAATTCATTTTTTTTCAAATTATGCATGATGGGCTTGGCGGCCATCTTTGCTTATTATTCACAAAATTCTAACCACCCAAATCCGTAGTTAAAATCCGAAGTTCAAAATTGTTATTTAAGCAAATATTTAAGAGTTTCATTTATAGACTTGTATGCTCTGAAAATTGTGTCTTAAGATAATGATGACTTATCTTAAAGATTCATCTTATGATTTATTTTTTAGAGTAATTATTAATTTCAAACTAGTAAAAATCAATTTATCAAAATATCAGTCTTATCTAATTTATCTGTCCGTGGTTAGAATCTGAAGATCGAAATTTTTATAAACATATTACATTGCAAACATATTACGCTTTTACTTTAGAAATTTGGGTGCTTAGAAATATGGAAAGATGGCCACCAAACCCATCATGCATAATTTGAAAAAAATTGAATTTTCAGAAACGCGTTAGGATATATTTAGTACAGGAGAAAACGATTTCTATTAACATATACGTAGGCACTCGACTTATATATATGATAACTTATTTAATGGAAAAAAAAAGTTAAATAAGCAATATAATAGCTTGGAAATTTGATATCACACCATTTTTTAGCCACAACATTTTTTTTTTTTTTTTTTTTTACGCTTGGCTTTTTTTATTTTTGAAAAGTTGTTTTTGTAGATATCATTTCTTTTTTTTTTAAATATATTGAACATAAATTAAACTAGATGGAACCCGTCAAAACGTGACGGAAAAAAATACTATAACAATATCAGTAAAATAAGCTTCTTTATTATTTAAGTAGGGCTTCGTATGAAATACTTTATTCTTTCAAATATTTTATTTAAAAAAATCCCCCCCCCCCGCCAGTGAAATGCTATTTCCTATGCAAACTGCAAATGAACACTCCGTAAACAAATGTGTAATGCAAATCAGTTTGACATTACCACCATATTCCCCACGACAAAAAAAAAAAAAAAAAAAAAAAAAAAAAAAAAGGTCATGGACTTATAAAGTATCATACAAATAGTCCTATCATAAAGTATCATACAAATTTCCTACTTTCATCTCATATTCAGTAAATAAACGAACATAGTTTAAGCAACCCCCCCCCCCCCTGTGATAATGCAATCGAATGAGCTCCTATGCGCATATGTATTGCATCTGCCCAAAGGCACCGTTGAAATTCGACGTTAAAAAAAGTTTTAAAATGTTTAAATTAAAAGTTTTAAAATGTCCTCTTTAATCATTGTTCGTTTCAAATCCATATCTTCTAAAACGCATCCATTGTTTTAAGCTAATCAATTTTTATGTAAAAATGAAGAATTTTTGTTAAAAATAATAAATTAATATGCAGATGAGGGAGAATTTTAATGTTTTCAATTGTAATTTATTTGTATGGTTTCTTCTATCCCTTTACATAATCAGGATGATTATTCCTTTTCCATCACAGTCGGTCTCTTATACAGTTAAATATCCAATGGATCTTTAAAAAAATAATAAATAACAGTTTCTAGCATATTCTGATTCAACATATACATCAACGAATTCACCATATCAATTTTATGTTAATCATAAACTAAAAATAGTTTTTTTTTCTTTTGACAGATTTTATATTAGCGCCAAAATACTCGATCTTATGGATAATCTGATCTTATGATTTATCAGGTTTTTATTATTTTTTTTTCACTTTTCATGAAGGTTAGGGATACCTATTTTCAATTGTTGCAACTTTCCAAGGGGCTATTTCACATTATTAAAACAAACGGATGGTCATTGTTGAGATAGAATTGAAAAATATTTCATGCTTGAAAATTATTTAAAAATTCGTTAAATTAAGCGGCAGATTTCAAATAAATTTCAATCGAAAGCTAATTTTTTTTTTCTAATTGAGGATGTAAGAATTAAAATTGTAAAATGTAGTAAAAAAATTAAATATTTAGTATTTAGAAGTGATGTAAGCGCGATGAAAGCTAAAGCGATAGTGCCGTTTGTTGTCACAATCGTTATACATTTCTAAATATTGCCACTGTGTTTTGGTTGGCGTCCAAAAGTAGACTACCATTTTTTGACATCGAAAAAAAAAATTCACAGTGAAAGAAATAAGACTTTGCCGCTAATAAGGAACTGTTAAATGAACTTATAACAAACCTACCAAAATAATTCCTATAAAATATTAGCCTTACATTGTTTATTCTAGCTAAAAATACAATCATTATTTCAAGTTTTTTTTTTCCCTGAAATTCTTTACTTTTGTGAATTTTTTTATTAAAAAAGAAAATCTTACTAATTTAAATCCTATAATTCCTATAACTTAATCCTATAATTTAAAAAAAGTAATTGGTAACATGTAATCAAGGTATGCAATCAAGATGAAACAATCAATAAAGGCTCCAGTTCTAATCTTTAAAATTAAAAATTGAAATATCAGTTAATATTACGCCATGTTTACACAATCATATAAATTTTTCTTTTTAGTTTTATCAATGTTAAAATGCATTTCAAGCTAAGCATAACGTCATTTTCACCGGTACAAACTTTTCACACGTACATTTATGCTTAAGCACCATGCATACAAATAAAAATATATTTTGCATTTAATTGTAATGAAAAAAAATGGCATCAACAAAGTTATAATGCTTAATGATAAAATGAACCCAATGGACAATATTTCCGTGACGTCACAGTAAATATGAATTTTTATTTGCTTATAAAACACACGGATAAATATTTTTACCGAAATACTTAAACATTTTTAACTATATTTTAACTTACAAATTAAAAAATTCGGCCTAAAAGTCACGTGCTTTTAATATTTAATTTTTATTTTTTATGCTCGCAATCATTGAGTTCAGAAAATAAACTCTGTACGTCGCAACAGTGGGCGTTAATCCGATTGCCGACTTTATGACGTCATAAGCAGAAGTAAAATTTTATTTTAAGATTACGGCTAATTAATTAAATTTTCGAATAAACGAATGTACGATAACAAATCTGTGATCAAATATCTTTCATTTAAAAAAAGAATGGTGTAATTTGATGTAGTAGTTTGTTCTCACGGATTGTCGAAACAAAACGCTTAGCGCTTTAAATATATAGATAATCTAAACATGAGAAATAATTTAAAATTACATTTTACTTTCAGTCATTGTTTAAAGGGTTAACTAGAAATACCAGTAGATTTTTCAATTAAACTAATTACACTCTTAAAAACAACATACTAAATGTGGCTTATTATAATACTTGTTATCCTCCGTTAAAAAATATCACTGACTAATCTATTAAATGAATAAAAATGGAATACGTACATAGCGTGTCAGCGCTGCATTTGAAATCAAACGTGATATCACGCTCTTTTATTATTAGCACTAGCTGGCTTCGCCCGCTAGCGGGCCCCTAATTTACATCGGGGCCTCAAATCTTGTAAAACCTCGAATAAGATAAACCACGAACCTCCGACCTGATTCCCCGCTGCCTTCGGCACCGGATAATCCCTTAATTTGCACATCGAATTGTATAAACCTCTAAGCAAACGAACTTCCGACACGGGTCCCCGCTGCCTTCGGCACCGTATAGCAGCCGTGCTGCGCACGCTCAAGTTCTATCTTCCACCACCAGGTAGCGCAATCTGTTCTATATGAACCTCGGGCACTGAAATCGTTAAGGCTATAGATGTCGAGTCGAATGAGCTATACCCCGTCGTGATCTAGCCCATAGAACCAGAGATAGGAAAGTGCCCCCTGGTGGTGAAAAAACGAACTAAAATCGGAAAGCTCTATAGATGTCAAGTCGAATGAGCCATACCCTATCGTGATCCGACCCATAGAAATAGAGATAGAAAAGCGCCCACTGGTGGTGAAAGCTAATCGCGTTTGGGGGGCAAATTGGGGGGATGAACACCGGAGATGCATAATAAGATTAGGCGGTCACAGACTTTTCCAACGATGTATCACATGAGGGATATGTGCAAAATTCAGAAAATACCCCCCCCCCCCCTGCATAATTTGATTAAGCTTTCACAGACCTTTCCAACGATATATCACATGAGAGGTGTCGGCAAAATTTAGAAAAGTGCCCCCTTTGGGGCGGGGAGGGTGAAAGTGGGAGGATGGACTCCGAAGATGCATAATATGAATAAGCGGTCACAGGCCTTTCGAACAATATATCACATGAGTAGTGTCGGGGGGGGCGCAAAATTTGGGGGTTTCACCTGTGGTGCATAACATGAATAAGTGGTCACAGCCCTTTGTAACGATATCTGACATGACGGATATCGTTAAAATTTAGAAAAGTGTACCCCCCCTCTTGTGTAGGCAAAACGCGCTCCGACCCTCCCTATAATTTTTGACGCAGCTTTATTTTTAAAATTTATGTTATGTGTTATAAAATATCGTAAAGTTTCAAACAGATAGCCTTATTATACTTCCAAATTTTGTTCACGCCCCTCCCCGAACTGTGATGCGCCATTCTTTTTTATAAATTTTTTAACATGTGTTATAAACTATCTTAAAGTTTAAAACAGATCGCATTGGAATTTAATATATTTGCTGAAATTACTATTATATGTAGAATAATATAGAAATAAACCCTCCTTTAGATTGCAATTAAGATATATGAACAATTTTTATAATTTCTGAAAGCTGATTTTTATTTATTTATTTATTTATTTATCTATTTATTTATTTTTTGTTTATTTATTTATTTATTTATTTATTTTGCATTGCCCTGTGCATGTTTGGAATTTCTTAGCAATTTCTTAGATTTACATTATTTTATTCAATTAAACATTGTACTGTTACAATAAATTTAAATGGAAACTTCACTTCTAAAACAAAAATAATTTAACAACTGGATTTCATTAATTTATAGAAAAATGACGTAAAAGGTATTCCTGCGAACAAAATGCCTGTCCTTTACCATGTTTTTTTTTCTTTTTTTAAAATAAATGAATCACTTTTAATTAATTAAAAAAATTTTGTTTACGTTTGGGAAAGAAATTTTAAATGCCGATAACTCTTAATGTATACATTTTAGAAGGTACACCTTCCCTCAAAAACTAATTTATTTTTAAAGATCTTTCTAAAAACGTAAATTATATATTTAAAATATTTTTTAAAGCATAAACACTACGTCTGATTACTTTATTTTACAATATTATAAGAACACGCATTTTATCAGACAATTAAATGCACTAAACAAACACGAGTGAAAAATTGACCTGGGCCAGGACTCGAACCTGGGACCATACGCATAGCGTGCCGACGCTCTGCGACTGAGCCACCCAGATCGATACGCTTGACGGGAATTTCTCATACTTATTCTTGTTGGAAACAGTCATCTGCCACAGTTTGCAGTCATATTTAATTGTTTGATAAAATGTGTGTTCTCATAATTATGAAGTTTTATTTAAAAAAAATATATCGTCAGAAGAAAATGGCTGACTTGCAGATGAAATTTGATGTTGTTATAACTTGTAACTGATTTGTGCTATTATAATACAGATGGTACATGGTCGTTGGCATGTTGTATCTCTGTTTTGGCATAATTTTTAATCGCCATGTTAATTAACTGTTTTTTGCTAATTAAGGATAGAAAATAATATTTTTTTACACTGGATTTTATAAAAGCACATAGATTACGTAATTACTTGTCCAAAAATGTAATCCTTTTTTTATTCTGCTGAATATAAAGGTCTGTAGGTTGTTTGAAAAAAAAGTTTGACGAAGAAAAAAGTGATCATTTTAAGTAACTCGACGTTTTTTTTTAAAATCTATATCTCTGTTTATAAATCACTTATGAAAATGAGTTTGGTCTTAAATTGAAGAAATTCTTCATTAGATTCTTCTAGTTTTCGTTTTTTTTTCTGCGACGCTTGGTTTATTTGATATCTGATATTTTAATCTGGCATGTTTTGTCGATTTAACATTGCGAAGTTGATTTCTGTAAGTAAGCAGTAGCGGTCTAGTTCAGTTCTTGGCGTTGTTTGTGTGGCGTTTTTTTTTAACTTGGCTTGGCAGAGCGACCGCCCTGCTTGATTATATATATAGAATAATATAGAAATAAACCCTCCTTTAGCTTGTAATTAAGATATACGAACAATTTTTAGAATTTCTGAAAGCTGATTTTTATTTATTTATTTACCTATTTATTTATTTTTTGTTTATTTATTTATTTATTTTTATTTATTTTTATTTTTATTATTATTTTTTTTTTTTTTTGCGTTGCCCTGTGCATGTTTAGAATTTCTTAGCAATTTCTTAGATTTACAATATTTTATTCAATTAAACATTGTACTGTTACAATAAATTTAAATGGAAACTTCACTTCTAAAACAAAAATAATTTAGCAACAGGATTTCGTTAATTTATAGGAAAATGACGTGAAAGGTATTCCTGCGAAACGTTTGGAAAGAAATTTTAAATGCCGATAACTCTTAATGTATACATTTTAGAAGGTACATCTTCCCTCAAAAACTAATTTATTTTTAAAGATCTTTCTAAAAACGCAAATTATATATTTAAATTGTTTTTTAAAGCATAAACACTACGTCTGATTACTTTATTTTACAATATTATAAGAACACGCATTTTATCAGAAAATTAAACATACTAAACAAACATGAATGAAAAGTTGACCTGGGGCAGGACTCGAACCTGGGACCTTGTGCATGCCTTGCTGACGCGCTGCGACTGAACCACCCAGACCGATATCCTTGAGCGGCAATTTCTCATACTTATTCATGTTGGAAACTGTCATCTGCCAGAGTTTGCAGTCATATTTAATCGTCTGATAAAATATGTGTTCTTATAATTATGAAGTTTTATTAAAAAAAAAAAATATCTTCAGAAGAAAATGGCTGACTTGCAGATGAAATTTGATGTGGTTATATTATAACCTGTAACTGATTTGTGCTATTTTAATACAGATGGTACATGGTCGTTGGCGGGTTTTATCTCTGTTTTGGCATAATTCTTTAATCGCCAAGTTAATTAACAGTTTTTTTGCTAATTAAGGATAGAAAATAATTTTTTTTACGCTGAATTTTATAAAAGCACATAGATTACGTAATTACTTGTCCAAAAATGCAATCCTTTTTTTATTCTGCCCAATATTAAGGCCTGTAGCTTGCTTGAAAAAAAAAAAATTGACGAAGAAAATAGTGATCATTTTAAGTAACTCGACGTTTTTTAAAAAAAGCTATATCTCTGTTTATAAATCACTTATGAAGATGAGTTTGATCTTAAATTGAAGAAATCCTTCCTTAGATTCTTCTAGTTTTCGTTTTTTTCTTCTACGACGCTTGGTTTGTTTGATATCTGATATTTTAATCTGGCATGTTTTGTCGATTTAACATTGCGAAGTTGCTTTCTGTATATAAGCATTAGCGGTCCTTATTCCAGTTCTTGGCGTTGTTTGTGTGGCGTTTTTTTTAAAGCTTGGCTTGGCAGAGCGACCGCCCTGCTTGATCATTCAAATACGCCACAAATGATTTCCCCCCCATAGATTATACATTAAAACTGCATTTTTACATGGCTAAGTTATTACATTTTTATTATGGTGCTAGCGGGACGCACGGCTTCGCTCTAAAAAAGATTGTGTCGAAATATGGACGTTTAATTACTTTTAGCGTAGAAAAAATAATCTCCGTATGGCGCGAAGTGACTCTGCGTTCGCAGGTGTTTTTAAAAAAGTTAAAATTCGTATTTTTAAAAAACGATTTCACCGTTGATTGAACACTGAATTTTCACAAAGTTATTTATCCATATCTTTTTATTATATTTTATTTTAAAGATGTCACATATTGTTTTTATTACACATTAAGGAAAGAAAAATGTTTCTTAAGCTAGGAAAATATAATATAACCATGAACAAAAATGTACAATAATCTTCCCCGAATTATCCACGAATCCGAAAAGTGTTCTCTATCTTTAGCAGCCTCAAAAACCAATATATTTTCGAGATATGTAAACATTTGCACGTTCCACAAACATGTTTTACAGATAAACATGATAAATTAACAGCATTAACATTGACATTTAAATTAATATTATTTTGTTACTCTTGGATGTGTAAGTTTAGCTACGCAGCTGAAAATGATTAACTGAGAATGGGTAGTAACCTGAAAATAGATATTCCGTTTTTAAACAAGTTGGAAATTGTACGTTAAACGTGACAAATGAGGTGCGCTCTATTCGTGCTATAACTTTTTACAATGTAAAAAAATCATCGTTATTATTACATCGTCTGTTAATTAATTACATCGTCTGTTATGAACGAAATAAGGATGCCTTTTTTTTTTTTTTTTTTTTTTTACGGTATTATACGATGTTCACAGATGCGAATTTCTTTTTTCGACACCAGGCAGAACTGTTAAATTCACCATGGAGATCTTGCTTTGCGAATGATTACCTCCATAGTTAATATTTCTATGACTCACGATGAATGAATATTTTGTTTATTTACCTTAATATATTGAGATATTCGGCTGTTAACCTAATTTTCACTGAAGTTATCTCAGAATCTATACATTTTTGAATGTAACTCCTCTCCCAAGCAAAGAATTTTTTTGAACGATCTTTCCAAAAATGTAACTTTTACGAAATTTTATTCGAAAGAGTAATTTTGAATAAAAATGGCCGCTTGGCATATGGAAAAATATGTGGTTAGCCCGCATTTGTTTTCCTCAGTCACGTGACTTGCGCTTTTATCATATAGATTACGTATGATAATATTTAATAGCATAAAGAAAACTTTTAGGTAGCTTTCAATACAAAAAAGTATAAAGCTACCTATTGCAGCCGTTCGGAGGAAAGCAGTTCCGGAAAATTTCGATATATTTTCACCGATCATGACCCCCAGACCCCAAAACCACCCTCCGTTCAAATGTTGATTTATATATATATATATATATATATATATATATATCCATATATATATATATATATCCATATATATATATATATATATCCATATATATATATATATATATCTGACCTATGTCATACGATAAAGCCCGTATTTATAAATCGATTTTGATGAAACTAATTGTGTGTATTAAGGTCACTAATGTCTCGACCGAGTTCGTTGGCCAGCTTGGTCCGCCATTTTGTTTCAAGATGGCGGCCATTTAAAAATTTAAAACTAAAATAAATATACAAAAAAGTTAAAAATTCAAATTTATTTTTTAATTAAATGTTAGGCCTTGATACGAGGATTCCAGAGCATTTTTTGGTTTACCTCTATCTTAAAAAATGGCTGATATAGAGCAGTTTGAAATTCTAGGGTGGCTGACATTTTGAAACAAGACAGCACATTACAAAAATTTTCATTGTTGTAATAATTTTCCCAATCATACGCATAAAACTATATATTCATATCCGTTAGCGCCAAATTCTCGCCAAACTTGGCGACATTTGGCGAAATATCGCAAAATTTGGCGACCAAAATAAGTCTTTATAAATGAAGCCAATTTGGCTATTGCTCAATAATTTGGCGAATTTCTCATTCAGATTCAGTATTAACGAATCCTTTGTAAACGTTTTCTTTGCATTTTAACTTGCTGTTTTCGTGTAACATTAGCTAAAATTTTAAAACTAAGATATAGGAAAGCTACCTTTTCCTCCCGGTACAGGCCGGAAGGACTTTTTAAGTTTTGATTCGATTTTCATAAAATTTGAAATGACTCGACAAAATTCTGCAACGATTATATATATTAAATTTCAAACCATTCGGTTGGGTAGTTTTTGCGCTGTTATATGCGGACAGACGGCCAGACAGACGGACGGACTAGTCGGCGACTATAGGTGCTACGCATTTATATAATTACGAACACACCTAAAAAGTAATAATGTACATTTAAAACTACTCGGAAACGCTTCCAAAAATCAGTGGCAGCAGAAGAATAAATATATTTAGATGCTTTTTTAAATCTCGAACCTTTTATTTTATTGGAAGGAGGGGGGGGGGGAGTCTAAAGATAACGAACGTTTTTCGTAAGCGTGGGTAACCCGCGAGGTTATTGTATATTTTCATTTGTGATTATGTTTTATTTTCGTAGATTAAGTAACAAAGTCTTTGCTTCACAGTGCATATTATTGCTACAAATAATATTAGTTACCTATTTTAACGATCTGTCCGAGCGTTTCGCTACCCATAGTTTAAGAATCGGTGCTCTAGTCAACAGAATGAATTTAGAAAAATAAAATAAATTAGATTTAAGAAAAAAAATATTGAGATTAATACAGTTATTAAAGATTTAAAAGCTTTAAAACAACATACCTGGATAAAATTCTTCCCCGGAATGGATTGCAGGATACTGGACTCGTATTTTCTGCCATATTTTTTGTTCGCATTCCAAAAGATTTTACAAGCAATATGCTCTGTGGAATTAAAAAATGCTCTTGAACTAATCTGTAATGAACAACGAATAAATATTGTACGATAATTATAATTACTTAGTGGAAGTAAGAACAATATTCTTTATTTATTTTCTCCATTTTGTTTCTTCTATATTTCATGACAAGTTTGCTGACGGTAGAGATATTTGATATCCTATATTTTTCATTAAAGAGGAGAAATTAACTACAAATGTCCATTCGATTGTTATTTACTGTATACAAAATTTACGATTAATTAATAAGTTATTGTTAATTATATTCCATGTATCTTATTTGGAAATCTCGAAAGCTGATTTTTAATAACACATAAAGAATGAAAATGGCAACGTGGAGGGAGGTTGTTTATTATTTTTTTTTTACTCTGAATTGTGTAAACGAAAAACTGAAGGCTAGCGGGTATAAATACTTGGGTCTCAAGAAAGTAAAAAATGCAATAGAAAAATATTCATAGAGGAAATTTGTTTTTAATGTTTATTTTCATTAAAGAGAAAAATAAAAGTACTAATATGAAACTCAATAGCGCTCAATGTTACTTAAAAGGCGACATTTAAAAATATAAATAGATGTTAAAAAGATGTTAACATCCTTCAAGTACTTTCGGCTGGCACCGCAACCATCTTCAGGGAGAAAAATTACCTTTCTACTCATAAAAAATCCCTGACGGCTCGGCTTACAGGCACATGTAGATTTCGAAGACGCAGACCGTGGTTCACCTGTTTATTGCAGAAGAAAGACCTATTTGCCATGATGTGGCAGTTGGGGCCACCCACTTCGAAATATACCTCTGCTTGTAGCCGGAGCCAGCAGGGAATTTCTTGTTTTTTATTTTTTTTACCGTAAGAGTTGGTTTTATAAAAAACTTGTCAATATAAAAATTGTAGATAATATTAAGAAGATTTATAATAAATTTAAGCGGATTTGATATCTTGGGAATTGACGAAGTAATGAATTTTTTTCTTCAGAAACCGTTATCACCCCCCCCCCTTTGGGGGCATTTTTAATGAAATCAAAATTCTGACATACATAAATTTTTGGCCCTTTTCCTAGAAGTAATAATGACTTTAAATGGATTCGATATGTATAAAAATTAAGAGGTTATGGGTTTTTTCTGTTTTCACGTCTGCTTGAAGGCGGAGTCAGCAGAGATTTTTTTGTTTTAATTTTTTTTTTTTGCCATAAGAGTTGGTCCTATAAAACACTTGTCAATATAAAAGTTAGATAATTTTAAGGAGATTTACAACAAATGTAAACGGATTTGATATCTTGGGAATTGACGAAGTTATGAATTATTTTCTTCTAAAACTCCCCCTTCCCCCCCCCTCGGGGCCATCTTTAATGATATCAAAAATCTGTCATATATAAATTTTCGGCCCTTTTCCTAGAAGTAATAATAACTTATAAACGGATTCGATACGTATCATAGTTAACAAATTATGGTTTTTTTTCTGTTTTCACAAAAAGCCCCACCCATTGCCACCCCACCCCCCCACCCCCTGGTTCGATTTTGCCCATTAACGAACTTGACCGAGATTTTATGCCCCTTGATTTTATGTATCAGTTTCGAAAAGATGCGGGAGTTGGAACCGCCTACTTCGAAAAATAACTTGTTTGCAGGCGGAGCCGGCAGGGATTTTTTTTGTTCTTAATTTTTTTTTTTTTGCTATAATGGTTGGCCCTATAAAAAACAATATAAAAGTTTTAGATAATATTAAGAGGATTTATAATAAATTTAAGCGGATTGGATATCTTGTGAATTGACGATGTTATGAATTTTTTTCTTCAAAAACACCCTCTTTTCCCCCCCTTGGGGCCATTTTTAATGATATCAAAAATCTGTCATACATACATTTTCGGCCGTTTTAACCATAATAACTTTAAACGGATTCGATACGTATCATAATTAAGAAATTATGGGGTTTTTTCTGTTTTCACAAAAAGCCCCCCCCCCCCCCTTGGTTCGATTTTGCCCATTAACGAACTTGAACTAGATTTTATGTATCAGTTTCGAAGAGATCTGTGCAGAATTATTGCAGTTATCGTGTTCATAAAAAAGTGGCATAGGTAGATAGATAGATAGATAGATAGATAAAGTTTTGAACTGGGGGTGGGGTGGTTTTGGGTTGTGGGAGTCATGATCGGTTTAGATCTGCAAAAAATTTTCAAAAATTCCAACTTAGGTGAGAATGTAATAGGTAGTATTTCTTACGAAATCTACCTAAAAGAGTATAATATCTGAAGAATATCTGAAGAAAATCTGTAGGAAAATCTACCCATTTTTACTGCAGAATAAAATATTCTTGGCGTTGTTTGTGAAACGTTTTTTTTTTTTTTTTAGCTTGGCTTGGCAGAGCGACCGCCCTGCTTGATAAAGTAGTTACAGAATCAGATGGGGTTGCACTGGAGATCTACTCCGAGGGGGGTGCTATGGTACCGCTTGAGTAAACTCAGCTCGCAATTAGAGGCGGTGCCATTTCAAGTACGCAGACAGCTAATTTGTAAGGTCGGAGGTTATTTTTATGAGATTTTACTAAAGGCGTCGAATTTTGATGATTAGTGCTGGACGTGTGAGAATATTATGCAACCATCCCTGTGCGGTCAGTGAGGGATACGGTCAGTTGCTACAGTCTTCTGATGGTGTAGACAGAATCATGACCATTTCAGGCATTCTAAATATTGAAATTATTTTATTCATTATTATTTTATTCATTATTCTAAATATTGAAATATCGGAGACTCTTTACAATATCTTCTAGTTGTTGTGAGATGGCTCGCTGGACTTGATGGCCAATGTCACTAGCACTTGGTAGCTCAATGCTTTGAAGAAGAGATTTCTATTCATTTGTTCGTTGTTTGAGGTTTTGAAAGTAGCAGGAAACGATGATTATCATTTCGAAACCTTTGGGAAGGGAGTTTCTGCAGCATCTCTCTCAGTCTCCCCCTCTCTCTCTGTTTTAAACCTCGTTCTCCTTCTTTTCAACCCCTCTTTTCTGGTCAAAAAAGATAAGAATAAGTCGAAAGTAATTTTCACTTGACACAGAGCTATAGGAAGTGTTTCCTATTACAAAATGATGGGGTGCAGATTATAAAGTAATAATTGGTTGATGAGAAAATTTTCCTTTTATTATTTTCAAAAAATGGACTTTTCCAGTCAACAAAGATGATTAATGGACATACTAAAAATTCCTTTCACTTAAGAAAAAAATAAAGCTTTTTGAAGAATTTAAAATGCATAAAACATTAAAATTTCATGTCCAAATTTTGATGGCTGAAGTTTTTTTAAATGTAGCAAGCGTGTCGATATCTCTTCCAATAAAAGGCCTTTGTAGAAGATGCATTTTCCCCGTTACGTTAATGTCATGGTCGAATAAGTTAAATTTGGAAATCAAGAATTTTCGGATTTTTTTTTTTTTTAGCTAAATTATCAATTATTTTAGAAATTATGTTCCATTTTGAAAGTGGCATTGCTGTACATCATTTTATTGGAAAAGGTGTAAGCATAATTTAATAAATAATTACTTCTTAATAAAGAGTTATTTTTTCCTGGTAATCCATAGTCTTTCATTGAAATAAAAATTTACACTTTTTTATACTGTTGTTTTTACTCTCACTGAACTTGGAATATGGCCAAGCGGGAAATATGTCCAACCCGCAGTGGCGGAAGGCAGGTAGGGCGTGTTCCCCTGCGCCCTCTGCCTGAGGCACCCTCTACGTATTAACCCTTTCAAGGGCGGTGGTATGTTTATGAAACCACTTAATTTGAATTCCCATATGCAACAATGACACCAGAATTTTGGTATAAAAATTTCCGTTTCTTATGTATGCGATATATGCCTTTTTCTTATTTCCAAATTAATTTGTTATTAAATTCCGGTGTTATTTATTCATTTCAACATTTTAGCAATGTAAGTGCTTTGCCCCTGAAAGGGTTAAGCCAAGTAAAGAAACTGTGACAAAATTAAATTAGCCTGTACAAAAATATAATTAAATGTTTAATATTTTTGTTTAAAGAATGTATTATATAAAAAACAGAAAAATAGTCCGTTCTGTGACGTTGTTGAGCAGGCAATAAAAAAACATGTAAGCAAGTGTCACACACAGAGAGGGGGATGTCGAAGAATCATCACTAGTGCTTCAATATACGAGGGGAGCAGAAATGGGGGAGAGGAAATACTTGCTTCACATTACACTATGAATGTGTGAGTACTATATGTGTATTTATATGTATTTGAATATATTCTTTTTTATATTTGCATGTTTCAACGCATAATTTCGAAATGAATTATCCGATTAATTATTTTTTTTATTTAAAGGATACGTTTTCTCATGTGCGATCGCAAGAAAATGTTTTGCATTGTGTACTTAGATTTTAAAATATAGCCATTTACTAAAAAAAAAAGCTGGTTGAATGAAAACAATTGTGATGTGCGTTTCCAATCTTACAGCTAGTGCAAGTGATAGAAAATATTTAAAGACAAATTATTGTGTGTTAATTTTGATAAAACTTATGCTTCAACCTTTGCTAAATATCTCCAGTCGGTGAAAATTTTTAAATTGGCAAATCTGATAGCGACATGGGTGGCAATGTTATGTATGGATGTTCGAGAGCATTCCTTTTCAAATTAAGTAAAAAAAAAAATTGTCTTCTAATATAATTCAGTGGTCATTATTTTATCACTCATTATTTACTTTCTTCTACCTTTACAAGAGGAAAGTATTGGATTCATGAAAATTTTCGACTTCCTGTTTTCGACAAATTTATACGTTTTAGAAAGTCTTGAACACGATTTGACTGTTTTTAGAACATGTCTGTCTGTCTGTCTGTCTGTATGTGATAAAAATTTTGTGGGAATCTCAAGAACTAATGCACGGAATTTAATAAAACTTTAGATTCAGTTAGTCCCTGATCTAAATTGGTGCTGATTAGTTTTTGGTGTAAATGGCCCAATAGGTGGCGCTGCTATGCTGCATTTTTCTCATTTTTTGCAATAGCTCTATCTCAAGAACTAATGTACTGGTTTTCCTCAAACTTCAGATTCAGTTAGACCTTGACATGAATAGACCCTGATTACATTTTGGTGTATACATTTTGGTACACATTTAGTGTATACAACATGTGATGCTGCTATGCTACTTTTTCCATGATTTACCAGATAGCTATATTTCAAGAACTAATGCTCAAAATTTCATCAAACTTCAGATCCAGTTAGACGTTGACATAAGTTGTTGCTGATTAGGTTTTGGAATAAATCTCCCAAGAGGTGGTGCTGCTATATTCTTCATTCTTCAGAATTAAGACGGTTTTAGCGATAGTCATATCTCAAGAAGTAATGCACGGAATTTAATACAACTTTAGATTCAGGTAGACCTTGATATAAATTGGTGCTGATTTGTTTTTAGCGTATGCAAAACCTATGTGAGATAGAAGAATATTTCAAAATTAATCCAATTCTCATTTAAGGCATCATTAATCTTTAAATGTTCACAGTTTCAATAATGTAATAAAATATTTATTAATTTTTATCTCCTATAAATAATCTTGATTGTTCCTATTTCTACGTCACTGATGGCTCCAACATTTTATCTGTTTACCCCCCTTTTTCCATTCTTGGTTGTGTCTTCACTTTCCCTACCATTTTTCATTTCGCCCTCAAGCCATAAGCTCACCAGTTTAGTCCTTTGATGTCCCTGATGATAATTATAAAATTTTAGCCGAAACTGTTGGAATAATTCAACTTTTAACTAATTTTTCACGTTTCCATTTTACACTGTTTTAGCAAAGCACAAGTACAATTATGTACTGTTTATGTTTTTAATCTGTATGTTAGTAGTTGTTATCCAACTCAGCATTTTAAGGTCATAGTTTTTTATGGAAATCTATTACCTCATATAAAGAAAAATTTTTTTTTTTTTCGCGGACCCAATAATCGACTTCCGCCGTCCTTGCTGCTTTCATATAATTAAGATAAGACTATAATGAGCAGTTTTTCTCGACGTTACCATTTTTTTTCTTCAACTATTATGCATAATTTAAATATCAGTTTGTTCGAGGAAAATCACGTGAAATCTCTTAACAAGATAGTATTAATTATGTGTCAAATATGAGCAACAATTTAATTGTAATTATTTTTTTCCTTTAATTTCTAAAGTAAATTTGGAACATTATAAATCCTTGTCATCATTGTAATGATATAGAAGAAACAAAATGGAGACTTCAACGTCATGTACGTTATTTAATCCTTATTTATTATAGATAAGTGCGGAAGCATTTTAGAATAGTTGATTGTTGTAATTATCATTCAGTGCGCAACAAAGTTTCCATCCATCAAAAAGTATGCCGAAGACTCCGACGCGAAGGATATTTAATACTTTGCAGAAAAGTATTTTTGCCAGGTATGTTGTCTTTTGAAGCTTAACCAATCTTGCAATAGCAGATCCCAGAAGCCGGTCACGTGGAGGATGTTCCCCTATAACCCTAAATCAATACATTTTATGCAAAACAGTATATTTTTCGTATGTAAATATACATCCATGTTGAAGAAATGCTTCACAGACATGAATGCCTCTCTAAAATCGAGGACCGCACTCGCATCTTTTTAACACTTACCAACATACTAAAAAGTGTTTATGAATTTAGTTAGTCTGTCTGTCTGTCCGGACTCTAACTCTCGTAAATATACTCATATTGCCATGGATTATTTATATGTTATTCAGATTTAATACAGAACGTTCGATATTTAAAATGAAATGTTATAGCATTTATAGTTCGTTTACAGGGACTCATAAAATAATTCGGGACTAGTAAAGAATTATCGAATTTCATGTATAGCGACGTTGCTGCATCCAGTGATTTTTTTTCTATTTAACACTTCCCAATATAGTTGAAAAGTTCTTAATGACTTCAGTTTGTCTGACCGTCTGTGTTCTAATTAGCGTAAATGTACTCGGATTGTCATGTAATTGATATATATTATTGAGGTTCACTATAGCATGTTCACTATTGAAAATGAAATGTGTTGCATTTGTAGTTCGTTTACAGGGACTCACAAAAGAATTTCGTTACTATACTTTACGGTCTATGGAGGAAAATCGTTTGCGGTACATTTTATCGATGTTATGATATTTCAAACATAATGAGATATATCTGCATCACTGAAATGAACTACAGCATGCTTTCTCAGGAGTATAGAGTAAGTAGCATTTATAGTTCGTTACGTTTATAGGGACTCCATTACATTATGATCTATGGGAGGAAATTGTTTACAGTGCATTTTAATGATGTTATGTTACTTCAAACATAATGAAATATATATATATATATATATATATATATATAAATTTTGGGGGGGCATAGCATTTATCGTTCATTTACAGAGACACGCAAAAGAATTTGGTGACAAGACTGACTAAAGATCGATGATTGCTGAAAGTGCGATTTCCGCACTTTTCTAATTTAGAGTGTACTAAGTGCGTTATAAATTCTGTACATCGCATTCATGGATACACGAAAGAATTCACGCACATTACCGGATATGAGTTGCAATTACTGAAAATGGATTATTGCTGAGTTATGTATTTTTTTAAGTTGCTTATTTGGATATCTCATTATACTGCATGAAAAAAAAAGAAATTTCTTAATAATATTCTGTGAGTGTTTGAAAATGTTTCATAATTTATGTCTGATGCACGATTTTTTGTTCTTGTTATGTTCTTAGGGTGAAAGTGAACTAAGTTTTGCAATCAATCTTTTTATGGCCACAAATTTACAATTTTTGTTAAGGGCAATAACATTTTGTTACTATAATCTGTTAGAAAACCAATAATTATTTAATTTCAACCTTTTTTCTCACTTTTATAGGTGCGCTCGTAATTATATAAATACATACCACCTATAGTCGTTGTCTAGCCCGTCCTTCTGTCCGTCTATCCGCATATAACAGCGCAAAAACTATCCAACCGAATGGTTTGAAATTTAATATCTTTGCAGAATTTTGTCGAGTCATTTCAAATTTTATGAAAATCGAATCAAAACTTAAAAAGTTATTAATAAAAATATTTATTAAATAATTTGAATATTTTAAAAATCAGCACTTCTTTGTTATTGCACCTTCCGAGGATTAATCGGCAAACGATCGAGATGTATCGCCAAGTTATCTGACATGTATGAAGTTATAGTCATATATGATGTATATGACATTTTATAACCTATATGACCAAGTTATATAGTCACATTCTTCATTCTATCAATTCCTATCATACGTAATTAATTCAATGATATCCCATCATGGGTGATGATTCTAGATTGCCATGGTGATTATGTCCTATTTAAGATGGAGTCATATTATATCCGTATTACTGAATTTAAAAACCGAATTTCTATACTAAAATTGTTTAATTATAGCAATCCTATAATTTACCGACAGTTTTTTGGATAGATGTTTCCGGAGAAATAGGTATTAAATGCAAAAAGAGTCTAAATATGGATTTCATGTTCTGAAATTTTCAAAGCTAGGCTTAAGTTACCCATTGGAATTTTCAGTAAGTGTCAACAAAAGATAAAATGTTGCCAACTTAAAATGTACTTATTTTTTTTACAGAAATTAATCATATAATAATAACAGACGGTTTCATTTCACTGAAACTAGTTATAGTACGAACGCACCTCATTTTTCACGTTTGACGCCCAATTTGAAACTTGTTTTTCAATTAGATCCATTTCAACATTTTTCAGCTATGAAATTTAGCTTTCTAAATGTCTATAGACGAAACTATAAATATATTTTATTTCTAAACATCATGAGTAACATAATATTTATCAGTTTTAATGTAATTAAAAAGTTTTATAGTTTTATATTTCTGTTCTTATTAATTAAAATATTTATTTTTCAACCGCATGTATATAATTAACTGTTGTCCTAGGAAAATATAACATTTGTTACTGCATAAAGCACTAATCTATACTACTGAAAACACTTTTTAAGTAATCTGGTGTCACGTTGATTTTGTTCATTACGTGTTTGGAATCTAATGCAATATCTCCTGTTTTTGAAGTGCGTCTATTTTTTTTAAATATAATTTCGTTTATTTCTATTTTAGTTTTAAATATTTTTTTACCGTTCAGCGGGTGCATATTTTACGACAAAAGTAATATTTCTTACGGCTGTTCTCAAATCTAAAACGGCTACTTTCAGACTCATTTTTTAATTCAATTTTGTTTGGAAAGGCATGAAAAGAGCAAGTGATCTTATTAAGAAACTATGTAATCGAAACACATTTTCCATTTTTTGGTAAAAGCAGAAGATCTTTCAGAAAATACTGTCAAAGTCGGCATTTTGAACCGAATTTCTGGACATAACAGCAAGGAGAAATACGTGTCGTCACGTGACACGAATAGCTTATAACTCGATAAGTTATTTATTTATCAAAAAATAGAAAACTCATTTCGATTAAGAAAAAATCTTTAGTAGTCAGGCCTGCCAATTTTATGATATTGGATTTAAAAATGAGTCAGAAAATAAATGTGTCAGAACGTTTCGCGTTGTTGAGCAGGTCATTTGAGAACCACCTTAAACTGTTCTCAAATACGCCACTGAAACTGTTTGTAGGTCTTTGTTGTTCTTGAGATGAACTTTTACCTTCAGATGAAAATCATATTATATGATTTCCAATGCATAAATGCGCATCTTTCATACATTTGCTTTATTTAGACAAAACTGCTGCACTCTCTACAGAACTGTACTTTGATTCAGTTCCACATTGCAGTATACCATTTCATGTTGCATACATCGAGATGATTATTTTCTGCGACCTATACACAGGGACCTTACTCTTCTACCGCTAATTGCTGTCCTGCACCCTTTCTTGCCTTTACCAGTCTTGTTGTGCGCAACTTAGACATCCCTTTGTTAATTTACTTCCCATTTCTTCATAACCATAGCTTTCTGCAATTAAAAATATTGATATACATTGATTTCTAGATAACTAATTAACTCTTTCTTATGTTTTCTTACTTTTACTATGCTTTACTAGCTCAAAAATTGAAAGGCGGCAAAGAACTTTAGCAACTTGATAGCAATCATAAAAAATAGTGATGAAAGTCCGCCTATAAGTACCAAAATCCTAATCCTAATAATATTATAAATCCGATTGTGTGCAAATGTTAGGCTGAAGCCAGCGTCAAAATGGAGAAATTAATGGCACTGTTTCTTTGCATATAGGTAGATTATAACCCGGAAATGAACATAGACTGGTTTTTGTTTATTTTATTCAAATACTTTTCTTAATAATTCAAAATTTGATTATTTTCATAGAGAATCAATGGACATTTTTAGTTAAAATTTAACCATTTTACTTTATCGTTGCTAGGGCTTTGATCGTTGCCAATAAATAAAAATGCGGAAAAATAATTTTTCCTCAACAATTAAGTTTCAATTGAGCGATTTTCACGTGAAAAATGAGAATAATTCAAAAGAAGATGAATTTCTGTGATATTTGAAGCAACAATATGGAGTATTTGTTATTATACATGAAGTATGAATATCGGTTACATTAAAAAGATCTTTTTCTGTCAAAAACTGTGTTATAATTAGAAAGAAGAATTAACAACAAGCGGGAAAAATTCTACCTTACGACAGAATATAGATTGGCCACCCACGGCTTTTATCATTGAGATTTTTTCAGCCAAGTCTAACTCGTCAAAAAAAAAATTGTTAGCATAAGCCAGTTTTTTTTACTTTAGAATTTAGTTAGCGCTCTAAGATTTTTTGTGCGGCTGGTGGAAGATATTAGGCACGAACACACCAGTTTTAAAAAGATTCGGTGACTAGAAGTATTTTTAATAAATATAATAGTAAAAAAATCCCTGACGGCTCGGCCTACAGGCACAGGTAGATTTCGAAGACGCAGACCGTGGGGCACCTGTTTGTCGGGAATTGCGGAAGAAATTACCTTTTTGCGATGATGCGGCAGTTGGAACCGCATACTTCGAAACCAAACTTGTTTGCAGGCGGAGCCAGCAAGGATTTTTTTTTTTTTTTTTTTTTTTTTTTTTTTTGCTATAAGAGTTGGTTAAGAAATTATGGGTTTTTTTCTGTTTTCACAAAAAGTCCCCCCTATCCCCCCCCCCTTGGTTCGATTTTGCCCATTAAGGAACATGACCGAGATTTTATGTCCCTTGATTGTATGTATCAGTTTCGAAAAGATGCGGGAGTTGGAACCGCCTACTTCGAAAAATAACTTGTTTGCAGGCGGAGCCGGCAGTGATTTTTTGTTTTTAATTTTTTTGCTATAACGGTTGGTCCTATAAAAAACTTGTCAGTATAAAAGTTTTAGATAATATTAAGAGGATTTATAATAAATTTAAGCGGATTTGAAATCTTGGGAATTGACGAAGTTATGAATATTTTTCTTCTAAAACCCCCCTTCCCTCCCCCCTTAAGGCAATTTTTAATTATATCAAAAATCTGTCATACATAAGTTTTTGGCCCTGTTCCTAGAAGTAATAATAACATCAAACGGATTCGATACGTATCATAATTAAGAAATTATGGGTTTTTTTCTGTTTTCACAAAACCACCCCCCCACCCCCCATTCCCCCCCCCTTGGTTCGAATTTGCCCATTAACGAACTTGACCGAGATTTTATGCCCCTTGATTTTATGTATCAGTTTCGAAAAGATGCGGGAGTTGGAACCGCCTACTTCGAAAAATAACTTGTTTGCAGGCGGAGCCAGCAGGGATTTTTTTTGTTTTTAATTTTTTTTTGCTATAACGGTTGGTCCTATAAAAAACTTGTCAATATAAAAGTTTTAGATAATACTAAGAGGATTAATAATAAATTTACGCGGATTTGATATCTTGTGAATTGACGAAGCTATGATTTTTTTTCTTCTAACCCCCCCCCTTTTTTTCCCCCTTGGGGCCATTTTTAATTATATCAAAAATCTGTCATACATAAATTTTCGGCCCTTTTCTTAGAAGTAATAATAACTTTAAACGGATTCGATACGTATAATAATAAAGAAATTATGGGGGTTTTTCTGTTTTCACAAAAAGCCCCCCCATTTCCCCCCCCCTTGATTCGATTTTGCCCATTAACGAACTTGACCGAGATTTTATGACTCTTGATTTTATGTATCAGTTTGGAAGAGATTTATGCAGAATTTTTCCAGTTATCGTGGTCAGAAAAAAGTGACATAGATAGATAGATAGATAGATAGACAGATAGATAGATAGATAGATAGATAGATAGATATATAAAGTTTTGAACTGGGGGTGGTTTTGGGTTCTGGGAGTCATGATCGGCGTAGATCTGCAAAAATTTTTCAAAATTTCCAACTAAGGTGAGAATGTAATAGGTAGTATTTCTTACGAAATCTACCTAAAAGATGTGGCTCCAATGGGCTGAGACGTGGCGAGGTAGTTGTTGTTTACAAATGTGCTGGCTTAATGACACCCTTTAAACTGTTTTTAATGGTTCAAGGCATTTTAGCACTTAATAGATAACCTAAAAAAGTAATGAAAAGTTCTATGATAGCAGCTTTTATGATGGATACAGCTAAGAGAAGTTGTTTAACAAATGATGAGTTAGCATTAATTGACGGGATCTTGGAAAGCAGTGAGGGGGGGAGGGGGGAGCTATACAAAACATAAGTGCTCTACGAGACCCGATTTAAAATGAATCCTCACTTGCAATTGAGAGATGGGACTTTAAAAGGGATCCCCCTTTTCGCCCCTCTGACGGGCCCCCCAAAAGAGATACATAAAAACTGAGGGCGCCAAAAGAAACGGGGGGGGATAACCTTTAGATGGTTTACAGCTAATTTTGGTGAAATTTTGGAGCTGTCCGGCCCATAGGAACAGAGAAAAATGGAAAAAACTAAAATAAATATGAGAAATTGAAAAAAATAAATAAGAAAAGTGCTCCTGACAGGAGACGAGAGAGAAGGAGGGGGAGAGTAGAATCAGACAAAAGTGCTTGATGAGATCAAACTTTTGATATGGTACATGACGGGGTTTGAACACATTGAATGTCTCCCCCGTGGGGGGGTAACTCCGGTCCTATGGGAGATAGGGCCTCGGGACCCTCTTAGAAATGTCGGCCTCGACGATTTAACTTTGTTGGATCCTTTAGAAGAGGCTTACGTCCTCAGTGGGGCTTAAAGGGGCTGAGAAAGGTGGGAAAAACTAAAATTTAAAAAGAGTTGAGACAGAGAACTATGTTTCTTAAGGGAGGGGGGAGTGAGAGGCAGAGAGTAGGACCAGACTATAGTGCTTGACGAGACCTATCGATTGATACGTTACATGAAGGGGTTTACATGGGGTTTATATCTGGGGGGAGCACCAAAAAGGTCTTACTGAGCCTTCCCCATGATTATGCCAAGGTTGGAGTTATGATTTCGTGAAGATCATCGCAAAGCTTATACTGGCATCCTACATACGCATACATATATTCCAAACACTCCTATATGTGCCATATACGTCATTATACACATATTATTTATGTTTTATATGTTGTATATACATCATATACACATGTCATATATATACATAATATAGGCATCATATATGGCTATAACTTGGCCACATACATACAGAAATCTTATATATACATATATATCATATATTATTATAATGACATACATGCTTTATAATTTGGCGATAAATCTTGGCCGCTTGGAAGTTCATCCTTGGAAGCCGCTATAACACGAAAGTACCAAATTTACAATATATTAATGAAAACAGAAACAAAAATATTTCATGCTTGGTGGCTGCTATAACACGAAAGTACCAAATTTCTTTTTTATTTTTCATATCTGATAATTTGTATCTATCCTTTTTTGTAATTTTAACATTTTTGTAACGATTTTATGCATTTTTATTGCTTATTCAAAAGTCTTCTAAAAGTTACAGAATTTCGTTAAAAACGGTTAAAATAGTAAAATGCGAACATCGTTTGGTCCATTCTCGACCGAAAGCAACTACCGTTATTATTATCTTTTTTAAGCGTGAAGGTTTCGTTATAGTACTTCATTGTGAAGTTTGGTAATTTTTGAAATTCATTATTTGAAAAACGGCATAATCATTCGATTTGAAATTTATATCAAGAAAAAAAACAATTTTTTTCCTTTCTAACGTAGTTTGTCTAACAATTTTGCGACAAATACTTTTTGAGCTATTAATTTTTTCAGTAACTTCAAATGTTTCATTTTCCGAGATTAACCTGTGGCAACGATGGATTGCTGTGACTTTTCATAAACATGAAAAATGATAGAGATTGAAAGAATAAGCCTCCCTGTGGGTGGCTAATAATTATATTATTAAGAAAAAGATTTCGCTTGAACCATGGAACTATGAAAAGGATCCTTCTTGGCTTGAACAAATATGACGTCATAAATAAAACATGTATTTTCAAATATTCGTAATATTACAAAGAACAAGACTATCAGTGTATAATAAAAGTACATAATGGACGACATATTTAAGATGAATAACTGAAATATTTTTTTGATACTGATTAATAATAAGCTTGAATATCAGTTACAAACAGATGTGAGTTTTCTGCTAAAATTCACGTCATTATTGCCAGGAAAAAGAAAATTAACAAGAATCATATCACTGAAAAGAGATTTCTTTGGGATCAAAGTGACGTCATAATAAAACGAGATTTTTTAAATATGTTTTAAATGGAGCGTGTATGTATCAATTTCATACATTAATAATCACTGAATACAGTGAAAGAATAGAGAGGTAATGAACCGTAAAATCGGTTTGCAATATGAAATCGGTTATCGCTCAAATCAGTAGGCCCATGGGCTCATTGAATGGAAAGAGGCTGCACGTGGAACAATGACTGGATTCATTGGACGGGGAGAGGTTTTCAAAGCAAGCCGCCAGTTGTTTGGGCCGACTGTAGGGTTGCATTTTGGGAAAAGAAAGTTGAAAACAAGTCTATTAAGTCTATTTTAAATATGTTTCAAATGGAGCGTGTATCAATTTCATACATTAATAATCACTGAGTACATTGATAGAATAGAGAGGTATCGAACCGTAAAATCGGCTTGCAATATGAAGCCGGTTATCGCTCAAATCATACTGTGACTATGTGTATTTCGCAACTACTCCTGTTAATGCAACGCGATTTACTTAACACCTGTTATTATTAATTCGAGGTTCTCATATAAACTTTGAGCATTTAAAATTTTGAATTACACTCTAAATAAGAAAGAGTGACTATTCACTTCGGAGGAGTGGATATTCACTCTATCGCAGAGTCAAAATTTGCCCAACCTCTTTAGAGTGACTATTCACTCTATGAAAAAGTGAAATTCTTGACTCCCTGAAAGAGTGAATCAGGAGTGAGTTTTTTCACCCCTGATAGGAGTAAATAGTCACTCTTTCAGGAGTGACTAAAATTCTTGAATTAAAAAAAAAGAGAAACTCATCGTAGGCGGTCACCCTCCCAACTGGTAACCGAGCTCGCTGCTGCTTGACTTCTGCGCTCGGACGAGAACTGGTACCTACAGCTTGCTACAGCCGCTTACAATTTAAAAAGCTCTTATTACATTATTTTAGCTTTGTTTCTTTTGTGATAGTCGAACACACTTATTAAATTTGTGTAGAAATCATAAATATTTACGGTGTTTCTCAACTGTGTAAATAAGAAACTGAAACCTTCTTTTTGTATCATATAATACAGAGACTGTTCGCACATTTTTTTAGACAAATTGATAAATTATTTAAAAAAATGGAATTCTTTTAGAGGAAAAAATTCTGACAACAACTTATTATGTGTAATTTATATTATCGTCTGATACTTTCAAATTTATTCTTATTTCAAGATTGCGCATGCTAAAAAAGCTGTGAATGGGAAGATGCGTTTGCGTTTTTTTTTTCTTCTTCCGAACAGAAGTATGCTAATTCCGCAGTCTAAAATGATTGTAAAGCGCATAATATAAAAACTTTATAGTGCGAAATAAACATAACAATTGATTGAAAAGTGCTATTCCAAAAATCAGTACTTATACATAGTAAAAAGATACCAGATGAAAAAAAAAAAAAAAAAAACCAGGGAAAAAAAGAGCCCATTTCAAGGCGGAAAACGAAGTTTCAAGTAAGGATTTATGACTATCGCAAATTTATCTTACATCGAAAACATTCATCGATATCCATCGAAAGCATTATGCAGAATTAGAATCAAGAAACAAGATTATCATTCAGATTATTTCAGAAAGCAATATTCATATTTTAAACGTTAAAAACAACAACGCCGAAATCGTCTAAAAAATGTGTGAACACCCGTCTGTACATTTCCGCTATGACAAAAATTCCGTTACAACAAAGCAGTTATTTATTTACTAGCCGCCACTGGTGACCAGTTTGGTCTCCCTTAAATGTATGTTAAGCATTGTAACTTGTTACTTTTATTCATAATTTAATTTTTTTTCCTAATCCTTTGCCAAACCGGAAGATTCTAATAGACAGATCAAGGACTTTTTGAACATGGTAGCATTTTGCATATTTTTTGTTGTTATGTATTTCATCTTCCTTGATAAAAACCGCTTAACCCACTTAAGCATTTGTCCTTCATGTCCGTTTGCTTATCAGTTGCAATATGTTCGCTAATGCGGAGATTCTCAAACATATTAAGTAATTTTCCGTAATTGGGTCCATTGCCAATTGGCGTATTTTAGTTAATACGATTTGATGCAATGAAGTCTATTTTGTGAAAGTCTTTAATGATATCCACATTTACACTGAACTATACTGTTGCTAATATTTGTTTTTGTTTTTCGTTAACTTGGGCTGTAGACTCGATTACGAAAGATTATAAAATATATCATTATTCTCATCTAAAACGTCTTGAATAATGGGCCATAATCGGGCTACATATTATTACACGTAATTTTCGAGTATGGTTTGGTGGAAAATTGAACTTTTGAAGGCCAGTTTTGATAGTCGCATTCCCTTTAAACCATATTTTCTGTCAGGACTTTTGACCCGTGACGTACAATCTGATTAAAATAACTTCCTTCTAGATGCCTTGTACGACTTTGTTTTTCTTTGCTCCCCTTTCTTGATATAGTTCAGGAGTTTTTATAATAGCGTAATTCTCTTATTTCGGCATGTCTGCTTAATGTCTACTGACTATTAAGATTCGTAACAGGTAAAATACGCCGCGCCAACATTGGCACCTACAATTTTAATTACAGCAACCCATTTTTTCTCTCTATATTGTAACTCTATAGTTAATATTACGTAGAATAAATATAAAAGACTATTGAAAACGGTTCTATTGATATAGTTGATATAGATATGTATAATATATTCATGGGTATATAATATGTGATTAGAATATATATCATATTCATTCCAGTGGATATAACATACCCCAAATAAAACTTGCATCGTAAATATCTAATCTAAAAACCGTCAATATGATTTTATGTGTTTAGTAAGTGTATACAAAAAGAATTTTCTGTATTATTTTACTTTAATCCTATATTATTTACCATTTTTAATGATGGGTCCTTTTGGGTACAGTTGTCGCAGACGCACCAGGGTATCATTTTGGCGCCAAAATGGCGATTTTATGCCTGGACAACCCGGCGTTTTTGGTTAGATTTTGCTTCGTATGGCAACCTGGTAGAGCAGATTCCGCATGTTTTATAATAAATTAAATATTGTGTGTTTTATAACAAATTGATGCATGTGTGTGTTTTTTAATAAAATTGTGTGTTTTTTTAAATATAAAATGAATTATTTCATAATAAAATAAAAGTAACATGCTGTTTTAGCAATCTCTAACAGTGAAAATGGGATTTTCTCGTCAAGATGGCGCAAAGCAAAAACCGCGCCAACCCCGGAGCGTTTGCGACAGCTTTTCCAATTTAAAATGCATGCCGTTCACACTTTTCATTTAAAATAGAAAATAGAAAAATAAAAAATAGGTACTTTTCCGTTATACGGACACCATGCCAAAATGTATGCTAATGCATAATGTATGTAAATGTATGTAAATGTATGTATGTAAATGTATGTAAATGCATGTAAGTGTATGTATTAAATGTATGCAAATGTATGCTTGGCGACAATGGTGTCCGTATAACGGAAAAGTACCAAAAAATAGTATCATAAATAAAAACATTTGATTTCAGAATCAAAGTATCGTTTTTAATTTGAACATGTGAAGAATAAAAACTGGTATTGGCGATTTTAAAAATGCTATTGGCGAGATTTGCACCCAAATAACATAAAAGTACTTAATGATGTTATGTATTTTATAAATGTATATTAAATTACTGTTTTGAAAGCGATTGGTCATTAACAATGGTAAATATGATTGGCAATTAACAATCATTTTAGGTGATCTCTCTTCCTGCCACGTATAATACATAAAAATCAAATTAACTGACAATTCGTTTCGAAATTTGATTCATTAAATATTATTACATGACCTGTATTTGTTTACATTCAACTTCGTCAAGAAAAGATTCTTTAGGAAGTTGAGTTGTAAAGCACTTCATTAAGCAGAATTATGGTAAACTTTGATGGTCTTACAGGTCCTGGTGCGAATTACTTTTTTGACACCAGGCAGCGCTCCAAAAAATCATTCACGGAAAACTTACTTTACGAACGATTATATCCATGGTTTAATGCGGTTTAATATTTTAAACCTTCAAGACGAATGAATCTTATTATTTTTTTTTTGTTTACTTTCATGGATAGAGAATTTGAATTGCGAAGCTAATTTCAACTGAAGTTATTGCAGAATATATACCTAATTGAACGTAAGTCACGTCTCAAATATCAATTTATTTTGAACGATCTTTCTAAAAATGTAACTTTTATGCAGTTTTATTAGAAAAATAATTTTGAATAAAAATGGCCGCATGGCATATGAAAAAGCGATACGGGCATACCGGAACTGTTGAGGACAGTCACATGACTTACAGTTTTATTATAGAGATTCATTCATTTTTTTCTTGCTAATAATGTTTGCATAATTAAAGCCCGATTAAGATTGTCCGAGGCCCAGGGCCTGTTTAAAAAATAGGCCCGTGAAGCCGAAGTTTACTCACTGAAATACAAAGGGGCCCCCAAATTTACTTTTCAAAACTAATTTTTAGGGGGGAAATTTCAGTCAGGTTAAAAAACGTTTTTTTTTTTCTTAAATTATAGCTGTTAAATTTTTCCTAAGATTATTTCCGACACATTTATACTCTTTTTTTTTCTATAATAAATGTTATAAAATCAGTGATTAAATGCAACGTTTTTCATTTCTCTTATGTTTAATTTCAAACGTGCTAAAAATAACAGAAAATTTAATCTGTATAGTTATATTTTGTTTATATTCATAAAGAGGTTAGAAATGATATAAAATATGTAGAATAGGTTATTTAAATAAAGAGGAAAATAATTAGCATTCAGAGATATTAAATTTCTGTTTATAAAATAGAAGCAAAATTGTGTTGCAGCTAAGCATAAATTTACTTCAAATATTTTTTTTCCTACACTTTTCTTAGCATTGGCAAATCCTGCAATTTGTAAAGCATAAAATATATTTCCTGTCCATAATTCTATCGATTCATTTATTATTTCAATGCCTTTTTCAGTTTTTTTTAAAATCGTGCTACTATATATAAAGGATTTCATTTTAGGTGTTTCGTTTCGATAACGGAGATTACTCGGATTCTCATCCGTGAGCTGGCGCCATCTTGTGATTTTATTGGAAAAAATTGTTTTTCCTCACTCTTCAACGGAGTGAAATATCTCACTCTTGTCAACGGAGTGAACAGCCACTCTCGACAACGGAGTGAGATATTTCACTCTTTTCTAGAGAGTGGAAAGTTCCACTCTTTAAAGAGTGCATATTTATAAAATTCACTCCTAAAAGAGTGAAAATGCCTCTCACTCTTCCAAAGAGTCAACTTCTCACTCCTTCCAATTTTAGAGTGTAGATTCAGAGATATTAATATTTTTTTTTTGTAAATTTTAACGAAATTTCTCTAAAAATGGTACTTAAATTACTCCATTTTTGTGGATAATAAAGGAGAAATAAAACGGATTAATATATTTTTATGCCATTTTCACATTAAAACTGAAAAAAATTATTTTATTTTCAATTTGAATAGTTGGTGAAAAAAAATCTTGATTACAGTAAAATTTCCGAAAAATAAAAACATATTTCCACATATTCAAAGTTTATGAATCAATTTATTCTGCAGAGCAAAAATCGCCTGTCAGCATATTGTCAAGAAATCAAGAATTGTTTCAGCTATAGATTAAACCAAGGACACAACTTTGCTGTTACATGCAAACGTAACACTTGCAATTGCAAAGCTTTTGCAACCCCAAATTACATGCAAACGTAACATTTACATGTAATTTCCATCGAAATTAATTTTAATTTGAACCGTAATAAATCTTAATTTTCAATGAAAATTACATGCAAAAGTAATGTTTACATATAATTTTGGGTTGCAAAAAGCTTTGCAATTTAAGTGTTACGTTTGCATGTAATTTTGGGCTGCAAAAAGCTTTGCAATTGAAGCTCCTTGCATTTAGGTGTAGAATTATTCCTCCCATTTCACAAGAATTGAATTTAAAGAAAAAGCATATACTATTTCCAATGAATTATTTTTAAATGATGGCTGTTAAAACGTTTCTCAAAGTCGTTAAAAGTAAAATGGTTTATCAGGTAAAATTGACATTTTTTTACCCAATTCGTCGATTTACACGATTTTAGTTGGCCGTCCTTTTTCTATTGGTTGCAGTTTCCTTTTCGCGGTTATTTGGCAGAAAATTTTACCTTTTTTAAACTAATTTATATCACGGCCCCTATAACAAAGAAATATCGTATTTTCTTCTATGAAATGTGATAAAGAGTTAGTTAATTATTTACGTTTTTAATTATCGGGAGTGAAATATTTTGCTTGATTAGTACATTTATTTTTCTTTTAATGTTACGTGAACGAAGTCACGGGTAACAGCTAGTAATATTATAAATCTGATTGTGTGCAAATGTTAGGCTGAAGCCAGCGTCAAAATGAAGCATTTAATAATCCTGTATCTTTGCATATAAGTTGATTATAACCCTCAAATGAACATAGAATGATTTTGGTTTATTTTATTTCAATATTTTTTTTAATAATTCAAAATTTCATTATTTTCATAGAGAATAAATGGACATTTTTTCGTATATTTTAAAATAGTTGGTTGGTTTGGTTGGTTTGGCCCAAAGGGCCCGGTTTTGCAGCTTTTTTTAAAATGGTTAAATTTATTTTACCGTTGCTAATACTTTATCGTTGCCAATATAAAATAAAACCCCTGAGTAATAATTTTTAATCAACAATTTATTTTCAAGTGAAAAATTTCCACGTGAAAAATGAAAAGGAAATGAATTATTTAAGAATTAAACAGAATATGAAATAATGTCATATTAAAAACAAAACGTGCGTTTTCAAATCTTTGATAATAATACAAAGTGCATAAATACGAGTAAGTATGGAAAACAAGCGAATATGATGTCATATATAGAAAAATAAAACAGATTTGTTTTGATGTTGAAATAAAATGATCTTGGGTTATCAAATTATTTGTGATTAATTTCTCTTTTTTTTCTTTTTCTTTTTGACATGAAAGGAATTATTTTAATTGTATGTAATATATGTATTTTTAATGTATGTGTTGTAAATTAAAGTTCTGTGTTTTAAATGAAATGAGTGAAAGATTTATATTTTTAATGAATTCAATACGAATGATGGGATAGGTTGGCGATTTATTGTCTGCACACGGCTAACATAAAGATACCATATTTTTAATTTAAATTTTAAAAAGTAAAAATAAATAAATAAATAAATAAATAAATATTGGATGGCAAATGTCAATGATATGCATCGCAAAATTATCCGTATCGAAAATCAGAAAATCTTAATAAAAATAACTATAATTTTTAAAAGAAAGTTGCTTTTCTCATAAAAGCTAAAGATTTAATATGATTGTGTCGAAGTAACAGCATTTTTCCTCTATCATTTTCCCACAATCGAAACACATTTGTAAATCGTCGTTTCGAACCGGAATTTAATTTTACATTTCTTTTAGTTTTAAAATAGGAAAAACTTTGTTGTCATTTTTAAATATAGCTTTTTTTAAAGTTGTTTTATAATAGATTTTTGTAAAGTCTTGTAGGATAAGAAAAATTGCATAGATTTTAAAGCAATGTTTAAGTAAAATTACAATATTTTTTAAACTTAAAAAACAACAATGTTATCGAAAAGAAAATCGATTTTACCAACAAATTCGCGTAATGCAAAAGCAAAGAAGAAATCAAAAAGTAATGAATCTTTTCTTCCAGCCGAATTGTGTAAACTTGAACAAGCCGATCGTGCCAATTCATAACCTTATAAACGTGAAAGCGCGTTCTATATAGTAGAATTTTTTTTTACATATAGGTAGAAAATTTCCGAGAATAACAAGGTTAGGGGTCTGTAATTAAGTCCATAGTCAATTTGCTTTTTTTTTTTATCAAGTGAAATTTGGCGCAAAATTAAATGCATTGTTGTAACCAGATTTGTTTTTTGCGTGGTAAACACTTAATGGTATTTTAGATGATCATTTCCCCGCTCACCTTTGATGCCAACTATGACTGTAAAGCAAATTAAAAACTATTAGCCGATAATTTTCTAATTTTCTTATTGCTTCATGATGGTTCATACTTTAAACCTGAATCGGTCATGCCATTGTCGTTCAATTTTTATTCCTAATCCTAACCCTAATCGTATCCTATCCTAATCCTGATAATAACTTTAAAGAATATTCTTTGACACGAATATGTAAATTAAATCAATATCCATAAATGGAATGAATGGAAAATAGAATAAATTGAAATGGCAAAATAAAATAACAAGAAAGTACATTTATTCGATACCTAACCCTAGAGAAAGCGTAAAAAATTTCAAGCGCATGAAATAAATTAAAATAATCCTATATATACTAACAAAAATATGTAAATTTAGATAATCAGATTTGTGTCGTCGGTATTTATTTGCTAATAGTGTTCTTGACGCGATAGAGAAAATATCGAGGTTAAATTGGGCAGAATTTAAAGTACTTTCTAGCAACCTTTATTTACATTTTAGAATCACATCAGATTGTTATATCTTTGTGAAATATCCATCAATGTATAAAATCCTCAAGCAGTTTGTTCACTATTTACACCACTTAGCGTGAAACACTTAATTTAATATATACATAAACAAGATAATGTAGTAAGAAATATATAACATATGTCTATGCAAATATACAATATAATAATGCCATTTAGCAATGCACATATATACAAATTGTACACCAAATACCACCTAAAATGCACTGTTGTATAGAAGAATTCTGCCAGTGTTGTTTTTCGTTTTACGAAAAGGAATTCCTCGATTTTCACGATTTTACTGGGTCCTCCTTTTTTCATTAGTTGCAATTTCATTTTCGCGATTGTATATATTATTTGGCATGAAATTTCACTTTTTTAAGACTGGGTTATGTCAAGGCCCCTATAGCAAAGAAATACCGTATGGTCTCCTATAAAATGTGATAAAGCTTTGGTTAATTATATATGTTGTTAATTATCAAGTGAAATGTTTTGCTAAATTAATGCATTTATTCCTTTTTAATGTTACGTGAACGAAATCACGGGTAACAGCTAGTATGGCATATTTCTTTTTAAATCGTACCCTAGCTTTGATTGACACATTACCAAATAAAATGGGATCTGTCTCTCATTCCAAACATTCATATGCATTGCCTACATTCAAGAAAAGGAAAAATAATTATCAACAACCTAACCAGGTGTTACTGCCTTTTTCTGATTATTGGACTATAACGTTTGATAAAATAATTATAATTCAACAAACTGTATTGTATACAATTCTTGATTAGATTATCTTTACAGTGGTATATAGCTTTTATGGTATTACTGATAAAATAACAAAGCAAATAAACAAACGAGGCCTTGGATCGAATATATATTGAGTTACAAAATAACATTACACAGTGACAAAAACATAGTAACTGAACTGAAAATTAGAACATCACTTATATTTATAAATTCGTCTGGGATTCTGCCGTCATGTTCCCGGACGTGCAAGAAAGCTTACACAAAAGTATAATCCAATAAAATTTAAGATGTAATGCTACGATTACAATTACGATACGATATACTAACACCCGCCCATAATCTAGCATTACATTAGAAAAACACAGAATGAAAAATTACAATAAACAAACATTAAAAATATGACACAGTTAAAACATTACTTATACAAACAGCAAAGAAATAACAATTCATAAAATTTAACTTTAGGCAATGCCTTTGTAAACATATCAGTAATTTGCATATTTGTAGGAATAAATTCAATTTTGATATTATTTTCTTTTACAACATTACGAACAAATTTTAGTTTTATATCTATATGTTTCATTCTACCATAACTACTTTCATTACTGATACATTTTATGCAAGACTGATTATCCTCTAAAATAACTAAATCCTTAATACTTACAGTTTCACAAGCAATATTTTTGAACCACAACAGGTCTTGCAAACTTTTAGTTAAGGCAATAACTTCAGCTTCAGTTGACGATAATGCAACTGATTTTTGTTTATTACAACACCAGAGAACAGGCATGTTGCAAAACATTAAAATGTAACCTGATACTGATTTTCTATCATTTGTGTTAGCCCCCCAATCAGAATCAACATACATAGATAATTTAGGATCAGATTTTTGCTTTTTATACACAAGTTTTAAGGACAAAGTTCCTTTCAAATATCTTAAGATTTTCTTTAGTGCAATCCATGCAACTTCAGTAGGATTTTTCTGCATTTGACTCAAACAATTAACACTATATAAAATATCAGGTCGTGAAATATATGCTAAGTACAATAAACAACCTACAAGTTCACGGTATGGACCATTAAATGGTTTTCCATTTTTGAAATCAGATGGAGTGGATTTAGGAGAAATAGGAATATCACTAGGTTTACATTCTAGCATATTAAATTTACTTAACAATTTAATTATATAAGACTCTTGATCCATTATTAAACTATCAGATTTAAATTTCACTTGAATACCCAGAAATTCTGAAACACATTCTGATTTTGACATATGAAACTTTTTAGAGAGTAAAGAAATAACTACATTAGTTTCATTTAAATCTGAACCTGCTATAAGCATATCATCAACATACAGAGCAATAATTATTTTATGACCATTACTATAACGAATAAAAATACAAGGTTCATTATCAAGAGATTTAAGTTTCAATTTTGAAACAAATTCAAGAAACCTTTCAAACCATTGTCGTGGGGCCTGTTTCAAGCCATATAAACTTCTTTTGAGTTTACATTTTAACCCACTTTTGTCATCATAGCCTTGCGGCTGATCCATAAAAACAAGTTCATTTAACTTACCATTCAGGAAAGCTGTTTTTACATCCAAAACAAATGCATGTAAGTCTTCATTTAAAATCACAAAAAGCACTAAACGTAAAGCTGGCATACTTATTACAGGGGCGAAAGTTTCCCTATAGTCTAGTCCTTCTTTTTGCATAAATCCACGGGCTACAAGGCGAGCCTTATAACGTCCATCTCTTTTGATGGTATACACCCATTTGCAGGAAATAGCTCGTTTGTCAGGTGGTAATTTTTCGATATTCCAGACGTCGTTGATTTTCATGCTTTCTATCTCTGCATCCATAGCTTCCTTCCATAAACGTTGTTGATCAACAGGGAGAAATTTGATCTCATCAAAAGATAAAGTTTCTTGTTGGCAAAGTAATGCTTCATACACCTCAGGAGCTGGATACCGAATAGGTTGTTTTCTTGATCTCTCGGATTTTCTCATTTTATCTTCTTTCTCTTCAGAATCCTCTGATTCTTCACTAGTTCTTTCTTGAGCATCTGGGTTAATTTCACAATCAGTCAATTCTGAATTTTCCACTGTGTGTTGCTTTGAGTTTATGGTATGCTTCTTCTCTTCATCAAATTTGACATTTCTTGATATAGTTATGCGTTTCGTCTCAGGATCTAACAATCGATATCCCATTGAAGAATAACCTATGAAGATCATATGTTTAGACCTATCATCAAGCTTCTTACGATGAACGGAAGGAATTAACATGTAGGCACTGCATCCAAAAACACGTATGTGCTTCAACTCGGGATCTTCTCCAAATTTTAAGAAATACGGCGTTAAGTTCTCAGTGGAGCTGCTTGGCATTCGATTTTTCAAGTAAACTGCTGTAAGCTGTAAGAATAGCTTGACCCCAAAAAGTCTTAGGTAAATTTGATTCAGCAATTAAAGCCCTTCCTATATCCAGGAGCGATCTATTGCATCTTTCAGCAACTCCATTCAAAGCTGGGGTGTATGGAGGAGCAGGATCAATCACTATACCAAGATCTCGAGTGAAATTCACTAAATCATTACTTAAATATTCCTTTCCGTTATCGCATCTGATTTTCTTTACTGTAGGAGTAGTTTTTAAGAAAACTTTCAATTCTTCTGAAGCTTCACTTTTATGCTTCAATAATCGAACTTCAGTAAATCGCGAAAAATCATCTATGATAGTCATAAAATAGCATTCACCAGAAAAAGTTTTCGGAACAATAGGGCCACATATGTCAGAATGAATAGCAGTCATTGGGATACTTTCTCTTTTTCTAGGTCCTCTTCCCATTGGTGTTGCACTCTGTTTTGCTCGAACACAAACATCACAAAAAGAAAGGGGTGTTGGAAGTTTTATTTCCTTCAACACTTTGGCGCTTGGATGGCCCATTCTGCGATGCCAAATTTCAGAATCACTTTCTTTTGATGTGAGAAAAGTTTCATAATTTGGGACAAAATAACTAACACATTGTCCATTTGAATCACGTTCACCAAAACAAAAACGATTTCTTCCTTTTTCTATGAACACCTTTTCATTCTTGAAAATAACTGCATAATTTGCGTTTTCGATTTTTCTAACGGAAATCAACTGTCCACTTAAATCTGGTACGTAAAGAACATTATTTAGTGTAATTTCCATTCCGTTTGATAATTTTCCAATAATATTTCCAACACCTTTAATTTCAAGATTCGTTGTTTTCGACGCACACTTAATAGTTCCTAAAGATGGCTGTAAAGACGTGAAATATTTCCCATTAAAGCACATGTGGGAAGTCGCTCCAGAATCCACTATAAATTCATTCTTTTTAACGTTCCCCGCAACAAAAGATACCGCTGAAGAAGCAAATTTTTCCTCATTTGAATTTTTAACAGCTTTACAGTTACGTTTAAAATGGCCAGGAAGTCCACATTTGAAGCAAGTAAGTTTCTTTCTACAATATTTAGCTATTGGCCCTCTTTGAATTACAGTTTTTGCACACAAATTCTTTTTGAGTTGATACAAACGCGGTATTATCATGATGAGCAGTTTTGGACTGCACTTTTTCTTTCTTAGAGTCGAGCAGAAGTGCTTCAGCATCTAACAGCCGTTGTGTGACAAAATCTAAAGTCAAAACAGTATTCGGTTGATTTTCTAACGCAGTTTTAACATTTTCAAATTCTTGAGGAAACGACATTAGAATATAAACAATAGTATCGGTTTCACTTACTTCAGCACCGGAAATTTTAAGTTCCGAAATTAATTAATTTATTTCATCAATGTGACTTCTCATAGACACAACACGATCCTTTTTAATAGTTGCTAACCTCTTTCTAATTAAAATTTGATTAACTGCACGCTTGGTATCATATGTTCGTTCTAATTTATTCCATATCTTGTGCGCAGTATTTTCTTCTTGCAATGACGCAAGAACTCCATCGCTTAAAAGCGATAATAATAAAGCATAAGCCTTTTTCAATTTTACAACTTCCGCAGTTTCAGTTGTCGCTTTGTCTAAAAAATTATCCAAATCTGTCGCCGCAAATATGGCTTTCACTCGCCTTTTCCAAACAGAAAAATTTCTACCGTCGCCGTCAAAAAGAGCAACTCCGTATAATAAGAATTCTTTTTCACTTTCCATCGCTGGGTAAAAAAAAAACAGAAACAAAAGAAAAATAAATTTTCTCTCTCAAAACCACAGCAATAAATATGAAAAGGGACTGGCGTCACTCTGTCTGCGATTTAAACCAAGCTCTGCTGATAAAATAACAAAGCAAATAAACAGACGAGGCCTTGGATCGAATATATATTGAGTTACAAAATAACATTACACAATGACAAAAACATAGTAACTGAACTGAAAATAGAACATCACTTATATTTAAAAATTCGTCTGGGATTCTGCAGTCATGTTCCCGGACGTGCAAGAAGCTTACACAAAAGTATAATCCAATAAAATTTAAGATGTAATGCTACGATTACAATTACGATACGATATACTAACAATTACTAAGGAATATTCTGTGTTATGATCCATCAAACTTCAAAAAAGCATTTTTCCTAAAAATTGTCCACAATTTTGTCCATTATTGTATATCTAATACATAGCAATACGAGTATATTGACGCGATTTAGAGCACTGACAGACAAATCGGATACATAAACACGTGTCAACTATGTCGGAAAGTGTTAATAAAAAGACAGTTGGCAGAAAAAGGATCCTAGATTAACAAGAACAAAAAACTATGCATCAAGCATAGATTATGAAACACTTTCCAACACATTCAGAATGCAGTAACAAAACCTAACACTTTACTAAGTAAACAATTTAGACACATTTGAAAACCCGATTTCAGCAATTACCACCAAAAGTCAAACAAAATATCCGAATTCTATTATGCAGCCCTGTATATGATCTACAGATTTGTATGTATACACATACTATGCTAAAATTTACTTCAGTTAGGAAATACATAGCACAATTAAAAATCCCCCTTCAGCTGTTTATTGTTCATAGACAGTACTGTAACCAAGTTACTGTAACCAAATTCTTTTGAGTACCCCTGTAAATGAACTATACATTCTATGCATACCATATTCTACATTAAGCGTGTTTTAGTGTACCTCAGTTATATGTATCAATTTGAATATGTATAAAATAGTTTAACATCATTAAAATAAGTTGCAAACGATTTTCCCCATAGACCGTAAGGTAATGGAATTCTTTTGAGTGTCCCTGTAAATGAACGATACATTCTATGCACATCATATTCTAAAGTAATCGCCTTTTAGTACACCTCAATGATATATATCAATTTGAATATGTTTAAAATTGTGTAATATCATTAAAATATGCCACAAACAATTTTTCCTCATAGACCGTAAGGTAATGGAATTCTGTTGAGTGTCCCTGTAAAAAAAACCATAATTGCTACACACTTCATTTTCAATACCAAATATGCCTTAGTAAACCCAATAACATATATTAATTTCAAAGCAATCCGAGTATATTTACGCGAGTGAGAGCAACAGATGGGAATGCTCGAAAAAAACCCGGAAATTTTGGGAAAAAACTGTTTTTATTTTTCGTTTTTTTCCGAAGGGGTATTTTTCAATTTTTCTAAATTGGAAAATTGAAATTTAATTTATAAAATAATATATTCAAAATGTTATTATGACTGCATTATGATATTTTTTTCTTTATATTTTTTCATGTTCGGTGTCTCCCATTAAAATGTTAACATAGAAAATATGATCTGTAAGCAGTTTAGGAAGAACTTGAGTCCTTTAAAGGACCCTTTACAATTGTTTCATCTTAAAACATAGGACCCTTCAAAAAATTCGGATTTTTTTTCAATCTCCATTCTGAATCCTCCAGAAATGTGCTGATTTTAGAATAACAAAACATGTCGCATAACAGCTGAAATCGCCAATGAATCTCTTATTTGGCTGTATATACAGTAGTGGCCAAAATTGTGGAAATCTTTTGGGAATTTTTTTTTTTTTTTAAGTTTGTTGGCTCATAACACACAATATATTTCTTAGTTATACCATAAAAGCTATATACCACTGGAAAGATAATTTAATCAAAAATATCATTCAATACAGTTTGTTCAATTCTAATTAATTTATCAAACGTTATAGCCATATAATCAGAAAATGGCAGTAAAATCTGGTCATGTTGATGATAATGATTTTTCTTTTTCTTGAATGTAGCCAATGCACAGAACTGTACTTTGTTTTAGCTCCCCATTACAGTGCGTCATTTCATGTTGCATACACCGAGATGATTGTTTTCTGTGACCTATACACAGGGACCTTACTCTTCTACTGCTAATTGCTCTCCTGCACCTTTTCCTGCCTTTACCAGTCTTCTTTTGTTTGACTTAAACATCCCTTTGTTTATTTACTTCTAATTTTACTTCAAATTTCTTCAAAACTATACCTTTCTACACTTAAAAATATTGTTACACATTGATTTAAAAAATAATAATAATCAACTGTTTATGATGTTTTGTTAATTTTATTATGCTTTACAAGGTTTAGCAACTTGATAGCAATCATAAAATATTGTGATAAAAGTCCTCCTATAAATACCAAAATATGGCATGTCTTTTTTTTTTTTTTTGAAATCGTACCCTAGTTTTTTGATTGACACATTGCTAAATAAAATGGAATCTGTCTGGACACTCCAAACATTCATATGCATTAGCTACATTCAAGAAAAAGAAAAATAATTATTGTCAACCTAACCAGGTTTTACTGCCTTTTTCTCTTTTTCTGATTATTTGACTATAACGTTTCATAAAAATATTTGATCAAACTGTATTGCATTATATTCTTGAGTAAATTATCTTTCCAGTAGTATATAGCCTTTATAGTATTACTAAGAAATATTGGGTGTTATGAGACATCAAACTTCCAAAAAGCATTTTTTCCAAAAGGTTTCCACAATTATGGCCACTACTGTATTTAAGAAGGACCTTACTAAAAATATCTAAATAAGAACCTAAAAATAACAATAATTTCTAATTCACAAAATTTTGATTATATTTTTTATGACAATTTTATATGATGTTTTTAATAAGGCAATATTTTTTATACAAAATGTTCACAAAATCAGGATCACGTGAAAAAAAAAAATGTAAGCAGACCCATACAACTTCTCTTGTTAAAAATGAAAATTCATGTGCAAAATTTTTTCAATAAATATCAGAAATTTAATATAAAATTTGAAACATGCATTTATATTTATTGGCATAGCTGCGATTTTTCATGTAATCAGATAATAATCGCCAAAAATATTTAACTATTATTAGAAACAAGTTATTTTTTAATAACTTGCAATTGAAATTATTTAGTCTTTTCAAACTTTCTTTCTCTTCTCTTCCTTTTCTTTAAATATAGATTTTAAGACTTATCTAACTGTATATATATATTTTTAAATATAAATGCATACAAATAAACATTGCAAAGAAAATGTAATTTTTCTGATAAAAATTGTTTTCAATTAAATTGTTTGAAGTATTAAAAAATCCACCTGTTTTATAAATTTCATTAAAGAAATATACATATATATTACTTTCATATTAAGAATCTAAAAGTTAAACTAAAACCAAAACATAGTATTGTTTTAGGTTTAGACTGGAAAGCTATACCAAAACTAAATACATCAGAAATGAAAATTCTAATTGTACGAAAAAAAAAAAAAAATTGCAATATTGTAAATTATTATAAATTTTTAAGCAATAGAAGATATAAAAATGATAATATTTATAATGTCACAACTACAATAATTTGTTTCTTTAAAATGGCGTTATTTATATACAAATCAATACTATGTAGAGGAGATTTAAATTTCCTTTCAAACTGCAGTGATATTGGTTTAACTCGTAAGACTTTATTTGTTGTTATTTTTAAAATTATCTCTGCTGGTAATTGAACAAATGCAACTAAAAAATCATTTCAACAGAGACATGATATATTACAAACAATGGTGTTAAATTAAACAAGAAAAGCTGCTGTCAAAATTCTGAGACAAAAAGACTAACTTTTAAAAAGCTGACTTTTTTTTTCTTTTTTGTTATATATTCATGTAAAGTGAGAAAAAAAAATTCCTTAGTATGCTGAAATTAAAAAAATGTTTATCTATACTAATATTATAAAGGAGTAAAGATTGTTTGTTTGTTTGTTTGTAGGGGGTAATCTCTGGAACTACCGAACCGATTTCAAAAGTGATGGTGGCAAATTGATGGTGACAACCCCTGCTCCAACATAGGCTATATTTTATGTCGGTGCCACAAAACCCAGGGGGTGCAGGAGCAAAAAACGTTCTAAAATTGCCATTTTTTAGCTATCAAACTGGCTATCAAGCCCTCAGAGCTTGCCAGCCGGTTCTGTATGTATGTATGTACGTACGTAATGCGATAACTCTTCATAGAAATATCCGTTTTCCTTCAAATTTTGTTTATAGGTTCACTGTGTTAAGGCGCTTCAGTGATTAGTTTTCGGGATTGATTGGTTAAGTATAAAGGGGGGGGAACAAGGGGCTAATTCCCCCCCCCTTAATTTATATAAATGGGTTTTTCATGCAGAATTGTTCCGTTTTCCTTCAAATTTTGTTTATAGGTTCACTGAGTTAAGGCGCTTCCCTGATTAGTTATCGGGATTGATTAGTTAAGTATAAAGGGGGGGGATCGGGGGGCTAATCCCCCCCCCTTAATTTATATAAATGGGTTTTTCAAGCAGAATTATTCCGTTTTCCTTCAAATTTTGTTTATAGGTTCGCTGTGTTAAGGCGCTTCCCTGATTAGTTTTTCGGGATTGATTGGTTAAGTATAAAGGGGGGAACGGGGGGGTAATCCCCCCCTTAATTTATATAAATGGGTTTTTCATGCAGAATTATCCCATTTCCTTCAAATTTTGGTTAAAGGTTCACTGTGTTAAGAAGCTTCCCTAATTAGTTTTCGGGATTGATTGGTTAAGTATAAAGGGGAAACGGGGGGCTAATCCCCCCCCCTTTATTTTATATAAATGGGTTTTTCATGCAGAATTATTCCGTTTTCCTTTAAATTTTGTTTATAGGTTCACTGTGTTAAGGCGCTTCCCTGATTAGTTTTCGGGATTGATTGGTTAAGTATAAAGGGGGAAACGGGGGGCTAATCCCCCCCCTTTATTTTATATAAATGGGTTTTTCATGCAGAATTATTCCGTTTTCCTTTAAATTTTGTTTATAGGTTCACTGTGTTAAGGCGCTTCCCTGATTAAATTTCGGGATTGATTGGTTAAGTATAAAGGGGGGAGGGGGGTGCTAATCCCCCCCTTAATTTATATAAATGGGTTTTTCATGCAGAATTATCCCATTTGCTTCAAAATTTGTTTATAGGTTCATTGGGTTAAGACGCTTCCCTGATTAGTTTTCGGGATTGATTGATTAAGTATAAAGGGAGGGGGGAACGGGGGGCTAATACCCCCCTTAATTTATATAAATGGGTTTTTCATGCAGAATTATCCCATTTCCTTCAAATTTTATTTATAGGTTCACTGTGTTAAGGCGCATCCCTGATTAGTTTTCGGGATTGATTGGTTAAGTATAAAGGGGGGAACGGAGGGCTAATCCCCCCTTATTTTATATAAATGGGTTTTTCATGCAGAATTATTCCGTTTTCCTTCAAATTTTGTTTATAGGTTCACTGTGTTAAGGCACTTCCCTGATTACTTTTCGGGATTGATTGGTTAAGTATAAAGGGGGGAGGGGACGGGGGGCTAATCCCCCCCTTAATTTATAAAAATGGGTTTTTCATGCAGAATTATCCCATTTGCTTCAAAATTTGTTTATAGGTTCATTGTGTTAAGACGCTTCCCTGATTAGTTTTCGGGATTGGTTGGTTAAGTATAAAGGGGGGGAACGGAGGGGGCTAATCCCGCCTTAATTTATATAAATGGGTTTTTCATGCAGAATTATCCGATTTTCTTCAAATTTTGTATATATATTCATTGTAATTAGAGATTTACCTGATTAGTTTAAGGGGTTCATTAGTTAACTACGAGGGGGTAACGGGGGGATGACCCTCCCCCTTAATATATTGTTTATTTCTTTATTTTTCGATGGGCTTATTTCAAATTCTTTGAAATAAGAGTATAATATACAATTAGTGTGAATTAGAGATCTGCACGGGCCGGGCCAAGGTCCGAAGCCCGTACTCGGCCCGGCCCGCGGGCCGGGCTCGGGCCTACTTTTCTTCACGGCACTCGGACCGGGCCGGGCACGGGCCATATTTTTTTCTGAAGGCTCGGGCCGGGCGGGGCCTAGTGATTACTCTTTACGGGCCAGGCCGGGCCCTACTTTTTCCCTGAAGGATAAGGCCGTGCCTTAAATTATTTTTTCCGTACAGAGCCGGGACTGGTTTCATTCTTCCTAGTCTTCACGCCTCAAAATTTTTAGTCCTGGTTTTGAACCGTATGAAAATCATTGTCTCGGCGTGCCTGGTCCGTTCGAAGGTCAGTAAATTAAGATCTGGCATAAAAATCTTTGCAAAACATGCATACATTTTTAAATCGCCATTATTTTATAATTAAACATTAAAATTTATTCTTTTTAAAGAATAGTAGATTTATATACACTTATTAAAATATGGCTAAATTAAAATATAGTAAAACGTGTGAAAAAGAACCTGCTTATGACGGAATCCTGTCTTAAATTGAAAAATGTGTTGATCCATTAAAAATGAATATACTAATACGTAAGAAAATAATATATAATACATTTACACCTGATAAGAAGGCAAATTGTCTATAACTAATTTTTTTTTCTTCCCTATGCAATTCCATCTTAGAAGATTTTACTGTATAGCATTTTTCTGATTTTTAACACTTCAATAAATGGAATATGGATTAACAATACTGATGATAACTTAAACACATACATACAACAAATAGAGATTTATTAAAAAAAATAAACATTCCAGCTTGCTGCACCTCTATAAAAATGAAGATTATAAACATGAAAAACAAAAAGGCTAATATAGGAATTTTTGGTTAGATCTCCTCCTACGAGGCAAATTTTTAACCAAATCGACGTAAAAATTATGTTTTGTAGAAATTCACTCGGGCCGGGCTGGGCTCGGGCCGAGATTTTAACTTTTTTCCGTCCCGGGCCGGGCTCGGACCGAACTTTTAACTTTTAAATCGGGCCGGGCCGGGCCGTGCTCGGGCCGAACTTTTAATTTTTGTATCGGGTCGGGCCGGGCCAATTTTGTTTTTGTATGGGTCGGGCCGGGCCCGTGCCGACCTTCGGCACGTTTTTTTTCGGCCCGTGCAGACCTCTAGTGTGAATAGCCTGTGAACTCAATGCCCTCAGTTTAACTGGGCAGTTTTATTTTTATTTTTTATACTGAAGGAGCTAGAAATTTGAAATTTGTCATTGTAGTTACTTATAAGATGTAAATGCTCTCTAAGAACAAAATAAAAAAGAAATTTAAATTTAAAAGAGTGAAATGAGCGAAAAGCGTTCTAAAAACAGTCTAAATTACAATTTCTATGAAATCTCTGGAACTACAGAACCGATTTCAAAAGTAATGGTGGCAAATTGATGGGGACAATCCCTACTCCAACATAGGCTATATTTTTTGTCGGTGCCACTAACATCAATGGGGTGCAGGATCGAAAAATGTTCGAAAATTGCGACTTTTTTATACTGAAGGGGCAAGAAATTTGAAATTTAGCATTGTAGTTACTTATAAGATGTAAATGCTCTCTAAGAATAAATTTTTAAAAAAATCGAAATTTAAATGGGTGAAATGAGCGAAAAGCGTTCTGAAGTCATTCTAAATTACAATTTCTATGGAATCTCTGGAACCACGGAACCGATTTCAAAAGTGATGGTGGCAAATTGGTGGTGACAATCCCTGCTCCAACAGCCTCTTTAATAAAAAACTATGCGTTGCTGACGACTGGGTTTTTCGCTAATTGTTGCAACAGATTAATCTCGGAAAATGAAACATTTGAAGTTACTGAAAAAAATGATAGCTCAAAAAGTATTTGTCAGAAAATTGTTAGACAAACTGCGTTTGAAAGGTAAAAAATTGTATTTTTCTTGATATAAATTTCAAATCTAATGATTATGCCGTTTTTCAAATATTGAATTTCAAAAATTACCAAATTTTCCAATGGAGTACTATAGCGAAACCTTCATGCGTAAAAAGATAATGATAAGGGCGACGTGTCCTGACGTGTATATTGGCTATAGCACGAGTCACAAATTATAGTAGCCTTATTATTCTGTTAAAATATAAAAGTTATTTATGAAATGTCAATATTTTGTTTGATTAAAGGTTCGTTAAAAGAAATTGACCAGCGTAGCGGGCGTAGCTTGCTAGTTGTTTTATATTTTTTAAGAAAATGTAACTTATTTTTGAGAAACATTTGTAAGAAATTAATTTTTCCAGAAAAAACCCGGAAAAAAACTGGTTTTTTTCCGCCAATTCAAAATTTCCGGAAATTTTACATCTCTAGTGAGAGCACGGACAGACGACAAATAGGCGGCAGACAGACCGAATTCATAAACACTTTTAAACTATGTTGGAAAGTGTTAATAAAAAAGATACATAAAGGCACATAAATGTGATGAAATATGGACGAAACATCTTTTAAGAAAATTTTGAAACTGAAAAATATCTCTGTTATTCATGCTAAAAATTTAAATGATTTTATCAAATTTGTTGCTAATGTACTAGTTTTATTTTTTATTTCCAGTTACAGACCTTGCCTGCATCTATTGGTATTGTATGCCTTAATATGCTTAGCAGAGGGTAATTATAATTCTGTATTACGAATCCAATTTTTTAAAATATCGATATCAGCTCATAAGGTCTCTTTTCAGGAAGGCCAAAGACGCTGAAGAAATGTGGCAGAAGCGAATCTCCCATGGGAAGAATCGTCGGCGGTAAATATGTGCACCCGGGGGAGTATCCTTGGCAAGTATGTCACCAACTAAACTTTTTTGTGCTCATGTAGAGTTGCAGTACATCTCTATTTGAAATTCACGAAAGTGAAATACAGAAGATCGTTCACACTTTATGGAAAAGATTTTAAAAGTTAATTTCTACGCATAAATGGCATATTCTTTGTAACAATTTGACTTTGTTGGATAGCCTTGACATTTAGCTGTAGCTCTGGCTCGAAATTTCTATGATAATAAAATTTCTTTGTTACAGTCATGTCAATTTTTCCTGATACCTCTTGTAAAACTTTCCAAAGTCTTTTCAATGTTCGTGAATTCATTTAAACAATCCAAATGCAGAAAAAAACCATTGATGGGGGAAGTGGGTTGCGTCAGGTGATTTTAGATGCATTTCTTCAATTGAGACACAATTTATTTCCGTTTGCGATTCTTTATTTGCTAAAACGTCAGTTGAGTTTGGAAGAGCGGCTGAAAGACTCTGTTCATACGAAGCTCAATTAATGTCTTTTTCATATAAAGCTGGAATATCTCCTTCAAAAATGGGTTCTAAAATATTTTATTGATAATAAAGTGAAATCAACTTAGCTTTACTGCATTTTTTACTTTTAATTTAATTTCATAACAAAATCAAGCAGCAATCGTGAATTCTTTTGGAACTTTTTCTTTACATTCACAAACTTTACAAAATTTCTTCTTTTACAACATTAAAGAAGTGAATATAAAACATCACATATTTTTACTGAATGGTGTATACAAATTTAAAATTTTATACATACATTAATATAAAAAATATCGACGTTTCGACCACCATCTATGGTCATCTTCAGGAAAATTTTCTTATATTGCATGAATCAAACTGGTGTTACCCCAAAACTTACAGGTCGTTTGAAAAATCATAAACCTGCCCTTCCAATCAGACCTATAGTTTCTCGTTGCTCGGGTCCGGTTTATTTTATTGAAAAAGCGTTTGTCTCCTTTTTGAAAAAGATTTTTGCCCCCCTGAAATTATGTCGTTAATTCTACTGCTGAATTTATGGAAAGGGTTAAGAGCTGTACTTTAAATAGTAATACAATGTTAGCTAGTCTTGATATCGTCTAATTATACCCCTCTCATGACATGCAAGAAATTATTCAGAATATTATTACTATAATCGATAATCAGGAGGAACTTAATTACAATATAAAAACTTCACTTATAGCAGGTTTGAATCTTATTGTTCAAAGTATTATATTTAGCTTTAATGGGGAATTTTACAGGCAATCTAGGGGGGCCCCCATGGGTTCACCAGTTTCTGGATTATTTTCGGAATTTAAATTGAGGCCTTTAAAAAAACTTATGTTTGATACCTTTGCTATAAAGCCTACTTTTTGGGTTCGTTACGTGGATGACATTTTCATTTTATGGGATCACGGTCGCTTGGCCCTGGATAATTTTCTTTGCAGTATTAATAATTTGGACCGTAATATAAAATTCACTTTAGAAATAGAGAAAAACGCTTCTTTACCCTTCTTAGATGTTGAATTACACCGCAATAATCAGGTGCTGAGCTATAATGTTTATAGAAAACCTAGGAAGGAAAATACTGTTATCCCCTTCAATGCTAATTTACCTTTCCAATACCGGATTTCTGCTTTTAAATCGTTCATTCAATGAGCTTTCTTAATTTGTTCGGGTATGCAATTAAAACAAGAGCTTAATTTTATAAAGCAAATAGCCACACATCATGGGTTTCTCCTTAAGTACATTTATAACATCATTCACAAGCATCATTGTCCACCCCCTCATAGCTTGTCTAATAACCAACAGAGGCCAACATATTGTCGGTTTGGATATGTTCCCGTTATTTTTGAAAAGTTAAGGAGTATAGTTCGTGGGTTTAATATTCAGCTTATTGCTATTCCCCCTCCTTACCTCACTAATTTATTATGTAGTAACCTGGATCCTACACCGTTGCACGAATGTGCGGGTGTTTATGAAATACCTATTGTTTTGAAAGATGGCACTAAAAAGTTTTACATTGGGGTTACAAAACGAAAATTTATTGAACGTCTAAAAGAACATAAAATGAATATTTCACAATATCAACAGACGACAGCCCCGGCTAAGTTCTATTTTAATAATCCTGACAGCCACATAGATTTTGATAACGCTAAAATTAAAATTCCATGTAATAACGTCTTTGAGGGTCTGCGAAAGGAGTCCATTGAAATTACGATTAGGAAAAATGAGGTTTGTAATGATAGCATTTCATTTAATATCCCTAAAATTTGGATGAACATCTTGAAATAGTTTATTCCGCTTTTCTGGTTGATTGGTACGATGGTTGAGTGTTACCCTTGTTAATTTTTAATTTGTGGACGGCAATAATAATGTGGCAACGGACGGATTTTTTTTGGCATTTGAAACTTTAAAAGCAATATAAGAAAATTTTCCTGAAGATGACTATAGATGGTTGTCGAAACGTCGATATTTTTAATATTAATGTATATATAAAATTTTAAATTTGTATACACCATTCAGTAAAAATATGTGATGTTTTATATCCACTTCTTTAATGTTGTATTATTTCATGGTGTAATCGTCCAGCATTTATATTTATATTTCTTCTTTTTTTTGTTCAATCAATTGATAAAAATTGCTCTTCTTTTGATACACTTACTTAAATAAAGCCATGTTTGATCCAATGTTAATATAAATTTTTATTTATCCCCACCTATGTGTTTGTTAAAGCGAGCGTTAGAAAGCGCTATCCACAACACGTTGGAAGACTTTGGAAAGTTTTCCAAGAGGTGTGGGAGAAAATTGATAGGATTGTACTAAGAGAAAAATCGACTATGATGGAAATTTCGATCCAGAGTCCAGAGTTATAACCAAGAGTCAGAGCTATACAGTAGAGTAAAATTGTTGCAAAGATTATGGCATATATGTTCAGAAATTAATTGTGAAAATCGTTTCCACGAAGCATGAACGAGATTATGTATTTTTCTTTCATTATTGCTATCTATAAAGTTATCCAGATAAATTCAATAAGAAGAATATAGGCTAAAACTCCCAGCTATGGACACCTACACTGCAAAAAGTAATTGTTGATTTTACAGTATAAAACTGGCATCCCAGCTGCCAGTATTATACCGTAAAATTAACAGTATTAAACAGTAAAAAAAGCAGTAATACGCTGCCGTGCAAGCAGTAATACGCTACCGCGCATGCGCGGTAGCGTATTACTGCTTGCACGGCATTATCATTTTGTACTGCTTGCACGGCAGCGTATTACTGCTTTTTTTACTGTTTAATACTGTTAATTTTACGGTATAATACTGGCAGCTGGGATGCCAGTTTTATACTGTAAAATCAACAATTATTTTTTGCAGTGTAACCAGTAACTGACACTTCAGCAGATATCTAACTCAAATAAACATTTTCTTGTAAAATTCTACAAAGTAATGTCATCTTAGTTGTAACTTATTTCTCTTAACTGTTGTAACTTATTTTTCAGGTATTGGTTTTTCAAAAAAGAGATGGTGTCAATTACTGGAGATATTGACAACATTTATGAAAAAAAAATTTTTAGTAATAAAAAGTATAATTTTTCAAAATTTTGTCAACAATAATTTTTTAAGGTATCTTTAGTATACTTTTATAAACAAAGATAAGTATAAAAGATATTTAAAATTTTGTAATAGTGATTTAAACAAGATAAAATCTGTAAAGTGTCAGTTACCTGGGGTTTCACCCTATGGACCGTAATGATGTTCTAAAACCTAATTTGTTTATGTCAATTTCAAACGTCGATTTGTCCATCTCATATAGTTATTGGAGACAGAAGAAGAGGATAGTTTTTTACTTAACCCTTTGTATCACCGCGTTGCATATTTGCAAAATACCCAAATGTTAATGTTATTTATACAGTGGGGTTTAAAACACGATTTTGTTTATTGCTGCTATCTTCCAACACAGCAGTTAACATAATTTGTTCATAGAATTCTGAACAGACGACAATGCTGAGTTAATTTTTCATACCAAAGTTTTATTTATCATTTGAGCAGTTTCACTTCATTACGCATAGTAATTCAACCATCTTTTGTAGGCACATACTGAACTAAATTACTTGTGCACTGTCCAATCACTTTTTTTTAATGTGTCTATTTTTTTTTTTTTTACTTTCCAAATTTTTATTAAAAATTTCATTATCTCGACAAAGATTTAGTTCATATACTTCGAAAAAGTCGCAACGAACAGTTGCCAGATTTAAAAAAAAAAAAAAAAAAAAAAAAAAAAAACTGTAAATAATAACATTTCCAAACATTTTTTCAATTGAAAAATATATTTATACGCAAATATTAAAAGAGAAAGAAAACTTTAAAATAATTAAATTATTACGCGCGAAAAGCATTCAATGGTGAAAATTACCATTATAGCTCTATTTATAGGATTAAATAAAATTATAGGATTAAATAAAATAGGGCGAAATAGGGTTAAAATTACGTCCTATTTAAAACAATATATTTGAACCGTCACATTTAAAACGATTTTCTAATAGCGTCTAGAAGAAATTTTTTTCTTGTAGACGTTATTATAAAAATCCGAGAGGCAACGATATCTTTTACTTAACCATTTTGTACAAGCTGATTTTCAAATGTATGGCACATCTTACTTAATCAACAGCCGTCAGCTGTCTAGTTTCGTTCACACAATAACGGTGACTTTTTCAAGATCTGTAATGATAAAAAATCTGTAATGAATTTTTTATCATTATAGATCTTGAGAATGTCGCCGTTATTATGCGAACGAAACTAGTCGGTTTGTTCATTGAAAGGTTTTTGAAGTTTTTATTTTTACTGTAGTCACTTTTAGCATATGTATTTTATTTCAATCTCTACAATGTAGTTTAATATTCATTATAAAAAGTGATTTGATAATAATATTCAGAAAGCTACCGACGCACAGATGTGCAAATATTGGGATCGATCGGATTTTGATGCTTTAACTCTCCCGTGTATGATTTTTTTTAATGGATGAAAGGCACAGCCTATACTTAAAATAGGTTTAAAAGGGATTATCTAGAACAAATAATGTTGATTTTTTTAAAATCTTACATATATTACAAAACGAACTTCACGGGGTTTGAAATCTATAAAGAAATGCTATTAATAGTTACTAAACAGTTTTTTGTGGCAATTTAAACTTTGGATGCATTAACACAAATTAAAAAGTAGAAAAAAAACCTTTTTAATTATGTTCTTGTTTAAATCCAAGAGCAGAAACTCTATGAAAAAAATCTTCTCTACAATAGAAGGAAAACAAAATCAAAAGAAACTTTCTGTCATCTATTGCTGCATTTTAAAAACATTATTACACTTCGTGTGAGATTTATCTACTAATATTATAAACGAAAAAAAATCTTTTTTTGTTTGTTTGTTTGTAGAGGAACTACTGAATCGATTTCTAAAGTAATGGTGGCAAAATAATGGTGACAGGTTCTGCTCCAACACAAATTATATTTAATTCGGTATCACAACTGCAAAGGGGGTACAGAAGCAAAACAAGGGGTCTAAAATTGGGATTTTTGTCAGACTGAAAGAAGTAGAAACTTGAAAGTGAATATAATGGTTACTTATAAGATGTAAATGCTCGCTAAGAACGGTTTCTAAAAAATTCGGAATATGAAAGAGTGAATTGAGAGGAATACGTTCTAAAACCGCTCTAAATTACGATTTATATCGAATTGCTAGGAACAGAAATTTGAAATTTGACATGGTTTTAACATGTAAATGATCGCACAGAACAATTTTTAAAAAATCGAAATTTAAAAGGATGCAGGAGAAAAACGTTCTAAAATGGCTTTGGTGCTAGAAATTTGAAATTGGCATGGTGGTTACTTTTACGATGTAAATGCTCGCTAAGAACAGTTTCTGAAAAATTCTAGATTTGAAAGGGTGAAATGAGCGGAAAACGTTCTAAATTACGATTTCTATGTAATTGTTAGGAACAGAAACTTGGCATGGCTGTTACTTTTAAGACGTAAATGCTGGGTATAGATGAGGTTTTTTTTTTTAATTCGAAATTTAAGAGGATGCACGAGAAAAAAAAAAAAAGTTCAAAAATTGTGAATTCTGTGATACTGTTTGGGCTAGAAACTTGACATTCGGCATTGTGGTTACTTGTAAGGTATAAGATGTAAATGTTGCTAAGAACTGTTTCTAAAAAAAAGAAATCGAAATTTAAAAGTGGGAAATAGCGAAAAAAGTTTTAAAAATGTTCTAAATATCTAAATGTTATAAATCAGTGAAAAGGAAAGATATGTTGTTTTCAATACAACCTCATATAAGGTTACCCTACATGACAGGGTTAAAATTCATTTTTTATTGCTGAAAAAATTCAATGTTTTCATCTGCGTAATTGAATTATACAAGAGTAACAAAGTAATATGAAATTTAATGTTAATTTTAAGGCTGTTAAATTTATTGTTTGTCTCTAAAACATGTTTGTTGAACATGAAAATGTTTACTTGAGAATGGATAGCATCCGAAAAACTTATATTTCTGGCTTGAATAAACTGATTAATACACTATAACAACTACTCGGAAACGTTTCCGAAAATCATTGACAGTAAAATATACTTTGTTTTTATAAATGCTTCTTTAAATCTCGAAAATATATTGATTTCTGGTGTTTCTAAAGATAAAGAACGTTTTCTGAATCGTGGGTAAGTCGGTAGAGATTATTGTAAATACACTGAAAAAAAAAAGGTGTTGATTTTACAGTATAATACTGGCACCCCAGCTGCTAGTATTATACCGTAAAATTAACAATAAAATAAGCAGTAATACGCTGCCGGCGATGCGCGGCAAACGTATTACTGCTTATTTTACTGTATATTACTGTTAATTTTACGGTATAATACTGGCAGCTGGGGTGCCAGTATTATACTGTAAAATCAACACCTTTTTTTATTGCAGTGTATTTGTTAGTCGTTGTATTATATTTTTCTAAATTAAGAAACATTTGTCCGTTTTCTGCTGTGTACCATCTCTTCAAGTTTGCTCAATCTTTTTTTAATCACCCTGTATTTTAAAAGTTTATATAACATTAATGTAATGTAACTGTACTTCTAGATATCTCTTCAAGAAAAGATACGTTTCAGATTTCGACACATCTGTGGAGGGACTATCCTCAATGAGCATTATATCGTGACTGCTGCACATTGTATAGATTAGTAAGTAGCATTTCTCTATTTGCTATTTTTACCTTCTTCTATCTTAACAAGAAGAAAATATTGGATTCATGAAAACTTTAGACTTCTAGTTTTCGACGGATTTCCTGAACAGGATTTGACTGTTTTTAGAAAATGTCTGTCTGTGTTAATCTAATGAGTCTGTCTGTCTGTGACAAAAAGTATGTGGGCACTCTATCTCAAGAACTAATGCACGAAATTTAATGAAACTTTAGATTCAGTTAGTCCCTGATATAAATTGGTGCTGATTAGTTTTTGGTGAAAATCGCCCAGCAGGTGGCGCTGCTATGCAGCATTTTTCGCGATTTCCGCAATAGCTCTATCTTAAGAACTAATGCGCTTATTTTCATCAAATTTCGGATTCAGTTAGACTTTGACATAAATAGACGCTTATTACGTTTTCGTGTAGATATTCCAACAGGTGGCGCTGCCATACCTCTTTTTTCATGATTTTTACGATAGCTATATCTAAAGAACGAATGCAAGGAATTTCATCAAACTTTAGATTCAGTTAGACCTTGATATAAATTGGTGCTTATTAGTGTTTGGTGTAAATCACTCAATAGGTGGCGCTGCTATGCTACAGTTTTTACTATTTTCACTATAGCTATATCTCAAGAACTGATGCACATAATTTCATCAAACTTCGGATTCGGTTAGACCTGGACACAAATAAATGCTGATTACGTTCTGGCGCTGCTCTTTGGCATTTTTCATGATTTACGCGATTTTAGCGATTATCGCATCTCAAGAACTAATGCATGGAATTTAATAAAAGTTTAGATTCAGTTAGACCTTGATATAAATTGGTGCTGATTCGTTTTTGGTGTTAGTGAAACCTATATGAGATAGAAAATTTTGGGATTGGCACATCCGACAAGTTTTTTTTTTTTCCCATAAAATAATCTGGCATTTTCACGACATATGTCCACATATGGGAACCTCAATTATTTCCCGTTTTAAAAAAAGATACACTAACATACTTGCAATTAAGATATCATAATGATATGTCTCTTTGTCCAAGATTGGAGATAATACAAATAAATAAAAGTTCTTGCTATGAAGTCAAACTTTAAAAGAAATACTTCAGTAATAATCAATAATATTCTCAAGGGAACCCCTTTTGGTGGAGCTCTCACCTAGCATTGAGGCCTGTTGCATTTTACTTACTATAGGACAAAGTTAGAGAACGGATATAATAATTGTCTGCGAACATCGTATTTATTGATTTTACAGCAGAATAACTTTCTAAAAAGGCAATTTTTGAGACCATTTATCGGACAAGTAACATGAACTTTTCTTAAAGAGAAAAGAAAAAAAAAACTTTTCAAATACAGATTAGTTAATAATATGAATAAAATGGTGAAAAATTTTGAAAATTCCTTCAAGAGCTTTTAAATTTCTATTTAAAAAAAAAAACAAAAAAAAACTACATTATAATTGCATTTTTTGTGGCGTAAATTGTCTTTATTCGTTACCGTAGAATTTTTCTCTGGTCGAATGTCATAGTCATCACTGCAAAAAAAAAAAAAAAAATGTTGATTTTACAGTATAATACTGGCACCCCAGCTGCCAGTATTATACTGTAAAATTAACAGTAATAAACAGTAAAATAAGCAGTAATACACTACCGTGCATGCGTTACAGTGTTGGAAACAAGCGCTGGAAAACAAAAAAAAATATCTTACTGTGATAATAATTGTTTGTAAATCAATTTCTAATTAATTGAACGAAAAATAAAAACATGGGTACCTTATAAATCTCTTCACGAATCACGCTGCCAAGTTTTATGTTTTTACTTTTAAAAATGAGTCTGAGAATGTGTCTCAAAATTTTGAGTTGTTGAGCGTGGAAAAATATTTTTTTTTAATACCGCCTTAATATTAATTTATATACAGGGTGATTATAATTAAAGATCTACATTCAAAATGCTGTAAAAAAAGGCACCACTGGTTAGAATGCTTCAAATTTGAAATGAATATACAGGAAGAAGGGGGAAACGGTATGGCATAAGAAAAATCATTTCCAAAGTGTATCAATAGATGGCGCTGTAAGCTCTATGCACATTAAAAGACACTCATACGCAATTAAAAACCGAATCATTAAGTGCTTTTTATGCGGTTTTTGGCCCAAGGACAATTAAAAACCGATTTTTCCATCCAATGTGGTACGACCTGGCCGTGGTGGATGAGCTTTCCACTAACAGCACCACAACTGTTGATTGATTTGGAAGTCATTTTTTCCGTCAAACAACCGAAACACTCATGCACATTGAAGAATACGGTTGGTTTACTGTGCAACTCATGTCAAAGCCGTCGTAATTCGATTAAAAATGTCACTTGTAGCTGAATCCTCTTTCTTTGTGCCGCTTACAGCGCCATCTATTGATACACTTTGGAACTTTTTCTTTCTTATGCCATACCGTTTCCCCTTTCTTCCAGTATATTCAGTACAAATTTAAAGCCATTCTGACCAGTGATTCCTTTTTTACAGCATTTTGAATGTGGGACTTTAATTATAATCACCTTGTATATTAAATTTCAAACCAGTCTGTTGGATAGTTTTTGCGCTGTTATATGCGGACGGACGGACCAGACGACGACTATAGGTGCTACTTATTTATATAATTACGAATGCACCTAAAGATGCAACCTGATTTAATTCTATTTTGGTGTCGCAAGTGTTAATTTCAAACACATAAATTCACGCACAGCTAAACGAATAAAAAATTCACTGAATTCAATAAGAGAACCTCCTCTCTTGCTTTTTAACAACCGACTCCCCCGCTTCGCTATTTGTACATCTTCAACTGGGGGTAAGGGCGGAAATCCTCGGTCATTGCTCCAAAATGACCAGTCCCCCACAGATGCGAACATCCCCTATCATCAGAAGTCGGAATGATTCCTTTCGGAGAAATGCTGCATCCTGAAGCCGTTGTTACAGCTCCTTCCCCCTAAAGAATTTTCATACGGTGCATGCAACTATGAAAATGTAGATTTGAACCAGGTACTGAGCCCCTCATTCTTAACACACTAAATCTGCGAGGTCCCAACACATAAACTCCAGTTGGAAGTGCTAAGGAAATACCTTAATAACTTTACCTTAATACTTTTACCTTTTACTAATACCTTAATAACTTTATACACTTTAATTTTTCTCTATACAAGGTTCATACAGACGCACGCGTACTCAGTTTTGAAAGTCTCATGATAATCCTAGATTTCACTTATGAATTTCCACAACAATTCAAATAATAAAAACATCTCCGTAATCAAATTTAATATAACAGATGAGATATTTATCTGAGTTCAACAACTGACACAGTGCGATTCCTTGAAATTAAATTCTAAAAAATACTAAATTACACACAAAATATACAAGTGATAAATAACAAAAAAAAAAAAACAATAACTCGTAAACAAAAATTATAAACAAATACTAATTCGGGAATCAAGTAAAGAAATTACACTATTCGGTTCTACTTAACCTGTCGACATTCCCGTGAAGTTTCCCAGGTTTGTGTTCTATTTTGAAGTTGAATGACTGCAAATACAATGCCCACCTAGTCAATCTCGCATTGTTCTCCATCATTGTTTTTAAGTACGTCAGAGGATTGTGATCTGTTTGGACCACAAACCGCTGCCCGTCAAGATAGTGATTCAGTTTTTTCAGACCGTACATAATTGCTGCCAATTCCCGTTCAACAGTGCTGTAATTCTGCTCTGCCGTGGAAAATTTTTTACTCAAGTTCAGAATGGGATGTTCCTCCCCATCTCGTACCTGTGACAGGACTATGCCAGCACCATATAAACTTGCGTCGGTCTGCACAATAAACTCCTGACTATAATCTGGGGCGTACAATACGGGACTCTGGGTTAACTTCCCTTTTAATTCTTGGAAAGCCTTTTCACACTCCTCACTCCACTCTATCTTTTCTTTTTTGATCTTCCCTTTCAAAACATTTGTTAAGGGGACTGCAATTACTGCATAATCCTTTATATACCGTGAATAATAACCCGTCATTCCCAGAAATGACCTCACTTGCGTCTTAGTGGAAGGCGTTGAAAATTCCTGGATAGCCTTCACTTTTATGTCACTGGGAGACCGCTTCCCCGAACCTACCTCGTGACCCAAAAACCTCACACTATCCTGCGCAAATTTACACTTTGTGGGTTTCACTGTTAGGCCGGCCTCTAACAACCGCTTCAGAACCTCAGCGATGTACTTCATGTGACTCTCCCATGTAAGAGAGAACACCGCAATGTCATCGATATATGGCAAGGTAAACAATTCAAGCCCACCCAGAACACTTGCGATCAATTTGCAGAAGTAGTAAGGTGCGTTCAGGAGACCGAACATCGTGACCTTGGGTAAAAATACTCCGAAAGGTGTCACAAACGCAGCGTTCCTTTGGGCCCTTTTGGTCAGTGGTATCTGGAAATAACCTTTGGTTAAATCCATTACCGTGATGAAAGTCGCCGAACTCACCTTTCCTACGACCTCCTCTATATTGGGGAGTGGAAAAAATTCCGTTTGGGTCTTCGCATTTAATCTGCGATAGTCCACACAGGGACGAGGATCCTTTCCCGGAACCTCTACCAAAATCATGGGGGACGTAAAATTAGACTGCCCTACTTCTATCACTCCTAATTCCAATAGTCTCCTGATTTCCTCTCTTAAAATTTCGGTCTGCCTAGGTGACATTCTATAAGGTTTCGCCCTCACCGGCGACTCATCTGTCAACTCGATATCCATCTCTACCAGATGGGTACGTCCAGGGTCTGAAGAAAAAACTTTCCTATTTCTCTCTTTAACCTCCTTAAATAAACTTATTTGGCTATCTGTCACTTTTTTCTCTAACTCGCTGTTATACACAACTTCCCAGAAGTCAATTTGTGTGGGGTTTGGCAGGGGATAAAGGATCTCAGCATCTTCTTCCACCTCTTCCGCATCTATGTCAATCAGCAGATTAACAAATTCAGGCCGCTTGTAATAAGGTTTCAAAAGTTTCACATGGTAGATAGTCGCCTTATTGCGCCTCTCTGGCAAGTCAGCTGTGTAATTTGTTTCCGAAATCACTCCAGTGACAGTTCCCGGCCCGACCCAATTTACGGCCATCTTATGAGGCTTTGATGTGGCCAAAACCAACACCTGGTCACCAACTTTGAATTTTCTAGATACCGCATTCCGATCATACCATGTCTTCCTTTTGTCCTGACATTCCTCTATACGCCTAGTTGCCAAATCCGGACATCTTTTCAACTTATTCGTCAAGTTCAAAATGTAATCTACCACATTTTGATCCGTGTTACATTGACCCATCCAATTCTCGTAAACTAAAGTGTGCGGCATGCGTAAAATTTCCATGAACCAGCTCGGCAGGACTAAACCCAATATTTTCATGCGTCACAGTCCTTAGAGCAAACAACACCATAGGCAAAACCTCTTCCCAGTCTCGACCTGACTCTAGACACAAGGCTTTAAGTACTTTCTTCAAAGTAGAATGCATCCTTTCCACGCTGTTCGACTCTGGATGGAAAACTGAGCTATGCGACACTTTGGTACCAAATACATTAAAAAATTCTGATGTTAACTCGCTGGTGAAAGATTTTCCTAGGTCACTTTGCACATCTCTCGGATAACCTATCTTAGCGAATATCTGTACCAAAATATCAATAACGGATGTGCAAGTGATGTTTTCCACCGGAATAGCATCAGGATATTTAGAAGCGAGGCAAATGGATGTAATTAAGTACTTGTTGTTTTTATTACTAGTTTGCAGGGGACCAACCACGTCCAAATTTATTTTGGTAAAGTATTCCGAAATTATCAGTACTACCTTTAAAGGGGCCTTTCGCCTATCTCGATTTCTACCTACCTTTTGACATGTATCACAAGTCTTAACATAATTCTCAATATCATGATAACAGTTTGGCCAAAAGTAACATCTCAGAACCCTATCCTTGGACTTTGTCGTACCCAAATGCCCTGACACCTGCTCATGACACAATGCTAGAGCACTTCTCTACGATAAACTTCCGGCACACATAACTGCACTTTATCATCACCTCTCCGTGACTGCGATACCCGCACAAGCTTACCATCTCTAACACAAAATTCTTTTTCGTTAGGTTTACTGGCCTTCTCCTACAACTGCTTAAGTGAAGCGCAATTTATCTGCTCTTCCTTAAATTTCTCTGCGGATACTTTCTCCAAACCCGACTCTGCCTCTAACCTTTCCGGAATAACTATCCCATCTTCTTCCTTACCGTCAATAGACTCCCCTTTATCCGGTTCTCCATCCTCCGAACCAAATTCATTCTCAACTTGCACAGCTCACATTTCTCTCTCATGTTCACGCCTCTGACTGCGCGTCATTACAGCATTTACCGGTACAGGATTACCCCTCGACTCCTGAATAAGCTCAGCCGTTTTGTTTCCTAACAAATAATAACCTTGTTCTAACTCGATAGGTTTCACAGCTGCCTTAGTGACCACCGTTCCAAAATCTCCTTTAATTTTAACTCTAGCCAATGGCAAACATTTACATTCATTATCCAGGGGTTGTTTAATCCAAGTGACTTCACCAATTAAATCCTCATTATCAATCCAACTACGGTCACAAAGATCAATGCCAGCCCCAGTATCCCGTAAGTAATCCCGCTCTATCCCATTAATTTCTGCCTTTTTGAAATACGGTGCAAAACACTCTCCTAAGCTAACATCTAAACCCAGGTGACTAACTACATCTCCAGAGTCTTTACGTTTTAAATCTGGGCAATCCGGTCTGATATGCCCTGCACGGTTACACTGGAAACAGACAATAGGTTTCCTTCTATCAAACTTATCTTTATTCCAAGAATTTCTACTCGCGTGATCCTTTTTATCAGCCCCTCCTAACTTTACTGCCTGTTCCTCTTTAATTTTAAGTTATCCTGACCGTTCCTGTCCCTACCAAATGACTTATTATTCCAAAATTTATTTTCCGTTTTCTTAAAATTCCCTCTCACACTCTCATATTTATCGCATTTTTCTGCTAAATAGGAAGCTGTCTTCATCTCATCCCATTCGTCTAAGAATTTCTCCTTAATTTCAAAAAGGACTCTAGGTTTCACCTGCTCTGTGAGCATAAGTTCTTTGAGGGATTCGAAATCATTCACTTCAACCGTTTCCAACTAGTTATCCAAATACCCTCTCAGCTCATACACAAGTTCAGACCAAAGTGCACCTGACTTCTTTTGATGGTTTTCAAATTTAGTTTTAAGAGCCCCAGCTCTTAATCTAAACCTTTTTAACAAAACGCTTTTGATGTGCTGATAGTCATCCCTTTTCTCTGGCGGTTCCTTTACAATAATTTCCGCGGCATGTACAGGTAACAAGGGTATGAGTTGTGATACATATTTAGATTCCTCTAAATTCTCTTTTAACGCTTGACTCTCAAAAATCATAAAAAATAAAGTAATGTCAATGGATTTAGGGTCAAATTTTGGGACTAAATCTTTTAACCAGTGGAAGCTACAGAGCTAGTATCTACATAGTATTGTAACTTCGCCTTCTCTAACTCCAACTGTCTATCTTTCTCTCTTTCTGCCAATTTATCTAACCTTTCTTGCTCCGCTAATTTGTCTGATCTTTCTTGCTCTGATAGTTTTTCCCTCTCTATTAATATCCCTTCCAACATATCTTTAGGCATTTGCTCCTCATAATCTGAGGCACCCAAAATTGCCTGAATTATCGCTACTTTTTTACTTTCCGTAGGTAATTCTGTATCAAAATCGGCCGCGAGCAATATTAGAACTGTTTTATTTTGTTTATTCAAGAAACTGGCCATAATTAAATACAGAAAATATCTCAACACAAAATACAAAAAAGCACAATAATTTTCCCGAACACAATTAGCAATAAAAAAGCAAAGAAAATCAAGGATCTACTTTTTTCTTCAGAACTGAGTAACTCCCTAAATAAAACACCATAAATAATAAGATAAATCCAAAAAATACTCATAAAAATACTACACGGTAAAGAAAAGACTTAGTAGATTAATTTAAACAAAATTCCTTTCTACTAGGAATGTGAATTAAATTTAAAAATGATTTCAAAGTGATAATTTTCATAAATTGAATCTCCTAATTTAATGAATATTTCTACCTCTAAACAAATGCTTTCACACTGTAACACATATTGTTTAGTTGCATTAGCACTCTACATGTGCATAAAAATTTTTTAATCTTTATACTTATCACAAAAGAAGAAAACATACATAAAATAAATAACCCGCCACTTCTGCAATAAATATTTACCTGAGAACATTAGTACAATAACCAGAGAATATAAAATAAATTACAGATATCCCGTATGCATGAACCTTGAAGTAATAATAATAATAATAAACGCTACTTCAAATTACTTAGCCCAACATTATTTCTGCTAATTTTATGTACATGTATATATAACAATGGGACCTCCCAAAATTCAGCATGCACGAGAAATATAGCAGCTGACCATTCAATGATGTTTACGCTGGGGAACACTTTGCAAATTCTAGGTAAATTCCAGGATCGGCAGATAACTAGTCCAACGGAAATGAAGCTCCACACCGGATCTTTATCGATGGTATCCACTCGCTCCACTTCACAAGAATGAAATCCTTGACCTTCCGGACAGAACACTCAAGAGCCCCGATTCTTCTTTACGGAGACTCCAAATGTCAGAAAATGCAACACTGGCTACTTGACAGTTCCGAAACTTATGGAAATCGTCGACAAAGTTCTCCCACAAAACGCGTGCTAATAAAATCCGTTAACTGCACGGCTTTTACAATTATTCTTTTTTGCAGAAGGTGGCTAAGGATTCGTGGAACTAATTAATCTAGTTCCAACATCCCAACGAGCACAGCCACCATTTATTATAAGCTGTGGTGTCGCAAGTGTTAATTTCAAACACATAAATTCACGAACAGCTAAACGAATAAAAAAGTCACTGAATTCAATTGAACAAATTGAAAATTATTTAATTTAAAAAAAATATTATGTACAATTTCTTTGTAATTTTACAAACTTAATTTTCGTGATATTCATAATCACCGCAGAATAAAACACTTCTGCTTTCAATTAACGTATCTTCGTTCCACATCGGAACGCACTAATAAAACATCTCCCTAAAACCGGAGCTGTTTCCAACAGAACCTCCTCTCTTGCTTTTTAACAACCGACTCCGCGATTCTCTGCGTGTACACCTTCCACTGGGGGTAAGGGCGGAAGTCCTCGGTCATTGCTCCAAAATGACCCACCCCCTCCCCACTGCTGCGAACATTCTTCTATCGTTCAGATGGACGGAAACTTTCTCGGAGAAATACTCCTGCATCTTGAAGCCGTTGTTACACTATAATATGTGCAATTAAAAATTCATTACTTTAAAATTAATTGTATACAATGTATAGAATATATACAAAATATATAATATGGTTTTTGCAGACGAATTTTATCTTTCTCTATATGGCTATAAAATGCATCAGGTCTCAATGGTAGGTGCGAGCTTCCCTTGTCAGTAGTGAAGAGATTCTAAATCTCGTAGTTAACAAAGACCACTTTTAGTATTTCCTCTGTGTTTGCGGACATCCAGGTTTTAAGGAGACCAGAAAGTTTGAAATGACGAAAATTGATCGAAGTTTGATCATAGATGTGGAAGCCTGCTCTGTAAATAAAGACAAATGTTTCTTAACCTAGGAAAATATAATATAATCACAAACGAAAACATACAATAATCTCTTCCGAGTGAACCACTCTTCTGAAAAGTGTTCTTTATCTTTAGAAATCTCATAAATCAAAATATTTTCGATACTTAAAGAAGTATTTTTTAAAACAAAGTACCTTTTTCAGCCACTGATTTTAGGAAACACTTCTTAGCAGTTTTTATAGTGTAATTAAATTGTATTCTCAACCCGGAATCAGGGCCATATTGATCTCTGAAGCTAGGAGAAGCACAGTAATATTTGGAGAGCCGTTCATTTCGGAAAACTTTTTTAAATTCTATATTAAAACACCTCTACTCTGACCTCTTTTTAACTACTGAGTGTATAAGCTTCGAATTTTGTGCACATACACTATTCAAGACCTTGGGAAATGGATTACGCGAAAAAAAATTGTTTCAGAAATCGCCGATAGATGGCGCTCTACATCTGGACATACGCCGAATAAACACAAAAACACGTTGTAAACACATTTTATTTGAACGTACCAAAAATTTATGTGACAAGGACCTTAGACAGCTTGTTCAATTGCAGATCGTAACTGATTGACTGAGATGCTTATCACATGCAGAGTGATACCTTCTTTCAAATCTGCAAAGGTTACCAGACATCCTCGATAAACAAGATTTTTTAAGTATCCCCAGAGCCAAGAATCACACGGATTAAGATCCGGAGAAGAAGAGGGCCAGGTTATGAGAAACGCACGACTGATTACTATGTCATTAGTCATTGGTTCGTTGAAACGGGCGACAGAAAGACCGAAATATTAAAATGAATCTATTTTCTTCTTTTGTTTATTGCAACCGCAGAAGTGTAAAAGTATTAATAATACAGACATGAGAGGAAAAGGTTAAATTACTTCTGTTCAATTAAAACCTTTTCAGATGGTATAAGGGTATAAAAATTATTGAATTTTAGCGAAAAAGGAAAGAGATTTTAGTTTTTAATCTGTATAAAAAGATTTAAAGGGATTTAATTTAAGCCGATTGTTGATTTCAATTATCTTATATTATTAAAAACATGATTTTATTAAACAAACTCACCCCTACATGTATTTTGAAGTTCACCACAGACTGTTCTCTGTAGAAAATTGTACGTCCTCTGATATATATATATATATATATATATATATATTTTTTTTTTTTTTTGAGGCCACACAAAATAATTCGGCCTGTAACTAGGTGTTCTTAAAATGTGTTTTTATGATGTCTTTCGTTATAAATATGAGTGATACTTGTAAAAAGTACCTATAGGTCTTATACATGATCGCAAAAAATAAATCGAAAATATTTAAATGCATAATATGTAAGATGTTAAATCTAATGTGAGACTTATACTGCTGGGAAAATCTTCATAATCTATACGTGAAGTATGATTTTCTAAAGTTCAAGGAAAAAATGATTATGAACATTTTATAAATGATATTTATTGTTTTATTTATGTTAGTTTTTTTTTAATTATGTTAGTTTTTTTTTTTAATTATGTTAGTTTTTTTTTGCATTGTTCAGTATGCTGCATGACAGAATATGTGTACCTTAGTATCATTGTTTCTGAAGATGCATCATGTTAGTACACACATGTAACGCATAAAAATACTTAAAAGCACATAAAAAATAACACTTAAAAATATTTTTTTAAATAAAGAAATTTTTAAAACTACGGTACAAAGACTGTCCGTATGAAATCTTTGATTAACAAATGAATGTGTAGGGCATGTAAATGTAATTTTTTTAATACATAAAGCGTTTTTGCTACTCAGAAATGATATCTAAATGTTTCTTTTTATAGCCCAACGAGACCATGGTTGTATGAAATTTACACCGGATTACACCAGCTGTCAAAAAAATCTCACAAACCAGCAAAAAAGTACAAAGTAAGTTTTATTTTCCCTCCTCCTTCTTCTACTTTTAAATATATCTAATCTCATTTTGACTCATACTCATTATTGTGTGGAGAAGGAGTCTATGTAGCTTATCCAGTGGGTGTCAATTTAAAAAAAAGAAAGAAAGATGCTTTTATAATTTTTGTTTTTGAGAAAATAATGATTTTTAATATAATTTATAAACAGTTATTTGCTATATACAGGGTGTCCACGTATAACCTGACCGACCTTTATTTTCGCAACCGTAGGTCGTAGATGCATACTTCCAATTACAAAAATGGTTTAAATAAGGTAAAGAATTATTTTTAAAGTGATTTGGATCAAGAGAAACATTTATTAAACAATTACGAAATTAAAATTTTTATACGCTCCCCCGGTCCTATAAGTGATATTTAGTAAAAATTTACTGTGACACTAACAAGTAAGATAAAAAAAAGTCCCATTCATCTACGATTAAAACTGACCGAGTAATAGCTGTTTAAAGTTGGAGTATATTTTTTGTTGCGAAATAGGGGTCATTCACAAATGTAGTAGAAATATAAATAATCGTCAGGTATATCAAAATAATAGTTGCGAGCAAAATTAACATTGCAATCTAATATAAGTGTGAAATCTATAATCATTCTGACATATTAATGCAAAATTTACAATTTGTACTGAAGAGGATAAAAATACAGAATTTTTGTTAAATAAAAGGATGAAAAACAACAGCCTCGATTAAGATTTTAAAATGCTGTTAGATTACGCTGTCTTTCAAATTTTAGGTTGTGCTGTGTTTTTTAGCTTTTGAAAATTGATTCTAAAGTATTTTTTAGCGCTGAATCCGAAAATGACCTTCATTTAAAACCATCACGTCAGGATTTTTCGCAAATCGAAAATTTCAAAGTTAAAAAGCTCAAAGTTAAAATTGATCCCCCCTCCCCTCCCAACCTCATCGGACCCCTGAGCTATTTAGTTGTAAAAAACCTAGTATAAGCCAAAAAATTGAATAAATTATTGAATTAAATAAAATTAAACTGAATAAAAAAGTCTTACATCTATTTTATAGTATCAGATTTTTCGCTAATTTTTTAACCTTGAAATTCCTGATTTTCGAAAAATCTTGAAATGATGGTTAAAAGTGAAGGTAATTTTTTTATTCAGCGTTAAAAAATACATAAAACGTAATTATAAAAGGTAAAAAACACAACCATCGCAGGTTTATGTTATCTAACCGAAACTTTTTCTTAAACTTGTTGACGGTAATCTATGCGAATTTTTTTGTGTTATCCTCTAATATGAGTATCATTAGGATGGTAAGCGTCGAAATTCATAATAATATTACATTGTCATCGGATTTAAGTCAGTATGTAAAATTTAACTTCGATCGGACATTTGAAAGTGAGTTAAAGTTCGAGTACAAACTTTAAACTGGAAAGACGATCGTTGCAAGTTAAATAAAACCTTATGAAAATAATATAATGTTTGTTAAAATAAATCACAGCCTCAAAGCCTTACAAAATAAAACATATGTTAAAATACAATTATTTTAACTAATCTGAAACTTAACTAATAAAATTTAAGTCAATCGTAATAGTTGTACGATTTCTTTCAAAGTGCAGATACCTTGAAATAATTTAAGTAATTTATATACGAACCCTGAAAGCACGGCCGAAATAATCTGTTTCGAGATGCAAAAAAGTGGTATAAGTCATGCATTTCAAAGTTTCATAATTCGGCCAATTTTAATGTTAGATGAGTGGGACTTTTTTTATCTTACTTGTTAGTGTCACAGTAAATTTTTACTAAGTATCACTTATAGGACCGGGGGACTGTATAAAAATTTAAATTTCGTAATTTTTTAATAAATGTTTTAATAAATGTACTTGACCCAAATCGCTTTAAAAATAATTCTTTACCTTATTTAAACCATTTTTGTAATTGGAAGTATGCATCTAGGACCAACGGTTGCGAAAATAAAGATCGGTCAGGTTATACGTGGACACCCTGTATATATATATGTATACATATCGGGTGTTCTACAATCGACTGACTGATTTTAAAATTCAATAACTTGCAAACGGAGACAGATATTGGAAAAAATTCTTGCAGATGCAAATGATGTCAGGAGTTTTTTTTTTTTTTTTTTTTTTTTACTGAGATTCCCGTTTTTAGTTTCAAATATCAGCAATAGATGGCGCTGAAAGCATTAAGTGCTCAATCGAGACCAAAACTGAAATCACCCAGCATTGATGCGAAGGAAGGAGGTAAAAATATATGGAGTGGGCCTCATTCAAGCTCTAAGAACGAGATTGTATTGGTGAATGAGATTCATTCTATATATTTAACCTCCTTCCTTCGCATCAGTGATCGGTGATTTCGTCTTCTGCCTCGATTGGACGTCTATTGCTCGCAGTGCCATCTATTGCTGGTAATTCAAACTAAAATCAGGAATTACAGTAAAAAAACTCCTAACATCTTACATAAACCTTCTGCAAGAATTTTTAAATATATGTCACTGTTTGCAACTTATTGAATTCTAAAATTAGTCAGTCTATTTTAGGGCAACCGGTATATTCCAATATAATTCCTCGTATAAATATGATAAAAAACATTTTTTCAAAATAAAATAGCGTTGTTAAACGTGATTTGCGTCGACTTCTTTTACATAGGCCAAATTGCTGACATAATATTTTTTTTAATATCTGGAAACAAAATAAAACCCTTATTTCTTTTCTGCATGGTGTTGATAAAAGAAATATCTAGGAATTTTTCAAACTATCAAAATGTTAAAAGTTGGGACTTAATTAATAAAATAGCTCGTTGCCCTAAAAAGAAACTGATGCTAATATTGTTATTACTAAGGGATTTTTCTAAACAAAACATTTGCATGCTGCTCTTCACGAAGAAAACTGAATTCAAATTTTTATTGCTGCTGCTAAATTGGGAAAGACAAAAAAGGTGTATTTCAACAATATGCATTCTTTCTAACCCCATGTAAAAAACACATCATTGTGTCTCCACTCTGTATTTTTCTGTGTTTGATAACGAATTGTTACAGAAATTTTATTTCACTTTAGGTTACCGAAGTAATCGTACATGAACGTTACAGCCAAGAGACTTTTACTTACGATATCGCATTACTTCGCGTCAAGGAACCAATTCAGTTTGAAGATGCATCTGGATACGTAAATGGTATTTGCCTACCTCAGAACAATGAAGATCCAACTGGATGGGCCATCGTCACAGGATGGGGACTTACTGAAGAAGGTGCCAATTGAATTTTACATAAATTAATCTAAAGCTCATTATAAACGGTTTTCGAATGTTTTTTTGAAAAATTTTATATTAGATCCAGAGCCAGATTAAGGCATGGACACATGGGTCCCAGGCCAGTGTTTCCAGGTGTCCCGATTTCAGGGATTACAAGACCAGTGATGTGGGAAGAGTAATTACACAACGGGTAGATATTTATTTTTTGTATATATACCTTTGTATTTACCCAAGCCTGGGGTAAATCCCCAAAAATTGAGTATTTTCTTATTTCTCTGTAAAAACGTAATCTTGATAAAAATTTCTTGAAATCGTGAGTTACAATGCTTCGAATATGATAGTAGCTTTCACTTTAGTTAAAGAAAAATACCCGCATGTTGTCCGATTGAGTGGCCTTGCCCATCTTTTATATTTGCTATGTTCTGATATTTTAAGATGACAGTCAATTGAGTATTTTGTTTTTACAAATGTAATTGATATAGTGAGCATCATCAAATAAAGTAAACGTTTACATGCAATGGTAGGTCAAATTCAAGATGAACAAGGTAAAAAAAAAAAAAAAAAAAAAAAAAGCTGACTCCTTGAAATTGCCAGGAAAACTTTTGTGAGAAAGTTGTTTGCATTGTCTTAAACCTTTTACGTTCCAGCTATTTTATAGTATGTATTTAAGCGAGAATTTTTCTGAATATTTTTCGAATATCAATGAAACAAGGACTTCTGAAATCTCGTTTTATAATACCAAAGAAATACATTTCTAAATTATACACAACAAAAAAAAAACCCTACTGCAATGCGTTTCAAAAATCTTTCTTCATCAGTCAGAAAAAAGCCATCCTACGAACTAGTAGGAGAGCAGAAGAAAGTTTTATTTCCATTCTCATAGTGGACCCCACCAGTGGCTGAGAGGTTCTGCTCTCAAAGCTGGTAGACGGGAGGTGCTGGGTTCAAACCCCTGTCGCGCTCGTCGACCTAACCATTCGGAGTTTTCCGTGGTTTTCTTCGAACCTTGCCGTAAATACGGGTTCGGATCCCTTAGAAAGACCCCCGCGGAGGCCATTCCCCCCAGGGCTTATATCCCTCGTGTTGATAACTGGCCGTCATAAATCAACCAACTAACCAACCAACCAACCAACCGTTCTCATACACTCTAAAAAAAATCCTTGAAAATACAAGAGATTTTCCGTAAAATTTTACGGAGAAGTTTCATTTTTCCAAAACAACAGTAGAATTTCCGTAAATGACATTAGTTCCGTAAAGGAGATTTCAAATCCGTAGATATGCAGAAAGATTTCCGTAAATTTGATGGATTTTTTTCAAAACAATACAATGTTCGTATTTCCCCATTTCCGTAAATAACGTTCAGAGGTTTGCATACAGATATTGTCTTGCTTGAAATGTGAATTAAGATTGTTGTATTTATTAAGGTCCAGAGTCGTCTAGGATCCAGGCCTGGACCAGTCCTACCCGTGGGCCTATTTTCTGTCATTAGACTCGGGCCAATCCTGGAGCTCATTCTAACCGGGCCCGTGTCTGGACGGTAATTTTTTGTGAAAATAATAATGATATTTTTTATTTTTTAGTGAAATCTTTAGAAATTTACTTTATTTATATAAATTACAGAAAAATATTTTTTTAAATCTACTTTTTTTTTTCTTTATAGTGCTTCAAATTATGAATTTTGTCACTGACATTTTAAAATTTTATTTTAATTTTATTAACGTGAGGCAATATTAGGTTATCAAAGGTTTCGTAAAATAATAACTTTCCAAATTATTGGTATTGAACAAAACTGATTTGTCTTATAAATTTGTGAATAAAACTGAAATTTATTATTTTATAAATTATAATTTTAGAAAGTTTACATTTTTTTTTCTTTAAATTTATAAAAATAATTAATGATTTTTTCTTTACTTTTATAAAAATGAAGTTCATAATTTTATAAAGTTTATAATATATTTAGTTAGTTTATAATTTTATAAATTAAACTAAATTAATTTAGACTAAATTAATAAATCCAAATTTAAACATACCTATCCCAAGGTCATTAATTTCCAAAATTTTCGCTAAAAATCTATTATTATTATTATTATTATTTTTTTTATATTTTTAAGGTTTCATAAAATAATATTTTTGCAAATTATCGGTACGTACGTGTTAAACTAAGCTGATTTGTCTTATAAATTTGTGAATTAAACTACAATTTATTATTTTATAAATTATAATTTTACGAAGTTCATATTTTTTTCTTTAAATTTATAAAAAAGAATTAATAACTTTTTGTTTACTTTTATAAAAATGAAGTTTATAATTTTATAAAGTTTATAATTTATTTAGTTAGTTTATAATTTTATAAATTAAACTAAATTAATTTAAACTAAATTATCAAGTCCAAATTTAAACTTACCTATCCTAAGGTCATTAATTTTAAAATGTTCTCTAAAAATCGATTTTTTGTTTCGATTTTTTTCACAAAAGCTCTAAGCAAAGATTAAATATAATAATTTAATTTATTATAAAATTGTTTATTCACATAAGTTTTTAAAATAAGAGATAAAGAAAATTTACTTTAATAGCATGTAATAAATACGTCTACTTAAGATAATTGTTTTTACTGGAATTGATAAATAGATCAACAGACAAATAATTTTAAAAAGTATATGTACTATTGCAAAAAAAAAAAAAAAAAAAAAAAAGCAATCATTAGTCTTAATACAATGTTTTACGCATATAATACATAAAAAGTTAAAATTTATCTGTTATAAAGCATCAAATAATAAAACAAGATATTAAAAATTATGAAAATAAAATATTGAAAATATCCATCTAACTATGGAACTTTTAAGTTTTTGCATCATAAAATCATTTAATCAATGAAAGAAATGAAAGAAAAAAAGTGTTAAAAGATGTTCCTTGAGAATTTTTTTTTTTTTTTTTTTTTTTTTGGTCCTATAAAATTTATTTTAATGATATAAAATATCTAAAAAATATGGAAGATATCTGTTAAAAAACAGAAATTTAAAAACGGATATTTCAGAAATCACGGAAAATTTCCTGGAATTTACGGAAATTTTTTCCCCGTTAAAATACGGAAATAGTACTGGCGTCTCGATTGCCAGTACAATTTCCGTTTTTTTCAGGAAATTATTTTTACAGTGTAGTGGTACTGGGATTTACATAATAAAAATTGTAGCACTTTGTAAGGAGAAACATCTATTTACTCTAAAAGCAGAAAAATAGCGCTGTTCACGCTCCAACAGTGGACAAAAATAGACTAAACAAGTACCCAGATGATGGAAAAATGAGTAGGAATGCTGGAATACATTAATGTGCACAAAAGAACCAATAAGACCTGTTAACCCTTTAAAAAACAATAGTAGTGAAGAAATCAACCTATGGTGGGAAATAATATCCCAAAGAACTATAAAGGGTTAATAAAAGTATAAAAGATTTTAAACAATTATATTAGAAATTATAGTAGTTAGTGAAGAAGGTCATCCGCTAAAGAGATATGTTTTGGATTCGTTATGGAAAAAATGGCCTCACTTTTTAAGCCAATTGTATAACTATTGAATCCTTTCAATCAAATGAATCTCACATTCGTTTAATATGTAAAAAACTTAATAACATAATATATTGTCATAATTTCTTTCCATGTTTTTATTTTTAAAAAAAAACTTACTTTGGATTAATTTACAAAAATAAATAAATAAATAAAAATCTGACATTAGTTCTCTTTATTTTGCAACAGATATTTTAAGTGTAGTGATGCAAGGAGGCACAATCGGTCAAAAGACAACGAAACATCTTAATTTCCAAATTGTTAGAGAAAAAACAGAAATCGTCATTCAACTGGAAATTATGACTTTTTCAATTTATGTTTAAAAGGAAATAAGTTTTAGGGGACATCCTCATAAATTGCACCAAACTCTGAAATTTCCAATACGAGACCCTAATTTTGACATCACATTTGGCTTTTTCTGTGAATTTTACTTAAGGTGGTTCCGAAATTACCTGCTCAAGAACGCTAAACTTTCCGACACATTTTCTCACTCATTTTCAAACGCAAATATATAAAATTGGCCTATATGGCAAGGTTACAACCTCTTCAGTACAAGATGGAACGTTAATCATGAGCACAACTTCAGTGGCATACATGAGACAAATTAGATACTGGGTTTAATTTGCTTCCGATACTGGATTTAATTTGTCTCTTGCATGCCAGTAAAGTTGTGCTCATGATTGACGTTCCATCTTGTGCTGCAGAGGTTTTAGTCTTGCCATATTGGAGTGAGGGAATGCTAGACTGGATGTAGTACTGGTGACTTAAGTGGTAAAAAGTACTGCGTTATACCAAGGTATCCGGGTTCGATCCCCGGTTTTGACATTTTTTCAATCTGTTGGTTGTACGCTGTGTAGTAAAGTGATAATTCACATCCTTTGTATTCAGTATTAATAAAATTAAATGTATTTATTATAAATGTTATTATTAAATTTTTAAATATTTTTAATAAAATTAAAAAAAAATAATAAAAATTTTCTCAATAAATACATTAGCTTTTTTACATCCTTCATCATAATTTAAAAAGATAATTAAATTCAATATTTAAATGTAAAATTTTGAGTTTCTTTAAAATTTAAGAGCTATAAGAAATCTAAAGTTCGAAATATTTCTAAATTTTATAGTTAATCCATTATAACTAATAGCAATATAAGTTTTTTTCACAGCTATTTGTAATTAAAGAATAAATACCCAGGTAAATACCCATTTTAGGAAACCCGTCCATTACAAGACCCGTCCGTATTTTCAGAAAGGCTCATGTTTTGAGCACCTGCTTGGCAAGTTAGCGAAAGAGAGACAATGCAACGAGTTCTATCGTCAAACAAAAGATCCATGTTGTCGCCCATGCTTTGATATGAAATAGAACGCGAAATTGCGGCGGGCGAAGTAATTTGTTTTAAAATTACGATATTGCCAAATTAACAGATTATTTTTAATCATATGTATGCTACATGAAAAGGTAAATATTATGTATTATTTTTTTTTTAATTTAAACTGTGTGCTCCGGGAATAGAATTTTTTTTCTTTTATTTTTTTAAATAGGAGGTTGCGCTCATCTAAGTGAGGATGCCTAATTTTGATGATTTGCTCGAAATATTAAAAAAAAAAGTTTTGTGGATAACCACAACATACTAGTTTATTTTATTAAAATACACTGTGTCTTGCTTACATGTATAAGATTTATTAGTAAACATGCATCTGTCTTATAATGCCACTCTACTACATGGAATTAATGGCATATTTAATCTGGAAACTGCATATAAAGAATATTTATATTTCGTCAGGACTTCTAATAAAGTTATTTTTACATGTAAGACATCATTTCATACAAAATCGAGGACGCTTTTTAACTTTGAAATTTTCCCCTTTTTCTCGTATCTCGTACCGTTTTCGAGATAGGAAAGTTAATTTCACAGTTTACCACTGGGTGCTGCTGTAAGCTATCTCATCTGTGAGCCACTTGATTATACCTAGACGCCACGTTCGTGGAAGCGAACAAGCCTTTAGTCCGCACTCTGAATTTACATATTATTTAACACTTTGCCGACCGCATGTCTCGTAAAAATACTTCATTTCGTAAAATGTTGAAATGATTGATTGACACCACCAGAATTTAGAAACAAATTTAATCGAAAATAAGTAAAAAAATTTCTTCATGTACTTTATAAAAGGGAATTTTTCATTCCAAAATTATGGTGCCAATGTAGCATTTAAGGATTAAAATTAAGTTACTTTACGTACGACACCACTGTGGTGTCGTCGGACGGCAAAGTGTTAACTATTTATACTTGCATTTAGAAATAATTTCTTGTGTTATTTCTGATGGCATATTTCTGATTGTAGTAGTTGTTCTGTCATTCATAAACAAACAAATGTAACAAATTAAAACATAAAATGCATATTTCTGTAGACGGTGAAATATCGGATGTACTACAAGCTGTAAAGGTGCCTCTTGTGTCGAGGAAAGAATGCTTTGCAGCTTATGATCTTGGTCCAGAAGATGATGTTTTTGATATTTTGGATTCGCAGATCTGTGCTGGAATAATTGTGAGAGATTCATGCCAGGTATGCTTTGCTTGTTCTTGTAGAGAAAAGTTACTTTTACAATAATATGCCAATAAAACATAACCTAAAATTTACATCATAAAAATAAACGAAGCACATTCAACAAATATTTTTACTGTGTTTTTACTTTTTTCTATATCTATAATAGAAGAAAGTATTGTAATATAATTTTTCTTTCGACAAATTTACACGTTTTATAGGGGCCAGAGATCCCGAAAAACACATTTTTAGGGTTTCGTTCATCTCACGAAACCCCATTTCGTTGTCTGTCCGTCACAGAGCTGGTTCTCAGAAACTATTTAACTTACAGACATGAAATTTTGTGTACTTATAGCTGAATACCTGCTATGAAACTCAAAATCATAAAATTTGAAAAAATCGTATTATTTTATTATAGAGAGATAAAAAACAAAAAATCTAACAGCCTTTTCCTATTAAATTTAAAGATTTTTCGTTGCAGTTGCTAACAGCAGTTGCCAACAATTAAAAATCCACAATAAAACTCTTTCTACAATAATTAATTTTCTATTGAAATATTTCCACTTGAAAAATGAAAATGAAATTAAAAGTTTCAACAAATTAAAAAAAAAAGATTAATATGACGTCATATTGGTAATAAAGAAGAAATTTTCAAACATTTCTCAATAATACAAGAAGTATGAGTATGTGTAAACACAAGAAGCAGCTTAATATGATGTCATTAGAGAATTAAACAGAAAATTATTCTGACGTCTAACATTTTGAAGGTCTCTATGCAACATGTTTAATTTTGAAATTGATTTTTTTGTAATATCGCATTTAGTCCACATGACAGATATTATTATGACAGAGTATGATAGTGGACTTCGCCCGCTATTTCAAATTTTCGAAAAAACAAGAAAAATAGATCGGTAAATTTTTACTTTATAAAAAACATGAGTTTTTTTTTTTTTTTTTTTTTTTTTTTTTGGAAAATGACATTTATTTGGATTTATTAAAAAAAAGGATAAAGTGTTTTGAAAGGAATATTAAACGAAATAATTTGCGCGATTTTCGATCACACTTACCCACTCGTTACACAATATCTGTCTGTCCGTGTGACCTCATTTTATCATCGAAAAGTGTATAAAGTTGTGCATAGAATTGAACCAAATTTCATATATACACTGCCGGCCAAAAGTTTGAGACCACTTCGGAAAATCTTTTATTATGTATAAATAGTCTAAAAACATTTGAAAATAAATTGCAAACTGCACCTGTACATTTTATACAGTCTTTGCGGAATATTCAAAAACAAATTCTTTTGTTTAATTATCAAGAAAGGTTTCAATAAATACATTGTGTCCAAACATCAACGAATGTCGAGTAGGAGCAAGCCAGGTGTAGTGATTATTTTTTTAAGACTGCCAGGTGGCCACTTATTTAACTATTGTTTCACTCTTTTTTAGGTGTGACTATTTTGTCGAAATTCTTCACGCAGTTTCGAGTTTAGTCTGATTTTGTGGTTACTTCCGTCAGGAAGTCTTAAAAATGGGGGGAAAAAACAGGAAATCAGCATCGAAATACAGTTTGCCATCATTGTTCTACATAATGAAGGCATATATATGAGCATGTGATTGCCGCTCAGTTAAAATTATCGAAGACATTTGTTCATCGCACAATCGTTCGATACAAAGAGACCGGCAGTAACCAGGATCGTCAACGCCCAGGAATGCAAAGAGCAACCACTTCTAGTGTGGATAATTTCCTTGTTGGTACCAGCAAGCTGTATAGACGCTTAACAGTGCCATAAATTTGCGCTGAAGTAAACAAATCTCGATCCAAACCTGTATCACTTACCACTGTAAAAATACGCATGACAGACGCTAATTTGTTTTGCCGCGTTGCCGTCAGAGAACTGCTATTAAAGTCGCAGAACAAGAAGAAACGAATGCAGTGGGTCCCTGCCCATTGAGATTAGACAGAAGAAGATTTTAAAAATGTTCTTTGGAGTGACGAATCAGAGTTCGAAATATTTGGAATAAAAATGAGAATTTTTGTTCGACGTTGTACAGAAGAAAAGATGCTGTCAGATTGTGTGGTGCCATCTGTGAAGCACGGCGGTGGGTCTGTTATGGTCTGGGGTTGTTTCTGGGGTTGTATGGAACTGGAGATTTGGTACGGATCCAAGGAATTATGAAAAAAGAACAATTCAAAACGATTCTTGAAACAAATGCTATTCTCCCCAGGCTGAGATTTATTGGCAATAGGTTCATTTTCCAACAAGATAACGACCCTACACATAGTTCGAAATTATGCAGAGGTTATTTACAAAAAAAGAAGCGGAAGATGTATTAAAAAACATGGTGTGACCTCCTCAGAGTCTCGATCGCAATCCGATCGAACTTTTATGGAAAGAACTGGATATAAACGTCTGTGATCGGTGCCCCTCATCACATGAAGACATGCGGAAGGCTTTAAATGAAAGCTGAGACAATACACCACAAGACAAAATCGATAAATTGATTGCTCACGTGCCGAGACTGGTGAAAAATGTTATAAAATGCAAAGAAGGATTTTTCGATCAAAAATCAGTTTAAGCTGTTTTTATTATTAAAAATTGTACGTTAAAAGCAATAATTGATAATTTGTCTATATTTAGATCAGTTTTATTCCTCAGGTTGTATATTTTGTGATGATTAAACTTTTTTCTGAAAATACCAATAAGTTTTTGAGTTTTATTTCATTATCTCGTTTTCCTTAGTATTGTCTCAAACTTTTCGCCTGCAGTGTATATGTTTTTGGCTATGGCCAGCTTGTCCCAGTTGAATTTGGGAATATGTTGTCGGTAGGGGACTGTGATAGCGATGTTTGTGCCATTTTCATTAATGCATTATTGAAAAGTGTACGAAGTTATGCATAGAATTAAACCAAACTTTATATATAAGTTTTAGACTATCCACGTCTGGTCCCACTTGAAAATGGGAATATTCCCCAGAAGGGGGCGCTGTGATAGTGATTTTCCCGATTTTTTGCAATTTAAGTGAAGAATTTATAAATATTTTTCGCCGAAATTTTATATTTAGATGTTATGTAATAGGCCGAGCTTTGTATAAAATTTTGAAGAAAATCGACATGAAGATAGCCCTGCGCTGTGATAGCGAATTTTGTTTGATTGTCAAGACGGGCGAGATAGCTGTTGGAAAAAAATTATATTAAATCATCTAATTGTCCAATCTAGGTTTAATATGCATATTTGTAATAAGCAAAAACAAAATTTATTTTTTAATATATTACCTGTTGATTAACTTCTTTACGAATTCCCCTCTCCTTCATGGTTTTTAGAATGTTTTGACAAAAAACTTAAAGGTTAATCAAAAAATAAATTTCTCCTTTTTTGCTTCTAAAATGTATAATTAAAAAAATAACGTTTACTAATGTATAGGCTAACAAACAGTTGTATCAACCATAAGCTTCAAGCTCAAACGTATCGGTATTTGGATTCGAGTTCAATCCAATGTTTCCTTCATTCAAAAATAAACTTAAAATCTTAAATCTAAATAAAAATCAATACTTTACAGTGCGTATTGTTTTATTCCACGTTGACACATTGCGGACCAGTAGATTTAATCATAATTGCCAAGGTTTTTTAGAGCTTCATTTTAATTAAATGGTCCTAAAAGTATTACAGTAGGAAAAAAAATTATTACTATTGCAAGGGATTATTGTATCTATTTAAAAAAGGCCAACCACATAAAATGAAAAAAATAGTTATTAGAGAATATTAAAAACTATATTCAAAGATATGAATGGAAATTATCAGTTTCATGTTTCATATGCGTGAATTTTAAATATGCATAAACAACAATCCATATTAAACATTGGGTTGTTTAAAATATTTTTTATGTTTCTTAAAGAAAATTTTATACCTTTAAGATTTGCCTTTAAAAGACGTGAATAGAGAAAAGGCAATTTGATTGCTTTTCTGTGTAAAAATGATAATTGAAATTATCTCTTTTTCAATGAGGATCAAAATGTTCAGTTTAATTATTTTGTGGGATTGTACACGTTATTAACCCTTTCCGGCACAGTGGTCTCACTCCGGGACCACCTAATTTTAATTCCAAACTTGCATTCGGCACCAAGAATATTTTAATAAAATTTTGCTTTTACAATGAAAGCTTAAAATAAAGAGTTCGTATTTTCTAAAAGGATCGTTTGTAAACTCCGGTGTCAGTCAGTAATTTCGCATTTTACGAACAGAATTTGTTTGTGCCGGAAAGGGTTAAACAGAATTTCTGATTGGAAATATGTTTAAATGAACACGCATAATAAACACGATAATTCAATCGTAAGGTGTTATAATTTCATATATTAATATTATAGATTAAATATAATTCTTTATTTTTCTGTTTTTTTTTTTTTTTTTTTTTTTTTTTTTTTTCAGGGTGATTCAGGTGGTCCTCTCATACAGAAGAATAAAAGGGGAATTTACACTTTGATAGGAATCGTTTCGTTCGGAACTGGTTGTGGGCGGAAACAACATCCTGGAGTCTACACCAAAGTGGCATCATTCATGGACTGGTTAGAAGAGAACATGAACTAAATCATGTTCTCATGAACCAAGGATGAATTCACGTGAGACAAAAAATGTGTAAAAGGAAAGTTATTATACATATATATGTTCTGTCACAATACTCTGAATCAAAAATTTACGACAACTTGAAAGAAAAAAAAATTCTTGTATAAGTTTCTGAAATACAGGAAATACTTTCAAATCATATTTGTATTAAATACGAGTCTTATGATATGTAATAACTCATACTGATACCAATAAATCACTTCTGATATCCCTTCAAACTGTGTCACTTATTTGAAATTTATCTATGTTAGATATAAAATTATTCATGATGATATAAAGTTATTTATGAAGATATAAAGTTATTCATGAATATGTAAAGTTATTCATGAAACTTAAGTTAAAATTTCAAAATTTTAGACTAATTAATGAAAAATACATACTGGTAACACTGAATCGTTATTTATTTTTTCAAAACAAATAAATAAATTCTAAACAGATCGGTTTCTTCAATAATTAGAGCAGGAATTCTGCATGAACCAGTAATCGAATTAAGTCTTTTTAGCGATATATTAAGCTAATACCTCCTATAAATTGAGAGCATCATTAATGCGAAAATCAAATTAAAAAAACTAGTTTTTATGCTATTGCTGTATTAAATAGTGCATACTCGTGATTTTACGACCTTGATTTAGCGACCAACCGCGATTTATCGATTATTGGATCAGGTCCCGACCGTTTCCCAATACTCACAATGTTTGTCAACACTCTTTTAACGACCCGTAAATAATGCTAATCTTGGTTTAGCGACATTTCAGAGAACATGAATAAACAGTGCATTGTATTCCACTTTTCCATTTTTCCAAGAAGTATAAAAGAAGCAAGTAACCAAACATTTCCCGCACGCCCACTATGCATTGCGATTAGCTGTGGCTTGTGATCGTCACAAAAATACCCGTATCAGCCAAATGCGCACATCACGTGATGTGATAATCTCTCGATGTACAATCTTTTAGGAGTCATTTCGTCGACTTTAAATCATTTGTGTTGTCTGTAATTTTTTTTATGTTAAACATTTTTATTTCTCTATGGCTCCTATTGTAAATAAAAGATCCTCTATAACCATCGATATGAATGTGAAAATTCTTGAAAGTGTGGAAAAAACATCATATAGCAAAATCTGAAATTGCTAAAATGTTTAACATTCCAAAAAGTACTCTTTTCACGTTCATACGAATCTTCGAACGACTATTTTCAGGTGTCCCCGAAAGTGGCATTCTGGAAGTTTCCAGCCGCCATTTGAAGCAGAAAAGTATAGCATCATTGTTCAAAAAATGTTAATTAACTAGTGTAAGTCATTTTTTTTAATTTTGTAAAGTTTAAATTAAGTCTTACCTATAAAATTATTCCATATTTTTTATGCATTTTTTAAGTCTAAAGATTAAGACAGATTACAACAAATATATATTTATTAAATTGTAGAAATCAATAGTTTTTAACACATTAGAATCCAGGTATTTTTCAACTGCATTAAAAACAACCCGTATTACCAACTTTTGATTTAACGACCATTCGATTTAACGGCCGATTTGTCGAGGTCCCGTGAAGGTCGTTAAATCGAGAGTCTTACTATTTCCATTGATATATTTCATGATGGTTAATTGCATAATTCTAATCTTAAGAATGTGGTATTTTTTCCCAAAACACATCGCAGCTTATACGACGAGAGAATCTCATTTTTCTCAAAATATTCATTTGTATATACCGTAATCAGAGGTTGCCTGAGACACTTTCAAAACTCAAACATCTATTACATAAGAATCATTAAAATTAAGGTTTAATTAAGAACTCTAAAATTTGGGTCTGCCATTCTACTTTATATTATTGTTATTGTTATTATTATTATTATTATTATTATTATTATATTCAACATATTACAATTTTTCAAAAATAACTGTACATACAGTGATATATAAACAAAACTTGGTGGCTGAAGTTATAATTTTATGGGATGACGAAAGCCATACAAAAGTTAGTATAAAAATACACAGATACCCAAGAAACACAAAATGTATTATTACAGTGTTTAACTAGTCGGATGTGCCAATCGCAAAACTTTCTTCTATTTCAGTCATATTAATACTTCAAAATTCGCAATCACATCGCCAATAAAATTAATATTTTTCGTCATTCAGTTTTACGTCAGCTGCTGGCGAATCGTCGGGTTACCGGGATGCGATCAACTGATGTATACTAAACTACGAAAAGTCCTTCTGGCCTGTAACGACAGGAACAGATAGTCTCCCTATGCCTTGGTTTTACTATTTTAGCTAGTTTTACTGGAAAACACGAAGCTAAAACGCGTGGAACCCTATTAAAGAAGATTCATTCCCAGTTCTCGTCAACATTGAATTTGAATGAGAATATCGTCAAATTAGTCCTCTACAGTCAAATTGGCATCATTTATGGCAACCTATTTTTGTCGCCAAATTTGGCGACATTTCGCCAACTGTCGCCAAGCTTGGCGAGAATTTGACGTTGGCGAATATAAATGTATAGTGTTAGGCATATAAGAATAGGAACAATGGTAACAATAATGAAAGAAAATTTGCCGAAACCATGTTAACTAAAACTCATAAATTAAACCCGTTTATGGATGAATTCTGCTGTCTTGTTTGAAAATGTCAACCACCCTAAAATTTCAAACCGCTATATCTCAGCCATTTCTTAAGATAGAGGCAAAACAAAAATTGCTCCGAATTCTTCGGATCAAGGCCGAACATTTAACGGAAAAAACTTTTAGGATTTCTAATTTGTTTGTCCATCTTTTTGAATTTGAAATCTTTAAATGGCTATCACAGCGCCTCCTTCCGGCGGAATATCCCCACATTCAAGTAGGACCTGCTGGCCACAGCCAAAAACATATAAAAAATTTTGGTTTAATTATCTGCGTAACATCATACACTTTTCGATGATACAATAGTAAAAATGGAACAAAAATATCGATCACATTCGTCGAAATATCTCCAAATTCTAATAGAACCTGCTTGCCATAGCCAAAAACATAGAAAATTAAATTGGTTCAATTTGAAGCATAACTTCATACACTTTTCGATGATACAATGAGGACAGACAAACATTTTGTAAAAACATGTTTTTCGGAATCTCTGACCCCTAAAACGTGTAAATCCGTTGAAAACCGGAAGTCGAAAAATATTTCGATTACAATAGTTTCTTCTATTATAGATAGAAGAAAGTAAAAAAAATGAAAAATTGTCATTTGTACAAAAAGTCTTAACACTAAGTTTCCATAAATCAATGGAATGAATGTGGTCATCTTCAATCTTTAAATATTAATTCTGAAGTTTAAAAGAAAATGTAGAAAGTCCCCTACAAACTTTAACAAGTTATACAATAGAAGTAATTTTTTTATGCCCACTTCCATCACATCATCTACAGCGGGAAACACATAATCATTTTTTGATGATTTTGAGCTTTTACGAAAACATTTTACTTCTACTTTTTCTTTATTTGGTTTCATTTTAATAACAATACCATAGAACCTTTTTTTTACCATTTTGATTGAAGACAAGTTCAACAATAATGTAGATGCCTGGTTTAGGCTTCTCCATCTGCGCGGTGCCTATCTTTGGCACATTAGGGAGTTCTTTAGCATCAGAGTTTGTATTTCAATCATAGTTAGTATCAGGAAAGTAACAATGATTCAAAGTTTCACCGTAGGAAATACTCAATAGAATTTTACAGGTTCTTGAAAGTTCTTTAAAGTTTTAGGCTCTTGAATAATGTATTCAGTTGTCTGAAGGTATAGAAATTTTTAAGTCGAATGTTAAAGATCAAAAGAAAAGGAATAACTGACTGTGGAAAGGATCAGGGTCCATAAGCTGTGTTTTTGGCCCAGGAAATAAGACTAAAATTCAAATTTGTTATACTGATTTAATTATTTCACTTTTTAATATTAGAAGGTTTATACTGAACGATTTCAACAATGTTTTTACTTACCCATCATACGTAGTATAGGGTAAGTCTTGTAATCGTTTTGAAAATAGAAAAAAAAAATTTGACGGATTTACACGTTTCAGACACTGGAGATTCCGAAAAACATATTTTTTGAAAAAAAAAAAAAATGCCGTCCGTCTGTCTGTAAACGCTCTATCTCCCGAACAAATTGAGATAGAGACTTGCCATTTGGTACTATGTACTTAGTATGTAATAGTGGGAAGAAGCCTATTTCATTTCAATAACCTCGATTAACCGGATCTATTTTTTTCGGACTCTCGAAATATTCGTTCTGATAAAAGGTATATAAAAATTTTCGAAATTGTTTAGTTTAAGAAATGAATATAAAAGACAATAAAAAAACATAAATTTTGAATAAAGCATGAAGTCGATCGGATAATGAGTTGCTGAGATATTTGGAATCCTATTTTCCACACTCTTCGATTTTTCATGACCCTGTATTTCATCCAAATTTCACTTCAAAGATATATTTTAATTGGAAGTTTGACGCTTAATCAGATGCAGTAAACCGCTAGTTAATAGGATTATTAATTTTGGAGTTATAAGGAAAAACCTCTTTCAAGCAATTCAGTAATCGAGCCTATAAAGCTATGACGTCATCAAGCCACGATTTTATTTGAATTTCTATGCATTTTATAAGTAGTTTACACATTTTTGTTTTAATATTTTACATTATGCATATCCATGATGGGTAAGTATTACGGTGGCCTCCAACGACTAGTTTTACATTTTGTTCGGATTTATATAACTTACACAAGCTCAAAGTTCGTATTATTCGTAGTTTTTGATGAAAAATACGCAATTTCTCCTAATTTTACCTCAATTTTTAATATATTTTTTAATATTTTACTATGAGCGCAGCTTTGCAACCCTTTTATTTTTACATATATTGTACATTTTGATGTATTTTATAATATATGTAAAGAAGAAAGTGTTGCACGATTACGCTCATATAAATAATTGAGGTAAAATTAGGAGAAATTGCGCATTTTTCATCAAAAACTACGAATAATACGAACTTTGAGCTTGTGTAAGTCATATAAATCCGAGCACAATGCACAACCTGTTGTTGAAATCGTACAGGATAAACCTTCTAATATTAAAAAGTGACATAATTAAGTCAGTATAACAAAATCGAATTTTAGTCTTATTTCATGCGGCCAAAAACACGGCTTATGGACCTTGATCCTTTATAAATTGGTTTTAATATTGAAGAGTTCGGGGGGAAAACAGGAAGTTTTCAATTCCACGCAATGGCAGCTGATGCACATTTAACGGACTAAAATCCATATTTCTTAAGACATCTATAAAAATACGCTGGTCAATATATACACTAATTTGAGTACTTCACTTAAGGCATTTCTTACACTTTCCGTATCTGTCCCGTCGGGTGATAAACGTTTCAGAATATTTTAACAATTATAAAACTTATCAAAGAAGTAACATATCATATAACCATAGCAGTACCAGAAGCTTTCAAATTTATGCATCGGTTCAATTGAAAATAGGCTTCTTCCCTTTGTTTTCAGGGCCTGATAAAAGCACAAGTCAACAGGGCTGTGTCCTCAGAATCCCTTAATTTTGTTGTATTCGCATTTAAGAAGCGTTTTCTGTTAAGCACAAATTATTTAATTTACAAAATCTACAATTTTTTCTCGATAATTTGTTTAACAACACTTCATAAAATTTTGACCTTTAAAAACATTAAAATAATCACAAAATTGATTGTTTCACTCAATATGCATCCCAGTTAACTTATCATTCCGAATATTTTCGGCATTATGTTCTTCCATCACGAGCATAATTATCGAAAATGATTTGTTATTGTAGTTAAACTGAGTGTATCAGTAGTTTGTTTAATCTTCCTTTATTAGAATGAAGTGTTGAATTTTAAAAACCAGCTTTTAAGTCTATGCAGATTGTAATGGATATTTTGTACTGTTAGTGCATAATAATTTTTGTTCCACGGACCCGTATATTAACTTAGGATTTTTTCTAAAATTTGAACTTGCTTTTAATTTAATTTATTATCTTATTTTATCAATACTGTTTAAAAAATACTTCTGATAAGACAGAAATTTAAATCTGGATTACAATTAGCATACCTAATTCCTATTATTACGACCAAGTTCGTATGGGTGATCTACCAGTGGAAGTTCTAAAAACGTTCATAATCTTAACACACGCAGATACGCGTAGGTATTTTTTCAGGTATGAAAGAATTACTAATCTTTATAATACTAAGTGATATTTCTATGTTTAATAGCAAATACAATTTGTAGCTTGCATTACATTAGAAGAAAATGTTCACCTTAAAAATCTCATTTAAAATATATATAACGAGTTTATTTATTCAAGCTCAAGGATAGCTAGTTAAGATGTTGGATAGCAAATACAATTAATACTCTCGTTTATAGCTTACATTACAAGAGAATAAAATGTTTAATTTAAGGATCTTATTTAAAATAGACATAATGAGCTGATTTATTTTCATTCAAGCTCATGGATCGCTAGTTAAGATGTTTGATAGCAAATACAATTAATGTACTCGTTTATAGCTTACATTACAATAGAAGAAATGTTCAATTTAAGGATGTCATTTACAATAGACATAATGAGCTGATTTATTCTCATTCAAGCTCACGGATCGCTAGTTAAGATGTTTGATAGCAAATACAATTAATGTTCTCGTTTATAGCTTACATTACAATAGAAGAAATGTTCAATTTAAGGATTTCATTTAAAATAGACATAATGAGCTGATTTATTCTCATTCAAGCTCACGGATCGCTAGTTAAGATGTTTGATAGCAAATACAATTAATGTTCTCGTTTATAGCTTACATTACAATAGAAGAAATGTTCAATTTAAGGATCTCATTTAAAATAGACATAATGAGCTGATTTATTCTCATTCGAGTTCACGGATTGCTAGTTAAGGTGTTTGATAGCAAATACAAATAATGCTACTCTCATATATAAATTACATTAGAATAGAAGAAAATGTTCAATTTAAGAATCTCATTTAAAATAGACATAATGAGCTTATTTATTCTCATCCAAGACCACGGATCGCTAGTTAAAGTGTTTGATAGCGAATTCAATTAATGCTATTCTCATTTATAGTTTAGATTACAATAATTAAATTACAATATAGAAATACTAAATTACATTATAGAAGAGAATGTTCAATTTAAGAACACATAAAGCAATCTCCACCCTAGAATTTCACACTGCTATATCTCAGCCATTTTTTTACGATAGAATCGAAACAAAAGACGCCCTGGAATCCTTCTTTCAAGATCGAGACCGAACACTTAAAAGTGAAAAGTTTTTGAATTTATAATTTGTTCTACTTCTTTTTGAATTTTAAATCCTTAAATGATTGCCATTTTGAAACAAGATGGCGAATTAAGATGGCCAATGAACTCGGTCGAGACCTTGGTACATCCTGCACACATGCTCATGGTTTTCGGGTCTGGGGGTTCATTATCGGTGAAAATTTACGAAAATTTTCCAGAACTGCTTCCCTCAGAACGGCTATAATAGGTAACTTCTTACTGTTTGTAATGGAAACTACCCAATAAAAGCAATGTCACTGGAACCATAGTAAAATTATTTTTGAGAGGAAAGGCACAAAAAGTCAGTGTTTGGCCCGAGTGCAAGTAATTCTTAGTCATGGCTCCGCATTTGACTGTGAACCGCAAAGAGTTAAATATGGGAAGACTAGAATTACATTATTCAAGCAATAAATTATATTTTGTTGTGCAGAATTAAAGTTAAAACTTTTCAGTTGAATTATTGATAATTAAAGATCTTTGAGGTTTTGTTTTAAGAAAATGTTCGTAGCTGACAGTATTTTTATATATATTTCGTTTGAGTTTTTTTTTTTTCATCTGATTGAAGTGCTTATTTCCGTTACCCTTCCTTCCTTTGAGTAATTAAGATGAAAGTGTAATGAACAGACTTCTTCGCGCTGCCATTTTCATTCTTTATATGTTACATATTATTAAAATATCTGATTTATGCAGAACAGCAATTGCTAATTTATTCTAAATTGTAATTACAATAAATATCGAATAATTGGACAATTATACTTTATTATTTTTAAAAAATAATAATCATATCAAATATCATAGTCGACAAAACTTTAATGATATAAAAGAAACAAAATGGATAAATTAGCATCCTGTTCTTAATTCTTATAAGCAATTAACGAACGATATTTAATTGCTGTTCATTATAGATTAGTTCGAGAGCATTTTATAATACTATATAGCAGATTATAAATAATATTTTTGAACATAAGCTCAAACAAAATGACCGAAACTAGAAAGCGACTGCCTTTTAGTACATTCTGGAAGAGTATTTTATGCAGGTATGTTGTTTTAAAAGGTTTAATTCTTTCCTAAAACCCATGTGTTGATTTATTTTTTAATCCTGCTGACTAGAGACTTCGTGGATATTTTATTTAATCAGTTTTAGTTATTGAGTAGTATAAAATTTGAATTTAAAAAGTGTTATAGTAATATCAGTGGTCATAAAAGGAATTCAGCGAACGTCAGACTTAATGCGCTCGTACCTCAGCCATGCATTATATTTGGCTCCCATTGGGGCATGGACACAGTATATATTGACCCAGACCCTCCAAAACTTGCTTAAATCATACTATCTATGTTATGATAGTGCAAATCATGCGATTGTCCTAAACAGATACTAGGCTAACCGCTTCGTGTTTCATATGTCAGGCACCATGTTTACTCAAAATTATCTTTTCACATAAAACTGAATATAAGTTTCATTTTTAGAAAGATCGTTAATTTAATTTAATTTAATTTAATTTTAATTAATTAATTTATTTATTTCGAGCGATAAGCTACTTTCTAAAATGTATATATTTGGAGTTATCAGCTCTCAAAGTTTCATTCCTAAGATAAACAAACCGCTTGAAAAGTAATTGAATTGATTGGTATATTTTTTTCTTTCCGAAAACCATGCTGAACAATACGCACGTCGTTCTCTTGCAGAGAATAAAAACAGAAAAATCCTTTGGCGTATTTTGCTTATAAACCAATGGAGCCCAGTTTTAATTTCAGAAGTAAAATTTTAGACATCTCATTTCAATTAATTTTTCGTGTGTGTAAATTAGAAACAATGCTTTAATACTGAAATAAAATGTTTATGGTATTATTTTTTCCTTTGTATTTTAAATGAAATGACTGAAGGGATGTATTTTAAATGTATATATTTTAAATGAAAGTTATATTTTTACAAATGAAGTGTGCGGAAGGTTTATATTTTAAATGAAATGTATGCAATAAGAATGATGGCAATGAGAACAATATTTGACAATTTATAACCTGGACCTGGGTCATAAATGTACCCTTGCGTGTTATGAAAATGTAATGTATTTGTACTTCCTCAATTTAACTTAGTTTATCATTCATGATATAATAACGTTTAATTTTGGATAATGATACCGTGAAATGCCGAGTTGTGGCCGGAGTTTAGAGAGTAACTCAAAATAAATAAAGGGTGTTTAATATTTTTCGGAGTCACGATCAGTAGTGGCTCGTCAGGTAGTGCTGCAGCACTTTAATACCAGCGTTTTCGTATACTAATATTCGCTTTATTTACGCATAGATTGTCCTGCGATTAAATAAGCCAAATTTTCGTACACAAAAATTCTGGTGGTAATCTAATGCAGCACATTCTGACGAGTCGCTACTGGGCACGACTGTTTTTCTGCTTGTTTTTTTTTTAATTGGTCCCATAATATCAATTCCGAGGACATCGATGAAAGGGGGGAAATGTTGAGAATATTTCCCTTGACCGTAGTCTGTAATTAACGAAAAGAGCTTTTCCGCGGAAATGAAGCAAAAATCCTTTCTTTAAGGAACATATGTCTGTATATATATATATATATATTATATATATATATATATATATATATACAACACAAGGAACTTTATTACTAGAAAACCAAAACATTTGAAAAGAAAATAGCGGTATTTTTTTGCAACGGTAAGCATAAAAAATAATGATTTTTGCAAATTTCAGATTATTATTATATATGTTTCTTTTCACTTTTTACTCTAATGTACCATCAAATACACCAGACGAAAATTACGACAAAATTTTCGGGGAAGGCATATCCTTTCTACTAATTCTTTGAGTGATATATCTATATAAATAACATTATGAATTACTTTATTTTGTCTTGCATAAATTTTTGTAATCTATCTTCATCGCGTGCAGGCTCCATTACGGAAGAATAATAACACATTTGCACTTAAAACAATATAAGTAATTCAGCATTTGTCTCCGGCTTTCCATAACGAATTAAAAACTTCATCATGCTGCTAATGAGAAAGTCTCGCTTTTAATAAATTTCAAAACTTTATTTGAATACAGTATTGATATTTTTGATATAAAAATCCTTTTTGGTGTTGATAATGGGCAATATAAAAAAATACATTACACTTAGACAAAAAATGGCTTACACCTGTGTTCTGTAACTCGGAAAGCCAGGGTTGGATCCCCTAGTCTATCTATTTTATAAAGGACAAACATGTCCGTGCGTAACGCTGACGTCATTTTGCGAATGGCAACGATTTTATGTTTTGACGATGAAATTTCGGTTTAGCTATTTTTGCTACTGCATTTTTTTTAATTTCTAACCATCGCACAATTTTAATTTTTACACCGCTATAAAAGGAAAAAAAAAATCCACTTTCAAACGCAATTTGTTTGAAAACTGTATCGCAACATACTCATTTATTATAGCATTTAAATTAAATTTCAAGCATGATTTTTTTAAAATCTAATTTCTGTCACTTGCAGACGATTTCAAAATATTAATCCGTTTGCACTTTAAACAATATAAAAATTTCAGCATTTGTTTCCAGCTAATATTCAATAATGAAATTAAAACTTCATTTCGCAATAAAATAAAATAGTATAAATGAAACACAAATTTAACAGACATGCTATCGAAAGAAGTGCTTAAAACTGCTGAAATTATCAGAAAGAAAAAAAAAAAAACTGTTGTAGATAACGAAATTTTTAGCGATTTCTTCGGGTATTAACTTCTGACACGGTGCCAATACGAAATTACCGGTTTTTAGAAATTTCTAAATGTTATTAGGTAGCTTTCAATACAAAAAAGTATAAAGCTACCTATTGCAGCCGTTCGGAGGAAAGCAGTTCCGGAAAATTTCGATATATTTTCACCGATCATGACCCCCAGACCCCAAAACCACCCTCCGTTCAAATGTTGATTTATATATATAGATATATCCATATATATATATATATATCTGACCTATGTCATACGATAACGCTCGCATTTATAAATCAATTTTGATGAAACTAATTGTGTGTATTAAGCTCACCAATGTCTCGACCGAGTTCGTTGGCCAGCTTGGTCCGCCATTTTGTTTCAAGATGGCGGCCATTTAAAAATTTAAAACTAAAATAAATATACAAAAAAAATAAAAATTCAAATTTATTTTTAATTACGTGTTAGGCCTTGAAACGAGGATTCCAGAGCATTTTTTGTTTTACCTCTATCTTAAAAAACAGCTGAGATAGAGCAGTTTGAAATTCTACGGTGGCTGACATTTTGAAACAAAACAGCACATTAACGCGATTTCTCGCAAATTATTTTCTTTCATTGTTGTAATCATTTTCCCAATCATACGCATAAAACTATATATTCATATCCGTTAGTGCCAAAATTGGCGACATTTGGCAAAATATCGCCAAATTTGGCGACCAAAATAACTCCTCATAAATGAAGCCAATTTGGCTATTGCTCAATAATTTGGCGAATTTCTTATTCAAATTCAGTATTAACGAATCTTTTGTAAACGTTTTATTTGCATTTTAACTTGCTGTTTTCGAGTAACATTAGCTAAAATTTTTAAACGAAGATATAGGAAAGCTACCTTTTCCTCCCTGTACAGGCCGGAAGGACTTTTTGAATATCATATTTCATAGAAAAATTCTCTTTGGTGCTGTTAGGGGGCAATGTAAAAAAACATTAAATGTGAAAAAATTGAGCTTTCAATAAAAAAAAATGATATTCATTCTCTATCCCGGGAAGCCCGGGTTGGATGCCCTAGTAATAATAATAGCAACAAACCTCTGCGCTCGATGAAAACTAATCAGTATTCATAAATAACTGATCAGTCTACCTTTTCGATAATGAATGAATGAGGTCCGAATTTAAGAGCGAGAATATAATCCGAGTACACACAGTATTTTAGGGAAAATGCTCTAACACTGAATATATATGTTTTTATTTACAGGCCTTGTCTTCAACTGTTGTTAATGTGTTCATTAGGATGCTTATTAGAAGGTAACTTGAATTCTCTCTTCTATTTTTAACTACCAAATTTTCGGTTAACTAGCTCCATAAGGTTCTATTTGCAGGAAGGCCAAGGACACTAAAGAAATGCGGCAAAAGAGATTCACAGATGGGAAGAATCGTCGGTGGTAAACACGTGCAACCAGGGGAGTATCCTTGGATGGTATGGTATGTCTTTAATTGAAGATAAACATGTGCGCTTAAGATGCTTTATAATATTATGAAACACAATTAAATATAAAGGCTTTCAATTAATGTAATTTTTATAACATAATTTAAAGGTTTTTCATTCAATTTAATTTCATTTAGTGTCATTCTTTTTAAAAGTAAATAATAGCTATATATATATATATACAGGGTGTAACTGAAATGCTTCAACAAACTTTGAGGGATGATAGTACTCATGAAGACGAACAAAAAATGCAATGGAACATGGGGTCGCAAATGACGTTTAACCCCTTCAGGGGCAGTGGTATGTTTATGAAAGCGCTTAATTTTAATTCCAAAACGCCATAATGGCACCAGAATTTTGCTAAAATCTTTTCCATTTAATATGTAGGTGAAATATAGCCTTTTTCATATTTACAAACAAATTTTTTTATAAATTCCGGTGCCAGTCATTTATTTCAACATTTTAGTACTAAAAGTAGTTTGCCCCTAAAAGGCTTAAAGGATAAAAATAGAGAAAATGCGTCTGAAAATAGACTGGCACCGGAATTTACAAAAAAAAATTGTTTGTAAATAAGAAAAAGGCTATATTTCACATAAATATTCAATGGAAAAGATTTTAGCAAAATTCTGGTGCCATTGTGGCGTTTTGGAGTTAAAATTAAGTGTTTTTTTAGACATACCACTGTCCCTGAAAGGGTTAAATGTCATTTGCGACCCCGTGTTCTATTACATTTTTTGTTCATCTTCATGAGTACTATCATCCCTGAAAGTTTGTTAAAGCATTTCAGTTACACCCTATATATATATATATGTATATATATATATGTAGGATTTCAGTTTGAACACTTCACTTCATCAAAATACTGACACTCTAATGCTATTATCCATGATTTAAATGCGTGAGCTATAAATACTTTGGATCGCGAGTTTTGGCAAAGAGCCAGTTTTCTAAATTTTGTTATGAAGCAAGATATAAAATGAATATAGCCGGTAAAGGCGCTATTAGGTCTAGTTGAATTATCGTAAGGTAAATTTATTGTATAGTTTTGACCAAAAGTGTATTAGTTGAAATTAAAGTTCGTATTTTGTTGTTCATCGATTATTTGTCATATAATTCCAGTAAAGTGACTATTTACACATCATTTACTTACATATATATATTAGATTTGATTCTATACATGTTTTGTATTGATATTCCAATTACATATATTTATATATATAGAGAGAGAGAGGGGGGAAGGGAGAGGAAGAGGGGGGAGAGATACTATAATTCCTTTTCAAAAAACATATTCAACGCTTATTCTAGGTATCTGTCCATGTAAAACATCACAAAACTCGTAAATTTGAACACGTCTGCGGAGGAGCAATTCTTAATGAACATTATATCGTGACTGCTGCGCATTGCATTGAACAGTAAGTAATCATTTGTGTGTGTATTTTAAATTCTTAGATGAAAAAGGTAATCCGCATCATTTTGATTGCTTCTGTGCAATTAACGTTTTTTACTAGTGAAACTCTATAAATATTATTTGTGGAGTTCCTTCTAAGTAGTAGCAGATGATATTCTTTATTCCAGGAATTTTCTAATGATGTATTCCGTTAGAAAGGCTGGGATTACAAACCAAAGGTTCGGGTTTTGTGGCATTCTACTCACGTGAAAGTGTTTTAAATATTTAAAAAATATTTAACACTATGCCAAGTTTGTCGCAGTTGATCTGAATTTGGGAATTTCTAAGTGTTCGGTGCAAAATTTCACTTTCGAATAATGCGGGGAATTTGTTCAGAAGAGTAAGGAGACCTGTGTATTTAGGAACACGTCCCTTCATTTAAATAATGTTTGATTTTAAGTATTATTATTCAGCTGGGTGTGTGACAACGACAACACCAGTTGTTGTTATTGTAGCCATTTTGTTTTCCAGGAAATGGAAGTTGAGAAAAGTTAAAGGTGGGAAATTGTTTATCAAGTACAAAAGTAAAAATTTGTAGCTGAATTCTTTTATCATTTTGTAAAAGAAAATAATATGTTTTTCTTTTAACTACAACACTTAGTTTTAATTGTTTTCTAAAGCATTAAATGCGATATCAGATATATCACCTACGAACGAAGAATTTTTAATGAAGCCCCTTTTGTGCGAAATCACCCAGTAATGTATCTAAGGCCTGGTAATTGCCTTGTACCTAGGTCGATGGTCCTAAATAATATGTATTGTTGCGTTTTATGTTTCAAAATTTTCAATGATAATGGGTGAGATCACAGCGTTTGTTCTTGTAACATGTTCATATATTTAAGTTTTAAATATGCTTTTGATTTCTAATATAAATCTTGCTAATAGAACTTGTCTAAATGTTTCAATATTAATAAATTAGTATCAGAAAATTTTGATTATTATGAAGATCTAATAGTTTTAATCTTTAATCATTATGAAGTACATAATTATTTTTTACAAATTGCATAATCAAAAGGATTCTTTTTAAATGCTAAAGGTGTAAATTAACAACATAATACAAATTAAAATAACTTTTATTAGTTGTTTTATATGTTTCGACTCTTTCCGAGTCATTTTCAAAAACAAATGAGAATATTCCAAAAATTGCACGGGCTTTGAAGTTATTATTTTCACGTGCTTTTTTAAAAATTACGCACGTTATCTATTATTTTTTACTTGGTTGTTTATTTTCATATCTGTGACCATGGAGTAACTCGAGCCACAGTTTCGGTAAATTAAAAGATGCCGCATCGTTACATATTGTATTTTTGCGAGTTAGTATCTCTATGGTTTCTCTTATTATGGACGGATAGTATAGACTGGAGGGAAATATTATTTTACTTTGATTGAAATTTATTTGGATGGTTTCTTCTTGATATAATCTTGCCATTGGGTTACGTATATTATCTAATTCATTATTCAATTTATTTTCACTACATATTATAAAGGCTCGTTTTATGAGAAATCTGTATATACACAGGCATATGTATTATACATATGTAATATACATAGGCATGACCAGCAGGAAATTTAATTACAGGAAAAAAGAGCATATAGCTGATATTAAATATAATAGAAAAACTACAGCCCTAGCAAGATTATATCAAGAAGAAACCATGCAAATAAATTTCAATGAAAGTAAAATAATATTTCCCTCCAGTCTATACTATCCGTCCATAATAAGAGAAACCATAGAGATACTAACACGCAAAAATACAATATGTAACGATGCGGCATCTTTTAATTTACCGAAACTGTGGCTCGAGTTCCTCCATGGTCACATATATGAAAATAAACAACCAAGTAAAAAATAATAGATAACGTGCGTAATTTTTAAAAAAGCACATGAAAATAATAACTTCAAAGCCCGTGCAATTTTTGGAATATTCTCATTTTGACTTTGAAAATGACTCGGAAAGAGTCGAAACATGTAAAACAACTAATAAAAGTTATTTTAATTTGTATTATGTTGTTAATTTACACCTTTAGCATTTAAAAAGAATATATTATTACAAGGTGTTGTAATTTATTATATTGTTATCAAAATGATTGTTGGATGTTCAGAACGCCAATCCCTGCAACTTATATTTGGAGCAAGCTTTTCAAATTGTAATAACGCTTTATAATAATTTAATACCTCTGGAATGAGCTTTTCAAATTGTAATAATATAGAAACAAATATTTTCGTTTTATGTAAAAGCTTACATGCTAAAATTTTGGAAATGTTTGGAATTTAAATAGTTCCTACATGGTGGGTTAGGAATATATCAATTTATTAGTTATTACTTTTCACCATTATAAAACTAGTACGCTGTGGCCAAAACAAAACCTTCTTGTATATTAATTTAAATATCACTGTTACACTCCAACAATTACGAAATAGAATGCATTTTTTTTAATTTAACTCTGAGTTATAGTGATTTGTAAATTATAAAAAATACAGTTCAACAGCGTCCCATGTTGAGTATTCAATTATAAAATTGGACCAGCATATATAGAAAAGCAGCGCACCCGGTTGAGTAAACGAAGTCAAAAATGGATCAACATAATTTTTAATTAACATATTAAATTAACTTACATATTAAATTTGGCAAAATTCCAGCGCATAGATATCGTGATATAGCTATAACGGAATTCATAAACAGTGCAGCATAGTAGCGTCCTCTACTGAATGGATAAATCCAAAACTGAAACAACATAATTTTTATCAAATGTCTTAAATATTAAATTTAAGGAAATTCCACCGCATAGAATCTGAGATATCACGGATATCGTCAAAAACAAACGCAGCAGCGCCACGTGTTGTGCAAGATACATCCAAACCTAATCGGTACCGCCAAGCTTTAACAGAATACGAAGTTTGATGAAATTCCATACCACAGATGCGAAGATTTAGCTATGTAGCAAATCTTGCAAAACACAGCATTGCAGCGTCACCTGTGGGGCGATATACATCCAAGGCTTATCACAACCAGTTCATGTTAAGGTCTAACAGAATACGAAGATTGATGAAATTCCATACCATAGATGCAAAGACTTATCTATGAAGGAAATCGTGCAAAACACAGTATAGCAACGTCAATTGTAGGGCGATATACATCCAAGACGTATCACAACCAGTCCATGTCAAGGTATAACAAAATATAAAGTTTTATGAAAATCCGGCATTAGTTCTTGAGATAGAGTGGCCACAAAAATTGTGTCATACAAAAGCGGACATTTTCCAAAAATAGTCAAATCGTGTTCAAGACATCCGAAAACGTGTAAATCCATCAATAGACGGAAGTCGAAAATTTTCGAGACTCCAGTACTTTCTTATGTATGTAGATGAAAGTAAAAATGCAATTTTAAATATATTTTAAACCAGTAGATTTTTGACTCATGTATTATCAGATGATAATTGTTTGTTTTATAAAATTAATGCATGTGTCTTATTTATTATACAATGTAAATTCAAAATTTTAGGAAATGACACTATTCACAACAACTACCTACGTACATTGGTGTTTTTGTACCTAATTTTTTTTTTCAGGAAAATGATTATATATGGCCTAATTTCCAATTTTAAGTATGCACGATATTATTTCCAATGACAAAAAAATGCCATTAAAAGTATCCATGCTAATTAATTTAACTGCTTTAAAAATGATTAATAGCTTTACTGCATTGAATAAAATGTGCCCCCCTTACCCCCCCCCCCCCCCAAAAAAAAAAAAAAGAAAAGAAAAGAAAAGAAAAAAGACGAATTTCGATAAAAAGTTCGTTTTGACATTGCTAAATACAAAGAATTTAGTTCTATAAAATATGTAAACCATGCAAAGTGTAAATGAAATTTATTTTAAACTGTACTACTTAATCCTAAATAGCACTTTAACTTTTAATATAGAATTTCAATTTAAACCCGCCCGTATGGCAAATGTACCGCGCCTTAATCTAAATAGGACTTCGTTTACATAAAGTATATTCATTTTATATATGTACAAAATATACAATTTCTGTCAGTTTGCCTGGTCTGGGACCGCCAGTCTGGTCTCTGAACGCAGATCCCCCTAGACTATTTATTAGGATGGTATTGATCACACCTACTTTAACCCTTTATCTACTGACGGTACTTTTAAGTACCATCAGAGAAAACTTTGTATAAAATTTCATTAATCTGTCTAATAATGATAATAAGGTTTTGTTTTTATACAAAATACTTTTCTGGATCACATTTAGAAAGCACAGCAAAACAGTGAAAGCTAAATATTTTATAAAGAGGTATTTTTCTCAACCTTTTACATAAGTGGATCTTCTCTTTTTAAAAATTGTTATATGAAAATTTTGCAACTATAAAAACCTTTCTATTTAGTGATAGGATCACAATACATTTATTTACATTGTTCCGATAAAGAATTGTGATATTTCCTTAACAGCATTTTCTGTTACTTAATCTAATTATTCTTGTAAATATTTCACAAAAAGAGCTATTACTACCGCATTATTAAATCAGTTTTAGTGAAAAACCTTATCTAAATTTCATATTATTATAATATAAATTGTCTAATATACCTTCAGACATCAAGGAAGATAATTATTGAGATTGAACAATTTGTTGATCCATAATTCGGCAGATAAAGGGTTAAATGTGACTACTTTGTGCATACAAAATCATTTACTTAAAGTATTTTCTACGACGGACTTTTCTGATAGCTATAATCTAAAGGCATAATCCGTTAGAAAATTGCTGATCAAAATGTCTGAAGGATATACTATGAGCATAATTGTTGTATAATTTGTCACATAATTTGATAGAATAGTTCTGTCGCTGAGATATGACAACTTCTCATTAATTTTCATCTTTCAGTCCCACAAAACGATGGATGTATGAAATATACACTGGCTTGCATCACTTATCAAAAAAGTCTACCAAACCAGCGAAAAAGTATAAAGTAAGATTTTTATTTTACATGTATTATTTTTATTTTCACTCGAATGCAGGAAACTTCTTATTGAATTGTAGCGTGGTCTACGTTATACCGCGACCTGCGTTATACACGGCCGGTGCATGACGTTTAAAACGTCACATGGAGTGGATCATTTTTGCAAGATGATTACTGGAAAACGGGGGGCGCGTCGCTTTGCACCAATCACACTGTAAAAATGATCCACTCCGTGTGACGTTTTAAACGTCATGCACCGGCCGTGTATAACGTAGGTTGCGGTTATACACGGCCGTTTCATGACGTTTATAACGTCACACGGAGTGGATCATCTCAACACGGTGATTGGTACAAAGCTTCGCACCCATCGTTTTGTGCCAATCGCCATGTATAGATTAACCGCTCTGTGTGAAGTTTTAAAAGTCATGAACCGGCCGTGTATAACGTAGGTCGTGATTGTAGAAGTTTGCCTATGTTCTTCATCTAAAATAGAGCAGCGCCGCTTATATGTAAATGTTCTTATTTTAAAATTTAAAGATGAAACTTTTTTCCCTTAAATTAGCTATCTTTCACAACTCTATTTTTTTTTATTCTCAAATGGATACACTGATACCTATGTATTCGAATTACACTATTTTCAGTATGGACTGACATATTTTACTGTATTACATATCACAGCATAATCAAAATGCTTGTCATTGCCATGCTCTTTCTATTTAATTTAAATTCGATTTTTAAAATATGCTTAAATGAAAATGTAATGTGAGTATCGTTATAAAATAACAATCCAGGACATTTTTCAGCTATTGTTTGATTAGTAAATGCTCAGGTCATTGTTCTTTGTATCCGGTTGTTGCACAACACCGAAGGGAAATGGTAATTTTACTATAATTAGCAAATTTGTTTGATTTTTAGGTGCGTTTGTAATTATATAAATACGTAGCACCTATTGTCGTCGCTTGGTCCGTCCGTCTGTCCGTCCGTCCGTCCGTCTGTCTGTCCGTCCGTCCGTCCGTCCGCATATAACAACGCAAAAACTACCCAACCGAATGGTTTAAAATTTAAGATATATTATCTTTGCAGAATTTTGTCGAGACATTTCAAATTTTATTAAAATCGAATCAAAACTTTAGGAGATATTAATAAAAATATTTATTAAAAAATTTGATTTTTTTTTTTTTAAATCGGTGCTTTTTTGTTATAGGAGCTTCGGAAGTTTCATCGTCAAGCGACCGAGATACTTATTTTATGACAGAAATTAATCTGTAGACGATATAATTCATTTCACAGAATTAAAAATCATCTAGATCTGAATATTTATATAACTAGCTATAGTACGAACGCACATCATTTGTCACGTTTGACGTACAATTTCCAACTTATCTTAAATGTTGTCACTTAAAATTTGAGCTAAAAGGTAAATCAGTACAGTAAGGTACATAGGGGTTCTGTTCTATGTAAGTATACCCCAAAACAGTATTTATAGTTTACAATCATCAATGAGTGTGACGTGAAATGTGTTGAAAAACAATTTTAAGTTGTATCTAAAATCTAATTAATCGCAAAGAAAGTTGTATATCAATAAAAAGCAGAATCACAAAAAGCTGTTACTTTTCTTGGTTAGAGCACTGAACTTCTTCAACAAACAGAAGAGCTTTGTGGTCAGAAGAATTCCAGTGTGTAGGACAGATGGAAGATATAATCCGCATTACTCAATGCTGAAAGTTTAGCATCTACCCAACATGATCAATTTAAATAACTCAATAAATGTTTTAAAAAAATTAAATATATTCAACCATGTATGTTAAAAAAAAAAAAGATGTGCATTTGTTGGCGATGGCTAGGGAAATCTATTGCATATAATTCTGTCAATCTGTCGCTGCAAATTTGCTTCCAAATAAACAAAGACAAGTCCCAATGCATCTGAGATTCAGATTTTGTATATTTCATTAGGAACGGAAAAATTCGACATTTTTCTCGGCAAATCCGCCAGAAATTTTGACCAACACATAAAACTAACCCAAATTCAATCTTTTAACCCAATATAGTAAAATTTTGTCCTCTTTCAATAAAGTTTTTTCGGAATTCATACTAAAATCCTCTTTAATAAAAAGCTATGCGTTGCTGACGACTGGTTTTTCGCTAATCGTTACCACAGATTAATATTGGAAAATAAAACATTTGAAGTTACTGAAAAAATGAATAGCTCGAAAAGTATTTGTCAGAAAATTGTTCGACAAACTGCGTTAGAAAGGAAAAAAATTGTTTTTTCTTGATATAAATTTCAAATGTAATGATTATGCCATTTTTCAAATATTGCATTTCAAACATTACCAAATTTCACAATAGAGTACCATAGCGAAACCTTCGCGCGTAAAAAGATAATGATAACGGCAATGTGTCCTGACGTGTATACTGGCACGAGTCACAAATTATAGTAGCTTCATTCTGTTAAAATATAAAAGTGAATTATGATGTCATGAGTGCATGATTTTTATTTAATTCTCGACAAATACTAGATGCGCCATTTCTTTTTAGTTGTGAATAATATAGGTTAATTCACGTTATTAAAAAATGTAGCTATAAAACATGTAAATAAACGGAAAACGGTAAGTAATAAGTGTTAAACCACATTTAAAAAAGCATAACTCAGTGAAACAAGTAATTTTTTCCGTCAAGTTTTGACGGATTCCATCTAGTTTTTGAATATTTCTCTATTTTTTTAAGTCCTTTTTTGCTGAAAATGGGGACTTTGGTTTTTATGAACCGATTTAAATTTTATACTTTAGATATCCAATGCTATATTTTATATTCCTGTAGAAAGAACCCATCGGGAATCATTTAAAAATATTAATAATTTGCATTTATACTACAGTTGATTACAATTGAATATCCCAACTTTGAAGGGCTTTATTAATAAAAGTATAGAAGATACCTGCATTTGCGAAAAAGACATAAAAAAATAAGAGTGTGAAATTACTAATAGCAAAAATTTATTAATGTTCAACGTGACCACCAGCAGAAACACGAACGACATCCATTCTGTAGGAGAATTCGTCCCACACGGTTTTCAGCATGCCGGGTGTTACAGTTGCAATAGCTGTAGTTATCCTCGTTTTCAGTACCGCAGTCTCAGCTGGCGGAGCCGAAAAAAACAATTTACCTTTTATGTATCCCAAAGAAAAAAAATCGCACGGAGTTAAGTCCGGGCTTCGTGGGAGCCACTGATGAAGAGCAGAGTCGAAATCTGTACTGCGACCAATCCACCTTTGCGGCAGTTGCTCGTTCAAAAACTCTCGTATAGAAAGTGCCAATGGGGTGGTGCACCATCCTGTTGAATGAACTCGCAACGGAACATGCCGGTTCACTTTCAACCCACCGCTCGTTGCGCCATCTCTCGCCAAAAAAACGAACCTTTACGTTTATGAAACTTCATAACTTCTCCCTCCCTTCGATGTATGAAATGGAACACTACCTCTAATTGTTCAGAAGATATGGCGCTTCAAAGTTGAGATATTCATTTGTAATCACTCTGTATTTTTAAAGACAATAAGAAAATGAAAAATTTCGGTCGATCCGAATGAAGTTGCAGCGAGGGATTTTTTCCGCATTGGGTTTCTACGAAAACTTTTATCACTAAATCTTATTGTTATGAGGACGGAGTTCTTTCATAAAAGAGATCTGATTTTATAATAATGCACTTCGTGTGTTAGAATGCGTTCCTGCTCTTTTTAACACTTTCCAACCTAGTTGAAAAGTGTTTATGACTTCGGTTTGTCTGCCGTGTGGCCGTCTGGCCGTCTCTCCATGCTCTAACTCCCGTAAGTATGCTCGGACTGCCCTGAAATTTTTATATGTTATTGTCGTTATCTATAGCATGTTCCCTATTTCATCTGAAGTGTGTATCACGTATAGTTTTTTTACAGGGACATTCAAAAGTATTCCGTTACATTACAGTCAATGGGGAATAATATTTTCAAGTGCATTTTGATGACGCTACGTCATTTAAAACATAATGAAATTGATATATAATTATGAAGCGCATTAAAACATGCTTTTTGTAGAATATGGGGTGCAAAGAATTTATTATTCATTTACAGGGTCAAACAAAATAATTCTGTTACACATCGTTCTATGGGGAAAAATCGTTTATAGTGTAATTTAGTGATATTTCACTATTTCAAACATAATGAAAATTATATGCATTACTGAGGTGCACCATAAATTGCTCTCTTGTGTGCATTGCGTTTATTTACAGGGACACACAAAATATATTGGTTACAGTACATGTGCGATATTTACAGTCTATGTGTGATAAGTGCGTTTTCAACTTTGGTTTGCGTTTTTAAAATTAACTTTTTTTTTTCATTGTATGTGTGTGTTTATAAACTCGGTTGATCATATACAGAGCTACACAAGGGAATTCGTAAGTATTACAGACTATGAGAGTGAATGTCTTAAGGTTAGTTTTTAACTGTGCCTACGCATTTTTCTGCTGAACTTATTTAATAGACTAATAGAAGTTTGTGGAATATAAATAAATTCATATACAAGGCTACGCAAAAAAAGATACATTGTCGTTTACGATTTGTAATTGTTGCAAGTGATATTTAAGTTGCCTTTTAGCTTAATAGGTGGTGTGTACAAAAGTCTTCAGATAATATACAGGGCCGTACAAAAGATTTCGAGTGCATTTCCATTGATTGGCGAAAATTGCTAACTGTGAATATTCTAACTGAACTAAATTTTATCATACTATATATTACAAAATTTAAATTTTTTCCGCAATTATTCTATAAAATTTGTCCATTCAATAATATTCGGTATATAACCCAGCTTATTAAAATAATTCTCATTCTTAAAATAGCCTTTTACTATCCATATGTAAAGCCAATTATTCCTAATCCACTTAATAATATTTATTCGAATGTAGTTATTCTAAAAATGGCGATAGCTTTTTTAATTTATTCTTTAAATAGAACATCTTTATTTTAATCCATTATTAAAATTCATTAGTATTATTCCCGTGTGGTCAAATTGCTATAACTTCTTTATTTAAATGCTAAAATATCGTATCTCTTAAAATATTCCGCTCAAAAAACCTTATTTTATAAAGTTATCCTATTATTAAATATCAAATGTCTATTAAAATATTTCCGAAAAACTTTAATTCTTTCTTTTTTTTTTTCCCTTTTATAAAGATTCATTTTCTTTTCTTCTTATTATTTTTATTACGTATTAAATTCGAAGTTTAGCTACAGCCTCAAAAACAGATAAGCTCGTTTGTTGATATGACAGGCATCTGGTACGAGATTATGGAATATTCTGGAAGGGCGTAGAAAGTTTTTGCATTTTACAACAAAATAAATCCACCGGAAATATTGATAAAGTTCCAAAAGAGACCTTTTGATTCGATAGAAGTGGGTCACGTGACGTATTCTGTATTATTACGCAAGCTAGTTTAATAACACGATCATCCTGATTCGGAGAGGATTTTTTCGACGCTGGTGTTTGCTAAAAGAATCGGGACGGATTCTAGAAAATAATGGAACGTTGTATTTTTTTTTCGTTTAGCGTTGGCTAATGAGCATTTTCCCTGAAGAGATGTCTTAAACTGGAAATAAAAGGTTCTTCGACAAAAATATGGACTGACATTTCTTGTTGTTGATGATACCACCCGGCCGCCTGATGCGAACTAAAAGGGAAACCAATAACATCGCTAACCCTATTTATCACGAGCACGACTGCCTTTTTCCCGGATTTGAACTTGGAAACACGACATTAATATAATAAGTCGACAGGATGCTGGTGATCAACAGAAAGTTTGTGTAGTTAAACGTGAAATTTGCCGATTAGAAGAATATGTTACGAGGACGTCTACGCCATTACAGCACGTTTACGTCTGGTGTTTTGTTATTTTGTAGTTTTATAATAAATTAAAAATGGTCAAGCCTAAAAGAGAAAAGAAGAGGAAAAGTTGGCCTAAGTGAAGTTGTTGCTAGAGAATATACTATTCATCTTTATAAGCGTCTTCATGGTGTTGGTTTTAAAGGATTGCGAAAAAGCAGAACTTTTGTGTTATCTGAAAATTAAAGATTTTTAGATGTGTAAAACTTTCCTGTGAAATAGGCTCAAGAGTAACTGTAAGTTGGTATTTTTATTTATTGGTATCTTTATATGTTGATATTTATTAGTTTATGTTATATTTAAAATGTTTTATTTATTTAATAGTCTACCTTGAAATTTAAAGGTTTTATATACTATGTTATACTGATTAAATTTTTGTTTTTAAAATTTATTTCTGTTGCCAATATTTAAGTGTTGTTAAGGTTAATTAATTTATTTGATGATTTCGTGTGATACGTCATTGTAATATTATAGACAGCGGTATAATTTATATTTTCATGTTTTAAGAACAGATATTCTTAAAAAAAAAAAAAAAAAAAAAAAAAAAAAAAATCTATTATTTTTAAAATGTTACTAGGATCGTAAATTACATATTTATTTACTATTTTATCTATTTCGTTATTTGTATGGTATATAGTGTTATAAGTTTAAAATTTAATGTTTTTAAGATCCGGATATTTAAAAGAAGATCGAGTTAACTCTTTTGTTAGATTAAATATTATGGCAGAACCAACATTTATAGCATTTGATCCAGATTTAGGTGTTGAGATACAATCGTGGTTAAAATACTTTGATGATTCTTGTGAAAAAGAAAAGAAGGATGATGATTGGAAGTTTAAAAATATTTCTCAAAATTTAAAGGGAGAAGCTCTTAAGATTTACATTAATGATTGCCTTAATTGCACTAAATACGAACAGATAGCTGATATCTTAACTGAGAATTTTATTAGGGTAAATATCCCGAAATTTTCGAATTTTCTGCTTTGAAATTGGATAGTTTAAGTAACTTAGAAACTTATTTTAGAAAGAAAATTGAAATTGGTAGGAAATTGCATTTATGTGAAACTATATTACTACAAGGATTAACCGATGGTTTAAAACCAGAATATCAAAACTATCTAATTGTTAAACCTCCTTAGAGTACAACAGAATGGTATAGAATTGTTAAACAATTTGTGGAAGTTTCCACCCCTGCTGTTACAAGTCCATCATTACCAAGTAAACCTAATGCAACTAATTTTGACATTCCTCGATATAGTGTGCAGCCTAATAGACCAAATTTTCAACAAATTAATACTCCTAGGCATTGGATTCAGTCAAATCGGCCCAATAATCAATTTAATTCTCCTCGAAACTGGGTTCCTCGACCAAACTATAATTTTCAAAGACCTAGAAATTTCCAAAACGGAGTACAAAACAATTATTTTCAGAACCAGTACCCATCTAGGCCATGTAGAATTTGTGTAAACAAGGGTATAATGAATGCTTTTCACTGGGAAAAAGAGTGTATTTTTAATAACAACTCAACACCATCTGATACTCTTCCAATTGGTACTCCTAATGTTCGACAATTAATTGTGTATGGATATACGAATAATTATAATTTACCATGTGTCGTCGATACCGGTTCAACTATCGCAATTTTACCATTAAAGTTTGTTAAAAAATTGAATGCTAAAATTGAAATTGTTCCTCCAGTTACTATTGGTCAGGCAAAGGGATTTTTACAAATTAATCAAAAGTGTAGTATTCTTCTTAAAGTGGGTAAAATCCAAAAATATGTTAACTTTTTAGTATGTGATACAGATTTGGATTACTGCATCTTGGGGTTAAAAGAATGTTCAAAATTTAATTTAAAAATAAATTGTAAGAATTGTACAGTAAAACAGGGAAGGAAGATTATAAATAGGAGTATATCCATACATGATGAGAGATCACTTCATTTTAATACTGTAACTGTAAAAAAACTACAACAAGGTAAGGATAACTTGATAACTTCTGATTGTGACAATTTGAATTTATTTAATGATGGTAACTTGATAACAACTTATAATGAAGATACTATTTCATGTAAAGATGAGTTATTAACAAATGGTGATAGTAATGAGAGTTTAAATGGATATAATGATGACAAAGTATCACCATATACTAATGAAAATTTTGTGAATACTCAGGACTTTTTTGCAGCTAATTACAATGATTGTAACGTGCAGCCTGATTACAGAAGTTCAATGACTCCTCAAAATTTTCGCTATATTAATGATTATAATTCAGATTTAATTGGGGAAATAAATTTAATTGAAAATGGGGATTTAAGGGAAATAGTTCAAAATTATAGGGATATTTTTGCAAAACATAAATATGATGTGGGTAAGATAAATATTGAACCACAACGCGTTTTACTAAAATCTGACCTACCTATATCTTTGAGGCCCTACAGAACTTCCCCCTTAGAGGAAAAAGAAATAAAAAATCAAATTAAATCTTTGTTAGCGGCTGGTCTCATAAAAGAAAGCAATAGTCCTTATTCTGCCCCCGTCACCTTGGCTATGAAAAGAGAGGAAGGTAAAAAGACCCGACTATGTATAGATTATAGGAAATTAAATGCAATAGTTAAAAACGATGCAGAACCTTTACCTCTTATCGATGAAATTTTAGATAAATTGAGTAGTGCCCAGTATTTTTCCACTTTGGACTTAGCCTCTGGCTACTGGCACATACCAATACATCCAACCGATACAGAAAAATTAGCTTTTGCCACCAATTTTGGCCTCTTCGAATGGCTGGTGCTCCCCTTTGGTATAAAGACAGGCCCCCCGATATTTAATAGAACCATTAGAAGAATCCTCAATAAGTATAAAATTGATTTTGCTTGCCATTATTTCGACGATATCATAATTTTCTCCTCCTCTCTAGGAGAACATTTAAATCACTTAGCAAAAATCTTTGAAATCTGTAAACTAGAAAACCTTAAACTTAAACTTTCTAAATGTAAACTAAATCAAAATAAAATTAATTTCTTAGGCTATGAGATCACCAATGGGACTTTAACTCCAGCTAATACCAATATTGAGACAATTAAAAAATTGAAACCTCCCTCTAATGTTAAAGAACTACAACGATTTTTAGGTTCCATTAATGTTTATCACAAATTCATAGATAAATATGCTGAAATTAGATACCCCCTCAATAAATTACTTAGGAAAAACACAATATGGGAATGGAACTCAGAATGTCAAAACTCTTTTGAGAAATTAAAAAATACTCTAATTGCAAAACCAATTCTAAAAATTTATGACCCAAAATTACCCCTCCACATGTTTGTAGATGCCTCTCAAGTAGCAGTAGGTGCAGTTCTAAAACAACCAGGGAAAGATAATTTTTTGCATCCTATTGCTTACCATTCTAGAATTTTGAAGAGTTATGAACAAAATTACTTTATAACTGAATTGGAATGCCTTGCTATCATAGATACTCTTGATAAGTTTTATCACTATTTTCATGGTACTAAATTCACAATCCATACCGACCATGCATCTCTGGTATGGTTAAAGAATGTTAAAAATCTAAGAGGTAACTTTTTCGATGGTCTTTAAAACTTAGCATGTTCGATTATGAGATCAAGTATCAAAAAGGTTCTACAAATGTCGAAGCGGACATGTTGTCACGAAATCCTGTTGCTTATCTTAATCAACATGTAAGTTTATTATTGGACAAAAAAGAAATTATAGCGATGCAAGATAAAGATAATGTTTGTGACAGAAAATACAAAAAAGAGAATGGGATTATAATTATTCAGAGAAAAGGATTCAAAAAAATAGTAGTACCAATGTCACTCAGGAGAAAATTATTACATATTGCTCATGATAATTTTGGACACTTAGGAATACAAAAAATGCTTAACTTAATATCTCCAAACTATTATTGGCCCAACATGACAATAGATATTACACAATTTGTTAAACATTGTGATACATGCCAGAGAAATAAAAAACCAAAACAAAAAAGATTTGGCTTGTTACAAGCTATGCCAGCCACAGATCAACCTTTTGAATGTCTTTCTATTGATACTGTGGGTGGATTTAATTATTACAATTCAACAAAAAAATTCTTACACATAATAATAGATCATGCAACTAGGTTTGTTTGGGCTTTTCCATCCAAAAGTGTTACTACCGAAACATATACTAACTGTTTAAAACAAATTTTCAATATTCAAGCACCTAAAACAATACTTAGCGATAGACATAAATCTTTTAGGTCTCCAAGATTCAAAAAATTCCTCAGAAAATATCATGTTCAACAACGTTTTACATCATCACATCACCCCCAAACCAATGGGAAGGTAGAACGAGTGAACCAAACTATAGTTACTAGACTTAAATGTAAAGTTAATTCCATTTCTTCTAAAATACCTTGGACTAGATTATTAGACCAAGTCATCCAAGAATACAATAACACACCACATTCCATAACCAAATTCCCACCTGCCTATTTATTTTATGGTCAATTACCTTATGAATCTCCTTTAAAACAAAATTATTACCCTCCTGTTAATAAAGCACTCAAAATTGCAAAAGCGCGAACTTGTGAATTCCACCTTAAAAGTAAAAGATTCTATGATAGAAAATTTGTTGAATCTCCACTGGAAATACAAGATTATGTAATTTGTGAAGAATTTAAATATCCTAACACTCGAAAATTAGAACCTACTTTCTCTGGGCCATACAAAATAATAAATAAACTTTCTGATGTGACCTATGAAATAGACAAATTTAATTATGAGACTAAATTAAATTCAGTTATTGTACATGTGTCTAAATTAAGACCATATTTTTCACCAAATAATTTCAGACTATTTCATGAGCAACCCAAACAACAATCAAAACCAACACAGACATCACAATCACCATCACAAAATCAAACTAAAGTAAAAGCAATAGAGTAAATTCTAATTATTTAAATATCTCTTATTACAATAATTTTCAACATTATCAGGTATGTTCTTGGTGCGCAACGAGAATATTACTTGTTTTTGAGAGTTTTTGAGGTTGAGTAGACACCTTATGCAGGCATAAGATGTGTATTTTGATTTTAGGAATTGTCAAATTGATGTTGAAAAATGAAATTAAATGTTTTAATTCTATATCAAAATAAACTATTTTTACTTTATTTACTTTTTCTTAAACCAATTGTTTCAAAAATTTAATATTATGTTATTTACTTCAATAGATAATCAAATAGTAACCGTTTATAAGTATTTCTATAATTATATAAATGATTGGATAGTGATGATGTGATTTTACAGTGATTGTTTTGGTGTGACAATAGAAAATTAAGTATCTAAACTAATTGCCTTTGTATTCCATTTCTCAGCTAAAATTAACATCTTTTATTTGTTATTTATTGTCTTTATTTATTCTAAGTTTGCCAAAAAAACAACTCTCTGCATTTAGGATATGAATACTTATAACTTAACAGTATAATTTTGTAAAAGGGTATCAGAGGAAAATATTATTGTAAGGAACTATGGTTGAGAGTTCAATTTCTAAATATTTAGATTTAAATTTATTTGGATTTTGAAATTATTATATATTTTTTTTTGTATACTTTCGACTGGCAAAAATACTTTCTTATATAATTAAAAAAATAAGAAATTTATTTATTTGCTATGTAATTATTTTATCCTCAACCAATATTTTCCCTAACAATAAATAAACAAACTGTGATATTTTCTTAAATTATACAAATGTTATTATAATATTATTATTTCTACTATTGAATTATATTATGAATTACTACATATGTTGTGAAGTATTAGTTATATTGAAAGTTATTATTGTTATGTTTATGAATTGAATTTTATTATAGCATTTATTTATATTATTGAAGAGTTATATTATTTATTAGTGAAAAAATGTTTGACAAATATTAGTTAAAGATGGTGGGATTCCAACAGAAATATAACAAATCCCACAGGAATATAACAAAGATAACATATTCCAAGTACAATAAACGACCAAGAGATAATTTGACTTGTTTATTATGTGAGAAAATTAATGTGATACTTAAGAGAAGATGTTGTGACAAGTGCTAGCATTATAAAGTCATTATAAAGTATTGGTAAGAATGACTACAGTTTTAAAATTTTGATGGAGTAATGTCTTTATTTTCAGCCTTTACATAAAAACTGTATTTTTAAGAAAGGGACTGCAGTAACCATTTTTTTTAAAAAACAAAATGAGGACTTATCACGATCCAAGAAAGAGACTGAAATAAAACAGTTGGATCTAATGAACTCAAATTTGAATTAAGTCGAATTTTTTTTTAAACTTTGTTTTAACAATTTGCTAGTGACTACTTATTCTAAAGCTTGTGAACTTGGTAAAAGCAAAATTCTGTTACTATTATTATCCTGTTTTTCCTGTTTATTAATATTTATTATTTATTGTTATTGTATTTTTCTTGTGCACTTACAAATGGTAAGTGAGATTGTAACCATTTCTTGTATTATTTTACAGGGGAAATGCTCGTAGCTTTATTTTTATTTATCTATTAATTTTAATTGATTACTATTATTTTATTTTTGTTTTTGTTTTTGTCTTCCAGTTCTTCAGAAATTCCCCATCTCCTTGCTGGCAGTCTCTAAATTTATACTAGTCAAAATTCAAATTTCTAAAGTATTAAATTTATATTGTCTGAATTTATAGTTACTTAACTATTAACTTCATCCAAAATCTTTAGGGAGGGGGGATAATATTACAAAATTTAAATTTTTTCCGCAATTATTCTATAAAATTTGTCCATTCAATAATATTCGGTATATAACCCAGCTTATTAAAATAATTCTCATTCTTAAAATAGCCTTTTACTATCCATATGTAAAGCCAATTATTCCTAATCCACTTAATAATATTTATTCGAATGTAGTTATTCTAAAAATGGCGATAGCTTTTTTAATTTATTCTTTAAATAGAACATCTTTATTTTAATCCATTATTAAAATTCATTAGTATTATTCCCGTGTGGTCAAATTGCTATAACTTCTTTATTTAAATGCTAAAATATCGTATCTCTTAAAATATTCCGCTCAAAAAACCTTATTTTATAAAGTTATCCTATTATTAAATATCAAATGTCTATTAAAATATTTCCGAAAAACTTTAATTCTTTCTTTTTTTTTTTTTTCCACTTTTATAAAGATTCATTTTCTTTTCTTCTTATTATTTTTATTACGTATTAAATTCGAAGTTTAGCTACAGCCTCAAAAACAGATAAGCTCGTTTGTTGATATGACAGGCATCTGGTACGAGATTATGGAATATTCTGGAAGGGCGTAGAAAGTTTTTGCATTTTACAACAAAATAAATCCACCGGAAATATTGATAAAGTTCCAAAAGAGACCTTTTGATTCGATAGAAGTGGGTCACGTGACGTATTCTGTATTATTACGCAAGCTAGTTTAATAACACGATCATCCTGATTCGGAGAGGATTTTTTCGACGCTGGTGTTTGCTAAAAGAATCGGGACGGATTCTAGAAAATAATGGAACGTTGTATTTTTTTTTCGTTTAGCGTTGGCTAATGAGCATTTTCCCTGAAGAGATGTCTTAAACTGGAAATAAAAGGTTCTTCGACAAAAATATGGACTGACATTTCTTGTTGTTGATGATACCACCCGGCCGCCTGATGCGAACTAAAAGGGAAACCAATAACATCGCTAACCCTATTTATCACGAGCACGACTGCCTTTTTCCCGGATTTGAACTTGGAAACACGACATTAATATCCACATCTACTGATCATATACAGGGCTTCACAAAATAATTCGACTACTTTTTTGACACTGGAAGTTAATTTCGAAAACTGTATTTTTCAATGTGTTACATGTTTTCTAAACTGTTTACTTAATATCTTCTTTCACCTTATTTAACGGTGAAGTTTCGTTTCAGTTTTCTGGCTGTGTTAGAAAGTGTTTCATAATCTAAACTTGACGCATGATTTTTTGTTCTTGTTTAAGTAATTGTTTTATTTTTTTTTCGCTTTTCAATTATGTGTTTAGTAAAGTGTCTGAACGGGCCCGGACCTGGCCCAATGTTTGAACCTGCTGCGTCCCACGTGTCTGTCTCGGGGCCGATTTTCTCTTTATAGACTGGGGCCGGGTGTGGACTTAATTTTTCTCGGGAGACTCCAACCGGGTGAGTCTGCTAGTTAGATATAAAACAATATGTAAAACTGTCAATTTCAGTTCGCATCAGGTCTAAAATTATCGTCACTATATTTATGCACGCTGACCGCTGAAAATCATGTTGTGGAATATGTAACCAGCTCTCCTGTTATATGGGCATTTGAATTATACTCTTTTATCTTAACAGGAAGATGTTAAAAATAATAAATAAGTAAATACATTACAGCAGCTGATTTCCGTACTGCTGTAAAGCAATTCTTCATCTCCAAGTGTTTGGAAGAGTTCGTTGTCATATCTGTTTTAAAGTGTTTTATAGCTAAATACAGAGTGTTTTATTTACCAACTTGAGCCTCGTTTTCAGTTAAAAACATTTATTAATAACGAAAGTATTTAAACAAAGTTTTCAACAAACTTAGCTTTCTTTGCGTAAAAAGTGATGACAACAAAACAAATGTTGGAAGTGTTCACCATCTGCATCCAAATGGCACTGAAATTCAGTATACCATCATGAAAATGTTACAACAAAAGATGAACAGACTTTTCTCTGGTCTAAAGTATGCCAAATGCACACAAGATTCACTCATTACTTTTTGGATTGTAGTTTATAAATGCTTAAAACTTTCTTATAAATATTCATTTCTCTTAGTATTATTATTGAAAGTCTGGCTTCAGTCTACAGCAGAACACCCTGTAAACAAGTGTGTACCAATATCCGCTGTAGGCATTTATCCTACTTTCCCTTATAAGTTTCATTCTAATCCCAAATAAATATGCTTATTGCTTCTACAATCTATATTGCTTGCTCACAGATCGTTATTTCATTTCATTTTATTTCATTTCAGATCAGTGAAATAATAGTGCATAAAGATTTCAATATCAAGAAGTTCTATAACGATATCGCGCTGCTTCGCACCAAAGAGCCAATTAGATTTGAAGGTACGTCTGGATACGTAAATGGTATATGCCTGCCTCAAAATGATGAAGATCCAACAGGTTGGGCCGTCGTCACTGGATGGGGAGATACAAAACAAGGAAGTAATTGAATTTTATTATAATTTGTATACAACCAAATGTTTGAAAAAAGAGAAATATATATATAACATACTAGCAAAACCCGCGGCATTGCTCGCGTAGTTGTTGAAATAAGCCAAGTGTGCTTATTTTCATTATAAGAAATTATACTGCCACAGATAATTCGAAAATTACTAATTAAGCCACATTTTGAGTAAACTTCATTCTTATATTGCTTTAGGTGAACATGAGGCTGAAATGAATGTGGCTTAATTAGTAATTCTTGAATTACCTGCCACGTTTTGAGTAAACTTCATTCTTATACCGCTTTAGGCGAACATGAGACTGAAATGAATGAGAAAAACTAAAATTAATTCCAAATGAATGGTAATTTAGAACGTGTTTTGAAGGTTTTCAACTCATTTCATCTTTAATTTGAAATTTCGAATTTGTTTAAACCGTTCTTAACGAGAATTTACATCTTAAATGTAAGCGCCATGCCGAATTCCAAGCTTCTATAACAATTATATCACAGAAATATCAATTTTAGGACGTATTTTGTTCCTGTACATTTTTAAAATTCTAAATTTTTTAAAACTGTTGATGAATTTTTGTCTCTGAAGTAAGATCCGTGTAAACTTTCAAGTTCCTATACCTAACAATTTCAGATAAATCATAGTCTAGAAGGTTTTTACAATGCTTCCTGCTCATTTCACCCTTTTAAATTTTGAATTTTTTTAAGATCGTTAATAGAATGCGCTTACATCTTAAAAATAACCACCATGCTAAATTTCAAGTTTCTAGCTCAGCAGCATCACAAAATTCGTAATTTTAGAACGTTTTTTTCACACTTTTAAATTTCGAATTTTGTAAAAACTCTACTGTGCGAAACATAATAGACATGTCAAATTTCAAGTTTCTATCCTTAACAATTCTGGATAAACCACAATTAAGAAACGTTTTCAGATCATTTCACACCTTTAAATTTCGAATTTTTAATCAAATGTGCATACTGTCCATCTTTATCTTAAAAGTAACTACTATACTAAATTTCAAGTTTCTAACCAGAATAAATCCAACTAAATCGTAATTTAGAACGTTTTCCGCTCATTTCATCCTTAAAATTTCGAATTTTACAGAAACCGTTCTTAGCGAACATTTACATTTTAAATGCAACCCCTGCACAGTGGGGCGTTTTGACGATCTAGTTGGTCAAAATTATTGCGTTGGAATTTAATTAGGTTTTGCTTATTTTTCGAATGTATCACTAATAAAATGCTCAAACAGTCATAAATATTTGGTTTATTTAATTATTTATATTATTATTATTATTATTATTTATATTATTATTATTATTATTACTTAATAAAAGGGGTTTTAAAGTGGTTTAAAATTGACTAGCACGATTTGAACAAAACATACATACTTACACTTTAAGTTAATATAACTTAATGATTAAATAATAATTAAAATAATAATAATAAGGTGTCACTGATCTATCAGGGTGGCTTTTATTTAAGAGTTTTTCGTTTTCTATTGCTTGAATAATGCAATCTGGTATGTGAAAGGTTCCTTGAAGCCAGGCAGAATTGTATTGATAAAAACGTTGTCGATTTCTTTCCGATTTAGACCATTTTTGTTGAATTTGAAAACAAAATGTCCGGACACGTGATTTCAGGTTCTTAAAAATGTCTTCAGTTAACTGAGGATTCCCCAGTTTTTCCAACAAAAATGAAAGGACAGCTTCGAATTTGCTTTAATTGGGTTGGAAACCCATAAGTCAAGAACAAATTGTCGAGAAATTTGTGTAGTCTTCCTAAAAAAATAAAAGTTTAAAAATAAAAACATATTTTAAAAAATAAGTTTCATGTTTTGTGTGGCTCTGTAAAAATATATATATGCTACGCAAATTATTTTCAGTTGAAAAAATTCTGTTGTGTAAATCCATAATCTATATAAATTTTATTGAATTGGAAATAAAATTTTTGTTTATAGACGATGATTAGAGACGAATTATTATTTGTGTGGCCCTTAAGAGAAATATAGCTGCTGTTCACTTTATTTTCACTTTATAAGATGGTATTGCGCATCTCGATAATCTAGATTAATTTTGTTGAAATTGAATTAAAATTTGTGTTTATAAAAAACAATCTTTCCACAATATTTTGTGTGTCCCTGTAAAAAATGTATAATTTCTACGTTCCTCAAATTATAATATAATTAAATTAGCATGTAAAATAGACATGTAAGCTAAGTTTCAGCTCAATCCGATAATTATAAGTAGATTAAAATTGATTTGCAAGATTTAAACTAAACTTTTGTGTAGCCCTGTAGATACAGTATAACTTCTACTTTCTTTAAATTACAATAATATTGTATTGTCATTTAAACTACACATGTATTGAAAGTTTTCGATTAATCGAATAATTGGAAGCGGTTTAAAATTAACTTGCAAAATTTAAACTAAACATTTGTGTAACCCTGTAGAAACAGTATAACGTCTACGCTCGTCAAATGATAATAATATTGTATTATCATTAAAACTACACATGAATTCAAAGTTTCAGATTAATCGGATAATTAAAAATGGTTTAAAATTGACTTGCAAAATTTTCACTAAATATAATACATACACTGAAAGTTAATATAAAGCTGGTTTATTGATAAAAACTTTACTATTCGCAATCTTTCGCAGGCATTTTCTTAAATTTCCAATACTTTAGGAATAACACTTTTATTTAAAAAAAAATCTTATTGCTTAATAATGTATTAAAAGTCAAGATAAAGTTTGTCAACAACAACATGAATCATCCAAAAACACAATTTCTGAAAAAAGCACTTAAATAGGTTTAAAGTCGCTTATTTTCAAACAACAGTTGGTTAAATCTTACCTTGACAAATATGTACTATATTTTCAGTAAACTCGTGCTTTCACATTAAACATAATAGTTAAGAGGTGCTTTCGAACTTAGGGAAATAAATGCAACCGTTGAAACACCCTCAAACCAATTCCGCAAATGTCTTCTTTACGGTCGTAATTAATCGACACCACGAATTTTTTCGACAAAAATTGTACGGATCTCGACAAAAGAGACATTCCACTACCAGAATATGCGGTCAAGTTAAATTCAGAGAATATCGGAAAAATTAATTTTGTCCACCTAGATCATCAAAACGCCCCGCCCCACTGTGCACCGTGTCAATTTCTAAACTTCTGTAACCAACTGTATCGCATAAATCGCAATTTTAGAACGTTTTTTGCTCCTGTACCTTTTTACATTTCGAATTTTTAGAAAAGTGCTCTCAGCCAACATTTACATCACGCCAAATTTCAATGCTCTAGACTTAACAGTTCCAAATAAATCGTAATAGAACGTTTTTCTAAATTTAGAACGGTTTTAGAACATTTTCAGCTCATTTCACCCTTTTAAATTTCGAGTTTTTCAAAAAAGTTCTTAGTGAGCGCTTACATCTTAAATGTAACCACCATGCCAAATACCAACTGTATCACATAAATCACAATTTCGAGCATTCTTTGCTCCTGCACCCTTTTAAATTTCGAATTTTGAGAAAACTGTTCTAAACCAGAATTTGCATTTTAAAAGTAGCAGTCATGTGAAATTTGATGTTTCCATCCTTAACATAGTTCCATAGAAATAGTAATTATAACGCTTTTCGCGCTTTCACTCAAACTTCCAGTATCTCTCATTAACAATTCCATAGAAAGAAATCATAATTTAAAACGTTTTTAGAACGCATTCCACTCATTTCACACTTTTAAATTTCGAATTTTTGTAGAAACCATTCTTAGAGCGCATTTTTATCTTAAATGTAAGACCCATGCTAAATTACAAGTTTCTAGTTCTTTCAGAATCACAGAAATCGTAATTTAGAACGTTTCTTTCTCCTGCATCCTTTTAAATTTCGAATTTAAAAAAACACTGTTGTGTGTTTTATTTGCATGTTAAAAGTAGCAGCCACGACGAATTTCAAATTTCTATCCTTAACAATTCCATATAAATCATAATTTAAAATATGTCAGAACGCTTTTTCCTCATTACAATCTTTTAAATTTCGATTCTTTTTAGAAGCTGTTCGTAGCGAGCATTTATATCCTATATGTGACCGCCATGCCAAATTTCCAGTTTCTAGTCCTTTCAGAATCGCATAAATCGTAATTTAGAATGTTTTATTCACCTGCACCTTTTTTAATTTAATTTTTTAAAACAAACACTGTTGTGTGTGCATTTGCGTCTTAAAAGTAGCCGTCATGTCAAATTTCAAGTTTCTCTCCTTAACAATTCTATAGAAATTAAAATTTAGAATGTTTTTAGATCGCTTTCCACTCATTTCACCATTTAAATTTCGAATTTATTTAGAAACTGTTCTTCGGTGGACTTTTTATCTTAAAAGTAACCGTTATGCGAAATTCAAGTTTCTAGTTCTTTCAGAATCACAGAAATCGTAATTTAGAACGTTTCTTTCACCTGCATCCTTTTAAATTTTGATTTACAAAAAAAATTGTTGTGTGTGCATTTGCATGTTAAAAGTAGCAGCCTTGTCAAATTTCAAATTTCTATCCTTAACAATTCCATAAAAAGCGTAATTTAGAATGTTTTTAAAAAGCTTTTCCTGCATTTCACCTTTTTCAATTTCGAAATTTTTTAGAATCTGTTTTTAACTATGCTAAATTTCAAGTTTATAGCTCTTTCGGTATCATAAAAATCGAATTTTAGAACATTTTTCACTCCTGCACCCCTTAGGGGTAGTGGCACCGACATAAAATATAGCCTGATGTTGGAACAAGGATTGTCATCATCAATTTGCCACCAACACTTTTGAAATCGTTCGATAGTTCCAGAGATTACCCCTACAAACAGACAAACAAACAAACAAACAAAAAACGTTACTTCTTTATAATATTAGTATAGATATATAGACTTTTTTTTTAACAATTCATAAAAGAACTATACATCATAAAAACGAAGTACATTGAATTGTTTAGAAAACTTAATAATGTTAAAATGGACTATGTTAAACGATTTTATAAACATTAATAGCTATTTAGGATGTTTTTGAATATTAGTATTATTTTCACACATCACATCATCAATTTTAACACACTTTAAGATATAACATATGTAGACTTTAGACGAGCTCAAGAATAATAGAAAAGGGACTTCGAATAAAATAGTTTTTAAAAGCTGGAAATTGAAATGAGCTATGTTTGTATTGCATAAACACGCTAATATAAAGAGTTATAACGTCAGGTTTTGTAGACAACAACTTTTCTGTAACAGAAATTATAATTTTCACATTGACCTTACTGTGGCACATAGATTAAATTATTGTTTTTGTTAAAATGATGTACACCGATTCTGTTAGCTGCATAACTTAAACACGATAATAGAAAGGATTCACAAAATGTCAGGTTTGCCAATTGACATCTTCTGCAAATGATGCTTTTGCATTAACAAGCATTTACTAAGGTTCATAGACTTGTTTTTCGCTTATTTTTGAAAATTATATTTGAAATGGCGTTGACCGATTGTGTTACTTATATATCTGCTAAACGATGATACAAAAGGTTCATATAACACATTACATTTGCTAAATGATATCGTCTGTAAAAGACGTTTTTATTTTCACTCGGCACTTTCAAAGGTTCGTAGATTTAATTCTTGTTATATATATATATATATATAAAATATATATATAATAATTATATATATATATATATAATATATATATATATAAAATATATATATAATAATTATATATATATATATATATAATTTTTTTTTTTTTTTTTTTAAATGACATAGCACAATTGTCTTACTAGGGAAGGTCTCCAACTGCCAGCTCGGGAATTTGTCGAGAGTGGTGACGTTGGAAAACTCTTACCATGAGGATCAAGAATATGTATACAACTACCCGTCCGATTGCAACTAGTGAAGAGTTATATGCCATTGTATTTCTGTCATTTATTGATTTCTCCAGGTCGATAGCTATACAGGAAATACACTGTGAGTGGTAGAAAAGACAACTTACAGTACAGTTATGTAACCTGTTGTTGACAGTGTGAAGTTGGTGAAGGTTCCATTTTCCGTCTAATAAGAAACAAAAGATTGTGACCACATTTTCCCAATCAAATATAACTAATTGGACTGCACTGACTTGGAGTATGCTTTAAAGAACATCAGGAACTAACTCCTCGCCTGATCCTACTTGATGAAAAGAGGGCATTGGCAGGGAGCAGTTCCCGAGGCGCTCAATCATGGAGAATTTTAGCAACCTGTGGCACGCACCTCTGTGCATGTGAAGTCGGCCCAGTTCAGAAGATGTTTTCGGCGAGTCTTCAGGCTGTAATGCTATCGCCGACAAAGCGAATATTGCAAAATTTCCTTAGTTTGCAACTGCTAGAATATTTTTAAGGGATTCCGAGGAAAAGGAGCCAACGACTGAAGAGAATGCCATTTAGGCAGCGACTATTCAAGACAGTGAAGGGATGATCGAAAACTAATTTTTCCGGTCGCTGGATATTCTGTATGCGAGCAGCATCAACGAAAATGAACTGACAAGTAATTTGGAAATAAATACGGACCCCACTTTCGAATATGAAGAACCTGCCAAGAAAACAGCGGACAGGAAGTGAAGGACTATCCGTAGAAATAATGGCGAAAGCAGTAGAAACGTATAAGAAGGTAAAGAAAAATAAACTAAAGGCTGTGCAACATATATATAGGTAGGTAAAAGACCACAAGATGATTCAACGATGGGCACAATACGTAGGGAAAGCTGGGAACATGCAGAGCAAAATGAAATTAATTTCCAAACACGTGTGGTCGCAATTTTATCAACATTGCACACAGTTAAAAGCCACCGTTCATGACAGGGACCTCAAAATGTGGGCCATTGACAAATCATTGGAGCTTGAAATTCCTGGATTCACAGCAAGCTCACACATCATCAATAATTTCAAACAGGCACATAAAATAACAAGCCGAAAGGTGACACAAATCGTAACATTTGTTTCCGGAAGTGTCTTTGCAACCTGTAATCGACGAATTCCGGGAAAACGTGAAAAAAATGATTGAGCAGCGAAAGTGTCCACTGCCCAACGTCCTGAACACCGATTAAAATCAAAGTGGCTTCCAATACGAGATTGTATTTAACAGAACTCTCGATATGAAGGGATCTAAGGACGTGAGTGCATCGGTAACCAGTAAAAATAAAACGATTCATTCCTATACCATGCAAATGTGTATTAACGCCGCTGAAAAATATATGGGATCTTTACTACTTATAACTCAGGGATGTCAGGGGGAATTTGGTCCCAAAGTTATGGAAAATGTGCAACGAATATCATCCTCAAATTTGCTCATTATATGCTCCAAGTGAGGAAAGAGCACAAAACAAATAACTGTCGCATACTTCGATAAGCTAAAAAAATCTATTGGTAATCAGGAAAAAATCTTGGAGCTGGATAGTTCGAGTGGCCAAACAGATCTACGTTTATGCATTGAGAAATTTGGATTCAATGTGTAGCCAATTTTGCTCCCACTGGGCACGACAAAAGTTCTTCAGCCGTTAGACGTTTATTTCTTTCCACAATACAAGTACGTAACAAAGAGAATAGTGTACATATTCAAAAACTCACCGGAGTGTTTGTGACGATGTCGACATGACCACTAGAGAAAGCATAATAAAATTGCTTAAATTGGCCTATAACCAATTCTCCTCGCCTACCTTCAATGACATGCGTCGGTATGCCTTTCAAAAGGTTTTAAATAGAGACACGGATCCCGTCTTTCGATCAGTTAAACGGGCATGCTTTAACTTAACTAATAACACATGTGACAACTGCGAAACACCCCTTTCATTGTGTGTACTTGGTGTTGAAAACGCTCGTGCTTCAGCCATTTCTATTCAGAAGTGCATTACCATCGGTGAAATTACTTTTTCCCCCAAGCATAAACTGTCTGCTATGTAATCTTTGTAAACAGTCAGCTCTCTTTTCTACCACACAGAATGTCTTTCCTGCATAGCTAGCGACCTGGAGAAATCAATAAATGACAAAAGACATCAGTCTATAACTATAAATCTTCACTAGTTGCATTCAGGCGGGTAGTTGTATACATTTACTTGATCCCCATGGTAAGAGCTTTCCAACGACACTCTCGACAAAATCTCGATCTGGCATTTGACGACATCTAATATACAACGTGTCCAAGAAAGGTCTTTATTATTCTATAGATTAATACAGTGATGGAACAGTGGCGCAGAAGAGAATCAATTGACACCGTTAAATTTAAAATGTATGCTTTGTCTTATTTAAGTACAGAGTTTCAGAGATTTTTTAAGAAGAATAATACTATTAAAATTTAGTGGGGAGAATCGCGTAACTGCTGCGCCACTGTTCCATCACTGTTAAAAACAAAAATATAAACAGGTCAATTAAATGCAGTTTTCAGCAAAAGAATGAGGAAATCTAACAGTTTTTTATAGTATCAACTGCCTGAGGTAGATGGGGCTAATTGCTTGTTTTCTGAACGATGGATTGGTCGTGGGAGACCAATACCTTGGCCTCCGCGAGTTAAGTTAAAGACGTTCATCGAACAATTTTTTCTGATATTTCCGTTTAAAATGAAAGGAATCAATTCACAATTCTGACTGTTACACCGCGAACGTTAAAAAACACTAAGCGGAAAATTGACTACAGACTGAGCATTGTTCATACTACTAACGGAGCTCATCTAGAGCTACATTCAAAGTACTGTAAAAAAAACCTTTTAGATTTCTTCATTCTTTTGCCTCAAACTACATTTCATTTGACCTGTTAGTATTTTTGTTATTAATCTTTAGAATAATAAAGACCTTTCCCGAACATGCTTTATATATTATCGTTTTTGAGATATAGAATGTCAATCGTAATATTGCATCATACATTATCGCTGAACATATAATGTTATGTTTGCTAGATAACATCTTCTGCAATGCACATTTTCATTTTCATATTGCATTTATGAGATACTAGCGGCCCGTCCCGGCTTTGCAAGGGTAGACAATGTAATTTTTTTAGTACATTTGTTTTCCTGAATTTCTCGCTTCTACCAAAAACTGTTGCTGAAATATGGCGAAATGACCTAAAACTTTCGAATCCCCCTTTAACACCCTTGGGGAGGGGGGGATTTCTAAATTCACTGAAATACGTGTTTAATCATTTGTTTACTAGATTTGTTTTCCTGAATTTCGCGCACCTACATAAAACAGCTGATGAGATATGGCGAAATGACCTAAAATTTTCGAAACCACCCCCTTTAAAACCCTTCGGGGGAGGGAATTTCTAAAAACACTGAAATGCGTGTTTATCCATTTTTTAGTAGATGTGTTTTCCTGAATGTCACGCTCCTACCTAAATCTGCTGCTGAGATATGGCGAAATGACCCAAAACTTTTTTCTGGGGGGAATTCACAAAATCGCCGAAATACGTGTTTAACCAGTTTTTTAGTAGATTTGTTTTAATTAATTTCGCTCTCCTACATAAAAGCTGAGATATGGCGAAATGACCTAAAAAAATCGACCCCCCCCCCCCCATTTAACCACCTTCTGGAGATAATTTCCAGAATTGCTGAATTAAGTGTTTTATTCATTTTTTAGTAGATTTGCTTTCCTGATTTTCACGCTCCTAACTAAAACTGCTGCTGAGATATGGCGAAATGACCTAAAACATTCGTCCACCCCCTTTAACCATCTTCGGAGGGGGGGGGATTTATAAAATTGCTGAAATACATGTTTAATCATTTTTTAGTAGATTTGTTTTTTTTTTATTTTTGCACTCCTACCTATAACTGCTGCTGAGATATGGCGAAATGACCTAAAACATTCGAACCCCCCTTTAACCCCTTCGGGGGGCGGGGGGCTGCAATTTTCTGAAATCGCTGAAATACATGTTTAATCATTTTTTTAGTAGATTTGTTTTCCTGATTTTCACGCTCCTACCTATAACGGCTGCTGAGATATGGCGAAAGGACCTAAAATCTTCGACCATCTCCCTTTAACCCCCATCTGGAGGGAATTTCTAAAATCGCTGAAATAGGTGTTTAAACATTTTTTTAGTAGATTTGTTATCTGGAATTTCAAGCTCCTACCTATAACTACTGCTGAGATATGGCGAAAGGACCTAAAACATTCGACCACCCCCCTTTAACCCTTTTTCGGGTTGGAATTTCTAAAATCGCTGAAATAGGTGTTTAATCATTTTTTAATAGATTTGTTTTCCTGTTTTTCGTTCTTCTACCTATAACTGCTGCTGAGATATGGCGAAATTACCTTAAACATTCGACCATCCCCCTTTAACTCCCTTCTGGGAGGAATTTCTAAAATCGCTGAAATAGGTGTTTAATTATTTTTTTGTAGCTTTGTTTTCCTGATTTTTGCACTCCTACCTATAATTGCTGCTGAGATAGAGCAAAAAGGACCTAAAACTTTCGACCACCCTCTTTAACCCCCTTCTGGGGAGAATTTCTAAAATCGCTGAGATAGGTGTTTAATCATTTTTGTAGTAGATTTGTTTTCTGGAATTTCAAACTCCTACCTATAACTGCTGCTGAGATATGGCGAAATGACCTAAAGCATTCCACCACCCCCCTTTAACCCCCTTCTGGGGAGAATTTCTAAAATCGCTGAAATATGTGTTTAATCATTTTTGTAGTAGATTTGTTTTCTGAAATTTCAAGCTCCTACCTATAACTGCTGCTGAGAAAGGGCAAAATGACCTAAAACATTTGAACCCCCCTTTAAACCCCTTCGAAGGGGAATTTTCAAAAATCCCTTCTTATTGCTTGCCTAGGCCATAACAGCAATCTACAGTCCAAATTGCGTGACCCTGACTTTAGTAGTTTCGGCTGGGCGTTGATGAGTCAGTCAGTCAATCAATCACCGTTTCCTCTTTATATATTAGTATAGATATAGATTTGTGTCTGTCTTGTGTTTTGAAAATTCTACTATGAAATGCTTAAAGGAATCGTATAATGTTAGATTAAAATTAACTAAGGCGTATTTAAATGTTTTCGTATTTGCAAAATATTCTACTGAGAAAGTCATTGTTAAATACATCTTTTTTTAGCACTTTCCAACATAGTTGAAAAATGCTTATAACTTCGGTTTGTCTGGCCGTGCTCTAACTCTTGTAAATATACTCGGATTTCCCTGAAATTTTAATATGTTACTGACGATTACAATAGTACTATCGCTATTAAAAATGAAGTATATACCAATATAATAAAATATAACACCTTGTAATAGTATATTACTTTTAAATGCTAAAGGTGTAAAATTAACAACTATAATATAAATTAAAATAACTTTTATTAGTTGTTTTACATGTTTCGACTCTTTCCGAGTCATTTTCAAAAACAAAATGAGAATATTCTAAAGCTGCACAGGCTTTGAAGTTATTATTTCCACGTACTTTTTTAAAAATTACGCACGTTATCTATTATTTTTTTACTTGATTGTTTATTTTCATATCTTTGATCATGGAGTAATTCTAGCCACAGTTTCGGTAAATTAAAAGATGCCGCATCGTTACATATTGTATTTTTGCGCGTGAGTATCTCTATGGTTTCTCTTATTACGGATGGATAGTATAGACTGGAGGGAAATATTATTTTACTTTCACTGAAATTTATTTGGATGGTTTCTTCTTGATATAATCTTGCAGGGCTGTAGTGTTTCTATTGTATTTAATATCAGCTATATGCTCTTTTTTTCTGCAATTAAATTTCCTGCTGGTCATGCCTAAGTAGTAATTTTTGGATCCGTCTTCTTTAATAAAAGGTATTTCATATACTCCTGAATAATTCTCAAAATTAATTGGGTCAATTTTACTGCAAACGATATTCTTTAATTTCTTAGGTGGTTTGGCTATTAAGCAGATATTGAAACGTTTAATGCTGTGTTTTAATTTTTCAAAAAAGCTAGGATAATATTGCAGAGTATAAAGTTTGTATTTTTGCGAATCGTCTTTCTTTTCTGGTTTCTTATTTCTGGTGATATCCATGATTAATTTATTAATATGGTGTACTTTAAAACCATTATTATAAGCAATTTTACGAATATTATCTAATTCATTATTCAATTTATTTTCAGTACATATTATGAAGGCTCGTCTTATGAGAAATCTGTAGGCTGAAATTTTGTATGTAAAGGGAGAACATGCGTTCTGTGGTATGGTAGATTGGTTAGCCATGTTTTTCCGGAAAACAGCTCTGTCGATAGATTTGTTTGTTTTTGTTAACATTACATCAAGGAATGGAAGACTTTTCTTATGTTCAATTTCAATAGTGAATTTATCGTTATTGTCGATTGAGTTTAGTTGATTTATAAATATTTTAAGTTCATCAAGACTATGCTGCCAAATTATAAAACTATCGTCAACATATCTGAGCCAAGTGTGAGGTGTTAAGTGAAAATGTGCCAAAAACTTTATTTTCCAATGGGCGAAGAGTATATTCAGCTAATAAACCTGAAATAGGTGACCCCATTGGAGCTCCGTGATTCTGTTATAATATTTACTATTGAATGTGAAATAGTTATTATGGATGATTAGATTAAGTCCTCTTTTTATTGTTATTTTCATATCATCACTAAATTCTTCTATTTGATAAATTTTCTGAATTTATCAAATTGTGAGCTAAGCAAAGAAGAATCTGATGTTTTAGAACTAGGACCTAAATATATGTTTCCAGTTATACCAGATTTAAAGAATGTTATTCCAGAAATAGAAAGTATAATTCAAACGACAACAGACGAGCATAGAGAAGAAATAAGGAACTTAATGTTTAATGAAGTGAGAAAACTTTTTAACAAACCTATCAAACCTGTTTATAAAGAACTTAAAATTATAAAAAGTTTAAAACAAGACCCGAGTATAATTATAGTACAGACTGACAAATCCAACAAATTAGCTATCCTTAATAGAGATGATTATATAAATAAAATGGAAAATTGCATTAAAGATATGAATTGTGAAGAAGTTAAAAAAGATCCAACTAATTTAATCAACTATAAGGTCAATGACATCATTAAAAATGGAACTTGGCCCATATTTATGAAGCAAATAATAAAAGTACATAAATTAGCTGTTATTCCTAGGATTACTGGAAGACTAAAAGATCATAAAAGCAACATGCCATTACGTCCTATAGTTTCAAAGTGCTCAGGACCGACTTACTTCTTAGAAAAAGCTTATGTTCCCTTCTTAAGAGATATTTTACCAGGTTCTACATTAACTATTAAATCAACGGAAGATTTCATTCAAAAAATCAAACATATACAGCTACCAGATAATTATATAATGGCTAGTCTTGATATTATTTCATTGTATCCATCAATTGACACACATGTAGTATGTAATAAGATTTGTGATGATATTGAACAGATAGAAGAATTTAGTGATGATATGAAAATAACAATAAAAAGAGGACTTAATCTAATCATCCATAATAACGATTTCACATTCAATAGTAAATATTATAAGCAGTATCACGGAGCTCCAATGGGGTTACCTATTTCAGGTTTATTAGTTGAATATATTCTTCGCCCATTGGAAAATAAAGTTTTTGGCACATTTCACTTAACACCTCACACTTGGCTCAGATATGTTGACGATATTTTTATAATTTGGCAGCATAGTCTTGATGAACTTAAAATATTTATAAATCAACTAAACTCAATCGACAATAACATTAAATTCACTATTGAAATTGAACATAATAAAAGTCTTCCATTCCTTGATGTAATGTTAACAAGAACAAACAAATCTATCGACTGAGCTGTTTTCCGGAAAAACATGGCTAACCAATCTACCATACCAAACAACGCATGTTCTCCCTTTACATACAAAATTTCAGCCTACAGATTTCTCATAAGACGAGCCTTTATAATATGTACTGAAAATAAATTGAATAATGAATTAGATAATATTCGTAAAATTGCTTATAATAATGGTTTTAAAGTACACCATATTAATAAATTAATCATGGATATCACCAATAATAAGAAACCAGAAAAGAAAGACGATTCGCAAAAATACAAACTTTATACTCTGCAATATTATCCTAGCTTTTTTGAAAAATTAAAACACAGCATTAAACGTTTCAATATCTGCTTAATAGCCACCTAAGAAATTAAAGAATATCGTTTGCAGTAAAATTGACCCAATTAATTTTGAGAATTATTCAGGAGTATATGAAGTACCTTTTATTAAAGAAGACGGATCCAAAAATTACTACATAGGCATGACCAGCAGGAAATTTAATTGCAGAAAAAAAAAAAGAGCATATAGCTGATATTAAATACAATAGAAAAACTACAGCCCTGGCAAGATTATATCAAGAAGAAACCATCCAAATAAATTTCAGTGAAAGTAAAATAATATTTCCCCCCAGTCTATACTATCCATCCATAATAAGAGAAACCATAGAGATACTCACGCGCAAAAATACAATATGTAACGATGTGGCATCTTTTAATTTACCGAAACTGTGGCTAGAATTACTCCATAATCAAAGATATGAAAATAAACAATCAAGTAAAAAAATAATAGATAACGTGCGTAATTTTTAAAAAATTACGTGGAAATAATAACTTCAAAGCCCGTGCAGCTTTAGAATATTCTCATTTTGTTTTTGAAAATGACTCGGAAAGAGTCGAAACATGTAAAACAACTAATAAAAGTTATTTTAATTTATATTATAGTTGTTAATTTTACACCTTTTAGCATTTAAAAGTAATATGAAGTATATACCATTTATAGTTCCTTTACCGGGACAGTAAAATATGTTTTCTTACATTACGGTCAAATGGGAAAAAATCGTTTGAATTTAAATTAATCATTTAATTGTTGTTAAACTGCTTCAAACATAATGAAATTGGTATGCGTTTATGAAGTACTGTAAAACATGCTTTCTGTAGAATATGGAGTGCAGATCATGCATTATTCATTTACAGGCTCACAAAAATAATTCTGTTACAAAATGTAATGGTCTACAGGAAAAAATCGTTTGCAGTGTATGTTAGTGTTGTTACACTATTTCAAACATAATGATATTTATACGCATTACTGGGGTGCACTACATATTTCTTACTGAAAAGTATGGTGTACATTACATTTATCGTTCATTTACAGGGACACACAAGAGAATCGGCTACAGTACTGCCTATCAACGATAATTGTTGGAAATGCGTTTTCAACTTTTGTTTGCGTTTTTTATGTTTATCTAAACTTTCGTATAGTATGTGGTGTGTATAAATTCCCTTGATCATACACAAGGCTACACAAAGGAATTCGTAAGTATTACTGACTATGGGAGTGAATTGCTTAAGGGTACTTTTCAATTGCGTTACGCATTTTTCTGCTGATCTATATTTAGTATACTAACAGTAGTTTCTGAATATAACTAAATTCATATACAGGACTACGGAAAGAACAAAATACATTGCTGTTTATGGTTTGTAATTACTAAATGTGCGTTTTAAGTTGTGTTATGCGTTTTATCCTGAATTAAATTTTAGCTTAATATGTTTTATGTACAAAATCTTTAGGTAATATACAGGGTTGTAGAAAAGAATTCGAGTGATTGGCGAAAATTGCAAAAAGTGAATATTCTAACATAATTAAATTTTAGCATGCTATGCAGTAAAACTGCAAATCTGTAGATCATATACAGGGCTGTACAAAATAATTAGACTACATTTTTTATTATGGAAGTTTATTGCTAAAACATGATTTTTATATGTGTTACATATCTTCTTTCACCTTATTTAACGCTGAAGTTTCGTTACAGTTTTCTAGGTGTGTTTCAGTTTCATAATCTATGCTAGACGCATGTTTTTTCATTATTGTTTTTTTTTTATCTTTTAGGTGGACGAGGAAGTGATACACTGAAAGCCGTGGAAATACCTCTTGTGTCAAGGAAAGAATGTTTTGAGGCTTATGATAAAGACCTAGATAATAAACGGATTACTATTGTGAAGTCACAGGTGTGTGCTGGAACATCTAACAGAGACGCTTGCCAGGTATGTTTCATATTTTGAAAACTTCGTCTATAGTAGGTGCTGTCGAACTCGATTATTTCACATCAATTAAAACCTGATATCTTAAAATGCAAGAAATTATTTAGCTTGTATTTACTAATTGAACTATATTTACCACTGAGCTCCATGTGTAACAGGAGTTCTGAGTCAGCGGTCAGAAGCGTGAAAGGCAAATGAAGCTTGCAAGGCAAAAGTAAAAAATAGTCCGCGTTGTCAATGTCAGATATTATTATTCTCATTTGCTATTATCCTAATTTATGCTTTTATAATAAAGCTATGCTTATCTAATTCATAAATAATTCACTAATCATGTAAGAAAATGCGATAAACAGCACGTTAACGAGCTAAAATTATCGTTACTGTATCCTTCCGCACTGACCGCTGGAAATCATGTTGGGCAGTAGGAAAATCGATCTCCTGTTATATATGGAGCTCAGTGATATGTTTACTAAGAAATGTTTTTAGAATATAAATAAATTCATATACAAAGCTACGCAAAGAACTGGATACATTGTCGTACATGGATGGTAATTCCCGGAAGTGTGTTTTTTGCATGAATATAATTTTAGTTTAATATGAGGCATGTGTAAAAATCTGTAGATAATATACAGAGCTTTAGAAAAGAATTCGAGTATACATTTCCATCTATTGGCATAAATTGTTGAATGTTAATTATTGACTGTGTTCTGCTTTTTCTAACTAAATTTTAGAGTAATATGTAGAATATATACAAATCTATAGATCATACACACAGCTGCACAAAAGAATCCGAGTACCTTTCTGGGTTCAGACGATAATTGCTGAAATCTGTCAACTGTGTTACGCGTTTTCGAACTTGTTTACTTAAATATCTTCGACCTTATTAAACAGTAAAGTTTCGTTAAAATATTTTTAATTGTTCGAAAGTGCTCCATAATCTATGTTTGACGCATGATTTTTCTTTCTTGTTTGTTTTACAGTATGACTCAGGTGGTCCTCTTGTACAGAAGAATAAAAGAGGAATTTACACTTTGATAGGAATCGTTTCATTTGGAAAGGGTTGTGGTCGAAACAAATATCCTGGAGTCTATACCAAAGTGGCATCTTTCATGGAGTGGATAGAGAAGAACATGGACTAGCACCAAAGATGAATTCACATGCAAGTTCTATAAGACAAATATCATTCAAAAAAATTTAACATTTGAAAACATTATTTATTGTATCAAAGTATTCTTTATAATAATAAACAAGTGTTTATTTTTGCAGCCCCTTTGTCGACTTTTTTTTTTTAATATTTGACAGGATACTACTCAAAATGGGCTGAAATATTATAAGAAAATGATCTGCAGGTGAACGGTTCATGAATTTAAATAACCATTGTCTGCTGTCAATTTTTCTCTTTAAATTTCTTGAAGATAATGTTTGCTTCAAATCTATTATTTGGTGCATGGAGAGCGGTCATGTAAATAACCGTGAGGTTCTTGAACAAGCAAAGTGACGATTGCGTGGAGAATTTGATCTGTATAAGGTAGGCCACACACTGAGGCAACATGATGCACAACTTAGTAAAAAACAAGTTTGAAATACGTTTCTTTTTTGTTCCAACCTATTTCTTCTCCTAAGACTCACTTCGTGTTGCTTGTGTTACCGGGCCTGCCTTAGGATTGCTTGTACGATGTTAACTCTGAAATTTGTGAGACAAGGGCACACGATATTCGCCAAAAAGATTATTGGTTGGATATTTAAATTTTAACCCTTTTATGTACGCAATTTGTGGCAACAGTTGTAATTTAACTATCGTAGATTAAATTTTGAAAGAAGAGAAAATCGAATTGTCATGATAGCATTATCGAGCTATGATTTTAAAGAGGTGTAAATCAAGAACAACGCTTCCGACATCCACAATTAGCATATGGAAATGAAGCGCCGCCGTGTCATGCCCTTTTTTCAGATAGTATAAGAATTTAGAAGAAATCGAAATTCTCCTCTGGATGGAGAACACACAGGAAGACTTTTGTCCGCTGTAGTCCCAGAAAATGTGTCCGCCGTACGATAAATGTTAATCGATGATAATCGTTGTACTTGCCAAATGATACAGAAGGAACTTAACATTAGATTCTCAGCTATACATAAAATTATTCATGAAGAATTACATATGAAAAAAAATTAGTTTTTCGTTGGGTCTCCTATAATTTAACAGAACACCAAAAAGCGGAGCGTATCAGAATCAGTAAATAAACCCTTAAATTACTTAGTAATGGTAGGCAACGCGTTATTTTTAAAATAATAACTAGTGATGAGAGGTACATACGTGTGTGTTCTAACACGTCAAGAAAGTAAAGTAAGAGTTTTTAAAGATGACACCAAACCAACAATGGTGAAAAGACGAAGAGCATTGAAAAAAGTAATGTATATTGTGTTCTTCAAAAGTACAGGGCTGGCCAAAGCCATAAAGCTAGAGAGACAGAAAACAGTTATAGCTAACTGTCTTCTGTCCCCTGGTACACCACTAAGCGTCTTTCAGAAATTCTTCAAGAGATGAATGTTAGAGGGCTCATGTTTTATCCTGACAATGAATCTTTTCATTCAGCAAGGATTACAGTCGAATTTCTTGAGCAAAAAAACTTCAGGGTGATGAACACCTACCCTATTCTCTTGATCTTGCTATGTGCGACTTTTGGCTATTTCTTAATCTAAAAAAAATTACATGGACGTCGTTTTCAATTCGAAGATGAGATTATAGGGCTATAAAATCATATTTTACATCTATTCCGAGAAATAGATGGCTTGAGGCATTTAATTTTTTGAAAATCCGTCGCCAAAAGTGCAGTGATCTTTAGGGAACTACTTTGAACACCCCTAAGAGTTGGTAAATTTAATTTGTACCGTTTAGCCATATCTCAAAAATTTGATTGTGACGCGTATTATATAGCAGTATCTAATGGCGAAGTGTCTCGTCTTGTGCGGTTGCCTTCAAACCACGTGTATCACGCGTGGCTGTACACATGATGAAAAAATCAATTTTATATAAGCCGAAACGGTGTTGTTATTTTTAATTTACTAATCTTTATGGTGATTTCAACAAAATTTTTTACTTTATATATCTGTAGCCAGCTTTATATAGGGGAGATGGGGGATGAATGGGACATTTTCACAAAAATCTTTATTTTAAATATTTTATTTAAGTTATTATCAATATTATATATCACATGTCATACATTAAGTGTTTGACTACATCTTATGCACAATATTTATTCAAGATTATTATTATACAGAAATATAAATGAAATTTAAAAAGAAGTTCTTCTATGTCCCAATCATCCCCACAGCAGGGATGAATGGGACACAGACATTTTCCTCCCCGTATTCAATGTTAAAGACTAAAAGCTGACAAAAATGCCTCCTTGACAAAAGCTGCGAGAGTATAAATTGTAATATGATCTCCAGGATTATTCGTTAGCCAATCATCTTGGACTCATCTCAGCTTTGCCTTAAAAGGCCCATAAACGGAAGCATTCAATGGCTGAAGACAATGGCTACAATGAGGATGAAATGTTAAAATAATAATTACCATAAATTATTAATTTATCAACCTATATAATATTATTTAGTTAATAAATATTATTTTTCAGCATCCTTTAGGGATGGATGAGACAGTTCGATTCATCCCATTTGAAATGTCCCAATCATCCCCATGATGCATATATTCAATTGTTAGCCATTTTGTCTAAAAAATTATTTTGTCACAATGGTTAATATGCATTCATTTTAATTACCAATATTGAGCCTTGAAATAGAAAACAACAACATACCTTAATTGTTTATATTGCATAAGATATTTAAGTAAGTTCAAATGTAAAAAAAAATTACTTTTAAGCAGAGCTTTCAGGAAATGCAAATTTGAAGAAAACTGAAAACAGCCATGTGCTCTTGCTTTTGGTTCTGAAGCACAGTATGGTAGTGAAATCTATGAGGATAGGAAGCAAGTAAAAAAATAAAGTTTATTGCCTGAAATATTGAGAACGTCCCATCCATCCCTTGTCCCATTCATCCCCCATCTCCCCTATCGGTGATTTTTTTACAACTTAATTAACATAAATGGTGGATAAAAAACAAAAAAAATGCTTTGTTTTTACAGTTTTTATAGTTTTAACAGCAAAAACAGTTTAAAAAGAGTTTAAAACAGTTAAAAACTGTGTTTTCTTTCACTGTAAAAACAAAAACAGTTTAAACAGTTAAAAACTGTTTTAAAACAGTTAAAAACTGTTTTAAAACAGTTAAAAACTTTTTACTTTCACTGTAAAAAGAAAATCAGTTTTTACAGTTTGTATTGTTTTACAGTTTTTACTTTTTTTTTTTTTTACAGTTTCTTTTTTTTTTTGTGTGTGTGTGTGTGTGTGTGTTTTACTGCAAAGAAAAAAAACTGTTTTTTGCGTAGGTGATAAAAACGCAGATTTTAGCTGTAGGTAACGTGTTGCAATTAGAGTAACAAATAAAACCATAGTAAAACATTGAAAACTTCTGAGTGTGTAGATATTTTTTTCTTTACAATTTTAAACTTTTTATGTTTTAGTAAATATTATTATATTTTTTCATACTCACACAAAATGCATCCAGTTTTAAAAGTTTGTCATTTGCAGTCATATTGATATGGATTAAGCGCAATTTTTTGCTAATTAACATAAAGAAAATTTGCTTAGAAATTGTATATTCATTGTGTATAGAAACTTTTTTCTTTCACTGTATACAAATTTAGGTAGACTTTATCAATAAACCATTTTTATACATTTTTGATTTAAATTACAAATCCATATGAATTTTGATGACATTTTATCACTTATGTATATTAAAAATGGCAGATTTATTTTTCCTTTAAAACCTACAATGTTAAAAATCTGCAGCAAAACAATCAGTCATTCGACCGTTTTGAAAGGTAATGGTTACTTGACCATATATTATGAAGCTTATCAGAATAAAGTTAAATGCAGTTATGTAACCGTTTTCTATAAAAACGGTCGAATTTCGACAGTTTTCTGCAAATTTTTAAAAGTGTATAGCCACACAATTTCAAGTTAATTCTTTTTTTCTACAATTAAAAGTATTTACATTTATAAGGTTTACTTTTAGAAAGTGCAATCTGCATTGTATTTTGAACAGGTGTTATAAAAATATTCTTCATTTTTCATTGGTTTCCAGCCATTAAATTTGCATAATTTTCCGGCCAAGTGTAGCCAAGGTATGGAGATTTTTGCATTGGATTGGAGATTTTGATTTTTGGGTCGAAAATTAAAAGGTCCGTAGTCGTTTGTGTTGTTCTTCTTCCCCGATGATGGCTTTAAGTTTAAAGCCGAAACATGTAGGATTTTAGCTCTTTTATGAGTTTAAAACAATTTTTACACTGATTTTAGCAACTAATAGGCACAATTTGTGCAATTTGTGTTTTTAAAATAGATTTTTGTCTTGTCCATATAATTTTGACCACCACTGTAGATATGTTTTCTTTACAATTTTAAACTTTTTCTTTTTTAATAAATATTATTATATATTTTCTTACCCACACAAAATTCATCCAGTTTTATAAGTTTGTCTTTTGCAGTCACACTGATATGGATTAAAAGCAATTTTTTGCTAATTAACACAAAATTTACCATAGAAAAACAAATTAAAAAAAACACCATATGTTTTTATTATTACTTGACCATATATTATGAAGCTTATCAGAATAAAGTTAAATACAGTTATGTAACCGTTGTCTGTAAAAACGGTCGAATTTCGACCGTTTTCTGCAATTTTTTAAAAATGTATAGCCACACAATTTCAAATTATTTCTTTTTTCTACAATTAAAAGTATTTACATTTATAAGATTTACTTTTAGAAAGCGCAATCTGCATTGTACTTTGAACAGGTGTTATTTCTTCTGAAGCGCAAAGATTATCAAATTTTGATTTTCTGCTATATGAACAGCTGATATAAGTTTATTCAGATATGATAAAACTCCGTTGATTATCCAAAATCGCTGATGTATTATTCTTGGTGATATTTATATGGCTAATTCGTTTCTTTCGTCACTCAACTGTGCAATATGGAAAAGTAAGATTTTTTTCTTTTGCTGAATAACTTAAGTTAAAAATTTGACACATTTTTAAGGGCGTGTCTTTTATTTTTCAGGAAATTTTTAGCAGTGGTATGCTGTTTCTTTTTGATAAATGAAGCCACAAGTAAGGAAGAAATACAATAATTCTATGATTTTCATTTGTTATTTTAGATTTTTTTTAAACCTTATTAAATATATACTTATTCTTCTTAATTTGAATTATATATTTGATAAAAACTTATTAAATTGTATGAAAACAAAACACTAAGTTGCTAATCAACGCACATTTTATTTTGAGATTTTAAACAACGATGTAAAAATTAAAATCACAAAAGTAAAAGTTATTCTTAACATTTCGGTTTATCTTTAAAACCATCAAACAAAATGGCGAAAAATTATTTGCATGTTACATTATTGAAGCTATTTGAAAACTAAATGAAAACAACAAGCAACGGAAATTTCTTAAATTTAAATGGCGAAAAATTATTTGCATGTTACATTTTTTAAGCTATTTTCAAACTAAATGAAAACAACAAGCAACGGAAATTTCTTAAATTTAAACGGCAAAAAACTATTTGCATTTTATATTATTGAAGCTATTTGAAAACTAAATGAAAACAACAAGCAACGGAAATTTCTTAAATTTAAACGGCGAAAAATTATTTGCATGTTACATTTTTGGCTATTTTCAAACTAAATGAAAACAACAAGCAACGGAAATTTCTTAAATTTAAACGGCAAAAAACTATTTGCATTTTATATTATTGAAGCTATTTGAAAACTAAATGAAAACAATAAGCAACGCAGATTTCTTAAATGTAATAAATTTTCTTAATATTTAAGAAATTTCCGTTGCTTGTTGTTTTCATTTACTTTGAAAATAGCTTCAATAATGTAACATGTAAATAATTTTTCGTCGTTTTGTATTTTAGGAAATTAACTCCTGATGATGGCTTTAAAGATAAATCGAAACATTGCGAATATATATATTTTTTTTTTTTTTTTTTTTGTGAGTTTAATTTTATATCGTTGTTTAAAATATCGTAACAAAATGTACGTTGGTTAGCAACTTAGTGTTTTGTTTTCATATTTGAGTATACAACGTAAAGTTCTTATTTATTATTATAATTATTGTTAAATTGTGTTTATTTCCTTAATTAATCTTCCTTTTTAATCAAGAAAATTGTTTAGTTTTACATATTCAAGGTCTATTACACCATGGTTTGTTATGCAGAGATTTTCGATCATATGCATGAATTGAAATAGTGATATTGATACTTCATTTAATACAAGTTTTTGCAACGTCAATTGTTAATTTAATCTCTATTTATTATATATTTCTTTTAAATGCTAAAAGGGGTAACTTTACAACATAATATACAGTATACTAACTTTTATTAGATTTGCGCGGTAGCGTATTACTGCTTGTGCGGCAGCGTATTACTGCTTATTTTACGGTTTAATACTGTTAATTTTACGGTATAATACTGGCAGCTGGGGCGCCAGTTTTACTGTAAAATCAACAATTATTTTTTGCAGTGTAATTGCACGGAAGTTATTATTGTAAATGCTATCATTTAATTTTCATGTACTTTTTAGGGTTTCGTTCATCTCACGAAACCCTATTACCCCCGCTCCGTTGTCTGTCCGTCACAGAGCCATTCTCAAAAAGTATGTAACTTACAGAGTTGAAACTTAGTGTATAAATCTGAATAGCAGCTGTGAAGAGCTCAAAATATAAAAATTTGAAAAATTCGTATTATTTTAATAAATAGAGATAAAAACCAAAATTCTAACAGCCTTCTCCTATTAAATTGAAACATTTTTCGTTATAGCAGATGCCAAAGATTTAAAATACACAATGAAATTCTTTCTACAATAATTAATTTTCTATCAGACGATTTTCACGTGAAAAATGAAAAGGAAATAAAAAGTTTCACCAAATGAAAAAAAGATAAATATGAAATAAAATTGATTGACGTCATAGTCGTAATAAAACGGAAAATGTCTAAGATTTCTCAATAATACAAGGAGTATGAGTATGTGTAAGTGGACAAAATAGATTAATATCACGTCATTAGGGAATTAAAAAGAAAATCTGACTTCATATAGGAAGTTTAACTAATTTTTCACATGTTTGAGAATAATACAAAGCGAGTATCTCTCTATATTAAAAAAAAGTAACCACCGCCGCGGCCGCCGCTGTCAATTAAGATTTTGTGCCTTGAAGTTTTTCTGGACTAATATCCAGAAAACTATTGCATATAAAAATTTAAAAATTGGTAGTTTTATAAAGAAATGTTCGATAAACACGCTGAAGCAAACAGTTTTTAAATCGAAGAATTATTTTAAGAGATATTTAATATTAAAGTTGGTCAAAATAATTTTCTTATAAAAGTTTTATAGAAACGAAAACTATGCCCAGGAATTTAACCATAATTTGTAAGGATATAGTTGACAAGGTTGGGGTGTGCAGACTGCAATTATTTTTTCAATTTGACTAATTTTTTGAGGTTATATTTAAATTTTTTATTCAAAATTTTCATTATTTTGACGAAGATTTATTTCATATTTCATAAATTCCATTATTTGAATCGTTGCCAATTTGTAAAATAGCGCACGTAATAATATTCCCTTTCAATTAAGAAATGTATTAACACGTGACTATTAAAAACAGAAATAAAACTTTAAAATAATAATTAAATGATCACGTGTTAAAAGCAATAAATGTAGAAAATAACGGAATAAAAAATATACTTGCGCGTGAATATTAAAAAGATAAATAATTAAATTATTCCGCGTTTTCAAGATCACTCGATGACATAACTACCACGCGTAACGCATCTGGTATCGATTGAATGCGACGCCACAGATATGCACTTTTGGCTTTAAATCCTATATTTTGGCGACAGTTCATTTCTTTTATGGAAAGTAGTAGTCGGGATAATGGAGTAATACCCAATTTTCTATAGCATCGTTATAAAATTTCCCGATGCCATGACATTGCTTACTTAACCATTTTGCACGAGTTGATTTTCAAATGTTTAATTAACCTTATTTTATCAACAGTTGTTAGCTGTCTCGACAGCAGTTGATTAGGCTTTAAAATCCCTTGGTCAAAGGAAAATGAATGGAAACCCGATTATAGCAGATATTACAGCGAGCAGTCGATTACACAAGGCCGATTATAGCAGCCGATTACAGCAGGTCGTTTAATTATAGTTCAATCTTCCGCAATCGTTTTAAAGTTGATCAAATCAGAGTGTTTTTACAGTTTGTGGTGTCAGAACGGGGGTTGGCGAGCGTAGCTCGTAGGGGGCAGAGCCCCCTAGTCAATATAAATAATAGAGAATAGTAAATATATAAGTTTGAGAAACATATTGAATCGTGATAAAAATCCGATTATGGAAATATTCGCATATTTTAACATTTTGAAGGTGTACAATTTGTTTAATTTTGAAATTATTTTTTTAAATATTGCATTTAGTCCGTATGACGGATATTATTATGACCTAATATAATAGCGGGCTTGGACCGCTATCCGGCTGATTTAGATATTCGAAAAAAGGAAAAAATAGACCGGTAAATTTTTACTTTATAAAAAACATGCCTTTTTTTTTTTTTTTTTTTTTTTTTTTTTTTTTTTGCTAAATGAAATTTGTTTGATTTTATTAAAGAAAGGATAAAGTGTTTTGAAAGGAATATTAAACGAAACACTTTAAGCGATCTTCGATCACACTTACCCACTTGTTTAAAAATTACGCACGTTATCTTTTATTTTTACTTGGTTGTTTATTTTCATATCTGTAACCATGGAATAACTCGAGACACAATTTTGGTAAGTTAAAAGATGCTGCATCGTTACTTATTGTATTTTTGAGTATTACTATCTCTGTGGTTTCTCTTATTATAGATGGATAGTATAGACTGGAGGAAAAATTATTTTACTGTCATTGAAATTTATTTGGATGGTTTCTTCTTGATATAACTTTGCCTGGGCTGTAGTTTTTGTATTATACTTAATATCAGCTATATGCTCCTTTTTTCTGTAATTAAATTTCCTGTGCTTGTCATGCCAATATAGTAATTCTTAGATCCGTCTTCTTTAATAAAAGGTATTTCATATACTCTTGAATAATTCTCAAAATTAATTGGGTCAATTTTACTGCAAATGATATTCTTTAATTTCTGAGGGGTTTTAGCTATTAAGCAGATATTGAAACGTTTAAGGCTGTATTTTAATTTTTCAAAAAAGCTTGGATAATATTGAAGAATATAAAGTTTGTATTTTTGCGAATCAACTTTGTTTTCTAGTTTCTTATTACTGCCGATATCCACGATTAATTTATTAATATGGTGTACTTTGAAACCACTATTAGAAGCAATTTTACGAATATTAGCTAATTCATTATCCAAATTATTTTCAGTGCATACTTAAAAAGCCCGTCTTATGAAAAATCTGTAGGCTAAAATTTTGTACGTAAATGGAGAACATGCGTTATTTGGTATGGTAGATTGTTTAATTATAGAATATTCTCATTTGTTTTTGAAAATGGCTCCGAGGGAGTCGAAATATGTTAACAATCTAATAAAAATTATTTTACTGTATATAATGTTGGTTATTTACACCTTTTAGCATTTAAAAGAAATACATTATTACAAGGTGTTATAATCTATACTTAATATTATAAAGGAGTAAAGATTGTTTGTTTGTTTGTTTGTAGGGGGTAATCTATGGAACTACCGAACCGATTTCAAAAGTGATGGTGGCAAATTGATGGAGGGAAAAACGTTCTGAAATTGCGATTTTTTTTTATACTGAAGGAGCTAGAAATTTTAAATTTGGCATTGTAGTTACTTATAAGATGTAAATGCTCTCTAAGAATTAAAACAAAAAATTCGAAATTTAAAAGGGTGAAATGAGCGAAAAGCGTTCTAAAAACATTCTAAATTACAATTTCTATGGAATCTCTGGAACTACAGAACCGATTTCAAAAGTGATGGTGGCAAATTGGTGGTGACAATCCCTGCTACAACAGCCTCTTTAATAAAAAACTATGCGTTGCTGACGACTGGGTTTTTCGCTAATTGTTACCACAGATTAATCTAGGAAAATTAAACATTTGAAGTTACTGAAAAAAAATAATAGCTCGAAAAGTATTTGTCAGAAAATTGTTAGGCAAACTGCGTTTGAAAGGTAAAAAATTGTATTTTTCTTGATATAAATTTCAAATCTAATGATTATGCCATTTTTCAAATATTGAATTTGAAAAATTACCAAATCACACAATGGAGTACCATAGCAAAACCTTCATGCGTAAAAAGATAATGGTAAGGGCGACGTGTCTTGGCGTGTATATTGGCTATAGCACGAGTTACAAATTATAGTAGCCTTATTATTCTGTTAAAATATAAAAGTGAATTATGAAATGTCAATATTTTGTTTGATTAAAAGTTCCTTATAAGAAATTGACCAGCGTAGCGGGCGTAGCTTGCTAGTTTATTATATTTCTCTATTAATTATATTAAAAATCTAAAGTTTGTCGATTTTTACACCATTCATATCATGGTTCACATCATCCATTTGAACTCTGCATATATTCGCACTTTTAAAATGTTATTATCATAAAATTCACGCTCAGTACTCGTTTAGCTGAAGTGTGTTTTTGAGTCGGTGCGGCTTCAAACTTTTACTACATTCATATTTGAGTGTGTATGTACAGTGTGTATGTACAATCATAAATAATGAAATAAACATTTGAAAAAAAATGCGGCGCAACCTATAAAATGTTTAACGGAAAAATATAATAATCTCATATAATCCTATGGGATTTCCTCCTCAAGTTAATAATTATTGCTGTAACTTTTTGAGTTTTCACGATATTTCACTGGTCTTTTTATATGAGTTGTCCTTGTCCTATAGTATTCACTATCAAATCAGGACAAAATATCTTTACTGTAGTTCGCGCATGCGCAGTTAAAATGTATTTCATACAAATACCCATATCTCATCTAATATTCAACATATTAATATTTTAAATGCAGTATACTATTTCTATAATTTTTTGTCATGTTTTTGGAAAGCGGTGTTAAATTCGGTTGAAAACTCTGCATGCTATTAAAAAAAAACTTTTGAATTTTTCACAGAAACGTTAACATCTTCACGAATATACGTGCTATGCTGACACAAATGCACACAAATGTTGAACAGGACCTACATAGTTATTTGCTACGGTGACAGACCATTTTGAGCATTTTCTGTTACTTGGGGGATTCTTTACATCCTCAAAGTTCAAGGGTATTTGGTGCATTTCCTCACAAGTTTCAGTAGATCTTCGACGAAAAGTCTGAAACTGGTCACTGCCCCTTCATTTCTGGACATCAGTTTATAATGCTCTGATGATATATTCTCTTTATATTTTAGCTCTTCCGGCTGTAGACTTTTTTCATGCAATCACAGTAAAGAACTGTGGTACAAGCATCCTTCCACCAAGCTCGCCGGACCGGATAGTTGGTGGGAAGAAAGCTAAACACGGGCAGTACCCATGGATGGTGAGTGCCTATTTTGATAATGTAATATATCATTTAAAAGTTTTTTATTTGTTATAAATTTATTTCTTGCGTTCTATTTTATTCTTCAAACTTCCGTCCACATTCAAGCGAATTTTATCTTTTCATTTTACAAGAGAAAAGAATAAATATTAAAGGTATTATCCATCATAAGATTTTGTTACGAAACTGATGACGTAAATTATCGTTCTTTTACATTTCTTCTGCTCAATCTTTTAACCATCAAAAAACATGCAAAAAGAACTTGTTATTTTGTGTCTTTGTTTAAGTAATCGTTTTTACTTTTAACTATTGATTTATGTTTTAATGTCGATTTGATTTCAATGAAATGATAAGATAAAAGAATCAGTTGTTTCTTTAAAGTATCTTTACATTTTAATGAATATTGGTTCATCCGAAAAGTTCTGCGGTTTTCCAAAAAGCGAAGCGCGGTTTCGTCTAGTTATTTTCCTGCTGCTGATAAAGATGATTGATGACTGATGATTGAAAGATGACTGATGATTTTCGGATGAACCAATATTCATTAAAATGTAAAGATACTTTAAAGAAACAACTGATTCTTTTATCTTATCATTTCATTGAAATCAAATCGACATTAAAACATAAATCAATAGTTAAAAGTAAAAACGATTATTTAAACAAAGACACAAAATAACAAGTTCTTTTTGCATGTTTTTTGACCTTGAATGACCCATATATGTACATTTGGTCTTTTCTGATTGCCATGCATAATTCTCGCTTGTGTTGTGTCATAATTTTTATTTCATTGCAGAGCTAAGAATAGATAACCAACATTTTCATTTTCGTCATATTATGTTCTTTAATTTCAAGAATGGTAAAAAGACTAGTCAGACTGCTTGTAAAATGTGTGCTGAATATGGACAAAGTCCTGTTTCAGATGACACAGTTCGAAGGTGGTTTGAGAAGCTTAAGCGCGGAAATTTCAGCCTCGAAGATGATGGCCGCTCTGGATGACCATTATCTGTAAAGGAAGATCCTCTTAAAAGAAGCTATCCACGTTACACAGTTCAGAAGCTATCACACTGACTAAATATTCCAAAAAATACAGTGCGTTATCATTTGATAGCTTCTTTTATAAGAGGTATTGTTATAGAGATACAGGGTGACAATTATTGAACTATATGAAATTAATCCGTTATAACGTTTGAACGGTTTGTGTGATGGAGTTCAAACTTCGTGGTTAGCCGCAGGGCATGATGGGAATTAGCATGCTCATGCGCACGCAACTTGTTGCTGTCGGCCAAGGGATTTGCAAGTGAAAATGTCACGGTACAGCGTGCCTGAGCGCATTTCACGATCGAGAAGTCTCTCCACCCACAGCGGGTGACTGTGTGGTGTGCAATGTCCAGTCACGGAATAATTGGTCCGGTATTCGTTGACGGCACGGTGATTGCTGAAAGATACGTGAAGATTTTGGAAAATGGTTTCATCCCCATTATCCAAAGTGACACTAAATTCGACAAGATATGGTTCATGCAAGGCGGAGCTCGACCCCATCGGAGCAAGAAAGTGTTTGATGGCCTGGAGGAGCACTTTGGAGACCGCATTCTGGTTCTGGGATACCCAGAGGCCACTGGAATGGGACTCGCTTGGCCGCCATATTCTCCGGATCTGAACACATGTGACTCATTTTTGTGGGTCTACATTAAAGACAATGCGTATAGAAATAACCCCAAAACCATTGCTTAGCTGAAAACTGCCATTCGGGAGGTCATCGACAGCATTAATGTTCCGACAGTCCAGCGGGTCACGCAGAATTTTGCTATACGTCTGCGCCACATCATAGTCAATGATGGCAGCCATATCAAACATGTCATAACCTAAATCCGAATATCTGTAGTGACGTTTACATGTTGAATAAAGTTTGTGCACTCAGTAGTTTTTAAATAATTTACGTTTTATTTCATATAGTTCAATAATTGTCACCCTATGTACTATTATATATTATTATCTTTTATAGAAGTATCCTTTACAGATGATGGTCGTCTAGAGCGGGCATCATCTTCGAGGCTGAAATTTCCGTGCTTAAGCTTCTCAAAACACCTTCGAACTGTGTCATCTGAAACAGGACTTTGTTCACATACAACACAAATTTTACGAGCAGTCTGACTTGGATGTTACTTGAAATAAAAGAACATAATATGACGAAAATGAACTGTTTGGTTCTCTCCATTCTTAGCACTGCAATGAAACAAAAATTATGCCACAACACAAGCCAGAATTATGCATCGCACGCAGAAAAGACCAAATATACATATATGGGTCATTCAAGGTCACTCCTTATCAGCAGTAGCAAATTAACTAGACAAAGCCACACTTCGCTTTTTGAAAAACCGCAGATCTTTTCGGATGACTCAATATAAGGCATTTGTAAACCTTAATTTTTAAAATGTTGATATTTTGTGAGGTACAACATTTTTTAACTCTTCTGCTGTCTTCTCAACTTCCTTCTTTCTGAGTACTAAAGCAGTTTCTGCCTTGTCATTTTCCTCCATAATTTCTCATAAATTTTAACGGCAAACAAACAAAAAAAATTAGCTTAGAATTTAATAATGTTTATATTATGTGTGTATTATTTAATTAGTTTAATTATTGGTAACGATTTGAAATATTTGTTTCTCATTCGACTTAGGTATCAATACACGAAAATGACGGTGGATTTGAACACGTTTGTGGAGGCACTATACTAAATGAAAATTGGATTATTACAGCAGCCCACTGCATAGACTTGTGAGTTTTTATTGCTATTTGTGATATCGAAATATTGGAAAGAATTTCTACTTCATTATGAGCGTTTTTGCTAACGGTATTGGAATCAATAATAACTTTGTTTTACTACTAATATAATCAGATTATTACATCGCCCCCGCCCCATTGTGATTATAACTGACTATAAGAAAAAACGCCAAACATTTCAGCATTAATTTGCGGAAAATTTATACACCCAAATTGTCAGTACTTTTTGCTATAAAATTTAGTATGATTTTCTAGTCCTATTTCCAGTAACATTAGCGTGTTTGAAGCACATTTTTCTGTAATATTCCAAACATAATTTTATTTAAGGCATATTTTGCTGTCAGTTTAGAGCAAAATATACTGTCAATTTGGATTCATAAATTTACAGAAGGTTTCGCTGCAATTTTTGCCGTTTTTTCTTACAGTGTACATTGGCTTATCCCTTCATCAGACTGAAAGTAGATGAAATCTAATTTAATTATACGAATTTGAGAGGGACGGTGTAAATAAACTTCAGTAAAAACTTCAGTTCAGAGTAAAACTACAGTAAAAAATCAGCCTAATTTCATTTGCTAACACATACACAGTATTGTTTAAATATTCTTACTACTCATTACTCTTGACAATGTTGCTCCTATAAGTTGCACTTCCTCAAGCTCTTGCAGGTTGAACTTCAGCTCGAATACTAATACTTAAGACTGCTGTAAACTCTTTTAATATGCTTGCTGTAATTTATTTCTCCTTTTCCTTCTTTTATCTACAAAAATGGAGTGATTTAGTTGCCATCTTTAGAAAAACTTCATTAAAAGTTACAAAATAATAATAATATCTCTGAAACTAATTCCAATTTTAAAATTCTAAGAATGTGACATCTGTGATATCATCGGACCCATCCGGATAACGTGTTAATTTCATCGCTTTGCATTACATACTCTAGGAGAAGTATCTTTGAAATACAGAGTAAGATTTAAATATCATAGACGAGCATGTTTCGCCCTCTACGCTGGTCAGTTTTTCCCTCAAATTAATTAAATTATCCTTCCAAACCTCGAATTAATTAAAATATCTTTCCAATCGAACCTTCAATTAAACTAATCTCTTTCCGAAGGAAACTATGGAGGCCCCACTGACTTCGGCAGCGTAGAATGGGTGAGCTACGCACGCTTCGATTTGTTTTTACAAACGAACCTCAAATTTGTATGATTTTATATTTTTAAATGGAAATACTTTAAAACGAACCTAGAGTTATTTATATATGTTACGGTCAATATGATTAAACCGGTCATTTTTAAATATAACCGGTTATTATTAATAATGACTGGACATAAAGGCCGATTATTATTAATAATGACCGGATTTATTATATTGACCGTAAGATATATATTCTTTGAAGAGTTTTCCGTTTGCGTGAGTTACACAGATATATATTGGCAACTGAAATTCTTATTTCTTCAGAATAAATATGATTTATTTAACTTCCTTTAGCGTTAACAAGCCTTCGAAATACCAAGTCTATGTGGGATTACACAAACTTTCTGAACTCGACGCTCCAACTGTTCAGAAAATAAAGGTAAGAAAATAAGCTTTTTTTCCACAACATTATTGCATTTTATTTGTCTTTTTTAAATCACAAAAACTTATGTAAGACATAAATCACTCGAATCTCAAATTACATATGTATATTTTTAAATCTCTGTTTACTACAAATAAAGTGAAATATTCAAATTCAGAAGTATTCAATAATAACTTCGGTACATGTCACTTTCTGTTGGCTTATTGGAATAATATGTTATTGCTATAATAAACAATTATCGATTGGAATCCTGCAAGCTGTGGAACCCCACGGTCCAGCGTTTTTCTCTTTAGTCAAGAAATAGAATAGAAATCTTTACTGTACAGTAATCCCTTAACATTCGCGAGTTTTAATTATTCGCGAACATGAAAATGCGAAAAAACTTAACATTCGCGATAATCTGATTTGGTCATTCGCGATTTTTTTTATTATCTCTTTCTTTTTCAGAATTTTTAGTGGTTAAAATTTATTTCCCTTGTATTTTCACAGTATGTATTTACAAATCAATTTTCAATTATCAACTGAAAAAACGAGTAAACAACAGCAGAATATTGATTGCAATGGTGATATTAGAAGTGACAAGGTAACGGCATCTTTAATCATTTAACATGTCCAGGAAACTGCTCTTAGATGTAAAATAAATGAAAGCAATTCTTAAGCACTTAGCTGCATTTAAATATCGTGTTTTAATATTGTATCGCATATTGACCCACTAATACATTATCATCTCTTTGCGAACAGAGAGAGTCGATATTACGTTACACAAAGCCATATACATTTTTAACTGTAATTATTTCTCTAGTCCAGTAATTTGAATTATCTTTCATAAATAAATTTTATGTTTATGAATGTGTGCGTACATTTAACTTCTATATATATGTTAGGCATAACATATTATTAATATATATTCCTTTTGTTTTATAAATGCTGTGCCACTCTATTTAAAATTTTATAGAACGTAACTCTCTTTTCAGTGCAGAAAGATAGACTCAGCATTCGCGGATTTGACATTCGCGAGGTTTTACTGGAACGTAACAATCGCGAATGTTAAGGGATTACTGTATTTAATGACTTTCCGTGATTAAATGAATAAAACGATGACTATTCGAAAATTATGGTTGATATTTTGAATTACTGTTATCGTAACTAGTTGTTCACAGTGTTGAGGTTTTAGAGCGCTCTTCAGTCAAAATATCTACTAAAATTTCCGAATATGTAATCTTTGCTTTACTTAATTCACCTAAAGTCTGTCATGAACAAAGCGAATGAAATCTATTTCGAAATTATAGGTACTTTTATTTAAAAACGCAGTCTGTGCGGTCTTTAGTTATGACAGCCGGTGAAGCAACGTCAGGCTAATTAGGCAAATGTTTATTGATTTAGTCATAATGAAATTAATTTTACATTTTAAAACTCTAACGAATCTATAGAATCAGTAAGCGAATAATGACATTTGTTAATGACATTTAAATTATTCAAACTGCAAAAGATTTACGAATCAATCTTTCACAAACAAAATTACTAGTCTTTTCTGCGAGATGAGAAGTATAATATACGTCCATTATCTTTCGTAATGCATAAAATAAAAGATTTCTTTATTTTTAGGTGCGTTCGTAATTATATAAATACGCAGCACATATTGTCGTCGTCTGGTCCGTCCGTCCGTCCGCATATAACAACGCAAAAACTACCCAACCGAATGATTTGGAATTTAAGATATATTATCTTTGCAGAATTTTGTCGAGACTTTTCAAATTTTAAGAAAATCGAATCAAAACTTTAGGAGATATTAATAAAAACATTTATTAAGAAATTTGATTTTTTTTTTTAAATCGGTGCTTTCTTGTTATAGAAGCTTCCGAGGTTGAATCGTCAAGCGACCGAGATACTTATTTTATGACAGAAATTAATCTGCAGACGATACAATTCATTCCCAGAATTATAAATCATCAAGATCTGTATATTTATAGAACTATCTATAGTATGGACGCACCTCATTTGTCACGTTTGACGTACAATTTCCAACTTGTTTTGAAAAGAGTAGATACATAAGTGTACATTCGTACATAAGCGCGTAAGAAAGGTTGTTTATTTAGTTAACTATAATTACTATTTAACGATCAGGTGATCCAAAAATCAGAAAAAAAAAATCGCAAAACAATAACCCTAAAAAGAAACTCTTTTTGTTGTTGTTTTGACGAGATATTAACAATTGATACTATAATAGTTCCGTTGATTGAACAACAGGTAGAAATTTTAGTTTACACCTTCAATAGCCAAAGATATTTTTTTAAAGATCAGTTCTGGCTGATAACGTCTTTCATGAAGCAGACAGTGATAACCATTCTGTGTTTGATAGATGTAGAAACATCGAACATCATTGAACTGTATTACTCTCAGCAGTCTGAGAGAATCGTGTTCTCAGTCGATAATTCCCATGTGCATGAACCCTCAGATCATCCAACCAAAAGTTTGCAATTTTGACTGTAGGAATATCTTTTATAGGCCTCTGCACGGGTCGAAATTTTCAGGCTCGGTTGCTAATATCCGAACCCTCAATCAAGAATCAAGAATGAGGTTGAGTGTGCCAACATGGGACGTAATGCCCATGTTTACCGCTGATCAATCTGGATCTATCTAGGCAGAGTTCATCGTGATGTTGATGCAGTTCTGAGACATTTCTCGCAGCGAGCTGCGGTGGAGAATGCAGGATGAGCATCTGTGGTTGCTTCTTGATCAATGATTTCGTGGTGAGCATGGGGGGGAGGGGGGAAACCCCATCAGAGCCATACAATTTTCTTTTTTATTTATTACATGCCAAAATAGAAAATGAAAAGGTATGTAATTAATAAAAAAGCAAGTAGAATTAAAAGATTATAAGATAATGCCAAATAATACAAATATATACAAGTACAAAACAACTCTTAATACTATATTTTTTTCCTATCATTAAAAAAGAATTTAAATAGGAAAGTTGATGTTAACCGATGCCAAATGTTAGGCAGGAAGACGTCAAAAGTGTAAATTAATATATTTATGCCAAAGAAAAATAATGCAAGTTCTCAAAAATTTTGAATTTTGAATAAGTCAACAAAGCGTTTAAGGTGGTTCCCTCCTCCTGCTTTTGGAAGGAGGAGCAAAACTGTCATCTCTACTCAAGATGGCGAGGGGTCTCTCCTTCCCTCTACTGCTAACTACACTATAAGGTTGAATCGAAAGCAACGCTTCGTTGGGAATTAAAGGGGGAATTTTTGAGCAAGTTTTTTAATTACTTTCGAGATAGGCCTAATTTTGAGATCGGCATGAATGACGTCATTCCGGACGAACATTGTCGCATTGCAGATCCTACGTAAAATGGTGTTTTGGAAAATTTGAATTCTTTGCATCCGATTCTCACAGACCGAACCCCAGGCAACGAAACCGTATGTCATTGTTGATCGAATGAAGGACTTATAACAGTAATAATTTATTTTTGAGTGTATTTGTCAAGGGCGTGACCGAAGTCTTCCCAATTGACCGAGAATGCTTGGTTAATGTCAAGATTGTAATTGCCCACTTTGAATTTAAGCACATCCGGGAGATGGTCCGATGAGAGATCATTCACCGTTTGAATGGTGTGCGGGAAGTTGAAGTTGCGGGCAGAGCCTGATTAAGGTCATCTGGGGCCCAAGGCCCAACAACTTTTTGGGGCCCCCTCGAATTAAAATAGTAGCTAGAAAAAATTTCGAGGATTATTATTAGATATTATGATACAGTTGCCAAGTTAAGTAAAATCTATTTGTTTTGTCTTTGAGAAAACAATTGCAGAAAACTTCATTTTTAAGAAACTTTTTCTAAATTATTTTATTCATTTTGGGCCCCTCATCAGCAGTGGGCCCAAGGCCGTGGCCTAGTTGGCCTGTGCGTTAATCAGGCCCTGGTTGCGGGTGATAGCAAAATCGATGATAGAGTGATTTTCCTGGCGGGTGGACTCGAGAGGCACTAAAATTTGCGCATGATTTTGATCTGTCCACCTGCGCAATTTAAAACCAGGCATATTGGAGCTACGAGAGCCCTACGAAAAATGATGAGCATTAAAATCACCCGCATTGATGAAATTCGGAAAAGACCGGCTTAAAGTTGAAAGTTCCTGTGCTAGCAGACGATAATCCCCCGTAGGGGGATTGTAAATGGCTGCAATTAAAATGTGGGGGATGGTGGGAAAGTCTAACACAATGGGGGTGACCTCAATGCAGGGAAATTGAGGGACTTTAACGAGAGTTGCATTGAGACCATTTCTAACATAAACAGCAGTGCTGCCACCACGTCGGCCGCCAACTCTAGGAGGTCTGTCAATATGGAAAAGTACAAAGTTGGCGACCCGGACAGTATTTCCCTGGAAATGGGTCTCTGAGACCAGCATGATGTCTAAATTATTAGCGTACAGCACATTGGCCAAAGTCAGAGAATGCCAAATGATTATCTGAGAAGAGCGCCTTCTGCGCATGCACTCATTGACAATGACATTACTGATAGGGCGTTTGAATTCACGTTGATTCAAATCTTATTCTGTTTCCAAGAGCGTTTTTTTTTTTTTATATCGCTTAGAAATAGAGATTTAACATTTTAAAAATTAATCCTATAAGAAGGATTAGAGAACCATTCAGATTTATGGAAATTTACAATTTGTTCGCCTTTAATAAATGTGTTACAATGATTCATAGCCCACACATATGTAAAATGGAAATTGATATTTTAAAACACGAATATAAACTGGTAAATCTGAATTTATTTATTTATACATCCTATATGATCATGAATGTGCTGCTCAATGAAATAAATAAATAAAAAATTCTATTTTCGGTACTAACAATGTACTGTGTTACTAAACAATATTTTAAAGATCTTTTTAATGAAGGGTAAATTTTGAAAATACGTAAGCACCTTTTTTATAAAAAAAATCAACGAAAATCTGCTTGATTTAATTATTTTTATTAAATTTCTATATCTTATACCTGCAATTCCATGCAAAGAATAAGTAATTAGCTAGTTTAAAAATAACAATTTTCTTTTGACATTATTATTTTCAAGTATTTTTATTGAAAATAATCATGACTGGAGAGAAATGTTATTTACTCTACAGAAAATAATTAAATTATTTGGCGTAAACAAATAAAAAATGAATGAAAGAATAATAATAATTATTATTATTATTATTTAGTGGCTCTTTTAAAAAATATATACTTTTGAAAACTAGGAAAAAGGAGAAATAATATACAAAAGAATATTCTAAAATGAGAGGAAGCAATATTATTTATATGCATAATTTATATGCATAATCTGTTGTTGAGTTTTGGAAAAAAAATTGATATTATAATTTGTATTTTCTGCTAACAGAATAAATTGCAAAAACATTTTACTTTTTTTATAATCTGTTCTTTTAATTATATTTATTGCAATGGAAAAAAAGTTGGAAATTGTACGTCAAACGTTACAAACGAGGTGCGTTCGTACTATAGCTAGTTATATAAATATTCAGATCTTGATGATTTTTAATTCTCTGAAATGAATGATATTGTCTGCAGATTAATTTCTGTAATAAAATAAGTATATCAGTCGCTTGACGATTAAACTTCGAAAGCTCCTATAAAAAGAAAGCACCGATTAAAAAAAAAATCACATTTCTTAATAAATGTTTTTATTAATATTTTCTAAAATTTTGATTGGATTTTAAAAAAAATAGAAATGTCTCGACAAAATTCTGCAAAGATAATATATCTTAAATTCCAAACCATTCGGTTGGGTAGTTTTTGCGTTGTTATATGCGGACGGACGGACCAGACGATGACAATAGGTGCTACGTATTTATATAATTACTAGCTTACCCGCCCGGCGTTGCCCGTGCCAACAACCTTAAATGTACCTGAAATCAGTGTTGAACATTTTTTTATTTTTAAACAAATCTAATGTTGGGGCCCCACTACCTTAGACAGCAAACACTGGGCGTGCCATACACACTCCCATATATTACCGTAAGTCGAGTCGAAAGAGCCAGACCCCTTCATGATCCAGCCCATAGAACCAGAGATGGAAAAGCACCCCTGGTGGTGAAAATCGAAAAGCTCTATCTATGTAGAGTCGAATGAGCCATACCCGTCGTGATCCAGCCTATAGAACCAGATATAGGAAAGCACCCCTTGGTGGTGAAATTCAGAACTAAAATCAGTCAGCTCTATCGATGTCAAGAGGAAAGAGCCATACCCCATTGTGATCCAGCCCATGGAAACAGAGATAGGAAAGCACCCCTTGGTGGTGAAATTCAGAACTAAAATAGGTAAGCTCTATTGATGTTGTGTCGAATGAGCCAAACCGTGTCGTGATGTGACCCATAGAACCCGAGTTAGCTGCAAAATCCTTTAGTTACACCTTCCACCGCCAGGAGGCACAATATGTTCTATACGAACATAACTGAATTCATTAAGGTTATCGATGTCGAGTCGAATGGGGCATACCCCGTCATGATCCAGCCCATAGAACCAAAGATACGAAAGCGCCCCCTGTGGTGAAAATCCGAACTAAAATCAGTAAGCTCTATTGATGTCGGGTGGAAAGAGCCATACACCTTCGTGATCCAGCCCATAGAAACAGAGATAGCAAAGCACCCCCTGGAGGTGAGAGGAAGTTGATGTAGAATAAATGCGATATTAATAAAAAGTCGTTCCCACCCCACCCCCTTTATCTCGTCCTTTTCGCTAATTATTACAAATATACAAATGTTTCTTAATTACATCTATTGTCCCGATCTGATAATGGGGTTTCCCTATCTACCTATCCTAATCCGCTTTTCCCTATCATAATAGAAAAAAGCATATTTTATCAAAGAATCGTTGGCAAACGCGAATTTCGTCAAAGGTTCGCAAGAAAAACACGAATTTTATCAAATAATCGCTGAAAAAACATGAATTTTGTAAAAGGATCGCTAAAAAAACATTAATCTCGTCAAAAGTATGTGGAAAAACACGAATTTCGTTAAAGGATCACAAAAAAAGCAAATTTCGTCAAATGATTGCAGGAAAAACTTTAATTTCATCGAAGGATCGCAGAAAAAATACGAAATTCATCAAAGGATTGTGGAAAAAATGCAGATTTTGTGAAAGGTTCACAGAAAAAACTTTCGTGAAAGGGTTGCGGAAAAAATGCAACTGTCTTTATTAAAAACAGCACACACACAAACCTCTACACAAACAAACCTATTCTGTCTTCCTGCCTGAGGAAAGCACCGTAATTATAACACCTAGGCTTGATTTTTTTATTTCAATTTAGATTTTTTTTTATTATTATTAAAACGTGTATACGGAATTCTGGATTCGAGGCTATTCCATGCTCTCCGCCAATCCACAGCAATAAAGCAGACAGCCAATGAGAGCAGGTGTGAATATGGGATGATCCAGGATCCAGCGACGGCAGTTCATGTTCACAGCTGAAAGCGGCTAGCCACAGATTTCATTGGTTTGCTTATGTTTGAGTTTTATTTTAAAGAAAAGGTATATATTTTTGGCTAATTGAGGTTTACATAAGTTAGTTTCAATTGTATTCATTCTTTGTATGCGTAGTTGCCCCCATATATTATGTGTTTGGTAAGAATATATTTTGCACTTTACTGAATGTTTTCGTAGCGTTAGACATATCAGCTCATGTTCTTAAATGAAACAAACTGTTTTCAATAACAAATCTTAATGAATCAAATTAATCTTACACTTTACTATAAAATGTGCAATTCTACAATTTATCGCATATTACAACGTTCTTGGGAACTAAAATTGTAGTCCAATAACAGTAACAGAAAGAAAAATTGTAAATAACAATAAATAAATAATCATAAATTTCACATCATTGAATTAACAAACTCATATATAAGATACAACTTTAAACTGATATGCCTCATAAACTGTTGTCGAAATCAATATAATGTAAATAATTCTTAAACATTATGAGTTTGCTAAGAAATTAAAACATTCAGTGCAGTAAGTATGAGGTAAGATGTATTTTTTCCTCAAAACAATTTAATTTGTAAATATGAAGTTTAAAAAAAAAATCCCCGTTTTCTCACATATTATGAGTTTTATCAGCAAGTTAAAACATTACGTAAATATGAATGATTTGCGGAGCTGTTTCTATCAAAAATTCAATAACATCGCCCAAAAACCCTCAACAACAATAATTATAAAGAGTGTGATGACAACATAAATTTTATACCACATTGCATGTCCGTTCTTGGACGATTCTTATAAAACTCAAAATTTGTCACAAAATGGTGATTTTTTTACAACATGCTTACAAATTAAAATGGTTTATAATTATTTAAAAAAAAACTCGGCCAGAAATAACATTGATTTTACATTTTTAAAGACTTATTCTTTATAATTATTTTGAAACAGCTCTGCAAATCATTCATATTTATTTGTTTTACTTTCTGATGAAACTGATTATGTGAGAAAACGGTGATTTTTTTTTTTACCTCATACTTACAATCCTCAAAACAATTTAATTTGTAAATATGAAGTAAAAAAAAAAAAGAAAAAAAATCACCGTTTTCTCACATATCATGAGTTTTATCAGCAAGTTAAACAATAAGTAAATATGAATGATTTGCGGAGCTGTTTCTATCACTAATTCAATAACATCACCCAAAAACCCCCAACAAAAATAATTATAAAGAGTGCGATGACAACATAAATTTGCATGTCCGCATTGCATGTCCGTTCTTGGGCGATTCTTATAAAACACAAAATTTGTCACAAAATGGTGATTTTTTTTTTACAACATGCTTACAAATTAAAATGGTTTATAATTATTTAAAAAAAACTCGGCCAGAAATAACATTGATTTTATATTTAAAGACTTATTCTTTATAATTATTTTGAAACAACTCCGCAAATCATTCATATTTATTTATTGTTTTACTTTCTGATGAAACTCATAATGTGAGAAAACGGTGATTTTTTTTTTACCTCATACTTACAAATCAAATTGTTTTGATGAAAAAATACATCCTACACTTCACTGAATGTTTCAAATTCTTAAAAAAAATCATAATATTTAAGAAATATTTACATTACATTGATTTCGACAACAGTTGATGAGGCATATCAGTTTAAAGTTATATCTTATATATATATATGAGTTTGTTAATTTACAATCTTTCTGTTACAGCTTTTGACTACATTTTTAGTTCCCGAAAACGTTGTAACATGCGATAAATTGTACAACTGTACATTTTATAGTAAAGTGTAAGATTAATTTGATTCATTAAGATTTGTTATTGAAAACAGTTTGTTTCATTTCAGAACATCAGCAGATATGTGAACGTTTTGAAACCATTCAGTAAAATGCAAGAGCGCGTCCAGTAATGTCACCGGTACGTAACCGGTCAGGTCGGTTAGTTACCAAAGCGTTCAGTGCTGCTAACCGGTACGCAACCAACGTCGTTCAGCGGAATTAACCGAAGTGACCGGTAAGGGACCGAACTAACCGAAGAAAAATCTCGGTTACTTGGGTCACGTGATCGGTTACATGAAAATTTACGATGATGTGATACAGATGTAATTACCAACAGATGGCGCTACAAGTAAATAATATCATTTTCGTCCAGTAGATCTGTCGACCGGTTAGAAACCGGTCACTTACCGCCCCGGTGAGTAACCGGTCACACTGGTCACTTTGGTTAGGGCTACTGGACGCGCCTCAAGTTATATTCTTACCTAAAACATAATATATGGGGGCAACTAAACATACAAAGAATGAATACAATCAAAACTAACCTACTTTAATCTCAATCAGTCAAAAATATAGTCCTATTCCTTTTCTTTAAAATAAATCTAAAATTAAACATTGTGCTACGACCATAAACTGTCGTCGCTGGTCGCTAGATCCTGGATCATGCACCTGCTCTCATTGGCTGGCTGCTTCGTTGTCACGGATGGCGTTGCCGAGGCTGTTTCATGGGAGGAGCTTGAAATAGCCTCGAACCCAAAATTACATATACACCTTTTAATTTAAAAAAAAAAATCTAAATTAAAATTCAAAAATCCGGCGGTGAGGTACACTTTCCAGTGATAGTATCTACACATGACAAAAATTTCAGAGTCCTAGGTGTTATAATTACGGTGAAATCCTCGGGCAGGCAGACAGACACTTATACTCTTTTATAGAGATAGAGACGAACGCACCTAAAAAGTATCAATAAAGTTCAGCTATATAATGTTTCTGTTTTTTTTTCTTTTGTTATTTATTTTATGTAAGAACTGCCTCAAGGAAAAAGAAATAAAAGTAATACATTATATCTTTTTAATAATAATAGTAATAATAATAATAAACAAAAAAAACAGGGGATTTTTTATTTATTTGGTTTTTTTTTAGCAGCACATTCAATGATCATATATGATGTCTAAATGAATAAATTCAGATTTACCAGTTTGTACTTGTGTTTTAAAATATCAATTTCCATTATACATATATGAATGGGCGATATGAATCATTTTAACGCATTTATTAGATGCGAAAAAAATTTAAATTTCCATAAATCAGAATGGTTCTCTAATCCTTCTTATAGGAATAATAATTTTTTAAATGTTAAATCTCTATTTCTAGGCGATATAAAAACGTTTTTGGAAACAGAATAAGATTTGAATCAACGTGAATTCAAACGCACTCTCAGTAATATCAATGTCAATCAGCACATGCGCAGATGGCGCCCCAAACGTATAATCATTTGGCACTCTCTGACTTTGGCCAAGGTGTTGTACGCTTGAGTTTTCGGATATTCACGGTCCGACTCAATGTCTAAGAAAAAACCTAAATTTCTAGTTAGCATTATCCTGCAATTAAAGGCCTTTTAAAAACATATTTCATACGTATTTATACAAAAAATACATTTTTCAATTTACAGACCGTAAGCCGTAAAATATGGAATAGCAAAATACATAGATTTAAATGAAGACCTCATTAGAAAAATTACTGTACTTTGAAATCCAATGAGCGTTTGTCCCACATAAAACAAATTAATAAGATAAACTGCAGAGGAAAAATAAACATGCAAGCTGAAAAAATACCAATCTACATGCGCTGTTACTTTGGATATATCTGATTTTATAAAGTCTTTATAAAGAAAAAAAACAGCAGATTTTACAAAATATTTTTGTGTAATTTAATAAACCAAAATAATATTGAAAAATTACGTTAAACAAATATGCACTAGCACTGTCATTTCCACAAAAATAATTGCCGACCCGACATAGTTTGTGAAGAGCGTGTTCCGTGCCCGGCCCTAGTCTATAGGGGGAAAAGTAAACCCGGCCCGACCCGGACAAAAAATTAAGTCTGAGCCCAGCCCGTACAGACCTCTCAGCTGATACTTGAAGCCAAAAGGGCACTGGCGTCAATGAACATCGCACTGCCAACATTGCAAACAGGGCTGTAGCTAGGGGGGTGCCAGGGGGGGCTCAGCATCCCCTGAAAATTTTTGAGCCTCCCCTGGGAAAGTTGTCAAGGCCACCAAATGAAATTCTGTTTCAAAAATCCAAATGAAACTCTGTTCAAAAATTAAACTTAGTTTTGGGGGCTTTTTACAGTTTTGCACAAATACTAAATTGTAGTACTATTTGTTTAAAGACTGCTAATAAGTGCTTCAATAGGCACTCATCCTATCTGCACATACTCAGAATTAGCAACCTTTTGCTGATGCAGACATTGACTTTTGCATTAGTTATGTACTGAAAATTTTCATTTTGCAGCGTTTTTCATTATTAGCATAAAACAAAGTTATTCTAATGAGTTATAACCATGATTTAAATACAAGTGGTTTTAGCTTTTGACTAGACACAAAAATAATTTTAAAATGCAAAATACACCCTTGATTTTTCTAATGTTTTTATCATATAAAAACAGAATCCTTAAGGGCAGGGAATATTCAGAAAAAAACTAAAAGTTGCAACTCTTTTGAAACAGGTCAACTGTCAGCTTTTTATTGTCTGAGTGCAACGAAGACTCATACACAGCGCACTATTACTTTGCCCCATATATAGCTACGATGTATATTAAAACCTTTCGTCAAGCAGAACTCAAAAAATATTTAACGGATTTCGTTCAAATTTTTACAGCAGGTACCTATAAAGGTGACAACGACGTCTATTTATTACCAAGAATAAGTGTCAAACCGTTTGGAAGTTATATTAAAAAAATAGATAAAAAAGCACAATTAAAGTACATACGTCACTAAATTTTGTGCGTACGTCATTTTCACCGGCGGGAGATTTTCGTAGACAATCGGAATTGAAAAGTTCATGGAATACATGGAGCAAAAAAATATGCAAGCACTAATATTCAGCACAATAAAATATATTTCAATTTAATAAAAATGGAAAGTTAATCTGGATTTTTTTCTGTTTGAAAAGTATTAGAGATTAGTAAGAGTAGTATCTGGAGGCACGGCAGTGCCTCCGCCAAGTCTAGAGAGGACAGCCGTAAGCATACTTTTCTGGAAGCAACTCAGGGCACTTTTGACCCCCCCATATCTCCGCGCTGGAGTATCCCAAAAATTTTAAACTTCAATTATAGAGAGTATTTGGCACACAGGACCAAATTTTAAAATTACAACTTTCTGTCTTTTCTAGTTCAGGCGATATATGAACTCAAACATTCGATTTTTTGTCACTTCTTACTCACTCGTTCACGCGTCATCAAAAAGATTGGGTAGATCCCGTAGCCCCAGAAACTTGACATTTGGAAAAAAGGTAGTGTTTAGGATACAAAGAAAGGAAAAATTATAAAATCCAGAAAATTCGAAAAAAAAACATTCGAAAATTCAACAAATTCCATCAAAATTGAAAATTGAAAATAATACGATCTTGTAGTCTTGGAAACTTAAGATTTGGTGTGAAGGTAGTGTTTAACATCCAGAAAAAGAAAACATCAAAAACACCAAAAAAATCGAAAGCAAAATTGAAAAAATCGAAAAAATTGAAAAAAAACGAAAATTTGAAGACAATCCGATTTTGTTGCGCTAGAAAATTCAAATTAGGAATAAAGGTAGTATTTAGGATACAGAAAAAGGAAAATTAAAAAAATCCAGAAAATTCGAAAAAAAAATAAAAAAATTCGAAAAAAATTGAAAAAATGAAAATAATTTGATACGATAACGCTCGTATTTATAAATTAATTTGGATGAAACTAATTGTGTGTATTAAGCTCACCAATGCCTCGACCGAGTTCATTGGCCAGCTTGGTCCACCATCTTGTTTCAAGATGGCGGCCACGGAAAATTTTAAAACTAAAATAAATATACAAAAAAGTTAAAAATTCAAGTTTATTTTTTAATTAGGTGTTAGGACTTGATACAAGGATTCCAGAGCATTTTTTGTTTTAGCTCTATCTTAAAAATTGACTGAGATAGAGCAGTTTGAAATTCTAGGGTGGCTGACATTTTGAAACAAAACAGCACATTACAAAAAACCAACGGTAAATTTATGGTCAATAATGGTCAAGCAGGTGCAATCCCGAATGAATACTCCGTGTTATTATAACTGTAACTTTGACTTCGAAATTTTGATACGTTGCATTTTCTATTTGTTGATATTTTTGAACTATGATTTACGCTAAGTGAAATGTTGTTGTTGAAGAGGGATTTTCCATGTAAATCCGAAACGTCCAATTTTAATATGTTTTTAATGTTTTATGAAAGTGTATTGTAATGTCTGTAATTTTAATGATTTTAATATAAATTTACAAGTTTTGGTGAACGCGATTTCTTGCAAATTATTTTCTTTCATTGTTGTAATCATTTTCCCAATCATACGCATAAAACTATATATTCATATCCATTAGCGCCAAATTCTCGCCAAACTTGGCGACAATTGGCGAAATCTCTCCAAATTTGGCTACAAAAATAAGTCTTCATAAATGAAGCCAACTTGGCTATAGCTCAATAATTTGGCGAATTTCTTATTCAAATTCAGTGTAAACGAATCTTTTGTAAACGGTTTCTTTGAATTTTAACTTGCTGTTTTCGAGTAACATTAGCTAAAATTTTAAAACGAAGATATAGGAAAGCTACCTTTTCCTGCCGGTACAGGCCGGAGGATTTTTTTATGAGTTGTCGGATTCAATCTATGTTTTGCATTAAATAAAGTAAAACATTGAAAAACAAATCCCACAGGATGGGGATAGTTTGTTTTAGATAGGTTTTAAGATAATTGTCCTATTAGCTAGTACACCTTCCGTTATTGTTTTGTGTTATTTTCCCCGGATTATGCTTTTCTTTTCTTTTGTTTACGAATTTTGTAATAGAAAAGTTCCGCTATAGACTGGCTACGTTATAGACCATTTTTTTTTTTTTTTTTTTTTTTTATAGACAGGTTCATTTTCTTTCACAGGCTTTACTCTATTTAATTTATATATGAAATATTTGTTGTTAAAAGATGTTGGTCGCACAAAAATTTTCACATCTCTCCCTCCCTCCCGACATTACTGGTTGGTTATGGCTTGATAGTCCTTTCTAAATAAAATCATGGTGATTCTAAGATTCTCTTGATTTATCTCTAAATTGAACATAAACGATCCTAAGAAAACGGATCAATGAATTACTATATTGGCATGAGGAAATTTAGTTTCAGAAAAATGGAGCATATAGCTAACATTAAGTCTAATAGGAAAACCACAGCCTTGGCAAGATCTGGAGGCACGGCAGTGCCTCCGCCAAGTCGAGAGAGGACAGCCGTAAGCATACTTTTCTGGAAGCAACTCAGGGCACTTTTGACCTCCCTCCCCCCATATCTCCGCGCTGTAGTATCCCAAAAATTTGAAACTTTGTTTTTCTAGAGTATTTGGCACACAGGACCAAAATTTAAAATTACAACTTTCTGTCTTTTCTAGTTCAGACGATATATGAACTCAAACATTCCATTTTTTGTCACTCACTGATTCACTCGTTCACGCGTCATCAAAAAGATTAGGTAGATCCCGTAGCCCTAGAAACTTGACATTTGGAAAAAAGGTAGTGTTTAGGATACAAAGAAAGGAAAAATTATAAAATCCGGAAAATTCGAAAAAAAAAAAAAAAAACATTCGAAAATTCAACAAATTCCATCAAAATTGAAAATTGAAAATAATACGATCTTGTAGTCTTAGAAACTTAAGATTCGGTGTGAAGGTAGTGATTAGTATCCAGAAAAAGAAAACATCAAAAACACCAAAAAAATCGAAAGCAAAATCGAAAAAATCGAAAAATCGAAAAAAATTGAAACATTTCAAATAATCCGATTTTGTTGCGCTAGAAACTTGGAATTCGGAATAAAGGTAGTATTTGGGATGCAAAATAAGAAAAAATTTAAAATTCCAGAAAATTCGAAAAAAAAATTCAAAAATTTGAAAAATTCGAAAAAAATTTAAAAAATTAAAATAATTGGATTTTTTAGCCTTAGAAACTTAAAATTCGCAGAAAATATAGTGTTTAGGATTCAGAATAAGTTAAAATAAAAAAAGCAATAAAATTCGAAAATAAAATAAAAAAATCGAAAAATAAAGAAAATTTGAAAATAATTCGATTTCATAGCGCTAGAAACTTGAAATTTGGAATAAAGGTAATATTTAAGATACTAAATAAGGAAAAATTAAAAAATATGGATAATTCAAAAAATACCCATAAATTAGTGCAGACGATATATGAACTCTAAGTTTCAATTTTTTGTCACTCACACGCTCACAAAAAAAAAAAAAAAAAAAACATTCGAAAATTCAAAAAAATCGAACAAAATTGAAAATTGAAAATAACACGATCTTGTAGTCTTAAAAACTTAAAATTTGGTTAGAAGGTAGTGTTTAGAATTCAGAAAAAGAAAACATCAAAAACACACGCAAAAAAAATTGAAAATAAAATCGAAAAATCGAAAAATTTCAAATAATCCAATTTTGTTGCGCTAGAAACTTGGAATTCGGAATAAAGGTAGTATTTAGGATGCCAAATAAGGAAAAATTAAAAAATCTAGAAAATTCGAAAAATTCGAAAAATTCGAAAAAAATGAAAAAAAAATTAAATAATTTGATCTTTTGGCCTTAGAAACTTAAAATTCGCGGTAAAGATAGTGTTTAGGATTCAGAATAAGTTAAAATAAAAACGCAATAAAATTAGAAAATAAAATTAAAAAATCGAAAGAAATCGAAAAATAAGGAAATTTTGAAAATAATTCGATTTCATAGCGCTAGAAACTTGAAATTTGGAATAAAGGTAATATTTAAGATACTAAATAAGGAAACATAAAAAAATATGGATAATTCGAAAAATACCCATAAATTAATAATTGATAATTAATTGGATAATTATTGATAATAATTGATAATTAAAAAAAAATCGAAAATTTCAAAAAAAAAAAAAAGAAAGAAAGAAAGAAAAAGAGAGAAATTGAAAATAATATGATCTCGTAGTCTTAGAAACTGAAAATTTGGTGTAAAGGTAGTGTTTAGCATTCAGAAAAAGAAAAAATTAAAAACGCAACAAAAATTGAAAATAAAATCAAAAAATCGGAAAAAAAACGAAAATTTGAAAATAATTCGATTTTGTAAAGCTAGAAACTTAAAATTTGGAATAAAGGTAGTATTTAGGATACAAAAAAAGAAATAAATAAAAAATCTGTAAAATTCGAAACAAAAAATTCGAAAAATTGAAAAAAATTCGATTTTGTAGTTTTAGAACTTAAAATTCGGCGTAAACTTATTGTTTAGGATACAGAAAAAGGGAAAATTAAAACACAATAAATTCGAAAATAAAATAAAAAACTCGAAAAAGATCGGAAATTTCAAAATAATTCGATTTTGTAGCGCTAGAAACTTGAAATTTGTAATAAAGGATACAAAATAAGAAAAATCAAAAAATCCAGAAAATTATAAAAAAAAATTCGAAAAAAATCAAAAATTGAAAATAATTTTATCTTGTAGTCTTAGAAACTTAAAACTTGGTGTAAAGGTAGTATTTACTATTCAATAAAAGGAACAATTAAAATATTCGTTAAATTCAACTAGCTAAATTCAAATAGCTAGTACAACGCCCCTAATTGTTTTATGTTATTTCCCCTGGATTATGGTTTTCTTTTCTTTCGTTTATGAATTTCGTTATAGAAAAGTTCCGCTATAGACTGGCTACGATATAGGCGATTTCTTTATAGACAGGTTTGTTTTCTTTCATAGGTTGTACTCTATTTACTTCACATATGAAATATGGATTGTTAAATGATGTTAGCCCCACAAAAATTTTCACAGCTCCCCCTACCCTCCCGACATTACTGGCTGGTTATGGCTTGATAGTCCTTTCTAAATAAAATCATGGTGACTTTAAGATTCACTTGATTTATCTCTAAATTGAACCTAAATGATCCTAAGAAGACGGATGAAATAATTACTATATTGTCATGACAATCAGGTAACTTAGAATTGAAATCGAAAAATCAATAAATTTATAAAAAGTCGAAAATTTGAAAATAATTCGATTTTGCAGTCCTAGAAGCTTGACATTTGGCAGAAAGGCAGGGTTTAGTACACAAAGTAAGAAAAAATTAAAAAATCCTTAAATAATAAAATAAAAGACTAAAAAAAACGAAAAAAAAAAACCATCGAAAAAAGGAATATATAGTTTGATTTATTGGAAATTTCCGGAAATTTTAATTTTGGCTTTCTTTTTATACTAAAAAGTTCTTTTATGTTAAATATCAAGTATCCAGGGCTGCGAGTAATATCTCAGACGGATAGCACCTATCCTGGAAGCAATTGAGAGTACTTTTGACACTCCCCCCTTCCATAACTTAGTGCTTGCCTAGGAACCTGAAATCTCTTTTTATCTACAGTACTTTGCAAACGAAACTAAAGCTTCAAATTTTTGATACCTGTAAATAATAGGGACAGAGTGTGGGCTTAGCGAAAATCAGTGGATAATCTCCAAAAAGAACCCAAAATCAAGAAAAGGAGGATTACTTACAAAAAGAAGTGAAATCTCATCAAAAAGTCACCTGTAAAAAATGCAGCCAAGTCTCGTAACTCATTTACCGTAAAAAGTACTGAGATCGTATAAAGCCAAGTTTAACTATCTTATTAACTCTGAAATTTTCATTCACAAATCACTCCTAGTCTCTACATCTTTAGTTAATTTTATTTTGTGACTTGGCAATTACGCAGCACAGGGAAGTTATTACACCTTACTATGTTATGGGATGGGATGGGATAATTTAATTAAGGCAAATTACATACGCACGGGGAAGTTATTGCACTTTAATATGTTATAGTATTATTTGATTAAGACTAACTATATACATCACATTCTCGTGCTACGTAATTGCCAAGTCACAAAATAATAATTAACTAAAGATGTAGGGACTAGGAGTGATTTGTGAATGAAAATTTCAGAGTTAATAAGATAGTTAAACTTGGCTTTATACGATCTCAGTACTTTTTACGGTAAATGAGTTACGAGACTTGGCTGCATTTTTTACAGGTGACTTTTTGATGAGATTAGTATTAGAGATTTGGCGTAAATCACACCATTAGCAGCTTTTTTATTTCGCGTGTGTATGTTAGGAACAATTCTTTGATGTTTAAATAAAAGGTTTCGATTTGTGGCATTATTTCTTATTTTCTTTTCCTTTTTAGTATTTTAAATGGAATTAGTGAAAGGTGTGTATTTTAAATTAAATGAGTGAAAGACGTGTATTTTTAATGTATGTATTTCAAATGAAATCAGTGAAAGATTTATATTTGAATGAAATAAATGCAATATGAAGATGTTATGAGAAAAATATTTGGCGATTTATCAACTGCGCCAAGTTAACATAAAAGTACCAATACATATGTGGGTACTTCTCTATTATCCCGTCGACCACTTTTCATAACAAAAAACTATCGCCAAATAAACGGGAGAACGTTGTCATTGAAATATCAAAATACATAAATAAATAAAATATAAGAATTTAAGGACACAATTGTTATTTTAATGAATGAAATAACTAATAAATCAGTAAAACATAATGAAAAATACACGCAAATGTCGCGTTAAAAACCACTTGATGACGTAACAAACACGTATAATGCTTCTGATATCAAGTAAATGGGACTGCATTTTTGGCGTTTAATCTAACAGTTTGGCGATAGTTTTTTGTTATGAAAAGTGGTCGACGGGATAATAGAGCAGTACCTCTATGTGAAATGAAACAAGGCACAGATGTCATATACGCACCACGTTGACGCGATTTTTCCCTCCACCAGCTTGGGGGAAACTTTGTTTTTGAATATTAGTTACAAATAGTGTGACAAATAGTACACGTGATTTTTTATTTCAATATAAAAATAAAATAACGTAATAAATGAAACAGCTTCTATTATTTTAAAAAAGGAAATAAAAATAAATAAATAATAGTTTGATATAAATAAAGGCGCGGATGTCATATACGCACCACATTGGCGCGATTGCAACAAAATGGCAATTTTATGCCTCACATGGTAACCCGGTTATTTTGTTTCAATTGTTGTTTATTAACTTTTATTTTTTATTTTAATTCTATAAATTGTTTTTATTATATATATCAATATTTATTTATATCAAACTATCATTTATTTATTTTTATTTCCCATTTTTGAATAATAGGAGCTATTTCATTTATTACGTTATTTTATTTTTATATTGAAATAAAAAATTACATGCTATTATTGTATGGTATTTGTAACTAATATTCAAAAACAAAGTTTTCGCCAAATTGGCGGGGGAAAAATCGCGCCAATCTGGTGCGTATATGACATCTGTGCCTAAATTAATATTGATATACATATAAAAATAATCTATAGAATTAAAATAAAAAATAAAAGTAAACAAACACAATAAACAGTTTTCGCCAAAGGGGCGGGGGAAAAATCGCGCCAACGTGGTGAGTATATGGCATCTGTGCCGGGATTTTTACCCTTTTATCTGTGCTTTCGGAAATATAAAAAAATTAGAAAATTCTTATATCAAGTGTATAATGTTTTGCATTTTTATACGGACCACTTCTCCATTTTAAGATTTTAAATGCTATTTATATGAGATATGTCTTTCTTGAGATTCCCACAAGTTTTTTCTGGTAATTTTTTTAGTTCGCTTATTAATTGTTTACAATTTGCCCCCCCTGGCAATAACAATTATTTATTACAAAAAATGGGTACTTCTCTATTATCCCGTCGACCACTTTTCATAACAAAAAACTATCGCCAAACTGTAACGCTAAATAAACGGGAGAACGTTGCCATTGAAATATCAAAATAAATAAAATATAAGAATTTAAGGACACAATTGTTACTTTAATGAATGAAATAACTAATAAATCAGTAAAACATAATGAAAAATACACGCAAATGTCGAATTAAAAACCACTTGATGGCATAACAAATACGTATAATGCTTCTGGTATCAAGTAAATGGGACTGTATTTTTGGCGTTTAATCTTAGCTTGGCGATAGTTTTTTGTTATGAAAAGTGGTCGACGGGATAATAGAGAAGTACCCAAAAATGGCTTAGTTTTGTTAAATTTGTTTGTTATGTATTTTCATTTCTTATTAAAATATCGAAAATGGCAATAAAATTCTATTTTAGCACCGTACTTAATTTTTTAAAATGGCTCAAAAACATGGTTTAATAAACGTATATTTGTAAATATTTTAAAAAACATGTTTTTCCGCTCTCTATAAAAATTTGTAAGATTCTACAACTGCCTTTGGCACCAACCAGTACATGATACGGAACTTTTCCCTATTCAGATACACAGAAGAGGTTGGTCACAAACAAGAGTAATGCTAGCAACAATATTGTTTTAACTCTATAAGAGTTAGAAACAATAATGATATTAAATTCCCCGATTAGCTTAGGGCCCGATTACGGAACTTTCTCCTAGAAAAAAAAACTGTAGAAGTCTTTTACATTTGTTTCGAATGAAGCTCGATCAACAAAGTATTAATTGATAATACAAACAACACTAATATTAACATGGGGGCAAAAGTTTGAATTTAAGTGTATATATTTGGAACCCTCACCCCCCCCAACCACCCACCAAAAAAAGAAAAAGAAAGTTACAGAAATGAATTTAAAATGGCGTGAAGCCACCCTTTCTGACATAAGAAATTGGCTGCGAACCCGATTACGAAAGTTTCACTTAATAACATGTATCTAATAGCCCTGAGGACAATTCCCCTTCCCAGTTATACGGACCTTGGGGCTTTTTTAAAAAGCTTGACGCAGTTCGGGTTGAAGAAGTTGAGATTTACTGTCAAATGACATAAACTACTATGAAAATAAAACTGGTGAATTATTATGCTGGTTTATGTATGTATTTAAAAAAATTGCATCTGATTACACTCTTTAGATAAATTACTCCTGTTTGCATTTAATAACAGATAAACGGCTTCCGTTTACTAAATTGTTTAAATATTGGGAAGAGTTGGAGAGAGATAGATAGACGTGTAAACAAACGGGTAGAGAGACGGATAGCGACAGAGATAAGCTAACGGGTAGCGAAACGAATAGACAGACGGGTAGCGAAACGAATAGACAGACGGGTAGCGAGGCAGGTGCAAAAAAGGGTTGACAGAGGGGTAGTGAGATGGGTAGGGAGACGGGTAGCGTGGTGGATAGAGAGACGAGTACAGAGACGACTTGACAGACGGGTAGAGAGAGGGGTATATAGACAGACAGACGTGTTGATAGACGAGTAGTGTAACGGGAAGCGAGACAGGTAGAGACACGATTAAAGAGTCCGGTAGAAAGACAGACGGATACTGAGACGGGTATACAGAAGAGTAGAGAGACAGTAGACAGATGAGTTCGGAGAGAGACACAGCTAAGACATACGAGTAGTTAGACTGGTAGACACGTTTGTAGCAAAGCATGTTATCAATGTGGTTTGAAGTATACGAGTTTCTATAAATAGTTATACAAATAAACAAAGGAAATTTTTTTAATTCAAATATTAAATATTTGATTTAATATTTCAATATTTAATATTTTATTTTTTAATATTTTATTTAGATATTTGTCACAAAGAAAATGTTGCAAAAATTAAATTAAATTTGCGTTAAACTACGCTTGCTAAAATACGCTATTGGCTGCAAATCTGATTATGTGACTTTAAAAATATCGTTTTAAAAGATCCGGCGTTTTTTTTTTTTTTTAAGTTTTGAGCAATTCCCGCTTAAGAAAATGAGATTATTTGCCAAATGTTATAAAAAAATGCATATGAAAACATAACAGTATATGAATTTATATATGATATTTTGTAATTATATCATTTAATTTGCTATTTTTCATATGTTGTATCTTTATCTATCTCTTGTCTATCATATGCTGTATATTCACTTAGATTCTTGTTGATATCTTCTTTATATCGTAATTGTTAACTTTATGTTCTCAGCAATATCACTCAGACTAATCCCTTTGAGGGAAGTCCTAGTTTACTTATTGACATCATCACTTATTATTTCACTAGTATAATTATACACTGAAAATTTTCATTTTGCAGCCAGTGATGTAGTAGTAAAAAAAACAGAGGGCATACGCTTTAGGCAGAGGGTATACCCTAAAAAGTATATGCTATAGTGTTTTTGAGAAGAGGTTTTATTGTATAACCTTAAAATAATCCAGAGGGTATACGGCGTATCCACCGTATATCCTCCATTACATCCCTGTCTGCAGCCTTTACTTTTCTAGCATCAAATAAAGTTATTATAAACAATTTAATAAGAAACATAGTGCCCACAATATGAATATGCACTAATTTACCTTTCTATATAATACTTTGATCATATATATTGGGGTTTGTGTGTGCATGTGTCAGAGTGAGAGAAATAGTATGAGCCCCCTACATTTTCTTGAGCACCCCCTAATTTTTACTTCTAGCTACAGCCCTGATTGCAAAATATAAAAGGGCATGTTTACAAACAAACAGTTCCATCCACCAATCTACCACTACATTTTTGTCGTAGCGATCATTGCAGGAATCGTTAAGGCGATGTAGGCCAATCATATCATAGACCAGTTTACCGTAGACCAATCAAATCACCTCATCTCATGTGTACAGTAGCAGTCAGAAAGAACGAACAGGTTTTTCTTGAGAACCAACAGTAATGTAACCAACAGTGACGTTAGCTGCCCTTTCCTTATAACAACATGTGTTTGCAATACAACAAGAAATGTTGTATGTTGTGAGCAGTAGATTCACTTATCTGGCAGCTGTACTACTGAGTAACGGGATGCAGGCCTATCAAAAATATACAAGCGTTTCTTGCCACGCACATAAAAAAAGACTATTTTCATCCTTTTGCCGCAAATGTGCTCTTTCTGTCTTCATTAATTTGTGAATTATTGAGTTTTATTGTTTTTACATTTGGATCATCTGATACATTTACAATACATAAAATCAAAGATATAATGTTCGAGCTGTGATTAGTTATTCCTGACTGCAGATCTCAGCACAAAAAATACCACGAAAGACAGTAATAATGAACACCCAGAAGTACATTTGAAGAACATTATTTTATCATTGAGTAATTTGGCTCAATATAGTTTATGTTATGTTGTGATATGTGTTATGTGTATGTAAGTCGACAAATAGATTTCCTGGTTTTCGAAACATAGTAGTCGTTACAATGGCTATTTATCCATTTAAATATAGCGTACAAACATTAATGAATAATATTTTATTAATATTAGTTTCTTGCTAAAGGGTGCAAGTCACTGTCAAAACATGAAACCGTATTTTTCGACATTAATAAACTTATTTCAACCGAAATGTTCAACATACATTTTTTTAAATGGATATAAATTTTATATGTCTTTCTAAGCTAATAATTGAAAAATTTATTTTGTGCTTTTGCACATCTACAAAAGTTTTTCCTACTTTCCAAATAAATATTGATTTTAATATGAGAATTTTTTTTTTATTAATTCACGAAATAGTTTTAATTATTACTTTCTTTTAATAGATTTCAGAAATCATTTTTCACGAAGACTACGACGATGAAACTTTTGAAAACGACATAGCGTTGTTAAAAACTGCAAAACCAATAAACATTGCTGGATCAAAGGGTTACGTAAATGGCATCTGCCTTCCCAGATCTAATAAAGATCCCACAGGATATGCCAAAGTCACAGGATGGGGACACACATTTGAAGGTAAATTACGTTAAATTGGATGCATGAAGTTGTATTCACTTATACGAATGCTAGCGCTATAAGTGAAGGTTTTTTAGAACTTATTGAAACACTGTGATGTTTACTACTTTCCGATATAAATCGCAGCGCATTCATTTTTGATTAATTAAACGCATTCTTTCCGTATTGATGGCATTAAATTCATGTATTTTCATGGCTATATTGTGTCTGTACTAAAGCCTTTACATCCAAAAGATACCAACTGATTCTAAAATAGAACAAAAATCTGCAAATTCGTTTTTGGATCACGTATATATACTTATGAGACCTATTATAATAAATTCTTGTGCTCCGAACCAGTCTCTTTTTAAAGAAAAGTCTGAAGAAGCTGTTTGATGTTCTTTTCATCTTAGTGCATAAAAGTGACCAATGATAAATTATTGCATGTATGTATGATTTTATATTTGTGAGTGCCTCTGTATATGTATGTGTTGTGTATGCATACATGTCTGTAGAAATATTATTAGGGTTTCGTTCATCTCACGAAACCCTGTTACTCCCGCTCCGTTGTCTGTCTGTCACAGAGCCATTCTCGAAAACTATGTAACTTACAGAGTTGAAACTTTATTTATATACCTGAATACTACCTATAAAGAGCTCAAAATATTAAAATTTGAAAAATTCGTATTATTTTAACAAATAGAGATAAAAAATCAAAATTCTAACAGCCTTTTCCTAATAAATTCAAACATTTTTCGTTATAGCAGATGCCACAAAATTAAACATCCACGATTAAATTCTTTCTACAATAATTAATTTTCTATCAGACGACTTCCACGTGAAAAATGAAAATGAAAAATAAAGTTTCACCAATTGAAAATAAGATAAATATGAAATAAAATTGATTGACGTCATAGTAGTAATAAAACGGAAAATTTTCTCAATAATACAAGGAGTATGAGTATGTGTATGTACACAAAGCAGATTAATATCACGTCATTAGAGAATTAAAAAGAAAATCTGACGTCATACCGGAAGTTTAACGGATTTTTCAGCTATTTCAGAATAATACAAAGCTAGTATCAATATGAGTAATAGAGAATAATAAATATATGAGTTTGAGGAACGTACTGAATCATGATAAAAACCCGATTATGGAAATATTCGCATATTTTAACATTTTAAAGGTGTACAACATGTTTAATTTTGAAATAATTTTTGTTTAAATATCGCATTCAGTTCAAATGACAGGTATTATTATGACAGAAAATAATAGCGGGCTTCGCCCGATATTGGGCTGGTTTAGATATTCGAAAAAACGAGAAAAATAGACCGGTAAATTTTTACTTTATAAAAAACATGACTTTTTTTTTTTTTTTTTTGGTTGCTAAATGAAATTTACTTGGCTTTATTAAAGAAAGGATAAAGTGTTTTGAAAGGAATATTAAACGAAACCCTTTGAGCGATCTTCGATCACACTTACCCACTTGTTACTTTTTTATTTATCAACATTTTGGATTTATCTTAAAGAACATTTTTTGCATTGCGATTTTCTTATGAGAATTGAAATTTATCCTGTTTCTCGAAAAGTTTCTGTTATTTAACTAAAAACAGGGTATTTAACCCGGGCCAGCTGGGTTACAGAATATACTTCTCGGTGCACAGAATATATGTTAAAATAATTTTTAATTGGAAACTCTAATAATCTTTTTTTACATTTAATATTTGTTTTAATTGCCCATTAATAACACCGAAAAGAAATGTTACATAAAATATATCAACTGTATATTTAAATAAAGATTTAACATTTATTAAAAACGTTACTTTCGTATTAGCCGTATGCTAGCGATTAATAGGCAAATACATTGCCAAAGATTTTCCTATTTATAGTAACTTTTTTTATCAACACTTTCCAACCTAATTGAAAAGTGTTTATGACTTCGGTTTGTCTGCCGTCTGGCCGTGCTCTAACTCCCGTAAATATGCTCGGATTGCCCTGAAACTTTTGTATGTTATTGTCATTTACTATAGCATTTTCCCTATTTCAACTGAAGTGTGTAGCACTTATAGTTTCTTTACAGGGTCAGTCAAAAGTATTCCGTTACATTACAGTCAATGAGAAATAATCGTTTCAAATGCATTTTGATGACGTTACGTCATTTAAAACATAATGAAATTGATATATAATTATGAAGCGCACTAAAACATGCATTTTGTAGATAATGGGATGTAAGGCATTTATTATTCATTTACAGAGTCAAACAAAAGAATTCTGTTACACGTCGTTATTTGGGGGAAAATCGTTTGCAGTGTAATTTAGTGATATTTCAATATTTCAAACATAATGAAAATTATATGCATTATTAAGGTGCACTATAAATTGCTCACTATAAATTGCGTTTATGTGCGATATTTAAGTCAAGTGCGATATTTACAGTCAATGTGTGATAAGTGTGTTTTCAACTTTGATTTGCGTTTTTAAGTTTAACTAAACGTTTACATAAGTACGTGTGTGTTTATAAACTCTGTTGATCATATACGGGGCTACACGAGAGAATTCGTAAGTATTACAGACTATGGGAGTGAATTGCTTAAGGGTAGAATTGCTTAAGGCGTGTGTTTACGCAATTTCCTGCTGAACTATATTTAGTAGACTAATAGAAGTTTGTGGAATATAAATAATTTCATATACAGGGCTACGCAAAGAAAAAGATACATCGTCGTTTACGATTGGTAATTGCTGAGAGTGAGTTTTCAGTTGCCTTTTAGCTTAATATGTGGTGTGTACAAGAGTCTTCAGATAATATACAGGGCTGTAGAAAAGATTTCAAGTGCATTTCTATCGATTGGCGAAAATTGCTAAATGTGAATATTCTAACTGAACTAAATTTTATCATATTACTAGCTAACACGCCCGGGGTTGCCTGGCCCGAGGTATTAATAATCCGTTCTATACGAATGATCCGTTCTTTCGAATGATCCAAACCCCGTCGTAAGTCAAACCCATAGAACCAAAGATACTCCTATAGTTCCACCTTCCACCGCCATGAGGCGCAGTCTGTTTTGGAAGAGGCTTTTTCAGAATACTCGACCCAACAAAATTTCCTAGTAGAATTGAAATTTAACCACGGGTAAACATTGCCAAAATAGCGGAAATCGCGAAAGTGGGTTACGTAAACGATCGGTTTCGAAAAAGTTAATGTAGTTATTTTTTAAAACCCAACGGTGCGTTTTGAAGAAAATAAACGTGCCTATGATCTGGAGTCTACTGTTTGTCCGTACTCGCATTTCCCGAGTCGATGCCGATTTTTAAACCTGGACCGAAAAACAAAAATCGCGTGAGTGAGTTTTGGAAAGGATTTTATTTTTGGAGGGTTAAAATTAAAATTTTTCAAAACGGATACCAGATTTTAAAAAAACAAAGGGATGAAGATTAGGCGCGGTATGTTTAGTTTTTCGTTATCTTTTTTATAAACGCCAATTCGGATTTTTAAAGATAGGAGAAATAGTTAAAAAAGCGAAATTGACTTACGGTAAGAAACGTTTTCGAAAGGGTTAACGTGATTTTTTTTAAACTAAAGGTTTCTGCCTAAACCCGATAGGACGTAGAAGTCTTTAGGTGTGTTTTTTTGTTTGGTTATTTTAGAGAGCCGATGCCAGATTTTATACATCGCAGAAAATCGAAATTTGCAAAAAAGAGTCCTGGGCACGAATTTTTTTTGAAGGGTTAATATTCGTATTTTTCAAAAACAAATACAGATGTCGAAAAAGGAATAAATGTAGATATTGTCTGGTATTTTTAGTTTTTCGTACTTTTCTCTGAATCGTCGATGCGAATTTTTAAAAATTGCCAAAATCGCAAAATTCGTAAAAAATGCATTCAGAAAATAAACTTTTTCGAAGGGTTAATTTTCATATTTTTTAAAACCAAAGGTGGCTTTGAAAGGGCAAAGGCAGCTCTTTAATTTGGTGACCTTCGTTTTTTCGTATCTTTTGTATTCCGGTGGATGCAAGGCTCGGAAAACGAGAGAAAATAAAAATCATAAATGCGATGCTTTTTGATTATTTTTTTTAAAGGGTTAAATGTAAAATTGTTACAAACCAACCAGATCGTTCGAGACGTAAAAGTATGTTCTTTCAAAATATGGAGACGGTTTTTCCGTATTTATAGCCGTTCACCCATGGCGAATTTAGAAAAACTTTTTTAAAAAACGGAGGACTTGTGCTGTCTTTCTTCTATTCCCGAAGATACGGATATTGGTTTCTGAGCATGCGCGAGCTAGCTTCGGAAGAATGACTTTTTTATTTGTGATCTTTGAACAGTTTTTAATTAATAACTACTCTAATTTTCAAAATTTTAAAATTCTGAGGCTTAGGTGCACCAGGAGGGTGTTTGGACTACCTAAATCTAAAATTTCAGGCTTCTATGTGGGCTAGATTTTGCTAGCCATCGCCAACAGACACACACACACACACACACACACACACACACACACACAGACACAGACACACAGAGCTAAACTTTATTTTATTAGTATAGATATATCCACATCTATTGATTACAGGGCTGCACAAAATAATTCGCCTACTTTTTTGACACTGGAAGGTAATTTCGAAAACTGTATTTTTTAATGTTTTATGTTTTTTTCTAAACTGTCTACTTACTCTTCTTTCGCCTTATTTAACGGTGAAGTTTCGTTACAGTTTTCTGGTTGAGTTGGAAAGTGTTTCATAATCTATGCTTGACGCATGATTTTTCGTTCTTGTTATGACTGTTTCAGCGGGTAGTGTGATTACATATCTGATTAAACTTGTGTTTTATTTTACTTCTTTTTTAATTGATGAAGTTTTATTTTCTTTATAAAATATTTCTAAACAACTTCTGAACTATTTATATTTTTAAGTGCAAACGGATTAATCTTCCGCAATCCGGTTGCACACGATAGATATAAATTTTCTTTAAAATTCATTCTTGAAAATTATTTTAAAAACATACAAAAAATTTAGCAAATTTAGCTACAGATTTCAAAAAAATTAGATTTGAAAGTCCCCTTTTTTTTCTACTCGATGGTGTAAAATTTTAAATTGAGCGATGGTTAGAAATTAATAAATTTGTGATAAAAAGAAATAGATTAACCAGATCGTTTCCACCGTCGATATGACGTCAGTGTTACTTATGGACATATTTTTGCTTTATAGTATTGATTAGTTCCTTTATTTTTATTTATTTACTTATTTATGAAGTTTTAATTTCGTTCTGGAATATTAGCCGAAAAAAAATCTGAACTATTTATATTGTAAAAGAGCATACGAATTAATCTGCTGTAATCGGGCTGGGGCGGCTGCACGCGAGTTGAAATTTAACAAAAATTAATTTGAGTTGAATTTTAACAAAATGAAATTCGAAACTCATTTTAAAAACCATAAAACAATCCGTAAATTCGGATGCAATTTTCAAGCAAATTTCTTTTGAAAGTACAACCTTTTTTTCCCTGTTCGACATTGTAAAAATTGCAATTGAGCTATGTTCAGAAATTAATAGATTTCCGATAAAAGTGAAATTGATTACTCAGGTCGTTGCTGCCATCGATGTGACGTCAGCGTTAATGACGGGCACGTTTTTGCTTTATAATATAGAAGATAAGAATCATTTTAAGCAAATGGATTTTGCTTTTATATAATGCACAAAATGACAATTATATCACAATCTCTCTCGCTTTTTTTTTTTTTTTTTTTTTTTTTTCAGATGGAGAAAATTCTGATACTCTGAGGGAAGTCGTAGTCCCAATAATCCCGAGAGATCTGTGCAATGAAGCTTACGACGACGATCCGTATGATGGAATCGATGAAGTTAAGGAGACCATGATTTGTGCCGGCATGGCCAAAAGGGATTCCTGTCAAGTGAGTCATTCTTTTTTCAAACAAGCATTGTAAATTATTAGATTGCCTCCCAAATAATATTTCATTTTATTTATAAGGAATGTGGATACATAATTTTATTTTCTATTTCATTACTGAGTTATGTATAGTCGGACAATTTTTTTAAAAATTTTCATTTTGAAGGATAAATATTTCAAAGAGGAAAAAATAAATTTAAAAAAAAACATTCGATTGAGAACTACGTTTTCTTTAAATTTATTGAAAAAATATCTGAAGCGGTCCGCCTCCATATTAAATTTAAACTTACATTTCAATCGCTAAATATTTCACAGAGAAAAAATAAAAATAACCATTCGATTGAAAATTATGTCTTCTTTAAGGGCGGGGGGGAGGGGGAACAAAAATCTTAAAATTTTTGAAAAATATTTTATTTCTGTTTTTTTTTCGCTTAAAATAACGTTTAAATCCTGTTTCTATCTTAATTAGAACAGGATATACTATTTTTTTGTTTTCAAAATGTAGCTATCAAGTAGTGGTTGTCATGGAAACGTTTTTGCGTTTTTCTGCATGACGGGTTTTTTGACGGATTCCCGTCTTTAAATTGTAAGTCAAGAACCGTTAAAGATAAATAGTTCAAACTTGGAACATGTCTTTTTCAATTATTTTACTTTAATTTTGATTCAGCAAATTTGAAAAAAAAAATTACTTTTAAAAATATGATTTTAAAAAAAAGTTGCATCATTTTTTTTTTAATATTTGTAAATATTTTTTTTATTAATATTATTAAAAAAGCTAAATCAAAATTAAAGCTTATATTTTCTGTTTAATTAAATGAAAAAAGTTTGTAATTTGACGAATAATATTTCGAGTTATAACGATTTTAAATTACCCCACTTTTTTTAAATATTTAAATTAAAAATTTTTTTAAAACGTTATGAGAGGTTTTATGATTTTATTTGGTTTACAAATTATATGGTTAACTATCACAAGAAAAGTTAAAGCTCGAATTCAATAAATAAAAATAATTTTAAAATGTGTCCCGGACCGCCGTAACTTTATTGAAAAAAAAAATGTGTATGGAGGGCCGTCACCATTTTGAAATAGTTAACAAATTTTAAAATTTTCTACACAAATATCTAATTTTGACACCAAAACAAGAATTTACACCGCAAAAATAAACAAAATTGTTGATTTTACGGTATAATACTGGTATCCCAGTTGCCACTATTATACCGTAAAATCAACAATTTTTTTTTTCCAGTGTAGGTCCTCAAATTAGTACTATATAAATTTTGACGAAGTCACTAAAAATAGTTCCATTATATTCAATATTAAAAATTGGGTTAATTTTAATGGTCTTTCTAAAAGCGAAATTTGCTTTTAGACATTAAAATTTAGATTTTAATACAAATTTTATAGATACTACTTTTCACTGTGAAGTAGTACTAATGTTAGAAAAATACTGAGTAAATTTTAAATATTCTAACAAATAATTTAATACAACAGTTACATTTATTAATATTTTTTACGAAATTATTCTTTATTTAATTATACTATATAAATAGAATATATGGTCCCTCAAACATTTGTTGATAAATTTTAAACATAAAAAAATACCTAGAAGTATTGCCCAAAATTCTTTATACAGATATTAAAAGCTTCTAGACAACAATTTCTGTTAAAGAAAATTCAGAAGTAAAATTTCTTTTTTTTTTTCGAATACTAATTTTGTATGAGTTCAAACTGGGCGAAAAGTTACATCTCATATGATTTATTTACCAATTAGAATAATTGTGTTAAGATTAATCTTGACTAATTTTGTAATTCATATTTCCCACAAAATTTTTAAATGCAAGTGTAACTGGTTGTTTGGCATACTAAATTTCATTTTCGTCTTCTAAACATGCTATTAAAAACGTTCGTTACAACTTTACATTTACATTTATATTTATTTTTGCAGAATGACTCCGGAGGTCCACTCATCCAAACGAACACTAACGGAGTGTCTACCCTCATAGGCGTGGTGTCGCATGGAGCAGGCTGCGGTGAGAAGTATTATCCAGGAGTGTATACTAAAGTTTCCTCTTACAAGCAATGGATCGAGAAATATGTGTCGAAATAATTAAATCCTGCGGACCTTTGAAAAAAAAAATGAATATTTTGCTTCTTGTAAGGAAAAGTAACTTTAGGAATATGTACAGATTGACTTAATAATCATGAATAAATTTAAATAAAGAGCCTTGTGTCTTAATTTCGAAACCTGTATTCTGACTCATTTCTTAAATTACTCCTTCACCCAGTACAAGGTTCATCCACTTTGCGAATGAGTTTTAAAGTAATGTACACCAGAAAATGCACACCGGAATTAAAGTGTGGCCCAGGGAGTACCACACATTGACATCTCATAGAAATAAACGCCGGATCAGCAACCCTTTTTTGAAGAAAACATGTCCTTTCCCACCAGCACTATGCCAAACAGGTTTTTTTCTGCCAAACTGTCACTGGAATTCCACCGTCTGTTTCTTTTATTACGAGAACGAAAACAGAAAGTTGCCAAGAAACGGATTACCGCCAGAAAGCGGCACCCTTTCGCCGTTTTTTGGCGATGAAAGGTGAAAGATGTTTTCTTCAACTCTCTCGGGAGAGAAGAAAGGGATCCGGTGCCCATTTATATTGGAAGTCAATGGTACCACATCCCTCTGAAGATGCCTAAGAAATCTCAAAGGTGTCTAAATTTAAAAAGAAAAATTTACAGAACAGGAGTGTTACAGGTTTAGAAGATTCTGCATTGCGTCGGGTGACCAGATTTCACGCAAATCCAATCGAAAAATTCGAATCGTGATTTTTTTTTTTTTTTGTAACATTTGTGACGATTCTACATCGGGTCGAGTGACGATATTTTACACGAATCCTATCCGAAAAGTTCAGATCGGCATTTTGTTTTTGCGGCTAGGGATTAGATTTGGATTAGGTCTGGTGACTTGATTTTCGCGAACACGATCTGACCCGAGTCCGGTGTTTTTACTTTAATTCTAGTTCGGAATAGAATCCTGTATACGATTGATTAACCAGATTTTATCAGAAAGTAACACAAATAAATCTAATCTAGAATCTTGCACGAGTCCGGTTAAACCCTTCACATTCTATTTCAAGTCATCCCGCAATCCGACTCTATATTGGAAAAGAAATTCTGTTGACCCACAGTCCGACCGAAACTCATAAATGACAAATCGACAACTCATCTGAACCCGAAACCCGAAATCAAAGAAAATATATCAACAATTTAATAAATTTATAAAAAAGTAGTTTATAATCATGTTTTTTATATCTATTTTATCGTTTATATAGAAAAATGGACATGTATAATGATTCATTGATATTAAAATAACGTTTTTGTTGTTGTTGTTGTTATCTTAAACAATACTAGATGGAACCCGTCAAAACTTGACGCAAAAAAAAAAAATACTATAACAATATCAGTAAAATAAGCTTCTTTATTATTTATGATTATATTACAATTTTTCCCCAGTCAAATACAGTACTATTTCCGATGCAAACTCCAAACAAACAATCCGTAAATAACTGTGTAATGCAAATCAGTTTGACATTACCACCAAACTCCCCACGGCAAGAAAAAAAATTCATGGACCTATGAAGTATATACAAATAGTATATTCCTACGTTCATATCATATTCAGTAAATAACAGAACATAGTAAATAAAGCACACATCTCTCCCCCCCCCCTGTGATAATGCAACCGAATGAGCTCCTATGCGCATGTGCATTGCATCTGCCCAAAAGCACCGTCGAAATTCGACGTTAAAAAAGTTTTAAAATGATTAAATTAAAAGTTTTAAAATGTCCTCTTTAATCATTGTTCGTTTCAAATCCATATCTTCTAAAACGCATCCATTGTTTTAAGCTAATCAATTTTTATGCAAAGATTAATAAATCTATCTGCAGATGAGGGAGATTTTTAATGTTTTCAAGTGTAATTTATTTGTATGGTTTCTTCGGTTCCTTGACATAATCAGGATGATTATCCCTTTTCCATCACAGTCGGGGATATTTTTCCTCTTATACAGTTGGCAAATGTAAAAAAATAAAAAAATGCAATTCCTAGCATATCCTGATATCTGATGGAACATATTCATCAACGAATTCAACATATCAATTTTATGTTCAACATAAACTAAATTTTTTTTTTCTTGACAGATTTTTGTTTAGCGCCAAAATGTTCTATCTTATGGATAATCTGATCTTATGATTTATCACTTTTTTTTTTTTAAATTATTATTCACTTTTTATGAAGGTTAGGGAAATCTATTTTCAATTGTGGCAACTTTCCCAGGAGCTATTTTACATTATTGAAGTAAACTGGTGGTCATTGATAAGATAGAATTGAAAAACTTTCCATGCTTGAAAATTATCTAAAAAGTCGTTAAATTAATCGGCAGTTTTCAAATAAATTTCAATCGAAAGCTATTTTTTTTTCTAATTGATGATGTAAGAATTGAAATTGTAAAATGTAGTAAAAAATAGAAATTTGTAGTATTTCGAAGTGATGTAAGCGCGATGAAAGCTAAAGTGATAGCGCCTTTGTTGTCACAACTGTTGTACATTTCTAAAAATTGCCACTGTATTTTGGCTGGCGTCCAAAAGTGGAAAAACATTTTTTGACATCGAAAGAGAAATTCACAGTGAAAGAAATAGGACTTTGCGCTAATAAGGAACTGTTAAATGAACTTATAATAAATCTACCAAAATAATTCCTATGAAATATTAGTCTTACATTGTTTATTCTAGCTAAAAATACAATCATTATTTCAAGATTGTTTTCTAGCATAACACTATTTTTAATAACTTTAAATTTCCTGAAACCCTTTACTTTTGTGATTTTTTTTTAAATTAAAAATGGAAATCTTCTATCCTATAATAAAAAAAAAAGCAATTGGTAACATGTAATCAAGGTATGCAATCAAGATGAAGAAATCAATGACGGCTCCAATTCTAATCTTTATAATTATGAATGCAAAAATCAGTAAAATTCTGTCATGTTACCACAATCATATACATTTTTCTCTTTAGTTTTATCAGTGTTAAAATGCACTTCAAGCTAAGCATAACGTCATTTTCACAGGCGCAAACTTTTCACACGTACTTCATATACCTTACATTAATGCTTAAACACCATGCACACAAATAAAAATATATTTTGTATTTAATTGTAATGAAAAAATGGCATCAACAAAGTTATAATGCATAATGATAAAATAAACCCAATGGACAATATTCCCATGACGTCACAATAAATATGAATTTTTATTCGCTTATAAAACACGCGGATAAGTATTTTTACCGAAATTTAACTTGCAAATTAACAAATTTGGCCTTAAAACCGCGTGCATTTAATATTTATTATTTCTCTTTTATTCAACCACAGAGTTTAGAAAATAAACTCTGTGCTTCGGAACAGTAGGCGTTATCCGATTATGACGTCATTAGCATAAGTAAAAGTCTAATTGAAAATTACGTCTAATTAATTAAATTTTCGAACAAACGAATGCACGATAACAAATCTGTGTCCAAATATCTTTCATTTAAAAAAAGAATGATGTAATTTGATGCAGTAGTTTGTTCTCACGGATTGTCGAAAGAAATCGCTTAGCGTTTTAAATATATAGATTGTTGTCTTTCTTTTGAAAAATTAGGTTAACCCGAACCCGAGCTGCAAGAAAAAATCTCATTCCTAAAAAAATACAGTCAGCTTTACTCAAACCGCAACAATAATAGAAAATCGCCAATCTGACCGGACCCAAACTGCGATTCCTGTCGGGTGGGGTAAAATCGGGTTATTCGACCCCATGCGTGACTCTATATTTGGGTCTGTAGTTTTTTTTTTTTCTTACGTTAAATTCCGGGTAACCAGATTTTACCAGAACTCGACACCACGGCGGTAAATTTTCTATACTACTTGCAGATACAGATTTGAATTTCGCATGACAAAATTTTACCAAATCCAGATGTGACCCGTGTTGGATCGGCTATAATTGTCTGAGTGCAACGAAGACTCATACACAGCGCACTATTACTTTGCCCCATATATAGCTACGATGGATATTAAAACCTTTCGTCAAGCATAACTCAAAAAATATTTAACGGATTTCGTTAAAATTTTTACAGCAGGTACCTATAAAGGTGACAACGACGTCTATTTATTACCAAGAATAAATGTCAAACCGTTTGGAAATTATATTAAAAAAATAGATAAAAAAGCACAATTAAAGTACATACGTCACTAAAATTTTGTGCGTACGTCATTTTCACTGGCGAGAGATTTTCGTAGACAATCGGAATTTAAAAGTTCTAGAGTACATGGAGCAAAAAAATATGCACGCACTAATATTCAGCACAATAAAATATATTTCAATTTAGTAGAAATCGAAAATTAATCTGGATTTTTTTCTGTTTGAAAGAAAAACCCCGCAATAACTTGGTAGACTTGGTATTAGATATTTGGCGCAAATCTCAGCAATAGCAGCTTTTTTTATTTCGCGTGTGTAAATTAAAAAAAAAAATTCTTTGGTGTTTAAATAAAAGGTTTCGATTTATGGCATTATTTCTTTTTTTTTTCTCTTTTTAGCATTTTAAATGGGATTAATGAAAGGCATGTATTTTAAATTAAATGAGTGAAAGGTTTATATTTAAATGAAATGAATTCAATATGAAAATGTTATAGGAACAATATTTGGCGATTTATCAACTGCGCCAGGATAACATAAAAGTACCAATATATCAAACGGTATGTAGTATGTGAAATGAAACAATTATATTATAATCACCCATCGTACAAGAAAAAAAAAACTAATATTCTGCATTCAGAGGGAAAAATCCATCTCCTGTGCCGTAAGATTTGGCGAGTTCTTTTTTGGTGATAAGTTTTTCGATATGATTCTTGGGTTCTGCAGGATTTGGCTTACTTTTTCTAAATCTTATTTTTTTTGCAGATGTAGTATTATGTAAATATATATTTTTGCAGATATTTTTCTATTTTGTATATATATATATATATATATATATATGTATTGTAATGGCATTTGGAAAAGAGATTTTTACCTTTTTATCTGTGCCTTCGGAAATATTAAAAAAAGAAAAAAGATTCACATATATCAAGCGTATAATGTTATGTTTTGCATATTTATACGGACCACTTCTTCATTTTTAGATTTTAAATGCTATTTATTATTTACTAGCCGTTTATTAATTGTTTACAATTTACCCCCCTGACAATAACAATTATTTATCACAAAAATGCCTCTTAGGTTTGTTAAATAAGTTTGTTTATGTATTTTCATTACTTATTAAAATATCGAATATAGCGATAAAATTTTATTTTAGCATCGTGCTTAAATTTTTAAGATGGTGCAAAAACATGCTTTAATAAACGTATGTTTGTAAATATTTGAAAAACATGTTTTACCGCTCTCTTGAAAAATTTTGTAAGATGCTAAAACTACCTTTTGGCACCATTTAATTTTTTTTTCGCCAACCGACATTGGATACGAAACTTTTCCCCATTCAGATACACAGGCAAGGCTGGTCTCAAACAAGAGTAAAGCTAGCAACAATATTGTTTTAACTCTATAAGAGTTACAATAATGATATTAAATGCTTCGATTGGCTTTGGGCCCAATTACGAAAGTTTCTTCTAAAAAAAAAGCTGTAGAAGAAGTCTTTTACATTTGTTTCAAATGAAGCTCGGTCTACAAGGTATTAGTTAATAATACAAACAACACTAATGGCATGGAGGCAAAAGTTATAATTTAAATGTATATATTTAAACCCCCCCCCCCCCCAAAAAAAAAAAAAAAAAAAAAAAAAGGAGAAGAAAGTTACAGTGATGAATTTAAAATGGCATTCAGCCACGCTTTCTGACATAAGCAATTGGCTGCAAACGCGATAACGAAACTTTCACTTAACTTAATAACATGTAGCTAATATAGCTTTCAGGGTAATTTGCAGTTATACAGACCTTGTGGGTTTTTTTTAAAGTTAGAGACAATTCATGTTTAAGAAGTTGAGATTTACTGTCAAATGATATAAACAACTATGAACACAAAACTGATGAATTATTATTCAGATTTATGTATGTATTTAAAAAAAAATTGCATCTGATTACACTTCTGTTTGCATTTAATCTGTTTGCATTGTTTGCATTTAATTACTTCTGTTTGCATTTAATAACTGATAAACGGCTTCTGTATATTAAATGAATTGTTTAAATATTGGGAAGAGGTGGCGAGAGGTAGAAAGACGAGTAAACAAACGGGTAGACAGACGGGTAGTGAGATGGGTAGAGAGACGAGTAGCGACATAGGTAGGCTGACGGGTAGCGAAACGAATAGACAGACGGCTAGAGAGAAAGGTAAAAAGAGGGTTGACAGAGGGGTAGCGAGATGGGTCACGAGACGGGTAGAGACACCGGTAGACAGCAATGTAGAGAGAAAGGTTGCGAGACGCGTAGCGTGGTAGATAAAGAGACGAGTATAGAGATGAGTACAGAGACGAGTTGACTGACGGGTAATGAGATTGGTAGCGAGACGGGTAAAGAGTCGGGTACAAAAACAGACGGATAGTGAGACGGGTATACAGACGAGTAGAGAGACAGTAGATGGGTACGGAGATGGGTAAGAAGATGGGTAGAGAGACCGATAGACAAGTTGTGAGACAGATAGACAAATGGGTAGCGAAGTGGATAGAGACACGGCTAGACATACAAGTAGTTAGACGGTTAGAGAAATAGATTGGCGGGTAGCGAGACCGGTAGAGAAATATAGAGACAGGTAGCGAGACGTGTAGAGAGATAGACAATCGGTTAGAGAGACGGGCAGAAGAACGGATAGGGAAACAGACAGATTGTGGAGAGACAATACAAATAAAAGATATATAATCAAGGAAGAAAAATTTTAATTTCACACACAAAAAAAGGTGCAACAATGAAATTAAATTTGCGTTAAGCCACGCTTGATAGAATAATCTATTGGCTGCAAATCCAATTACGTAACTTTAAAAAGCTTGGCGTTTTAAAAGATCCGGCGTTTTTTTTTTTTTTTTTTTTTTTTTTTTTTTTCAAGTTTTGCGCAATACGCGCTTAAGAAAATGAGATTCTTTGCTACATGTTAAAAAAAAAATATGACAACACATCTGATGAACGGTACTTCTTTTCTATTTTTTTAACAGTGTAAATGAATTTGAATTTATATATGATATTTTGTAATTCTATCATTTAATTTGCTCTTTTTCTCTTTATATTGTAATTGTTAACCCTATGTTCTCTGCAATATCACTCAGACTAATCCCTTTGAGGGAAGTCCTAGTGTTATTTTATGCAACTCGTATTCTAATTAGAATTTCGCATCTGATTGGGAAACCAGCTAATGTAGCGTTAAACAGGTAAAATTATAAATGTAATAAACGCATATTGAGTATAAAATGGTAGATATGGATGCATATTGAAACTGATAATAAAGGTAAATATTTTAATCATACGAAATTATATTATGCAAATAAACCACTTTTTTAATTAACTTCTACTTCCATTTGTATAATTTAACCACCAAAAACGTTGACAGTAATTAAAACTACGCTATTTTGCTGTTAATTTGCTGTTACGACCGCATACTACTGTGATTAAACCAACAGCTTTTTTCACAATTTCGATGAGAAGTGTTCGATTACCTGGTGTACAGCCTATACTTGACACCGAGTGACTTTAACCTTTTTCGAAAGCTAAAGACAGGTCTGGAAGGACAGCACCTCCACACCAACGAAAATCTTGAAGACGACGTGGAAACCTATCTCGACACGTTGGCGGCAACCTTCTATAAGGAGAGTATTGAAAAACACACGGAGGAAGATAGATGGAGGGGAAAGTAACGTTGAAATTTTACAATACAGTTTTTCTCCTTATAGATGGCGCCACGGTAAACTGAAGGCTGTCCTAACCTGTTTCTGCAATGCTTTTCAATGCGAAAAGCATTCATTTTTTAAATGTTTTTGATTGAAAATTTGAACTTTAAAAAAGTCAAACAAGTAAAAATTTCATTAAATAAAGTTTTCTTCGCACCATGCATATATTTTAATAGATATTTGGCGTTTCGATTGCTTTTTATAACTCTTTAAATAAGAGCATCTGAATAGTCATTTAAAAATAAATATTACGGATATTGTACTGCTGATTTATACATCCTCCGTAATTATTAGGATGTATAATTTTTAGAGATTAAAAGTATTATTCAAATAAAAACAGCTTTGTAACGCAGAAAACCCCTTCCCGAAAATAGACTCTTCCCGGTGCGCCACGCATCACGTGATCTAAAAAAATTTTTCGTTCAGTGGAGTTGTCATGTGAGTTTTGCCGATGGAAGTATGTTTTTTTCGAAGAGCGGTATTAAAAAACAGAATATTGTTATGTCATGGGTTATTTTGTTCTCCGAAAATGTGAAAGTGAAGTCCTATATATTCGTGTAATGTGTCGTAATGTGTGTGCTTTGTGTCAAGAAATAAATAAAATTTTGAAAATGCCAGCAATCTTTTACTTCTGGTCTTATTAAAGAAATAGTCTTTCAGCCCCGAGATACGAAAAGTATAAGTATTCTACAGTGAGTGCTATAGCTTCAGATTACAGCCAAACAAATAGCACTCTATAAGACAATTTAAATGGCCATGTCAATTAGCCACAGACATTAGCATTCATTAAGTATAACATTTTAAAAACATATACACTAAGATCGATATACTAGAATAAAAATTTCTTAGTTTAAAAATGATTACATGCATATAACTTTAAATTAAAGTATAATAAAAAAATCCCTGATGGCTCGGCCTACAGGCACAGGTAGATTTCGAAGACGCAGACCGTTGGGCGCCTGTTTGTTGGGAATTGCGGAAAAAATGACCTTTTTGCCATGATGCGGCAGTTGGAACCGCCTACTTCGAAACCTAACTTGTTTGCAGGTGGAGCCGGCAGGGGTTTTTTTCTATAAGGGTTAGTCCTATAAAAAACTTGTCAATATAAAAGTTTTAGATAATATTAAGAGGATTTATAATAAATTAAACGGATTTGATATCTTCTGAATTGACGAAGTTATGAATTTTTTTCGTCTAAAACCCCCCTTCCCCGCCCTCTTGGGGTCATTTTTAATGATATCAAAAATCTGTCATACATAAAATTTCGGCCCTTTTCCTGGAAGTAATAATAGCTTGAAACGGATTCGATATGTATCATAATTAAGAAATTATGGGATTTTTCTATTTTCACAAAAAGCCCCCCCCCCCCATCCCCATCCCACCTTGGTTCGATTTTGCCCATTATTTATGAACATGACCGAGATTTTATGCCCCTTGATTTTATGTATCAGTTTCGAAAAGATGTGGGAGTTGGAACCGCCTACTTCAAAAAATAACTTGTTTGCAGGCGGAGCCGGCAGGGATTTTTTTTTGTTTTTAATTTTTTTTGCTATAACGGTTGGTCCTATAAAAAACTTGTCAATATAAAAGTTTTAGATAATATTAAGAGGATTAATAATAAATTTACGCGGATTTGATATCTGGTGAATTGACGAAGCTATGATTTTTTTTTCTTCTAAAACCCCCTCCCCCCTCCCCTTGGGGCCATTTTTAATTATATCAAAAATCTGTCATACATAAATTTTCGGCCCTTTTCCTAGAAGTAATAATAACTTTAAACGGATTCGATACTTACAATAATTAAGAAATTATGGGGGGTTTTCTGTTTTCACAAAAAGCCCCCCCATTTCCCCCCTCCTCCTTGGTTCGATTTTGCCCATTAACGAACTTGACCGAGATTTTATGCCCCTTGATTTTATGTATCAGTTTGGAAGAGATTTATGCAGAATTTTTCCAGTTATCGTGTCCATAAAAAAGTGACATAGACAGATAGATAGATAGATAGATAGATAAAGTTTTGAAATGGGGGTGGTTTTGGGTTCTGGGAGTCATGGTCGGCGTAGATCTGCAAAAATTTTTCAAAATTTCCAACTTAGGTGAGAATGTAATAGGTAGTATTTCTTACGAAATCTACCTAAAAGCACTCACCTTTGGAGCTCTAAACATACTTAAAAAAAAAAAAATTCTTCGATTTTTCTTTTGTTTATCTCATCATCATAGCCCGATCTACATCCCGGAATAAAACATTTATATCCCATCTTAAATTTATGACATATAATAGCTATAATTAAAAATAATCGAATAAAATACTTTCGGAATTTAACATGTAAACTAATGACATTCTGTTTAAAGGCAGCCGCCAAATTTTACAGCGCCCTCTTTCGTTAAAAAAATATGACTTGCATTTTCGATATCCTCGCCTATTCTAGTTTCCCCTCCAGGTTCTTTCTCTGTGGAAAAACACATCCACCGGTATGACAAATGTCTCCATCTTTGCGATGACTATATCGAAAAGTAAGTATAATTCTGCTTGACTCCTGGTAATAAAACCATTTTGTTATATGCACTTGCCTTTATTTTACGCCCCATCTGAGGTTTAAAAAAATTAACAATTCCCTCGTATGAACGAAAATAATTCTTTCCACACGTGAAATTAAAAAAAAAAATTAGGAAACGAGTGTTCCTCGTCAGTTAAGAAAGCCTTAAAATCGAATTACAGTGACAATCTCGCGGAATTCATGAAAAACGGATTTCGTAAGATATACTACCTATTAAATTCTCCCCTAAGTTGGAATTTCTGAAAAAAATTGGCAGATCTACGCCGATCATGACTCCCAGAATCCAAAACCACCCCCCAGTTCAAATCTTTATATATCTATCTATGCCACTTTTTTATGGACACGATAACGTCAATAATTCTGCAAAAGTATCTTCCAAACTGATACATAAAATCAAGGGGCATAAATTCTAGGTCAAGTTCGTTAATGGCGAACTCTAACCAAAGAGGTGGGAGAATGTGGGGGCTTTTTGTGAAAACAGAAAAAAACCCATAATTTCTTAATTATGATACGTATCGAATCCGTTGTTTAAAGTTATTATTACTTCTAGGAAAAGGGCCGAAATTTTATGTGTGACACAGATGTTTGATATCATTAAAAATGGCCCCAAGGGGGAGGGGGGGGGATTTCAGAAGAAAAAAAATCATAACTTCGTCAATTCACAAGATATCAAATACGCTTGAATTTATTATAAATCCTCTTAATATTATATAAAACTTTTATATTGACAAGTTTTTTGTAGGACCAACCCTTGTAGCAAAAAAAAATAAAAACAAAAACAATCCCTGCGGGCTCCGCCGACAGAGAAGGTAGATTTTGAAGTGAGTGGTCCCAACTGCCGCATCATGGCGAAAAATTCGTTTCTTCTGCAATTCCCAACAAACAGGCGCCCCACGGTCTGCGTCTTCGAAATCTACCTGTGCCTGTAGCTCGAGCCGTCAGGGTTTTTTTAAATAGTAGTACAGGGTGTCTTATATGTCTGTTCACATTTCAAAAATCCATACAAAATTAACAAACTGGAGTATCAGAGTGCGGTTTGTACCATAAGACTTCTCAAAGTGTCAGACTTTTTGTGAAAAATAAATAGTTAAAAATATATAAATAAATAAATAAAATAAACCTGGCTTTGGTGCAAAGGATAGTTAAGTAACTCGTATACAGATAACGCAAGCATTGCAAAATATCTGGAAAACTTAAGGAGTACTTGTCGTTCTGGTAGCCGTCAACGGTGATCATTGTAACTCTCTCCAGTGTAATCTGAAATTATAATAAAAAAGAAAACTGCCCAGTTAAACTGAGGGCATTGAGCTCACAGGCTATTCACACTAATTGTATATTATACACTTATTTCAAAGAATTTGAAATAAGCCCCTCGAAAAATAAAGAAATCGACAATATATTAAGGGGGATCATCCCCCCGTTCCCCCACCCCCTTATAGTTAACAATTGAACCCTAAACCTAATCAGGGAAGCCCTTTATTACAATGAACATATATACTGAATTCGAAGCAAATCGGATAATTCTGCATGAAAAACCCATTTATCTAAATTAAGGCGGATTACCCCCCCCCCGTATCCCCCTTTATACTTAACCAATGAACCCCAAGACTAACCAGGAAAGCTCCTTACCACAATGAGCCTATATACAAAATTTGAAGAAAATCGGATAATTCTCCATGAAAAACACATTCATCTAAATTAAGGGGGGAGGATAAGCCCCCCCTCCCCTTTACCCTCTTTATGCTTAACAAAAGAACCCCCTAAACTAATCAGGAAAGCGCCTTATCACAATGAACCTATATACAAAATTTTAAGAAAATCGCATAATTCTGCATGAAAATCGCAGTTATCTAAATTAAGGGGGAGGGTCAGCCCTCCGTTACCCCCCTTTATACTTAAACAATGAATCCCCAAAACCAATTAGGAAAACGCTTTATCACCATTAACCTGTATACAAAATTTGAAGAAAATCGGATAATTCTGCATGAAAAACCCATTTATCTAAATTAAGGGGGGGATTAGCCCCCCCTTTCCCCCTTTATACTAAACCAATGAACCCCCAAAACTCTTCAGAGAAGCGCATTATCACAATGAACCTATATACAAAATTTGAAGAAAATCGAATAATTCTGCATAAGAACTCATTTATCTAAATTAGGGGGGGGGGGGGGTTATACCCCCTTTCCCCCTTTATACTTATCCAATGAACCCCCAAAACTATTGACAGAAGCGCATTATCAAAATGAACCTTTATACAAAATTTGAAGAAAATGGGATAATTCTGCATGAAAAACCTATTTATCTAAATTATGGGGAGTTAGCCCCCCCTTTCCCCCTTTATACTTAACCAATTAACCCCCAAAACTCTTCAGAGAAGCGCATTATCACAATGAACCTATATACAAAACTTGAAGAAAATCGAATAATTCTGCATAAGAACTCATTTATCTAAATTAGAGGGGGGGGGGGTTATACCCCCTTTCCCCCTTTATACTTATCCAATGAACCCCCAAAACTATTGACAGAAGCGCATTATCAAAATGAACCTTTATACAAAATTTGAAGAAAATGGGATAATTCTGCATGAAAAACCTATTTATCTAAATTATGGGGGGTTAGCCCCCCATTTCCCCCCTTTATGCTTAACCAATGAACCTCCAAAACTAATCAGGGAAGCGCCTTATCACAAGGAACCTATAAACAAAATTCAAAGTAAAACGGTTAGTTCTATCAAGAGTTATCGCGTTACGTACATACATACATACGTACGTACATACAGAACCGGCGGGCACATAAGCTCTCAGGCTTTGATAGCCTGTGAGCTAAAAAAGAAAACTGCCCAGTTAAACTGAGGGCATTGAGCTCACAGGCTATTCACACTAATTGTATATTATACACTTATTTCAAAGAATTTGAAATAAGCCCCTCGAAAAATAAAGAAATCGACAATATATTAAGGGGGGATCATCCCCCCGTTCCCCCACCCCCTTATAGTTAACAATTGAACTCTAAACCTAATCAGGGAAGCCCTTTATTACAATGAACATATATACTGAATTCGAAGCAAATCGGATAATTCTGCATGAAAAACCCATTTATCTAAATTAAGGGGGATTACCCCCCCCCCCCGTATCCCCCTTTATACTTAACCAATGAACCCCAAGACTAACCAGGAAAGCTCCTTACCACAATGAGCCTATATACAAAATTTGAAGAAAATCGGATAATTCTCCATGAAAAACACATTCATCTAAATTAAGGGGGGCGGATAAGCCCCCCCCCCTCCCCTTTACCCTCTTTATGCTTAACAAAAGAACCCCCTAAACTAATCAGGAAAGCGCCTTATCACAATGAACCTATATACAAAATTTTAAGAAAATCGCATAATTCTGCATGAAAATCGCAGTTATCTAAATTAAGGGGGGGCAGCCCTCCATTACCCCCCTTTATACTTAAACAATGAATCCCCAAAACCAATTAGGAAAACGCTTTATCACCATTAACCTGTATACAAAATTTGAAGAAAATCGGATAATTCTGCATGAAAAACCCATTTATCTAAATTAAGGGGGGGATTAGCCCCCCCTTTCCCCCTTTATACTTAACCAATGAACCCCCAAAACTCTTCAGAGAAGCGCATTATCACAATGAACCTATATACAAAACTTGAAGAAAATCGAATAATTCTGCATAAGAACTCATTTATCTAAATTAGGGGGGGTATACCCCCTTTCCCGCTTTATACTTATCCAATGAACCCCCAAAACTATTGACAGAAGCGCATTATCAAAATGAACCTTTATACAAAATTTGAAGAAAATGGGATAATTCTGCATGAAAAACCTATTGATCTAAATTATGGAAGGTTAGCCCCCCATTTCCCCCCTTTATGCTTAACCAATGAACCTCCAAAACTAATCAGGGAAGCGCCTTATCACAAGGAACCTATAAACAAAATTCAAAGTAAAACGGTTAGTTCTATCAAGAGTTATCGCGTTACGTACATACATACATACTACGTACATACATAAACCGGCGGGCACATAAGCTCTCAGGCTTTGATAGCCTGTGAGCTAAAAAGCACAATATCTTTATTCCGAACACTTAAAACTAGTGAGTAATCGTTCGGTTTCTGGAAAAATTGATTTTGAATAAACTGGTGGTCGTTCAAAGTTAAGGTACCGATTTTCAGAAAAAAATTTAAACTTTGATTATCTATAAGAAAAAAAAAAAAAAAGAAAGAAAAAGAAAAAGATACTCAGATCCCCATAAGGAACGATTACGCTCTAGATAATATTGTCGTTAAAAATTGGTTAAAATTCGAAGAAAATTTGTTGAGATTGGTTCGAGTTATCGTGATCCATGACTTTAAAAACATAGTTTTGAGTTAATCACGTTTAAAGATTCAAGTTATGATTTATGTATGATAGAACAAAGTAAATTAAAACGCCGATAGAAATGAAAATTTCTTAATTTTTATCAGACCGACTATAAAATGTAACTGATAATTCTTTACTAATTGTTCTTTCAGAAAATGCAATTAAAAAAAAAATACATTTTTTGAAAGTTTGCAGGCAGGTATCAACCCTTAATAATCACTAATTCCATTTCAAAGAAACTACTTTGCGTTGCACACTTCAACAATTTGATTAATGCCGATTAATGCCAACCTTTATTATTCAGTTCATAACGTAATAAACTGTACCTACCTTCTATTGCTGTCATGCGAAATTGTAAAATAAATTACTTTGAGGGGGTCAGGGCAAGAGAGTGCCAAGCCACATTTTTGAACTTCTGAGATATTTCAATTTGAAAATTTGATCCAATACTCAAATCAAGATATATATAACCTAAAGTTTTTTCGTCTTAGTAACATTTGAGATATTCTGAGTAACAATATGATGTTACTTTAATGATATTCCTATTACTTTTTTGTAAATTAGCTATCTTCATTGGGGGCGTAAACGTCTGGGGTAAAAACGAAATCTGACCCATATGCTGCCATCAAGTGACATTAGAAACAAATTATATACTGGATATTATAATTTACAATATTAAACAACAGATTACAGTGTTAGATTTATTTCACCAAAAATGTGGCTTGGCACTTTCTTGCCCCGACCTCCTCATTTAATTTAATGATGTTCTTTAATTTTCTTTCCTGCGTTTTGTCTTTCTCCGTCCAAGTTCCAAAGGATTAAAGAGTTCTAATTTCCACTTAAGAATTTTACACGTCTACATCATTTTAAAAATACAATTCGATTAGCATAAAAATGTTTTTTTTTTTTACACGTACAATATCTATGAAATGAAAGATAAAAATTCGTATTTACAAACACAATAGGATAAAATAAATCAGTTTTCATCTTTTTTTATAAATAAAACATATGGTAATATTTCAAAAGTAATTCAAACCCTATAGAAATCTCACAATCACAGCTGTTTTTGATATCACTGAAATTGAATTTTTTTAATTTTATATGCAAACGTGTTATTATCGTGTAATGAAATGTCTGTGTACATATTTATTTTACAATATCATTTGACATGTAAATGCCAGTTCATGAAAAAGTATTATTGAGAAAAATGTATAAAAGCAATAACTTAAGTTATCCGGAACAAATTTGTTCGTGGGAAACAAATTAAGTTATCCAGGTATGTTAAAATATATCATGCTATTTTTTCATTGATTTCATTTATTAGTTGTTCACCACGAAACGTCTTTTAAACTAGTATGTTCTGGGCCATCTCAAAACTTTCAAGGAGTTACAAAACTCTTATTATATTATTTTATCTTTGTTTCTTTTTAACCGACTTCAAAGAAAAGGAGGACGTTATCAATTGGATCCGTATGTATGTATGTATGTTTTGGTCCTGCTCACGCATAACTTTCGTAAATAGTCACAGATTTTGATAATTTTTTTCTTGTTTGAAATTCAAAATCTGATGATTAGAACAAATTTGCTTTTATAAAAATTTCAGAGTTCAAAGCTTTAACTCAAAGTGAGAGTGACATAACTCACGGAAAAATTCACCGAATGTTATATATCTATTCATTGTTGTATGTTTCATACATTATTACTTGAGAAAGTTTGCAACAACATAAAAGGATAATGAATTAGAAACAATGTCGGTTTTGCTTTTTTTTTTTTTTTTCAATATTTTATTATGTGATTTGTATTCCCAATCATTAAACTTGTGTAGAAATCACAAATATTTGCGATGATTTTCAACTGTGTGAATTAAAAAATGAAACTTTTTTTGTACCATATAATACATTTCCGCACATCTGCTATGACCAAAATTGCGTTACAATAAAGCAATTGTTAGATATTGTAATAATGTTTACATTTAGATCCGCCTAATGGCTGTACCAGCTAGCTTTAAGATGCAGTAGATAGAAGCTTGTGTGCTTATTGATTCTCCAAATATGCTTAAGCTAAAAGCTTATAATAAATATCACAATGATATTTAACAGCAGTTATTTATTTATTCATTCCTTTTTTGTTGCTAATAATGTTTCCATAATTATATCGATTCATTTACTATTTCAATGGCTTTTTCAGTTATTTTTCAACAAACACAAGCGCATCACGAATGGGCTTATTTTTCAATAAAAACATGCGCATCACGAATGGGCTTATTTTTCAATTATTCCACACACACTTCTAAATGCTTCTTTCTTTTGGCTGAGAAGAACTTGTAGTTTGCATCCATTTCCTTTGGTATAAATACCCCAAAGACCCAACATAACCCAACAAGTTTGACCCAGGCTAGTTTCTGCCTTCCTTATTGGCTAAGACAGGCTATTTTTCTAGTCGTTCACTGCTTCTTACTGTAAATATTGTATGTTTCTGTAATTTTTTGTTTGTAATTTTTTTCTCTTTATTTTTTCTTTTATTTCTATACTATTTTTATTGTTAGTTTTCTAAATGTTTATTAATATTGTATTTTATATTAAATGTATGGTGCCTGAAATGGTATGTTTTTGTAATTATTTTTGTAAATTTTGTTTCTCTTTATTTTTTCCTTTATTTCTATACTATTTTTACTATTACTTTGCTAAATGTTTATTAATATTCTATTTAATATTAAATGTATGGTGCCTGAAATGGGCCTTTTATTATCGGCTTTGCCCCCTTTCCGCGCTTTCGAGGGCTCAGTTGCCTGAACATTGGCTATGGTTTGAAAGTTTTCTATGCCACAGGTCTAAATCAGAAGTATGGAATTCATTCCCCGAAACTCTTCACATTATTTCACTCAAGTTCAACAAGTCCAAAACCGATCAGGCGCTTATTTTGGGAGCTACAGGCGTTGTAAAGTGTTACGTACGTACACAAAAACTCCGACCTGAGACAGATAAATCCGCTGACTTTTTTTGTTCCTTAGGTATCTTTGCATGCGATAGAAATTTTCGATTTTCCAGCGTTCACTTATACTTCCATTTTTATGAAAGTAAAAGATACCGCATCCCCTTAAACATGTTAGCATTGAAAAAAAAAACATTAAGAAAAAATGATAATTTTGTTTCTCTCAATAAATAAATATGGACAAAATTATATAATGCCAGCTCTCACTCTCGTCAACGGAATGAAATATTTCCCTCTTGTCAATAGAGTGAGACATTTCACTCTCGAAAACGGAGTGAAATATTTCACTAATTTCTAGGGAGTGAAAAATTCCACTCCTTAAGAGTGTATTTTTATAAAATTCCCTCCAAAAAGAGTGAAAATGTCTTTTACTCTTTCAAAGAGTCTACTTTTCACTCCTCCCAATTTCAGAGTGCAGTACGCTACACGATAGAAGTTGTTTAAAATCTAATTAATTAAAAAAACTTCCAACTAACGAACATTTATAATGATTGTTTTTCACTTTTTAGCAAGGTGAAGGACAATCATGATGAGTTTTATGCTGATAAGTTTATTTCTAATGTCTGTCGAGGTTATGCCATCAATTGGAAACCAAACGCAAGAAGGTAAGTTAAATGCTGATAAAATGTTTTATCTACCTATTACAGCTATGATAGGCAATCATTAGTATAGTAGTAGCTACCTGGCAACCCGATGTGTGACATTTACATTGCACAAGATATTCGTGTTTCATGAGGGAAAAATAAGTGCAATATTTTTGTACATTCAGAAAAACTCATAACATTACTATTATTACATGCTAAATTTAAAGTAAGAAATCATACTTACAAAGTAGATTAAACAGAAATGGTGAAAATTATCTTTTGCAGATTACGCGATTTTTTATGCGAGACTTTATTTGTCAAAAGTATATTGTTCGTTTAATATCTGGTTTCTAATTTCGGAGCTATATGACGTCACTTTGACAACTTATATAAAAATATTTTAGCTTCTTGAATAAAAGGGCTTTGCAAGGAAAAAAAAGAATGTAATTTTTACGCCATTAACCATTTTACTTTTAGGCCCTTTGTGTATTGCTTTAACCGCCATTGTTTTAAATTAATTAATTAAAAATAGTATATGCTTTTTCTTTAAATTGGATTCGTGTGACTAGGGACAATAATTATCAACCTAAATGCGAGCAGTTTAAATCTTTCTCCATGGTTAAATCTAAAGCTAAAAAAAAAAAAAAAATCTTCTGTGTAATGATTTTTTTGATGCGTTTTCACTGACCTGGCTAACGTCCCAACAATCCCCAGCCCTACACTAGTCACGCGAAGAAACTCGAACACTAATGTTAAACCTACGGGAGATATCTACAGATTTCTCGCTTGTATTTTAATATTTGTATTTGCATTTTTTTTTATTATAGGATACCTAAGGTCGATATTTAATGTTGTGCGCTTGTACTTTTTCGATTTTGGTTGCAATTTTTTTTGTATGCGAACACTTTTACTTTTGGAACCGGTTCTGAAAGTGAAACTATCCTAATATTAAAAAAAAAAACTATAACCAAAATCGAAAAGATACAAACGTACAACATTAGATATCCACAACAAGTATCCTATTCAAGAAAATCGTTTAAAAATATTAAAATACAAGCGAAAAATCTGTAAAGATTTTTTCCATAGTTTTAACATGAGCGGTCTAGTTTCTACTTAACCTAAGAGCGTTTTCACTGGTTACAGAGAAACCTTCACACCAACCAATCAAAGACAAGGTTTTACTGCTCAAGCGTGTAACTCTTCGAATTTACATTTTACGGATCGATCGGCTGTCAACTTATAAACAAACTAGCAGACTGCGTACGCTACGCTGGCCGGTTTCTCTAAAAGAACCTTGAATCAAACGAAATATATCGGTGAATTTAACCTTGTATTTTAAAGTAATCTGTACCTTTACCTGGAATATCCTAAAATAACATAGAAACGGATACTTATTTCACTAAACTATGTTTTTTTTTTGTTTTTAATACGGTTTACTATTACGTTTACAATTTTCCATTGATTTATATGTTTTATATCTACAGTTTTTAATAACATGAATTAACCTATATTATTCGCAACTAAAAAGAAATGGCGCATCTAGTATCTGTAGAGTTGCAAAGGCTAGAAAGAACCCGGTTTAAACCTGGGAATAAACCGGGTTTTTTGGGAATAAACTCGGTTTTTTTGGAATAAACCAGGCCATTTGGGAATAAACCGGGTCTATTGGAAATAAACCTGGGAATAAACAGGATTTTTGCAACTCTGAGTATCTGTCGAGAATTAAATAAAAATGATGCACTCGTGACATCATAATTCACTTTTATATTTTAACAGAATAATAAGGCTACTATCATTTGTGACTCGTGCTGATACATTGCTGTACGTGTAAAGTTTTCGCTATGGTACTCCATTGTGAAATTTGGTAATTTTTTTAATTCAATATTTGAAAAATGGCATAATCAGTGGATTTGAAATTTATATGAAGAAAAATACAATTTTTTACCTTTTTAACGCAGTTTGTCTAACAATTTTCTGACAAATGCTTTTCGAGCGACTCATTTTTTCAATAACTTCAAATGTTTCATTTTCCGAGATTAATCTGTGGCAACGATTAGCCAAAATCCCAGTCGTCAGCAACGCATAGCTTTTTATTAAAGATGATGATGATAATTGCTGCTTGCCCTTGTCATGTTAGAAAAAAAAATATTTTGTATGGGGGGGATAATCGAAAGTTTTGACTATATTTTACCCCTACAGTGTTTTAAATAATGCTCCACAAATCAATGTTCATCCAAGCTTCAAGCTTCTGTTATACATCATAATAAATCAATGATAACTATTATTAATTTTGGTACTTCTCTATTATCCCGTCGACCACTTTTCATAACAAAAAACTATCGCCAAGCTGCAAGATTAAACGCCAAAACTGCAGTCCCATTTACTTGATGTCAGAAGCATTATACGTGTTTGTTATGTCATCAAGTGGTTTTTAATTCGACATTTGCGTGTATTTTCCATTATGTTTTACTGATTTATTAGTTATTTCATTAATTAAAATAACAATCGTGTCCTTAAATTCTTATATTTTATTTATTTATTTATTTTGATATTCCAATGGCAACGTTTTCCCGTTTATTTGGCGTTACAATTTGGCGATAGTTTTTTTTTATCAAAAGTGGTCGATGGGATAACAGAGAAGTACCTTAATTTTTTTGTGGTTTCAAGTAATCCTACATATTATTTCTGTTGTCTACATTCCTTTTCCTAAACGAATACAGAACGCAGAGCGATGAATGAGATACCATATGCAAGGATTTTGAACAGGCTTCTGACATAGTACACTAAAATTTCGTTAAAATATTTTTTTCGATTAAAAATTGCAGTTAATAAAAAATTAAATCGGCATTGTTTTCGTAATTGAAATGAAAGGTCTCCCTCAAATTAGTGTTGTCACAAAAATAAAGTACCGCTCTATATGAGAATCGTCAATGATTATAAAAAAACTAATAAATAGTACATAAGAGAAAAAATGTGACGCTTTCTCACGGGTTTATTTTATATTTATTATTAAAAACTAAAATTGAAACGTTTAGAAGAAAAATATTTACGATCACGTGTAGCATAAAAGGTATGTTTTGTTAAAATAGATTAAATTGTAATTGAAATGTATTTCAATTTACTAGCCGACCCTGCGCAGAGTATCTGCACTCTAGTGCTTACTCTTTTAAATACTGTATGCAGATTAGAATACACTAATTTCAGCATTATATGTATAAATATCATACATAAAAACTTCTCCACTTTGGACTGGGAACTTTGAAATAAAAAATATATACACATCATAAGATATGGACACCATTTAGAAATATGAAAACAGAGGTATTTTTCCTTCATCGTGCATATAAAAAACCTTTGCATGCACACAATAATTGCTGGATACTCTGTAAAATGAAAAAAGAGTATACATATTATATTGAAAATATCTACACCATTCACAATTAAGAAATATTTTTATCCTTTTTTTTTTCTTCATCGAAAACATCTTTATATACACAATTATAAATTTCAGAGCTCGGAGTTATTATTATTAATTTTAATTGAAAAATTGTTTGTCACTTTTAGTATGGCTCGTCCTTTAAGCTTTTGGGGTTTCACCGTTGAAAAATCAATGTTATTGAAAAGTTGCTGCACTGGATCTTGTATATCTGCAGTGGCGTAGCGTCAGGGGGGGCACGATCATTTTATTACCAGTATAATTATATACTACATTTAGCCTTAATTAATCTTTAAACGGTATGAATTAAATAAGGCCAAATATAGTATATAAAAATACTGGTAGTAAAGGGACCCGTGCCCCCCTTGACGCTACGCCTCTGTATATCTGGATAGCAAATTGGGGGAAACTCAGTGGTTTTCCTACTTTTACATTCGCCAACCAGTAACAGCGAACTTGCTAACTCTCTCTCTGTTTGAAAGGCACGCATATTTGCTGCGAGTTGCATAATGTAAAATATTCTCTTCTTTATGCAACTTGAAACTGTACGTCTAAAAATGATAGGTAGGATTGACTTAACGGAAATCTCCACCCAATAAGATTATTTTATTCATTTATTATTATTATTTATTTGTTATTACTCAATCTATATTATAAATAGCAAATATGTGCATTCGTAACATTGACGTCATAGCGATGCGGACAACCGCGACCTACGATATACACGGCCGGCGAGCTGACGAAAAAGAAATGCTACCGGGGTGCTTTACGCGTATCTTTTTTTACAGACCGCCGGAGTCACGTGATGCTCAAATGCACCAATGCAGGTGTACGAAAAGAGCATTACGTCACTCTAGCGGTCTGTAAAAAAAGATAAGTGGAATGCACCGCGGTAGCCTGTCTTTTTCGTTAGCCTCGCACGGCCGGTGCATGACGTTTAAAACGTCACATGCAGTGGATCATTTTTACACAGTGATTGGTGAAAAGCGGCGCCCCCCGTTTTGCACCAATTGCCGTGTGAAAATTATCCACTCCATGTGACGTTTTAAACGTCATGCACGAGGCTAACGAAAAAGAAAGGCTACCGCGGTGCTTTACAAGTATCTTTTTTTACAGACCGCGAGAGTCACGTGGTGCTCGAATGCACCAATGCAGGTGTACGAAAAGAGCATCACGTCACTTTAGTGGTCTGTAAAAAAAGATAAGTGGAATGCACCGCGGTAGCCTGTCTTTTTCGTTAGCCTCGCGTCATGCACCGGCCGAGTATAACGTAGGTCGCGCAGAGTTGCAAAAATCCTGTTTATTCCCAGGTTTATTTCCAATAGACCCGGTTTATTCCCAGGTTTATTCCCAAATGGCCTGGTTTATTCCCAAAAAACCGAGTTTATTCCCAAAAAACCCGGTTTATTCCCAGGTTTAAACCGGGTTCTTTCTAGCCTTTGCAACTCTAAGGTCGCGGGACAACAATGAGGTTAAACTGCTTAAGGTACAGCGCCTAGAATAAATAGTGTGGAAATCGGCTATCCTTGTAATGGTTTAAAAAGTACTAAAAAGTTGTAGCCTATAAATGTGCAACGCTGCTCCTACGATAATATTGCAACCAGAGACAAAACAATGCGTATCACGTTTTTTAGCCATGCTTTCATAATTAAAAAAAAAAAAATCACTAAGTCATAGGAGAAAAGGATATAATTTAAGTATTTAAAATACTTACCACCAGCCGAAACATTCTAATACAATGTTTACGTTGAGAAGAGATAGCAGATGGCGCTGCGATCCCATCGTTATCTTTTCAGCAACGTTGCACATTTATTGAATTAAATTTTTTGGTACTATTTTGTAGCAGATTTCCACACTATGTATTCTAGGCACTGTACTTAAGGTACAACAATGGAGTCAATGTTTTAATTAATAATTAAATGGCGCGTTTCTTGGTTTGATTTCGCACTTTATTTTCATTCCTTTTTAGAAAGTAGCTAGTTTTTTTTTAAATAAAAAAGAAAAATTTTCGGCCAATTTTTACAAAAATTGTATTTTCGGATTCAAAACATTTTCCTACATAAGTGGGGTGACTTTTAAATCGATACCTCAAATACTTTTCTTAATATTCGCAAATGAGTGAAAACAAACCTCTCGTTGCCATCGGCAAATGATAAATAATCGCGATTTCTGTGCCACGTTAGCGTAATATATATATATAGATTTTTCTTTGTTCCGTGTTTTTCCTGAAGTGGATGACGTCATCCTCTAATGGAGTTAAAATACAATTTTTTGCTATTGAGATTTTACTGTTAGGAATAAATGAGATGATATTCTGGCTTGACTAATGTTGTTTGCAGATATTTTTATCCTTCATTTTTCTGTAGAAGTCTAAATCGACATCTAAAAACTATTAGATATTGCTAAAAAATATTAAGCTGCAGTGCGAAATTCTCGCACGGGTCCACTGGTAAAATGTTTTATTTTTTAATAACGATGCTAGTGAATCTACAGACTTTTACAATCAGATAACAATTTTTTTTCAAGAAATTTTTACACGGACTGCAAAACCATTATATTTATAACCAATAACTTTTTCAAAAAATTCGGACAAAAAGAACTAGGTTTTTTTTTTTTTTTTTTTTTTTTTTTTTTTTTTTAAACTATGGAACGATTTTACATGAAAAAATAAGAAAATGTTTTCACACGAGACCTTTTACCACTAAATATCAATATTTTCTCGTGAATTTTTGATTTAAAAATATAAATTCATACACAATCGGGTTAAAGATATAAAATCATACAAATAACCAATATGGGGTTTATTTAAAGTTATTAGCATGAGCCGGAGCGACGCTTGTGTGTGTGTGTGTGTGTGTGTGGTGGGTCAGCTAGTTTAAGATAATTTTAAAGACTAATGGGACTCGATACCATTTGAATGATTATATTTATTTTAATTTTATTACATTATTGAAATATTATAAAATGGGTTTGGGTAGAAAAATTATTTATTTAAGTCAAAACACAACTTTTGTAGTACAATTTCAGAAATTCAATTAAAAATTAATAAACCACTCTTCTCCTACAATTTTGAACATCTGGGAGTATATTTTGTTGCATAACTTTTCTCATAAGTGCGCTCTATAAATGTAAGGGTCAGATTTCTAAATAGTTAATTAGTTTAAGAAAAAATAAATAAAATGTCATGGTTTTACAGTATGTAAAATATACAGTATAAATGACTATTTACTTAATATTTTTATTTATTTTTTAATAAATTACTTACGTTATTGAAAGTGTTATTCTTAGTTTCATTAAATACACTTCAAGGATCGCCCCAAAAAATAGTGAGCGAATTTAAAAATATTTGAAGTTTGATCACTTAGATTTAGAACATATTGATGTCGAAAAAACACAAAGCGCGAAAACTGAATTTAAAGGTTGTAATTCTGTATCATTTAACGGGAAATGGACGCACCAAAAAGCCTTTTTAACTATCGGAATTTCGCGGCACTTCATGAGAATATACTACAGGTATCTAAATTCGCTCTAAAATGTATCTCAGTAATACATGTGCATGTCAGGCCTAATTCTGGCTCGCCAGATTCAAAACTAATGTTAAGACTCTTGAATACTCTATTCGGAAAGTAGTATACCGCTCTGGTTCCATATTCTGTTCATATTTTATATATTCCAGCTGTAGACTTTTCCCACACAATCACAGTGCAGGACTGTGGTAAGATAATAAGACCGACGAACAGGATAGCTGGTGGGAAGAAGGCTAAAATCGGAGAGAACCCATGGATGGTGAGTGCATATTTTATTAATATAATAGATTATTTAACAGATTTTTGTTTATTATAAATTCATTTCTTGCATACATTTTATTCTCATAACTTCCTTTCCCATTTGGGCAAACTGTATGTTTTCTTTTTACGAGGAAGAATAAATATCAGTATTATTATCCATTAAGATTTTGTTACAAAATTGATGACGCGAACTATCGTTCTTTTACAATTCTTCTGTTCCATCTTTTGATCATCAAAAAGTACGTAAAATGAATTTGTTCCTTTGCGTGTCTTTGTTTAAAACTTTTTTTTAATCTTTAAGTACAATTCTTTATTTATGTTCTAATTTTTAATTGATTTTGAAATAATAAGATTTAAAAAAAAAAGAGTTATTTCTTTAAAACAGTGTAGAGTTTTGGAATTCCACGCACGTATGAAACACAAGATTTTCCTTTAAAAAAAAAAAAACAGCAGCATTTTCTTATAAAGAATTGTGTCTTAAAATAAATGATTCGTACTTCATAATTGACACACTTGAGATTTATCCTTTTCACATATTTTAATAAACGATAATAAGACTTGAATTACAGAAGAATTTACAACACGCTTTCAACATTCAGAATTAAAACAGAGCAGAACTAACTTAGTAGCTCCGCATCACAGACTCGAAAAATTCTCAAAAATCTAATAAAATAAATAAAAGAGAATTAATACAAATATATAACAGAAAAATATGATAGAATTTTTAAAGCACAATAATAATAAGGTTGTGGAAATTTAATAAAGTTTATGGAATATTTTATAGTCATTTTATGACGTAACAATATCAGTTCGAAAAGTCTTTTTAAAAAGTTATTTCATAGTGCTGCCATCTTGCGGAAAGAGCCAGATTTAAAATCGTACATCCTCCGCCCCCGGCCGGAGAGGGGACACCTTTGATATCGGACGCTTGATGTCGCCGTCAACTGTTTTAATAAAGATAACACGCACAAGATTATCTGTTCCAGGATAAGTCTTTAGAATTCGACCCAATTTCCATCTCATGGGCTGCAATCGTTCGTGAACTATCACCAAATCGCCTTCTTGAAGATTTGCTCGTGGAGTAGTCCATTTTGGACGCTGTTCAAGATGTTGTAAATATTCGCTGAACCAGGGGTCGGAAAAACTACTTTTTGTTTGTAGCGAACTACAACTACAACTACTTTATTAAAAATGTTGTTAACTACAACTACTTGTTTTGAAAAGTAGCGGCTACAAACTACTTTTAAAAGGTGGTCACTACTTCGCTACTTTTCGCTACTTTAGTTATCATCGCTAATTAAATACATCGCAAACGATTTTTCCCCATAGACTATAATGTAACAGAATTCTTTTGAATGTCCCTGTAAGCGAGATATAAATGCTACACACTTCATTTTCAATACTGAACATTCTATTGTAAACTTCAATCACATGTAAAACTTTCATGGCAATCCGAGCATATTTACGAGAATTAGAGCAGGGACAGACAGACAAAGCGAATCCATAGACACTTTTTAATTATGTTGGAAAGTGTTAAAAAGAGGAAATTTGAAAACAAAAATTGTAATAATCTTACAAATTTATGAGAGTGATATAGCACAGTAGCGCTTAAGGTAGTTCAAAAATTCCTTGCTCAACAACGCGAAACTTTCTGACACATTTTTAAACACAAAGGCATAAAATTGGCAGGCCTGACTATGGAAGCGATTTGGAATCGAAATGGGTTTTCCATTTTTTGATAAATAAATTACTTATCGGCTTATAAGCGATTCGTGAAACTTTTTTTTACCTTTCTCCTGCTGCGGCGTCGGAAATTCTGTTGAAAACGCCGATTTTGACAGTGCTTTCTGAAAAATCTCCTGTCTTTACCAAAAAATAAAATAAAATAAAATAAGATAAAGAATAATGGTAAACGTCTTTCGGTTACAAAGTTTCTGAATAAGAATACCTGCATTTTCATGCGTTTCCGAGCAAAAATGAATTAAAGAATATGTCATAAAGTAGCCAGTTTGGATTTGAGAAAAATAACCTTAAGAGCGGATAGTCCTTGGTAAATTTGAATATATATATATATATATATTTTTTTTTTTAATAGAGCACATTAGTCCTATTTCTTTACAATTTAAATATAGTTCTTGAAAGCAATTTAAAAATTGAACAAGATCATATAGACTTGTAAAAGTTAAATCCTAGCTTTTCTTTTCCTTTCTATCTCTTTTTGTTTGTTTCCCTTAGAAAACCCGACTTTCAACATACTGGGCTTTAGATTCATTCTGGAGACAAAGATTAAAGATACATTTCATTAAAACATCAAGCTAACCAATATCAAATCAAATATAAAACATTACAAATCAATTATTTTAGCGATAAAAATCCTGTGCAGCTAAAGTAAAAATAAATAGCCATCCATAAAAATAAAATTAAGCATTCTTAGGCATTTTTTTAAATAATATATTTTTATTTCCAATCATCTTTGTTTTACCTATTGGAATCTTCAAAGGAAATATGCAGTAAATTAATTTGTATGCATACATTGGACAAAGATTTCACAACGATCAAAAGACGTGTTAATAAATTATTTTTTGCGATAATAAACAGTTCGATAAGAATATTTTCTGTAGGGATGAACCGCATATGGATTTTGCCGGATATCGGATTTCGGATATCCGAAGCTCTTTGCCTTCCGGATATCGGATATCCGGCCGAATATCCGATCGTATATCCGGCACTAGATATGCTGCTTTTAGTTATGGTGTAGGCTTACTTATTTCTTTATATAATGACATCTCAGAACAATAAATTACAAACATGTTTCACACATCATTAAAACATTTTAAATATATTGAAAAATAATTTGCAAAAACTATATATCTTTAAATATATGTATATTAATAATGTTTCATAAGAAATGTAATTTAAACATTAAAATATTCTGTTTATTTGTACAATGCTGTCAGAAGTAAATAAATTTTAACCATAACGCATTTATTAATATACCTATAATTGTAGAGTATTTTCACAAATAAATACATATTCTTTTTTTTTTTTTTTTTTTTTTTTTTTAAGCATAAAATATCTACTAATATGGTTGAAGAGTTATTTTCTTCAAATATAGGTTTAGTTGATGTTTTTTTTTTCTGTTTTAATTATTTAATACTGTTTTATTTTAAGTTAAATTACTTTTAGAGATTTATAAGTAAAAAGAAAATTACTTTTAATTTTAAATATTTATAATGAAGTTATATTTCTCTTGTAGTTTTATACAAGTATAAACAGAATTTCAAGTTATGCATTAAAATTCCTTTATTGAAAACTAGCTGACCCGCCCGGAGTTGCCCGGCCCATGATAATAACCTTAAACAGAACTCAAGTTTGAATGATTTTTTTTTTTTAAAGAAGCTGCACCAAGGGCCCTAAGAAGGAGATTAATATTCAAAATTGGTTGTAGCTGAGGTCCAAGAAATTTTTTTGTCTTTCAAGGTACAAAAAAGTCAAGGGCCCCAGACTGGGAAGCAGAGTCATTAAGTGGAATGTAGAAATGAGAGAATAACTAAATAAAGAAAAAGCCCCCAAAATTTAGAAGATCGGATTAAAAAAGGGCACGTTATTAGCAATTTGGAGATAAAAACTTCAAGGGGCCTTGTACTGGACCCCACGGAGCTAGGGTCTTAACTGGAATGGAGAAATGGGGGAATAAATAAATGGAGAAATGCCCCCTAAAAATAAAGGAGATCGGATAAACAAGGGGCAACTTATTAACAATTTACGGCACAAAAACTTAAAGGGTGCCTGGGTCTTGTCTGAGAAATTTTTTTGTTGTTCATGTAGTAGCTGGAAGTCTTAAGAAGTTGTTAGAAAAACAAGTTGGAAATCGTACGTCAAACATGACAAATTACCTGTGTTCGTACTATAACTTGTTTCAGTGAAATAAATTATACCGGGTTTTATTATGATATGATTAATTTCCGTAATGAAATAAGTGCATTTTAAGTTGGCAACATTTTATCTTTTGTTGATATTTACTGAAAATTCCAATGGGAAACTTAAGCCTAGCTTTGAAAATTTCAGAACTTGAAATCCATGTTTACACTCTTTTTCCATTTAATATCTATTTCTCCGGAAACATCTATCCAAAAAACTGTTGGTAGATTATATAATTGCTATAATTAAACAATTTTAGTATAAAAATTCGGTTTTTAAATTCAGTAATACGGAAATAATATGACTCAATTTTAAATATGATGTAATCACCATGGCAACCTAGAAACATTACCTATCATGGAATGTCATTGAATTAATTACGTATTATAGGATTTAATAGAATGAAGAATGTGTATAACTTGGTCATATATATGACTATAAACGTCATACATGTCAGATAACTTGGTGATACATCTCAATCACTTGACGATGATCCTCGGAAACTGCTATAACAAAGAAGTACCGTTTTTTAAAATATTCAAATTACTTACTACATATTTTTATTAATATCTTTTTAAGTTTTGATTCAATTTTCATCAAACTTAAAATGACTTAACAAAGTTCTGCATTGATTATATATATATATATATATATATATATATATATATATATATATATGTTAAATTTCAAACCATTCGGTTGGGAAGTTTTTGCGCTGTTATATACGGACAGACCAGCAAATGAATATAGGTGCTTTGTATTTATATAATTACGAACACACCTAAACAGCTAGTGAATCGTATAAGTTTTAAGGGAACTATTGTAGAGGAACCAAAAGGAGCCAATTGATAGTTTTAAGCAGGGACGCGAGAAAAAAACATCTTAAAAATTTCCTAGTATTTAAGCACTTTAGATCTTCAATTGGTCGAATTTAAGCATAAGGTATACCAATAGAATAAAATTTTTAAGAAATGCTTCAAAATTTGGGCCCTAGGAACCAATAAAATTATGAGGGTAGTGGCCAAGAGAGAGGTGCCCTAGACTCACCTTTAAAGTTACCGTGCATACTCGCGTATAAGCCAACCTCCGAAATCAAAATGAAAACATGTTTTAATTCAGAATGGTTTTCTACGCCTTATTTCACCTCATTTAATTCTAAATAATTTAAGGCGCGAAGAAAACTGTTGCAAAATATTGGTATTAAACCTGTTTTCATCTCGAATTTAGGGGTTGGCTTATACGTGAGTATATACAGTATGCATTGAGAGAGTAACACAATTGGAGGGGAGGGGGGGAGTAAAAAGGCATGGCACACAATAAGTTCAAGAGGCCTCCGGTTCTGACTGGAATGTAGAAATATGGGAGAATAACTAAATGAGAAAAGGCCCCAAAAACGAAAAAGATCGAATTCAAATGAAGCAAGTTATTAACAATTTAGAGAACAAAAATATCTACGGGGCCCCCATACCGGGCTCCAGCAGGCCAGGGTCTTAACTGAATGTAGAAATGGGGGAATAACTAAATGGAGAAAGGACTCCAAAAACGAAAAAGAGGGCAAGTTATTAAAAATTAAAGGCACAAAAACATAAAGAAACCCAGGTCGCAAAAAATTAAGCCTGATTGATCCTCAGGTGCATCAGGATCTGCCATAGACTATCCTCACCCAAATTTTCAGACTCTTATGTGCGGTAGATTTTGGTAGCCGTCACACACACACACAGAGCAAAACTTTCTTTTATTAGTAGATAATAAGTATAAAGTTTTTTTTAACATACAAGTTCAAAAACGAAAATAAAAATAGGTTTGTTTAATTGTTTAACTTAAAAGTAAAAAAGAAAATTCATAAAGTCATATTTTAATAAACAACTTCATATTTTATTTTACAATCTGACAGTAAAGGAACAATTTTTTAAAAGATGTAAACGTAAATTCTTAAATTTATTATAAAGAGTTCAAATATCACTGTAGTAGGAAAGCTGAGTATTCTTTAAACTTTTGAGAGTTGGAACCTTTTACTCATGGATAAGGCACTTACTATTATACTTCATATTTTGCATTACAAACAAAAGTCACTTTTATCAAGGATGTTTGAATACAATTTGCCATCATATCCTATGCATATTATTGATAGAACTTATGTAGTAGAGAAGCGGATATCCGGCAGAGAAGTCGGATATCCGGCATATCCGGCTAATTTTTCAATATCCGAAATATCATCGGTATGTCTAGAATTACGAATAAATAGGAAACACCATCTTGTTATGCGTACTAATTTATTAAAGCTTGAAAATTTTAGAATAAACTCTTGTAAGACATTTATTTTTATGATATTACTGACAGAATTAGCTTCTTGATTTAATTCAGTGATAGGATTGTATAATGGGATTGAAATTGGTTCTTTTGACGACAGCCATGGAGGCCCATGCCACCACATATGATTATTAAGGAGTTTTCGCGGTGGAATACCCCTGGAGTCTACATCTGCAGAATTTAGCATTCCTGGAATATGGTTCCACTCGTCTGAAGGCAGTAATGTTTGCACTTGACGTACTCTATTTAATACGAACTGATTTCCTTTTAAAGGAGGCGATTTTAGTCAACAGAGTTCTATTTGTGAATCTGACCATAAAAATACAGTATTTATGCTCGTTGATAAAGTATCGACGATAGTTGAGCATAATTTTGCTAATAACAGAGCAGATCAAAGTTCAATACATGGCAGAGTTTGTGATTTGATGGGATTTACTTTGGTTTTTGCAGCAATTAAATTGATGAATATTTCGCCAGGAGTAATTACACGTAAATCGGCGACAGCAGCACAAGCTTTTCCTGAAACCATCACAAAAGCCATGCAATTGAATGTCACAATCTTGTTTATGTCATGAGTTAGTATACCGGGGAATTTCAATGGATTATAACAAATGAATTTCTGTCAAAAATTGGTTCCAACTAACTAAGATCGAATTTGGGATTTCCTCGTCCCAAGAGATTTTGTAGCATAATTTTCAAACTAATAGTGACCGGGGAGAGGAAACCTAGAGGGTCGAAGATCGTAGATACTACCGATAAAAGATCTCTTTTATTTTTTATCTCTTTGAACTCACTAAATTTATTTTTTAGCATATCATTAGATGAATCCCAGAGCAATCCAAGAATTTTAACAGCTTCATCTTCTTTGATTACAATCTGTGATGAAGCTTTAAGCTCATCTGGTAAATGAGCGAGTATTTCAGGATCATTGGAGGTCCATTTACGCAAATTAAAGCCTCCGCTTTTCATCACATTAATTAGATCCGTGATTAAATTCTGCGCATTTTCTTTGAAATCTGAACCCGACAACAAATCATCAACGTAGATATTGTCACGAATGATTTTAGAAGCTTTTTTAAAAGTTTGTTCGTTAACTATAGCTAGCTGATTTAAAGTTCTAATTGCCAAAAATGGCGCACAAGTAGTGCCATAGGTTACTGTTGACAACCGATAGGTTTGAATGTTTGCTTTAGGATCGAATCGCCATAAAATACGTTGATAATCTACATGTTTTGGATTGATAAGAATTTGCCTGAAGATTTTTTCGATGTCCTTACTAAAGTCTATTGGATGAATTCTGAATTTTAATAATAACTGAAAAATACCCGGTTGTAATTTCGGCCCTATCTCCAAATAATCATTTAACGAGCGAGCTTTAGAACCAATTGCGGATGCATTGAATACTACCCGAAGTCGAGTTGCACAACTATCCTCTCTTATGGTGGGGGAGATAAAAATGATTTGGATTTGAAATTTCTGTGAGGCTGGTACAAGTTCCATATGTCCCAAATCAATATCTTCTTTCATGAAGGACGAATATTGTTCCTTAAGTACGGAATTTCCCTGAAGTTTATTTTCTAAGGAATTGAAACACTTTAAAGCTTGAGATTTAGAATTTCCGATAACATGTTTAGATTTAAATAGAAGATCCACGATACATCTTCCTGATTCCGTACGTGATACTGTTTTTACATAATTATCTTCTACTAGCGAAACTGGATCATAACTAGGAACTGATTCGAGTTCCCAAAATTTTTGCAATTGAGAATTTATTTGCGTCGTAACATGACAAATAACAGAAGAATTGTGATTTGACCGATTCCAATAAATTGCTCCAGATAATATCCAACCCAGTTTCGTATTAACAGCACTTGGTGTTCCTTTAGGACCTAGAATGGATTCTCCGATTATTATGTTAGCAAACAAATCTTCACCTATGAGTACATCAATGGAATCGGACACATGGAAAATGGGATCCGCCAGATTTAATCCTTCAATATGAGGCCAATACTTATTAGTAATCAGAAAGTTTGGTAAATTTGTTGAAATCTGATTAACAACTAAAGCATCTAACTGAAAAGTTTCGTTATTAAAATGCGGAAAAAACGTTAAAGAAACTTCTTGAAGAGCTGTCTCTGCGACTAAATTATTGATTCCTGATATTTTATGAATTGTGGGTCTCAAGGGAAGACCTAGCCTTCTACAACACGATTTTAAAATCAAACTCTTTTGAGAAGCGCTATCGATCATAGCCCTACAAGGAATGAATTTTCCTGTTTTAGATCTCACATGTATAATGGCAGTAGCCAGTAATGTTTGAGAATTTTCAATAAAAGTTTGACTACTTAAACAATTAGATAATAACTTTAAAATAGATTCATCTATTTGAGCATTTGAATTATTTCCGCTATTTTGATTTGTAACCCGCTCTTGCGGTCTAAAAGAATTCTGTAATGCAGAACTAGACTGCTCGTGATGCAGAATTGAATGGTGCTTAGATTTACAATGTTTACATGTGGTGTTAATCAGGAAATTAGCAACAAAGTGATTAGATCTGAAACAATTGGTACATATTTTTTTTGCTTTTACGAATTGCCAGAGTTGATCAACCGTTAAATTTTGAATTTCTGTGCATTTGTAAAGTGCATGCCCTTCATTACATTTTGGACATAAGGGCTTTAAAGATTTGTTCACATTGTCCATAACAACTGCATTTGAAAGAGATTTCTTTGGGCCTTGTTGAGATTTAAAATCAAATTTATAATTAGGTTTAGTTTCATACCTAATAAATTCAGCATACTTAATAAATGCAACCTTGCAAACTGCGTGCATGTCTTTCCAAAAACGTCATTAACATATCATATGTTGTAAAAATATCCTTATTTAATGATAACTCCCATTATTTTCTTAATGAGTCATCGAATTTAGTTTGAACAATATAAACCAAATTTAATCAACAAAATCGTTAAATTCAAATTTTAGAGATTTCAAATTTCTAATCATTTCATTGCAATTTTACCAATAACTCTAGAATTGTTTTCTGCGTGGGCGATTTTAATGGTTTAGCATTAATAAATTTTGACAATAGTGAATATGCTAAATTTCTACGGTTATCATATCTGTTAACTACAGTTTTCCATGCTTGTTTATAATTATCACCTGAAATAGAAAATCCTGAAATTAATTTAGCAGGATAATTTTTGACACTCGCAATTAAATACAAAAATTTTAATTGATCGAAAAGCGCTTCATTTTTATGAATGGAAGTCAAAAATGTCTCTTTAAATGTAATCCAATTACTCATATCACCATAAAATATGGGCGATTAGAATTTAGATAATTTTATTGGATTTTACCTAACATAACTACATCACATCGGTTTTTTTTCTTTCGTTTTTAGCTGCAATAAACTAATACACTTTTACAATATCTTCTACAACTAAGTCTTTAGCTGCAGTAAAAGAATCGTATAGCGTTTCAATTGTTTCTTCAGCTATACCAAAAAAAGATTTTTTTTAATCACTTTCTAAAATATTAAGCTCCGACTTTAATTTCTCCAATAAATGCAAATTATCTTTTTCAATCGCATCGGACACCTGATCCCTATATCTGTTTATTTCTTTTACGGTAAAATTAAATTTGGATTCCGACGCGATTTCCGCTTTTGTTTTCGTCATTATTATAATTTTGAATAAGATGTAATTGAATTAATCACCAGCCGACTCCGGCTCGACGGACCAAACGGTTTATGTAGAGTTTTGGATTAAAGAATAAACACTATTAAGATTTTGTAACAGAATAAATAAATAAAAAGAATATCTACGTACCTTGAGATTTGTGTCATGCCCAGATTCCATCCATGAATTCAATGTCCACCGATTAATAAATGCTGAGATTCTGTGATTTTAATATCCACTAATTAGTAAATGATGTCCGTAGACTTCAATATTTAACAAATCAAAACCGAAATTTTAATTCCATGCACGTATGAAACACAAGATTTTCCTTAAAAAAAACTGTAGCATTTTCTTTTAAAGAATTGTGTCTTAAAATAAATGATTCGTACTTCATAATTGATACACTTGAGATTTATCTTTTTCATATATTTTAATAAACGAGAATAAGACTTGAATTACAGAAGAATTTACAACACGCTTTCAACGTTCAGAATTAAAACAGAACAGAACTAACTTAGTAGCTCCGCATCACAGACTCGAAGAATTCACACAAATCTAATAAAATAAATGAAAGAGAATTAATACAAATATATAACAGAAAAATATGATAGAATTTTTAAAGCACAATAATAATAAGGTTGTGGAAATTTAATAAAGTTTATGGAATATTTTATAGTCATTTTATGACGTAACAATATCAGTTCGAAAAGTCTTTTTAAAAAGTTATTTCATAGTGCTGCCATCTAGCAGGAAGAGCCAGATTTAAAATCGTACAAACAGCTTTACATTTTTATAACTAAACGTCTCTGTAAACCGCAGTTTTCGAAGTGTCTTTTTTAGGGTTATTAGAGAATTAAAAAGAAAATTAATCTGACGTCATATTGGAAGTTTAACGGATTTTTCAAATGTTTGAGAAAAATACAAAGCGAGTATCAATATGAGTAATAGAGAATAGTAAATATGTGACTATTGAATCATGATAAATATCGGATTTTGGATACATTCGCATATTTTAACATTTTGAAGGTGTACAACATGTTTAATTTTGAAATTGATTTTTTTAAATACTGCATTTAGTCTACATGACAGATATTATTATGACAGAGTATATTAGCGGAATTTATTTGGATTTATTAAAGAAAGGATAAAGTGTTTTGAAAGGAATATTAAACGAAACCCTTTGTGCGATCTTCGATCACACTTATCCACTTGTTTTTTTTTTTGTTGTTGTTGTTTTTTTCTCTTGTTTTCTTGTGAGGTACAACAATTTTAAAATCTTCCGCTATCATGTCCCCCTTCTTCTTTCTGTATGCTAAACCAGCTTTTGCCTAACCATCTTCCTCGATCATTTGAACTATATTTTAACGCTGAACAAACAAAAAGTTGTAGCTTCGGATTTAATAATGTTTATGGTATGTGTGTGTTATTTAATTCCAAATATTTTTTTTTTATTATTGATAAGTGTTTGAAACATTTATTTTTTATTGAAATCAGGTATCAATACACATAATTATAGACGAACCTGGCCTTTATGGATCTGATGAAGAACACGTTTGTGGAGGCTCTATACTAAATGAAAATTGGATTCTAACAGCAGCCCACTGCGTGTTACAGTGAGTTTTCATTGCTATTTGTGATATAGGAAATTATTCCCTCAGGAAATAATTTCCGTTTTATTATAATCGTCTGGTGCTAATGGTATTTCTAACAAAAATAACTTTACTTTTTTATTAACATAAGAAGATAATAACAGCATCTAAAAGAAAACTTTTCTTCTAGGCGTAATAATAGTCCGGGAGGCAGCAATATTTTTTACTGCGAGGCATCGACGGCCATTTTATACAAGCTAATTTTCAAAGTTTTAATTGATTATTACTTTATCAATCACAAAAACAGCCGTCAGTTGCCGCGACAGGTGTCTTATAATTTTGAGATAGACATTTTCTGAAAGCGCATTTTTACTTTCTTCTATCTATAATAGAAGAAAGCATTGTAATCGAAATTTTTTTCGACTTCCGATTTTCGACGGATTTACAAGTTTTAAGAGTCAGAGATCCAGAAAAACATGTTTTTACCGAATGTCTGTCCTCTTTGTATCATTGAAAAGAGCATAAAGCCATGCATAGATTTGAACAATATTTCATTTACATGTTACTGATTATGGCCTGCAGGTCGCAGTTGAATTTGGGAATATTCTGCTAGAAGTGAGTGCTGTGATAACGATTTTTGTTCCATTTGCATTATTGTATCATCGAAAAGTGTATGAAGTTATGCATAGAATTTAAACAAATTTCATATATATTTTTTGGCTATGGCCAGTAGGTTCCAATTGAATTTTGGGGCATTCTCAAGATTGCTGCATGGTGAGTTTCATACATCCACGTTTTTTTTTTTTTTCAGTTAATGGGTTGGGTTGGGCTGGGTTGATTATTGACGGCCAGTTATCCACACTAGGGATATAGGCCCGGGGGGAGTGCCCTTCGTGGGGGTCTTTCTAAGGGAACCTAACCCGTATTTACGCATGGATAAATCCACGGCTCGAAGAAAACCATGAAAACTCCGAACGATTAGGCCGACGGGCGCGATTGGGATCGAACCCAGCACCTCCCGTCTACCAGCTTCGAGAGCACAACCTCTCAGCCACTAGTGGGGCATTTCAGTTAATGTATGCGAAGCATACATATATATGTTACTAACTGCTGTTTGAATGAATTTTATACATTCTAGGGATTGCTGCATGGTGAGTTTCATGCATCCAGGGTTTTTTTTTTCAGTTAATGTATGCGGAGTTAATGTTCGGTTAATGTACCTGCTTAATCCAGTAACGGATAATTGCATATATTTGCATTTATATAAGTGTTTTCGCGGTCTCCTCTGGTAATGGGATCCAGGATAATGGATATTCAGGGCCATGTTGCCTGCAAGTTTGTTGTAAATGTATCACTTGTACGTGCCACTATTCGAAACAAGCTAAATTCGGCAGCAAAGGCTGTGAAATGTGAGAAGAATTTGTAAATACATTTGGTATTTAAATACGATGTAAATTATAAAGCATAAACATCAAATGTTAATAAAATGTTTTTTTTTAATTTAAACCTTATTTGCACCATAATTGTATACAAGATAAAATTGGAAGGACAAATCAGGACGCAGGTAAGAGTAATTTTTGTAAATTTTAGCATTTTTTTAGAAAAACAGAAAAGCATATATTTGTTTTGCTTTTAATATGAATTTTATGCAGTTATTTTTTATTAGCTGTAATATATGTAATACATTTTATTTCATAGTAAATGGTATATAATTTAGAAATTTACATATATGTATGTATCCTTTCATATAATTTATTTTATATATTCAAAATTATATAAATATTCAATGCACATATAGATAATTTCTTTAAGAGATGCAAAAATATTCAAATTTGAAATTTACATTGTGGAAAAATTAGTTGCAATTAAAATTAATTTTTGCATTTAAATTTCGTGTAGGGGAGACCGGTACACACTGGACCTATGGGCACAGTGGACCACCCCCTAATATTTTATTTATTTAAACTTTTTAAAAGCTTCTCTTATATCCTAATAGACAACAGCACTGCACTGATTATTTATAGCCTTCAGAAAATATGTTTAGCTCAGATTGAACTATTTTATCCTGATTGGTTGTTTTGAGCTTCTAAAAGTAAAATTTTTCATCATATTTGAATTTTTTTAGTAATTAAAGGTTGTAGATAAATAAGATAAAACAGCTTTTTTGTAAAGCTAAGATACTTGTTTTTATTTAACTTTAAAGTTAATATGTTTAAAAGGAAGCTATAAACAATATTAATACGATTATTTATTGAACTTCAACATGGGTCACAGTGGACCACCCACTCCTGGGCACAGTCTCCTGGTCCACAATCCACTCTGCTCCTGTAATGCAGAATGTTCAAAATATTTAATAATTGCTTATTTACTATAAAGAAATATTGTTTAAAAGTAGTTATTTAACTGTAAAATAAAGTAAACAAAGAAAAATGACAATTTATTCAATATAGTAAGAAATATTTTGTTTTGTATTTACTGCCTTTGATAAATATAACTGTAGTCTAAATTGGTGATTATTCTATTCAAGTAAGATTCGTGAGATGCAAATTGAATGGAAATCAGTTTATTTTTCCCGAAACTGTAGATGAATCTATTGTTGATGTCAATGATTTCATAATATTGCTCTCAGACTCAAAAGTATTTCAGGAAAGTTCCAGGCTCAATCATACTCATAAGTATTTTGGAATTTCATTTGCAAATTGTAATGTGCGCTGATTGTTTTGTACTTAAGTAATAACTTCAACTAAATTGCAATTGTTCCTGTATTAATCTGTTATTATTTTCAAAATATAATTCATTTTGTTTTTGTTTCAAAATGTTACTCGTAAATTTATATTACTATGTTATATCGTGGGTAAAGGGAAAATAAAAAAGACTTAGATTAATGAAAAATAGACTTATATTGTATATTTCAGATAATACCTAATAGCGGTCCACTGTGGTCCACTTTACGGATGCATATAAAAAAATTTCTTTTGAAAAATATATTGAAAACTATGTTATGATAAATGTATAAAGGTTTAAGGAATATTCAAAAATATTTTTTATGCAGATCGGTTTGTCCATTAAATAGAAAAAAAAAATTAACTGAAAAAGTGGTCCACTGTGTACCAGTCTCCCCTACATTTAATATTTAAAATTATCATCTAAATCTGCCACAATAGACTTTCATTATGAATTGCTTATGAGATTAAAAATTTGTAATCTCTTTCGCACAATATATATATTCTCACAAGCTACAAAGAAAATCATTTTTTTTTTTGGGGGGGGAGGCAGTAAGTACATATTGAATAATCAAACAGTTACAGCAATTAAAAAAACAAGGATATTTTATAAAAATGTTTAAATGCTTGGGTAACAAAATTACAATGGACAAAGAAAAAGTTATGTCCACTCTGATTTAAATTCTTGTGCATCTATTTGCTTTATCAATTTGAAATTTCTGTAGAGGATTGAAAAGATATGCCATTATATAAAGAATTATAATTTAATTTTTTAAAATTCATATACAATTATTTTTAATTGCAATTTTTATTGTTGCAATGGAATTACTAAATACACGTTACCAATTTTCTTCTTCACATTGAATTTATTTATAAAATTGCACTTTTTATTACAAAATTTTAAAAGTAAGATTTTAATTTTTAGCCAATAACCATGTGTTCTTGATTTCAAAGAAATTGCTCAGTAATGAAACTATTGAAAAAATAAAAACAATTCAATACCATAAAAAAATCATTGCTTGAAGATTGAAGTACTATGATTATTAAGAATACTTCACTCATCTTTCAATATTATTATTTTGAGTAAAGTCGTTCATACAATTTCTTGAATTCTTTCATTTTTCAAAAGGTAACCATAATAATTGAATAAGTCAGCCATGATCAAAAAATATTTTTCAGTGATGATTAATCGTTGTATGCATGATATATTTTATGCACAGATTGCATATAAATTGAGATATGAAAAAAAAATATTTAATTAGATTTTAGTGCTGATTTTTTCATACAGAAAAATTAATATTATATATATATATATACATATTTTGTAATAAATTTCTAAAAGGCTGCAGTGAAACTGCAAAAAAATGCAGTTGAAAGACCGCAGTGATTTGTCACAAATCATTGCAGTTTTTTTTAAGTCGACATAACTACACATTTACTGCAGTAAGTGTGTAGTTAAAATGCAGTTGGAAGTCTGCGGTGATTTGGCACAAATCCCTACAGTTTTTTTGAAGTCGACATAACTACAAATTTACTGCAGTAAGTGTGCAGTTAAAATGCAGTTGGAAAACTGCGGTGATTTGGCACAAATCTCTGCAGTTTTTTTGAAGTCGACATAACTACAAATTTACTGCAGTAAATTTGTAGTTATGTCGACTTCAAAAAAACTGCAGGGATTTGTGCCAAATCACCGCAGTTTTCCAACTGCATTTTTTTTGTAGTTTCACTGCAGTTCATTTTTAGCTGGGATACCACCGGAAGGGGGACGCTGTGATAACTTTTTTGCGATTTTCTAGATTTTTCATAGTCATGTTGTGCATCGGCTGCCTGTGCAGCGAACGGTGCTTCACATCCAGGTAACCCAGCTATTCGAAAGCAGCTGACTTACAACAGAATGACGAAAAATGTTGATTTTATTGACGCTGTGATAGCGAATTTTGAATTAACCTGTGTGAGATAGAAGAAAGTTTTGGGATTGGCACATCCGACTAGTTTGTTACTATATTCTGTGCTGTAAAAACTGGAATTATGCGATATTTAGAAATAAAGATGCGAATGTTGAATGAAAATTCCTAACGCAAAATTCCCTTCCCCTCGGGGGGGGGGGGGGGGCTTATGCAACACAGCGTGAGACGAAGATTTAAGAATACTTTGAACAAAATATACTTTAATGTTAAAATCGCTGAACTGAATAAGCTTTTTTTTTTTTTTGGTGGGGGGGGTTGCCTATTAAGTTGGGAAATGTATATACAGTATGTCCGAAAAACCTGGAAATGGTCGAATAAGAAATACACATCAGGTTGAAAAACGGAAAAATACGTGTTAAATATATTTGAAAAGGCTATTCGGTGATACCAGAGTTGACTCCCTGGGGGTCAGAGGGGGGTTCTAATTTTAAAATCTTCAATAAGAACTACCATTTTCTATTGCAGCTTCGAATTCTACACGAAGAAATACGAAAATTTTGTATTTAACCCTCCAAGTACAAGGTTTTAAAATTTATGAGCGTTCTTAGTTTTGTATGATTTGAATCAGAAATTTAATTCTTTTAAATGTAGCTTCTTTTTACGTAATGTCTACATGATTCTATTTATTAAAAAAAAAAATTCTGGTTTGAAACTTAAAAAACTTTTAAAAAAAAATAATGGGGGTCAAGTAAGACCCCCAATGGTACTAGGAGGGTTTTTTTTTTTTTCGGATCATCGTAGATGGTGTTGTAATCCAGCAAAATGCGGTCAGATTCGTTTTGTGAGCAGAAAGTCCCTCATTGAAGTTCTGATTTTAAAATTTGAAAAATTAGAAGCTAAACAGAAATATGCTGCTTTCCTTCCTCCATCGTGGTGCTTAAATTCTAAATGAATCAATGCACCACTTTAAACATTACCCAAGATATCATAATAGTAACTTCCTGTTCCCTTCGGGATGCTTCATTAACATGAGTCTCCTTGCCTCTCACAATTCGGGTATACTGTTTAACGCGGCATTTTGCTCGATTACATCGCCATCTACGATGATCTGAAAAATCGTTAAATACTAAAGTTACGTATTTCCCCTACAATCTGATTCTGCAATAAAAAATGGAGGTTCTCATTCAAGATTTCAAAGTGGACTTTACCCACGTCACGTCATCTGCGGGTACAAAGAAGAAAAACACCAATAGGCGTGAAGAACATTTTAACACAGCTTCCCTTTCGTCCAATAAATATTCTTTTTCGGAGGGCATATACCCGCAGAGACGTGACTGCGGGCACTCGTGGGTAAAATCCTTTGACACCCCCCCCCCCCCAGGTAGTTAGGTTGGGGAGTCAACTTTGGTATCACTGAATAGCTTTTTAGGTGCGTTCGTAATTATATAAATACGTAGCACCTATAGTCGTCGTTTGGTCCGTCCGTCTGTCCGTCCGTCTGTCTGTCTGTCCGTCTGTCTGTCTGTCCGCATATAACAACGCAAAAACTACCCAACCAAATGGTTTGCAATTTAAAATATATTATCTTTGCAGAATTTTGTCGAGACATTTCAAATTTTATTAAAATCGAATCAAAACTTTAGGAGATATTAATAAAAATATTTATTAAGAAATTTGATTTTTTTTTTAAATCGGTGCTTTTTTGTTATAGGAGCTTCCGATGGATGTTAAATCGTGAAGCGACCGAGATACTTATTTTATGACAGAAATTAATCTGCAGACGATATAATTCATTTCACAGAATTAAAAATCATCAAGATCCGAATATTTATATAACTAGCTGATACATATATATCTGAATATTTATATAACTAGTTAAGATATTTGTATGAAGAGTGTCATAAAATATATACTTAACTAGCTGTTTAACCCGTTCTACGCACGGGATATCATGAATTTAATTCTAAAACGTGCGTACGAACGCACCTCGTTTGTAACGTTTGACGTACAATTTCCAACTTGTTTAAATATATTTAACACGTATTTTTTTTTCCATCCGGTGCGTTTTTTTCTAGTCCGTTTCGAGACATTTCGGACATACTCTGTAATAAGAAATACCTATGAAATGTTAGAAAATCTGTCAATTACAATATTCCGGGCTTGAAAATTAGCAGTTGTGTACCTCAAAGATTAATGTTTTGAAATAGTGGTAGAAAAAATAATAAAAAGTAATCGCCAATGGCAGTACTGAATATTGATAAAATTATGTGCCGACAGTTTTCTATATATCACTGTTTTTATTTATTTGCGGAGTTTTCTATTTGCATGTGTTACAGGAACAAATAATTTGCAACTGAAATTCTTATTTCTCCAAGATAAATATGATTTATTTAATTCCCTTTAGCGTAAACCAGACTTGGAGATACATAGTCTATGCGGGATTACACAAACTTTCCCGACGCCGCGCTCCAAACACTCAGATGATACAGGTAAGAAAAAAAAAGCTTTTTTCCAAAACATTATTGCATCATATCTCGGTTACTTAAATCATAAAACTGTGTATTGTAAGTCATAAATCACTCGAATCACAAATTACATAACATATTTTTTTTAATCTGTGTTTATTAAAATTAAATGAAGTATACAGATTCAGAAATATGCAATAATAACTTCCGTACAGTTACCGGAAGTAATGCTCTTCAAGTAGCAAAACTTACAATACGTATTCTATTATTTTGGTTTCTTGCTAAAGGATGGAAGGTCACTGTCAAATTTTTATTTTCTACATTTATCAACTTTTTCCAATCGAAATTTTTGCATTCCTTTTTTGTAGATATAAATTTTACATCCTAAGTTACTAATTAAAGTATCAGTTTTGTCCTTTTGCTCACCTTCAAAAATTTGCCTATTTTCCAAACAAATATTGATAAAAATATCGGAAAAAAATATTTATTAATTCATGAAACAGTCTTAATTATTACTTTCTTTCAATAGATTTCAAGAATCATTTTACACGAAGACTACGAGATTGGAAATTATGAAAGCGATATAGCATTGATAAAAACTAAACATCCGATATACATTGCTGAATCACAGGGTTACGTAAATGGCATCTGCCTTCCCAGATCTAATGAAGATCCCACAGGATATGCCAAAGTCACAGGATGGGGTACCACATACGAAGGTAAATGACTTCAATTGGAATCATGCAATTGTATTCACTGTTTAATTCTTAGGCATGTCAAAGTGTCATGTGTTATTTTCTTTTTTTATTTTTTCTATTTTACATGAAATGAATGCATTTTAAATGTATGTAATATATGTATGTGAAATGTATATGTTGTAAATTAAAGTTCTGTATTTTGAATGAAATGAGTGAATACTGGCGCAATAAGCACGGCTTTTTAAGACTTATAGGAACCTAGAACAACATACGATCCTATGGTGGTCTAGATCGGAACACTTATATCTACCAGTCTCCCATCTAACAAGGTGAGGACCAAGCTTGGTAATCATAGATTTTGATTATTTTTATATATGTTGTAGGGTAGAGGCCTCTTAGTCTCAGGTTTAACAGATTTTATACAGCGCTGCTTAGGTCTAATATTATAACACAACTTAAATACTTATTTTGTAACGAAATTACTGCGTTGGTCGTAGCTCAGTTGTTATGGCGTTTGCTCGTTGATTCGCTAGTTCGAGACCGGGACGAGCTACGTTTGTTTTTCTCTTTCTTTGTTCTATAAATATACTTGTAATTATAATTTAACAATCGCAATTAAAAATTTTAATATCGTACATTAATTATAATGTTAACATATTTAAAGTTAAATTTAATTTATTTGATTTTTAAACAATTACTAAATATTTCTCGTCATTTAAAGGGATTTTTTTTTTAATAGATCCATTATTGACTAGTAAAAATTCCAAAATCGTTACAAAATCTTAAATTATTTTACTAATTACTAGGAGGCTCTGCCCCCTACGAGCTACGCTCGCCAACCCCCGTTCTGACACCACAAACTGTAAAAACACTCTGATTTGATCAACCTTAAAACGATTGTGGAAGCTTGAATTATAATTAAACGACCTGCTGTATTCGGCTGGTATAATCGGCCTTGTGTAATCGGCTGCTCGCTGTAATATCTGCTATAATCGGGTTTCCATTCATTTTCCTTTGACCAAGTAATTTTAAAGCCGAATCAACTGCTGTCGAGACAGCTAACAACTGTTGATAAAATAAGGTTAATTAAACATTTGAAAATCAACTCGTGCAAAATGGTGAAGTAAGCAATGTCATGGCATCGGGAAATTTTATACCGATGCTATAGAAAATTGGGTATTACTCCATTATCCCGACTACTACTTTCTATAAAAGAAAAGAACTGTCTCCAAAATATAGGATTTAAAGCCAAAAATGCATATCTGTGGCGTCGCATTCAATTGATACCAGATGCGTTACGCGTGGTAGTTATGTCATCGAGTGGTCTTTAATTCAACGTTTATCTGTATTTTTAATTTTATATTTTACCAATTTATTAGTTATTTCGTTGATTTAAACGTAATTATTAAACGTAAAAATATACTTTTAATTGAAGGGAAATATTATTAATTACGCTGTTTTAAAATTTGCAATAATAGATAAAATATTTTGCCGAAATAAATCAATCTTACTCTACTTAATGCTTTGAAAACGCGGAATAATTTAATTATTTAACTTTTTAATATTCACGCGCAAGCATATTTTTTATTCCGTCATTTTCTACATTTATTGCTTTTAACACGTAATCATTTAATTATTATTTTAAAGTTTAATTTCTGTTTTTAATAGTCTCGTGTAAATACATTTCTTAATTGAAAGGGAATATTATTACTTGCGCTATTTTACAAATTGGCAACGATTCAAATAATGGAATTTATGAAATATGAAATAAATCTTCGTCAAAATAATGAAAATTTTGAATAAAAAATTGAAATATAACCTCAAAAAGAGTCAAAGTGAAAAAATAATTGCAGTCTGCACACCCCAACCTTTGTCAACTATATCCTTACAAATTATGTTTAAATTCCTGTGCATAGTTTTCGTTTCTATAAAACTTTTATAAGAAAACTGTTTTGACCAACTTTGATTTTAATTATCTCTTAAAATAATTCTTCGATTTAAAAACTGTCTACTTCAGCGTGTTTATCAAACATTTCTTTATAAAACCACCAATTTTTAAATTTTTATTTGCAATAGTTTTCTGGATATTAGTCCAGAAAGACTTCAAGGCACAAAATCTTAATTGACAGCGGCGGCCGCGGCACAGTGGAGTATTTGACCCCAAATCCTGGACAAAAATACTTTTCTATGTAAATATAGTCCGATTGCCTTGAAATTGTTAGATGTTATTGGGTATCAATGTGGCATGTTTGGTATTGTAAATGAAGTCTATAGCATTTACAGTTCATTTACAGAGACACCCGAAAGAATTCCTTTACATTACTAGGGGGCTCTGCCCCCTACGAGCTGCGCTCGCCAACCCCTGTTCTGACACCGCGTGATTTAAAAACACTCTGATTTGATCATCTCTAAAACGATTACGGAAGATTGTATTATAATTAAACAACCAGTGGCGATCTGCTGTAACAGGGTTTCCATTCATTTTCCTTTCACTGACGGATTTTAAGGTCGCTGATGAAACAGATTACAACTGTAACTGTCACCAAAATATATGATTTAACACCAAACGTGCATAATCGTGGCGTCGCGTCACTTTCAGTTGACATCAGATGCGTTACACGAGTTAGTTTTTTCATCGGGGAATTTTTAATTCAACGCTTATTTGTCTTTTGATACTTCTCCATTATCCCGTCAATCAATTTTCATTTAAAAAAAAAAAAACTATCGTTAAATTGTAACACCAAATAAACAAATAGAAGAATTTTGACATTGGAAAGGAAATATTATTTACGCTGTTTTAAAATTTGCAATAATAGGTAAAAGATATGTCGAAATAAATTGATCTCTCATGAAAATATAATTATTAATTGAAATTGTTTGGAAATATTGTTATTTGATCATTTTAAATGTGACGTAAATTTCCCTAGTTACTCGTATTTCTCTTTTTAATATTCACGCGCAAGTATATTTTTATTACGTCATTTTTTACATTTATTGCTTTTAACACGTGATCATTTAAATATTATTTTAAAGTTTTCTTTCTGTTTTTAATAGTCTCGTGTAAATACATTTCTTAATTGAAAGGGAATATTATTATGTGCGCTATTTTACAAATTGGCAACGGTTCAAATAATGGAATTTATGAAATATGAAATAAATCTTCGTCAAAATAATGAAAATTTTGAATAAAAAATTGAAATATAACCTCAAAAAATGAGTCAAATTGAAAAAATAATTGCAGTCGGCACACCGCAACCTTGTAAACTATATCCTTACAAATTATGGTTAAATTCCTGTGCATAGTTTTCATTTCTATAAAACTTTTATAAGAAAATTAGTTTGACCAACTTTAATATTAAATATCTCTTAAAATAATTCTTCGATTTAAAAACTGTCTACTTCAGCGTGTTTATCGAACATTTCTTTATAAAACCACCAATTTTTAAATTTTTATTTGCAATAGTTTTCTGGATATTAGTCCAGAAAGACTTCAAGGCACAAAATCTTAATTGACAGCGGCGGCCGCGGTGGTTACTTTTTTTTAATATAGAGAGATGTCTATGGGAAAAAATCGTTTGCTCTGTATTTTAATGATATCACACTATTTTAAACGTACTGAAATTTATATACATCACTGAAGTGCATTAAGGCACTTATTGTAGAATATTGTGTGCATAGAATATATCTTTCATTTACAGGGACACACAAAAGAATTTGGCTGAAGAATAAATTTAACTATTGAAGTCTATGACCAATAATTGCTGGAAGTGCGCTTGTAGTTGTCATATGATTTTTAAATTGAATTTTTTTTTAATATTACTTGGTGTGGATACATTCTATAGATCATATACAGGGTTGCACAAAAGTTCTCAAGCACATTTCCGTTTATTCCCTGAAATGGCTGAATGGAAATGTTTAACTTTGTTATGCGTTTCACTGAACTAACTTTTAGCATACTATGTAGTATACAGACAAATCCATAGCTTAGTTTAATATTTTATATCTTAAAAACTGACGAAGTTTAAATAAAATTTTAACACTTCACATAACAATAAGTATAGATTTTATAAATATTTTGAAAACTAAGAAAAAAAAAGAGACATCATTTAAGAAGAGCACAAAGAAAAAAGAAGTTAAAATATTAATTTACTAAGTAGATATTTTAAAAATACGAATACATCACATGCCCATAGACTTAACATTACCGAAGGGAGTTTAGAAGTCGAATGACTAGCAACCTTAAATGTTTACTGTTTATAAGAAAAAAGTAATTGTTGATAGATTTTTTTATTTACTAGTAATGTTTAATTAAATGTATTTAATTGTACTATCTATAAAATTTATTATTTACATTTAATTTACTTTAATGATAATTACTACATTTAATTTACATTTAATAAAGATTATTTACATTTGATAATACATTTAATACAGTGGAGTCTCTACAGTATAAAGATGCTGGTTTTTCAGTGTATTTAATAGATTACAAGTTTCAATCTGATTCTTCAGAACTCTGTTTTTCATCTTCTTCATCACACTCTTCTTGGCTTTTATCAGGACTACCATCAGACCAAGCTGGAAGAAGAAGTTGTAGGGTCTCGCTATTGTATGGCTTGCTCTTTTCCCTTGGTTTTTGTCTAGAGCAGTTTATAAAAGGATCACTGCTTAAAATAAGCCAATTTGGAACATCTCTATAGCTAACTTCTCTATTGTGAACTTTTCTATTGCACTTTCTTGAGTACTTTGTACGGTAATGTCTAAAGTGTTTGTTTCTGAACTCGGAAGCTTCTTTTGACCATTGGCAATAGGTACGACTGCTTTCTTAATTACAGTGCCACCATGAATCAAAACCTTGTGCATTGTTGGAATCATGAAGTGCCAATTGTAAAGGTTCACATACAGCCTTGCTGTTTCATCATCAGATGTTTGGAACTTTTTTTCGTCAATGCGATGCCCACTTTTTATGACTTCCAATGTTACTTACAACCTTTTAATCATTTCTGCGTCTTCTCCAGACTTCTTTAATTCCCTCCTTTCTCCCCTTATTTTCTACCTATGAGCCTCCGAAACTAATTGGTGACACTTTTTTCTGTAAATAAGTATTTACAATTTGAAGCCGATCTGATATTTTTGTCAAGAGGTATCGAGTTGCGTAGGTTTGTACATACTTACATAGGTACGTACATGCATACATACAGGATATGTAGGGGAGAAGCTCTCAGGCAATATCCTGTAAGCTAAAAACCTGCAATACTAGAGTAAAAATAAAGTTTTTATCTTTTCAATTCGGTTGCCGCAAAAAATGGGATTTAAGTAGTCCACCCGAAAAAAAATTATATAAAAAAATGGCAACAATATGCGGAAGATTTTTTTGCAGAAATTGGCACTCAAGACTATAACTAATACAATTATAATTCAAACATGGTCCGGCAAAGCCCGGCACATATTTAAAAAGCTTTCGATATGTTTAAATTAGAGCGAAAAATGCTTTAAAAATGACCCTTTTTACATATTTAATATTTTTTTTATTACATTAAAACCTAAACTATTTAAATTTACACATAGTTTAACACTAAGCTCTGACCTTTGTTAAACACGCAAGCCCTGTTTAGTTTCAATTCAACAATTCATTGAAACACAAAATAATTATATTTAAACATAACAACAATGCCTAAAATCAACAAAAAACACGTATTCTCACAAAAAAACTTCCCCTTCAACTGTGGCCAGGAACCACTAGGTATAACCCAGGTTCCAAAGATAGACATAGATCGATGCATCAATTAGTTAGCTATTAAGAAATATAATTTTTACAATTGTTGACGAAATTTTAATTTTTGCATTTTTGGGCAGGTTTTTGGGTCAAATACTCCACTGTGCGGCGGTGGTTATTTTTTTTTATATATATATAGAGAGATAAATTAATTCAAAGCGCAAGCATACGTATTACAAATTTAAAAATCTTTAATATGCAAAAAAAAATTTGTAATTTAATTCTTATGCTGAATTTTAATATAATTATGCTTCTTACTTTAAAAACAGAGTAGTATCATCATCGCATTGACTTCCCTTGTTAAGGCAATATCTGGAGGCACGGCAGTGCCTCCGCCAAGTCGAGAGAGGACAACCGTAAGCATACTTTTCTGGAAGCAACTCAGGGCACTTTTGACCCCCCCATATCTCCGCGCTGGAGTATCCCAAAAATTTTAAACTTCAATTATAGAGAGTATTTGGCCCACAGGACCAAAATTTAAAATTACAACTTTCTGTCTTTTCTAGTTCAGGCGATATATGAACTCAAACATTCGATTTTTTGTCACTTCTTACTCACTCGTTCACGCGTCATCAAAAAGATTGGGTAGATCCCGTAGCCCCAGAAACTTGACATTTGGAAAAAAGGTAGTGTTTAGGATACAAAGAAAGGAAAAATTATAAAATCCAGAAAATTCGAAAAAAAAACATTCGAAAATTCAACAAATTCCATCAAAATTGAAAATTGAAAATAATACGATCTTGTAGTCTTGGAAACTTAAGATTCGGTGTGAAGGTAGTGTTTAACATCCAGAAAAAGAAAACATCAAAAACACCAAAAAAATCGAAAGCAAAATTGAAAAAATCGAAGAAATTAAAAAAAAAACGAAAATTTGCAGACAATCCGATTTTGTTGCGCTAGAAAATTCAAATTAGGAATAAAGGTAGTATTTAGGATACAGAAAAAGGAAAATTAAAAAAATCCAGAAAATTCGAAAAAAAAATAAAAAAATTCGAAAAAAATTGAAAAAATGAAAATAATTTGATACGATAACGCTCGTATTTATAAATTAATTTGGATGAAACTAATTGTGTGTATTAAGCTCACCAATGCCTCGACCGAGTTCGTTGGCCAGCTTGGTCCGCCATCTTGTTTCAAGATGGCGGCCACGGAAAATTTTAAAACTAAAATAAATATACAAAAAAGTTAAAAAATCAAGTTTATTTTTTAATTAAGTGTTAGGCCTTGATACGAGGATTCCAGATCATTTTTTGGTTTACCTCTATCTTAAAAATTGGCTGAGATAGAGCAGTTTGAAATTCTAGGGTGGCTGACATTTTGAAACAAAACAGCACATTACAAAAAACCAACGATAAATTTATGGTCAATAATGGTCAAGCAGGTGCAATCCCGAATGAATACTCTGTGTTATTATAACTGTAACTTTGACTTCGAAATTTTGATACGTTGCATTTTCTATTTGTTGATATTTTTGAACTATGATTTACGCTAAGTGAAATGTTGTTGTTGAAGAGGGATTTTCCATGTAAATCCCAAACGTCCAATTTTAATATGTTTTTAATGTTTTATGAAAGTGTATTGTAATGTCTGTAATTTTAATAATTTTAATATAAATTTATAAGTTTTAGTGAACGCGATTTCTCGCAAATTATTTTCTTTCATTGTTGTAATCATTTTCCCAATCATACGCATAAAACTATATATTCATATCCATTAGCGCCAAATTCTCGCCAAACTTGGCGACAATTGGCGAAATCTCGCCAAATTTGGCGACAAAAATAAGTCTTCATAAATGAAGCCAACTTGGCTACAGCTCAATAATTTGGCGAATTTCTTATTCAAATTCAGTGTAAACGAATCTTTTGTAAACGGTTTCTTTGCATTTTAACTTGCTGTTTTCGAGTAACATTAGCTAAAATTTTAAAACGAAGATATAGGAAAGCTACCTTTTCCTGCCGGTACAGGCCGGGGGACTTTTTCATGAGTTGTCGGATGCAATCTATGTTTTGCATTAAATAAAGTAAAACATTGAAAAACAAATCCCGCAGGATAGGGATAGTTTGTTTTAGATAGATTTTAAGATAATTGTCCTATTAGCTAGTACACCTTCCGTTATTGTTTTGTGTTATTTTCCCCGGATTATGCTTTTCTTTTCTTTTGTTTACGAATTTTTTAATAGAAAAGTTCCGCTATAGACTGGCTACGTTATAGACCTTTTTTTTTATAGACAGGTTCACTTTCTTTCACAGGCTTTACTCTATTTAATTTATATATGAAATATTTGTTGTTAAAAGATGTTGGTCGCACAAAAATTTGCACATCTCTCCCTCCCTCCCGACATTACTGGTTGGTTATGGCTTGATAGTCCTTCTAAATAAAATCATGGTGATTCTAAGATTCTCTTGATTTATCTCTAAATTGAACATAAAGGATCCTAAGAAAACGGATCAATGAATTATTATATTGGCATGAGGAAATTTAGTTGCAGAAAAATGGAGCATATAGCTAACATTAAGTCTAATAGGAAAACCACAGCCTTGGCAAGATCTGGATCTGGAGGCACGGCAGTGCCTCCGCCAAGTCGAGAGAGGACAGCCGTAAGCATACTTTTCTGGAAGCAACTCAGGGCACTTTTGACCCCCCCATATCTCCGCGCTGGAGTATCCCAAAAATTTGAAACTTTGTTTTTCTAGAGTATTTGGCACACAGAACCAAAATTTAAAATTACAACTTTCTGTCTTTTCTAGTTCAGACAATATATGAACTCAAACATTCGATTTTTTGTCACTCACTCACTCAGTCGTTCACGCGTCATCAAAAAGATTAGGTTGATCCCGTAGCCCTAGAAACTTGACATTTGGAAAAAAGGTAGTGTTTAGGATACAAAGAAAGGAAAAATTATAAAATCCGGAAAATTCGAAAAAAAAACATTCGAAAATTCAACAAATTCCATCAAAATTGAAAATTGAAAATAATACGATCTTGTAGTCTTAGAAACTTAAGATTTGGTGTGAAGGTAGTGTTTAGTATCCAGAAAAAGAAAACATCAAAAAAATCGAAAGCAAAATTGAAAAAATCGAAAAATTTCAAATAATCCGATTTTGTTGCGCTAGAAACTTGGAATTCGGAATAAAGGTAATATTTAGGATGCAAAATAAGGAAAAATTAAAAAATCCAGAAAATTCGAAAAAAAAAAAAAAATTCGAAAAAAAAAAAAAAATTCGAAAAATTCGTAAAAAATTGAAAAAATTAAAATAATTTGATTTTTTAGCCTTAGAAACTTAAAATTCGCAGTAAACATACTGTTTAGGATTCAGAATAAGTTAAAATAAAAAACGCAATAAAATTCGAAAATAAGATCCAAAAGTCGGAAAAATCAAAAAATAAGGAAAATTTGAAAATAATTCGATTTCATAGCGCTAGAAACTTGAAATTTGGAATAAAGGTAATATTTAAGATACTAAATAAGGAAAAATTAAAAAATATGCATAATTCAAAAAATACCCATAAATTAGTGCCGACGATATATGAACTCAAAGTTTCGATTTTTTGTCACTCACTCACTCTTGCGTCATCAAAAAGATTGGGTAGATCCCGCAGCCACAGAAACTTAAAATTTGGAATAAAGCTAGTGTTCCGGATACAAAGAAAGGAAAAATTATAAAATCCGGAAAATAAAAAAAAAAAAAGAACATTCGAAAATTTAAAAAAATCGAACAAAATTGAAAATTGAAAATAACACGATCTTGTAGTCTTAAAAACTTAAAATTAGGTGTGAAGTAGTGTTTAGAATTCAGAAAAAGAAAACATCAAAACACAAAAAAAAAAAAAAAAAAAATTAAAAATTAAATCGAAAAATCGAAAAAAATGGAAAAATTTCAAATAATCAAATTTTGTTGCGCTAGAAACTTGGAATTCGGAATAAAGGTAGTATTTAGGATGCAAAATAAGGAAAAATTAAAAAATCCAGAAAATTCGAAAAAAAAATCAAAAATTCGAAAAATTGGAAAAAAATTGAAAAAAATTAAAATAATTTGATCTTTTGGCCTTAGAAATTTAAAATTCGCAGTAAAGATAGTGTTTAGGATTCAGAATAAGTTAAAATAAAAACGCAATAAAATTCGAAAATAAAATCAAGAAATCGAAAGAAATCGAAAAATAAGGAAACTTTGAAAATAATTCGATTTCATAGCGCTAGAAACTTGAAATTTGGAATAAAGGTAATATTTAAGATACTAAATAAGGAAACATTAAAAAATATAGATAGTTAAAAAAAATCGAAAATTTCAAAAAAAAAAAAAAAAAAAAAAGAAAAAAAAAAGAAAAATAAGAAAAAGAGAGAAAATGAAAATAATATGATCTCGTAGTCTTAAAAACTGAAAATTTTGTGTAAAGGTAGTGTTTAGGATTCAGAAAAAAAAAATAAAAACACAACAAAAATTGAAAAAAAAAAATCGAAAAAAAAAACGAAAATTTGAAAATAATTCGATTTTGTAAAGCTAGAAATTTAAAATTTGGAATAAAGGTAGTATTTAGGATACAAAAAAAGAAATAAATAAAAAATCTGTAAAATTCGAAAAAAAAAATTCGAAAATCCGAAAAATTGAAAAAAATTCGATTTTGTAGCTTTAGAACTTAAAATTCGGCGTAAACTTATTGTTTAGGATACAGAAAAAGGAAAAATTAAAACACAATAAATTCGGAAATAGAATAAAAAAACTCGAAAAAGATCGGAAATTTCAAAATAATTCCATTTTGTAGCGCTAGAAACTTGAAATTTGTAATAAAGGATACAAAATAAGAAAAAATTAAAAAATCCAGAAAATTATAAAAAAAATTCGAAAATATCAAAAATTGAAAATAATTTTATCTTGTAGTCTTAGAAACTTAAAACTTGGTGTAAAAGTAGTATTTACTATTCAATAAAAGGAACAATTGAAATATTCGTTAAATTCGAAAATAAAATCGAAAAATCAAAATACCTTTAAGAAATCGAAAATTCGAAAACAATTTGATTTTGTACTGCTAGAAACATTAGTTTTAAGATAATTGTCCTATTAGCTAGTACAACGCCCCTAATTGTTTTATGTTATTTCCCCCGGATTATGGTTTCTTTTCTTTCGTTTACGAATTTCGTTATAGAGAAGTTCCGCTATAGACTGGCTACGATATAGGCGATTTCTTTATAGACAGGTTTGTTTTCTTTCACAGGTTGTACTCTATGTACTTCACATATGAAATATGGATTGTTAAATGTTGTCATCCCCACAAAAATTTTCACAGCTCCCCCTACCCTCCCGACATTACTGGCTGGTTATGGCTTGATAGTCCTTTCTAAATAAAATCATGGTAACTCTAAGATTCACTTGATGTATCTCTAAATTGAACCTAAATGATCCTAAGAAGACGGATCAAATAATTACTATATTGGCATGACAATCAGGTAACTTAGAATTAAAATCGAAAAATCGATAAATTTATAAAAAGTCGAAAATTTGAAAATAATTCGATTTTGTAGTCCTAGAAGCTTGACATTTGGCAGAAAGGCAGGGTTTAGTACACAAAGTAAGGAAAAATTAAAAAATGTGTAAATAATAAAAAAAAAAGACGAAAAGACGAAAAAAAACATCGGATAAAGGAATATAATTTGATTTATTGGAAATTTCCGGAAATTTTAATTTTGGCTTTCTTTTCACACTAAAAAGTTCTTTTATGTTAAATATCAAGTATCTAGGGCTGCGAGTAATATCTCAGATGGATAGCACCTATCCTGGAAGCAATTGAGAGTACTTTTGACAGCCCCCCTCCCATAACTTAGTGCTTGCCTAGGAACCTGAAATCTCTTTTTATCTACAGTACTTTGCAAACTTCAAATTTTTGATACCTGTAAATAATAGGGACAGAGTGTGGGCTTAGCGAAAATCAGTGGATGATCTCAATAAAAGGAGAAAATCAAGAAAAGGAGGATTACTTACAAAAAGAAGTGAAATCTCATCAAAAAGTCACCTGTAAAAAATGCAGCCAAGTCTCGTAACTCATTTACCGTAAAAAGTACTGAGATCGTATAAAGCCAAGTTTAACTATCTTATTAACTCTGAAATTTTCATTCGCAAATCACTCCTAGTCTCTACATCTTTAGTTAATTATTATTTTGTGACTTGGCAATTACGCATCACAGGGAAGTTATTACACCTTACTATGTTATGGAATAGGATGGGATAATTTAATTAAGGCAAATTATATACGCACAGGGAAGTTATTACACTTTAATATGTTATAGTATTATTTGATTAAGACTAACTATATACATCACATTCTCGTGCTACGTAATTGACAAGTCACAAAATAATAATTAACTAAAGATGTAGAGACTAGGAGTGATTTGTGAATGAAAATTTCAGAGTTAATAAGATAGTTAAACTTGGCTTTATACGATCTCAGTACTTTTTACGGTAAATGAGTTACGAGACTTGGCTGCATTTTTTACAGGTGACTTTTTGATGAGATATAAATGATATTTCTTTAAAATTACGAATTGACACAACTGTTCAATATCATTGCATCGATAAAGCATATATGAAATACATTTTAAAGGTGATTTTAAAAAATAACTGTTTAATGATGTTTTATACAACGATATAGTTACAAATACAAAATAAGCTAGTCGTTGGGGGCCACGGTAATACTTACCCATCATAGATATGCATAATATAAAATATGAAAATAAAACGTGTAAACTACTTGTAAAATGCATTGCAATTCGAATAAAATCGTGGTTTGATGACGTCATAAACTTTAAATGCTGTATTACTGAATTGCGTGAAATAAACACCCTTATAACTCAAAAAATGACAATCCTATTAACTAACGGTTTATTGCGTCGGATTAAGCGTCTCATTTTCAATTAAAATATATCTTTGAATTGAAATTTGGATGAAATACAGGGTGATGAAAAGTCGAAGAGTGTGAAAAATAGGATTACAAATATCTCGTCAACTGATTATCCGATCAACTTCATTCTTTAAGCAAAATTTATGTTTTTTTATTGTCTTTTATATATTCACTCCTTAAAATAAACAATTTTGAAAAAATTTATATACTTTTTATCAGAACGAAAATTTCGAGAGTCCGAAAAAAATAGTTCCGGATAATCGAGGTTATTGAAATTCAATAAGCTTCTTCCCATTATTACATACTAAGTACATACCAAATTTCAAGTCTCTATCGCAATTTTTTCGGGGGATAGATCGTTTACAGACACACAGAAGGACGGCATTTTTTTTTTTTTTTTTTTTTTTTAATAGTGTCTGAAACGTGTATATCCGTCAAAAAAAATTGTTTCGATTTTTAAAACGATTACAAGATTTACCCTGTACTACGTATGATGGATAAGTAATAAGATAAAAAGCAGACGAAGATTCGCTACTATAATGCATAACATGAAAGTTATATCACAATCTCTCTTGCTTTTATTTAGGTGGAGTAAAATCTGATATTCTGAGGGTAGTCAGGATCCCGATAATCCAGAGAGAGAAATGCAATGAAACGTACGATGGCGATTCGTTTGGTGGAATCGACAAAATTACTGAAAAAATGATTTGTGCCGGCAAGGCCGAAAGGGATGCTTGCCTAGTAAGTCATTGTTTTTCAGACAAGAATTGTAAATTGTTATAATATGTCCACCAAATAATATTTCGTCTCATTAGTGAAAAGTGTGCTTACAAAATTTTAATTTTAATATTTCATTACTGAGTTATGCATAGTATGACAAAATAATAATAAAAAATTTGCATTTTAATCGCTACATATTTCAGAGAGAAATATGAAAACAACCATTCAATTGGTGATTATTTCTTCTTTAAATTTATTGGGGAAAAAATGTGCGCAAAGGGACTGCGTGCTTCATATTGAAATTGTTGACAAACTTGAAAAATTTCAGCACAAATATCTGGTTTTGAGACCAGAATGCGAATATAAGACACTGAATATAATATATAATACATTATGTAAATTTTCACGAAGTCTCTATGAATAGTTCCAATATAATAGTTTCAAAGTTATTTAATATTAAAACTTGGGCCAGTTTTGGAGGTCGTTCTAAAAGTGAAATTAATTACATTAAGATTCAGAATTATATATATATATATATATATATATATATATATATATTATTTACAGGTAATTTTCAATGGGAAGTATTATTAATATAAGATCATTGTTGCATTTATTATTTTTTTTTATATAAAACTAGGGAGCTCTGCCCCTTACGAGCTACGCTCGTCAACCCCCATCCAGCTATCCCAAGCTCTAAAACACCCTAATTTTCTCTGTTTTAAAAAGATTACCGAAGATTGAATTATAATTAAACGACCAGTGACGATCTTCTGTAATTGGGTTCGCATTCATTTTCCTTTGATTGGGGTGTTTTAAGGTCGAATCAACTGGTGACGCGACAACTAACGGCTGATTTCGTGATTGATTAAATAAGAACAATTAAATATTTAAAAACCAGCTTCTATAAAATGGCTAAGTAAACAATGTCGCTGTTTCACGGAATTTTATAACGACACTATAAGAAAATTGATTTAAATAAGACATTTTAAATGTATCGTTTTTAATGTGACGTAATTTTCACAAAAATTTCCTTCCTCTTTTTAACATTAACGTAAAAATATTAGTTTCTAATTAAAAGGAAATATTGTTATTTGCAAAAATAGATAAAAAGATTTTTTCGAAATAAATAAATTTATCGTGTAAATATATTTTTTAATTGAAACTGTTTGGGAATAGTTTCAACATTTTAAATATGGAGTAATTTCCCCCCATTTTCTGCTTTTAACGCGTAATAATTTAATTATCATTTTTTAAAATTTATTTCTCTTTTTAATATTTACGTGGAAGTACATTTTTTATAACGTAATTTTCCCCATTTACTGCTTTTAACATTTGATCATTTAATTATTATTTTAAAGTTTTATTTCTATTTTAATAGTTACTTGGAAATACATTTTTTTATTGAAAGGGAATATTATTTGCACTGTTTTACAAATTGGCAACAATATAAACAAGAATGAAAAATCATGCGTTAAGCATAGATTACGTAACACTTTCCAACACTTCCAAAATAATTTTACAAATCATACCGTTTAATAAGCTAAAAGATATCATCTAAGTAATCCGAATACTTTTATTCAGCCCTGTATAGGATCTATAGATTTGTATATATACTACATAGGATGTTAAATTTTAGTTCAGTTAGGAAACGCGTAGCACAGTTTAAAATTCTCCGTCTGGAGTTAAATAATACGGAAATGTGTTCGCGAACTTTCGTGCTTCCCTGTATATGATCTATACAGAATTTATACACACCACGTAATAGACAAAAAGCGAGTTAAAATTAAAATCGCGATCAGTAACTTAAAACGCACTTCCAGGAATTATTGTTAACTTACAGTAGAGAATTCTTTTGTGTATTCCTGTAAATGAACGATGACTGCTGTACACACACTATTCTGTAGTAAGCCTCTTGAAATACACCTTAGTGATATATATAAATTTCAATGCGTTTAAAATAGGGAAACATTATTTAAATAAACCGCAGACGATTTTTCTCCATAGACGTAATGTAACAGAATTCTTTTGACTGTCCCTGTAAAGTAACTATAAGTGCTATGCACACCCTATTCCATATTAAGCTTCTTCTAATGCACCTTAGTGAAATATATATAAATTTCAATGCGTTTAAATTAGTGAAACATTATTTAAATAAACCGTCAATGATTTTTCCCCATAGACCGCAATGTAACGGAATTCTTTCGAGTGTCCTTGTAAAAAAACTATAAGTGCTACACACTTCCGTTGAAATAGGGAACATGCTATAGATAACGACTATAACATATAAAAATTGCAGAGCAATCCGAGCATATTTACGGGAGTTAGAGCACGGACAGACGGACAGACGGCAGACGGCCATACGGCCAGACAAACCGAAGTCATAAACACTTTTCAACTGGGTTGGAAAGTGTTAAAAATGCCCTTTCCTAAATATGGGTTGGGTTGGGTTGATTATTGACGGCCAATTATCTACACTAGGGATATAGGCCCGGGGGGAGTGCCCTTCGTGGGGGTCTTTCTAAGGGAACCTAATCCGTATTTACGCATGGATAAATCCACGGCTCGAAGAAAACCACGAAAACTCCGAACGATTAGGACGACGGGCGCGATTGGGATCGAACCCAGCACCTCCCGTCTACCAGCTTCGAGAGCACAACCTCTCAGCCACTGGTGGGGCCTTTCCTAAATATGAAATAAATCTCAATTGAAGTAATGAAATTTTTTTTTTAAAAAGTTGAAAACAGAACCTTAAAAAATTAGTCAAATAAAAAAAATAATTGTACACTGCTTACCACAAACTTGTCAAATACGTCTCTGCGAAATATGGTTAAATTACTACGCATAGTTTTTGTCCCTATACAACCTTTTACCTGAACATTAAATAGCTTTTTAAGTAATTATTAGATTTAAAAACTGTCTGCTTCTTCGTGTTTATCAAACATTTCTGTATAATACTACAGCGCCTAGAATGTATAGTGTGGAAACCGGCTATCCTTGTAATGCTTTAAAAAGTGCTAATTAGTTGTAGCCTATAGATGTTGCAGCAGATGCTAAAAATGCAACCAGAGACAAAACAATGCGTATCACGTTTTTTACACATGCTTTCATAATTTTAAAAAAAGCTTAAAAAAATCATTAAATCAGAGGAGAAAAGGATATAATTTAAGTATTTAAAATACTTACCACCAGCCGAAACATTCTAATACAATGTTTACGTTGAGAAGATGGCGCTGCGATCCCATCGTTATCTTTTCAGCAACGTTGTACATTTATTGGATTTAATTTTTTAGTACTATTTTGTAGCAGATTTTCATACTATTTATTCTAGGCGCTGTAATAATACTACACATTTTTATAATTTTTATCGGCAACAGTTTCCTTAATATTAGCAGAAGAAGACTTTCGGTCACAAAAAATTCCTTTACAGTCGTGATAGCGTTAGTTCTTTTTTTTTCTTTTCTTTTTAATAGAAAAAATTATTATTTAATTTATTATACTATATAATCCTTCAAACTGTTATTCATAGTTTTTAAACATAAAAAATATTCGGAGGAATGACCTGAAGTTTTGAATACGCGTACTAGAAGCTTCTAGATATCAATTTCTATTTTAAAAATTTCAGAGGCAAAACTTCATATTTTTTGTATTAATTTTATAATTCATATTTCAAAGATTAATTTTTAATGCATAAAAATCACATAAGCACTGATTGCTTGGCATACTAAATTTCATTTTCTCCTTCTAAACATACAACTAAGAATGTTCGTTATTATTTTTTTTTTCATTTACATTTATTTTTGCAGGGTGACTCCGGGGGTCCACTCTTTCAAACAAACGGAACAACGGGAGTGTCTACTATCATAGGTGTGGTATCGTATGCATCTCCAATGGGCTGTAATCTGACGAATTTTCCAGGAGTGTACACTAAAGTTTCCTCGTACAAGCAATGGATACAGGAAAATGTGTTAAATCCAGCTCATCTTTAAAAACATGAATAATTTGTTTCAAATAACATTAAGAGTATATACAGATTAACTTCATACAATAATCATGAATAAATTTAAATAAAAAGCCTTGTGTCTTAATTCCGAAAACTGCATTTTGATTCAATTCTTAAATTACTCCTCCGTTAAGTACAATGTTCATCCACTTAACAAATGGGTTTCAAAAAAATTATAATAAACCTAATGCGAGCAAAATTTTGCACATGTACAAGAATATGTAGTGATATTATTTGCATGGTTTTCAGACACTAAAAAAAAATTAATTGAAGAAAAAGACAACAAAAGGAACAAAAACACAACATAAAATATTAATATAAAAGACAGTACAACTTATGTCACGGAGGTCTGGGGTAAAAAAAGCGACTTATCTATTAGGATCAGTGTTTATACCTTCTATTCAGGACAAAAATTCGGGTGATCTGATTAGTATACGGGTAATGACGAGTTCGTCTGATTGAAGCATACATAAAAAATACCAGAAGAACAGATCGCCAAAAGAACAGTTGCAATCAGCTGATGACGGCTTTGTTCAGAACCTAAGATCAGGCGGCGCGCGGGCGAAGGAGATTTGCGTATAGAGTAGGTCTTATCAGAGCAAGTATTTGTAATAATTTAATTATTTCATGCTTTTACAGTTCAGAACAGGTAAAAACAACGACTGCATATCCTTATCTTTCCAAAACAATGGCTCTCGTAATAGGAATACATGCCTATATTTACTCAGAAAAAATCCAAAATATTCATGAAAGTATCACGTGATCTGATTTAGCCCAATCAGCGTTCATAACCCGCAAAATTTTCGCCCGCGCTGCACGCGATCGACCCAGAAAAAATCTGTGGGTGGTTTGATCACGTGATTGGGCTTTTTTGTGTTTATAGTTTTACTTGGATTGGTAGGTTGATTGATACAACTGTAGCAGCATGATCGGATATCTGAAAATTTTCAGCTTTTTAACATTCTAAAATGATTTTTTAAGCTTTATGATCCAACATAAAAATAATAAAATACCAAAGTATGATGTATATCATAGAAACTCGACAGAGTTTCTCGCCAAGCATAAGAAACAGCAATGCATTGAACCGTAAATGAAAGGAATTTCCGCCAATGGATGCCAAACGATTTTACAAAAAAAAAAAAAAAAAAAAAATTGAACTCTGTCTAGTTTATATTTTGCGGACGGGACAAAACGGGTTTTAGACACATCTATATCTCGCGTTCTATTTATGATAGAGACAAAATTCTTGATTCTGTGGAATGGGGCTTGCCAAGGGACTAAGAATTCAAAAGTAAAGCAAAATCCGACGAATAGGTTTTCAGTAAATGCGATTTTAAAAGTGCTGCTTTTTGCACTTTTTAAATCTTGTTCAGACCAAAAACTGTTGACAGGGCTAAAGCAATGTGTAATAATCGGATTTTTACGCGGTTTACGTTATTTGAATCGTTTTTATGAGTAGTTCGGACCTTTGTAAGTTTCATGTAAAAATATTAATTAGTTTTTGATTTATATCAGTTTAAAGTTATTGATTCCTATACTTAACATAGAGCGAAAAACTGTTGACAGGGCTACAGCAATGTGTAACTATCGAATTTTTACGCGGTTTAAGTTATTTGAATCGTTTTTATGAGTAGTTCGGACCTTTGTAAGTTTCCTGTAAAAATATTAATTACTTTTTGATTTATATCAGTTTAAAGTTAATGATTCCTATACTTAACATAAAGCAAAAAAATAATAAATGACCCAACTCTTTTAGGAATGGTCGTATACACATGATATTAAGATATGTTATTACACTCGACCCAAGTAAGCTTCCTATTATAAAAAATCGTAACATTTAAGGTTCGTTTACAGGGTCTCACAAAAGATCTTTTGATATAGGGCTAAAGAGTTGTATAATTATCCGATTTTTACGCGGTTTGCAGCATTTGAATTGTTTTTATGAGTAGTTCAAATGTTTTATATTTCGTGTAAAAATATTAATTAGTTTTTTATGTATACCACTTTAAAGTGATTTATTCCTATACTTAAGATGAAGCAAAAAAAATATTAAATGGTCTAACTCTTTTCAAAAAGAACGTATGCGCATGATGTTAAAATATGTTACTACGAACGACCTAAGTTAGCTTCCTATTGTAAAACAGAATTGTAGAATTTACTGTTAGTTTACAGGGTAACTCCAAAGATTTTTTTAATAAGACTAAAAAGTTGTGTAATTAGCGAATTTTTACGTTGAAGTACATGATTCCTGTACTTAACACAGAGAAAAAACAATAAGTAAATGGCATAACTTTTGTCAAATTGGCTATATACACAAGATATTCAAATATGTTACTACATCCTCTCTATTATAAAGCGGCACTGAAGCATATACGTTTCGTTTACAGAGTCTCTTAGAAGATCTTGATTACATTACAACCGATGCATATTTACTGAGTGAGATGTATTTTAATGATTTTACACTGTTTCAATCTCTGTAAGGTTTCATTATCTTGCTTTAAAATTTAATATGAGTTCATTTTGTCCGTCTGAAATCTCGTCGATGTTAAGCTCGAAATCTATAAAAATATAGTATTTTCATCGATTAAAAAAACTGTGTTTATTTATAAATATATAATTCTAGCGTATCATGAATTGATTGAAATAGTGATTACAAAATTTCAATGCGCTGAGTAATAGAATGTAAAAATGTTGCTACCCCAAGATTACAAGTTTTGCGTTTAAATATTTGCCGTTCATCGAATCTCCGGCTATGACGAACTTAAAATGCTAAATTTCGTATACAATAGGTGATCGGTAACGAACTGTTCGGTTTACGAACAAATCGGTTAACGAACACTTTCGCGTGAGATTTTTATGTTTGGAGAACGAACACCTCACGAAACAAAGCCATGATGAAGCAATGCCGTGTTTCATATTTGCCAAGCTATACTTATTGCCTCTATTGTCAACTTTGAGAACATTTTAACAGTTGCATACATGTGTCCTAATTAATTCATGGACTGCCGGAGATTTGGGACCTACATTTTAGGATCACCGAATTGGAATGAACAGACTATATGAGCAGAAATCACTTTAATAGATTTTATACTTTTGCAAACGTTGCGAATTTTATATTTTTCAAATTCTCGAAACGTTGAGTTAAACAACTTAAACAAATAAAAAACTTCTAAGGTGCTCAGTAATTTTCAAAACTAATATATTTAATATGTTAGTATAAAAATCCCTGTAAATTTTTATACTAATAGAAATAGGTTCGTAGAAAAAAAAAATGTTGATTATTCTCGGTAAAGTATTCTCCATAACTTATCGTTGTAGTTGACCGAAGAAAAGTTCTTTTTATTTTTCCACATTTTTCTGAAACTGTAGTATTTTAATTAGTTTGTAAACTGCTGTAAAATTGTCTATTTTTTTTTGTTTTTGGATGTATATAAACGGAAGCGTGATATAAACAAAAGAAAAAGGAAAATAAATATGTCATAAATAATCTGATGAATACAATGTAAGGAAATTAATATAAAAGTTTCCCTGTTGTTATGGTAGCGACATGTACATTGGAATAAGTCACTCAATAAATTGTATAATTCTGATGTATAATTCTGTTTATAGCATCACTATTATTATTATTATTATTATTATTATTATTATTATTATTTGCCCTTTCATCTTTTTTTTTCTGAATAAAAATGGAATCCGTATAATTTAAATTAAATACCTTACAAAAAGGAGTGATATCTCATCAAAAACAACTCGTTGTAAATGATCCCGCCAAGCCATTAAACCTAAAACGTCAGTCACAAAAAGAAGTGATATCACATAAAAAGAAGCAATATAGAAGTGCATACTCCGAGTCCCGTGTAAAAATCTATCACCACTCATAATGATTCCAAAGGACTCGGAGTGAGGTACAGTATGTGAAAACTGCTTGGCGACCTGCAGGCTTTTATAATGTTTGCGTTTCCTGCAATTCACTATAGCTATATTATTTTTATTTTATTTTATTTTATTTTATTTTATTTTATTTTATTTATTTATTTATTTATTTTGCTCCCATAATTTTGTAAAAGTTTTATGTCTGTGTTTGCATGTCCTTTCTTATTTATGAGCTTGAAAAATCAATTTGTTGATTTTATTTACCATTATTTAAACTAAAAACACCACTCTTACGAAGAGGATTTTTTAAATAAACGTATAAAAATTTTGAGTTTGTAGTATATATATATATATATATATATATATATATATATATATATATATATATATATATAAACCTCATAATAAACGTTAACTAAATTGAGATATATTGCAGTAATTCTAGCGTAAGGGAATGGCATAGATCTGGGGGGAAATCCGTACTCTCAGTTCTTTCGCATACAAAAATATTTATAGAAGTGGTATAACAAAAATATAAAATTTATTTTTCGATTTTCAAAATTGATATACTACATATATTATAAAAGTCTGCAGGTCGCCAAGCAGTTTTTACATACTGTACCTCACTCCGATTCCTTTGGAAACATTATGAGTGGTGATAGATTTTTACACGGGACTCGGAGTATGCACTTCTATATTGCTTCTTTTTATGTGATATCACTTCTTTTTGTGACTGACGTTTTAGGTTTAATGGCTTGGCGGGATCATTTACAACGAGTTGTTTTTGATGAGATATATATATAGTTACATAACTGCTGTCAACTTATATGTCTCTAAAACTACAGCACCTACTAAAACTGATATATTAGTTTAGTTGATAGCAGTTACATAAATATATATATTGTACAAAACAATGCATATAATAAAATAAAGTTAAATTTTCTATAACCAGTGCATCTTTAACTAACAAGGAAGAGGACGTTCGGATCACCGAATTCCTGAAACACAGTATTGGTTTATTAATGGTTTATTATATTAATGTAAACTTAAAAAAAAAAAAAAAAAAAAAAAAAAAGGTATACTTTTTAGTTAACCGGGCGCCAGTGAAACGAATATAAATATATATAAACACACAGACATGTATATATAAACATACATATATACACAAACATATATGTAGATATATATATATATATATATATATATTCACTGGCGCCCGGCTAACCGAAAAGTACCAAAAATTGTTACGTACTTTACTGACATTTGGGTTGTCCTACACAGATGAACCTGGAAGGTATGTGGATACAAAATCCATACTCGCCGTTTATTTCAGATTTTTTTCCCTATTTTTTATTAATTTAAAAATGATTTATCAGTTGCTTTATATTTTTTGGGACAAATGGAATATTAATAAATCAAGATCGTGATTCCAACATGTTAAAAGATTTATTTCTTTACTAGCAAGCTACGCCCGCTACGCTGGTCAATTTCTTTTAACGAACCTTGAATCAAACAAAATATTGACATTTCATAAATAACTTTTATATTTTAACAGAATAATAAGGCTACTATAATTTGTGACTCGTGCTATAGTCAATATACACGTCAGGACACGTCGCCCTTATCATTATCTTTTTACGCATGAAGGTTTCGCTATAGTACTCCATTGGAAAATTTGGTAATTTTTGAAATTCAATATTTGAAAAACGGCATAATCATTAGATTTCAAATTTATATCAAGAAAAATACAATTTTTTACCTTTCAAACGCAGTTTGTCTAACAATTTTCTGACAAATACTTTTTGAGCTATTATTTTTTTCAGTAATTTCAAATGTTTCATTTTCCGAGATTAATCTGTTGCAACAATTAGCGAAAAACCCAGTCGTCAGCAACGCATAGTTTTTTATTAAAGAGGCTGTTGGAGCAGGGATTGTCACCACCAATTTGCCACCATCACATTTGAAATCAGTTCCGTGGTTCCAGAGATTCCATAGAAATTATAATTTAGAATGACTTTAGAACGCTTTTCACTCATTTCAAACATTTAAATTTCGATTTTTTTTTAAATTTATTCTTAGAGAGCATTTACATCTTATAAGTAACTACAACGCTAAATTTCAAATTTCTTGCCCTTTCAGTATAAAAAAGTCGCAATTTTCGAACATTTTTCGATCCTGCACCCCATTGATGTTAGTGGCACCGACATAAAATATAGCCTATGTTGGAGTAGGGATTGTCCCCATCAATTTGCCACCGTTACTTTTGAAATCGGTTCTGTAGTTCCAGAGATTTCATAGAAATTCTAATTTAGACTGTTTTTAGAACGCTTTTCGCTAATTCACCCTTTTAAATTTCGAATTCTTTTTTATTTTGTTCTTAGAGAGCATTTACATCTTATAAGTAACTACAATGACAAATTTCAAATTTCTAGCTCCTTCAGTATAAAAAATAAAAAGAAAACTGGCCAGTTAAACTGAGGGCATTGAGTTCACAGGCTATTCACACTAATTGTATATTATACTCTTATTTCAAAGAATTTGAAATAAGCCCATCGAAAAATAAAGAAATCAACAATATATTAAGGGGGGGGGTCATCCCCCCGTTACCCCCCCCCCCTAATAGTTAACTAATGAACCCCTTAAACTAATCAGGTAAATTTCTAATTACAATGAATATATATACAAAATTTGAAGAAAATCGGATAATTCTGCATGAAAAACCCATTTATATAAATTAAGGCGGGATTAGCCCCCCCCCGTTCCCCCCCTTTATACTTAACCAATCAATCCCGAAAACTAATCAGGGAAGCGTCTTAACCCAATGAACCTATAAACAAATTTTGAAGGAAATGGGATAATTCTGCATGAAAAACCCATTTATATAAATTAAGGGGGGGGTATTAGCCCCCCGTTCCCCCCTTTATACTTAACCAATCAATCTCGAAAACTAATTAGGGAAGCGTCTTAACACAGTGAACCTTTAACCAAAATTTGAAGGAAATGGGATAATTCTGCATGAAAAACCCATTTATATAAATTAAGGGGGGGATTAGCCCCCCCCCCCCGTTCCCCCCTTTATACTTAACCAATCAATCCCGAAAATTATCAGGGAAGCGCCTTAACATAGTGAACCTATAAACATAATTTGAAGGAAAACGGAATAATTCTGCTTGAAAAATCCATTTATATAAATTGAGGAGGGATTAGCCCCCCGTTCCCCCCTTTATACTTAACCAATCAATCCCGAAAACTAACCAGGGAAGCGTCTTAACCCAATGAACCTATAAACAAAATTTCAAGGAAAACGGAATAATTCTGCATAAAAAACCCATTTATATAAATTTAGGGGGGGGATAGGCCCCCGTTCCCCCCCCCCCCGCTTTATACTTAACCAATCAATCCCGAAAATTAATCAGGGAAGTGCCTTAACACAGTGAACCTATAAACAAAATTTGAAGGAAAACGGATATTTCTATGAAGAGTTATTGTGTTACGTACGTACATACATACATATAGAACCGGCGGGCACATAAGCTCTCAGGCTTTGATAGCCTGTGAGCTAAAAAATCGCAATTTTAGAACGTTTTTCGCTCTTGCACCCCCTGGGGTTAGTGGCACCGACATAAAATATAGCCTATGTTGTGATCAGGGGTTGTCACCATCACTTTTGAAATCGGTTCGGTAGTTCCAGAGATTACCCCCTACAAACAAACAAACAAACAAGCAAACAATCTTTACTCCTTTATAATATTAGTATAGATTTGTAATAGTAAAATAAAATCTTTGTTAAAAATTGATAAAAAAGCTTTTAAACGTTTTATTAACATATATTTTTCGATAACAACATTGTTGAAACATAATTATTAATTTCTAAAAATATATTTTTCTTGAAATTCATTTTTTGATATATACATTGCATTATTTATTATATTGCAATAAACATCATAAAACACGAGAAACAAATGTCAAAATACTTATACATTCAGTAGAAAATTTGTAAACACTCTAACTATATTTTATTCATATTCATTACGAAACTAGACGGTAAACCACATGTATTTTACCTCTTTACAAAAATAGGTACTGATATTTCTAGTTAAATAAAGTATCTTTTACATTTTATTTTTATAATATTTTTTACATTGTAAAATATGCGTTGCATTCTATTCGTACTAAAAATTCACTGTTGAAGTTCTCATTATAAAAACCTGGAGAAATGAGTGCAAATTGATTATATTTTCACTAGCCGCCACTGGCGACCAGTTTGGTCTCCCTTAAATGTATGTTAAACATTGCAACACGTTACATTTATAATTTAATTTTCCCCTAATCCTTCGCCAAATCGGAAGATTCTAATAGACAAATCATGAACTTTTGCGATCATGGTAGCATTTCGCATATTTTTTTGGCCACAGCTGTCACATACGCACGTTGGCGCGATTCCCCCCCCCCCCCCCTGCGCCAATTTGGCGAAAATTTTTTTATGGAAATTGTTGTTTATTTACTTTTTTTTTTTTTTTTTTTTTTTAGTTCTATAAGATATGTATATCAATATTTATTTACATCAAACTATCATTTATTTATTTTTATTTCCTTTTTTAATTATGAGTATTTTTGTTAGCCGGGAGCAGATGATAAATCGATAATATTGTTCCCATCACCATCATTCATACTACATTAATTTAATTTTAAATTATAAACCTGTCACTCATTTCATTTAAAATACTTAACTTTAATCCAAAATGCTTATATTACAATAATTTAAAATACTTCCCACTTTTCATTTAAATAGAAAATAAATAAATAAATAAGAAATAATATCATAAATCAAAACATTTGATTTCAAAATCAAAGTATCGTTTCTAATTTGTACACGCGATAAATAAAAGCTGTATTAGCGATTTTAAAAATGCCAAAAATTTGATTCATTAAATATTATCACATGAGTTCAATTTATGTCAAGAAAAGGTCCGGAAGGAAGTTGAGTTGTATAGCACATAATTATGGTAAACATTGATTGTCTCACTGGTGCGAATTATTTATTTTTTTTTTTTTTTTTTTTTTGACGCGAGGCAGCGGTCCAAAAATTCATTCGCGGAGAAATTGCTTTGCGAATGATTACCTCCATGATTTAATATTTTAATTGTTCACGACGAATCAATCTTTTTTTTTTTTTTGTTTACTTTCATGAATAGAGAATTTGAACTGTGAAACTAATATCGACTGAAGTTATTGCAGAATATATACATAATTGAACGTAAGTCATCTCTCAAATATTAATTTATTTTGAACGATCTTTCTTAAAATGTAACTTTTATGCAGTTTTATTCGAAAAAATAATTTTCAATAAAAATGGTCGCCTGGCATATGAAAAAGTGAAACGGCCATCCCGGAACTGTTGATGACAGTCACATGACTTACGCTTTTATTTTAGAAGATAAGTAATTTTCCGTAATTGGGCCCATTGCCAATTAACGTATTTTAGTTAATACGATTTGATGCTGTTAGAATTCGAAAGTAGGCTTAGCATAGAATATTAATACTAACCTTCTTGTTACTTTTCATGGGCTGCATCTACACGATGCTGGGCGTTAATGAATGAGTCCAACTTCAGAATTCATAAAAGGATCCATTTGCATTATAAAAGTACATTTAATTCCATCTACACGAGTACATCTTACATGTTACATCGAGATAAAACAAAAACTCACATACATTCTCTAAAACAAAATTTACACTTTTCATATCACGCACAGCGCGTGCTACTAGTTTCATTTCACTTCATTTCTTAACATCCTCCCCCCCTTTGAAACTTGGGGAGAGTTTCAAATACATAACAATTGTTATTAAAAAGATCCAACTTCTGTGGAGCCTTTACACATCTTCCAGAAGAGGTATATTTCTTGATTATGACACTATCAGGAGAAGATACATTTTCATGATTGAAATATCCACTGGAACTAGATTTCTCTTCACCCGACCTCTTAAATGCAATTTCATTCGTTTCATTTGAATATACTTCCAAAGGGAAGATGCGCTGCACTGGACGTAAAATAGTGCTGTGCTGAGTTTTTAACTTAACCGTGCGAACCTTACTATCCCTTCCAAGAATTAACTGAATGACTTTAGCTAAAGGCCAAAATAAACGCTTTTTGTTATCATCCCCAATCAAGACTACCTCTCCCACTCGCGGCTCACGTGTATGTTTTTCAGTATGTTTTTGAACTAATTCACTGAGGTATTCCTTCCTGAAACGTTGCCTAAAATCGGTAAGAAGTTTAGCTCTATAATTCAGTCTTTTCCTTAAACTTCGCGAATCTAATTCGACGATATCCGAATTGCTAAAACATCAATTTTCAGTGAGAAACATAGCGGGCGTTAGAGGAACTAGCTCCAGTGGGTCCTCCGAGATATAGGTTAGAGGTCTGCAATTAATTATAGATTCACAGTCACATACAAGTGTATTCAATTCTTCATAAGTTAATACTGATTTGCCTAGAGTACGTATTAACAATTCTTTTACAATGCAAACCAACCTTTCCCACCAGCCTCCCCACCAAGCTGCGGTGGGAGGTATAAATTTCCAAACAATTTTATGCGTCATAGTTTCTCTTAAGATTTTATCCCAATTCAATTTAGAAAGTTCATTGGAAGCTCCCGTAAAATTCGTTCCGTTATCACAATAAATAGTGCTGGGCCTCCCACGTCTAGATATAAAACGCCTAAGTGCTAGCAGAAAAGCATCAGAAGATAGTGAGTTAACTAATTCAAGGTGAAGTGCGCGATAAACTGCACAAGTAAATAATGCTATCCAAACTTTCTCGCCATTTTTTAGGAATAGAGGCCCCGCTAAGTCTGCCCCAATAATTTCAAAGACAGCAGAATCCGTCACGCGATCTGGTGGCAAAGGCGTCGGTTCGCTCGACAAGGATTTTGCTTTGAAACGTTTGCATACAATACAGTCAAACAATACATTCTTAATAGCTCTTCTAGCTCTAATAACCCAAAATCTTTCTCTTATTAAAGATTGCATTATTCTTATTCCTGCATGACAATTCCTTTGGTGTACAGATCTAATCAATAGCTTAGTGAATTCACATTTATCGGGCAACAATATTGGATACAAAAACGATTCTTGATCATTTCTCTCAGTTATTTTAGTTCTTACTCTTAAAATTCCATCATCATCTTTGAACGTAACAATATCATTCAGAGACCTTTTATCATACAAATAAGACATTTGAACTAAACGGATTAAATATTTTTCAGAATTTCCAATTTCATTTTGAGAAATATTGAAATCTTCACATTTATTAGATATTTTCCGACAGTTATTTACAAATCTCAAAATCCAAGCAAATACTCTTATCATCTTATCATAATTAGATATGTTATTTAAGAGCCAAGGGGGTGCGTCTCTAGCTAGATCAACATTCATAATTTTAACTTTCTTTCTTTCTAAATCTACCTCTTTAGGTTGACAGTCAATCGCGCCGATCGGCCAGCACTCAGGATTTTCCTTTAACCATTTAGGACCTTCCCACCATCGCGAACCAAGCATTCGTTGGGGATAACACCCGCGTGATAGTATATCAGCTATGTTTAAATTTCCGGGAACGTGCTTCCATGACTCTGTTCTGGTCAATTGCCGAATCTCTTTAACCCTGTTGCTCACGAAAATTGACCAATTCCCATGTTCTTTTATCCACCAAAGTGCAGTAGTAGAATCTGACCAAAATGTGATTTTTAGATCTGGCAAATTGATTGCTTTGATGACAGAATTCGCGAGTCGAGCACCTATACAGCAAGCTATTAATTCTAAACGCGGTATACTCAAAGTTTTGAGAGGAGCAACCCTAGACTTCGCTCTAACAAGTGTAACCTTTACTTCGGAACCAACTGTTGATCTAACGAAGACGCACGATGCATATGCCCCTTTACTCGCATCAACAAAAATATGAAGTTCAGATGAAGCATTAATCTCCAAATATCGAGGTAAAGCTACTTCTTTTAAAACATCAATGTTCTCCAACCATTTCAAAAACACGTTTACAATATTACCAGGTAATTCATGATCCCATGGAATTTTTTGTTTCCATGAAGCTTGTAGCAATAGTTTTGGAAGCAATGTAGTAAGAGACAATAAGCCGATAGGATCAAAAATCTTTTGTACAATGCTTAAGATTAATCTCTTAGTAATTTTCCTTTCGCACGTTAATGTTTCTAAATCTAAACAACATTTCAAAGAATCATTAGTTAAATTCCAAATGATCCCCAGAACAGAAGTATCCCCAACATGCTTATTGATATTCTTGCAAGCTACATTGCTTTCAAAACAGCGCAAATTGAAACATCCTTTAGACATCAGTGATTTCGCATTCTCAATAAACATTTCAGCTTCACCAATGTTAGAAACACCTGATACACAATTATCTACATAAAATGAACATTTCAATTTTTCAGCAGTTTCTTTAAATTCAGGAGGACAGTTTTCTAAAAGATGCATTATGGATGCACTTAATAAATAAGAGCTAGAAGAGACACCAAATACAACTCTACAATGTCTATAAACCAATTGCCCTTCATTACATGGAAAATAGAATCTAAGAAAATCTCTATCTTTAGGCATAACAGATAACATCAAATAAGCTTTTTCTATATCTGCAGTTATACCGATAGGATACATTCTAAAGCGATCAAGAATATCAGGTATTAATTCTATAATATTAATGCCTTTATATAAGAATTCATTTAAGGAGGGTTTTCCTTTCTCAGAAGCAGACGCGTCGAATACAGGGCGTATTTTTGTGGTTTCCTTATCTAACCTGATTACAGGCCTGTGCGGTAAATAATGACAGTTATTACTCAATTCGTTTTCCGGGACACGTTCAACAATATTCAAATTTTCCCATTCCCTGAATACTTCTTGATATTCAGTGAGAAACCCCCCACATTTCAATTTATTTATCATTTTTTCATATCTCTTCCAAGCTAAAACTTTATTATCGCCTAAGTTCTTAGAGTCACATTTCCATGGAAGCCCTATTTCATATCTGCCATCGGGAAGAATTTTCATTTTATCCTTAAAATCGTTTAAATCAAAATCTCCCCTCTTTTCTAGACTCTGAATGGGGTCAGAAATTCCTATAGTTTCAAGTTCCCACAATTCGTTCAAAGGAACATTTCCAACATACATAGACAGCGATGTCAAAATGTTATGTTTCTTGCTACACTTTTGTTTTCCCATAACTGTCCAACCGAGCTTGGTTTCTATGGCAGTCAAGTCGCAGTTTAATTGAAGTAAATTACCTGTCAATAATTTCCCTATCATATCCGCCCCTATCAAAAGATCAATTTCAGTTTCCTTACAAAAATTATCAGTTAGATTAATTTTATTTATTTTCAGCTCATTTAATATTCTATAATCTTTAATTCTAGGGACAAATCCGCAAATTTTTCTTTCGGAAAATGCTTCAAAACTAAACGCATTATCTCCTTCTAATTCACTCAGTTCTACGGAAAATACATCATGTCGTTTGGGCTTCGTTTCATCCCCCCCGAACAATGCGTGAATAATTTTTTCTTTTCTTATAGGACGCATTTTTAATAATCTCGTTATTCTCTGACTAACATAGCTACTTTGGCTAGCAGTATCTAAAAGCGCGCGTACAATTTTTTGGCGACCTTGCGACCTAATGCGCACGCCAAGCGTTTGCATATACACAACTTCATTTCTATTACAATTAGAAAGAGAATTTTCTGATTTCAATTTATCATTTACATCATATTTTCTATTTTGTTGTTGACACATTATCTCAAAATGAGGTTTATTACAATGGGTACATCTTAACTTACGTTTAATATTACAATTTTTACTTAAATGACCAACTATTTGTAAGCATGAAAAACGTGCACCTTTTCTTAACAACAATTTTTGTTTATCAGCCATTGACATCTTTCTAGCAGTAAAACACTTTTCACTCGAGTGAAATTTTTCACAAAAAATACAATTGTTTTTCTTACCTTGGTTTTCCGTACTCACCAGTGCCGATGCGGTGGCTAGTTCAGATTTATCGGAAATTTCAGATAAAGTGTCTCTTTTTCTGACATTAATCGAGCCAAAACCTTTTCTCGCCAGAGAAACTATTTCGTCTCCTTGGACTTCTTGGCGAAGAAAGTTCATCAATTGCTCTAAAGTTCGTGAATTCTTACTTGCAGATGTATCATGATTTCTGTTTCTTTCCCAAGTTAACAGAATTTCTTCCGGCAAGCAGCTTTCGACCAAAGGCGTCAAAAAGTCTCCATACTTTTCTTGAGTTCGACCCAGGCTTTCTAAGGCTCGGAGTTTACTTTCTAGTTCGTCATATAAAGAGGCCAAATCAACTTTCGTTTTTCCCGCAGTCGCATTTCTCATTACGAGGGTTAACAACTCTCTTACATATATCTGCACAAGTAGATCATCACGTCCAAATCTTTCTTTCAATTGCTTGATTGCTTTTGGATAATTTTCAGCTGTCGCTGGATAACTTGATATTAATCGCTCGGCCTTTGACTTGGGTTCCATGGATTGCAATAAATATTGCATTTTATCTTCTTCCGCAATAGAGTCGTCTTCGTGTATTTTCTTAAATTGACTCCAGAAGGATAAAAAATTCTTTGGTTCACCATTAAATCTCTTCAGCTCAATTTTCGGCAACTTGAACTTTCGTCTTTCATTTTCACTAGGAGATTTAGAAAACTGCATCTTTTCGTCAATACGTGAAAATAATTCTACGTATTTTTCTCTATATTCTTCCGCTCCTCCAAAATCTTCCGTATATAATTTTTCATCTTCATCTTTCAAAAGAATTTCCGAAATTTGGCTTTGACAAGTATCCAATCGCTGGAATTTGTCTATGAGTTGAGATTTCAAAATGGAAAGCTCTTTAAATTCACTTATTTCTTTAGTCAATTCAGGCTCAATTTTATTAGCTGTGACAGTAAAAGTAGTTCTTAATCCTTTTCTTTGTGTTTTTAAGCTATTTAAATTCATCTTCTCAAATTAATCAATTCAAATTCAAAAACACCAGTCCCGCCGAGGGTACCAAATTTTTATGTTAGAATTCGAAAGTAGGCTTAGCATAGAATATTAATACTAACCTTCTTGTTACTTTTCATGGGCTGCATCTACACGATGCTGGGCGTTAATGAATGAGTCCAACTTCAGAATTCATAAAAGGATCCATTTGCATTATAAAAGTACATTTAATTCCATCTACACGAGTACATCTTACATGTTACATCGAGATAAAACAAAAACTCACATACATTCTCTAAAACAAAATTTACACTTTTCATATCACGCACAGCGCGTGCTACTAGTTTCATTTCACTTCATTTCTTAACAGATGCAATGAAATCCATTTTGTGAAAGCCTTTAATGATATCCACATTTACACTGAACCATATTGTTGCTAATATTTTATTTTGTTTCTCGCTAACTTTGGCTGTAGACTCGATTACGGAAGATTAGAAAATCTATTATTATTCTCATCTAAAACATCTTGAATAATGTGCCATAATCGGGCTGCATATTATTACACGTAATTTTCGAGTATGGTTTGATGAAACATTGAACTTTTGGAAGTGAGTTTTGATAATCACATTCCCTTTAAATCATATTTGCTGTCAGCACTTTTGACCCGTGGCGTATAATCTGATTAAAATTCATTAACCTCCTTCTAGATGCTGATCTTTGTTCGACTTTGTATTTCTCTGCTCCCTTTTCGTGATATAGTTCAGGAGTTTTCATACTTGCGTAATTCCCTAACTTCGGCATTTCTGCTTAATGTCTACTAACTATTAAGACCAGTAACAGGTAAATACACCACACAAATATTGGCACCTATAATTCTAATTACAGCAACCCGTTTTTTCTCTGTATATTGTAACTGTATAGTTAATATTATGTAGTAGAAACATAAAAGACAACTGAAGTCGCTTTTATTGATGTAGTAGCTATAGATATGTATATTATATTCATATATGATTAGAATATATATATCACATTCATTCCGTCGGATATAAAATACCGTCAATAAAGCTACCATCGTCAATATTTAAGCTAAACGCCATCAATATGATTTTATGTGTTTTATAAATGTACACTAAATTATTATTGTATTATTGGTACTTACGTATTATCCGTGCCAGTTTTAAGCCAACTGCGCCAGGCATGGAGCCAATATTACTAATTATATTAAACCTTATATATTTTTTTCTTGCTACATGGTACATGCCTGGGAATAATCTATAATATTATTCTTTCTTATTTACTATGCTATTTACCATTTATTAATTTTACTAATATAATGTTATTTACTATTTTTAACAATGTTATAAATTTAATAAACATATATTACATATTATTTATTTTAAATTAATTATCATTTTTAACTATGTTATTTGATAATGTTAAATTACTGCGTTTGAAAACATGATTGGCAACGCTAAACAAGATTGGTACTTGGCAACCATTTTTGGCGATCAATCGCCTGGCACGGATAATACGTAAGTACCTTATTATTTTACTTTGATTTTATATTATTTACCATTTTTAATGATAGATCCTTTTGGGTACAATTGTCGCAGACGCAATGGATATCATTTTGGCGATATAATTATTGGCTGAATAAATTTACCTTTGTGTGTGTTTTATAATAAAATTTTGTGTTCTTTAATATAAAATAAACTATTTCATAATAATAATAAAAAAAAAAAATAATCCTGCTGTTTTAGCAATCTCTAACAGGTACCTGAAAATGGGGGTTTCTCGCCAAAATGGCGCAAAGCAAAAATTGCGCCAACTCCGGTGCGTCTGCGACAGCTGTTAGAATTTAAAATACATGCCGTTCACACTTTTAGTTTAAAATAGAAAATAGAAAAATAAGAACTAATATCATAAATCAAAACATTTGATGGTGCGATCCAAGGGTTTACCACTGCTTGGCGCGTTTTCAAAAAATTGTCAAATTTGTGCGTTTCTGCCTGTTGTCTCCCGGAGTGGCAACCTCCAGAAGACAACAGGCAAAAGCGTGCAAATTGAAATGGCGATAATCAAAATAAAGCAAAAATACATTTTTTAAAACATTTAAAAGCAAAATAATGTCAAAATAACGTTTTTAAAAACACAGATTTTTTGTTTAAAAAAAAAAAAAATCCACTTTTTGGAATGGCTAGGTAAGAATTAAACTCACCTGCTTTTGTGCGGAGTGTTCCGAAAACCACGCAAATTGAAATCGCGAGAATCAAAATAAAAGCAAAAATAATTAATCTAAACCTTTAAACAGCAAAATAACATCAAAATACATTTATGAAAAATAAAAGAGAACCAATGATCTCGACCTAATCCTTACTCAAGCCACCATTTAGCGCTTTTAAAAAATGATGCCACATTGGCGATTTCTAAATTGTTTACTTACATTTATCGTATTGTAACCCACAATAAGCAAGTGGTAAAATGTTGCCATTCTTAATTTTTAAATAGTTACACATAGGAAAAGTAATGGATTTAGCAATAAAAAGGTCCCTGAAAAATAGATTGCATTTATACGAGAGTAAAATTTTATTCGTTCAAAACAATTTGGACAAAAGACATAATTTAAATACAGAATTATTAAATTAAACCCTACAGAGTGGATTTTTTTTATACTGCATTTATGAGTGAAATAAAATATTTTATTTGACAAATTTAATAAGATACATATAAAAAAGATAATACGAGCAGTAAAAAACAACGTTTTCATCGATATTACATAAAAGTTAACGATTAATGTGAAGTTGAAAAAACGAAAATACATGAAATTCCTTAATGTCGCAATCACTGTACCGCACGTATGATCGCTTCGCGAACATGAAACCGAAAACAAAACATCACTGTATACAGCAACCTCGTCGTATCGGAATCCCAAGAAAAACACGAAATTCGTTAATGCCGCGATCACTGTGCCGCACGTATGATCGCTTCGCGAACATGAAACCGCAAAAAAACATCACTGGATACAGCAACCTCGTCGTATCGGAATCCCACGAAATACACGAAATTCGTTAATGCCGCGATCACTGTGCCGCACGTATGATCGCTTGGCGAACATGAAACCGAAAAAAAAACATCACTGGATACAGCAACCTCGTCGTATCGGAATCCCAAGAAAAACACGAAATTCGTTAATGCCGCGATCACTGTACCGCACGTATGATCGCTTCGCGAACATGAAACCGAAAAAAAAACATCATTGGATACAGCAACCTCGTCGTATCGGAATCCCAAGAAAAACACGAAATTCGTTAATGCCGCGATCACTGTACCACACGTATGATCGCTTCGCGAACATGAAACCGAAAAAAAAACATCACTGGATGCAGCAACCTCGTCGTATCGGAATCCCAAGAAAAATACGAAATTCGTTAATGCCGCGATCACTGTACCGCACGTATGATCGCTTCGCGAACATGAAACCGAAAAAAAAACATCACTGGATGCAGCAACCTCGTCGTATCGGAATCCCACGAAATACACGAAATTCGTTAATGCCGCGATCACTGTGCCGCACGTATGATCGCTACGCGAACATGAAACCGAAAAAAAACATCACTGGATACAGCAACCTCGTCGTATCGGAATCCCAAGAAAAACACGAAATTCGTTAATGCCGCGATCACTGTACCGCACGTATGATCGCTTCGCGAACATGAAACCGAAAAAAAACATCACTGGATGCAGCAACCTCGTCGTATCGGAATCCCAAGAAAAACACGAAATTCGTTAATGCCGCGATCACTGTACCGCACGTATGATCGCTTGCGAACATGAAACCGAAAAATAAACATCTCTGGATGCAGCAACCTCGTTGTATAGAGATCACAAAAATACACGAAATTTGTAAATGTGGCGATCACTATACCGCATGTATGATCGCTTCGCGAACATGAGACTTCCATGAAAACTGCAATCAATTAATTCACACTGTTCTAAAGTAACGAGTAGCCACTCACATACATAAATTTAAAAAAAAAATCAAGATTTAAATAAAGAAGTAGATGATGAATATCATGACATAACCATTTAATGACATAAGTGTTATTTAACTGTATATAAAAAAAACATGTTTTAAATAACTAATAAATCATTAAATATCATTAAAATACAAATAAAAGTCGAATAATCATTTGATGACGTAACAAATACGTCATACGTAACAAACGCGTCATCACAAAAAATATCATTGCTCAGCCTTTCCAACAAAAAAAGAGCTACATCTGGCTAACTATCGACGATTTGGCACGATTGAGAAATGATGAGGGTTGCAAGCAGGGGCGCCATTTCGGGGGGGCTGGGGGGGGCAACCGCCCCCCCCCCCAAGAAATCTGAAATTTCAGAAAATTTATCAGTTTTCACAGGCTAGACTAGGGATGCAAAACCTGTGGCCCGCGATGAGTTTAATGGTGGCTCGGGAATCAATTTCGCCGATCGGACGCGAAAAAGTCGCGAATTTCGTCAAATTTCGCCGATTGGACGCGTAAAAATCGCAAATTTTGCCGATCGGGCCCGTAAAAGTCGCAAATTTTGCCAATCGGGCCCGTAAAAATCGCGAATTTTGCCGATTGGGTGCGTATAAATCGCGAATTTTGCCGATCGGATGCGTATAAATCGTGAATTTTTCCGATCGGGTGCGTATAAATCGTAAATTTCGCCGATCGTGTGCGTAAAAATCTCGAATATCGCCAATCGGGCGAGTAAAAAACGAATTTTACTGATCGGGTGCGTATAAATTATAAATTTTGCCGATCGGACGCGTAAAAATCGTAAATTTTGCCGATCGAGCACGTAAAAATCGCGAATTTTGCCGATCGGGTGCGTATAAATTGCGAATTTTGCCGGTAGGGTGAATATAAATCGTAAATTTCGCCGATCGGGTGTGAAAAAAATCATAAATTTCACCGATCGTGTGCTAAAAAATCACAAAATTCGCTGATCGGGCGCGAAAAAATCGTAAATTTTGCCGAACGGGCGCATAAAAATCATGAATTTCGTCAATGACTAGGGAAAAACTGCGAATATTGTAAATTTTTTCCATCCTTGCCAACTGAATTGGGTTATGTTGACTAAGGAGGTGGTTGAGTATAGGGGGCTAACCCTCTTTTTAAAATTAGCATTTTTATGAACTTTTAGGACGATCCTCCTCCTCCTTCCCCAAAACAAAATTTTGTCCACACTACGGATTTTGGCTCTCGACAATCCAGTCATTTTTGTGACTTGTCTACCTCTTATAAATGTTGTGCACCCCTACTTGATATCCACATTTTATGACTGAATATGTTAAGAAGTACAATTTAGAATAATATGTTTCTCCTTCTTCCCACCTTCTTTCTTGAAAACACAATTTGTTTTTCGGCACTGGCAACCTTTAAAGCTAAATTTACTCCTTCAAATAAGGTCAAAGAGTATTTTCACTCTTTGAAAATAATCTTAACTATATCTCTTTTATAAATACAAAAGTAAACTGTTGATATATCCTTCCCCACAAAACTGAATATGTTGACTGGGAAGGAAGGAACCCAGGGGGCTAAAACTACCTTTCCGAAATTGATGTTTTTTTTAAAATCTAATTGTAGATTTAGATCCCCGCCTCCGCCTTAAACATTGAAATGTTTTCTAAAGCCTTGCTATTGCGACATTCTATAAGTGGGACATTTATTATTAATGAGTATTTTGGCTAGTTTTAGAAATATATGCGAGAAAAAAAAATATATGAATTGCTTCTGAGCTGTGTACAGCAGTATTAAAAGAAAACTCGTTATCCCCAAGGCTAGAATTTTAGTGATAAACTTTCTCTTTAGCCAAAAATTTAAGGGGAATTTTTTTATTTTTTTTCGGTGGCAGGGGGGGGGGGGGGTGTATATTCAATTTCCTAATTATATGATTTGTTAATTTTGTTTTATTAGTGTCACATTATATTTACTCCAATCGTTATAATGCTATTAAATCATTTGCTTTATTAAATTATATTATATATACAGTATGCTCTTAAAAATCTTCACAGCCTGACACTAGAGTCCTGTCCAGATTTGGTTGTAACCGACCCGAATCCTGACTTTAATCCGATAGACTTCAAGCCGAATCCGAAATATTCATACTTGAACCCCCGAAGTGAAAGAAAATGAATGTATATTTTAATACATTTGTGGAAAAGTAATCTACAAGTTTACCGCTTATGTGCAAAAAATAACACATATATACACCCATTAATATTCAAATATACTATAGTTTTTTCATTTGAAAATTATTCAAAACCTCCTTTTGTATAATCGGTTCATCTCCAACCCGATTCGAAAGAGTCAAAGCATAACCCGAAGCGTATAAAGTTTACTCGACCCGCAAAAAAAAAAAAAAAAAAAAAAAAAAAAATGAATCAACCAAACCCAAAACGAAATGCATTTCGGGTAGCCGATGCAGAACTAATTTCCAGTAAACCCGGAAACGTCCAAAAAAATTTATTTCCCCGCCCGAAATGAAAGAAAATTAATCCATATTTCAATATGATTTGGAAAAGTGTAGACTACAATTATATCTTTAATAACAATTTTATCTTTTATGTAGAAAAATTATTTTTTTTTTCATCTGAAAATATTTAGTATTTCTTTGAAAACTCGGGCAACACGAACCCAACTCAAAATAGTGAAAACCCAACTTGAATCCGAAACAATTAACCCTTTGATAACGGGTGAGGATTGACTACTAATTTTGCATTAATTGTTCTACAATTTCCAAAAAAAAAATCCTTGTGACAGATTTCTCTTGAAAATATCCTAATATAAGTGTATGACAGATTTGAAAAAGTTGTACTAATAGAATAAAAAATAGTCCACTGGGACATCTATGCCCAACCGTAGTCAAATGTTCCAAATCAACCTGACCCGCAGCGAAAATAAGCCGCGTCAACCCGGCTCGATCCGTACTGCTGATTGGATCGTGTTGCCCCACCTAAGGCTCCTATATATACCTATGTATTAAAGGAGCCCTAGCCCTACCCAATACAGGAGCAAGGGACCTGAGACCAAGGGTTTTGCAGATTTCTGAATTGTATGGAATTTAGATCATAGTCTGAAGAGGAAGGCAGAAAATGACTGCGGACATCATTTTCTGCCATTATTTCAATTTTTACTGACAGAAAACCATTAATGGAAATTTTCTTATACCTATGGATTACAACATTTGCAAATTTCGTAACTTCTTGATGGTGTTCGTGTGGTGATTATCTCGTGACCGATTGAATTTCACGACTTTTTTCGTGATTGTTTTTTTGGTGATAATTTTCTAAATTTCGCTATTTTCTGTGAATCACTGACGGAATTGATTTTTCAATCCTTTGTCTAAATTCGCGACATTTTTTTTCAACCGATCGACGAAATTCGCTGCTTGTTTTCGCCATCTTTTGGCGAAATTCGAGACTCTTTTCTACGATCGTTTGTTGACATTCAGGAGTCTTCCGCAATCAACTGACAAAAATTGCTATTATTTTGCACAATCTTTGACGAAATTCCGATCGTTTACAAATTTTTTTCCACCATTTGTCGAAATTTACGATTTTTTTTGTTTTGACAACTGATCGACGAAATTTGCTATTTGTTTTTGCGATCTTTTAACGTAATTCGCTACTCTTTTCTACGATCGTTTGTTAACATTAGGGAGTCTTTTTCCGCAACTAACTGACAAAAATTGCTATTTTTTGCACAATCTTTGACGAAATTCCGATCGTTGACTAATTTTTTTCCACCATTTGTCGAAATTCACGATTTTTTTTTTTGGCAATTGATCGACGAAATTCGCTATTTGTTTTTGCGATCTTTTGACGCAATTCGCGACTCTTTTCTACGATCGTTTGTTGAAATTCGGAAGTCATTTTCCGCAGCCGAGAGACAAAAGTAGATTTTTTTGCACGATCTTTGACGAAATTCCCCTTTTTTGCGCGACTGTTTGACTAAATTAGCGATTTTATTTGTTGTTGTTCAATCTTTTGACGAATTTCGCAATATTTTTCCGCATTAGTTATACTAAATTCGCGATTTTTTCCGCGTTCGATTGACAAACATCTCTATTTGTTTCAGTGATCTTTGGCGAAATTCTCAATATTTTTCCACGGTCGTTTTAAAAAATTAACGATTTTTTCAGCGACCAATTTTGCCAAATTAACTAATTTTTCTAATTCCAATGCGTAAAATTCGCGATGCTTACCGCGATCGGTTGACGAATTGCATTTGCGTAAAAAAAAAAAAGAAGAAAAATTCGCGGACTACCACTGAAATTAAAAATATATTCGCAGAAGTATCAAATGTTTGTGAAAGAAGTTAAGATAAGCAGGCAAAATCTCACACTGCATTTTTTATTGTGGGGCCTATTTCTATTTTGTGCACGATTTGGGCAATCCTGCACGATATTTCAAACCCTGTCTCTAAAAAAAATTTTAGTCCCCCCCCCCTCCCTCCCCAAGAAACTCATGAAAAGGTGCCCCTGTAGTAAAACCTGCAAAAATAGAGTTGAAAAGGACTGTAAAAAATCTCCATTTTAGACAGATCTCCATCTTAGCAAGTATAATTGTGTTGCGTTTTTTTCGTCGAAACTTGATTTTTTTTGTCCGTTTGAGAAAGAATTATGTTATAGACACGTTTCGTTTAGACACGTTTAACTGTAATACACCTATGCTCTTCAGAAGTGCTTTATAGAAAGAAGGTTTTAACAATCTTAAAGAATACCTGAAAAAAAACGGTACTCGTCTATAACTGAAAAATTTCATAATATTTTAAAATTCTACTTGCTAAGACGAAAACCTGTCTTAAACGGAATTTTTCAGAGGTCACTTGAGATTCCGTATTAAAAGTATTGCTGTCTCTGTATATATGATTCAGTAAACGCTTCTCGTTCGGAGAGGTTGCGGGGGAGAGGGGGGTATGCCACTACCTTAAAAAAAAAAACTTTGCCCCCCCCCCAAGAAAGTTCTGAAATGGCGCCCCTGGTTGCAAGAGTCAGTCCGCTATCGCGCGCGCTAGCACGCCAATACAAACGGACGCCAAGCAGGGGTAAACGCTTGGATTCACCCCATTTGATTTCAAAATCAAAGTATCGTTTCTAATTTGCACACCCGAAAAATAAAAGCTGGTATTGGCGATTTTAAAAATGCTATTGGCGAGATTTGCGCCCAAATAACATAAAAGTACTTAATAATATTATGCATTTCATAAATGTATATTAAATTACTGTCTTGAACGCGATTAGTCATTAAGAATGGTAAATATGATTGACGATTAACAATCATTTTCGGCGATATCTCTTCCTACCACGTATAATACATAAATACCAAATTAACTGATCATTTCAAAATTTGATTCATTAAATATACATGAGTTGTATTTGTTTACATTCAACTTACGTCAAGAAAAGATTCAGAAGGAAGTTGAATTGTATAAGCACTTCATCAAACGGAATTAGGGTAAACTTTAATTGTCTCACAGGTCCTGGTGCGAATTATTTTTTTGACACCAGGCAGCGCTCAAAAAAATCATTCACCGAAAACTTACTTTATGAACGATTATCTCCATGGTTTAATGGTTTAATATTTTAAACCTTCACGACGAATGAATCTTTTTTTTTTGTTGTTGTTGTTTACTTTCATGGATAGAGAATTTGAGCTGCGAAGATAATTTCAACTGAAGTTATTGCAGAATATATACATAATTGAACGTAAGTCACCTCTCAAATATTAATTTATTTTGAACGATCTTTCTAAAAATTTAACTTTTATGCAGTTTTATTCGAAAAATAATTTTAAATAAAAATGGCCGCCTGACATATGAAAAAGCGATGTGGGCATCCCGGAACTGTTGATGACAGTCACATGACTTACGGTTTTATTATAGAGATTACTTATTTTACATTTGCTAAAAGAAAAAATAATAATAATCCTCTTCAATAAAAAGCTATGCGTTGCTGAAGACTGGGATTTTCGATAATCGTTGCCACAGATTAAAATTCGAAAAATTAAACATTTGAAGTTAATGAAAAAATTAATAGCTCGAAAAGTATTTGTCAGAAAATTGTTAGACAAACTTCGTTAGGAAGGTAAAAAATTGTATTTTGCTTGATATAAATTTCAAATCTAATGATTATGCCGTTTTTCAAATAAAAAATAAAAAATAAAAAATTACCAAATTTCACAAATGAGTACCATAGCGAAATCTTCACGCGTAAAAACGTAATGATAACGGCCATGTGTCATGAGGTCGACGTATACTGGCTATAGCACGAGTAACAAATTATAGTAGCCTTACTATTCTGTTAAAATATAAAAATGAATTATGATGCCAAGAGTGTATTATTTTTATTTCATTTTAATATAATCATCTTAGAAAAAATATTTTGGAAATTTTTTTCGAATGGGACTAATAAATTGGCCAATACTGTATATTATTTTGAGTTTAAAAGAGGAAAGGTGGGGAAGCGCTTTATATTGCTCATGTTTCCTCAGGAACTTTTGGTCAGAATTGAAAGTTTAATATATCAAAACGTCAGAAATTAAATCGGCAATAACTATAACGATCGTTTGGATAAATTTTCATTTAAAAATATAAAATCATTCAACATTGATTTTAGGTATTTTTAAGGTTATTATCACGGGTCCGGGCAATGCCCGGCATGTCAGCTAGTCCTCTTTAATAAAAAGCTATGCGTTGCTGACGACTGGGATTTTCGGTAATCGTTGCCACATTTTAAACTCGGAAAATGAAACATTTGAAGTTACTGAAAAAATTAATAGCTCGAAAAGTATTTGTCAGAAAATTGTTAGACAAACTTCGTTAGAAATGAAAAAAATTGTATTTTTCTTGGTATTAATTTCATATCTATTACGCCGTTTTTCAAATATTGAATTTCAGAAATTTCCAAATTCCACAATGGAGTACCATAGCGAAATCTTCACACGTAAAAAGATAATGATAATGGCCGTGTGTCCTGACGCATACTGGCTATAGCACGAGTCACAAATTGGCGAATACTGTATATTATTTTGAGTTTAAAAGAGGAAAGGTGAGTGAACGCTTTATATTATTTACGTTTCATCGGGAACTTTTGGTCAGAATTGAAAGTTTAATATATCAAAACGTCAGAAATTAAATGGACATTAAATCGGCAATAACTATAACGACTGTCCTTCAGTTCGTTTTGATAGATTTTCATTTAAAATATAAAATCATTCAACATTTATTTTAGGCATTTTTAAGGTTATTATCACGCATCCGGACAACGCCGCGCCGGGCATGTCAGCTAGTGTTTAAATATTAAAAGGCATTGTAATGTAAAATTTTAATAGTGAAATAGCTAAGTTTGTCGTATTTAATTAAATAAGTAATTGCTAATAATATCAAATTTTACTTTTATAAAATACATTCCATTAATCATGAAAAATACAAGTAACCGATAAAACATTTTTAAATGAAAAAATCTAATAGAAATTCAGGGGAATCGAACCCGCAACCTCCAGAACCAAGAGCAACGTTCTAACCATTCGGCCACCAACTTCTCTTCCAGATAAAACAAAATATTATTAAAATGCGCAATTTAGTCAAATGTTTAATCAATGATAATGAACGCAGGCCTTTCAATTTCATTCACAGTATAGACTCACTCCATATTTTAATCTCCATCGCCCACGCGCCGCCTGATCTTTGGTTTTAAACACAGCCGACCTTTTCATCTGTCAACCTCCGAGGGTCATTTCTGACGTCATTTGAAACTACGTAAAACACAAAGACATTTAAGTATCTTAAATGTCTTTGATGACGACCAACTATTCCAGTAATGCTTTAAAAGGACTAAAAATATTAAGCCTGAAGGATTAATGTCGATCGCATCGACATCTGGTAGCTCTTTTGAACGTAAACATTGTATAAGGATTGAATTGAGAAAACATGTCGGTTGATGAATGTTTTACATACTTAACATTTTAATAAACATTAATAGTATTTTTAATAAATTAAAAAATTATGAAAGATAGTATTCATGACGAAATACGTGATATCGTTAACTGCTCATTAAATCATGAACTATGACATTAAGAGGCTACTTCACTCCGGCGAAAACACCCGCTCGGTAATGTTAATCCTACGGAGGAAATTTGTTAAGATATCTCGTTCGTATTTCAATATTTTTAAATGATTTTTTTTTTTTTTTTTTTTTTTTGCATTGAATAGCTGAGGTCAATCTCTATGCACGCTCCTTTGTACTTTTTCGATTTTGATTACAAGTTTTTTTTACTAAGATACTTTCACTTTCGGAACTAGTTTTGAAAGTAAAAGTATCCTCAATAAAAAAAACTGCAACAAAAGTCGAAAAAGTAAGGAGCATGCATAGAGATTGACCTCGGCTATCCAATGCAAAAAAAAAAAAAAAAAAAAAAAAAAATCATTTAAAAATATTGAAATGCGAACGAGATATTTTAAAATATTTTCGTCATAGGATTAACAGCGGGTGTTTTCGTCTGAGTGAAGTAGCCCCTTAAATTTAGAAGAAAAAAAAATAGAAAGAAAAATTATGCATCAAGCATAAACACTTTCAAGAACACGTTTTTCAGAATTCTATAACAAAACTTTACCACTTAATAAAGAGAAAGATGATTTCTAAATGAACAGCGTTCATGCCAGGCGGGGTGGTCTACCATGCAGCTTAAGCTTCACAAGCCCCGCCCTTTTTCTAAATAAGCAATTTGAAAAATGCATAGCAATTGGAAAACACAATTTCAGAAATAACATCTATAGTCGTAAAAATATCCGCATTCTTTTGTACAGCCCTGTATAAGATTTATAAATTTGTACATAGACTATATGGTATGCAAAAATTAAGTTCAGTTTGAAAACGCATAACACAGTTGAAAATTTCCTTTTGGCAATTTCTGTCAATAAGCGGGAATGTACTCGGATAATTTTGTGCGGCTCTGTATATGATCTACAGAATTTAAAATGTAAACAATTTGGTTAAAAACGGTTAAATTTAAAAACGCATTCCAAAACATAAGAGGAACATTTCTGTGTGTGTGTAAATCGGGACCCCTCCAAATTTTTAACTGGAACTTGTTGTCTGCAAACAATCCCTTATAGGATCATCGAAAAGCTTGGACAGATTTAAAAGAATCATAACTCAAAAAATAATTGAGTAAACGCTATTAGGGAAAGTGTTTAAGTCCAAAACTATTGTAGGTATGGGGAAAATGTCAACTAGGAAGTTCTTCAGCATCGTCGATTTAGTAGGAAAGGATCCACTATGTACACGAATAGCCTAAGCAAAAAGTGAAAATTGCGAATGTGTGATTGCGATTTGCATTGTCCGATCATCGATTCTGCGCATCGTCTGAATGTCACGACTTTAAAACAGCTACATCTAACAATTCTTGGATAATTCCGAGTACTTTGGAAAGAAAATAATTGCGTTTACTCAATTACTTATTTTGTCCAACCCTTTATATTGTTGAGCTACTTAGGATGAGAATCACAAAATTAAAAGCAAAGGGACAGAATTTGCAGAAGAAAACCCATGTTTAGAATTTGTCGGTGAGTATTGTCGGTCTATTTTGTACTTTCATTAAAAACAGAAATGTCTAAGGAATGAATTTTTCAGAGGAACACTGATAGACCGGGAGGCATATTAGCAAACCATACATTGATTCATGTACAGAGAAAAATAGACCAATCACCTGGCGCTCTGGCGTTTCAAAACTCCGCCCCTTGCTTCGCTGGCGCGTGGCGTGGCGTGGAACGGAACGGAAAGTTGATGTTTGGTTAGCCTAAGAAGGAAATTTTTATTTTTGTTGACAAATTAATTATCTTTTCAAGGATCGATTGATATTTACTATTAATGATTTACCCCATTCTTTTAAGAATGAAATTAATGATGACTCTAAGGATTACAAGTAAATGATGACAAGATTAATGATGACTCATCTATAATAAGAATGAAAACTAATACTAGTTTGAATGTGAGAATATCTCAACCAAAGTGAAGTAAAATGTTTGCTGGTAATATAACATGTTTATAATGTAGTCTAATTAGGGTTTTTCTGTTCATTAGATGTAAGTAATATTATTTTAAATAAAAATGCTCTCTTGCACCAACACATGGTTTAAAACAAAAAATATTAGCTTTTGCTGTTTTTCAGTCTCAATAAAATCTGGTAACTGCGGAACCTGAATAACATTAGGACAGTTAAATTTTGCCCAAATTCTTAAACAAGTTGTTTACAATACAGCATCGATAATCAATCTGTATTATATTAGTTTGTTTATGAAATATTAGAATAAGATTATTTCAATATTAATACATTTCGAATGTAAAGTATTAATTTAAAACATATTTTCTTGGAAATAACAGTATGTAATCAAATTATAAGGTCAGTATATGTTTAACTCATGAATTCACAAACGATGTCTTTAATCAAAACAACTCAATCTTAAATTTAGTCTTTAAATTATGTTATTTTAAAATTTTATCTATGTTGCTTCTCCTACTGTGATTAATTACAGTGATTGCTTTTATTATTCACTTACAGTTTATTAAATAATAACTTTTGCTTATTCAGAACCCTTGTACCTTTTCCCCATTTATGTGTTTGTTTTCTGATTTCTGCTCTTTATGCACCTGTTAAAGGACAAAATTTGCACTTTAAAGTTTTTTTATTTTCTGAATTAATTTATTATATTCTTAATTATTATTATATTTTAACTTAAACTGAAAAGAAGTAATTACAACAAAATATATATTTTTATACATTTTTTACTGAATTCAAAATACAGGGATGACCACCTCAGGAAACCTGAATTCAAAATACAATGATATTCAAAAAGTATAGTATAAGATTATAAATTATGGATTCTTATCAAATTAAAGTAAATCTTGAGGGGATCGTATCTGATGGCCCGGTGAACTCTTGTGGTGTCTTAGAGCCTTCATATTTGATAGCCTTAGCATTACGGGCAGTTCACCAGGACAATGTAAGCAGCGTGAAAATGGAACCTGTTTATAATGGAATGTTACCTGCTTAAAGTAGAGAATTTCATGGCCGAGTGTAAGGAAGAAATGCTGATGTGGAAGCCTGCCTAAAATAGAACTTTTCTTCTGGTCCCACTCAGGAAATTCTGTAATTTGGCAATTATTTATAATTTATAAACTTATAGTACTATGTTTTTGAAGTTTGATGTATTTTGAATTTACAAATTGGAAATAGTTTAAACATTTAAAATTTTAGACGACATGAAAAAAAAATGTTAATGTTTGAAGAATAAATTTTATTAATTGCAGAAATTTAAAATAGGTGCAAATTGGAAATTTTTTCATTCTTTACAGTTTAATTTCCTTGACTATTTATAATATTTGGCTAGAATTCACACTTTATTTTGTTTGAGTTTTATCAAAGTTGCTATATAAATTAAATATCAAATTTTACTTCTCAAAAGTAAAAATTAATGCAGTATTAATTTTCATAAAGGATGTTTGGTGTCTGCATCCAAAATAAATCTTTTCTGAATGAAATCAGAACCAGTATATGTTTGGATACTTTAGAGAGGTTAACAACCAGGCACAATCTCATCGATTCCAGCTTTACCTTTTCACGTGTCTAAATTAGAAACAGTGCTTTGATTTTGATATAAAATGTTTGGTTTATGGTATTATTATTATTATTTTTCATGGGGAGGGGTATTTTAAAAAAAGTGAAATGCATGTATTTTAAATCTAATTTATATAATATATGTATTTTAAATGAAAGTTATGTATCCTAAATGAAATTAGTGAAAGGTTTATATTTTAAAATAAATGGATGCAATACAAATGATGGTGATGGGAGCAATATTTGATAATTTATCACCTGTGCCTAGCTAACATAAAAGTACGTACCTATGTTTGTATATAAACAAATGTTTCACTTTTGAAATTTTATTTTCCAAAAGTACTTGAATAAAATACAGTTTTATTTGATTAAAAAAACCCAGCACTGTAGGCAAAATGGATGTCTACCTGTGCAACAAATTTGTCAATCCTCTAATTACATTCATTTTATTACTTTTATCATGTTCACAGTTGGTGGATGAGGGTTGTTAGAGACTCGGGTGAATGAGGGCTCCTTTTATCAGTGAGTAGTCCTTATTTACAAAATTTAATCATGTTTATTTATTAAAATATTTAAATTAATCCCAAAACAAACATACACACAAAAGACTGTAGAATCAGAAATTGTAAAATATGCAGGAAATGGGAACTATATTATTAAATAATCACTTTTTAAATATTTTTTTTTCAAAACTTTTTTAATTTAAAAGTAAAAGGTATAAAACTTAAAACTACTTCCAAGAAAATATTCTTTGTGTTCACTTCACAATAAAAAGAATTTAATAAACAGCAAAATAGTTAAAAAATGAAATTAAAATGTTATAATGTAAATTCATTGGAGGAATTATGAAAATTTGAAGTTTCGATATTTTGTCAAAATGTAAAAGGTGGTTCTCAAATGACTTGCTCAACAACGCGAAACTATCTGAGACAATTTCTGATGCATTTTTTAATGCAAAGGCATGAAATTGGCAAACTTGACTTTTGGAGTGATTTGGAATCTAAATGAGTTTTCCATATTTTGATAAATAGATTACTTATCGAGTTATAAATGATTCTGGTCATGTGACGACCCGTTTTTCTTCTTTCTTGTACTGCAAAATCAGAATTCGTTTCAAAATGCCGACTTTGATAATATTTTTGAAAGATCTTCTGCCTTTACCAAAAATAGAAAACGTGTCTTGATTACAAAGTTTCTGAATAAAAACACCTGCCAATTTCATGCCTTTCAGAACAAAAATGAATTAAAAAATATGTCATAAAGTAGCCAGTTTGGATTTGAGAACAGAGGGAAAAACCCTTTTGGAACAGATGTGTTACATTCACGCACCGATGTTTGGTGACTTTTTGATTGGCACAATTTTCAAGACTGCATCAAACCGATAACTGAATACAATAGCCAGGTTACCATTAAAGGGAAAAATCCCCAAAATTTGGCGACTTTTTTACTTTTTATAACTGATAAAAAACAAAAATCTGTGCATGAGTGTAAGACATCATAGCCATCCTTTTTTTAATCGAATGTTAAATTGATAATTTTTATAATTTATGACACATTTTTTTTCATTTCAGAACATCCTCTCCCCATATTTCCTGTGTCATCTGCACCGGAAGATAAAGAATGTCAAACTGAAGGCATTATATTGTCCTTTTTAATAAGAAAATCAGCAACTGAGAGAAAAAAATACATATCTTAAAGAAAGGTTTCAATTTTATTTTTTTACAGGTGAATATGTTACAAATAGGGATTTAAAAATTCTTATAATAGGATTTAATAAAATACCATTTGAAAATATGTTTTCATTTTCAAATTTTTCTGGTGATGATGATGATAAAACGCTGTCTATAAAATAAATATTTCATGTTTTTTGGTGAGATTAAAAACCGTTCTGATAAAAGAAATGTTGGCACTAATATTTTGAGGCTGCCAAAGTACGATTTCCCGTATCATTTTTATGATGACAGACTTAATTTACAACAAAATAGTAAATATTATTTGGTCCAGTAAACAACAAATTCAAAATTATATGCCCATCTGTTTAAGAATAAGTGCCCTAATTGTAGATACCACTGAATTCAAAATCCCTTTGGCCCTAGGAGTCACTTTGAGCTGCTGTAAAAATAGAAACAAATGTCTCATAGGTATTGTATCTTCTGGTGCAATATCATTCATGTTGGATGCATTGGGAGGGACTGTTTCAGACAGAGATAATCTCTTGAAATCAAATCTTTTAGAATCATTCGAAAAAGGAGATTCATTGTTGGCAGATATGGGATTTATTGTGCGAAAAGAGCTTGAAACTAAAGGATGCAAATTACATACCCCCACTTTTAGATAAAAATAAATTCAACATAAAAGAATGTAAGGATAATAATTTTTAAAATATGCCACAAAGTCCATGTTGAAGTACTATACTTGTAATTAATTTTTTTATCGTAAAATTACTATTCTTTCACTGTAATTAATTAGTCAATAAATTTATATTATTGCCTTTTTCATTAATTTTGGTAATCCATTAATTAAATGCTACGTAGGATATTATGATATAATTATAACAATATAGTACATATATATATATATATATATATGTGTCACATTTTTCAGAAAATGACAGCATTCGGGTGATTTAAATATAACATCCTTTATTAAAGGAAAGCCTGCTACAGCAGTAGAATTTCATGGTTGCATATATGATGGTTTTCACACAGCAAGTGGGGTAGAAGTATATTAGAAATTCCTCATCTCCGAAGAGTTATCAGTTCAAAAGGCCATGTGGTTTTATTAATTAAACCGATAAACTGATTAAATTGGCTACCCTGCTAAACTCGTGATTATGTGTCATCGGGCCTGTATCCAAAGTGAGGGCGATTCATTAAAAAAAAACTAATTAATAGGTTTGATTTCCATAATTTTCCCACATATATATATACTATATATATATATATATGTGTATATTTTTCAGCGTTTCACCATACATATTCAATATGCTTTTATTATTATTATTATTATTATTTTTTGATAATGATATTTGATACATTTTATTATATTAGATAGTAAAAAATATTTAATTTTAATGTTTAATTATGTGTTATATGTGTACGTAAACTATCCATGTAAATATGTGACTATTATCATTCAACTGGAAATTATATTTTTTTTACATAAATGGAAATTAATATATAGATCCTATCTTCCCCCTCCCCTTGTTTGTGCTAGTTTATGAATATATTTTTTTTTTTACATGATCAGTACGTAATCCATTTAAAAAATATATTTTGCTGTTTGCTTTCAAAAAAATTTTTATCTTCTAAATTTGAAAGTGTCAATATACTCTGCCTTTAATATAGTAATTATTTGTATAAATATAGAAAGAAAGTACTTTGCATAATGAATTGATTTTGGATGTATTGTCAATAAATAATTTGTAATAAGGTCAAATGAAACATGTGGAGTTAATTATTGAATTATATACAAAATATGATACTCTTAACATTTACATAACATTTACTTTAAAATATTCGGAAAGACGATCAGTACATTTTCTTCACATTCTGTGATTTATCATCTCAGAATTCTTTTACTGTATTGCTTCAACAAATGAAACTTTTTTTTTTTTCACATTTATCATTATTCCAGTGAAAAGTATAAAATCCCATAAAAAAATTTCTATTAAAAAAAAAAGTGTCAAGTTCCTCTTAATGTTTCAGCCACAAAAAGTACTGATATCTGATGCTCGCCCAAGTTAGAAGTCAAACATCTGAAATCTTTCATTGAAAATGGCTTCCTGCGACTTGGCCGTTAATGCAATCTAGGTTTTTTTTTGTTTTTTTTTTTTCATTTATCAGGCATTTTTATACAAATTTCAATAAATTCCAAAGAACATTAGAAGAATTTAATACTGAGAAAAATAAATTAGAATATATAATACACCCTGATTGATGTTAAACATATAACTTTCATTTGAAATAAACAATTACGTCGATAAATCTTTTCAAAATAAATGATTAGAAATGATGCATTTATAAATTATTTGAATATTAAAAGTAATATCAGAATGCAAATAAGCAAATTCGTATGAAGACATTGAAACTAAAAGCTATGTGATAAATTACCATTGAATTTCAACAAACATTATTTTTGATTAACCATCATTTAGTTTTACCATGGTTTAATTGATATTTTGTACGGTCTATTGTCATTAACACGAATTCCAATGAATAATTTTTTCATCAAATTTCACATTTTGTTACATTATATGAGACGTTGAGAACCAGAGTGGACCATCCTCGACAGCTGTGATTTCGAAATTATGCTTTTTAAAATGTGTATTATATTTCAGTATTTTGTGCAATAAAATGTATTAAATGTTTAAAAAAAAATGTAGTAGACATGTAGATACATTATTTAGGATATGAAAAACCCTCTAATAATGCATTAACGGCCAAGTTACAGGAAACCATTTTCAATGAAAGATTTCAGATGTTTGACTTTTAACTTGGGCAAGCATCAGGTACTTTCTGCGGCTGAAACATTAAGAGGAACTTGGCACTTTTTTTTTAATAGAAATTTTTTTGATGGGATTTGTAGCTTTTTTCAAATGTATTTTTCTAAAGGATGGATATAAATATAAAATTATTTTATTATGTTTTACAAATCTATATTTTATTTCTTGTTTACATCAAAATACTAGCCACTAGTTTAGTCTTCCTAAAATGTATGCTAAGCACTTTATCATATTGCTTTTTTGTCATAATTTATTTGCTCAACCCTTCGCCAAATCGGAAGTTTCTGTTAGATAAATCAAGAATCAACTCTTTGCGATCATGGCTGCATATCTTATATTTTGTGTTAGTATGCATTTCATCTTTATTGACAATTATCGCTTAATTTACTTAGGCATTTATGCTTCATGCTTCTTTGCATTGTTATGTTCTCTAATGAGGAGATTTTTAATCCTATTAAGTAATCTTCTGTAATTGCAACTGCCAAATGACATATTTTAGCAAACACGATTTAGTGCAAGAGAAGTGGTTCTTTTTAAACGTTTTTAAAGCTATCCAGATTTAAAATAAACCATATTGATGCTAATAATTTTTTTTCCTTTCATTCTAACATTGGTATGATTAAGTAAGATTACAAAATCTACAGACGCGCAGCCATTTTTCCATTAGAAAATCTATCATTATTTTCATCTAATCGTCTTAGATAATATGTCAATGTGACTTGGTTTTAAGATTTTAGCTAATTTTATGCAAAAACCTGAAGCTGAAATGCGAAGAACTCCAATATAAAAGATTTATTCTATAACATACATATCGCTAAACTGGATATTTGTTATAAAATTATAATAATCATGAGGAGAACTGGCAGTTTCGATGCTTTAATTCTGAAAATTCTCTTTCTATAATAAACTTTTAACAGAGTAAAGACTAACAATACAGTAATATATAATAGCAAGAGTCTTGTGCAGTGACGAAAGATTGAAACTTTATTAACAATCGTGTGTTTTGCCATTTAATTAACCACTTAATGGACTAGATGGAACCCGTCAACACTTGACAGAAAAAATTACTTATTTCACTGTTTTATGCTTTTTTTAATGCGGTTTACCACTTATTACATGGGTGCAAGAAGTCCAACCAAGCCAAGACTGAAAACTTTTCTGAGAATTGGGAATAACCAAATGGAAATGAACTAGAAGATTTCTATGTCTTTCATTACGGCTAAAAATTGATATCTTGCAGTAAAAGATAGTGATTAAAAAGTTCTTGATAGTAAAATAGCTATTATTAGTTATATAAAAGTAGAATTTACTATTAATCAAAAATCTCTCCAGGACTGAAATCAGTCCTGAGACTGAAGACTTGCACCCATGCTTACCATTTTCCGTTTATTTACATGTTTTATAGCTACATTTTTTAATAACAGGAATTAACCTATATTATTATTCACAACTAAAAAGAAATGGTGCATCTAGTATTTGTCGAGAATTAAATAAAAATCATGTACTCATGACATCAGCCAGTATACATGTCAGGTTACATTGCCGTTATCATTATCTTTTTATGCGCGAAGGTTTCGCTATGGTACTCTATTGTGAAATTTGGTAATTTTTTAAATTCAATATTTGAAAAAGGCATAATATTAGATTCGAAATTTATATCAAGAAAAAACAATTTTTTTCCTTTCTAACGCAGTTTTGTCTAACAATTTTCTAACAAATACTTTTCGAGCTATTCATTTTTTCAGTAACTTCAAATCTTTCATTTTCCAAGATTAATTTGTGGCAACGATTAGTAAAAAACCAGTCATCAGCAACACGTAGCTTTTTATTAAAGAGGAGGGTTACTCACCCAAAAATTCTCAATGGAATATAGCCTCTAGCATCAAATGCTCGCCAAGCTTGGCGACACTTAATGAAATAGTGCCAAATTTGGCTATAAACATACCCTGTTTATGTTGACATCATAATGATGAATATGTATTGTATGTGTGATGCATGTATATATAATATATATATATGTTACAGTCATTATGATTAATACGGTCATTATTAATAATAACCGGTTATTATTCATAATGACCGATTAATCATATTGACCGTAACATATACATATATTTCAAATAAAATCTCATGTGTGTACATATATATATAAAGTTTATTAACATCATTAAAATGCACTTAAAGAAATAACAACCAAAGTTTTGCCACACTGACTGGAGCGATATTGTGATTAGAATACCAACATTTATAATAAAATTTATTTTAAGAAAGTAAAAGATAGAAAGACGGACAGATAAACTAAAAGATTTGCCTTACCAACATTTTCGGAAAAGCATATAAAAATTTCATTCTGTTTGAAACCATGTAACACCTTCAACTTCAGGCTAATTTTCTGTAATCGGCTTTGGCGACCAATGCTGGTGTCAAATATGAGCGAGTATAAATGATTGTCTATGCAACTAGTATCATATGTATTATTTCTTCATCCCTTTTTCTCAGAAAATACGAAATGCAGAACGACGAATGAGATGCCATATGAAAGGATTTTGCACAGGCTTCTGACATAGCATTTTGTTAAAACATGTTTTTGATTAAAATTTGCTGAAAATTAAAAATTAAATCGGCATTGTTTTCATGAAAGAAATGAAAGGTTTTCCTCAAATTATTGTTGCCACAAAAAATAATACCACATTATATGATGCTCAGCAATTATAAAAAACATTGCATGGGTTTATTTTATATTTATGATTAAAAAGCGAAATTGAAATGTTTAATTTATATTTCTATGTCCCATGTTTTTCCTGAAGCGGATGACGTCATCCTCTAATGCAGTTAAAATACGATTGTAATTTTTTTTTCTCGCACGTGTATTTTGCAATCTTGGATCAGTTTTTACTATAACATTGATGGAACAAATTAGATGATATTCTGGCTTGACTAAAAACTAAATGTTGTTTGCAGATATTTTTATCCTCACTTTTTCTTTAGAAGTTTAAACCTGCATCTAAGAAATATTACATATTGATAAAAAAAAATGGTACTTCTCTATTATCCCGTCGACCACTTTTCATAACAAAAAACTATCGCCAAATGAATGGGAAAACGTTGCCATTGGAATATCAAAATAAATAAATAAATAAAATATAAGAATCTAAGGACACAATTGTTATTTTAATGAATGAAATAACTAATAAATCAGTAAAACATAATGAAAAATACACGGAAATGTCGAGTTAAAAACCACTTGATAACGTAACAAACACGTATAATGCCTCTGACATAAAGTAAATCGGACGGCATTTTTGGCGTTTAATTTTACAGTTTGGCGATAGTTTTTTGTTATGAAAAGTCATCGACCGGATAATAGAGAAGTAATCAGAAAATGTAATGCTTAACGAAATTCAATTATTTGATCGATCGCAAATTTTGGTAGTTTTCCGTTACCGACACCATGCCATACATGTAAATGTATGCTTGGAGGCAATGGTGTCCGTAAATTGGAAAAGTACCCAAACTTTTCTTAGTTCGGGCTATATCAAATACAAACATTTTACAGTTAACAATAAAATCGCCAAAAATGACTGCTTCATCAGCAATTAGGACAGCAAAGTTGGATAAAATCTAATAACCTGAATTTTACAACGTTTATGCGAAACACCACAGAGAACAAACACATGCTATTTTTATATAAGTAGGGTATAGTTAAAAGAATGAGAGATCTAACAATCTTCAATAATATAACGCATGAAAAAGTAAACAAATAAGTGATTCAGCAAACTTTAAAAGTGTGTATGTCTTAATATAACTATAAAATGCAGAAAATTTTCTGGTACCATCAAAAATATTCATTATCTCGTCGAAATTCCGTTCATTATCCCGTCGTCCCATTAAGGAAAAAAAACTATATCCAAATTAGGTACTTTTCGGTTAGCCGGCACCAGTAAAATTTATAAATATTATATATGTGTATATGTATGTATATATATATGTATATATATACTATATATATATATATGTGTGTATATATGTATGTATATATATGTATATACATATATACATATATATATACTTCACTGGCCTCCGGCTAACCAAAAAGTACCCCAAATAATTCGCCAAACTGTAGCGCTCAATAAACAAACGAAAGAATGTTGCCATTAAATCTCAAAAATAAAAAATAATAATAAAAAAATACTTAGGAAAAGCCCCATATGCTAAAGTATCATTTATCAGTAACTTTAAACAATGAAATTTACAATATATAATTATGAAAACAGAATCAAAAATAATCTTGGATATTTATTTATTTACATTATTTCTCTTAATTATGGAAAAGGAATAATCATCCTGATTATGTAAAGGAACTGAAGAAACCATACAAATAAATTACACTCGAAAACATTAAAAATCTCCCTTATCTGCAGATTGATTTATTATTGTAAAAAAATCTTTACATAAAAATTGATTAGCTTAAAACAATGGATGCGTTTCAGAAGATATGGATTTGAAACGAAGAATGTTTAAAATGACATTTTAAAAATTTTGATCAAAACCTTTTAAAACATTTTTTTTTAATGTCGAATTTCGACAGTGCGTTTGGGGGGATGCAATGCACATGCGCGTAGGAGCTCATTCGGTTGCATTATCACAGAGGGAGATGTGTGCTTTATGTACTATGTTCTTTTATTGACTGAATATGAGATGAACGTAGAGATATACTATATCTATGATACTTCATAGGTCCAGCAGAGGTGCCAAGTCTCCAGCTTTTTGGACACCAGTATTTTAGTACAGAAAATGTTGTTTTATGTAACCGGAACATTCCGAGATTTAAAAGAACAACATTTTCTCTAAGATAATACTGGTGTGCAAAAAGCCAGAGACTTGGCAAGTCTGGGTCCAGGAAATTATCTATCTTGCCGTGGGGATTATGGCAGTAATGTCAAACTGATTTGCATTTTGTTTACGGATCGTTTGTTTGGAGTTTGCATCAGAAATAGTACTGTACTTCACTGGGGGAAAAAACTTTTAAAATAAAATATTTGAAAGACTGTTTCATAAGCATTTCTTCTTATGTAATAAAGAAGCTTATTTTACTAATATTGTTATTTTAATTTTTTTCCGTCAAATTTTGACGGGTTCCATCTAGTTTTATATTAACATCAAAGCACCGTTTCTAATTTAGACACGTGGAAAGGTAAAGCTGCTATCGATGAGATTGCACCTGGTTAACATAAAAAGTACTCAAACATATATACTAGTTCTGATTTCATTCAGAAAAGATTTTATTTTATGCAGAAACCAAACATCCTTTATGAAAATTAATACTGCATTAATTTTTACTTTTGAGAAGTAAAATTTGATAATATTTAATTTATATTGCAACCTTGATAAAACTCAGACAAAATAAAGTGTGAATTCTAGCCAATTATAAATAGTCAAGGAAATGAAGCTGTAAAGAATAAAAAAAATTCCAATTTGCACCTATTTTAAATTTCTGCAATTAATAACATTTATTTTTCAAAAATTAACATTTTTTTTTTTTCATGTCTAAAATTTTAAATATGTTTACTATTTCCATTTTGTAAATTCAAAATATATGAAACTTCAGAAACACAGTACTATAAGTTTATAAATTATAGATAATTGCCAAATTACAGAATTTCCTGAGTGGGACCAGAAGAAAAGTTCTATTTTAGGCAGGCTTCCACATCAGCATTTCTTCCTTTCACTCGGCCATGAAATTCTCTACTTTAAGCAGGTAACATTCCATTATAAACAGGTTCCATTTTCACACTGCTTACATTGTCCTGGTGAACTGCCCGTAATGCTAAGGCTATCAAATATGAAGGCTCTAAGACACCACAAGAGTTCACCGGGCCATCAGATACGATCCCCTCAAGATTTACTTTAATTTGATAAGAATCCATAATTTATAATTTTATACTATACTTTTTGAATATCATTGTATTCTGAATTCGGTATTAATAAGAATGTAGAAAAAAAATATTTTGTTCCAATTAGGTCTTCAGTTTAAGTTATAAAGTTCAGTTTAAATTAAAATATAATAATAATTAAGAATATAATAAATTAATTTACAATTTAAAAAAAAAACTTTAACGTGCAAATTGAGTTGTTTGACAGGTGCATAAAGAGTAGAAATCAGAAGACAAACACATATTGTGCTGTCCTCTAAAAAAACCCATTTTTTGAAATTTTCTCTACATAAAGTTTAATAAAAAATTTAAAAAAAATTAAGCATGGCTAAACTTTCACAGCTGTTCTGACCAAGATTTTAATGTTGAGCATTTTTTATTTTATCACTTTATTACAAAATGGCAGCCAATTAAATAAGGAAAAAAAAACACTTTTTCAAAAAATAACCTATGTTACCTGAAAAACACCCACACATGACATAATCAGCTAAAAATGAAGCATTTTATTGCATATTAATGGTTTAACATTAAAAAAAAATTATGTAGATCATTCTTAATTTCTATTATAAGAAGAAAATCTGTAAAAATGAAGCTTGTGTTTCCCAGATTTCTGCAATTGTTAGTTTACATTATTTTAAAATTAAATAAGCACTCCTTAGATATTTTTATTGTTCTAATTTGAGCATAAAAAAAAAAAGACTTTAGTGAAATATTTGATGTAGTACTAGAGAGTTTTTTTTTTTTAGGAAACATTTCACTGTGGGTTTTTTTAAGAGTAAATAATAAATGGTGAAAAAGTATTAGGGATCTGAATAAACAAAAGTTATTATTTAATAAACTGTAAGTGAATAATAAAAGCAATCACTCTAATTAATCACAGTATGAGAAACAGCATAGATAAAATTTTAAAATAACATAATTTAAAGACTAAATTTAAGATTGAGTTGTTTTGATTTCGTTGACATCGTTTGTGAATTCATGAGTTAAACATATACTGACCTTATAATTTGATTACATACTGTTATTTCTAAGAAAATATGTTTTTAATTAATACTTCTACATTCGAAATGCATTATATTGAAATAATGTTATTCTAATATTTCATAAACATTCAACACTAATGCAGATTGATTATCGATGCTGAACAACTTGTTTAAGAATTTGGGCAAAACTTAATTGCCCTAATGTTATTAAGGTTTCTGCAGCTACCAGATTTTATTGAGACTGAAAATATTTGTAACTAATTACAGCTTTGCATCAGATCTCACAAAATTTTTGGCAAAGAAAACAAATGAAGTGCAAGCGTACAGTAGTGACATCAACATTAGTTTTAGTTCTAACCTGTAACCAACGTTCCATGCCACGCCACACGCCAGCGAAGCAACGGGCGGAGTTTTGAAACGCCAGAGCGCCAGGTGATTGGTCTATTTTTCTCTGTACATGAATCAATGTATGTTTTGCTTATATGCGACCGGGAGGCGGCAGCACAAACAATCACCTCATCGAGTTCACGTCTGAAGTTCCAGAATTAGTTAAAACTCGATTCGCATCTTAAAACGCAATCGATCTGCCAAGTCATATCTTGGTGGAAAACACCTTAAAACCCGATTTTAGCGGTTGACTCGTAGGTTTATCATTGTGTTTTCCTGCACTCAGTTCTCCATGTTTTCATACCTTTGGGTGCAGGAAAACACAATGGTAAACCTACGAGTCAACCTCTAAAATCGGATTTTAAGGTGTTTTCCACCAAGATATGACTTGGCAGACAGATTGCGTTTTAATATGCGAATCGAGTTTTAACTAATTCTGGAATTTCAGCCGTGAACTGGATTAGGTGATTGTCTGTGCTGCCGCCTCCCGGTCTATGATGTTTTCGGACTTAGACGATACTTTAAGACCTAAAGGATAAAAACATCATATATATTATTTCTGTTGTCAACATCCCTTTTTCTATGTATTTACGAAACACAAAACAATGAATGAGGTATCATTCGACATGTTTTTGATCCAGCTTCTGACATAGTACACTCTCATTTCGTTAACCCATGTTGTTACAAAAAATATTAAGTGGGTTTATTTACCCGCACATGTTTATTTCATATTTGTGATGCAAAGCAAAATTGGAATTCAAATATTTAGTGGAAACAAACACCATCGATAGATTAAAGCAGTGGTATTTCACGTGTAGTCTAAAATGTATGCTTTGTTATATTAAATTAAATTGTATTTTATATTTCAATTTATTTTTCTTTGTTCCGCATTTTTCTCGAAGTGGATGAAGTCATTCTCTAATGCAGTTAAAATACGATTGTTATTTCGTTTTCTTTTGCTATCTTCGATCAGTTTTTACTATAACTTTGATGGAATAAATGAGATGATATTCTTTCTTAACTAATGCTGTTTGCAGATATTTTTAATCCTTAATTTTTCTTTAGAATTTTAAACTTACATCTAAAAAATATTAGATATTGGTAAAGAATATTAGATTGCAGTACGAAATCCACTGGTAATATAATATATTTCCAATAAGAATTGAATGTATATTGTATGAAGGTTTTTTGGAACAGGACACGCAAAAACTGTAACAAATTTATCAGGCGTCGGAGGTCTGCGAAACACCTAGGTATTGAATATAACTTTTGAAAAGAGAATATACAGTATTATTCAAAATAGAAGATTTATCGGTTGATTTTCGATTTGTAAAGATGGGAATATATAAGCATGTAATTTTAATGTACACACATACATGTAATTTTTATGTGTTTCCGGGTGCACATACACACGCCTGGATTCCTCTGTAAAGTGTCCAGGTATAAGAAAGATTTGTGCTCATAAAATTAATATTAAAAGTAACAAAAAAGAAAAATCAAACTTCACGCATAGAATATGAATCACTTTACAACACTTCTAGAATATTGTAACAAAACTTCAATCTATATAAATAAAAGTGTAAAAGTTCGTTTGTTTAAAATTTTAAATCTCTGAAAGTTCTTCACCGATTGCTTTGAAATTTTGACACAACGTTGCATTCGAATACGCGCGTGATTTTATATACTACCTACTATTCCCCCTTTTCCCAATTTGCTCCCCGGGAGGCATATTTTTAACTTTTTTCGACAACCATTATGTGACATATCATTAGAAAACCCGTGGACCACTCTTTCATATTATGAACCTCACTTCCCTCTCCCCCCAATTCCCCCCCCCCCCAGAGAGGGGCACTTTATTTATTTTTTCCGGCATCCATCATGTGATATAGCATTAGAAAGCCTTCTGACCACTCTTTCACATTATGCATCTCCCGTCTCCCCTCCCACCACTTTGCCCCCCACCCCCCTTGGGGTACTCTTCTGAAATATTTCGTTAGAAAATCATTTCAATGACGCACACGAGGAGAGCCGACGGACAGCCTGGCATATTCAAAGAAACTACGATAGGCTGAATTTATTGGAGAACGACCGACACTGGGATGTATGCATTAATGACGCGTGCAACACGTCACATCCAAATCAAATTCGTGCATTGTTTGCAATCATACTGACCACCTGCTCAAACAGAGTTATGGGAGAAATATAAATCGCACATGGCTAAAGATGTTCCGTCGAAATTCAAATATGAACATGGATTTCACAGCAAAAATATACAACGAGGCGTTGATAATGATTGGAGATTTATGCTTAGAAATAGCGAACTATAGCTCAATCAACTCAATTAAGTTCTCAATCAATTGGGAATGCCATCACCGAATCAATCTGCTCCTGCTTAGTTCGATATAAGAAGTGCGCAAATATAAGAAATGCAAACGTTTCTTTAATTATTAAAGCCATTGTCAATTAGATTTTTATTTCTTTTCCATAAAAAACAGGATTTTTATAAAAATAAAAACTTACCGGTGGATTGTTTCGATTTTTAGAAAATATTAACCAGCGTATCATTTTGCACCTACATTCTAATTTTTATATCCGTATCTTATATACGTACATTTTAAAATATGTAGCTTAAAACCGCTGAGTTAAAACTGCTAAATTTAAAAACTGGCAGCCCGTGTTTCTAGCAACCCTCGACTCGCTGCATCATTGAATGACAGCTGTGATTTTGACTTCAAAAAGATTTATTTTCATTAACGAAAAAATAATTAATAACTTAACTAAACTCCTAATTTTTTCTGTTTATTAAGATAGTTAGATTTCTGGGTTCGGCGTAACGTTCTGTGCACAGATGTGTAATTTTCAAACCAGTAAATGCAATAGTTTTAATAAGTGAATCGAGGCGAAAAACTGCCTTCTCCGCCATTTTATATTGTAAACAAGAACGAAAAATCATGCGTCAAGCATAGATTATGTAACACTTTCCAACGCTTCCAAAATAATTTTACAAATCATACCGTTTAACAGGCTAAAAGATAACATCTAAGTAATCCGAATACTTTACATCAGCCCTGTATAGGATCTATAGATTTGTATATATACTACATAGGATGCTAAATTTTAGTTCAGTTAGGAAACGCGTAGCACAGTTTAAAATTCCCCGTCTGGAGTTAAATAATACGGAAATGTGTTCGCGAACTTTTGTGCTTCCCTGTATAGGATCTACAGAATTTATACACACCACGTAATAGACAAAAAGCGAGTTAAAATTAAAATCGCGTTCAGTAACTTAAAACGCACTTCCAGGAATTATTGTTAACAGGCAGTAGAGAATTCTTTTGTGTGTCCCTGTCAATGAACGATGACTGCTATACACACACTATTCTGTAGTAAGCCTCTTGTAATGCACCTTATATAAATTTCAATGCGTTTAAAATAGGGAAACATTATTTAAATAAACCGCAGACGATTTTTCTCCATAGACGTAATGTAACGGAATTCTTTTGACTGTCCCTGTAAAGTAACTCTAAGTGCTATGCACACCCTATTCCATATTAAGCATCTTCTAATGCAGCTTAGTGATATATATAAATTTCAATGCGTTTAAAATAGTGAAACATTATTTAAATAAACCTCAAGTGATTTTTCCCCATAGACCGCAATGTAATGGAATTCTTTTGAGTGTCCCTGTAAAAAAAGTATATGTGCTACACACTTCCGTTGAAATAGGGAACATGCTATAGATAACGACTATAACATATAAAAATTGCAGAGCAATCCGAGCATATTTGCGGGAGTTAGAGCACGGACAGACGGCCAGACGGCAGACGGCAGACGGCCAGACGGCAGACGGCCAGACGGCCATACGGCCAGACAAACCGAAGTCATAAACACTTTTCAACTAGGTTGGAAAGTGTTAAAAAGTGAATATTTCGCAGTCTAGAATTATCAAAACGCGTGCAACTCAAATGCACCTGTCCTTTTCAAATAGGAATAAAATCATTTTCCATTTTCATTAATAAGTTTTTAATTAATATTTCGAAAAATTACTCATCGATAATTATGAATTTTGATTTTTTGAAATCGTATTTTTTTTTACGTCTGTACATCTAATATCAAATCGATAAACGTAATAGTTTTATTTATTTAAATAGGTCCACAAAACTGAGTTGACTTTCAATCTAGCAGCACCCATTTACAGTAACTCTCTTTTCTGTCTGAGTCCAATTCTTGAGTCTTGTCAGTATTTCGCCGAAATAAAGAAAAGTTAAAGTCCGATTTGCACAAAATTTGCATTTTTGGAATCCGAAACATAAACTACGTATAAGCTGTGGGTTTCAAGTCGATCGATACCTCCAATAGTTTTTTTTTATATTCGTACATAAATGAAAATGAGAATATTTTCTTGCCTGGAATTATCAAAACTGTAATTTCTTCCACTTGCGTGCTACGCACGCAACGGAAAACCTTTTAGTTCCACATTCCGAAGCCGGGAGGCACATTCTGTTCCAAACAAAACATCTTCCGAACGAAACTCCGACACCTGTCCCCACTGCCATCGACACCGTTTAGCACGCGTACTGCGCACGAGATGCAAAATCCTTTAGTTTCAACTTCCACCAACAGGGGACGCATTTTTTCTATATGAACATCCGATCCATTGTATCAAAGGAGTTGAATGAACCAATTCCCGTCGAAATCGTGCCCACAGAACTCGAGAAAATAATTTGCCGCCTGTCGGTGGAAGGTGGAACTAAAATCTGCAACGCGATCGAAAACAAAGTCGAATCTTCCAAACCCCGTTGTGATCGGGCCCATAGAACTAGAGCTCTGTGAGATATTCATTAAATCTCACAGAGTTTTCTAATTAAGCCTGATAATCAGATATAGGAGTTCCTATGTGATTGAGACTTTCATCGTATATTCCTTCTAAGTTCCAAAAATGTCGCCAACTACAAAGGTATCGATAACTCCATTATCAATCTTGCCACTCGAAACTTTGTAGACGGCTGTGAGAATGGACCAGGTGAAAGGAGAGTGCCTATCATCTAGCCGACATCGTGGGAGGCCCACACCGTGAGAAACTTTGGGTTGTGTCGAATATCGGTAGGACCTCCCAAAAAGAACCCTTATCCAATCACATGAAACTATACGTTATGACGTGACCTGAAACTTCTTTGAGCGGTGAACGAAGATCCTATTGTTCAAGGAGTTGGTCGGAGGTCGGAGAGAAAAGAAAGGAGGCAGTCAGCTTGGAAGCTGGGAGGTTGTAGAGTATGATTTTACTCGGGAAAAAGGTTGAATATTTTCTCAACCTGGTAGGAACATAGGTTCCTGGTGACAGAATTTGAATAGAGAGACACTCTCTCTGAAGTTAACAGTGAAAACGTTAAGGAACAGTTTATGAAAGTTGAATGCGAATATTTACTTAATTTTGACAACACGAACGCTGTTTGATGCTGGACACTTTCCGTTTATTGCGAACAATTAAAAGCCGAACGAACCTTATAAAAATTGTTGTGAAACTCCGAGGAATTCTAGATGATCTGTAATTTTTAGATCATTTGAGAATCGAATTTATAATAAAATTCTTTTCTAAGTTTTTCTTGAAGTTGGTCCATCCTAAAGGGTTTACGCCCCAACTTTAAACTTATAACATCCTGGATCTATCACAGCTCCTATACTACAGGCTGAGTCATACCGCCATCTAATAACGCCAACGGACCAAAAACCAAGCTAAAAGTGGTTAGCTTACCGTAGTATCGGACGGCGAATGACAGTGATAGGGACGGCAAACACCTGCTAGGGGGGTTTCCTAATCCTGAGCTGGGTTACAATTTGGCGGTTATTTTGGGCAACAAGATGGATATGCGTCAGTTCCCTTATATAGGAGTCTTTCATAGAACACGAGATAAGAATGCACAGTTAGAGAAGAAAGCCTTGTAAGATTGCCCACCAGGGGCACTTGGTCAAGTGACAAAAACAAATCACTTACTTTGATTGTTGGTATGCATCAAGTAAATACGGGATGTGTAGTTTTATTAGGAACATAAATTTAATTTTTACGAAAATCGTTATCTAAAATCTCCGGTATTCTCTCTATATGACATTTATAAAACTCTACGGGTGAAGAAAAAAATGTTAAATTCCTTAAATGGAATTTGTTTTGTCTAAATAAGAGGAATACAATTGTTTTTATTAATTAGAGTTCTCAATTAATGAGACACCCAGCGCCAGGGTGTGCGCGGTGAAATACAATAAAAGCAATATTAAATAAAAAGACGTTAAAACCCCCTTCCCATACCCGTAAATATAACGAATATTTTTTTTCAAGAAAACCCCCTTCCATACATTAACGCGATCATTAAAAAATAATTATATTTTTCTGATAATTAGAACAGAACATAACGAGACACTATGCTAAAGTAGCCATTGGATGGTTCCCCTTCTAATCTTCAGATTCAAATCTATATCTTAATTAGTTATCTTAATTTTTGTTCATTAGTAAAAATTGGCAATTATTTCTTTTCATTTGTGAGAAGTAAATGGACGGGTCGGCCAGAGAAACAGATCTCTTTGTAATTCAAAGAAAAATTACCCGACGGATTTTAGAAAATTGGATTATCGGATGCAAAAATTTTTCTACATATGCTCTGAAAGTTTCAAATCGATATCTTAATTAGTTTTCTTAAAATTCGCTAATTAGTAAAAAAAATTAATATTTGTTCATTTCCTCTTGCAAATCAAGAACATGTGTTCTTTTCTATAGCCATTTTTATAAAAAAGATGGCATTTCGATGCGATTTTTAATCAGTTTTAATTAATATCTTGGGTAAGTATAAAAAATATTAAAATTCTGAGTCTCAGGTGCATCAGGACCTGCCTTCGACTTCCTAAATTAAAATTTTTAGCCTTCTAGGTGCGCTAGATTTTGCTAGCCATCGCCGACAGACACACACGCGGAGAGAAATTTTCTTTTATTAGTATAGATTTAGGGTTAGATACCACAAATTAAAAGTTATTCTTTGTTTTATTTATCACCCGATATCTGTGATTACATAAAGCGAAGATTTTTATATAAATATAATGTAACTTAGAATTAAGTTTATTTATTAAAAATTAAATCTTAATTGATTCATATATGCATTACTCCGATCCTGTATCAAACAAGAAAGAAAAATCATGCGTCAAGCATGCATTATGAAACATTTTCCAACACATTCAGAATACTGTAACAAAATTCCCCCATTTAAAAATGTGATTGTGAAAGATGATGTCTATATAAATATAATGAACAGAGGAAAGTATTTTACACTAGACGAATTATATTCAATGGTTGGAGTATCATAGATGAGATTTATTCCAACAGAGCGGAAAATGCCGGACCAGGACTCGAACATGGATACTTTGGCTTGCAGTGCCAAATGAAATGCCGTGGAGTGAAATATGCCAGCAAGGATATTGTTGGGATAGCTCAGTAGAAAGAGAATTGGCACGGCAAGCTAAAGTACCCAGGTTCGAGTCCTGGCTTCGGCATTTTTCGCTCTGTTGGAATAAATCTCAACTATGATACTCCAACCGTTGAATCTAAATAAATAATTTGGAAAGTGTTTAACGCAGTTGAAAAACAAATTTGAAACAATTTTTTCTGAAGCCCTGTATATGATCTAAAGATTTCTAATTATACTAGATTTCTAATTATACTAATATAACACTACAATTTTGTTAAGTTAGAAACTGCATAACACAGTTGAAAATTCAGTTTCAGCAGTTCTCATCAAAAAGCAGAAATTGTACACGAATTCTTTTGCGTAGTCCTGTATATGGTTTGTAGAATTTATATACACCCCCCAAAAAAAGTTACATTTAAAAACGCATAACACAATTTAAATGAACTTCCAGCAATTATCGCTTATGGAAAGTACTGTAACCGAATTCTTTTGTGTGTCCCTGTATCTATAGTAAGTATCTTGTAGTGCACCTCAGTGATGTACTATATCAATTTCATTATGGTTAAAATAGTGTAAACATCATTAAAATACACTGTAACCGATTTTCCCCCATAGACCATAATGTAAGGCAATTCTTTTGCGTGCCCTGTAAACGAACTATAAATGCTACACATTTCTTTTTCAATATTGAACATACTATAGTAAACCTCCATTACATGGCAATCCAAGTATATTTCCGTGAGTTAGAGCGCGAACAGATAGGCAAACTGAATTCATAAATACTTTTCAACTTAAACATATATGTGGAAAGTGTTAAATCTCATCAAAAAGTCACCTGTAAAAAATGCAGCCAAGTCTCGTAACTCATTTAACGTAAAATGTACTGAGATCGTATAAAGCCAAGTTTAACTATCTTATTAACTCTGAAATTTTCATTCACAAATCACTCCTAGTCTCTACATCTTTAGTTAATTATTATTTTGTGACTTGGTAATTACGTAGCACGAGAATGTGATGTATATAGTTAGTCTTTATCATATAATACTATAACATATTAAGGTGTAATAACTTCCCTGTGCGTATATAATTTGCCTTAATTAAATTATCCCATCCCATAGTAAGGTGTAATAACTTCCCTGTGCTGCGTAATTGCCAAGTCACAAAATAATAATTAACTAAAGATGTAGAGACTAGGAGTGATTTGTGAATGAAAATTTCAGAGTTAATAAGATAGTTAAACTTGGCTTTATACGATCTCAGTACATTTTACGTTAAATGAGTTACGAGACTTGGCTGCATTTTTTACAGGTGACTTTTTGATGAGATTTCACTTCTTTTTGTAAGTAATCCTCCTTTTCTTGATTTTGGGTTCTTTTTTAGAGATCATCCACTGATTTTCGCTAAGCCCACACTCTGTCCCTATTATTTACAGGTATCAAAAATTTGAAGCTTTAGTTTCGTTTGCAAAGTACTGTAGATAAAAAAAAAAAGATTTCAGGTTAGGCAAGCACTAAGTTATGGGAGGGGGAGGGGGGTTCAAAAGTACTCTCAATTGCTTCCAGGATAGGTGCTATCCATCTGAGATATTACTCGCAGCCCTAGATACTTGATATTTAACATAAAAGAACTTTTCAGTATAAAAAGAAAGCCAAAGTTAAAATTTCCGGAAATTTCCAATAAATCAAACTATATTCCTTTTTTGGATGTTTTTTTTTTTCGTTTTTTTAGTCTTTTTTTTATTATTTACGGATTTTTTAATTTTTTCTTATTTTGTGTACTAAACCCTGCTTTTCTGCAAAATGTCAAACTTCTAGGACTTCAAGATCGAATTATTTTCAAATTTTCGACTTTTTATAAATTTATTGATTTTTCGATTTTAATTCTAAGTTACCTGATTGTCATGCCAATATAGTAATTATTTGATCCGTCTTCTTAGGATCATTTAGGTTCAATTTAGAGATAAATCAAGTGAATCTTAGAGTCACCATGATTTTATTTAGAAAGGATTATCAAGCAATAACCAGCCAGTAATGTCTGGAGGGTAGGGGGAGCTGTGAAAATTTTTGTGGGGCTAACATCATTTAACAATCCATATTTCACATGTGAAGTAAATAGAGTACAACATGTGAAAGAAAACAAACATGTCTATAAAGAAATCGCGTATATCGTAGCCAGTCTATAGCGGAACTTTTCTATAACGAAATTCGTAAACGACAGAAAAGAAAACCATAATCCGGGGGAAATAACATAAAACAATTACGGGCGTTGTACTAGCTAATAGGACAATTATCTTAAAACTAATGTTTCTAGCAGTACAAAATCAAATTGTTTTCGAATTTTCGATTTCTTAAAGATATTTCGATTTTTCGATTTTATTTTCGAATTAAACGAATATTTTAATTGTTCCTTTTATTGAATAGTAAATACTACCTTTACAACAAGTTTTAAGTTTCTAAGACTACAAGATAAAATTATTTTCAACTTTTGATGTTTTCGAATTTTTTTTATAATTTTCTGGATTTTTTATTTTTTTCTTATTTTGTATCCTTTATTACAAATTTCAAGTTTCTAGGTTTACAAAATCGAATTATTTTGAAATTTCCGATCTTTTTCGAGTTTTTTATTCTATTTTCGAATTTATTGTGTTTTAATTTTTCCTTTTTCTGTATCCTAAACATTAAGTTTACGCCGAATTTTAAGTTCTAAAGCTACAAAATCGAATTTTTTTCAATTTTTCGAATTTTTTTTTTTCGAATTTTACAGATTTTTTATTTATTTCTTTTTTTGTATCCTAAAATACTACCTTTATTCCAAATTTTAAGTTTCTAGCTTTACAAAATCGAATTATTTTCAAATTTTCGTTTTTTTTTTCGATTTTTTGATTTTATTTTCAATTTTTGTTGTGTTTTTAATTTTTTCTTTTCTGAATCCTAAATACCTTTACACCAAATTTTCAGTTTCTAAGACTACGAGATCATATTATTTTCAATTTCTCTCTTTTTCTTTCTTTTTTTTTTTTTTTTTTTTTTTTTTGTTGAGATTTTCGATTTTTTTTTTTTAATTATCCATATTTTTTAATGTTTCCTTATTTAGTATCTTAAATATTACCTTTATTCCAAATTTCAAGTTTCTAGCGCTATGAAATCGAATTATTTTCAAAATTTCCTTATTTTTCGATTTCTTTCGATTTTTTTATTTTATTTTCGAATTTTATTGCGTTTCTATTTTGACTTATTCTTAATCCTAAACACTATCTTTACCGCGAATTTTAAGTTTCTAAGGCCAAAAGATCAAATTATTTTTTTTTTTTTTCAATTTTTTTCGAATTTGTGATTTTTTTTTTTCGAATTTTCTGGATTTTTTAATTTTTCCTTATTTTGCATCCTAAATACTACCTTTATTCCGAATTCCAAGTTTCTAGCGCAACAAAATTGGATTATTTGAAATTTTTCGATTTTTTTCGATTTTTTTTTCAAATTTTTTTTTTTGTGTTTTTGATGTTTTCTTTTTCTGATTTCTAAACACTACCTTCACACCAAATTTTAAGTTTTAAGACCACAAGATCGTGTTATTTTCAGTTTTCAATTTTGTTCGATTTTTTTGAATTTTCGTTTTTTTTCCCGGATTTTATAATTGTTCCTTTCTTTGTATCCGAAACACTAGCTTTATTCCAAATTTTAAGTTTCTGTGGCTGCGGGATCTACCCAATTTTTTTGATGATGCGAGAGTGAGTGAGTGTGTGAGTGACAAAAAATCGAAACTTTGAGTTCATACATCGTCTGCACTAATTTATGGGTATTTTTTGAATTATCCATATTTTTAAATTTTTCCTTATTTAGTATCTTAAATATTACCTTTATTCCAAATTTCAAGTTTCTAGCGCTATGAAATCGAATTATTTTCAAAATTTCCTTATTTTTCGATTTCTTTCGATTTTTTTATTTTATTTTCGAATTTTATTGCGTTTCTATTTTAACTTATTCTTAATCCTAAACACTATCTTTACCGCGAATTTTAAGTTTCTAAGGCCAAAAGATCAAATTATTTTAATTTTTTTCAATTTTTTTCGAATTTGTGATTTTTTTTTTTTCGAATTTTCTGGATTTTTTAATTTTTCCTTATTTTGCATCCTAAATACTACCTTTATTCCGAATTCCAAGTTTCTAGCGCAACAAAATTGGATTATTTGAAATTTTTCCATTTTTTTCGATTTTTCGATTTTATTTTCAATTTTTTTTTTGTGTTTTTGATGTCTTCTTTTTCTGAATTCTAAACACTACCTTCACACCAAATTTTAAGTTTTAAGACTACAAGATCGTGTTATTTTCAATTTTGTTCGATTTTATTTGAATTTTCGTTTTTTTTTTCCGGATTTTATAATTTTTCCTTTCTTTGTATCCGAAACACTAGCTTTATTCCAAATTTTAAGTTTCTGTGGCTGCGGGATCTACCCAATTTTTTTGATGATGCGAGAGTGAGTGAGTGAGTGAGTGACAAAAAATCGAAACTTTGAGTTCATACATCGTCTGCACTAATTTATGGGTATTTTTTGAATTATCCATATTTTTAAATTTTTCCTTATTTAGTATCTTAAATATTACCTTTATTCCAAATTTCAAGTTTCTAGCGCTATGAAATCGAATTATTTTCAAATTTTCCTTATTTTTCGATTTTTCCATTTTTTTTTATTTTATTTTCGAATTTTATTGCGTTTTTTATTTTAACTTATTCTGAATCCTAAACACTATCTTTACTGCGAATTTTAAGTTTCTAAGGCTAAAAAATCAAATTATTTTAATTTTTTCAATTTTTTTTCGATTTTTTCAAATTTTCGAATTTTTTTTTCGAATTTTCCGGAATTTTTAATTTTTTCTTATTTTGCATCCTAAATACTACTTTTATTCCGAATTCCAAGTTTCTAGCGCAACAAAATAGGATTATTTGAAATTTTTCGATTTTTCGATTTTTTCAATTTTGCTTTCGATTTTTTTGGTGTTTTTGATGTTTTCTTTTTCTGGATACGAAACACTATCTTCACACCGAATCTTAAGTTTCTAAGACTACAAGATCGTATTATTTTCAATTTTCAATTTTGATGGAATTTGTTGAATTTTCGAATGTTTTTTATCCGAATTTTCCGGATTTTATAATTTTTCCTTTCTTTGTATCCTAAACACTACATTTTTTCCAAATGTCAAGTTTCTAGGGCTACGGGATCTACCTAATCTTTTTGATGACGCGTGAACGAGTGAGTGAGTGAGTGACAAAAAATCGAATGTTTGAGTTCATATATCGTCTGAACTAGAAAAGACAGAAAGTTGTAATTTTAAATTTTGGCCCTGTGTGCCAAATACTCTAGAAAAACGAAGTTTCAAATTTTTGGGATACTCCAGTGCGGAGATAGGGGGGGGGGGGTCAAAAGTGCCCTGAGTTGCTTCCAGAAAAGTATGCTTACGGCTGTCCTCTCTTGACTTGGCGGAAGCACTGCCGTGCCTCCAGATCTTGCCAAGGCTGTGGTTTTCCTATTAGACTTAATGTTAGCTATATGCTCCATTTTTCTGCAACTAAATTTCCTCATGCCAATATAGTAATTCATTGATCCGTTTTCTTAGGATCGTTTATGTTCAATTTAGAGATAAATCAAGAGAATCTTAGAATCACCATGATTTTATTTAGAAAGGACTATCAAGCCATAACCAACCAGTAATGTCGGGAGGGAGGGAGAGACGTGAAAATTTTTGTGCGACCAACATCTTTTAACAACAAATATTTCATATATAAATTAAATAGAGTAAAGCCTGTGAAAGAAAATGAACCTGTCTATAAAAAAAAAGGTCTATAACGTAGCCAGTCTATAGCGGAACTTTTCTATTACAAAATTCGTAAACAAAAGAAAAGAAAAGCATAATCCGGGGAAAATAACACAAAACAATAACGGAAGGTGTACTAGCTAATGGGACAATTATCTTAAAATCTATCTAAAACAAACTATCCCCATCCTGTGGGATTTGTTTTTCAATATTTTACTTTATTTAATGCAAAACATAGATTGCATCCGACAACTCATAAAAAAGTCCTCCGGCCTGTACCGGCAGGAAAAGGTAGCTTTCCTATATCTTCGTTTTAAAATTTTAGCTAATGTTACTCGAAAACAGCAAGTTAAAATGCAAAGAAACCGTTTACAAAAGATTCGTTTACACTGAATTTGAATAAGAAATTCGCCAAATTATTGAGCTATAGCCAAGTTGGCTTCATTTATGAAGACTTATTTTTGTCGCCAAATTTGGCGATGTTTCGCCAATTGTCGCCAAGTTTGGCGATAATTTGGCGCTAATGGATATGAATATATAGTTTTATGCGTATGATTGGGAAAATGATTACAACAAGGAAAGAAAATAATTTGCGAGAAATCGCGTTCACTAAAACTTATAAATTTATATTAAAATCATTAAAATTACAGACATTACAATACACTTTCATAAAACATTAAAAACACATTAAAATTGGACGTTTCGGATTTACATGGAAAATCCCTCTTCAACAACAACATTTCACTTAGCGTAAATCATGGTTCAAAAATATCAACAAATAGAAAATGCAACGTATCAAAATTTCGAAGTCAAAGTTACAGTTATAATAACACGGAGTATTCATTCGGGATTGCACCTGCTTGACCATTATTGACCATAAATTTATCGTTGGTTTTTTGTAATGTGCTGTTTTGTTTCAAAATGTCAGCCACCCTAGAATTTCAAACTGCTCTATCTCAGCCAATTTTTAAGATAGAGGTAAAACAAAAAATGCTCTGGAATCCTTGTATCAAGTCCTAACACCTAATTAAAAAATAAACTTGATTTTTTAACTTTTTTGTATATTTATTTTAGTTTTAAAATTTTCCGTGGCCGCCATCTTGAAACAAGATGGCGGACCAAGCTGGCCAACGAACTCGGTCGAGGCATTGGTGAGCTTAATACACACAATTAGTTTCATCCAAATTAATTTATAAATACGAGCGTTATCGTATCAAATTATTTTCATTCTTTTAATTTTTTTCGAATTTTTTTATATTTTTTTCGAATTTTCTGGATTTTTTTAATTTTCCTTTTTCTGTATCCTAAATACTACCTTTATTCCTAATTTGAATTTTCTAGCGCAACAAAATCGGATTGTCTTCAAATTTTCGGTTTTTTTCAATTTCTTCGATTTTTTCAATTTTGCTTTCGATTTTTTTGGTGTTTTTGATGTTTTCTTTTTCTGGATGTTAAACACTACCTTCACACCAAATCTTAAGTTTCCAAGACTACAAGATCGTATTATTTTCAATTTTCAATTTTGATGGAATTTGTTGAATTTTCGAATGTTTTTTTTTCGAATTTTCTGGATTTTATAATTTTTCCTTTCTTTGTATCCTAAACACTACCTTTTTTCCAAATGTCAAGTTTCTGGGGCTACGGGATCTACCCAATCTTTTTGATGACGCGTGAACGAGTAAGTAAGAAGTGACAAAAAATCGAATGTTTGAGTTCATATATCGCCTGAACTAGAAAAGACAGAAAGTTGTAATTTTAAATTTTGGTCCTGTGGGCCAAATACTCTCTATAATTGAAGTTTAAAATTTTTGGGATACTCCAGCGCGGAGATATGGGGGGGTCAAAAGTGCCCTGAGTTGCTTCCAGAAAAGTATGCTTGCGGCTGTCCTCTCTCGACTTGGCGGAGGCACTGCCGTGCCTCCAGATAGGGAAATTTCGCTATTCGAATACTATCCCGGTTGAATTTGAGCCTCTGAACCAATGCAGATGATGAGGAATTAGGAATTCCTACACAAGTCTCTATGCTTGTGTTTACTTCATATCGAAGGTGATGGATCGATGTAACAAGATGCGAAAAAGTTCTTGGTGGAGCTTTACACAAGGAAAGGGAGGGAAGGAAAAAAGGACCCAGAGCCATACATTTTTTTTTAATTTAAATTAATTACAGTACTTGAATTTGAACTGGGGGGTTTCGGTTTCTCTGAGACCTATAGCGGCAGGCTGTTGTCTCAAATGATCCAAAACACAGAATCAAAAGGTGAAACAGCAAAGGGAGGAATTAGAAACGATCTATACTTTTCAAAAAACGAAGGGTAGACAACCGAAAATCATTTGACCGACAGAACATGCTCAGAAAATCCTTGTAAGAGTGAAAGCAACTTTGATGCAAAACAGAGCTGTTCCAACATAAAATGCGAAGAGTATGGTATCTAGCACATGAGAAGAGAATATGTTCCACGGAGTCAGTAACCATGCAGTTGCAGGTACTACATATCGCATCGTCTATCAGCCCGAAGCGGAAAAGGATCACAGGTATAATCAGCATCTTGCAAAGCAGGCGTGTGATCAGCACATCCTCGCGTCTGTTAATACGCGCAATTAAAGGTTTGCTTGGCAGATGGGATGTCTCCGAGTGCCATGAAATACTTGCTCGACTTATACTGTTGATCCGATACCAGATGGGTTCTCTGTTTTTGGTATCGAACAAGGTCATCAGGGGAGATCCAGTTGAGCAGCACATCAGAGTCTGACACATTTTTAGCAAGACGATCGGCCTGTTCGTTTAGGGGAATACCCCGATGGCCCGGTACCCAACAGATCCAAATCTCGCACCGAGACGAAGCAGTCCTCTGAAGCTTGTTGTGTAGCCACAGGATAACCCTGGGAGACTTGATAGTAACGGTTTGAAGCGCCTGGAGGACAGATAGGCTGTCCGTAAGAATGACAGAAGGTTGGTTCCAAATGCATAGTTCATCGAGAGCAATCCCGATGGCTAACGCTTCTGCAGTGAAGATTGAATTTACTGTCTGAACTCTGTAGCTGAACAATGACGTGGCTGTGCATCCTGCTATGGACATACTGGAGGGAGACTTCGAAGCATCTGTAGCTATAATAATCCAAGGATCGGTGAACTGCTGAATGAAGTCATGGTAGAGAGGAACTATAATGCAGCTGTCTAAATCTTTACGCTGGAATGGTAGGTCGTCAAGATGGAACTGGATGGCTACTGTATTGCTCGGCAGAGGTAGCTGAAAATCAATAAGGTACTCCGGGCGGCCATCAATCTCCTCAAAGAAATCGACGAAACCGGGGACACTGCCCGTACTCGTGTGTAAGTTGCCTTCGTAGAAATCCCAAAGTGGTGACCACTTGTTAAGTGCGCAATGTTTGATCCAGAAGCCAAAGGCAAGGGAGTCTATTCTGCTATGAAGAGGGGGAATACCAGCCAGCATGTATCCGTAACACAATGTTCGGAACCCACCTTGGCAAGCCAAGGGCCGTCCTGATGGCGGAGGTCTGTAGTACTTCCAGTTTTTTTAAAAGTGATTCACAAGCTGTGTTTAGAATTACTGCTCCGTACTCTATCATGCTGCGAATGGAAGAATTCGCCAAGATTAAAAGATGGTAAGAGCGAGCTCCATATCTTGTCTGAGAAAGTGCCTTTAGGATGTTGAGTCTCTTGAACCCTTTCTGCCTCAAGTAATCTACATGCGTACGGAAACCGCCACGTCTTGTTACATAAAAGCCGAGAAACTTGATTTCGTCCGTCCATTCAATTAACCCTCCGTTTATGCTAAAATCAAATTCGCAATCGCCTTTCCTTCTGGATAGGTTTATGGCCGAACATTTGTCTGGGCGAATCGATAGTTTCCAGTATTCGCACCACTGAGCGATTAGCCTAAGGGCCTCTTGTAATCTGTCTTGGCATGCAGTTATCGAGAGACCTGTACATTATACAAATATGTCATCTGCGTATAAGAGATATTTTACCCCTAGACCATCCAGGGCTTCAAAAAAATCATGCATAAAAATAGTAAAAAGGATTGGGCTCAGAACAGCCGCTTGTGGGACCCCTCGACCAATGGAGCGAGACGCAGATAACCGGCCTCTCCAGTAAACTTTGATGCTTCTGCAGGATAAAAATCGATGGAGCCAGCGGAGCATTGGTCCAGTGATGCCTGTCTGCGCGCACTTCCATATTAACCCGTCAACATACACTGAGTCGTATGCCGCCTGAAGATCCAGAGAAATTCCTAAGATGTACTTCTTAACTTTTTTAGCCTGGGAGATGTCCTGATGGAGCATTGAGAGGGTGGTGTGGCTATCTCTAAAAGGTTGAAATCCGAGGTGGCGATGATCCAGGATATTGTTGGCAAGGATATGGGTGCTGATTCGTCTGGGTATTATACGTTCAAAAATCTTACAAGGAACAGATGTTAGTGCAATGGGACGGTATGAAGTGACAACTTTTCTCTGATTCCCTGGCTTCAGGATCGGCAAAATAGTGGCAGAGGTCCACGACTTGGGGATGTTACCGGAACTCCAGATATGGTTGAAAATGCGGAGCAGGTGAGTAAGCGAGTTTTCGTTTAACCCTTTAAAAAGCAGGGCACTAATCCCATCCTCGCCCGGAGACGTAGTCTTGGTTTGTTGAATTGCATCTTTTAGCTCCGACAGCTGGAGAGGACCATTGAGCGTTTCATTTTCAGCGGAGCCGCAGCTCAAAGGGAGAGGCACATGAGCAGCTTCCTGGCTAAAGAGGTCTGCGAAAATTTCCGCTTGTGAACTTGCATCTGGAATTAGGGCATCATCATGCACGATACAGAGGTGGGCATCCGGGGGAGAACTGGACCGGTTCTTAAACTTTAGGAAGGTTTTGTGAAGGATGTGCGGGTCACGGGCATTTTGGCATACGGAGTCCCAGAACTGGCGTTTCGAATTCCTAATCACCTGTTGAAGTTTAGCGGCCACTTTTTTGTATCTCAACCAGAAGACCATCGAGACAGACTGCCGAGCTTTTCTCAATAGAAAATTTCTTTGCTTACGCAGATTAGTGCACCTGGCCGACCACCAGACCGGGGAGCTTCTGGTGGAAGAGCTCCGGGAATACTTGTGTTCATTCATTATTCGTTTGATCATATCGAAGAGGCTGTTTTAGTCTGGACAAGGGCGATCAGAAATAGCATTGTTGAAGTCTTGACAGATACGATGTCATCTGTAGTAGATGCGATTAGCCTGGACAGGAGGACTGACATCGAGAGTAATGGAGATAGGGAAGTGGTCGCTGTCAAAGAGCTCATCTTCAACATGCAGGGAAGATAGAGCAAAAAGATCAGCGGAGCAAAGCGAGAGATCAAGGAGAGAACATGTACCGCCGGGAGACACATGAGTTGGATCTGTGGAATTGAGTAGACAGAAGGAGCTATTAGCCAACCAATCAACGAAGCATTCACTGGTGCGCGTAGCAGAAGGGGAGCCCCAAAGTGGGTGATGCAGATTATAATACCCCAATAGCAGTGAGGGGCCTGAAAGGTGCTGACATACATCAGAAATATCCTTGACTGCGAGTCCAGAGCTTGAGTAGATATTAATAATATTAATGGAAAGAGCACCAAAAAATTTTTTTACCCCCATGAATTCTGAACTAGGATTGAAATCGTGAAAGTCAATCCGTGAGGAAGAAATTGAGGAGTCGACCGCAATAACGAGGCCACCGCCAGGGCGACCAAACCTATCAAGGCGATAAACTATTTTCTGAGGGATGTGAAAAGTTTTGTCGGCGGACAAGAAGGTTTCTTGAAACACGAGAATGTTCGCTGTGGAGAAGAGGGGAAAGTTAAGCCAGGCTAGTTTGTTCATGATACCTCTACAATTCCACTAGATGATGTTCAGACCCATAAAAACCGATAAAGTACGAAACAAGTAGGAACACAAAGAAATCAAATTATCTGCACAAGAAAGAGTTCCAGGTAAACTGACACTGGCAGCCACCAACAACAAAAGAAAATGAAAAAAAAAAAGGAATTCATATTATGTGACTCTTACGTTACTTGAGAACTCGCACCATGGTGGTGACGTTTGCTTCTCTCAGGCGACACATCGTTAAGCTTAGCAAGGCAGTTCATTATGGTGGTACTTAAGGTAGCTATAGATTCACCAATTTTTTCATAATATTTCGTGATATAGTCAATGATCACTTTAAGCATAGCATTTGTACGAGTTTCTATTAACTTTTGAAACTGATCTAAGTCGGAGACGTGTTTACTCGTTACTTTCGCAAAAGACTGCGGTTCCGCTCTTTTTGAGAACTGCCTGCGGGCTTCAACAAAGAACAAGAAATTGTGACATTTAAATTGCAACAGTTCAACTTCTTTAAGACGAGACGGACATTGATTATAGTCAGATCTGTGATACCCGTTACAATTAATGCATTTTACGGGATTAGTGCATGGGCCTGCATGTTGGCAGCCACAGGTCACGCATAGCTGTGCAGACTTGCATTTTGGGGAAGCAAGGTTGAATTTATAACACTGTTTACATTGGCGTGGGTGGTCAATGAATTGGCGCACTTGCTGAACGGAGAACCAAATCTTTACGTCTTTGGGGAGAGATGTGCCTAATATAGTAATTAAGACTGGAGACACTTCGTTAGAACTTCCCTGTCGATGGAATCGTCGCAGTTCAAAAATATTAAGATTGTTTTCAGCCGAGATTTCCTGGCCAATTTCACTTAGGTAGGGGAATATTTACCGGAACATTGAACAACAAGAACCTGTTTGTGATGTTATCCCAGATAACTCTGGTGTTCACCTTAACTCCTAAAAAAGAAGAAATTTTAGACATATCAATAGCACACATTAAATCCTGGGTGCAGATTATAACTGTACCCGTACGGGTATATCGGGCATTTGAAATATGGTTAAAGTGTACAGTTATATCTTTAAGAGCAGCTTGAACCGCCCGTGGGTCCTTCCTAGGTATACTTGATGACGCAGAACTCATAATGAAAATGTTGAATTCTCTACCCCCATTTTCCGCAGCCAATTGTAGCAATGAGTCTATCGGCATAGCAGAACGCGCGAAATGTAAATTTATTTCAATGAACTGGTCAGTAGATTCTTCGCTATTTTCTTCTATATCCGCCATATCAACACTGGCCGGTGAAATATCAGGAAACTCGTCCGATACAACTTTAATTACTGTACTCGCCATAATAGTGAACCAAAATTGAAACCTGCAAGAAGCAGTCAAAAAATACTATCAATACTTGGGAAATGTACAAGGGTACTATCTATGAAATAATTTAAAACGCTTACCTCAATAGGAGACAAATTAACAAAAATAACCCACCAACAAAACCGAAGACAACACCAACCTGCCGCACAGTTGGTAAACGCCCACCACGTGTTCTGTGGGGAGCACACAACCTAATTACAGTAAATTGATGCTTTATAAAACAAAAAAACAGTAAAGATAATTAAAGTAAAAGTGTGACAAAAGGGTAAAAAGTGGAAAACTATTACAAAATAAGTTAAAATTATAAGAAGATGAAATTGTGCCGAATGCATAGGCAGGAAACGATATCATACAAGTAAAGGGAATAGAAATTACTGAAAAGAAAAAAAAGTTAGGTATATATAATTTAAAATTTTGAAAAAATCTCAACGATGCGTTTAAAGTGGTTCTTTTCTCATTCTTTTGGAGGAAGGAGATAAACCGCCAGGAAAAACTGGGACTAATGCCGAATCGCTCATTTTCGGAATTCAGGATCTCCACATTCCGCACGTAATTCCGATTCCGTCGAGAAATACGTAATGCCTTTTAATATTTTCAGTTTGGCATCAGCTCATTGGCGCAATTATTTGACATTTTGTAAACAAAAAAGGCAACGGATATTTCCACCAGAGGTAAACAAAACATCAATAATTAAAGGCAAGTAATTTAGTTCAGCTTTAAAAGTTATATTTTTTCTAATTATTCAACTTCAAGGCTTGATTTCGTCTTTTTTGCAGTGGAGTTTCCCGTACATTTAGTATTTTGCATTTCTGTATTGAATATAGAATATTTTCTATAGAACTAGTCTAGAACATTTCCTTTATAAGGCAAAATTCATAAATTATGAAAATTATTGAAATAATTGAATGCGTTTGAGAAGCTGACTCATTTTACTAATATTGACGCAATATTTCCTTATTTATTTATTGAGTTTAGTTTTTTAAAATGAAAAAGTTAAAATTATTATGAAATGCATCCTATTCAGGACCTTTCTTATGAAATATTATTATCAGATGTGTATCCAGTTATGTAAGGGGGTTAAAAATTACATAATTTAAATTCAACGAAGCTGAGATATCGTTGTCGTGAACTATAAGCTTTATAGTATTCATTATTTAATGCCTGTCCACAATTAGTATGTTCAAAATGTAAATAAGATATAGTATTTTAAAATTTCAGCAATTTTATTTTAGAGTTTTTGCAATACTATATAGTCTCTTCTCTTGTTATCAAACAATTTTTATATTTTACTGTACTATAGGTATAATCTCTTTTGTTATCAAACAATTTTATTTTTTACTATACTAAGCCATCAGACACCACAGTGGAAATTACACAGATTTTCTGAAGTAAAAATCATCCTATGTTAAGTAACATGCATTGCATTACTTTTACTTTACTATTAATTATGTATGGAAACCAACCAAACTGAAAGCAGGCATATTAAAAGTATAATTGAACTTCTGTAAGTAAGATTTTCATACATTGTAGCAGTTTTTCATTTTATGTTGAAAAAACAGGGGTCTGTCCAGACTTTTTTTCCCCCCCAAGGTCCTGTTTTTGTGAAATTGTGAACAACTTTTTATATTTGTGAAAAATCTAATAATAATTTTGTGAATTTGAAATGATAGCTATATTCAGGTTCTTATTTAAGCATTTTTAAGAAGATTATATGGATGTAAAATACATATATTTTCTTTATATATGTAAAAGTAGCAGGTTAGATTTTACTTTTAAATGATTAATTTGTGAAATGTTCGGTTTAAAGATGAAAATTTTTTGTGAAAAACCTATTTTTAAGACAAAGAATTTTGTAAAGGGTCCTATTTTAGGGAAAATAATTTTGTGAAGGCTCCTTTAAAGGACCCAATTTTTTCCTAAACAGATCCTTCAAAAATAAATCTTTTAATCATTTTCTGATGTTAATCTTCTATGCCGTGAAACAGTCCCCTCCCATTAGCATTTTGAAATCTTGAAATTTCACTGTAGATGATAGTTAAAGTATTTATGAGCTTCAAGGTTCAAAATGAATCATACTTTTAAGAGAAGACTGAATAAAATCAGTTGGATAAAAATGTATTTTTAATTTTTGTAAATTTACTACAAATGATCTTTTTATTACTTACTTTAGTAAATAGTCATTCAAATCTTAAAACTTTAAACAGATTTAATTACATTTATTGATTGACTTTAAAAAAAAAAAAACTGACTTACAAGAAAATGTTCTGAAAAGACTTTAAGGTTATATAATCCTCAGTACTTTCATGTTTTTGTGGCCCCCAATAATGAAACGCCAAGCGACCAAGATTTGTCGCCAAATTATAAAGCATTATATGACATTATAATAACAATATATGATGTATATAACATTTTGTGACATATATGCCCAAGTTATATATGATGTATATATATGACATGTGTAGTATAAGACATATATGGTATATATTTGACATATAAGACATAAATAATATGTATAATATATTATGACATATGTGGGTGTTTTGAGTATATATATGCGTATATGAGCTTTGCAGTGATCTTGGTGAAATCATAGCTGCAACCTTGGCATAATCGTAATTGTGGGGGCCACTATAACACGAAAGTATCTAATCCTCATATGCATCTGTTCATTTTAATTGTTTCAACGAACTTCATTTGTGCATATTTAAAATAAAGTGTGTCATTTTATTTATTTGATGGTTATTGTTTACAAACTTTTTTAGATGATGTCTGACAAAAGACTTTATGAGGAATTGGATTCTCCTTACAGTTATGCTGAGCTAAAAACAATTATTTCTGAGTAAGTTTGTTTCTTTTTTCTTTGTCATAAAATTGAATACTATCTTCCTTTAAAGTTACAGTTTTTAACACTTTTCAACCTAGTTGAAAAGTGTTTATGACTTCGGTTTGTCTGTCTGTGCTCTATCTCCCGTAAATATGCTCGGAATGCCCTGCAATTTTTATATGTTATTGTCGTTATCTATAGCATGCTCCCTATTTCAACTGAAGTGTGTAGCACATATAGTTTTTTTACAGGGACACTTAAAAGAATTCTGTTACATTACGGTCTATGGGGAAAAATCATTTGCGGTTTATTTTAATGATGTTACACAATTTCAAACACATTGTAATTGATATATATCACTAAGGTGCATTACAAGAAGCTTAATATGGAATAGGGTGTGCATAGCACTTATAGTTACTTTACAAGGACAGTCAAACGAATTCCGTTACATTACGTCTATGGAGAAAAATCGTTTGCGGTTTAATTAAATAATGTTTCACTATTTTAAACACATTGAAATTTATATATATCACTAAGATGCATTAATAGAGGCTTACTACAGAATATTATGTGTATAGCAGTCATCGTTCATTCGTTCATTTACAGGGACACACAAAAGAATTCTCTACTGTCTGTTAACAATAATTCCTGGAAGTACATTTTAAGTTGCTGAACAGGATTTTGAATTTAACTCACTTTTTGTCTATTACTTGGTGTGTATAAATTCTGCAGATCCTATACAGGGCAGCACTAAAGTTCGTGAACACATTTCCATTTAGTGACAGAAACTCCAGAAGGAGAATTTTAAACTGTGCTACGCGTTTCCTAACTAAACTAAAATTTAGCATCCTATGTAGTATATATACAAATGTATAGATCATATACAGGGCTGAATAAAAGTATTTGGATAGTTTTCCAAATATTGTGTATGTTGGAAATTCCTGAAATTACGTTTTTAAATATGGTATGTGTTTTCCAAATTGTTTAATTAGATGTTATCTTTCAGCTTATTAAACGGTAATGATTTGTAAAATTATTTTGGAAGCGTTGGAAATTGTTACATAATCTATGCTTGACGCATGATTTTTCATTCTTGTTAAATTTCCATTTAATTTAATAAAACCATGCAATTTAATTTGAAATTTTTGCAATGTTTCCAATCCATATAATACTTGTTTAATAAATTAAATTCTTTTTAGCTTCTCTAGCAATTTTGAAAACCTATTTATTCAGTATGTAGTTATTGTCTGTCTGCTACAGTAGAGTAATTTTATCACATTGGTTAAAGAGTTGACCTATTTTTGTAATCTCCCAGAATACTTCTAAACTGCAATTACTTTTTAACTGTGTAATTTTTTTATGGAAGGGATATTGTTACCTAAACCAATAATCAGCAGTGTCACTATGGTTGGTCCCTGATGTAAATATAGATGATGTCATTCCCCTTCTCTTAAGTTGAGGTATCAATTTTTTCTTTTTGTTTGCTACACAGAGTCTAAAATTCAGGATGTAATGGCTTGATTGACATCCAAAATTTTGAAAATTTGTATTGGCATATAAAAAGCTTTTATAATTGAATGTAATGATGTCAGGCATATTCTCATTGTGCTATTTCCCATGTTTTATAAAAATAAAAATGATACTTCTTCTGCAATCAGTGTCCATCCTGCAGAATATGCTGGAACGACAAATTTTCATGACACAGCCATAGGTGAAAATTGTATATATTTTCCCAAGGTTTATCAACTATGTAGAGTTGTTCTCAAGTCCCACAGTATGAGAAACCATATATTTTTTCCCCTTATATACTGTCTAGCTTCGTTTTTAGAAGGAAATGTATCGGAAAAGTAGGAAAAACAGGTGATAATAAAAATGAATACTAACTGATGAAAAAAAAAGTTATGCATGTCCATTTTTTTGTAATTTTTTTTCTTATCTTGTCATCAATATTATGAGCCTAATTTATTATTATTTTTTTTATTGAGTTTTGATACCTATGTATGGTTTTTGAAATGTTTATAATTTTCAACATTTTCATCTTGTAAAGTCAAGATTTATATCCCTCAAAATTGTTGGTACATTCCTCTTCTGTAAGCATTTAATGGCTGAGTAATGTTGGGGTACCTGCCTCCAGGTGAAACATTGAGAGTTAGTAGTATTTGATTGACTGAATGAAAGTCCACATGAGAAAGCATGCTTCTGCGCCAACCTCGCTAAAAAAAGATACTTTTTTGTTTAAAAATAACTAAAAATTGAGATTTTTGAATTAAAAAAGTATAAAATTATTAAAAATTGCCATGATTGGGACTTGTGAACAGACTCAATAAACACTGAAAACTGCTTTGTCTTGTCAATGTCTGCAGAAAAAGCCATTTCGTCAGTGTGCATTGGCATGGTTGGCAACAAACATAAGTTATTTCAGCAGAAATGTGGTATGTTTGTTATAAAAATTTTCTTGATTATAAAACTGCTGATAATTTTGTGACAAACAAACAATTCATGCTGATTAAGCCAATTCTTGAAGATTGCAATTACAAAAGAGTATCTGTCAAAATGTATAAAAAATGGGATTGTTTCATTTAACAAATTTTTTCATTTAACAGACGATTTATTATTTCACCATATTGACACTGTGAAATGCAGGTATTCAGAAACATGATTACTGTTAAGTTTATTTGTGTTTAACAGAATAATATTCTATCACATTTTCCTGTCATTTACAAATGCTGTGTCTGTAAAATTTATCCTCCATAGCTTTTAATTCCATTGTGAATGACATTGTCACCAACATGTTCAAATATTCAGTTTGTTTTAAATCAAAATAAAATTTATTGCAGCCAAGACATTTCTGACCATTTTCCTGTGCTTGAATCAGTATCTAAATCTTGTTTCATGTAAAATTGTGTTGGACCAAAAGGAGACCACAGAAATTTTTAAATCATTGTGCATCATTACAATTTATACATTGTTCAAAAGGCAATGTTGTCTGTGAAATGCTAAACAGGCAGCCTGCCTGAGTACAATCCGTCTTAAGACTGCCAAAAGTGTGACTAGAAATCTCTCTGTAATGATGTTGTTGATCAATGACCCAGTAGTATTGGCGAGAACTTCGATTAAAGAAAATTAATGATGAAAATTTTTAAAACTTATCAAAACAAATTTTTCCAAAGTTGAGACCTAGTTAGATGATTTTCTCATACCCGAATTAGTACATAAGGCTTATTGTTAATTTCATGAAAACCTTTGGAACCATTTTCAATTTGTAACAACATCTTCAATATTGAGTTTGTTTTACCTTGTCAAAATTGGTTTTCCTGAATTAAGGACTTAGATCGTTTTCTCATACTCAAATTAGTATAGGAGACATGTTTTATGAAAATCGTTATAGCATTTTTGATTTATAGCAGACAGCATTTTCAGTGCTGATTATGTTTTAACCCTTCAAAATTTTTTTTTTAAATTTGTGACTTAGCTAGATTATTTTCTCATGATCGAATTAATACAGAAGGCAAGTTTATTGAAAGTTGTTAAAGCCATTTTCGACATTGTTTGGACACCCAAAATTGCTTACTCGTAATATATATGATATGTAAATTTAGGAAGTCATCAGGCTTTTAGCAGGTCGAAGAGTCTTTCTTTAAAAATTGCTCTATTAAGTATGTATATTAGTCAAAAACTTATGAGTGCCACATAATATAAAATCACTCATTTATGCTTTTTATGGTATTGTGGCAACAAAATCATATCATGTATCAGGTTGGAATTTTTTGAAGTAGGTCATTTTAAGTCTCCAGGGATTTCATAAGTCTAGGAGCAACATTTTTATGATTAGCTTTGAAGATTATTTGTTTCTACGTTAAGACTCAAATCTGTCTTCCATTGCTTTAATATTACTATTTTGATTACTTGCTGCAATGCTTCACTTAGACGTCATCCATTATTTATGTCATGTAAATTTTCTGTTTTCTTTTTCCTCCTCCGTCCCCCTATGTCACATTCCAGTGATGCCCCTTTCCCAGTTAAGAATTACATTGATTGAAATTGTTAATTTAGCATTAATTTTGGTTAAAGCAACATTGTGGGTTTTATTTTTTACATCTTTCACAAATGTATCACAAGAAAGAAAAATCATGTGTCAAGCATAGATTAAGAAACACTTTCTAACACATTCAGAATACTGTAACAAAATTCCCCATTTAATATGGTGAAAGTTGATGTCTAAGTAAACTATGTGGAAAATGCATAAAACTGAAAACTCCATTTCGACAATTATCATCTACATTCAGAAAAGAATTCAAACTCTTTTGTGAATCTCTGTATATGGTCTATAGATTTTTATATACAGAACATATTATGCTAAAATTTAGTTCAGTTAGGAAATGCTTAACACAGTTGAAAATTCTTTTCCAGCAATTTCCATAAAAAAAATGGAAATGTTTGTTTTCTTTTCTGTAGCTCTGTATATGAACTATATAATTTATACACACCAAGTAATATGAAAAAAAAAATGTTATATTTAAAAACGCCCACCACAACTGAAAACACGTTTCCAACAATTATGGCTCATAGACAGTATTGTAACTCAACACCTTTGTGTGTCCCTGTAAGCCAGACATGTCAAACTTGTTTACCACCTAGGGCCAAATTAAGCATTGTATACAATATTGCGGGCCACATTACAAAAAAGCAAATTTATTTTATTACTATTGCATAGAATGAAATTTGTACATCCAAAATATAACCTTGTTAACAAAAGAAAAAAAAAAAACAATAAGTATAAATTTACAAAGTTACACAACAGAAAAAATGAAAAACTCCCACTAAAAATTATTAAAAGTAATATTTATTAAGGAAATTTTATTTTTATAATTTTATTAAACTTTTATTAATCTGTAAAATTGAAAATAGCACAAATATCGTACAGAAGTACGTTTTGATAAAAAATAAAAATATGTCTAAAAACACATCTCATTTAAAAATTTAAATCAAAATCAAACCTATACAAAAATGTATTATTAAGTGTATTGCTCTAATCTTTGCATTTTTTCTTCCAATTTTGTGTTTGCTACTTTTTATTAAACTAATCATTGCAAGAGCACTATTATTTGCAATATAAACTTTCTTTCAATCAAAATTTTCATAACTGAGTCAAAAATATCAGCTATGATAGTTGAAAAGAGCATAGGAATCATGTCTGTGATTAAAACTGAGTGGAATTTTGTGCATCTGTATTGTCAGGAATTACTAAAGTTAATAAGAAATAAATAATGAAATTATACATTTCATTTGATTATTGAAATTTCTTGCTATATCATGAATCTTTCTAACAATGTCACTATATATTTCAGATTATATTATTTTCAAATTCCTGTAATTGCTTCTACTTGGTAGTGAATGATTTTGACCCACCCTCTGTCACGCATTTAGATACCCCCCCCCCACCCCTTTCCCTTGAAGTGTGATGTAATTAATGGATGACCTCTTATTTTTATCTTGATCCTTTTTGATATATTATGTATGCATGATGTTTTCTTGAATGACAGTAATTGATAAGAAAAACTAATTTTATGAAACTTTCTTTATAGAGTGAATCTGGAGAAACCAGCCAGTTGTGTGTTATTTAAAGTAAGTATTCATAATGGTCTTCATGAAGAAAGTTTTGTAGCTCTGAAAAAAAAACTGCTAATTTGCTCAAAGTTATAACATTTAGTCGGTTATTAATTAAAAAAAATATTTTGATACAAGCAGGGCTTCAAAAGTCAGTTTTTCAAAACAACATAGGGTTGGAGACCTCCCTCCAGGGTTGTTAATTTTGACCGGCCAAAACTAATTTTAACCAGGGCAGTGGAGAAAACTGGTTTTAATCATCTAAAACTGGTCAAAATTGGTTTTAACCATGGGTCATTCCATGTAAAATCAACAAAAAATGCAATTTTTGGACCTTGACATCTCAGATTTCTATAATTTTTTGTTTATAGTTTGTATTTATGAATTATATGAAAAATTTAATTTTTATCCTTAGCGTTTTTTTTTTTTTTTAAACGGAATTTTAAAAATGGCCAAAAGTACCAAATTTAACCAAGGTTTCAATCACACGATCCTCTACAATTCTGTTACAAATTGGGTTAGACAGCTTAATTATGTCTTATTTGAAAGCTCTTTTTATGGGCTTTAATATGATATGCAACACTAACTTTTTTGAGTAAAATAAAAAATTTTTACAAATTTTCAAAATTTTTGATTTTACATTTTTTAAAAACACCATTTAAATTAAAAATATATATATATATATGTTAATCTTTGACTTTTTGGCTACAAGTATGCAAAATTTCAAAATGGAGAAATGATGGAATTTTGAGTTATTAATTTTTGAATAAGAATGGTTTATTGAAAGTTTTCAGGTAACTAGTTCCTTATACCCTAAAAATGAATAGTTCAAAATCCCATCATTTTACCATCTTGAAATTTTGCATACTTGTAACCAAAAAATCAAAGATTAACATATGTATTTGTGCGCTCCCGAAGTTTGCTTAATAGATCAGCGCCACCTAGCTGATAAATTGTAAAACCGTCAGTTGAGCTTCGTTCTCAAAACGAGCAGCATCTCATGTCACGAGTGCCCTTGCGCTCAAACCAGAAGTTAAACAAAACTTCACTTGCCCCTTGGCAATTAATTAAATAAATAATTAAAAACTTACTACAGTCCACTCTCTTACTGCTCCCGACATATGGTCCTAAGCGACCGGAGCACAGTGTAAATGAGTAATTTAACAGCTTTAAATCGCCAACGCGGCGTGTTAAAAACAAAGCTTAACAAAATAACAAAATTCGTTAGTGAATACGTACTCTCAGAAGAAAAAGATCAACAACAAAAGAAAGAACATCAGTTACGATTGGAAGCTAAACGAATCTCAATCTCAGAACTCAAAACGTCATTGCGTGAACTCATATACGCCTATACACAGCTTCCAGAAGATGTGGAATTAAGGGATTCTTTGGATATAACGTCTCAACTCGAAGATGAACTGGAAGAATCAGAGGTAAAGCTTAATATATTTATATCTAAATTAGATTGTTCTAATGTTAAAAAAGATAATTTGACTGTCACGACTAACTTTAAAATACCTGACTTACCTCTACCTAGTTTCTCAGGAAAATATGATGAGTTTCAAAATTTTAAAACTCAATTTATGTCAATTATAGGCAATAATAAAAATCTAAATTCAACTCAGCAGCTATGCTATTTAAAGGGCTGTCTAAAGGGTGAAGCCAAAAGGCTCGAGTCAGCACAAGATACTTATGAATCTCTTTGGTCTTCTTTAGAAGAAAGATACGAAAACAAACGGGCAGTTATTGATTGTCATATTATTAAATTATTAAATTTATCAAAGGTACCAGACTCTCCTAACCATTTAATGCAATTAATTGATAATACTAAATGTAATTTGCGTGCATTAAAATTACTCGAGTTTGAATCAAACGAGCTGTCAGATGCTTTAATAATGCATATACTGTTTCAAAAACTGGATCCTGAAATAAAAAAATGTTTCGAAATGAAATTAATTAAAAATGAAATTCCTAAACTAGATAACCTTTTAAGTTTTTTGGAAGAAAGAGCTAGAATTCTTCAAAATACTTTTCTGCCTAAAGAAAATAGAAAGATTCCGTACAGTTGGAAAACTGGCGCTAAGCCAAATAATGAAAAATCATTTTTAACTAAAGCAAAACATGGAAAAAGCTGCGTGCTAGGATGTGCGGATAAACACTCGTTATATAGATGCGAGAAATTCAAACTAATGGATGTGACAAAAAGAACAGAAATTGTAAAAAATAACAACTTATGTTTTTCATGTTTAAATAATCATTTACCTAATCCCTGTGTATCAAAGTACAGCTGTTTTGCTTGTAATAGCAAACAACACAGCACTCTATTACATCCAATTAATCAAAATAACAAAACAAATCGACCTTTTGAGGAGGAAGACGGACGCCAAAATTCTTCCCCCCCCTCTCTTGATAATCAAACATTTTTCGCGAAGGAAAATAAAACAGATAAATCTTGTGTGATTTTAAATACAGCTGTAATATATTTGAAGGATTGTTCTGGGGAATTTAAACCATTAATTGCAGCATTAGACAGTTGTTCTAGCTCACATTTAATAAGTGCATATGCTGCAAACGTGTTGGGATTGCGTAAACAAAAAACTCATATTCCGATCTCCGGACTTAACGATTTATGCTTAAACGCTAAATCATTTATTAGTACAGAATTAACGAATGAAAGCAAAACTAAATCTTATCAGTTAGATATGGTAGTTGTCCCGAAAATTGCCAAACTTCCCCCTTCATATGTGAATGCGTCGAAATTAAAATTGCCGGCGAATATAATTTTAGCGGATAATAACTGGAACAAACCGAAACGTGTACACGCGATTATTGGAGCAGAGTTATTTTATGAATTAATAGGATCAAATAAAATTAAAATTGATGATTCTCAATTAATGTTAGTAGAAACATTTTTTGGACATGTTATATCAGGTGCTGTTTACAATTCGATCTCGAATTTAAAGGAATCTTCTGATTCTTGTTTCTTGATAACAGAATCTAAGAAATTAGAAAAAGAAATAAGCTCCTTTTGGGAATTAGATCAGGTAAGTGAATTAAAACCCTTAGTTAGTGAGGAGTTAAATTACTGTGATGAACATTTTTTAAAAACTCATTACCGAAAACCGGACGGTAGGTACGTAGTTGAATTACCCTTTAAATCTCAAATGTTAGATAATTCTTTGGGAGATTCAAAACAAATTGCCACTAAAAGATTAAATCAGTTATGGAAACGTTTAGAACGAGATCCCAAATTAAGGGAATTATACATAGAATTTCTAAGAGAATACGCTACATTGGGACACATGGAGGAAATGTCTGATGACACAAATCCTGATGCAGGATATTTTTTCCCTCATCACGGTGTTTTGCGACCGTCAAGTACCACAACTAAATTAAGAGTTGTTTTTGATGGGAGTTGTAAAACTAGTAATGGAAAGTCTCTAAACGATTTATTGTTTAAAGGAGGGTTAATACAGGATGATCTTTTTGCGATTATGATCCGTTTTAGGAAAAATATTTTCGCATTTACTGTTGATGTAAATAAAATGTTTCGACAAATAGAAGTAAATCCGTTGCATACTAGATATCAAAAAATATTGTGGAGAGAGGGGAGGGAAAAACCGGACAGAATCTATACCCTGAAAACAGTTACATATGGCTGTGCAAGTAGTCCATTCCTCGCCACTAGAGTTCTCCAGCAGTTAGCAACAGATGAAGCAACCAATTTTCCATTAGCAGCTAAGGTCGTAATGAGCGATATGTACATGGATGATTGCCTTTCTGGGTCTTCAGACATTGCGGAATTTAACGAAATTAAAGAACAATTGACAGATCTCTTCAAAAGAGGCCAGATGTCTTTACATAAATGGCAATCTAATGTTGTTGAAGAAATAACCCCTGATTCTCAAATTTTTCCGTTTAACCAAAATTCTGAAAATACTTCATCTAAAACTCTCGGAATACTTTGGGACTGCAGTAGTGACACTTTTAAATTTACGGTGATTGTCAACAGAAGTGCTAACTATACAAAACGCGAAGTTTTAAGTCAAATTGCCAGACTCTTCGACCCTTTAGGGTTACTAGGGCCGGTAATTTGCCGTGCTAAAATCTTTATGCAAAAACTGTGGTTACTAAAGTGTGACTGGAATGATAACATTCCACTTCCTGTTGCTCAAGCATGGGACAAGTTCCTTAATTCACTTGTTTTGATAGAATCATTCAATATACCTAGATGCATTCTCATTAAAGATGTATCAACTATAATATTGCACGGCTTTGCTGATGCTAGTGAAAGGGCTTACGGAGCGTCTCTTTATCTCCAATCAGTATCGAACTCTTGTTCTCCTGCTTCTCATCTCATTTGCAGCAAAAGCAGAGTTGCCCCAATTAAAACTCTCAGCATCCCGCGACTCGAACTGTCAGCGTGTTTGTTATTGTGCCAACTTACTCAAAGAGTAGTAAACGCACTAAAGCTTAATTTTGACAAGGTCATACTTTGGTCAGACTCCACCATTTCCTTAGCCTGGATAGAAACTTCACCTCATCTCCTTAAAACCTTTGTGGGCAATCGAGTCTCTCAGATTCAAGAACTGTCAAAAAACTATGAGTGGAGATACGTTCCTTCAAAACTTAATCCATCTGATGCCTTATCCAGAGGTCAAGATGCTACGTCCCTTTCAACCAACAAACTGTGGTGGGAAGGCCCCGATTTCCTGAAAAAGGACATTAGTGAACTTTTTCCTCAAAATGACTCTCACAAAAATGATGAACTCTTTTTAAAGGAACTAAAGTCAGTTCCGGTCTTAACTTCAGTTATAAAAAATGACTTTATTAACTCTTTTCTTAATATTTCAAACAGTTATGTGAAACTAATAAGAGTATTAGCGTTTATTTTCAGGTTTTTTAACAACTGCAAGAATAATGTTAAACTTAAAAATCACTTAATGTTGGAGGAAATAAAATTTGCCAGAAATGTATTGCTGAAAAAGATTCAAGGTGAGTATTTCTCAACAGAAATTTCGGCATTGAAAAAGGGCATGTCTATCCCTATAAAAAGTAAGTTAAGGTTCTTAAATCCATTTCTAGATCAAGATGATCTATTAAGAGTAGGTGGTCGCTTAGCCAACTCAAATTTAAGCTATGACCGATCTCACCAAATTATTTTACCCCCAGGTAGTAAATTAACAGAAATCATCTTTATTTACTATCATAAAAGAGACTTACATGTTGGTCCTCAAGGACTATTGAATACTGTAAGACAATTATTTTGGCCTATTAACGGAAGAAACATTGCTCGTCAAGTTGTTCACGATTGTGTTCAATGTTTCAAAATAAAACCTACAATTGTCAATCAAATCATGGGTAATTTACCCCCTGAGAGAGTAATCCAAAGTCCAACCTTTTCTAATGCAGGACTTGATCTATGTGGTCCATTTTTGATTAAATATCGCAACCAAAGAAAGGGAATGTTTAATAAGGTTTATGTAGCAATTTTCATATGCATGGTGACAAAAGCAGTGCATTTAGAGTTGCTTTCTGATTTAACTTCTAATGCATTAATTGCAACTCTAAAAAGATTCTTTTCTCGCAGAGGCAAAAGTAGTACAATCTCATGTGACAATGCATCCAACTTTGTTGGAGCATCTAGAGAATTGAAAAAATTATTAAATTCTATAGATAAGAATAATGATGATGTATCAAAATTCCTGTCATCCGAGCAAGTTCTCTGGAAATTTCTACCCCCTCGTTCACCAAAATTTGGAGGTCTCTGGGAGAGAGGTGTCGGACAGTTCAAATATCACCTAAAAAGATCTATTGGTGTTATGAAATTAACTTTAGAAGAATTTTTGACAATTACTACCCAAGTTGAAGGTATTCTTAATTCTCGCCCTCTTTCCCCACTGTCCTCTGATCTAGAAGACTATGAAGTTTTGACCCCAGGTCATTTCCTTATTGGAAGACCAATCAATGCCCTACCTGAGCCAAATTTAATAAATGAAAAGGAAAACTTGCTCGACCGATGGCAGAAAACTCAAAAAATCGTGCAACTCATATGGAAAAATTGGACCAATTCCTATTTAAGTCATTTACAGCAGAGGTCCAAATGGCTCTTTAAAAAAGAAAACGTTGCACCAGGTATGATGGTTCTTGTAAAGGATGGTGACCTACCAGTTTGTAAATGGATAATAGGTCGAATTTCAGAAATAATAAAAGGAAATGATGATAATGTCAGAGTTGTAGTAGTTCGTACTCCATCTGGACTTTACAAAAGAAGTATTTCTAACATATGTATTTTACCTATTGTAGATAACGATAATATCAATTAATCTTAGCATTTATCTATTGAATTTATTATTTCTTATCATTGTATTATATATTAGTGCATAATGTGTAGCCATTAATTAATAATTCATTGTATGTTATTGTATATTCATTTGTTGTATCTCATTGAACTATTAGAATACTTCAATGGGGGCCGGTATGTGCGCTCCCGAAGTTTGCTTAATAGATCAGCGCCACCTAGCTGATAAATTGTAAAACCGTCAGTTGAGCTTCGTTCTCAAAACGAGCAGCATCTCATGTCACGAGTGCCCTTGCGCTCAAACCAGAAGTTAAACAAAACTTCACTTGCCCCTTGGCAATTAATTAAATAAATAATTAAAAACTTACTACAGTCCACTCTCTTACTGCTCCCGACAGTATTTTTGAAAAAAAAAATTGTGTTTTTGAAAAAAAATTAAAATGGTGTTCTTGAAAAGTTTAAATTCAAAAATTTTGAAAATTTGTAAAAAATTTATTTTATTCAAAATAGTTACTGTTGCATATCATATTAAAGTCCATAAAAAGAGCTTTCAAATATGACATAATTAAGCTGTCTAACCCAATTTGTAACAGAATTGTAGAGGATAATGTGATTGAAAACATGGTTAAATTTGGTACTTTTGGCATTTTTTAAAATTCTGTAAAAAAAAAAGCTAAGCAAAGAAAACATAAAATAATTAGATTTTTCATATACTTTATGAATACAAACTATAAACGAAAAATTATGGAAATGGTGATGTCCAGACCCCACGTTGATTTGACTTGGAATGACCCAGTTATTCCATGTCAAATCAACGAAAAAAAATGCAATTTTTAGACCTTGACATCTCAGATTTCTATAACTTTTTGTTTATAGTTTGTATTCAATAAATTAGGGGTGCACAACTTGTGGCCCGCGATCGGATTACTGGTGGCCCGCGAATCAATTTCTCCGATCGGACGCAAAAAATCGCGAATTTTGCCGATAGGGGGCGTATAAATCGCGAATTTTGCCGATCAAGTGCGTATAAATCGTAAATTTCGCCGATCGTATGCGTAAAAATGGCGAATTTTGTTTGATCGGGTGCGTATAAATTGTAAATTTCGCCGATCGCCTGCGTAAAAATCGTGAATTTTGCCGATAGGGCCCATAAAAATCGCGAATTTTGCCGATAGGGTGCGTATAAATCGCGAATTTTGCCGATCAGGTGCGTATAAATCGTAAATTTCGCCGATCGCCTGTGTAAAAATCGTGAATTTTGCTGATCGGGTCCATAAAAATCGCGAATTTTGTCGATCGGGCGCGTAAAAATCATGAATTTTGTCGATCGGGTGCGTATAAATCGTAAATCTCGCCGATCGCCTGTGTAAAAATCGTGAATTTTGCCGATCGGGACGGTAAAAATCGCGAATTTTGCCGATCGGGTGCGTAAAAATCATGAATTTTGCCGATCCGGCCGTAAAAATCGCTAATTTTGCTGATCGGGCCCGTAAAAATCGGGAATTTTGCCGATCAGGTGCGTATAAATCATAAATTTCGCCGATCGTATGCGTATAAATCGCGCATTTTGCCGATCGGGCGCGTATAAATCGTGAATTTTGCCGATCGGGACGGTAAAAATCGCGAATTGTGCCGATCGGGTGCGTAAAAATCATGAATTTTGTCGATCAGGTCTGTAAAAATCGCGAATTTTGCCGATAGGGTACGTAAAAATCGCGAATTTTGCCGATCGGGGTCATAAAAATCGCAAATTTTGCCGATTAGGCGTTTAAAAATCAAGAATTTCGCCGATTGGGCTCGTAAAAGTCATGAATTTTGCCGTTCGGGCACGTAAAAATCGCGAATTTTGCCGATCGGGGGCGTAAAAATCATGAATTTTGTCGATCGGGTGCGTATAAATCGTAAATTTCGCCGATCGGGCGCGTAAAAATCATGAATTTTGCCGTTCGGGCACGTAAAAATCGCGAATTTTGCCGATCGGGTGCGTATAAATCGTAAATTTCGCCGATCACGCGTAAAAATCGCGAATTTTGCCGATCGGGCCCGTAAAAATCGGGAATTTTGCCGATCAGGTGCGTATGAATCATAAATTTCGCCGATCGTATGCGTATAAATCGCGCATTTTGCCGATCGGGCGCGTATAAATCGTGAATTTTGCCGATCGGGACGGTAAAAATCGCGAATTTTGCCGATCGGGTGCGTAAAAATCATGAATTTTGCCGATCCGGCCGTAAAAATCGCTAATTTTGCTGATCGGGTGCGTATAAATCGTTACTTTTGCCGATCGGGTGCGTGTAAAGTGTAAATTTTGCCGATCGTCTGCGTAAAAATCGCGAATTTTGCTGATCGGGTGTGTAAAATCACAAATTTCGCCGATTAGGCGAGTAAAAATCACGAATTTTGCCGATCGGGCGCGTAAAAATCGTACATTTTGCCAATCGGACGCGTAAAAATCGTGAATTTTGCCGATCAGGTGTGTATAAATCGTAAATTTCGTCAATCGTATGCGTAAAAATCGCTAATTTTGCCGATCGGCGCGTATAAATCGTTACTTTTGCCGATCGGGTGTGTGTAAATTGTAAATTTCGTCAATCGTCTGCGTAAAAATCGCGAATTTTGTCAATCACTAGGAAAAAAACTATGAATATTGTCAATCGCGCATGGAAAATAAATGCAGGATTTTTCTATCCTTGCCAACTGAAATGGGTTTTTCTGACTAAGGAGATGGTTGAGTATAGGGAGCTAACTCTCCTTTTAAAATTAGCCCCCCCCACCCCCATTTTTATGAACTTTTAGGCCGATCCTCCCCCTCCTTCCCCGAAACAAAATTTTGTTCACCCTACGGATGTTGGCTCTTGACAATCCAGTCATTTTTGTGACTGACCCTCCTCTTATAAAGGTTGTGCACCCCTACTTGATATCCACATTTTATGACTGAATATGTTAAGAAGTATAATTTAGAATAACATATGTTTCTCCTCCTCCCCACCTTCATTCATGAAAGCAGAATTTTTTTTCGGCACTGGCAATCTTTAAAGCTAAATTTACTCCTTCAAATAAAGTCAAGGAGTATTTTCACTCTCTGAAAATCACTCTCATTAACTCACTCACTAAAACTATATCTCTTGTATAAATACAAATGTAAACTGTTGATATATCCTTATACCAACAGAACTGAATACGTTGACTGGGAAGGAAGGAAATTAGTCCCCCCCGGTCACACCTCCTGCAAACAAAATTCTACTGATGGTGGCCCTCGACAACCCAGTCATTTTTGTAAGTGGCCCTTCGCTTAAAAAGGTTGTGCACCCCTACAATAAATGAAAAATCTTTTTTTTTTCTTTAACATAATTTTTAAAATGGCAAAAAGTACAAAATTTAATCAAGTTTTCAATCACAAGATCCTCTGCAATTCTGTAAAAAAAAAAAAAGGGCTATGAAAATTTTAATTTGTGATGTCTATAAAATATGTAGGGCTGCGCAAAAAGCTTTAAGTTACCTTTTATGCGTGTCCAAATGCTGAAAATAATTTTTTTAATGTGTTATGTGTTTTATAGCGGAATTAAATTTTGGCTAACCATATGGGGTGTACTATAATATAAAGGGCTCCACAAACCAACTATGGATGCTAATTGCTGAAATTGGGTGTGCAAGTGTGTTTTGCAATTTCAAAACTGTTTATTTAGTTATTTTCTTTTACTTTATTAAGTGGTGAAGTTTATTTTTTTACAGTAAGTACTTTTTTTCTGTAAGTGTCAAAAAGTGTTTTATAATAAATCTATGCATGATTTTTTTTCTTATTATGTATTAGTGAATTGTCTCATTTTTTTACTCATAAAAAGATTTAAGGAAAAATATTAAAAATCAAATTCACTATACAACTTTTAAATTAATTAAAAAGAAGAGAAATTTAATTTATTGCTGTATAGTTTGAAATTAGATTGTCTTTTTGGGTTATCACTACATCATTAGAAAACATAAAAACAAATAAATAAAAAAATCTACTCCAAAATTTGACATTTGAGCTTCAAGTTGCATATGGGCCAGTCTACATTCTACTGGGAAAAGAAGCAGACTTTTACTTGCGATAGATCTCTCTGGCAATTATTACACATGTACACAAGCTCTTTTTTTCTGTAGAATATGATTTTACAGGTTTCTTTTTCCTTTTTTTCTTGTGTGTGTGTGTAAAATTTTAGTTTTTTATATTATTTTTAGACATTTAGTCCATTTTTCACTCTCATTCATGATTATTACATTATGATTCATAATCCCATTTTCTTTTTTATAGATTTCTTTTATTATTTCCTGTTATGTTTATTAATTTAAGTAATTTTTTATAAAATTGAATTATTTTCACAATTTGTTAAATTGGCATATTACTATATTTTCTGGTGTATAAGAAAATGAACTTTTTTACCCTTAAAATGCAAATTAAAAATGGGTTGCATCTTAAATATAATGAAGATACAGATTTTTTTTTTCCCTTGCACACTTTGGTATTTCCCATGTTTATATGATGGGTATTACTCTTTTTTTTTTTTTTTAAAGAAGTTTAATTAAAAATGCAATACATATATAGAAATATAATTAGTTACATTGACTAACATAATTTATCTTGTCTAATCTATATTTAAAATATCTTTTAATTTTAGAAAACATCATTTTTTTTTACTTTCATGTCTTTTTTTTTTTTTTTTTTTTTTTTTTTGTGTGTGTGTGTTAAATTTTTGTGTGCATCTTATGTAAAGGAGCATTTCATATATAGGAAAATATAATATAGTTTTTAAAGAGATTTTTCTTTAATCTTTGCTTGGTTTATAGAAACAAAAAGTGTGTTTGAAAATAATTGGACAAAAGATTATAAAATTTATCAACCAATGCTCATACTAGTTGGAATATTTAAAAAATACTATTATATGTGCTGTTTTTGAATTTAGTTTTTTGTTGTTGTTGTTTTGTTTTTACAAAGAAAGAAAAGAAATATATTATTGTAAAATCATTTTTTATTTAAATAAGGATTTACATTTAAGAAAATCTGAGCACAGCTTTAAAAAAATTAAAAACTATTAGATTATGATTTTTAAAGAAATGACTTATTCTGAGAATATGGGAAATATAAGCTCTCCTCTCCACATATATATATATTTGTTCTCCACACACACATATATATATATATATATATTTGTGGAGAGGAGAGTTTATATTGCTTATAAATATGTTTCTATCTTTTGCTGTCAAAATAAAATAACAATAACAATAATCATAAGAACAAAAAGCAGAGCTTGGTGAAAAATATGGTCAGTCTTTTAGTACAACATTGTTAACTGATAACAATGTGCATCGTTAAATTAATTATGTAAATTATCTTAAAAAAAGAATCCTATTATTAAAAAAACAAATTTTTAAAGTTCTATTTCATCTGTTTGAAAATCTATCTTGTAAAATTTCTGTTTTTATTATTATTTTCTTAATGATACTACATTCAATATTATTCCAGGGAAAATATCAAGTATTGCTGCTAGAAGATTTGTTACCATGGCAGAAGCCTATTGGTCATTTTTTCCAAACAGTTTTAGCAATATGTGGTGTGAAGGTAACATTTCTTATTTTACAGAATAAGTTTTACTATTAATTACATGATTTTTAAGAACTGTATTATTTCATATTTGTTATATTTAGGTAAATGTTTTTAAATATATGGTATTGTTAATTTAGCATTTGTCAGGAATGAAAATCTTTTGCAGATTTCTTATTTTGTTTTTCACTTTCATTATTTTTTTAAATACTTTTTTCTTTTTCCATTTTTCAACTTTCTCTCTTTTTAATTATCTCAGTAGTTTTCATCTGCGATTGTTGATTGATACATTAGCACCTTGTTATTGCCCACTTTTCTTCAAAACTAAATGAGACTATTTTTTTTTCTTCTTCTTAGTGCTATTTATTTATTGATCAGTAAGGTTTACTATCTGTGCAGAAAGTATCTAGAAGGGTAAATTAAAGTTACTTACTATTTTTTATGATATGAACAATCAGTGGCAAGACGTGAATCCCACAACTGGTGAAGCAGCGAAAGAAAATATTTTACTTAAATTTACCTCTTGCATAATTTTTATCAGGGATGTAAGGAATAATAATTTGGCAAAATACCTAATATTCAGCCAAATTTCAGGACAAATATCGAATATTCAGTGGCCAAATATTAACAATTAAAAAAATATACAGTTTGATTATTTATATGTTACCGTCAATATGATTAATCCGGTCATTATTAATAATAATCGCTGTTATTATTAAAAAACGTCTGAAAAATGGACATTTTTCACCCAGTTGGAAAATTACAACTCGTATGATTTCTTTACCAATTTGAATAATTGTGTTAAAATTAATCTAGTGTAATCACATATCCAGCGTTTACTGGAGTTCCATTACCTGTGATCTATTCCGTTGAACTAAAATATCAGACCAGATGCTATGATCAATAAGGTTAACTGTGTATGTATCCAAATATTATATGTAACATCCAAATATTAGGATGAATTATGCCCTCCAGATTCAACCGGGATAGCTCAGTTGGTAGAACATGGCAGCTTCAGCCAAGAGATCCCAGGTTCGAATCCTGGCCCAGACATTTTTTGTCCAGTTGGAAAATTACAACTCGTAAGATTTGAGTCTGTCAAACATTTTAAAAATATTTTATTTGAATTTTTATGTTTGTAAACTGATTATTAATTGCAACTGCCATATGACAGATAAACAAATTAAAATTTACTGCAAATGTATATGTTTTACAATTTGCTATTTAATACATTATAACTTAATATTGATATACATTTTATTTATAAATATGTTTGCATAAAAAAGTTTCTAGATGAACTGAACTTAGTTTTTCACTTTCATGCAAAATTTTTCACATACTGTTGTGTATATCAATATGTATATGTGATATTTTGATGTAAAAGTTGTTTCTTGAATAGGAAGAATTATTATTATGGGAAAAATATTTATTTTATTATTATTAAATTCTGCATTCTTAATTTAGAATTTTCAATTTATTAAAAGTGGACAAAATGGACAAAATGATATTTTGTCCGGGACGTTTTTTTCCAGGTTTTTTCTGTTAGTTTTTTCCAGAGTGGAAAAAAATGGACAACCCTGTCTGCAAGAGAGGGGTGAGGTGGGTTACCCCCAGCAGATACCTCCCCAGGTGAAAAGTGTGGGAGGCTCCCTCCCCCAATTCCCTGGAGGAGGAACGGGAGCCCTTCTCCTTACCCAGAAGGGTATTTGGGAGAGTAAAGAGAAGGAGTGCACTCCTCCAGCCCCTCCCCCCCCCCCCCCAATGGCATAGGGTTCAAGGAAGTTACTAAATCTAACAACATTTTTGTGTCAATCACTAAAAATGAAACTCAACAAATATGAGACGATTGCATTCTAACATCCAAAATTGTATACAAAGAAGTACTGTAGATTGTAACTGTGTCCCATTGCAACTTTAATGTATTTTTATTCGACATTCTGTAAAAAAAAAAATATCTCTTTTCTCTTTACTTTGTTTACAAATAACCTACACCTATTTCATTTCTTTGAACAATGAGGGGGGGGGGGGGGCATCTAAGTGTGAATTCTTCACACAGGTTCCTCTGGATGCATATTAAAAAAATTTAACAACTAGATATATTCCTGTATCATTTCAAACACCTTTATAGTAATAATAAAACATGACTTTTACTAAGTCTAATAACACAATTTTACTATTAACAATTTTACTATTTAATGTTTTATCAGAAATTCATTCTATAGTTATATGTACTTTTTACTTACCCATCATACGTAGTATAGGGTAAGTCTTGTAATCGTTTTGAAAATCGAAAAATTTTTTTTGACGGATTTACATGTTTCAGACACTGGAGATTCCGAAAAACATATTTTTAGAAAAAAAATTTTGCCGTCCGTCTGTGTGTCTGTGTGTCTGTGTGTGTGTGTGTCTGTAAACGCTCTATCTCCCGAAAAAATTGAGATAGAGACTTGCAATTTGGTATGTACTTAGTATGTAATAATGGGAAGAAGCCTATTTCATTTCAATAACCTCGATTAACCGGAACAATTTTTTTCGGACTCTCGAAATATTCGTTCTGATGAAAGGTATATAAAAATTTTCGAAATTGTTTATTTTAAGAAATGAATATAAAATACAATAAAAAAACATAAATTTTGAATAAAGCATGAAGTCGATCGGATAATTAGTTGCCGAGATATTTGGAATCCTATTTTCCACACGCTTCGATTTTTCATGACCCTGTATTTCATCCAAATTTCACTTCAAAGATATATTTTAATTGGAAATTTGACGCTTAATCAGATGCAATAAACCGCTAGTTAATAGGATTATTATTTTTGGAGTTATAAGGAAAAACCTCTTTCAAGCAATTCAGTAATCGAGCCTTTAAAGTTTGTGACGTCATCAAGCCACGATTTTATTTGAATTGCAATGCATTTTATAAGTAGTTTACACATTTTTATTTTAATATTTTACATTATGCATATCCATGATGGGTAAGTATTACGGTGGCCCCCAACGACTAGTTAAATTTGTCACTTTTTTATTTAGAATACTTCTTTCATCACAAAAAATATAGAATTTTCATTTTATCCTTTTATACTCAGACATATCAAATTTACATTCTCTACATCTGGATGGTAAGTTAATATTTTCCTGAAAATATAAAGAAAATTCTTCACTTCTGCCATTCAGTGATCATTTTTCCCACAATGCTTACTCTCCCTCATGATTCATAATGAGAAAAAAAAACTCCTAAAATGGCCCTTATAAAGTAAATTTTTATCATGAGGAGCTTGTGATTCTATTCGTGAACAAATTTGTAAAAAGTAGAAAATACATATTTAACAAAACTTTTAACAGTTGAACCAGCTAATTGCACAACACATTAAGTTCTACAACTGATTCAACACATTTTGAGAGTATACACAGAAACTGATACTAATAGTATGAGTAATCTTGAATCTTCTGCAATATTTTGTAATAAATATATTTGTGTATTCAAATATTTTAAGTCACTTTGTAAAACATTTTTTACACTACCAGTATTGATAATTGGTACAGGCCTCCTGGCCTGTACCGGTAGGATAAAGGTAGCTTCCATATTCCTTGTTTTTAAAAATTCAACCAATTTTACCCAAACATGCAAAGCTAAAATGATTGGATCCCGATTATAGAATATTCAACTCCAGTTTTCGTTAATACTCAATTTGAATGAGAATTTCGCCGGAGTCCTTGAAAGTCAAACACTTAAAGGAAAAATCATTTTTAATTTCTAAATTTTTTTTTTATATCATTTTAAATTTTAAAAATTCAAACATTTTTAAGTGATTGCCATTTTTAAATAACATGGCGGATGAAGTTGGCTAAGAAACTTGATTGTGACCTTGTTATGTCCTGTGCACATGCTCAGTCACATTCAAATCCGTTCATAAAAATGAGAGTTATAGCATAACAAAAATCATATTGTTTCAAAATATCAGCCAACCTAGATTTTCAAACAGCTATATCTCAGCCATTTTTAGGTAGCTTTCAATACAAAAAAGTATAAAGCTACCTATTGCAGCCGTTCGGAGGAAAGCAGTTCCGGAAAATTTCGATATATTTTCACCGATCATGACCCCTAGACCCCAAAACCACCCTCCGTTCAAATGTTGATTTATATATATATATATATATATATATCTGACATATGTCATACGATAACGCTCGTATTTATAAATCAATTTTGATGAAACTAATTGTGTGTATTAAGCTCACCAATGTCTCGACCGAGTTCGTTGGCCAGCTTGGTCCGCCATTTTGTTTCAAGATGGCGGCCAATTAAAAATTTAAAACTAAAATAAATGTACAAAAAAGTTAAAAATTCAAATTTATTTTTTAATTCAGTGTTAGGCCTTGAAACGAGGATTCCAGAGCATTTTTTGTTTTACCTCTATCTTAAAAAACGGCTGAGATAGAGCAGTTTGAAATTCTAGGGTGGCTGACATTTTGAAACAAGACAGCACATTACAAAAATTTTTATTGTTGTAATAATTTTCCCAATCAAACGCATAAAACTATATATTCATATCCGTTAGCGCCAAATTCTCGCCAAATTTGGCGACATTTGGTGAAATATCGCCAAATTTGGCAACCAAAATAAGTCTTCATAAATGAAGCCAATTTGGCTATTGCTCAATAATTTGGCGAATTCCTTATTCAAATTCAGTATTAACGAATCTTTTGTAAACGTTTTATTTACATTTTAAGTTGCTGTTTTCGTGTAACATTAGCTAAAATTTTAAAACGAAGATATAGGAAAGCTACCTTTTCCTCCCGGTACAGGCCGGAAGGACTTTTTAAGATAAAACCAATACAAAAAATGCTCCAGCAGATTTGTATCCAGATACTTAATGGAAACAACTTTTGTAATTCATAAATTTTTTTGTACAACTCTTTGTATTTTTAAAAATTTAAGTGGCTGCCATTTTAAAGCAAGATGGCAGATGAAGCTGGCCAACAAACTTGGTCGAGACCTTAGTATGTTCTGTACAAATGCTCAGTCACATTCATATAGTTCATAAAAACGAGAGCTACAGCATAACAAAAATCAGATTGTTTCAAAATGTCAGTCACCCTAGATTTTCAAACTGCCATATCTCAGCAATTTTTTAAGATAAAGCCAAAACAAAAAATTCTCGAATCCTTGTATCACGATCTAACACTTAACAAAAACAATTTTTTTCAATTTATAAATTTTTTGTACATCTTTTTGAATTTTTAAAACATTTAAAATTTTTCAATGGTTGCCATATTGAAACAACATGGCGGATGAAGCTGGCCAACAAACTCATTCAATAACTTGGTATGTCTTGTTCACAAATCACATCCAAATCTGTTTATAAATGACAGTTACATCATGACAAATGTCAGATATATATATATATATAAATGGACTTTTGGGGTCTGTGAACCATGATCGGTGAAAATATACCAAAATTTTCTCGACTTGCTTTTCTCCGGACGGCTGCAATAGGTAGCTTTTTTTACTTTTTGTATTGGAAGCTACCTAAAACTATAATGTAAAAAAGTTTTTTAATTTCTGAAAGAAAAAAAAAATCAGTTTCTTTACCCTTCTTTAAATAGGTGTTTCTATTTTAAATTCGATAATTTTTTTAAAATTTAAATATACTAATATATATATTTAAATGTTACTATATCTCTGTTTATCTATGTTTAATAGCCTAAGAGGATTTCTTCATCTGTTGAATGTTTTAACGAATCTAATAATTTCTCAGACGAAGATGAAGATGGATGCCCATTGCCTGTAGTGTTTGATTCATTGATTAGTTCAGATCCTGAGTATTCTTCTGTAAATGTAATAAGACAACTAAAAGAAAAATTTTATTTGTATCCTCTGTCCCAAAATATTGGAAGGTACTTGCTTTTTTTTTTAGTTTGGAAATTTATCAAATGTATATTTACAATATTTTTGCATGTATAATTTATTTATGATAGTTTTTGGCTTCATATAGATTAAAAGTTATTACTTAAAAAGTTTCATTTATTTTTTTCTTCTTTCTTTCTTTCTTTTTTTTTTTTTTTTTTTTTTTTATGCAACTGTTTAAAAACATTCTGCATTTAAAAATGTTTTAATATTTGTGAAAATTTTAAGTATATCATTTTATTAGAACTAAAACATACTTATTCTAAAAAAGTACTTTGTGCTCTTAAATTTTAAACTATCTTCTAACTTTTAAAAATAACAATGAATAAAATAAGTAACATTTGTAAAAGAAAAAATAAAAGTGAAATATTTCCACTGGTGGAAATGACCTGATGTTTTAAAGAAAACATGCACTTTCATTCATAAAGTTTAAACATTTTTCTAATGACATAATTTTCAATACATTTTCAATAAATTTTCATTTTGCCTGTGCTCCTGAAATTAAGGCCTGTAAATAAAAAAAATAAAGTCATGTTCTAGTGAAACATAATTCTTGTATCGATATAAGATGAACGTGAGCAATAAAAATAATTTAATTGAGATATGTCAGGTTTCTAATGTCAGTGAGACGTATGTGTAATGTAAATTAGTGCTAATTAACTTAATTTTCTTTCTTCATTATATTTATCTGTGTAATTTTGTCTATGTACTTGAGTTATAGACACATTTTCTTATCTACGAGATTAAAATGAGTGAAAGTAAATTCCAGATAGGGATTATTGTCTCCCTGAATGCATTGGGCACACCGGGAACATAGTTAACAACAGAAGGAAGGGGCTTAAGAGCGGGAGATTATCTGCCGTGAGGAACAGCCCAGAGTGAGGGGTCAACACAAGGACGTTACCTGTGAAAATAAAGAGAAGAACCACACAGATTGGAATAGAAAGAGAGGGTAAGGCATGTAGGGAGGGAATTGTGTTGGAACTCGGAGGCATGAATTTGTTCATGAGAAGCATCTTGTGGTGGAAGGCGAAGTTTGTGCTGAGAGTTTGGAGTGACTTGTGTGGTTCTAATATTCGATAACCTCTGCAGTGTGCGTCCAAGAGAGACGGGGATAGTGTATGTTAGTATTACAGGGTTGGCAAGTTTTTGACAGTGTGATGGTTTTATCCGGTTTTAACCGTCATGTCATAAACCCCTTTTTGACGTAGTTTTTGACAATGACTGTCAAAAACCTAAAATTGAGTCCAAAAATTGATTAAAATTATTTTTACAACAACATTAAATTTACAATTTTTCAAAATTTTTAGTGTTAGGTACATGGGTAAACTTTTGGATAGTTTTAAACATTAAAAAAGGCCTATCTAGAACCCCTTTACAAAAATTGATTTAATAAATCAGGCCTCTTCACAAAATTCCATTCCATAATAACATACTCTCTATTAATTATTTTTATTTTGTTAGGTTTTAAAATGTATAATTTACAAAGAAAACAAGTTCACAAGAAAGGAAAACTTTAACAGAATGACTTAAAGAAGTTATTAAATGCTTGGTTTGAATTTGAGCAGCTGGATTTCATCTTTCATAACAAAATAAATTTTTAGTTTTCACAAAATGGACCTCAAGAAAAAAAAAATCCCTGACGGCTCGGCCTTCAGGCACAGGTAGATTTCGAAGACGCAGACCGTGGGGCGCCTGTTTGTCAGGAATTGCTGAAGAAATGACCTTTTTGCGATGATGCTGCAGTTGGAACCGCCTACTTCGAAACCAAACTTGTTTGCAAGCGGAGCCAGCAAGGATTTTTTTTTTTTTCTATAAGAGTTGGTCCTATAAAAAAATGTCAATATAAAAGTTTTAGATAATATTAAGAGGATCTATAATAAATTTAAGCGGATTTGAAATCTTGGGAATTGACGAAGTTATGAATTTTTTTCTTCTAAACCCCCCCCCCCCCCCCTTAAGGCAATTTTTAATTATATCAAAAATCTGTCATACATAAATTTTTGGCCCTTCTCATAGAAGTAATAATAACTTCAAACGAATTCAATACGTATCATAATTAAGAAATTATGGGTTTTTTTCTGTTTTCACAAAAAGTCCCCCCCCTCGGTTCGATTTTGTCCATTAACGAACTTGACCGAGATTTTATGCCCCTTGATTTTATGTATCAGTTTCGAAAAGATGCGGGAGTTGGAACTGCCTACTTCGAAAAATAACTTGTTTGCAGGCGGAGCCGGCAGGGATTTTTTTTTGTTTTTAATTTTTTTTTTGCTATAACGGTTGGTTCTATAAAAAACTTGTCAATATAAAAGTTTTAGATAATACTAAGGGGATTAATAATAAATTTATGCGGATTTGATATCTTGTGAATTGACGAAGCTATGATTTTTTTTCTTCTAAAACCCCCCCTTTTTCCACCGCTTGGGGCCATTTTTAATTATATCAAAAATCTGTTATACATACATTTTCGGCCCTTCACCTAGAAGTAATAATAACTTTAAACGGATTCGATACGTATAATAATAAAGAAATTATGAGGGTTTTTCTGTTTTCACAAAAAGCCCCCCCCCCCCCTTGGTTCTATTTGCCCATTAACGAACTTGACCGTGATTTTATGTCCCTTGATTTTAGGTATCAGTTTGGAAGAGATTTGTGCAGAATTATTGCAGTTATCGTGTCCATAAAAAAGTGACATAGATAGATAGATGGATAGATAAAGTTTTGAACTGGAGGTGGTTTTGGGTTCTGGGAGTCATGATCGGCATAGATCTGCAAACATTTTTCAAAATTTCCAACTTAGGTGAGAATGTAATAGGTAGTATTTCTTACGAAATCTACCTAAAAATCTGTCGACACCTGAAAACTCAAAACATGATTTTGGTATAACAAATTACTTTGAAAATAATTGTAAGCTATAAATATATAATAAAATAATAATTAAAACTATTGTTATATTAAACTAATCAAACTATTAAATAGTATTTGCAGAGTTTCCCCCAGGCAGTTTCAGAAGGGTGCTGCACCCTGCCTGCCCTTTGATTTACAAAATAGCACCCTTCTTGCCCCTCATAAAAAAATTAGCACCCTTCTTGTCCCTCAGTAAAAAAAAGTGCCTTTTTCCTTTTTGTATTAAAAAATTTGCTTTCATAGTAAAAAATTACTCAATGTTGTCTTAGAAAAAGTACCCCAACTTTTAAATATTAAAAGTGACTTTAAAAACCAAAAGTATGATGAGTAAGTGCCCTTAAGAATCTGAAAAGTGCCCTCAAGAATCCAAAAAGTGCCCTTAAGAATAAAAAAGTTCCCTTTTCTCACCAGCAGCACCCTGCCCTTTTTTAAACCTGGGGGAAATTCTGGTACTTGTATAATTTAATGTATAAAATAGCATATAAATAATATACTTATTTTTATATTGTTTTAATGTTTGTCTCCCTAAAAAGGTATTAATGATCAGAGGAATGTTTTTTCAACTAGGTAAATCATATTCAAAGGTTGGAGTAGCATGGTTGAGAGTTATTCCAACTGAGCAAAAAATGCTGAGACAAGGACTCGAACCTGGGTCTGTTCATTATGACCTAATTACATGGTATACAGGAGTTAGTTTCCGCGTTGTATCACATTCATCATGTAAAAATGTTATAATTATAGCTCAGATGAATAAAATTAGCACTTCAGTTCCCAGCCATGTCCAACCAATAAGAGTGAATTATGCCAACCAGGATATCATTGGGATAGCTTAGTAGGAAGAGCGTTGGCACGGCAAGCCAAAGTACCCCAGTTCGAGTAATGGTCCCGGCATTTTTTGCTCCGTTGGAATAAATCTCAGCTATGATACTCAAACCTTTGGATAAAAAAAAGATACTATTTTATAATGTAAAAAAATAAATTTAACAAAGAAATAGTTCTAAATCATTAAACTGAAACTAACATAATGAAATGAAGATATATTATATGTGTAAATATTGAAAATAACAAACCATCTTCTTTTAAGTTATTGATTTAAAGAACGTTTAATTATGTAGATTTCATATTATAATTAATTTAATTACTTAAAGAACATTTGTGTAGCAATTGTGGTTTATATTTAAAGTTTATGTACCAAAACAAATATTTAGAATCATTAAAAGTCTAGGTAATTTATGAACAGTCATTGAATAGTGGCTACTTTAGCTTTACACAAGCCTTTATTTATTTATTTATTTTTAAAAGCATAAATTAGATTGCTAAATTTTTTTATAATAAACCAAATACTTAATAGTAATAAAGATAAAATGCATTTAATAGTAGTTTCAATATTTTTTGCTATTTTTCCTAGCATGGCAATTGACAAATATTTTGAATAATGATATATAATTTTATTACAACTTAATTACAGTATGACTAAATAAAAATTATTTATATAATACATAAATTATTATTTAATCAGTTTTTAGCTTGATATAATATAAAATATCACTAATGATTGCTTAAAAAAAATGTGTATAAAGTTTTTGACACTTTTCGATAGGTTTTTGACATGTCATGTCAAAAACCACTTTTTGACGTCAAAAAGCCAACCCTGTAGTATTATAACCTAGTGCATAGATAAGGCGCCAAAGTGTAATTTAGTATAGTGCAGCATCTGCTATATAATTGCCTATAAACTGAAATATTTTGTGTCGTCAATAAATGTTCAGTTTAATATTTATTTGAAGTATCCTAGTGAACTGATTTGCATACGTACATTGTGTCTGGTATTATGCATCGCTATACCAATAGTGGCAGCATATCAATCAACGATAAAAAGAAAAAAAATCTCTACATCAGTAGTGGATTGAAATGTGGAGTAAAATATATCAAGATATAACAGAAAATGGTTATCAGTTATCGTCACAGAATTGAAAAGGTTTAGATATGAAACCTGATGGCAGATTTCTTTGAAAATGAATACAGTTCTCGTGACAGTGCCCGGTTACATAATTATCCAATGGAAGCTCAATCGAAAATATACTTTGGGTGCTATCTCTTCTCTCACACATACATGCTAGAATCATAAAAAAGCTAAACCAGAAACAAGCTCTGGAGACTATACATGCATACATCTATACATACATATGTTATCATTGTAAAAATAGTGAAAACTGATTCAGAAAACCTCAAAATATAAAAATATACCAATTTTTCCATAATCGGATTTTTATTATAATTCAGACAAGAAATCCCTGGTTCGAATCCTGGCCCAAACTTTTTCGCCCATTTGGGAAAATTACATCTAACATTAAGCGTTGCAGTTCACAGCCTTGTCCAACAAATAAGAGTGAAATATGCTAGCCAGGATATCGTTGGGATAGCTCAGTGGGGAGAGCTTTGGCACGGCAAGTCAGGGTGCCCAGGTTCGAGTCCTGATCCCGGCATATTTTCGCTCTGTTGGAAAAAAAATCTCAACTATGATACTCCAACCATTGGACATGAAATATGGTCAACGAATAAAAATATAAGAAAGTTTTTAGTATAGCTTTTATAGATTGCAGTATTTAAATGACTACATAAAACTTGACTCTCATGGTCATAAAATCCACTCGCCTGTGGCGAGTAGATTTATGTAATTCCCCACCCCTGCTTCTAACTCAGCAACTAAAATAATTTATCATTTCTTGGTTGCTTTTATTACTTGTAACAAAGAAAGTGATAACAAGAAAGAGATTTGTGTGAACAGACAATAAGTGAGATATTTCGAAAAATGTATTTAAGTTTTTTTATCAAGAAGGGTTGAAGTATATTAATTTGCAAGTCAAATGTTGGTTCACTATTATAAAATTTGAGTCAAGTTTTGCAAATTTGTGTATCAAATGCAGATAAATGCACCTGATTGATTTTTTTTTTTTTTTTGTGAAATGTGCTTTATAATTTCTGTAACAGACTATTATGTACTTTTTCCCTTTTTTATATGTGTTTTTCCTAATCTCTACTGTGCATTTCGTGCATTGAGTTATTTCAACCATTTCCACCCCTAAATTAAATAAGATTATTTAAAAAATTTCCTTTTTATCATTCTGATTATGTAAAGAAGAGGCTAATTTACGATATTTTCCAGTGTATAAGATGAATTTTTTTACCCTTAAAATACACCTTAAAAATGGGATGCTTCTCATATACAATGAAAGAACAGATTTTTTTCTTTTCTTTTTTTTTTTCTATTTGCATATTCCCTTTTGGTATTTCTCATGTTTGTGTGGTATATATTATGCTTTTGTTAGTACTTTATTTAATAATGAAAAAAAAAAAGATGTAATTAATTACATTGACTAATCTAATGTAATTTATGTATTAAGATTGAAGAATAATTTTTAATTTTAGAAAATGAATACTTTTATAGATTATTTTTATTAATTAGATATTTCTGTGTTATCGAAGTTCTAACGTAAAACAATTTAAAAATGTAAGTTCGGTAGATATTACATTTAAATAAGTATTTTATTTTAATTATTAAACATGAGCTCATAACTGATACATACTTTCATGTTTTCTCTTTTTTTTTTAATCTGAATAATTTTCGGGTACATCTTATATATTAGGAAATACAGTACAGTAGAAGACCACTAATCCGCACAGCTTTGTTCCAAGCGTGTATCATCAATGGTCGTTAGTATTAAAATATATGGTTTATATTTTTGTATTGTATCTTGCAATACACAAATAAGCGTAACCAGAGGGCCCGTGCGAAGATTTCGCACTGAAATCTAATATTTTTTAGGTACTTTTCTATTATCCCGTCGACCACTTTTCATAACAAAAAACTACCACCAAACTGTAAGATTAAACGCCAAAAATGCAGTCCCATTTACTTGATGTCAGAATCATTATGCGTGTTTGTTACGTCATCTAGTGGTTTTACATTTGACATTTGCGTGTATTTTTCATTATGTTTTACTGATTTAGTAGTTATTTTATTAATTAAAATAACAATTGTGTCCTTAAATTCTTATATTTTATTTATTTACTTATTTTTTTATATTCCAATGGCAACGTTCTCCCGTTTATTTGGCGATAGTTTTTTGTTATGAAAAGTGGTCGACGGGATAACAGAGAAGTATCATTTTTTATCAATATGTAATATTTATTAGATGCAGGTTTAAACTTCTAAAGAAAAAGCAAGGCTAAAAGTATCTGCAAACAACATTTAGTTGTTAGTCAAGCCAGAATATCATCTAATTTATTCCATCAAAGTTACACTAAAAACTGATCCAAGATTGCTAAAGGCACGCGCGAGAAAAAAAAATTAACAATCGTATTTTGACTGCATTAGAGGATGACGTCATCCGCTTCGGGAAAAACATGGGACTTAGAAATATAAATCTAAACATTTCAATTTCAATTTCGCTTTTTAATCATAAATATAAAATAAACCCGTGCGGTGTTTCTTATAATAATTGCTGAGCATCATATAATGTGGTATTTTATTTTTGTGGCACCAATAATTTGAAGAAAACCTTTCATTTCTTTCATGAAAACAATGCTGATTTAATTTTGAATTTTCAGCAAATTTTAATCCAAAACATGTTTTAACGAAATGTTAAGTGTGCTATGTCGAAAGCCTGTGCAAAATCCTTTCATATGGTATCTCATTCGCTGTTCTGCGTTTCGTATTTTCTGAGAAAAAGGGATGTTGACAGGAGAAATAATATATATGATTTTCTGCTGAAATGCAAAAATTTTGTTTTTAGATATTTCAATATACTTGGCTAATTATTATAAATCCAAATAATTTATTCATTTATATATATATTTTTAATATTGATTTAAGTGATTAATTGCTTAGTTTTAGTGATTAATTGCTTAGTGATTATTTATTTTCAATTCTATAAATATTTATAGATGAGAGATTAAATATATTATCTAAGTAATCATCTTTCTTTAAAGCAAATAATAGACTTTTAATACATTTTTAAAAAGCAAAAAATTATTTGAATTTACCATATGAATGATTAATTAAATAAAATACTTTTATAAATATCATTTTAAGCTATAAAAAAGTATTAAATGATATATGATAATATATATCAGAAATCAAATTAAAGTTTGAGGGGGGGGGGGGTGATGTAAAAATGCCATTGTTAAATTTTTTTTAACACTTAAATTTTTTTGTTTACATTCATTTATACAGTGGGAATTACAGGTTTACAGATTAGAGGTAGGTACTCTACTGTAATGTATGTGTAATATCTTTTAATTAAAATTTTATGGAAGTATTCATCTCTTTTCAGAAGCTTTGTTATTCAGAATATTATGTGCTGGCATATTTTCTTTCTAGGAAATTGCTTCAATTATGCAGTTCTATTGCAGATGAGTATCAGTTTCCTTATCCAGTCATTGTTTTGTGCCATGGTCGAAACCCTAAGCAAGTTGTCATTCAAGGAAATTTAAAAAATGACAAATTTATTCAAGTAGTTGTGAAGAGCTTAGGTACTATAGTTCATTCTCAAGTTTTTATTTTCAAAATATATTTGTAAGAAGAATCTCTTGTTGTATATATGATAAGTAATGTCCATTTTCAGACCAACTGTAAAGAAATTTACATTGATATAACCAGGGCTTTACAAATTTGATAAAATCTGGTACCCAGCAAAAATTCTTTATCGGCAGTAAAAAATATTAATCCCTGTCCCTTACCCATCAATGATTTTCAAAAAGCACAATTTATTTTAATCAATTAATTGAGAGAAAATAATAACAAGTATACTAGATTATTTTTACCACGATTATTCTAATTGGTAAAGAAATCATATGAGATGTAATCTTCCCAACTGGGCGAAAAAGTCTGGGCCAGGATTTGAGCCTGCAATCCCTTGGCTGAAGCTGCCAATGTTCTACCAACTGAGCCATCCCGATCGAATCTCGAGGACGTAATTCATCCAGTTAACCTTATTGATCATAGCATCTTGTCTGATATTGGAATCAGCTCAACAGAATAAATCGCAGGTAATGGAACATCAGTAAACGCTGGATATCTGATTACACTAGAGTAATTTTACCACAATTATTCTAATTGGTAGAGAAATCATATGAGATGTAATCTTCCCAACTGGGCGAAAAAGTCCGAGTCAGTATTCAAAACCTGGATCCCTTCAGCCAAGGGATCCCGGGTTCAAATCCTGGTCTGGACTTTTTCGTCCAGTTGGGAAGATTACATCTCAAATAACAAGTATAGTTTAGAATTATTAGTTACATCATTTATGACAGTACATAATTTAGAAAGATAATATAAACTAAGTTTTCTAATGAAACTTAACAAAATTTTATATCTCTGAAAAAAAAAAAAAAACTGTAAAGTCTGAATTAAAAAGCATGTTCGTGAAATGCTGATTGCCGACTGCAACAAATGTCCAGATAGTTGAGTGCTACAAAATCTGTATCTAATGAGGGGGGCCATCGATGAAACTGTGAAATAGAAAACAATTTTTTGTTTATTTTCCTGTTGAATTCAGTGAAATTAGTCTGATTTTAATATTTTAAAATTTGCAACTGATGCACTTATTTTTTGTTTGAATATATTTTCTAATTTTTTTTCTTAATATTTTGTAACATCTATAAGGAAATATCTTATGAGAATTTAATTAACATGTTGTGATTCAAATGAGTAACGAATCCTGCTCTTGATAGAAATTACTTGAAATTATTTTTTTTAGCATTGTATCCAAATTCACTTACCACAGAGGCTAGATTAACACTTTACTGTTTTATTTGAAATCTTCACCCCCCCCCCCCTCCTGATATTCTAATCATGTGACATGCTAGGTGGCTAGAACAGAAAAAATAGTGTTTTCTGTGCTTAAGATGGAAAATGCATTTTAAGCTAGGTTCTTGCATTGAAAGTATGAAAGGAGAGAAAGATCACTGCTTGCTGCACATGAATAGATGTGGGTAAGAGAAAAAATGCCATTTATGCTAATTTCTTAGGTCAGTTTATGTATAATCTAAAAATATTAATAATGTAAAAATGCCAGATGAAAAAACTTGGTCGCTAGTGGCGACCTGCCAACCACATTTGTCTAGCCCTGGGTATAGCTAAATTTTAAGTTTTTGTATATTTTGGCATATAAATCAGTCCTGATATCATAAAATCACATAGTGTTTTTGTGTATATATGTATTATTTTTGGGATTCCACTATCAAATCTAAACTCATTCATAGGCAGATGTTAATTTTAAGTAATTTTTTATCTGACAATTATCTTATATACTGAAACATATGGTAATTTAATATTAAAAAATAATATGATTTGCAGTATTAATGTAAAATTTGCTGCTTGAATTTTTTTCAATTATTTATTTTATAATTGGTAAAATAACCATGTTATGAATTATTAGTATTGATTAGATTGTTAGATTTGCCAGTATTTATAATACATTTAATCTCCACTGTGATAGGGATTAGAGTCCTGCACAAATTGGGTTGTACCTGACCCGAACCTGAAAATTTCATTTGAAGTCAACCTGACAAAAAATAAATAAAATAAAAATATTTCATCGACCCACAACTCGACCAATTCACTATATTTTTGCATCTGAAATTGACATTATTCTGAGCCGATAAATGTGCATTTTTCGCATATAAAATAAAAAAAATTACTATAAATGTGTTAAAATAATGTAGTACCTTCATTTAAATGTATTTGGTGTTTAAACATCTACTGAAATACAGACATTTAAGAAAATTTTTAAGGGGAAAAAAAATAATCATCTGCTAAATATGATGTCATTTACGATGGAACAAAACATTTAATGCATATTCAAAGTAGGATCCAAACTAATTAGAAAAAGCAAAGAAAATATGAAAATGATGTCATTTTCATGTAAATTATTTTATATTTAATTTTTATGAATGAGAATGTAAGTTTCCATTTGAAATGATGTTTTATCATCAGTGGAGGCCACCCAAAAGACCCCCATAGTTAACTATGGGAAAACTGGGAGGGACTGTTAGTTTTAAATATTAAAAAAAAATAAAAATAGTGAAAGTACTGCTTCCTTTTTCCCCCTCTCAAAATTATTTAAAATCTCCCTTTTTTTCTCCCTTTAAATTGTGGAATTTTGTGTGTTTTTTCTTTTAATTAGATTAGCAATTCTGCAAATGTATATCATAATAGTTCAAATGCAAACATATGCAATTACAAATAAAAATAAATATATATATCTTGCAATTTTGTGAAATAATTACTTATTTTTGACTGTTTTGTGGCTTTAAAGCATTTATTACTTATATATATATATATATATATATATTGTAAAATTACTTTGGGAAAACATTGAGAATCCTCCTGACATTCAAATGCAGATCCTCTGCACCATAGTTAATCTGCTTATGGGTAATCAATGTTCTTATGCATCATATTTTTCTTCTTTATGAATTTTCTTCTCTATGATTGATTTTTCCTGCACTCTTTTTACTATTTACATTATTATATACTATAAAATGTGTTTCTAAATTTTTCAACAGTTACAAATTTGTTTCTAAGCAATTCCTTATGACATGTGCTAAAAATGTGTTGTTTTGTTTAGTGTTAAAGCTTGTTAAATATACAGAAAAGAATGCTTATTAACTCGAGAATAATTGTGTCTTTTATAAAAATGCTATTTGTTGTGAAAGGTATTTTTATCACTGGTGACAGCTTGCTAAAAATAGAAAATAATGAGCAGTTTTCATTTAATATTCAAATATTACTTTCCACTGAAGTTATAAATTGACACTTGTGATCATGTTGTTGGATTTTTTGGCGAATGTCGAATTTTCTTGGTAATATATAACTGGAGGGGAAAAAACAAAAAAAGGAATGTTTTCTAACTTTTCTATAGTATAGATATAGAAGAAATTTTTAAAGTCAGCTACATGGAAGATACCCGATATGGGTAGCGAAATGATCTACCTGTGGCTATTGCCAGGTTAACCCTGCCAAAAAGAAGCAGTTATAATAACTAGGGAATCGAACCCGGGCTTCCCGGGTTACAGAACGCAGGCGAAAACCATTTTTTCCCCTAAATCTAATAGATTTTTCATATTTTTATTTGTCAAAGTTGCTGCATTTAGTGATTTTTTTTTTACTGGTTTCTTTGCGTGAAGCGCTCATACATCCAGTTTTTTTTTGTACTAAGCGTTTATACATGCGATATACTGATCGCGACATAAGAGTTTTGTTTATTTTTTATTTTTTTTTTTTTGTATTATTAATACAGGGAGTTTGCTGCATCCAGTGATGCTTCTTTGTTAATTTATTATACATCATCTTATGCATGCGATATAGTGATCGCGATATTAACGAATTTCATGTATATTCGTTTTTTCCAACTTCGCAATGACCGTTAACATTATTTGTAATACTGATGAAATATGAATTAAAACATTGTTTCTTACTGCTCATTAACTTTTTATATGCATTTTTATTAAATTTGTGAAATAATTTTTGTATATTTTATTCATAAAAATGCAATATCTAAAACAATATCTTCTGTTTATATTATCTGTTAAAATAACTGATGTTTGTTTATGGTGTAAACAAATAATTTTCTTTTAAATTTTTAAATTATTACAAAGCTTCCTTTTCTCCAAAATCGTCTGAACTAATCAAATTTTGTATCCGGTATAACACTACTCTCATATAAAGGCATCCTATTCTTGTGACGTTTTTATTTCAAAATTCATTAATTTTACTACCTGTAACTATTTAAAAATTTATAATGGCAGCATTCTTCCATTTGTTTATTGGGCGTTTCAAAATTCATGCTTAAAAAATATTTTATAAGCCATAATATATCAGGCAATTAAGATATAGTTTTCAAACAAATTGCATTTGAAAGTAAATTTTTTTTCCTCTATAACGGTGTAAAAATTGAAAATGTGCTATGTTTAGAAATTTAAAAAAATTGCAATAGCAAAAATCACAAAACCGAAATTTCATCTTCAGCTGTTGCCATTCGCAAAATGACGTATGCATTACGCACGGACACATTTGGCCTTTATAATATAGATATGTAGAGAAAACAATAAAATTCTTTTAATGGTTGTAATAATTGAACTATTTTGTTGCATTTCACTTTACCTTTTCTTTATTTTCTTCCTCGATTTTTACAAGTACATTTTTGCACCTAAACAACCAACATGATATAATTTTACAGATTTATGCAGAAATAGAAGACAAATAGTTTTTATTTGGTGGCGACTTGTTAGTGCTCCACAACTAATTATTTTAAAGGGATAAGTTAAAAATTAGTTCTAGCTAAATGCTAGATTTCAATTCATTTTATTCATTCATTTAAGTACAAATAAATTAATAAATTGCTCATTCATTTTTGTGAACCTTTTCCTCATTTCTGTTAATTTTGTCTTTTGTTAAGAGAGGGGAGATTAGGTAATTCCCATTCCCATCTTTTTAACAAAAGACAGAAATAAAGTAAGCAAATAAATAAAAATAATAAAAAAACATATTCAGAATGAATAAAATTTTAAGTAAAAAATTAGTGTTATTGTAATTGCATCTTAAAAGAAATTGGTATTTTTTCTGCATTATATTTAAGAATTCTTTTTTTTTTATGCTTTATGCATTTTTCAGTTTTTATTATTATGATTATTATGTATTAAAATTACTTCTTTATCATATTTCATAGTTTAGTTAAATTTCAAAATTTGAATGTTATTTTTTAAAAACCCCTTTCTTTAAATTTCTGTTTAAGTGGCATGTCACTGTTATTCAGTAAATCACTACCATTTTGTGATCCTATTTATATCTGTGACTATGCTCTGATTCACCATCTTCTGTATATTATTATTTAGTTATGATTTTTTTTTCTTTGCTCTTAAGGTTCAGTTTCCAAACATGAGCAACTACCAAAGTTATCTAATGTTAAACTTTCCCATCTTGATGGTTTTGTTCCATCTTGCACTTCAGTGAGTATTTATGTAACTTGAAAACAATTATTTGATAGTTATTTTGTAATTAATATTCATGCAAAACTTCTTGATAATTTAATTCACTACTAATTTCTGTTATTAATAGCTTCTAAATTTTTTCACTAGTTTTTGAGAGGTGGTTTTAACAAAAAAATCTAAAATGAGAATACTGTCAATTCAACCTTCTTTTTTTCTTTTTTAATACACTTTCCTCGTGTTCCCCTTTAAAGTTCATTAAGATTTAGTTAAGTTATCAAAACTTATAGACCATAGCTCTTCAGCTTGCAAAAATTATAAAGCTTCATTTCTTAAAAAAATTATTAAATCATGTTGTAATTTAATTATTTTGTTCTATTTGTGAATCATAAATCATTAAAAGTTAATGTCACTTTATATATCACACTTAAAAATTGTATTATTTTTTTACCGTTACTCAACACATCTATCTATATATATAAAAGCCGTTCTTGGTATGTATGTATGTTCCTTATACAAATCTACAGTTTTTGTCCGATTCGAACGCAACTTTATGTACATACGTTTTAGAACACGAGTAAAATTACCGTCAACTTTAAAAATTTATCAGACCATTCTTTACCACTTTTTTCAAATATCTCCCATAGTTTATCATTAAAGAAATCTATTTTTTTTTTTCAATTTCTAATGAAATTTCTTTCCTGTTGCCATTAAAAGAAACTGTGTAGGGACAATATTTTTATATACCAATAAAAATTCAGATTCACTCACTATAATTTGAAATCCGAAACTGACGTCATACAGAGAAGATAATATCATTTTTTCGCACAATCAAAAGATTACTACAAGTGCATTTAAATGACATAGTATATTTATTTAAATGTACTTAGAGATAAAAATAAGTAGCTTAGCTCCTAATTTTACAAAGGTAAATTGATTACACTGGTTTGTTAATATTATTTTTTTCAAGAAATAAAAACATATTTATGTGTCATTCATTTTAATTTAAAAAACTAATGTATTTTTTATAAGTTCGACAAAGTGGTGTCATTTTCATTTCACCAGCTTTGAAATTATTGTTCAATTCTTAAAAGAAAAAAATATTTTTGAGAAATAATGTTTTGCATCAAAAATTAGATAACTTCAAAACGCAATTTTAGCAAATTCTGCTTAAATTACACTGTGAATATAATTTCTTAGTTAATTTTAGTATTTAATAATATTAATGTTTAAAATTTTTCTATGAGTACAATAATATTGGATTTCTTTAAGCGCTTTCATGTTTTAAATAGATAATTTGCATGTCACGCACTCAAGTAAAGGCGTATTTCTCAACAAATTATAGGCGAAAAGTAACGATACTTGCATAGTTAGTAATTCATAATGTATTATTTCTTACACATAATATTATGTATCCTAACTACTTGAAAATTACAGGAAATTTAGCAGAACTTCAAGTAATTTAGCTCAACATTTTGCCTACGTTAAGTTGACAAACATGCACATTATCTATAAATATAAATGCACATTTGTACATTATTCATGAAGTGAAAGAATTTTTTTTTAAATAGACAAGTATCAGTTCATAGGAAAAACTATCCCCGGTGAAAGTTGCATCATATTTTAAATCATGTGCCAGTTTTCATTCAGAAAAAATTTGCATTTTATAGCAATTACACAAAGTAGCATAATTTTCGCAGAATGTATTGGTCACCAAAATATAAGTTTAACATCCTTTTATCATACAATCTTCCAGAATATTAATTTTTTATAAAAATTCATAAATATATTAAAGTTTATGTAAAAGTTGTTAGCATATGCAATTTTCATTGGAGAATACGATTTGCCTTTGATATAGTTTACATGAAATTCAAAGAAGAGTAAATGCCACTTATTAAACAAGAAAATACCCCCTCCTATTTTTTAAAGTACCATGAATATGGAAAAGCGCCAGAGAAAAGCCAATTAAAAAGGCAGGTATTATTAGTTATCTTTCTCTGACACTTATATAATTCCTTATAATTTGAAATTTTATCTATAATTAAAAATATCTCTGCAGGGTAATTTTTGTTCCTCATTGGAATATATGTCTGTCAAATTTGGAAACTCTCATAATCCTAAACTACAACACAAAAATCAATATGACAATGTTTATCCATAATTGGGGTGCTTATTTGGATTTTTTTTCACCATTGAAATAAATAAGCAACTCTATTGTTTAACAAATAAGCATTTATGTTTGGAAAGTCTTTGGAGCATGATAAACATTTTGATATTGTTGGTAGATCTACAGCTGCTAAAAGTGTAGCATTGTGAAAAAAAAATACAGTACATATAATGATGGTTAAAGGTATTTTTTTTACTTATTTTCTTTATTTTTAAACTTTTATGCTCCACCAGGTTTTAATTTCTTTTTGAAATATCATATAACTTCAATTTGTTTTTAAAGATGTGAAGTGTTTTGGAATAGAAACATAATATATGTGGATTTTTAGATTATTTTAATGAAATAAAAGTCATATCAAAAGTGACATGTTAATTAATAAATTTCCTCAAAAATATTCACTAATATAATCACTTTAAAAAATATTCTTTGACACGAAAACTTAAATCAATTTCCATGAATGGAATAAATGTAATAGAAAATAAATGGAAATGCTAAAAAAAATAACAAAGAAAAACTGTGTTCCACACTTAATCTTATTGAAAAAGTATGAAATTTCAAGCTCATGAAAGAAATTTAAATAATTATTTATTATATAAATGAAAATATGCAAATTGTGATTATAAAAAATATTTTCTACTATAAAATATTATAAAGTGTTTGTTAATTGTATATGTTGCTTAATTAATATATTAATTTTCTTTAAATGTTACGTGAACAAAGTCACGGGTAACAGCTAGTTACTAATATATTTCCTCTTGAAATAGTGCCCTTTTTGAGAATTAGCACTTTGCCTTTTTTCTTTATAGAATGAATAATAAATTATTTATTGTAATTTGTTAATTAAAGCATAAAATTGATGATTGATCCTAATTAAAGAGTTAATTGTTTAATAATGATTAATTTTAACCAGTGTTAACAATTTAATATTAAATGAAGTTATTAATAATTTTAATAAATATAAATATCAGTAGTATTTAATAGATGTTTACATAATTATTACAAAATATTAATGTAAATAATGTTATTGTATGCTACTAACTATTGAAATTGCTAATTTTGAAGTTTTTATAATTCCTGTAATTACTAATTATAATTTTATTAAGTAAAGCATAAGAAGGGGGTATTTATTTTTTAAAATTTCTATAATCCTGTACTTACCTATTCTTCTACTGTTCGCTCTCCTTCTATTATTACTAGAAAAATGAAAATCACTGTCTATGGGATTGTTTTATCATTATTGATGTTTTCTTTGTGCCCCATATCTGACCATCTTTGCCCATCCATGAGTGATTAATATATTGTGAAAAGGGTAATAAAGTCATTGAAATTAATTTTAGTATTTACAGTATTGTTAAAATCTGAAGATTGTCTTTGACATGGTCTGTATTCATGTTGTTTTACTGATACAAATGATAAATACCTATCTTCTTTACTCCAAAACAATTAAAGTATTTCTGTAAGTAATCATGACCAGGGTTGAGGAATTTTCAAAAAACCTTACAAGCCAACGATTTATTGTACCAGCCAGCAAGATGCAACTTGACAGTTAAAAGTTGTTATGACAAAATGTATGTGACTACAAAAAATAGTTAATTATTATTACTACAATGAATTTTCATAATTTTTTTTTTATGAAATTAAGAAATATATTCAACAGAGGAAAGTTTAGTATAGGATAGAACTTAGTACCATGTTTACATCACGATAATTTGGAAAGTTATAAAACATAGCTAACTAGTTTTTAAAAAAAAAAAAAGGTTTGGCATATCTTCTATAATCTGCCGTTTTTCAAAGATTACCTAAAACTTCACTTGCCCTGTCAGAAAATCCACTCGCCAGTGGTGAGTAAAATGATGTATTTGAATACCCTTGGTCATGACCATTTATTGCTGAATATAATGCTACTTCTCACTATAGATAAGACGAACTCAGGCTTTTTATATCAGTCTTTGAGCTCGGCTGAAAAAGAAAATTTTATTCATTCACAAATTAAAAAAAGGAAAAAAGAACTTGTTATTCGAGTATAAAGGATGTAGTCTAAGTTTCATAAGGTGTTTTACAATTCTTTGAAAATCATTTTGAAAAGGAATCGTTATTGATGGGATATAAGGAGAAGTATTTTATCTGATTCTGAAGCCTTTGCATGGTCAGTGTTAGTAACATAAAGATACTGTGGGATATTCCTTGTTTATCTTCACTTTCAATTTGAAGTCCTTTTTCAGAATTACTGGCAAACAGGACTCATGTCTTTCTGCTGTAGTTGTACAGTGGTATTTTAAAAGAATAAGAATTGTGACTTTTGCAGATTTCTTCCAATGATTGGGTATATATAACAAATTTGCTATTTTAAACAGATTTTTCGGGATATGAACACAACAAAATGTTTTCATGAGGGAATATTTGATTAATACTTATTTCTGTATTAGAAAAGATATTTAATTAAGAAAATTAATCTTGAAAAATTTTTAAAAAGTTATTAACAATTTGTATTGTTTACTTTGGAATTGGGCAACACAAAATTTTTCGTTCTCAGACGGGCTCGGTCTCCTGAAAATAAGAGCCTTGAAGATATTGCAAATCAAAATTATTTATTATTCTTCGAATCAGGATCTATTTCAAACTAAATTTTCACTGTTTCTTATTTTTTATAAAATATTCTCGATGATATTACACATAATAAAAAGTTCAGTTAAATTAAAATTAAGAAATTTATTGTTACCAAGCAAAAGCCTGGTTCAGATAAAAGCTGGTTATACCGCCAGCCACTCGGTTCACGAATTACCTCACATCTAAATCAGAATTAAAAAGTAAAAAACAGTAAAAGAAAGGGTTACAATAATTATTATTGGCGACGCCTAATCTCGCCAATCAAAACAACAGAAAGAGGGTTTTTACACACTGCCCCCGGATGAACAATTACTATTGTTCATAATTCAAATTAAATTTCTAAAAAAATTTTAAACTACATTGATAAGATAAAAATAGAACATACTTACAATAAGGAGATTACACAAACAATGTTTTCACAGGAGTAAATACTGAAACTAAAATATACAAAATAATAGGATTAGAAAACGTTAATAGTAAGAAAATGAAAATAAAATGTTCATTAAAATGTTCATTAGTTCATAATATCCAGTTCCAGTTTATAAATCAATTGGACTGGTCTTTTTATCACACCGGAAACAGTCTGAATGGCACAGGATCTAATTTTCGAATCTCTTCCTAAAAATAGTTCTGTTATTCGTCCACATTTCCACATGTGCTTTGGAGTTTTATCCTCATTAATCAACACAATATCTCCAACTTTGAATTCAGTTGGAGTTTTGACTGGAGCTGTAAAATTGGCAGAACGAAGTTCTAGCAAATATTCCTGTCGCCAACGTTTCCAAAAATGATTTAAAACTTGATCTCGATATCTCAAAATTTTTGTCAGTGTTATTTTATTCGATTTAGTTTCTGAAACACAATGAAGATCTGGTAGAGAATTTATTCGCTTGCCGATCAAAAAATGAGAAGGTGTAAGTGGAAGCGGTTCACTGTTTTCTTCATAGACATACGTCAATGGGCGACCATTAATCACAGCCTCAATTTCGGTCAAAGTGGTTTGAATTTCTTCAAATGAGAGATAAGATCTTCCGAGTTTTTACCGAACGAACCATTCGTTCCCAAAATCCCCCCCACCAACTGGCTCTTGGAACAATAAATTTCCAAACGATATTATTTTTATTAAAATATCGTAAAACTTCAGCTTTAGATATTCGGCTCCAAACTTCTCTAAGTAAATTATCTATTTTGATAAAAGTTTTCGCATTGTCACTATACATAGTTTTACAAATTCCTCTTCGTGATATAAATCGTTTAAATGCTAAAAGGAAGGTTTCAGTAGATAAATTCGTACATAATTCGAGATGTACGGCTCTAGTGACTGCGCACGTGAAAAGAACGATGTAAGCCTTTTCTTGGCCAGTTTTTGCTTTGACATAAATAGGACCTGCAAAATCCACAGCACAGGTCTGGAAGAGGATGGGGGGGGGGGGGGGGGATTCTATTACACGATCTTTTGGTAAAGGTGCAATTTCCTGCTTTCCAGGAGAAGCTTTAAATTTTGTACATATGAGGCATTTTTTCAGTACGGATTTTATCAATTTTCGTGCTTTGATTATAAAATATTTTTCTCGTAGATGAGCTAATGTAGTTGCCATTCCATAATGGAAAACCTTTTCATGGGCATTCTGTGAAATTACTGCCATTTGGAAGTATAAAAAGATGTTTTTCCCTTTGAGAAAATTCTGAAAATTTTAATCTGCCAGATACAATCAGTAAATCATTCTCATCTAATTTTGGATTCAGATTATACAATGCTGAATCTTTATCGATGGGCTTTCCCTTTTTCAAAAAATCAATTTCACGATCAAAGACAGATAACTGAGTTTGTTTTATCCAATAAATTTCTGCTTTTTCAATTTCTGGAGCTGTCAGCTCACCTGAAATTTTAGTTTTATTTTTGTTGATATTATTTAAAAATCTTAAAATCCATGCTGTGATGTTTAGTAATTTGGAAATATTACTAAAATTTTCTAATTTTAACAATGATTCTGGAGGTACAACACCTACTGTACAAGATATTTGGTCAGAACTCAACTTCGATGATTTTCTTTCATTCAAAGTGCTTTGATTTAGAATGTGTACGTTAAATGGTACCTTTTCAGGTTTTGGCCAACTGTCTGTAGCGCCTAAGATCGACGATAAACACTTAAGAGGTTGATGTAATGTTACTAAGAAGCCATATTGTCCTTTTTTCATTTTATTTAGACATTTCCACAGGCACAATTTACAACACACAACACAAAATCAAATACACTTAGAAGCATTGACACTTTTTGTTTCGTCCCACTCAACCATACATAACTTCACCTTCACACGTCCAGCTCCGACCGCTCACTCCCGCTCTGAGCTTCTTCTTCTGCAAAACAGTTCAATTTAATCTCTCATTGGATGAGTACTGCCATCTATCGGTGGCCTGGAGAAAATAAGTTCTGTGAAAGTGAGTTCTTTACACTGAATGATAAGTAATCTGTAAGTAAGTTCTTTACAGACTCCTCCCCACCTGGAGAAAACTTTTCACGGTCTTGACAGGGAAAAGTTTCTTTCTAATTTATTGTTCTTCAAGCACTAGTTCAAAAAAAAAAGAGATTAGTACCTTGAACCACACCTGACTTATTCCCACCGTGAAAAAACAATATATGTAATTAATACAAATAAAATTTACAAATACTCAGACATTATATTCAAGATACAATTGAAAAATAATATATACATATTCAAAACAATAAATTCAAAATTAACTGTCATACAATTTATCATATATACATATTAGCATTCTGATCAAATTTAGGCTTTCATGGCACGACTCAAACTATCAGCATTCTGATGTTGTTTTCCCTTTTTATGAACAATTTCATAATTAAAGGACTGTAGAAGTAAGGCCCATCTTAAAAGTCTAGGATTAGTTCCGCTGTTTTTGTCTAACCATACTAAAGGGTTGTGGTCAGTCTGGATCTGAAATTTTTTATGTCCATCCACATAGCATCGTAGTTTTCGCACTGCAAACACAATAGCAGCGCATTCTTTTTCGGTGGTACTAAAATTTCGTTCTCTGTCTGAAAACTTTTTGCTCAGATACAGTATAGGATGTTCTTCATTATTTTCATTTAGCTGGGATAGCACTATACCAATTCCCAAATTTGAAGCATCACACTGAAAGATGAAAGGTTTTGTAAAGTCCGGACTATATAAGACAGGATTTTCAGAGAGTTTACCTTTCAGTTTGTCAAATGCATTTTGACAGTCGCTATCCCAATCTACTGTTGACTTGCGAACCTTTCCCTTTAATTTGCAATTACAGAAAAGTTCGGAATATAGTTCCGATAATATCCGGCTAAACCTAAGAAAGACCGGATTTGAGTTTTAGTAGTAGGAACTGGGAACTCTCTTATGGCTTGAACCTTCAGCTCTCTTGGAGTTCTAAGACCTTGACCCACTAAGTGTCCAAGGTATTTTACATAAGCTTGGGCGAATTGACATTTAGATGGTTTGATACGCAGGTTTGCTTCACTGTCTTTTGAAAACGTCTTCCAGGTGTTTTAGGTGATCTTCCCAAGTTCGAGAGAAAATAGCAACATCATCCAGATAGGGCACTGCATACTCTTCACAGTTTTTCAGTAATCCGGCCATAAGTTTACTAAATTCATATGGAGCATTTTTTAAACCAAAAGGGAGGCGTAGCGGTCTGTACATCCCAAAATTTGTCACAAAAGTTGCATACCTTTGAGCACGTTTGGTTAACGGAATTTGCCAGTAACCTCTGGTCAGATCTAAAACTGAAATATATTTAGCTGAAGACACCTTTTCTATTAACTGGTCAATGTTGGGCAAAGGGTAAAATTTTGTGCGAGTCACTTTATTTAAACAGCGATAATCTATGCAAGGTCTCGCTTCTCTGCCTGGAACTTCAACTAAAATTAACGGAGAGGCAAAGTCTGATTCACCTGGCTCAATGACTTCCAGTTTTAGCATTTTCTCAACTTCGGTCTTAAGGATTTCCGTCTGTCTAGGCGACATTTTATAAGGCCGGGCACAGATTGGTTTTTCTGATTCCAGCTCGATATCATGTTCAACTAGATTCGTGCACCCTGGTTCAGTCGAAAAAGAATCAGCATATTTTCCGATAAGTTGTCCTAATTCTTCTCGTTGACTTTCATTTAGTCGGTTATTTTTTTGGATGTCTTGCCATACTTCTAACAACGCATTGTCATTGTTTTCCTCATCCAATTTAGGAATTTCATGCTCTTCTTCATCATTAGAGGTTGTTTTTACCGTCAGTAAATTTATATTTTCTACTGTTCTTCGATGGTAAGGCTTTAGCATATTTACGTGATACATTTGGGACTTCTTTCCCTCTGGATTGTAAATAACATAGTTGGTTTCTGATAATCTCTTTTTTACTTCCCCAGGTCCTATCCAACTAACCGACAGTTTAGTTGGTCTGGATGGAGCCACAATTAAAACTTGATCTCCCTCTTTAAACTCTTGTTTTCTGGCTTTGATATCATACCAATATTTTTGGTTTTGTTTCTCTTTTTCCATATTTTCTGCAGCGAGCTCTTGGCATTTCTTCATTCTGTTCATTAAGTCAAATACATAGGATATCACATTATCTTCTTCTATCTCTTGCTCAGTCAAATTTTCATAGAGTAGCATCATTGGAGTTCTTAAATTCTGGCCATGAACTAATTCTGCTGGACTGAATCCAGTACTATTGTGAGTTACAGTTCTTAACGCAAAAAGGGCAGGAGGGAGTACTTTCTCCCAGTCAGCTCCAGATTCTAAACAAAGTACTCTGAGTATCCGTTTCAAAGTCCTGTGCATTCTTTCAACTGGGTTACTTTGGGGATGATAAACCAAACTTCGCACAACACTAACTCCAAATTTCTCTAAGAATTCTGTTGTAAGTACACTCATGAATGACTTTCCTTGGTCAGTTTGTAGTTTACGAGGAAATCCAAGTCTGCTGAAAATTTGTAACAAAGCCTCAATGATCGTCGTAGAATACAAATTAGGTGTTGGAACCGCGTCAGGATATTTCGAAGCTGAACAAATTACAGTTATTATGTATTTGTTCCCTAGTGTACTGACAGGTAAGGGTCCACAAGCATCAACATTTAGCTTTGTAAATATTTCTGAAATAACAGGAACTATTTGTAAAGGTGCTTTCTTTTTGTCTTGAGGCTTTCCAACCCGTTGACAGTAGTCGCAAGTTCTAACATAATCTTCAATATCTTTAAAGCAATTTGGCCAATAAAAGGTCTTAAACAAAGCATCTTTAGTTTTAGCTACACCCAAATGGGTTGCAACCGTTTCATGACAAAATTTTTTTAACTGCTCACGAAATCTTTCTGGGACAACTAATAATTTTTTTTCAGCACCATTCCTATCTTTCCTTCTATAAAAAAAGCATATTTTTCTCCAAAATAAATTTGCTATCTTTGGTATTTTTCCTTTTAGCTTCTTCAATAAGAGGTTTTAGATCTTTGCTCTTCTTTTGTTCTTCGGAAAATGTCATAGGAGAAGTTTTTATAAGCTCTTGTACTGAGACAGTTTGACATACTGGCAAAATTGAGTCTTTTTTGATTTCCAACTTCTCTTCTTCAGATTGATCTTTACTTTGTTTCGCATCCATTTTTTTGTTTTCATTTTCTATATTATTGCTATGTTTCTTTGCAGAAGTTTCATCAGAAATTTCGTGCATTTCAGGTTCTTCAAGAGAAACCTTCTCTGCTTCCAGAATTTTCTTCTGAGCTCTGGTTTGAACAGCATTAATCATATGCTCTTTCACTGCCTTCTTTTTCTTACAATGCTCGAATAAAGCAGCTGTTTTATTTCCTAATAAATATCTTCCTAAATCTACAGAGTCTCTAGAGACAGCAGCTTTAGTTATCACATGCCCCATTTCACAGTCTAATTCAATTGCTGCGAGAGGTAAACAGAATAGACCATCGTGTAAGGGCACCCGAACCCACACTTTTTCGTTCAGATACATATGTGGTTTGACATACCTTTGTGCAACTAAATCTATTGTCGCACCTGTATCTCTCAAAATTTCCATTTGTACGCCGTTTACTTTCCCCACACTAAGATAAGGCGTTATCGAAGAATCTTGTCCAACTCCAACCTTAACATGAGAAATGATTTCTGTGGATTTCTTAAGTTTATCGCATTGAGGACGAAGATGATTGCTTGATCCACATTCGTAACAACGTAATGTTTTCCTCTTATCAAATTCTCTTTCTTTATGGTTCCCGGAAAATGATTCTGATTTAATTTGAAATTTTGGCTTATTATCCTTACCTTCTTTCTTGTAGTCAAAGTTATTTGAATTCTTAAACTGGGGTCGAGGATTAAACGTGTTCTTTTTCGGAAGTTCTTTCTTTTTAAAACTATCTTTGATACTTTCATAGTCATCCAATTTCTTAGCCAAATCTAAAGGTGTCACAAAATTTAACCAATTATCAAGAAAATGTTCTTTTGTTTCCGCAGGGACTCGAAACTTTAACTGTTCTGTAATAATTAGATTTTTAAGTTCATCAAACTTTTCAATACCTAATTCTGTAATCCAAGCGTTAAAATAACTAGCGAGTTCTTGCGCATAATTCCTCCAAGACTTGTCTGGCGTTTTATGATGCCGATAAAAACATTGCTTTAATTTCTCGCTATTCAACTTATATCTTTCTAAGATAAGACTTTTAACGAAATCATAGTTAATCGCATCTTCGGGAGATTCCCTGGCTAACATGTTCGTAATTTCTGTGGGCAAAACAGCTAATAAGTATGCAACCCAATCAGTCTTCGAAACTTTAGCCATCTCTGCTCTTCTCTCAAAATTAATTAAAAAGAGACCCATCTCATCAGATTTTTCGTCGAATTTTGGAACAATTTGTGCCAACTGTATCTTAGGTCCGACATCAGCCTTTCTTTCTGAACCGTTGTTCTGTGTAGAAGTTCTTTGCGATTGCTCGAGTTTCTTTAACTGTAGTTCATGTTCTTGAGCCTCCCTAGCCATACGTTCTTCCTTTTCTTCTTGTCGAATTCTTTCTTCTCTTTCTTTCTCTTCTTGCTGAATTCTTTCTTCTCTTTCTTTCTCTTCTTGCCGAATTCTTTCTTCTCTTTCTTTCTCCTTTTTCTCTCTCTCTTCTTGCGCTTTCCTATCTTCTATTACTCGGTCTAGCATGATTTTAATCTCTTCTTCCTTGTAAACTTCACTTTCTAAAATCAGTTTTTTTATTTCTGGAATCGTCCTCACAGGATCAATCTTCAACGCTAATTCATCACAAATTTCTAGTAAATCTGTCTTTCTAGCTTTTGCTAAAAAGGCCATCGCAATTTTTGACTAAACTAAACAAAATCAGAATGCTTAATTTCTAATTATAGCACACTCAAGTCTCCCCTACTTAAAACTAACAACAAAGATTTCAAGCAGATAGAATAATTTTCAATTAATAAAGCAATTCTAAATTCCACTTCTATTAAATCCTCTGCTTAGACCTATTATTATTATTATTATTATTTTTAAACAATTTAAAATCTTAACCACGTAAGAAAATCGAACAATATAACGTTTTACCGAAAATTCTTAGTAAATTAAACACTACGCAAATATTTTAAACAAATTAAATAAGCATATGTAATTATCACAAAAATACGATTCAGATAGATAAAAGAATATTTTTAAACTCTCAAAATACACAACTGTACTTTATGTTCAATAAACAAAATTATTTCAAATCAATAATTAAATTACGCAATTAAAATTAAACCAATGAAAACCATGTAAATACGAGAATTTTTCTTAATTCTCAAACCTTTTATACAAGCATAACCAATTACTCGCAAAAAAAAAAAAAAATATTTAAAATAATCCAGGAAACATTTTTTTTTTTTTTTTTTTTTACATAAAAAGAATAAATGTTAAAATATTCAACTCAAGTTCTTTTGCAAATGAAAATAACACTTTTCTGTTTACTTAATACTTCATCAAGTTTTTATTTTCTTTTTACATAAATCTAACAAACAAAACAGAATTATTACTGTTTTAGTTTTTAACTCAGTTTGTTACCTTTACCCTTTAACAACAACAAAACAAATATCAAATCTGATCATTTTCAACTCAGATATAAAAGAACAAAAAATCATTTATTCTATTTTTAGAATAAACAAATAACCAAATAAAGAAATACTCTAAAATAAAACAGAATAAACCAGCACTTTATAATTTTGGCATTTATCCAAATGGCAAATTGGTAAGATTGGAAATTTTATTCTATTTCCTTCAAAGAATGAAATACCATTTTACACATTAAACCATTTTAATTCAAAAGAATTATGACATCATAATTATCCCCAACAAAAAATAAATAAACTGTATTATTTATTCTTAAAATTTACTTTCAGAACAATTCTTAATATTTTCTAAAATAAAATAGCTTACGAATTCGAAATTCACACTATTTATCATCAAGAAAACTATTTAATAACTTTTCAATATTCCAATTAATTTTATTTGATGGGAATAAGTCCAGTATATTTCAGTACTCGAATTTTTTGCCCCAATTAACTCACAACTTTTACTAAAGTCTGAAATTAATTTACGAAAGCAAAATGAATGAATCAAATTAATCCAGATTAAAAAGAAACTTTATAATCGATAATAGATTCAATTCAAGGTACTAAAAAAAAAATACAAAAAAATTTGGAACTGGCTTACTCGCTTCAAGACGAACTTGCATCTTTTTAGAGAGTAACACTGGTTATATCACCTAGGTAATCGCACCGGTACTGCCACCAAATAGATTGTAGCGCCTAAGATCGACGATAAACACTTAAGAGGTTGATGTAATGTTACTAAGAAGCCATATTGTCCTTTTTTCATTTTATTTAGACATTTCCACAGGCACAATTTACAACACACAACACAAAATCAAATACACTTAGAAGCATTGACACTTTTTGTTTCGTCCCACTCAACCATACATAACTTCACCTTCACACGTCCAGCTCCGACCGCTCACTCCCGCTCTGAGCTTCTTCTTCTGCAAAACAGTTCAATTTAATCTCTCATTGGATGAGTACTGCCATCTATCGGTGGCCTGGAGAAAATAAGTTCTGTGAAAGTGAGTTCTTTACACTGAAAAATAAGTAATCTGTAAGTAAGTTCTTTACATGTCCTTTGGTAATGATAACCATTCAGGACCATAGTACCATAATTTATTTTTAGTGAGGTTATGTAAATTCTCGCCTCTAGTAAGAAGATCACTCGGGTTATCCTTACCCGGGATATACTTCCACAATTTCGGATCAGTCAAAGACTGTATTTCTACAACCCTGTTAGCCACAAAGGGCTTCCAATTATTGGCTGATCCTTTTATCCAGTATAACGTAATAGTGGAATCTGACCAGATATGCATTTCCAAATTTTGAAAATTAAATACATTTTTTAAATATTTAGACATCCTAGCAGCTATTAATGCTCCCATTAATTCAAGACGAGGGATTGTCAAACACTTAATCGGGAAAACTCTACATTTTGCCCAAATAAGACTGGTCATAATTTCATTATTACTTGTGATATATCGAAAATAAGCTACAGCCCCATAAGCCTTAGGGCTGGCATCGAGAAAAAATATGAATTTCAATTGGGTCTGAAAATTCTAGGCCTTGCGGAAAATATTTGCGGGGAACCTCAAATTTATCTAAATGTTCGATTTCTGAACACCAATTTTCCCATTCAATTTTTAAACCATCAGGGAATTTTTCATCCCATTCCAATCCCCTTTTCCATGTTTCCTGTAGCAAACTTTTCATACAAATAGAAAATTTTGCGATGAATCCAATAGGATCAAAGATTTTTAACATGGCTTTAAGAACAATGCGTTTCGTTGGATTAAATTTCCATTCATCAGGAAAGGATTGTACATCAAAACGTAAAATATCCCAATTGGTATCCCATAATAATCCCAAAATCTTCAAAGAATTATTCGAATTTTCTTCTGAGTGTTACGCCACCGTACATTGTTTCTGTATTAATCTATGCTAATTTAATTCATTAATTTATGTTAATTAAACACTTAACTTAATCTTATAATAATTTTCCATTAAAGTCCTTTTTCTTTCTAAATTTTCAAATATTTCGTTAAAGTAATTTTATTCTGTTATTAAATAATAATATTAATCAATAAATCAAATGTTTTAATTATTAAAATCATTAATATAATATTCAGTTAAAGTAATCTCAGTAAAAAGATACGTTTTTCGCGTGTCAATACAAACAGATACGAAATATTTCTAAGTCAAAAAACGAAAATCATAATTATTAAATATTAAATATTTTGTATTAAAACCATATTCAATCTATAGATAAAAATTTTTACTTCAAGAATCCGTTTACGGTTTTTAAATACGTTATTTAGTTCGGCAGTTATGGCAAGAAATTCTATTTATTCAATTCTCTTTTCAAAGATTGCGCGTTTTGTTTTGCAGAAATATCGACATTTTGAATGCGCATCTTCCCCAAAATACTTGTTGTTTACGATCACGTGACAGGCTTTCTCGGAAGAAATAGTTTGCAGTTCATTGCACTCCGACAGAGACGCGCTCCCATCTCAGTGTCCATCCGGGTACTTTTATGGCGTCGTTGCCATTCAGGAGTAATGATGATTTTTATTCATCTCAACTCTGCGTAGCGAACGCTCGATAATGCTCGATGCTCATTGGCTGAAAGTTGGCTTTCAAAATTCTAACTGATTTTTGAAAGTCATGTTTCTCATCAGTTATCGACTAGGGATTAAGTGAGCTAGACGTACTATAAATGTGGCGGACCTTCGGGTCCCGCCGGGGTTTTGCCGTGAAATTCATCGCTGCAATATTAGCTTCGGCACTCTTCAATTTTCTATAGAGTAAATGCCTTCGACTTAGAGTTTAAATTCTCTAGTTTGCATTTTCTACATCTTTATGGAGTTGGCTTCATATTCCTCAAGTTACGTTTCCTCATAGACAGCGACTTCATCAATTTCTTCAGGCCAGCCAGCTATTGCAATTATGATGCCGTATGAACATTCTTTAGTTTGTTCATGCTTCCAGCGTATCCGATAGCCTGTAATTTCTTCATGATTAAATTAACTCCTGGCGTAGATGTCCGATTTCCACCTTATGAGTTTTTCATCCTATAATTTATTATATTCAATCTACTCAGACTCGTAACATCTTCATAGAATAGATATTGTAGCAGAGATCCATCCGGCCAAAGATTTCATAAGCTCACAGTAATCATCGTAATTTCGTTGCATGAATTCAGCCGTCCGAAAAGTTTTAGTTTCGAGTTAAGTGATTCACGCTTTTTAAGATTGGCTCTCCAGTAATATACAGTAATGGTTCATTTTAATAAACTATAACCGCCTACTTTATGAACTTCTATCAATGGTTATAACTTTCACTTAATAACTTTCCATGATTAATTTACTCTAGATACTACTTACAGAACATTTTAACTAATAAACTATTTTTAACTATGATCTAAAACCATTACAGCTGAAGTATTAACAGTGTTGTCAATATAATATTATAGAATGAAGATTACTTTAAGTTAAGATATTCACTACTTATGCTACTATGATTTGTTAATTGAATATTGATCTTACTTGAAAATTAAAATAGAAGTGTGTTAACTTAGATAATGAAGTGAATTTTACACCACAACAAAGCCAGCCAAAGTTAGGTTTAGCAGGTTTGATTTTCTAAACAAACCACTCATTGCCATCAGCAAAAGAGAAGTAATCGCTTTTTTGCCACTACCTTAGTGTTTTATCATATCAAATTATTGTAATCATAAGTAACTCATTTTTTGCAAGAAATAGCAAAATATTTCACACAACAAATAATGAAGCCGGCTAAAGTTATGTTTAACAAGTTTGATTTTCTAAACAAACCACTAGTTGCCATCCACAAAAGAGAAATAACTGCTTTTTCGCCACCACGTATTTTAGTATTTTATGTTATTCTATTCTTCTATCCCCTGTTCTTGTTAGCTTTTATCCTCTTTGTCATGTTGATCTCTGCTGTAAATGGCATGTTTCTAGTGTTTCTTTTACTTTTTCTCACAAAAAAAAATAATTTTTTAGTGAAGCCTAAACAGCTTAATGTTAAATTTACTTTTGTAATTTCTGCTTCATTTTATATTTTTTACACATGAAGTATTTACTGTAGTAAAGAAGGTTTTCACATTTAACTTATGTGTAAACTGTCACCAGTAAAAGTAATTTTTAGATATCAGTGGGGGGAAATTTGTAGGGGGAATTCAGTTTCAACAGATTTCTAAGAAGAGATAAAATAATTGTGTAATTCAAAATTCCTTTAAATATTTATTTTATAATCCCTTTTTTTTTTTTTTTTTTTTTTTTTTTTTTAATTCAAAATATTTTGTTAGTGGAATTTTAATTTTAGGTTGAAACATCTGTTTATGCTCGGTATGATGTCCTGCTGAATGAAACAGGCTCTACACTTCTTCCATCTAAAAATATGGATGTCATCATGGAGTGTTATTGGTCAAACCCTGGAGCTATTCTAGAACCAATTTCAACTGATTGTCTTTGTTATGCAGTACGTAAACCATGTTGTTGTATCTGTATTACTAATTAAATTCTATATTTTGTATGTGATCTTACATCAATGTGTGTCTTTATTTTTTATTTATTTATTTTTGTAGAAAATAAAGGCTGTGGCCGGTGATAATGATACTGGAGCTTCAGAAAAATTCAAAGAAGTAAAGCTCATAAGGGTAATAAATTTTCTTTTCTGCAGCTGATATAAATTTAATAAAAATCACATTAGTTGATGTATATAGTTTTATAGTGAAAAGAATATCTATATAAATTCGTGTGAAAATAGCTTGTGCAATTGCTATTTCTTATACTTACTGTTTGACCCAGGATCTATAATACATTTATTTATACTTGTGGTAAAAATAGAATTTGTGAAATTAAAAGATTTTTCATTGAAACTGTGAAACAAAAATAAATTTGGCAAATTATAAATAATGTTTTGTAAAGCATAAAAAATTTTTAAGTTCTTTTTTTAATAAATTTTTGTATAAATTTTATGCAGTCCATGTCATTATATACAAAAGTAAGTTTAGAGTAAATTTCAGTTATCACAATACTTGATTTTATGTTTAATTTAATTTTATCTGTCTTCATCTTCATATCTTCTGTTGTTTTTGAAAATTTTATTTCTAATGATATACAATCAGAATAAGTATATGTGAAAAAGAAGTAACTCATTTTCTGTTTAAAAAAAACAGAGAAATCTTTCTTTATATCTTAATGAAAAATCTTCTTCGGAAAACATATCGTGTTAGTTCTTGCCTGAATCTATATTCATTTAAACTTTAATCTCCAGATCTGAATTGGTCATGTAAGACAACTAATTCAGGAATTCTTAATTTAGTATTAAATTATATCCTGGAATTATCTGGAGGAAATTATGTTATAGCAAATATTATATGATTTGAGCCATATCATATTTTAACATCAGTGTTTAAGATTTAAATAAGTTGTGTTTGATTTAAATTCGATGTCTCATAGGCTCTCTGTGAAAGTTTAGAAACTGGAATTATCAAATGGCCCAACACCTCTTCCTGTGGAAATATCATGCAAAGAGTGGAAGATTTCATGAAAGGTTTGTTATATTACAATTACAACATGAATAAATTATGTTATATTTCATTGTAAAATGATAATAAGTCAGAAAATTTGGTACTTTTGTGTTATAGTGGCCCCCACGGTGAATCGCCAAGCGACGAAGTTTTATCACCAAATTATAAACTATATATGACATTATAATAATATATGATGTATATAACATTTCATGATATATATGGCCAAGTTATAGTCATATATGATGTATATATATGACATATGTATAAAGTGTATATGATGTGTATATAACATATAAAAGTTAAATATATATATATATATATATATATATATATATATAATGAAGTATATATCAAATATATGCGTGTTTTTAGTATATATATGTGTATATATGATGCATATAATAAGCTTTGCGATGATCTTGGCGAAATCATAGCTTTTACCTTGGCATAATGATAATTTTGGGGACCGCTATAACACGAAAGTACCAAAAATTCTTTCAGTTTAGGATTCAATTTTCTTGAAAATTAGAAAAATTAGATAACTCATTAAAAGATATGCAGTTGAAAACTTTGCTGCTAAATTGTAAATTAAAATCATAAAACATATTTTTAGTATATTGAAGGCAGAATCCAGTTTACCCGTTTGAGGACCCAAGACTGTGATGGTGGATGGGAACATGTTCTTTCTCCTTTCAATATTTCCACCTTTGATGGTGGTGGAAGGGAGCTCCCATTCACAGTCAAAGCAAAATGAATCAGAGCTTGATTATGGATGTTCTAGTAGTAGTCATTGACTAGTGGCAATGATCCCTAATTTTGTTTACTTTCCTTTGAAAAGATGTTTGTGAAGTTGTGGGTCCCTGATGCTGCACCCACCACAGCCATGATAGCTGACTGCTGTTTTCATGATTGATTAAGTAGAATCAATTTGAAGATCAGTTTGTATATAATGATTAAATTAAAAATTTATTGGCCTTCCAGACTAATAAGTAATCACTTAAAATAAATACCGTAAAAACACCTAAGACAAAATTTAACAAGAATGAAAAATTATGCGTCAAGCATAGATTATGTAACACTTTCCAACACATCCAAAATAATTTTACAAATATTTACTATTTAATAAGGTGAAAGATGATGTGATGTCTAAGTAAACAAGTTGGAAAACGCATAACACATTTAAAAATTCAATTTCAGGAATTGTTAACAATATTCAGAAAAATATTCGAATTCTTTCATGCAGCCCTGTATATGATCTAGAGTTTTGTATGTATGCTACATAGAATGCTAAATTTTAGTTCAGTTGGGAAACACATAGCACAGTTTAAAATTCTCCTTCTGAAATTTCTGTCAATAAACAGAAATGTGCTCCAGAACTTTTGTGCTGCCCGATATATGATCTATAGAATTTATACACACGAGGTAATAGGCAAAAAATGAGTTCAATTAAAAAATGTGTTCAGCAACTGAAAATGCAGTTCCAGCAGTTATTTTTAACAGACAGTACCAAATTCTTTTGTGTGTTCCTGTAAATGAACGATGAATGCTATACACAAAATATTGTATAGTAAACCTCTTGTAATACACCTTGGTGATATATATATATATATCAATTTCAATATGTTTGAAATAGTGAAACCTTATTAAAATAAACCCCAAACTATTTCTCCATAGACCATAATGTAACGAAATTCTTTGGAATGTCCCTGTAAAGGAAACTATAAGTACTAAACAATAAGTGCTATACACACCATATTCTATAGTAAACCTCTTGTAGTACACCTCAATGATATATAATATATCAATTTCAATATGTTTGAAATTGTGTAACATCATTAAAGTAAACCACAAATGATTTTTTCCCATAGACTGTAATGTAACGGAATTCTTTTAAGTATTCCTGTAAAAAAACTATAAGTGCTACACACTTCATTTTCAATACCGAACATGCCATAGTAAAGTTCAATAACATATATCAATTGTATCACAATCTGAATATATTTATGTGAGTTAGATTAGAGCACAGACAGCAGACAGACAAATTGAAGTCATAAACATTTTTCAAGTGTGTTGGAAAGTGTTAAAAATGTGTGAGAAAAAGGCTGTGTTAACAGGCAAGCTGTCGATTGTACAGTAAAACCTCTGTATACTGAACATCTCGGGACTGCGAAATTTGTCTGTTATTCGGAGGTGTCTGCTATTCAGTGGTAAAATCATAAAAATATGTAGGTATTCGGGATTGAAAAAGTGTCCAGTATTTGGGAGTGTCTGTTATGGAATTTTTACTATACTATAGTCTTTTTGCAGGAGAGTGAAAATTTTCAGTCTTAGTCGGGATTCCGATATACAATAAACAAGCTCTATCTTCGCAGGTTTTACTGTAATTTAAGAAATTTTATTAGAAAATGGTAGTTTTAAATTCACTATTTCAGTTTTCTATAATGTGTTTTGTTTGTAGTATATCATTTTGATACAGTTTTTTTTATAAATATTGTAATGCAGTGTGTGAGAAATCAATGCAAGCAGAACTTATTTCAATTTACAGTCATTTTATTAAAAACATATTACAATTAAAAACACAGGTTAAAACTCTTTTAGAAACATGCTTAAAAACTTCCATACCATCATACAACTGCTCACACTTTATATATGCATCAGTACTTAAACATTCACCAGCTCTGTCTCAAAAATATCCAAATTAAACCTGATATGCATCTACATTAACATATTGATTACGAATTGATTAATATTTTAAGTACTTTTTGACAAATATTAGTCAGTAAAAGTTTAAACTAGTTCAATCCAAGTACAATATTTAAAGTAACATAGTTTGAATGGTTACAGTTTTGTAAGACACTGCTTTCTTAGTCTGTGTTAAGAGTCAGTTTAATTATGTACACCCTGTATATATTTTTTAAGTTCACCAACTCAGAGCTATCGTTAGTTGAAACTATTCATCAGGAAAGTATGAAATTTGGAATGCATCTAAATGAAAGAATGTGAAAGACATTTAGCAAAAAAAAAAAAAACGTAAAACTGCAAGTTATCATAAACAAAGACCCGATTTTTGCCTTTATTACAAAAGAAAAGTTCAAGGTTTGACCACTGCATAAATAATAAAATCAGGATTCATATGCCTTCTGGAAAACAGGGGAAATTCAAATAATAAATTTTGTTCATAAAATCTCAGGGGAAAGTCCAAAATGTACCCCAAAACTTGAGAAAATGATCAGCTATTCTAGGAAATGTACATAATCACTGATATTCACATACTTCAGGATGTTATAATGAAATCCAACTTAAACAAGTCTTGTAACTCTGTGACGTATCAAATCAGAAACTATAAAAATTAAATTAACGTTAAATTGTTAAGTAACAGAGTCTGAGAATAGAGACAAGTTTCTTTGCAAGATAATCACTGATAGACATCTTGCTTGATGAGAGCTCATTGTCCCAATTATTAAGAATTTTGTTAATTCATAAATGACAAATTCTTCTGTCAAAGGATTTGTTCTGTTTTTTTCTTTCTTTTTTTTTTTTATATTTTATTCTTTAATCTATTATAATTAATGCAACAATAAGTTTATAAAATAAATTCTTCATGTTCAAGACATGGCATGTGCATGTGCTTATATATATGATTCAGGCAAAATTTTGGACAAACACTTGTGTTTACAGAGTTTTTAATTTTATATAACTAAAGTGAGTGGAAAATTAAATACAGTAGACTCCTTAAAATCCACGACCCTAGAATCAGTGAATACCTAAAATCCACATATTGTTGCCAATGTAAACAGTGAAACCTACAGTTAAGTTGAAGGAACAAAATTCAAGATGGCGCTAAAATCTGCAACAATCGCAATTTTTTTTTTTTTTTTTTGCTATTTTTTTGTTAATTACGTTTTGGCTATAACAGCCTGTTAATTATTAAATAAAATTTATTTACTTATAATTTGGATGTAAACTAGTATACCTATAATAATAATGCAAATATTCATCATATTGTATCCTGCACAATATGCACAAGTGTAAACTGTAACTGAATTGTTTGTTTATTTTTCTTGCATTCATTTTCCCATTTTTCAATGTTTATTTTTAGTTTTTCATTATTATGTATGCATTTTAGTACGTAATTATGGTTAATATGGCCAAACTTGAGCTTTCCCATGAAGATAATAGGAATTTTCGGTACTTCTTTATTATCCCGTCGACCACTTTTCATAACAAAAAACTATCGCCAAACTGTAACGCCAAATAAACGGGAGAACGTTGCCATTGGAATATCAAAATAAATAAATAAATAAAATATAAGAATTTAAGGACATAATTGTTATTTTAATTAATGAAATAACTAATAAGTCAGTAAAACATAAGGAAAAATACACGCAAATGTCGAATTAAAAACCACTTGATGACATAACAAACACGTATAATGCTTCTGACATCAAGTACATGGGACTGCATTTTTGGCGTTTAATCGTACAGTTTGGCGATAGTTTTTTTGTTATGAAAAGTAGTCGACGGGATAATAGAGAATTACCGAATTTTCTTTCAAAAAAATTCAAAATAGTGCTAATATTAGTGGCGATCGCAATCTTTTGTTTTTTCAAGACAATTTTTAATTAATCAGGCTTTTTTGTTTACTAAATCTGCATAAGCATGAAATAAAATTTCACTATTTTAAGATCTACTTCAAATTATTTTCCTATCTGAGGCAAAAAACAGCATAACAGTAGCCACTTTGCATCTGTATTTAATTTCAGTTTTAATCTGATTATTTTTATATTTTCGTGATTTCATACGTTATTTTGATTAATAACACTGATTGATACAAGAAGGATTGACATTTCGTCATCATTATGCATATTTAGTACTGATTTTAGTATTAATTATTGTTTAGGTTTATTTGACCTTTATTTTTAATATTTTTAATGTTCTTGATGTTTATTATTTTACATAGTTATTTTAATATTTTACTTATTTATTTTAATATTTTTTACTTATTGTAATGATTCATTACAATTTCCAATGCTTTACTACTTTCAAATTACTGTTTAAAAAATGTAAGCAAATTAGTGACCAGAAATCTGCAAATTTCTAAAATCCGCACAACCCCTGGTCCCAAGCTGTGCAAATTTGAGGGAGTCTACTGTATATTATTTTTTTATGTGATGTATAACTTTGCTTTTGACATTACTTTATCTTTGGGGAGGGGAGGGGATTAATACTGGTTTAAAAAATATCAATAAATGTTGACATGAGAAAATTGGTCCTGAAAAATAGCTCAATTAATTTTTTTTCTGAAAATCAGTATGAACCTTGAAAAGGGTTAAAAAAAGATATAAGAAGCTATTTAGGGGGGGGGGGGGCAGCATGATACTGGTTTAAAAGATGCCATTAATTGTTGTCCTGGAAAATAACTTGGGGGGTGGGGATTTGTTTATTTTAATGAGTATATGAACCCTGATATGCAAAGCTGCATGTAGATTGAAAGCAAATATTTCTGTTTTGATCCGAAATGTCTCTGTAAATTTTATTTTATTGTTTTTATGGTGTACTTCAACAAAGTTTTCTAATTTAATTTAAGATCATGTTCAGCATAGTAGGTCAACATTTAAGGATGTCAGCAATTATTTTTCTGTTTTTGTCTTTTCAGCTGAAACTGTGTCTTTGTTGAAGAAGCAAACAGCTATGCCAGTTGTAGCGGATGTGGATTTAGAATCTTTTAATTCTGTAGTACAAGATAATCGACCAGATCTAGATTTTACCGAAAGACTTTGGCTTATCTTAAAAGGCGAGTATTGTCTTTTGAAAACTTCGTGAGAAAGTCTGTTTTTATAGTTGATTTATGGTTGTATGGCTTCTTAACTCCTTATTATTATTTTTTTATTATCTCAGAGTAATTATTTTCTTTAAAGCTAATTAATTAATATTTAAAAGTTTTTTATTTATAGATGTATGTGATTTTTGTTGTTGTTTGGAGAAGAGGGGGGGGGGAATTTATTGTTAACTTTTATTTTTAAACTCTCATATTTTTATGACATTAGCAGAAGCTAATAAATAACAACACAGAACAAAGAAACATTTCTGTAAATATTTTTTCTGGCTCAAATTATGTTTATTTGACTTGGGAAATGGTAGGTTGGTAGCTGTGTTGCCAGAATGTTGCTGAGGGGTTGGCTAAAGTAGTTAAATCACTAAAAATTTTCAAGGTATCTATATGTATTAACATAGAGCTGTGCTTGTTTAATGAATTGCATTGCAAGCAATCGTGTTATGATGTAGTTGTAAAACATGTAAAAGTCATTCATTAATTCAGTTATTCATTGTAGATTGATTCAAAACAAAAACTAATGTTTATGTTTTCATGCCTATATATATATATATATAATTATAATATCTATGAATTTCAAAAACATATCAAATTCTATTATCATTCTACTTAAATCTCCAAAGAGATAATTAATTATATATATATATATATTTCTGCTGTTTGGGGGGAAGGGGGATATGGGGGTTTTGAGTGGTTTTCTTTTTTTATTGTTAAGTATGTTTTGTTCCCATGTGAACATTTGTTACGCCACCGTACATTGTTTCTGTATTAATTTATGCTAATTTAATTCATTAATTTATGTTAATTAAACACTTAACTTAATCTTATAATCATTTTTCTTTAAAGTCCTTTTTCTTTCTAAACTTTCAAATATTTCGTTAAAGTAATTTTATTCTGTTATTAAATAATAATATTAATCAATAAATCAAATGCTTTAATTATTAAAATCATTAATATAATATTTAGTAAAATTATTCTCAGTAAAAGATACGTTTTCCGTGTATCATAATGTTGTGGGTGTTGGGGGTTCTTTCTAAAACACAACTTACTTAATTTAAAAGAATCAATTATTACTCAATCTTCATTTGACAATTGATTGATAAAAAAAAAACAAGTATACCCTGATTAGCTCCACTGAAATCTGTTGCCATGGAGAGGGGAGTAAATTTGTCAAAATACCAAAACTCAAAAGAATCCGAATAAGTTAAAACACCATGATGATTTTGAATTCATAATTTTATAATAATTCTAAATGTAGTAAGGGGCAACAGATTTCTAAATCAAGTAGCATACTGAAATGCGAAAGAACACCCAACTCCACTCCAACCCGATCAAGCTCAAACCTCCATACACAATAAATTAGCAAAATATAACCATCATTGAATTTAGACAATTGAAGAAAGCCTGAAATTCCTCCAATATGAGGACAAAAGGGAATAGAGACAAATTAATAAAATAAGCATATGATGGAATACTAAAAATTTAAGAATAAAAATGGAGATTTTGACCAAGATCAGATTGGTTAACCGAAAGATCGTATAGTGATTAAAATTTTACTGACCAACTCTATATATATATATATATTTTTATTTTTTTATTTTTAGAAAACAAACATTCTATCGTTTGTTTTAAATAATATTTCCAAGAGAGGACAATTAAAAATTAAACTGATCAGTTATGAAATTAAATTTAATATTATTCATTCATCACTTATTAATTTATCCATCATTAAATCAAGATCAAAAATACGATTGTATAACATTGAGTGAACCTCAATTAATATTCATTAAAACAGTCAGTTATGAATTTAAACTTAAGAAATTTTAAAGTCTTAATTTAATAAAGTTGGATTCTCCCTCTTTTTTTTTTTTTTTTTTTTTTTTGAAAGATGTACAAATAATAAAAAAAAAATATGCAAAGAGTACTTACAATAGATGGAGAGTTCTACAATTTTAGTCAGTGGACACTTAGGAGCATTTCGTCCTTTTTCAAAATCTGTTGAACACACTTAAGCTGGAGTATTCAGGCTGGGGAAAAATTCTGTCAATACCCATGTGGTTTCACGCTAACATTCATCATCACATGATGTGTCAAATGCCATCACGATGGAGATTTGGTTACCACTTCGTACCTCTCATCACACTGCATCACTTGCCATCAACTACTAGGTCCATCATCTTGTCAGGGGGGGGGGGGGAAATTGTCCCACGGCCCAGAATTTCACTGTCGGAGCCAAAAGTTTCACTTTCATGAAACATGTGTTTTATTCTAAGATGGCCATCACCTTAACTCAGAACACTACTATTTCTACCGACCGTTTAGTTCAATATCTATGATCACCTCTGAGGATTAAGAAGTCATAATAATGTAATACTATTTCTTAGAACGTCACTACGCAAAAACGGGCTAAACATATCTTCTTTTTAATCTCTCGCTAACAGTTATAGATCCGCAACTCGAAAATGCCCTTATAGCTTCTTTTCAGCATAACACTATGATTTAGGATAGTTAGTGTAGGGCCATCAATGCCCCACTTTCGATACTCTTCCAGAAACCTGTCCGCCTTCAACAGCTTCGCGATCCAGCCCACAGGCCAGTTTTCGAGCCCTGTAATAAGTCTAATTTTTACGAGCCAAACGACAGGTATCTCAGCCAAGCAACAACTGTCGTAAACATTCACTCTCCCGCGCCGCTTGAAAAACGGGACCGATCCACTCTGCCAGGGGTACGGGAATGGAAACAAAAGGAAAAATGGACTCTTCCTGAAAGCACAGCTTGTCGCTCCACTCTGCCGGCCGCTTCATGGGGGAAGGCAGCCCTGCTTCACCCCCATGGCGTGTGCTGAAGGGGGTCCTGTGAGCCTCTGTTTACATGGGCGCCAGCTATCCGCCTGATAGCTGAGCCAATTGAAGCCTGTCGTAAACTTACAAAGCCTAATTGCGTGTATAGTACACTCATAAGATAACGTAATTCTTATACAGGGCGGTCGGTCATTCTTATATCAAAGTCAGACTAGATGACTCCAAATTTTCCACCTGTGCGGTCTTTAACTGACAAACATCCCTTCTTGCTGTCTGCTTTTCGTATTTCAAAACAGGAAGCAACGCTAGATTATGAAAGTTGAAATTGCTTTGCTTAAAAGAAAAAGAAAGAAGAGGGAAAAAAAAACTGCTTTTATTATTAATATTACAATTACTTTTATTTATATATTTATTTAAAACAGAAACAAAAAGAAAACTTCTAAATAAATGTTGAGAGAGTGATTTAAGGTAATTAATGTAGATTAAAAAAAAAAATTGGTTGAAACCAACCGTAACAAGATTGCTCCCCCCGGCTAATTAAAAAATTTTTTTTTGAGAAAACAAATTATTTTTTTGAAAGGTAACTGGGTACCACAAGGCATGCTGGGACCTCAACACTGAAAAAACTGACCCACATACACAAATCATACAACGATCCAGGACGGGATCCAGATAATTCACCGCTGAAACACCACCCTAGAAGTATATTCCGGATATATACAACCAGAGCTTGCACATCCGTAGCAACCATTACCTAAAATACTACTGCAAACATAACTATAAAGGAGTATTACCACAAGAGGGACCATAAGGCTGATTTTACCACTAAAATGAAAAAGATACATTCTGCACCTGTAAAAAAAACACAAGTTCCACTTGGACTGTGAAACCTCACTTCCCTACTACTGCTATTCCTACGCATAACTACATCTCACATGAAATTTCTGGTAACAGAACTGTAAACAATACATAAATTGAATTTTGAGAGAAAAATTAAGCCGAAAAAGAAGGAAGTGCCCACTGATTAAGTTTCTCATTGCATACATACATAAATTCAATAACTGGCATCACAGTATATTACAACACTATATATTAATGTAAATAAGTACTAGTAATATTATAGTTACAACACTGTAAATGTCAATTAATCTATGAAAACACACATTAATTCTACCATATAAAAAAAACACAAAAGCAACTGGTGAAACAAATAAAAAATATATACATACTGTAATAGAAGGTTATACATATAGTAAATTAAGAGCAAGACACACAATTTGGTAACTATAGACCATGTTATAGAATCACGTATACATTTGTTCGTGAAGTTATGTTTGTATTTGAAGACAGTTCTTAGAACCGTGTAACTGTGTAGATTTTACAAATGCACTTACAAGTAATGTGCATGGGAAAGAGTATCTCTGCCTCTGTGCTACTTATAGCAAAAACAGCTTCGGGCCATTTGGGTACTACAGGGAAAACATTCCACAAAATAAAATAAAAAACAGGGGTGGTGACATATATCACCAGGAAGGAAAAACACACACTCCACCAAAAATAGGAAGTAAAATTAAGAAAATACTTAATTCTAGTAATTTAAGCCATACACAAACACATCCAGGTATGTACATGAGAACGTATGTACAAGAAAAAAGAAAAAGGGTCCACACTCCTTAAAGTTTAAGTTCAAATAAGACCACAAATTGCATAGTAAATAATAAATCTATCTAGTTAAAATGCAGAAATTAAAGTAAACACATACTTAAAAAGTTATGTATAGAACACAGATGCATAAAAAAAATAAAAACACAGAACACCTTCGGCAAGAGGGTATACCAAACATACCATCCTAAAAAAAGTTAAAGTAACAAAAATTACACTCGTTTTTTTCAAAAATACACCCAAAATCTACGAAGACGGTGTGCGGAAGGGTACATACCACAAAATCTACCATAAAACAGACAAAAACCTTAAGTATAAGCATAAAAAGGGTTAAAAATGCCTACATGAAAGTATCAAAACACAATCAAAACAAACCTTTAATACGCTAGAAAAACTAAGTTCCGTTTTAAAAATGCCAAAAAAAATAATTAAATATATATACACATTAACTAAACTATAAATAAATACAAATAAACAAGGTAAAATTGAATAAAAATGCCTGAATAACGAAAAAAGGTAGTTAGTATTTATAACTCGGACGGTCTCTCCTATCCCGTAGCAAATAGTCGGTTCTAGAAATCGATATTGAACGACTACTTCTATTCGATTTAGCAGCTGGACGAATCGATGAACGAGACCTGCGCGAATCGCTGTGCTCAGCAGTTGAACTGCTTTCTGCCGTGGCTGAATTTTTACCTACGCGCATTTCGCTGCCTTCTGCCGTTGCTAAATTTTTATTTACGCACATCTCGTTATTTTCTGGCGCTGCTAAAGTATACCTTTCGTTGCTTTCCGTCGTCGCTACCTCCGGAGACACGGGAGGTGGGGAACAGGGAGTTATGATTTCAGTCGCGTCGCTGTCTGTTTCTTCCACTTCTGGCGCTACCGGAGTTTCGTTATTGTTGACATTCACTACTGCTGGTGCGCGGTTATTATCATATGGTGCCCAGGGAATGAATCTGTTGCGTTTACACCTGCGTACAGGAGGAGAATCGCACGGTTGGTGTGGTGAATCGATGGTCACGTTTTCAGTCGATCCCAGGCCAATTGTTTGTTTTGGTTCACTGGACCAGATGGGAAGTCTGTCTTTGAAAGAAGACAACCTGTCAACATGGACAACCTGACAATTTTTGGGATTAGCAACTAGCGCTATTTTAAAATTAACTTCATTTAGCTTCTCAATTATAGTAAAAGGACCATTATTTTGCTTGCTTAATTTTTTTGTATTACCAGGGGCGACTGTGGGTGTAAATAACCACACAAGATCTCCTATTTTAAAATTTTTATCAACAGCTGTCTTTTCACGGTATTTTTCCTGCTGCTCAGAAACTTTAATTAAATTACTATGTACTTCAGTGTATACTTTTTGAAGAGCTGGGATTAAGAGTTCGCAAAAAGAGGGTGCATCATTATAATTAAAAGAAGGTGGTTGAGAAAAGAGATTATATGGTAGATTCATATTTCTGCCATACATAACTGCAGCTGGGCTAAGTTTAGTTGTAGAGTGGACAGCTGAACGCATAGCTAGTAGCGCAAATTTTAGTTTAGTGTCCCAGTCAGATTGATTTTGGTTGACTATGTGACAAAGTGCATTTTTAAGAGTACGATTCTGTCTCTCCACTTACGAGTTGCCAGCCGGGTGATAAGATGAGGTCTTAATATGTTTAATACCAAACATTTTATATACGTGCTCTATCGCATCTGAAATTAGATTCTTCGCGTTGTCCGTCGTAATAAAACAGGGCGCTCCGTAGCGTGAGATGAAGTCAGCTAAAGTGTCCGCAATGACATCTGAAGTGGTTGAACTAACCGCATATGCTTCTGGCCACTTAGTAAATGAATCTATATATGCGACAATATACTTATTTCCCGAAAAAGTTTGCGGTAAGGGTCCAATGAGATCCAAATGAACCTTGTTCATGGGAAACTGGGGGGTCGGCCTACGTTGCAGAGGGGCGAGCTGGTTCGCTCTATAAGCTCTCTTCTGCTGGCAACTAATACATGACTCCACTAGATGCTTGACATCTGACGACATTCCTGGCCAATAGAAGTGCTCACGAATGCGATCAATGGTCTTTTGAAAGGCTTGATGACAAGCCGCTAGGGACTCATGTGTTAGTGCAAAAACTTGAGTAACCAATTCTTTTGGCACGACTAACTTTACAGATTTATTCAAAATAGCTGACTCCCTTGTATCCTCACAAACTAAAATGTCATCTCTAAAAAAAAATTTCATGTATTTAGGAGCAATTTCTACACCTTGGTCTAATTTTCTTGCAATCTCGCAGCATTTCTTGTCTGATTTTTATAATTCACCAATTTTTTCAAGTAGATTGGAATGAGGCATAAAAGTAACTTCCTTTTCGACTTGTATACAAAAATTACAATTAACAGTATCATTGGAGTTATCATTGTTGACATACCTCGAAAGGAAATCTGCGACACTGTTACACTTACCTTTAACAAACTTTATTGTAAAATTAAAGTCTGAGAGCGTGCAGATCCATTTAGCCATGCGTGATGTGGGGTCGTGAATTTTTAACATAAATGTTAGAGGCGCATGGTCTGTATAGATGAAAAAATGGGTATTAGCAATGTAACATTTAAAGTGGGCAGTTGCCCAAACTAAGGCTAGTAATTCCCTTTCAGTGGTGGAGTAGCGGGTCTCAGCATCTTTCAATTTTCTGCTGGCAAAGGCAACAGGATGGAGCATGTTATTTTCATCTAATTGTGATAACACTGCCCCTAATGCTTCGCCACTGGCATCACTATATAAATGGAATTCTTTCTCAAAATCAGGGAGTGCAAGACATGGTTTTGAAATAAGAGCCATTTTAAGGTCTTCGAATTCTTTCTGTGCATCTTCATTCCATGAAAATTTTCCTGTCTCTTTAGTTAGATTGATTAAATTTTTGGCCCTCTTAGTAAAGTCTGGTATAAATCTCCTATAAAAAGATAGAGTTCCAATAAAGGATCTAACAGCCTTTCGGGTAGTTGGAGGTTTAAAATTTTCTATCACCGCAATGTTTTTATTAATAGGTGACACTTGGCCACTACAAATCTCAAAACCTAGATATTGTATTTTATTCGAAAGGAAAGTGCATTTACTGGGCTTAAGTTTCAATTTATGCAGTCTTAACCTATCAAAGACCATGTTAAGCTTCTCAAAATGAGAATTTACATCACAGGAGGCAATTACAATGTCGTCGATATAAACAAGAATTCCAAGATTGCCTAAATCACCGAAAATAGCATTCATAAGTCTCTGGAAACTGTTACCTGAATTTGAGAGCCCAAAACAGTTACAGGTCCACTCAAAAAGTCCCTTGTGGGTGATTATTGCAGTTTTATGCCTATCCTCTGGGCGAATAACCTGCTGAAAAAAACCACTAGTTAAATCTAGCGTTGAAAAAAATTTAGCCCCGCTTAAAGCATCAACAGAGTCGGTGATGTTAGGTATTGGATAAGCATCTTTAACAAGATTTTTATTTAATCTTCTGTAATCAACAGCAAGTCGATAGGAACCGTCTGATTCCCGAACCAGAATAACCGGAGAAGCAAATTCCGACATGGAAGGGGAAATTATATCCGCCTGTAACAAAGTATTAAGTTGGTCTTCCATTTCTTGACGTAATTTGTAGGGGACTCTATAAGCTTTGCCTTTAACTGGTTTATTTGAAGTTAAGTTAATTTCATGCGGGATTGTATCACAGCCGGGTAAATCTAAGACCGATGCTGCAAATACATCTTTGTTTTTGTCTAGAAAATTTTGCATTTTAAGTTTTAGTGGGGGCTCTAAATGATCTAAATTAATTTCAGAGCTCCAAGTGAGATCAGCGTGATCAAAGTCACCAATTGGAGGGGCCAAATTTACATTACAGGTAAGGTTATTTTTAGTTACGGGTACATTTGATTTGTCTACACATTTTTGAATTTTGGCAACAAAGGTTCCTTTATTTAAATGGATACTATTGTCTGAAAAATTTGCAAAAGAAATAAACAGGCCATGTTCTTTAGTGCAAATGGCTCTGGAGGTAAGGAGACCTTGATTTAAATTTTTCGCCAAAGGTTCTAACATAACAATATCATTTTCCTTAATAAAATTTTCCTTATAACTTTTAACCTGGGCTAACATTTTTGACTGCGGGGGAATTGAAATTTTACTACATAACACAGCGAAACTTATATTTTTATTTTTATTGGTTTTATCACTACTGCTATCTTCATTGCTCTCCTCCTCGACTTCAGGTACCTTATCCTCTATACTTACCAAATCTTCACTTTCATCAATATTACAAATTTCAGTAGTATCTTCAGCTAAATTACCCTGGGTTACCTGACTCGCTGCTGATAGATTATTGTCGACATTATGAATACTTGAAAAATTTGCAGTATTATTACCCTCAGAGCTACCGCCTGATATAGTTTGCATGCAAAAGTTCTGCGCAACACTTTTAACTTCCTTATCTGACTCAGTTTGAATGATTATCTCAACATCTTTTCCCATATTACTCAACTGCGGGTCCTGAACTACCATATTTTCACTACTATGATTCCCATTTTCAACACTGACTGAGTCATGAACATTAATACATGCAAAACTTTCAGGGGGGCTATTGGCATTACTACTTTTTGTACTTTCCTCTACTTTGTTGACACATTTTATATTTACAGAACTATTTTCAACACAATCATTATTTATACAATTATTATTTGAATTTACACTATATACAGAATTAGAAATATTTACAGAATTAGTAGCAAGACAAGTATTAGACCCTGAAGTATTACTTGGGGTTTCTACGCTTTGTTTACTTTGGCCTGCTGCTGGCACTTTAAGAGCGACAGCATTTGTATCACAATTTATACATGCCTGGTACTCTTTCAAAAATGGCATTCCCAAAATCATATTAAATTCCTCTGCTAATTTACCTTCCACTACATAGAATTCAGCTTGACATTGAACATTATCAAAAACAAATTTTAAAAATACTTTCTTATTTAGGTGAACTCTCTCACCGGTGACAGTCATAATGGGGATATTGCAATTCTCCATTTCAAAATTCTCTAAATAGTTACAATTAGTACCACTCAGGAGATTAATTGCAGAACCCGTGTCACATAATGCATTCAGGCAAACTTTATTTATGTAAATTCTTGCAGTTGGTAATGTATATGATTGGGGGTGAAAAACGCTATATACAGCTGGGGCGTCCAGGGGCCTGTTGGGGATCGACTTGACCACATTTGATCCGGCCACTAATAGTTTAAAGCCTCACTTTCATTGTTAGCTACTGGGGCGTTATTTACCGCCTGCTCCTCATTTCTGTTCGCAGCTGTATTCCTACTGTTTTGGTAATAACCACCTCTTCTTCCCCTGTATCCGCCTCGCTGATTGTGGTTCCCTCTAGTGGTAATACTCCTTTATAGTTATGTTTGCAGTAGTATTTTAGGTAATGGTTGCTACGGATGTGCAAGCTCTGGTTGTATATATCCGGAATATACTTCTAGGGTGGTGTTTCAGCGGTGAATTATCTGGATCCCGTCCCGGATCGTTGTATGATTTGTGTATGTGGGTCAGTTTTTTCAGTGTTGAGGTCCCAGCATGCCTTGTGGTACCCAGTTACCTTTCAAAAAAATAATTTGTTTTCTCAAAAAAATTTTTTTTAATTAGCCGGGGGGAGCAATCTTGTTACGGTTGGTTTCAACCAATTTTTTTTTTTTTTTTTTGAAAGATGTACAAATAATAAAAAAAAACTATGCAAAGAGTACTTACAATAGATGGAGAGTTCTACAATTTTAGTCAGTGGACACTTAGGAGCATTTCGTCCTTTTTCAAAATCTGTTGAACATACTTAAGCTGGAGTATTCAGGCTGGGGAAAAATTCTGTCAATACCCATGTGGTTTCACGCTAACATTCATCATCACATGATGTGTCAAATGCCATCACGATGGAGATTTGGTTACCACTTCGTACCTCTCATCACACTGCATCACTTGCCATCAACTACTAGGTCCATCATCTTGTCAGGGGGGGGAAATTGTCCCACGGCCCAGAATTTCACTGTCAGAGCCAAAAGTTTCACTTTCATGAAACATGTGTTTTATTCTAAGATGGCCATCACCTTAACTCAGAACACTACTATTTCTACCGACCGTTTAGTTCAATATCTATGATCACCTCTGAGGATTAAGAAGTCATAATAATGTAATACTATTTCTTAGAACGTCACTACGCAAAAACGGGCTAAACATATCTTCTTTTTAATCTCTCGCTAACAGTTATAGATCCGCAACTCGAAAATGCCCTTATAGCTTCTTTTCAGCATAACACTATGATTTAGGATAGTTAGTGTAGGGCCATCAATGCCCCACTTTCGATACTCTTCCAGAAACCTGTCCGCCTTCAACAGCTTCGCGATCCAGCTCACAGGCCAGTTTTCGAGCCCCGTAATAAGTCTAATTTTTACGAGCCAAACGACAGGTATCTCAGCCAAGCAACAACTGTCGTAAACATTCACTCTCCCGCGCCGCTTGAAAAACGGGACCGATCCACTCTGCCAGGGGTACGGGAATGGAAACAAAAGGAAAAATGGACTCTTCCTGAAAGCACAGCTTGTCGCTCCACCCCCATGGCGTGTGCTGAAGGGGGTCCTGTGAGCCTCTGTTTACATGGGCGCCAGCTATCCGCCTGATAGCTGAGCCAATTGAAGCCTGTCGTAAACTTACAAAGCCTAATTGCGTGTATAGTACACTCATAAGATAACGTAATTCTTATACAGGGCGGTCGGTCATTCTTATATCAAAGTCAGACTAGATGACTCCAAATTTTCCACCTGTGCGGTCTTTAACTGACAAACATCCCTTCTTGCTGTCTGCTTTTCGTATTTCAAAACAGGAAGCAATGCTAGATTATGAAAGTTGAATTGCTTTGCTTAAAAGAAAAAGAAAGAAGAGGAAAAAAAAACTGCTTTTATTATTAATATTACAATTACTTTTATTTATATATTTATTTAAAACAGAAACAAAAAGAAAACTTCTAAATAAATGTTGAGAGAGTGATTTAAGGTAATTAATGTAGATTAAAAAAAAAAATTGGTTGAAACCAACCGTAACAATAACAACCAAACATGAAATATTTCTAAGTCCAAAAACGAAAATCATAATTATTAAATATTAAATATTTTGTATTAAAACCATATTCAATCTATAGATCTAAATTTTTACTTCAAGAATCCATTTACAGTTTTTTAATACGTTACTTAGTTTGGAAGTTATGGCAGGAAATTCTATTTATTCAATTTACTTTTCAAACATCGCGCGTTTTGTTTTGCAGAAATATAGACATTTTTAATGCGCATCTTCCCCAAAATACTTGTTGTTTACGATCACGTGACAGGATTTCTCGGAAGAAATACCTTGCAGTTCATTGCACTCCGGCAGGGACGCGTTCACATCTCAGCGTCCATCCGGGTATTTTCCCGACGTCGTTGCCATTCAGGAGTAACTTTGATTTCTATACATCTCAACTCTGCGTTGCGTAGCGAACGCTCAATAACGCTTGATGCTCATTGGCTGAAAGTTTGCTTACAAAAATCTAACTAATTTTTGAGCACAATGTTTTCAATCACTTGTCAGCTAGGGATTAAGTCTGAAACACGTCTTATTTAAGCGGCGGACCTTCGGGTCCCGCTGCCTTCGTTCCTGAGAAATTCACCGCTGCTTTTATTCCTGAAGTTTCATTCCTGCAGTTTTATTTTACAACTCATAAAATACCGATTATTGAGAGTTAAAACTCTGCCATTTTTCCAAGAATTGAACTTTATCGCTTACGTATCTGCTAGCTTTCGCTTACGTTTCAGCTAGCTTTACGCGATGTATTTTCAAGCAATATTTAGTTGATGACAGATTTCGGCATATTTCAGCAATCGTTTCTTCTTGTACTGTTAGTCAGTAATTTCATAGACTTACATCTCGCCAGCATTCGCATCTTTCCTCATAATGAATCCTTTATTTCCAAAGAAAAATATCATTAATCTTGTTGACAGTCTACAATATGCCGAAAGAATGAAATCTGCCGCCGTGACAGAATAAACATTTGTCCAGCTATATTGATCTGACTTTGCTGCCTTTGCTGTCTTTGATGTCCTCGCTGCTAAATAGATTTGCTAAGCTGAATTGATCCATCATTGCCGCCTTCGCCGACTTTGATAGCTTCCCTGATAATGTAACTGAACTGTCTCAATAAAACGTCTACTTTCTAAAAGTACGTTATCGACACCTCAGCAGATATCTAACTTTTTGACAATAGTTTCACTAATTCACCTAAAACTCTTTACGGACTTTTATCTGAAGATAAATATGTTCGGTAAACTTTAAATTTCATCACAAGAAAATATAACGTTCCTTTTTGTTCCTCCATAGTAAATGTTAAATCCTAAATCTAGTTGTGTGTACCATTGTTAATATAGAACATCAAGATGATACAACAAGTGTATGAAGATTAATTTTCAATTGTTCAGGTTGGCCAGCCATTTAAGTGTGTGTTGTTTTAATAAATGTTTAATCTATATTTCATTCTATTTCTTTCAAGACTTGGGTGAGTGTTACTTTTATTTATTTCACATCTTAATCTAATAATCGATTTTTAAGTTTAATTATCTTTTCCAAATTATTTAGTGAAGTTTATTTAATTGTTTATCCGGCCTTGTTCTTAAATTCTTTTGCTATATATTTCACTCTCATGTCGATTATTGGATTATTTTCCACTGTACGATCGTGTGCCGTGACGTTGTTTTGGTTTGGCATTTTTAAATTATTTCTTTAAATTTCAACTTCATTAATTTTTGCTTCTCCATTTTCCAAATTAAATTTTCAGTCTCTAGTCTTTTTCACACCAAGCCCGAACAACGTTACAACATTGTTCTTACTAATGTTATTTATATCAGTTTGTTAGTGCTTTGAAATAAGTTGTGAAAAATAAAGAAATTACTGTTTAAATTAAGTGTTTCCCATTGGGGCAGACAACTATTAATTTTTAAATATATTACATGTCATATATTAAAAAAATTATAATGAAAAATAAATTAATAAAAAGGATGGAGTAAGTCCTTCATTAAAGTACTGTTAATGATTTCTTGAAAAGATAATAATGTATGTTGTTTAATGTTTGTTTTCTTGAGCAAGTTACAATGACCTCTCAATTATTTACTGATTTTTCACTGTCCCAGCATAAGAAGTGGTGAAATAATGCTTCAGATGTCTTATTTAGAAGCATTACTTTGTACTGCTTTTTCTCAATTATGTATATGTTTGAAATAAAAGACGTTCTATAAGAGTTAAATAATTTTCCTTTTTTTTTTTTTTTTTTTTTTTTTCCCCTTTACACCTTAATTAATTTCTTGATCAAAAGATTGTTTCTTGAGATGAGAGTAATCAATAAACTTTGTTTCTTTTTTCTTATTAAATTACTTTTTTTCTTCATGCTCTTTAAATTTAAGTTTCCAATTCGGCTAGTTACATTTATAAGTTTTATGTTATAAAAATGATCAAAAAAAAAAAAAGATAATGCCATACAAAATAGAAGTTATTTAAAAATAGAAAATGATCTACAATACTTTTTAACTCAAAAATCCAATTTACAAGAATCAATAATGAGAGAAATTTTAAAGAACATAGATTCCATTAAAAAAATTTGCTGTAAATATTCTACACATGTAAAAAAAAAAAAAAAATCATAATATAAATTTGCAATTTTTGGAAAACACTTATTTAATAGTTGAAAAAAAATGGTCTACTGTACCTATTAACAAGAGATTATCCCTCCCCACTCAAAAAAAAGTCTTATTAATATAAATAGAAATTAATTTTTTGAGGATGGGTGAGTTAAGTATAAATATCGATGAGGAGTCATTCCTTCTTAAAAGAAGCAAATCTACATGAAAATCTACCAAGCACTTTTTCCCTCACAAGTATTGTTAACCATGCCACCCCAAAGTACATGTTAGCAATAACTGTGGGGTAAGGAAGTGCTTGGTAGGTTTTAAGATCATTCATATCTTTTAAGAAGGGATGCATTCTGGCTGATATATAAACCTCACTCCAATCCAGAAAAGGTTAATTTTTTTTCCCTACTCTCCAAGTAAAGCAATGGATTTACATGAATTTTTTATTAAACATAAGTTGGTCCGTTTTCTGAATGCAATGTTATGTAATTTTCATTACTTTTTTATTAACTTCAATATCGCACTTTAAAAAAGATTTAACAGATAACATATATGTAACGTCAGGCCCAGGAGTCAGAAAAACTACTTTATTTTTGTAGTGAATTACAACTGCAACTACCTTATCAAACATGTATTAAACTATAACTACTTGCTATAAAATGTAGCAACTACAAACTGCTTTTCAAAAGTAGTTGCTACTTCGCTACTTTCAGATTTTGTTCAAAGGATTCAATTTACACTCGAAACTGAAGACATGAATTATTAATTCAGTAACCTCTCTTTATATCATGTCTGTAGGGATACAATTAAATAAGTGTGATGTAACCGACACCGTTAAAAAAACAATATTTTCATAATTGGGTGTTTCATCATGATTACATTACTTTCCTTACATTCTATGTGTACAAAAAGTAAAAATGGATTAAACTAGAACTTATTTTTCTGGAAGGTACGAAAACAGTGCTATATATAAGAACGAGCGATATAATGAGGGACTACTCTTGTATATAGCAATATTTATGCACAATCATATCACTGCATAAATTTTATTTACTATTCTTATAGACATTATTAGTTTGCCACATTAAATTACCTTTTAGATGTATTTACCAATAATCTTGTTTACTTAATTCTCCAATACACTATCAATATGTTAATTGCATTGAGTTCTGTTGAGAACAATAAATTATATTGAGTTGAATGTGTGGTAATTTTATAATCTAGAAAATTACAGAAAAACAACTCTAAATGCAAACAATAAATAAATCTCTAAATAAAGCAATTTCAAGTAATACAAAACCCGACATTAAAACAAAGACACTATTTTTTTATGGGTAAATAAACAAATGTTTCCAGCAAGAAAATGAATTTTTTTGGTGAGTGGTGTGTTAGTAATTAATTTTAGCAGCAAGTGTAAATGAGAAAAATCTATGATTTCATGTGATGTGTGGCTAACAGCAGCTGAGATTTTATCAAATTGTTGAGCGGAACAAATTTTGTACAAAAAAAGCAAGTTACAACCACATGATTTATAGAATGGCACTTTTTTCCCCTGAACTAGCGCTGGCTCTCATTACAAATTACTGATTTTTGTATTTCACTACTCTCTACAGTGTACACTATATTGTTCAAAACTACAAACTACTATAAAAAATAGCAACTACTATAGTTTTGCTACTTGTAGCATGCTACTTTTGACCCCTGGTCAGGTCAATGCAGTGTTAGCAAGTTTCTGCCGGGGTGGTTAAAACTGACATGGCAGAAAATAGTTTCTGCCAGTAAGTGGCAAAAACTGGCAGAAACTAAGAAATAATACTAATAAGAACTTTAATCTGCAATGATTCATAATTCATACATGCATTTGATATGTAAACAATTAAGATAAAAATTAAAACTAAAGATTATGAATGTTATTCAGGGTAGTAAAAAGTTTCAAAATGATCATATAAATATACTTTGTTTATAAAATACTAATTTTCTTTCACTTGAAAAACAGAAATTTTCATAATGGTAATCTAATGCTGTATAAGTTTAACTATTAATATTATTGTTTACAGTTGAATTTCTATTTAAAAGTATAAAAAAGAAATTTACAAACAGTTCTGCGATATTTTAACAAATCACTCTATATTTTAACAAATCACTTTTCAGACTATTTTTAAATAAATAATACAATGCAATAATTTAAAGATTATCTACTACATAATTGAATATAGTTTTCTATTTTGATTTTTAAGCTGAGATTTTAAATACTCTAATAATTGTTTATAAATAAAATTACACAACCATATAATAACACAAATTTTATCTGTTACTTTACTCATTTTTCTAATGCAAATTTATTTATTTTTTAATTAAAACTATCCACAATATTTTATTTGTTATTTATCCTGAATAAAATGTACTGAAGGGATTTAATACTACTAAAAAAGTCTCAGATTATGTCACGAAATGTGTTTCTGACAGTTAAAATCGGTTATAACCACTTTCTGCCAGCAAAAACCCAGCTCTGGGTCAATGTGCAGGATTTTGAAAAGGCTTGGATTAAATGTCAGGGGTCCAGGTAAAATTTTGGGGCCTATTTAGGACCCCTTCACAAAAACCCATTTAATAAAACAGGCTCTGTCACAAAATTCTTCTTAATAAAATAGTCCCTTCACAAGATTTCACCCCATAAAACATACTTTTCAGAAATTACTTTTATTTTGTTAGGTTTTAAAATGTGTAATTTGCAAACAAAACAAGTTCACCAGAAAGGAAAACTTTAGCAGGACTTTAGTTGTTATTAATAAATGCTTGGTTTGAATTTGAGTAACTGGTTTTCACCTTTCGTTACAAAATGTTATTTTTCACAAAAGTACGTATTATAAATTTTGATTCATGCTAATTATACATTACTTAATCAAGCATTAAATTTCTTGTATATTAATTTACAGTTAGTACATCTTAACTTACTCTACCTACATACCGTGAAAATATCTGTAATGTAAGATCTATTTTTAATCATGAGGAGAAAGTCACGGTTACCGTTTGAACCTGTAACAAGTAAAAACTATCAATTTATCATGTGCTTGTTTAGCTAAGTAAATGACATATATGGAAGTGATAGTTTGCCTTTCCTTGAAAATTCCTCTGTTCATTATGACCTAATTACATGGTATACAGGAGTTTCTGTGTTATTTCAGATTCATGATGTAAAATGCTATAGTTATAGCTCGGATAACTCGGCCTTGTCCAACAAATAAGAGTGAAATATGCCAGCCAGGATATCGTTGGGATAGCTGAGTAGGAAGAGCGTTGGCACGGCAAGCCAAAGTAACCAGATTTGTGTCCTGGTCCTAGCATCTTTCGCTCTGTTGGAATAAATCTCAACTGTGATACTCCAACCATTGAATATAATTTACCTAGTTGAAAATACTTTCCTCTGTTCATTGTGATTTAAATTTATGCTTGACCAAAGAAACAAAAGCCATTATGTCAATAATAAATATTCATCAAATGCACAAAATGTAATTAAAAGATTAGCTAGATTATAATGAGGATGAAGAGACCAGTGTCTTTGCTGGTTATAAACAAGTTCTCATAATAATGAGGTTCAAATTTTGTTCATTTATTCTCTGTCGAAATAAGATTTTACATGAAAGTTTAGCTAAATCAATAAAAACAGCTGAATTATCATTCTTGTAGAAATATTTTTACATTCTTCATTTAAAAGCATATGAAATTGAATTATTAATTATAGTGCATTAATTTTATGGCTGTAATATTTTACATGCTAAAGTAAATGAAATACAGGAGGAAAAAAACCTCAAAGAAAGAAGTAAAAGGAATTGTTCTTTATTGTAATGTATTATTAGAAGGTTGGAAAAAAAGATTATTTTGCTTAAACTTTTCGGGACCTTTTTCATAACATACTTATACTTTTTGTCTCTGTAGATCATTGCACAGAACTTATCACTTAAACTTATTGCTTCTAAAAGGTCTCTTTATAATGCATACTCAGAATATTTTGAAAAATTTTTCCAATGAAACTATTCATGTATGTTATAAAGAATCAGTCAAATTTAGCTAAGAAATTCCAGTAGAAAATCTGTAAAATAATAAAATACTTTCGAGTATTTGACACAAAAAGACGCGATTTGGTTAGCAACACTTATTCCTCGCCGAATGCAAGTGATTTTAATGCATTTGGAAATTGCTTGTTAAATGAATGTTTAAATGCACAGTACTTAATAAATTCAAACTTAAAAAATGAAATAGTTTATTATTATTTCTGTAGACTTCTATAATATATATAAGTTGTGTGTTGCTGCTGTTATTTCATTTTACATGGTTTCACTGGCTTAAGTTTTAAGCATATTTTAAAAGTAAGTACTGTCTGATTAAGAATGCTGTTGTTATACATTTCAATATTGAATAAGTCATTGTTTCCATGGCAACAATACTAGTAAATTCCAATTAATTTTTCAGGAATGAAATTCTCTTACTTCTACACTAACAGTATGGAAGCAGAAATGACAGTGCTCAGAATAGGATCTTAATTTTGAGCTTGAACCACTTTTAATCAATTTAGATTTTATTCTAAACTGTATAATATGATAATTAAATTTCATTATACATACATATAAATGTATTTGGCAAAAATGTAGTTATAAAAGTGTATTTATTTAAGTTAAACTTACTTAAACTAGTTCAATATAAAATGTAGAAAAGAGTTTTCATTAAAAAGTATTTATCACAAAAGTGCATTAAAAAAAATATATATTTGTGTTGCCAACTGACAATAAATTGCCAAAGAAATGAAATTTTCATTATTTTTTCTTATAGACACTATATCAAGGTTCTGGAGAAATTTTTTCTATAGACATATATATCCTCATGACAAGAATATTCTGTAATTTTTTCAAGTTTTTTTTTCTGAGTATATGCTTATGGAGACCTTCCTTGTAAGAATCGAAAATTTTGTGATGCAGTTCAAAGCATCTGCATTGTCTCACTCTCATCTGTATCAAAATTAGTCTCTTCATCTTTATCCTTTTCAGGACTGGTGTAGATACAGTATGAAATAGTGTGTTTTCTTTAAGAAGAAAGAGAATAGAAAAACAAAAAATTTTGTGAATCTGCTGATTACTTGCTCATTATATCAGAGTTTTACTTATTATAACCAAGTTTCTTCCAATATATTTTTATACTGTATTTATTCATTACTTCCTCATTAAAACAGAGTTATCTTTACATTATAGGTGCAGATTCCTAAAATTTGGAAGGAGCCAGTGGCTCCTAAACCCAAAATATGCAGTGGCCACAATTGTGAAACAAACACATAAAAACAATAGTGTTTATATGGAGTAAAAAACTAAGCAAAAAAATCAGGAATTCAAAGTGTGAAGTAATTTATTTAATATACACACATGTACAACAAAATTTGACTATTAAGTGTAATATAAATCTTAAATCATGTACAGTCAGTAGATAAAGTTGGGCAAGATACGGTTTAAAAAAAAAATTTTATAAAGCTAAGCAATCATGATCATGATAGCGGGGAATACTAGAAAAACAATATTTCTTATTTTGATTTTGCCATACAAAAGTACATATAAAAGAAAATCTGAATGTGTGAGATTATTTTGCACTATAAAAATCAAAACACACTTGAAACATTTGTTTTTCTATATATATTTTTTAAAATCACAGACTATGTAAAATTGTCCGACTCAAACTGTTACGAATAACATTGCTATTCGAATATATATAATAGTTTGCTGTGTTAAACAGATAATTCTGAAATGTTATTAAAAAGATACTAATAAAGTTTGTTGTGTTTTAGTCTTAATTTTTTTTTAATCGAAATTTTACGATGGTGACTGGAAATACCAGAAATTGATCACTTTTAAATCACATGGCAACTTAAACACCGAAAGTTAGTGGCCACAGCATAAAATTTAGTCGCCATGTGGCGACTGGCAACCATGAATCTGCACTTATACTTTACATCCGAGCTCACTAAAACTGACTTTGACTTTCTTTTACAAATTTTTCATTTTTTCTGTCAAGTTTAAAAATTAAAGTAGAGAAGTAGCCTTTCAACTTATATGCACTATTCTCAATTATGTGCAGTTTGAATCCAATCCCTTCAAACATGCTTAAGTAAGTCTACTCTGCATTTGTTTTTTACATTTGACTTATCCCTTGTGTCTAAAAAAAATGTGTTAGGTATTATAGCTGATTATCAAATATAGTAAAACCTCTGAATAATAGACACCTGAGGATCACAGAATCTGTATGCTATTCAGAGGTGAAAGTATTCAAAACATAGATGTTGGGGATTGAAAATGTGTGTGCTAAAATAGAGGTGTCTATTATGGAAGTTTTACTGTATATTAAATATCTTTTTAAAAATTTTTGTATTCAAGTTTTATTCCTATTATATAATCTATTTGAATGTAATTATTTTCATTGTTGTCCTCATTATTATTTATAATTTTATTGTAGATTCTTCATCATGTGAAGAATTGAAAGATGCTCTTACATATGTTTTCAATGAATTAAATGAGTTTATGGATTTTCCTTTTGTAATTATGATTTTATATTTCTTACTTTCTTTTCCCTTTTTTATTAACACTTTCCAACCTAGTTGAAAAGTGTTTATGACTTCGGTTTGTCTGGCCGTCTGCCGTCTGCCGTCTGTCCGTGCTCTAACTCCCGTAAATATGCTCGGATTGCCCTGCAAATTTTATATGTTATAATCGTTATCTATAGCATGTTCCCTATTTCAACGGAAGTGTGTAGCACTTATAGTTTTTTTACAGGGACACTCAAAAGAATTCCGTTACATTGCGGTCTATGGGGAAAAATCATTTGCGGTTTATTTAAATAATGTTTCAATACTTTAAACGCATTGAAATTTATATATATCACTAAGGTGCATTAGAAGAAGCTTAATATGGAATAGGGTGTGCATAGCACTTATACTTACTTTACAGGGACAGTCAAAAGAATTCCGTTACATTACGTCTATGGAGAAAAATCGTCTGCGGTTTATTTAAATAATGTTTCACTATTTTAAACGCATTGAAATTTATATAAGGTTCATTACAAGAGACTTACTACAGAATAGTGTGTGTATAGCAGTCATCGTTCATTTACAGGGACACACAAAAGAATTCTCTACTGTATGTTAACAATAATTCCTGGAAGTGCGTTTTAAGTTACTGAATGCGATTTTAATTTTAAATCGCTTTTTGTATATTACGTGGTGTGTATAAATTCTGTAGATCCTATACAGGGAAGTACAAAAGTTCGGGAACACATTTCCGTATTATTTAACTCCAGACGGAGAATTTTAAACTGTGCTACGTGTTTCCTAACTGAACTAAAATTTAGCATCCTATGTAGTATATATACAAATCTATAGATCCTATACAGGGCTGAATAAAGTATTCGGATTACTTAGATGTTATCTTTTAGCTTATAAAAGAGTATGATTCGTAAAATTATTTTGGAAGCGTTGGAAAGTGTTACATAATCTATGCTTGACGCATGATTTTTCGTTCTTGTTTTTATTTACATATCTCTCTATATTAAAAAAAAAGTTACCATTGCCGCCGCTGTCAATGAAAATTTTGTGCCTTGAAGTCTTTCTGGACTAATAACCAGAAAACTATTGCATATAAAAATATGAAAATTGGTAGTTTTATAAAAAAAAATGTTCGATAATCATGCTGTAGCAGACAGGTTTTTAATTCAACAATTATTTTAAGAGCTATTTAATATTAAAGTTGGTCAAAATAATTTTCTTAAAAAAGTTTTATAGAAACGAAAACTATGCACAGGAATTTAACTATAATTTATAAGGATATAGATGACAAGTTTGCAGTGTGCAGACATCAATTATTTTTTTATTTGAGTAATTTTTTGAGGTTATATTTCAATTTGTTATTCAAAATTTTCATTATTTTGATGAAGATTTATTTCATATTTTATAAAATCCATTATTTGAATTGTTGTCAATTTGTAAAATAGCGCACATAATAATATTCCCTTTCAATTAAGAAATGTGTTTACATGTGACTGTTAAAAACAGAAATAAAACTTTAAAATAATAATTAAATGACCACATGTTAAAAGCAGTAAATGTAGAAAAATACATAATAAAAAATATAACTGCGCGTGAATATTAAAAAGAGTAATTATTAAATTATTACGTGTTTTCATAGCATTAAGTAGGGAAACTTACGTCATATTCAAATCCAAACAGTTTCAATAAAAAAATATATTTACACGAGAGATTAATTTATTTCGACAAATCTTTTACCTATTATTGCAAATTTTAAAACAGCGTACATAATATTTCCTCTCAATTAAAAACTATATTTTTACGTTTAATAATTTACCTTTAAAATACCGAAATAACTAATAAATTGTTAAAATATCATTAACAATATGGTACTTCTCCATTATCCCGTTGACCACTTTTCATAACAAAAAACTATAAAGGTTAACATCACTCATGGGCATGTTTTTGCTGTATAATATAGATGAAGTAGTTTTGTATGGATCTTTTTATTATTAACATTTCTTATTCACTTTAAAATTTTGCTTTTTAAAATCTTAAAATTAGTAGAGCATTAGACTGTCCTTTATTATCACAAATGAATTTTTTAATAAAAGAAAAATGTGTAATAAATGAGGGAGAGTTTTGGGGAAAACTCTTTTTTATTATTTTCGTATATTTGTTAGTTTGAAGAAAAAATAGTTGTTCCTTTCGAACACATTATTTTGTCTATAAAAATATGTCATTTTTTAGATGTGTTTGCCCAAATGTTTTTTCTTTCTGTTTTTGTATATAATTATTGGCATTATTTCTTTCGATTCCTTGCCTATTTTCTGCTGTTTATAATTTTATCTGCTTTCATCCCTGAAAAATGTACAATTTCTTTTTCGTTTAATGTTTTTTTTATTTCTTCCTAGCTGTGATAATTGTATTAAGTGAAAACATTGTTTTGTGTTAGAAATACTTTATAATTTGTTGTGACAGCCAGGGTTGGGTTTTTACCAGGATATGGAAAAAACCTGTTTTTTTACCAGTAAAGACTCAAGAAAAAAGGTAACAACTCGGGAAATGCTATTAACCAGTGCCGAAATTAGCCTTTTTGGCGCCCCCTCCTCCGAAAAGAAAATTTCCAAAGCTAATTTTTTCTAAGTTTCTAAAATTTAAAGTATATAATCAGATAATCAGTAATACTGAACTAAATAATCAGCTTTGTCAAATACTGATTCATTAAAACCTTGAAAATGGAATCGAAAGGAACCGAAAAATATTCCGTTTTATACAGGTTTTGATCGTAGGAAGTATAATTATTGATATTCTCAGGGGCGGATTTAAGGGGTCGCGATGGTCTCAATCGCGAGGGGCCCCCCATTCAAAGGGGCCCCAAAATCCTCTTTTGAGTTCAACGAGAAAAATTATTTTTGATCAAAGGATTTTCTTAGTACTTTTTTTAAAATTAGTATTACTACATAATTTTCATGTAATTTAAATAGAATATTTTTTATACCATTTGCTATTCCCAGAAATGTTTTAGTTATGTTTAAATGTTTTTCCTTGTCTTCTTTTCTATTAGAAATTATCAGAACTGTGAACGGTTGTGGAGGGTTGGGGTGAGACTCAAACTTGGATCTGAGCTGAACGGAACCCTGTTACTGTTAGAGACTTTTATGACGATTTAATTACACAAATCAGATTCAGAGTCTAATTAAGTCAGATCTGATAAATCTAAACCTGGATAGTGACACTGGGGTCCCTGATTTAGAGGTCCCCCACACTTGGTATGCTGTTTACATAGCTGATATTTAGAATGCATTTGACTTTGTTACTGATTATAATCGATATTTTGCATTTTTAGAGTAGGATAAGATTAAAAACAAAAAGAAATTGAGCTTGACTATTACAGGGGCACACCATGTATTTGCCCTGGTAATTTACATCTGGATCTAAAAAAATAATTACAGCAAAAGAATGGGGTGGCAAAACACGTAAGAATGGGAAAAAGACGGATTTTTTTTTTTTTTGCAAAAATAAAAGCAGAGACGATTTTATTAGCCATGGCCAGGGAGAATCTGGTATTCTATTACCATGGCCATTGCACCCTGTGCGAGGTTCTTTTCTGCGTCTCTACAAATGCTATATTTTTAAAAAAGAACAAAAAGGAGGAGAGGTTACTATTTTATATTGCATATGTTTCATCCCCTTAGTTTTTAGTGTTGTAAGCAATAGCCAACCTCGCGGCCTTTAAAGCCGGATCTGTATGTAAAAAAGTAATTGTAACAAATGGTATGGCGGCATTTTTCATTTATCTGGAAATGGCCAAAGGACGAGAAAATAATTTCGGAGGATAAAGAAAGGGGCGGCTGCGGTTTTGTTAGTCATAGCGACTTGGGTATGGTTTTCTCCCTGCACTCCTACAAATGACTTTTTTTTTTTTCGAAAAAAGTTTTAACAAAGAGTTTTATTTTGCATATTTTTCAAATTATCCTTCCAAATATTATTTGTTTTTAGTATCCCAGCCAGGCGCCTAACCTCGCCCCCTCTAATAATACTAGATTGGATCTGGATAAAAAAGTAATTTCAGCAAAATTAACAGGCCGGCATATTCCAGTTGCCGCCAAGGGCGGCAAAACGCTTAGAAAACTTTCGCAAAAAGACGAGTAAAAAACTTTTTGGAAGATAAAGCCTGGGGCGGCTCCGGCTTTACTAGCCTGTTATTATTAAAACCTTAAAGGTAATTAATGAATATAGTTATTTATAGTAAGCAGAGCATCGGCACAAGTGGTGCGTTGATGCTGTAATTGACCAAGTTTTTAAAAATGTTCAAAAGCAAAATAAAGATAACTGAAAGTTTCTAAGATATTGGTGAATGAAATAATAACAACCAAAAGGAATTAAACTCAATCAAAATTTATTCAAGTTATCAAGTAAAACCAAGATCAAAAATAAAATACATATCTCCAAAAATTCCAGAGGCAAAACGATGTCACATTATCATTTACTTTATATCTTCATTTGTCAAAAACAGAAGTCTTAAAACTTACACATTATATATTAAGACCTTCAAACTTACATTTCCTATTCCAGATGTGAAAACTGGAGTACCAACGATAAAACTATGAAAAAGGTTCTTTAACAAATTTACTTTAATTAAATTAAGTTCATTACCAAATTAACTTAATGGAAAACAAAATTACTTTTAATTAAATGTTTTAAATAAAACTCAAAAAGAAACATTTAATTTACTTTAATAATACTCTCAATAAATAAACTCAATTATGTAAAAATAAGTATTAATAATTAATAAATTCCCTTAATGTGAAACCAAACTTTAATTAAACACAAAAACAATATCTCATCTCACTTCCTGATCCTTATATGCTCCCGATCGGCAAAATTCGCAATTTTTACGACCCGATTGGCAAAATTCGCAATTTTTGCGCATCCGATTGGCAAAATTCGCCATTTTTACGCATCCGATCGGCAAAATTCGCATTTTTTACGGGCCTGATCGGCAAAATTCACTAATTTTACGCACCCGATCGGCAAAATTTGAGATTTTTATGCGTTCAATCGGCGAAATTTGGCAAAATTTGCGATTTTTACGCACCCGATCGGCGAAATTTGCCAGTTTTTCACGTCCGATCGGCGAAATAGATCCGCAGGCCACCAGTAAACCCATCGCGGGCCACAGGTTGTGCATCCCTAATCTACTATTAAGTAACAGTCCCAATGGCAAACGATCTACCGATATAAAGTGCTATTCCTTGAAGACCAAAACGAATCACCGTATTTGGTGTTTCAATAGCAAAACGGTAACAAGTAATTTCGGCTTCCGAAATTACTGATGCGAGAATAATAGACAGAACGGTGTCAACATACTAAAAATGGAATCACGTTCTGAACTATTAAATACCAGTAGCCTTTTGATGACATGAAAGTTAATATTATAAAAGTCTTAAAACCACAACATCAGGACAAAAAGAAAAGCATTATTCACTTTAAATAAAAAGCATTATATCTAATGAAAAACTAAATTAAAATATATATGTGAAATTAGCTGCATGAAATAACACAAGAAAAAGCTGCCCTTTTATTAAATAACTATTGCTCTAAAAGGTTTCCTTTAAAACATGATGAAATCAAATCGTTCATTTTCCGAGGACGAAAAACGTGGCGTTCTTTTAAACATTTCTCCATTTGCAGATCCCGATTCACTGAAAAACAATATCACCTTCTATTCCATTAACTATATCATATCACTACAAGAGTTAAAAGCACTTCCTCAATTAAAATAAACAACACCAGACAAACATGACGAGGCGACACACTTCCTAAAAACAACAACAGAGACAGCTTCCAGCCAGCTAGAAGATAACGCACGACTGCCTCTCTCTTAAATACTTGACTGCCTCGTGTCTGAGCTGATGACGTAATCTCCTCATCCTGCAGCAAACAGGTCACTTCCGGCCTCTTGAAGGTTACGTGACGATCGATTACAGTCACAGGTAGAAACTGCATGTGGAAGCAGATTAGAACCACCTGCCACCAGCTGCCGTAATCATTTGTATCGTGACGTAATCGATCCGCCGAAAAACCGCGAGAAATGAGGAGACACGATCAAAGTAAACAAGCTTGAACGATGTACTGAGGAAGCAAAAATGTGATGTAAATAAAACTAAATGAAAGTAAATGAAAAACGCCTGGAGAGTTAGGATAACTAATATGGCCAAATGGTAAGTAACTAAATAAAGATATTTTTAATTTAAAACCATATGAATTACTTTAAATAAAAATATGCTTTCATACTGTAAACCAAAGTTATTGAAATGAAGGATTTAATTACTTAAGTATGACTGAACTTATTACTGGATATAACTGAATAAAGTTAAATATTAAATAAACAGAATAAATATAATAAGGCAGGAATGGATGAATTAGGTCAATTAAGATATGATTTGAATGAGTGATAAGAACTGTGAGAATTAGCCAAGGGAAAACTATCTAGTTTTTCCCTTGTACAAGATTTTTTATTGTACCTCTACAAATGCTATACTTAAAAGAAAAAGATTTTACTGAAAATTTTACTTTGGGCATTCATCTCCCAATTTGTGTTTATTGTCCAGGGCAGTCACCCCTCGCCCATGACAAAATGGAAAAAGAAGAAAGCTCCATGCTGTGAGAAAAGGAAAAAACAAAAAATAGAGCAGCCTTCATGGAATATTTTTATCTAATAGAAAAGTCAAAGTGAGGGAATCGTTTGCCAATTATCCTTGCTGGACAGTGCAGTACCGTATCCAGACGACGTTGAACAGTGCCTTACACAGACATGAGTAGGGACTGACCTTGAAAAATGTTAGTGATTCTCCTAAACCACAGGAAGAGATTTAAATGATCCTCGACGGCATAGACATGATACATTTGGAATGGGAGAAAGAAAATAGCCTAAGACAACAGTTCGTTTTTTATTCATTTGCTATCTTGTATTGTAGACGAATCTTTTTATATTTGTCTATTTTAATGCATTTGGTTCAGTTTTTCTTTTGGATTTTCCGGCTGCGAGACTTTTTATACAAATTTCATATATATATACATTTCTATATCAAACAACAAACAAAACTTGCATTTGGTGCCCTCTTAGCCTTCTGTTCTGCTGGCGCCTGGGGCACGTGCCCCCTCTGCCCCCCCCCTTAGTTTCGGCCCTGCTATTAACAGTGCTTTTCAGAACTGCTAAAAGCATAGGCATGGCACTGACTACTTCTGTTTCATCAATAAAGCTATAATATGAGAAAATTCCTTAAATTTTTTTTTAATATAGCCCATTGAAATGAGCATATAATTCACATAAGTGCTCCTGCAACGATTGGCTTTGTAAAAAGTAACAATTTTAAAATTAACAGAAAGATATATTTTTGTATTGTTGTGATTAAAATTTTAAACGTCAGAATTACATATTTAATTTGTAGGTATGTAATCGAATCAGGGATCGAAATCCATGAGGACAGCCATGCATTAAAAAAGAAATTTTTAATCTAAAGCTATATTTAGCAGCACACTTTTGTGCAATGTTCTTGCTATTTTCTATTTTGAAAGTTTGGAAATGATAAAATTGATGTCTTTTACTTAATAAATATTTCTAAAGTTTTCCGGTGGGTGCTTTGAATTTTTTCTGGTGGGTAGCTGTAAAATTTTGCGTGTTTTTTTAAGGTAGTATTTTGTATGTTTAAATTTCATTATGTACAATAAATCTCTCTATATTAAAAAAAAGTAACCACCGCTGCCGCCGCTGTCAATTAAGATTTTGTGCCTTGAAGTCTTTCTGGACTAATATCTAGAAAACTATTGCATGTAAAATTTTAAAAATTGGTAGTTTTATAAAGAAATGTTCGATAAACATGCTGAAGCAAACAGTTTTTAAATCGAAGAATTATTTTAAGAGATATTTAAAATCAAAGTTCGTCAAAACAGTTTTTTGAAAAAAGTTTTATAGGAACGAAAACTATCCGCAGGAATTTAACCATAATTTGTAAGGATATAGTTGACAAGTTTGCGGAGTGCAGACTGCAATCACTTTTTTAATTTGAGTAATTTTTTCAGGTTATATTTCAATTTTTTATTCAAAATTTTCATTATTTTAACGAAGATTTATTTCATATTTCATAAATTCCATTATTTGAACCGTTGCCAATTTTTTATTCAAAATTTTCATTATTTTGACGAAGATTTATTTCATATTTCATAAATTCCATTATTTGAACCGTTGCCAATTTGTAAAATAGCGCACGTAATAAGATTCCCTTTCAATTAAGAAATGTATTTACACGAGACTATTAAAAACAGAAATAAAACTTTAAAATAATATTTAAATGATCACGTGTTAAAAGCAATAAATGTAGAAAATGACGTAATAAAAATATACTTGCGCGTGAATATTACAAAGAGAAATACGAGTAACTAGGGAAATTCACATCACATTTAAAATGATAAAAAAAACAATATTTCCAAACAATTTCAATTAATTATTATATTTTCATGAGAGATCAATTTATTTCGACATATCTTTTACCCATTATTGCAAATTTTAAAACAGCGTAAATAATAATATTTCCTTTCCAATGTCAAAATTCTTCTATTTGTTTATTTGGTGTTACAGTTTAACGATAGTTTTTTTTTTTTTTAATGAAAATTGATTGACGGGGTAATGGAGAAGTATCAAAAGACAAATAAGCGATGAATTAAAAATTCCCCGATGAAAAAACTAACTCGTGTAACGCATCTGATGTCAACTGAAAGTGACGCGACGCCACGATTATGCACGTTTGGCGCTAAATCATATATTTTGGTGACAGTTACAGTTGTAATCTGTTTCAACAGCAGTTGATTCGACCTTAAAATCCTTCAGTCAAAGGAAAATGAATGGAAACCCTGTTACAGCAGATCGCCACTGGTTGTTTAATTATAATACAATCTTCCGTAATCGTTTTAGAGATGATCAAATCAGAGTGTTTTTAAATCATGCGGTGTCAGAACGGGGGTTGGCGAGCGCAGCTCGTAGGGGGCAGAGCCCCCTAGTTTAATTAAAAAATAATAATATTAATAATAAAATTAATAAAAATAAATTTGCTTTTTTTTTTTTTTTTTTGTAATGTGGCTTGCGGTTGTTTATACAATGCTCAACTTGGCCGTCAATGGGGAACGATTTTGACGCGCCTGGGTTAAAGAAAATAATAATAATATATTGTTTAAATGTGAATTAGTTAAAAAATATATAGATAAATTTTGGAAATAGCAAAAATGTTTCAATGTTTCCTCAATAATTTTCTCCATATTGAAAAGTGTTTAAACTAGTTTAAAAGGACAAAATTGAGAATTATTTCGTTATATCACAAACACCTGTTTAAAAAGGATTTTTTGATGAAATTCATAATTTCCTACTACTAAAAGTATAAGTAGAAAAGAAGAAAGAAAGAGAGGGAGACCCCAAACCTGTTTACATATACAGTTACATTTATTAAAGTTAACCTTACCATAAATAACTCATAATTTATTTTTTGTAATGTTTTCTTGTATATTTTCCAATTTGTTTTGTTTTTTTTTTTGGGGGGGGGGGGACCTGTTTGTTAGAATCCACAATATTTTTTATGATTTTCTCAATAGTTATTGTATAAAAATGGCAACTTAAAAAATATATGAAATGTGTATACAGATACAGATGCTGTCACTGAAAAACTGAGAAATTTACATAGGGGTGCTATACATATAGGGGTATACATACATTTATAGGGGTGCTTTACATAACTTGCTAGAGGATTTATTTATCCATTATAAACCCTTATGTAGAAAGACACATTCATTCTGATAGCCTCTGTTAATAATCAGAGAGCCTAATTTTTGGGATCTCATCATGTAGAAACTGGTTATATGCAATAGTGTATCTGTTTTAAAAGAAGTTAAAATAATAACAGCAGCATTGATCATTTATGGAGAATTTGAATCAGAATATTTTCTTCTTTTTAATCATCAGTTGAATGTTTCAAGTGTGCTTCACTTGTAGGTTTTATTTACCCATATCAAAGTATCTTAATAAAAATAAAATATTTATTAATTTTTATCAACTCTGGCACATAAATAAAATCTGAAAACAAGGCAGTTTTTTTTCCCTACCATTTGGGCATTAGACAATATTTTTGCATATCTGTTAATAACTTCATAAAATAATAGCTATGCAATTTATGAATATATAGGTTGGTATTCGAACACTTTGCATATTTATTATCTTATGCATTAGTCGAACACAACATAAATTTCCAATTTTTGTTACGTTGGCCTTTTAATTCATCAAATACATTATAGAAAAGGGCAGACTTAACATTCAAAGAATTAATACAGTGAATTAAAAATTCCAGGTTCATCCCAAAAATGCTTCAACTATAGCGAAAAACATCAGACACATGAAAGAGAGTAGTGTGCAGTGGCCTGAAGTTTCAGCTCACCTGGCTTCTAAAATGCTGTTGGAAATTGGCATTGAGAAACTTAGAAGGGATTATGTGACACTTTTTGTGGGTAAGGAAGTATTGTTTAGCACATTTATTAAAGTGTTTAAGTATTCATTTCTTATATAGATACTTTTGAAGAATGCATTTAATGTTTTGTTTTAAAATTTTCTAAGAATTATCTGCATAATAAACTATGTTTGTGTGTATATAGGCAGGGTGGAAATGAAATAGACTTATAATCTTCACTAAGAGTTACCTCTAGATTTTAAAATCATGCATTAATACACTTATGTAGCTTTGCAGTGTAGGGCTTTATTTATTTTATCTGTATAATCAAAAATTCTTTGTTATACGCACAGTTTTTTATTTATTGAAAAAGATGCAACTGCTTTACTTCAACTGTGCAAAATAGGTAAAAATCAATTGCACAAAAAAAAATCTCAACTATCATATATTCTTGAAGCTTAAAGCTGTGTTCACCATTACTTACGTAGACTACTATTTTACCCATTTAGAATCAATTTCATTTACGTAGGAAATGTTGAGCAGTAAAATTATGCTGCAATAATACATTTGCAATACATTTTGGAAAATTTAAAAATATCGTCACATTAAGACTGTAACCAGAACATTCTATTAATACTTTCATGAATACAAAATTCAGGTTTTATTAAATATAAACATTTCTCAATGAGAGTCTTTTGCAAATTTGTATTTAATTAATATTCCCACTTGGCCACTAATTAAGAGCAATGCCCTGCCCTTTTCAAAATAGTGAAATATGCCCTGAGTTTTACTTAGTGATCATCAGTGAAAATTTTTCTCATGTCATGATGTTTGAAAATGCAGTATGCATTGGTTAAAACTAAAACACAAGAGATTATTCAATCATATTTTAATTTAATTGTATTTCGTAATATACAATCCTTTAAATTATTTGAAGTTGTTACTTATTTATGATACATAAAAAGTCATATCTATCTATCTTCATTTATCATATGTATCATACCTTTTGATGAACACTTTTATTTATTTTTTGGAGGGATTTTTTTTCTTCTTTGTGCATATGCAGAATTTAGTATTTTATTAAATGCAAACTGAAATGTTAAAGTACCATTCAAGTATTCTTTATTTGAATAAACACATAAAATTTGGCACCTAGTAATAAAATACTTTAAAAATATAACTGCAGCAAAAAGAAGACAGAATATGTTGCATGCCAGTGGTAAACAATATCAAACACTGGTATGAAAGTTCATGGATTCAGTATCTTTAATATACTATAGCTACTGAAAATGTGAAAAATTTTTAAGGTTTATTTTAACTTGTTACACAGTTGTAAAAGATTGGTCAAATAATAATTTTTAAAAAATCACAATATTTTGTTTTATTCAAAATTGGGTCTAAATTAACAGTTGCAAAAAATGTGATGTCACTATGGGAGAGTGGAATCACATTCACCATGAATGTGACAACCTGTGACATAGAAAAGGGAATGGTGAAAAAACTCACAAAATTTGCTTGATATGATCTCTTAAGTAAAAAATAATTTGTAAGAAATTGTAGTTAAACTGTTTTATTAAGGTATTTAATATTTTCCCTTCATAACAGTTTTATGTAGTACATGCACAAGTTAAAATAATTTTTTTGATAGTACATTCTCTCTTACATGCAATAAAATTCTTGTAGACAATTGCAAAAGAGGCATATTTTGTATCAATTACAACTCATTTGTCTTAGTTTTAAAAAAATACATAATAATCCATTTTTGTAAAAAACGATCCAGATATTTTCAAGTGTCTGGGTCCCAGGAACCCAGGGTTCCAAATGCCTAGTGACATCAATTTGAATCAAATAAGTATGAATTACCTTTTTGTCAGAATAAGAAAAAAAAAGGGGGGGGGAATTAAAATTCATAAAGATACAACTAAATGTAAATATATTGCTTGAAGGTGTGTAAAAACATACATAAAACATTTAAAAGCACATTAAAGTCCTTTTAAAAAATTCAAAACGTTTACAACCGAACTACTCGGTCATCATCAGTGAAAAACTTTTCACTGATGATGACTGAGTAGTTCATCTGAGTAGTTTAAATGTTTTATGTATGTTTTTATGCACCTTCAAGCAATATATTTACATTTAGTTGTATCTTTATGAATTTTAATTATTAAAAAGTGGGAATGTTTTGACTTTTATAGGCTTTTCATTCATAAGGTTTAAGTTTAGAGAATTTTGAATCTTATTAAACTTAGATCTACAAACATCTAAAGGCATGTAAAAGTCCTCTCTCCCCAAAACATGGACATGAACTGATTTTCAATGATCTATTTTAATGAAAGTAATTATATTGAATAAATAATATTCTAACCACTTCAGAGGCAGCCCCGAGATAAGTCAGGGATAATAAGACTGTTTTTTTATCTCTGTGGCCGTTGAAGTAGGTAATACAGTCAAACTTGCCTATCTCAAAATTTTCAAATTTCCCTGCATTTTCATTCAAAAATCAACGTACTTTCCAAACTTATCTCAAATTATTTTTTCTCCAAACCTGCCTATCTCAAATTTTCGGAAGTAACACCACTTTTCAATTCAAGATGTGATCTTTTTTATGAGTAACAAACAATCACATCATAGCAACAATAAACGCTGTAACTCACTGGTCCTTATCTCCATGAAATTCCTAGGGGACATATGCCACTCTCTGCACCGCAGGGGTTGAAGGAAGGAGGTGTAGGCAGTCTATTCTAATTTTTCTCTGGAAAAAGAACTGGTTCTTAGTCTATGGTCATTTAGAAGATGTTCAAGAGATCATGAAAATATCTTGGTGACTCGAATGATCAGAATGTTAATTAGAAAAAATAAACTTTAAAAATTTTACAACACTTCTCTAAATTTTTCGCGAACGTCACTGCGAGAATAATTCTGCACATTATGGAGAGCTCAGATTTGGCTGCATACCACGTGATCAAAAACGCTCTGAAAAAATTGGGGGGGGGGGGGATCGGCACGCTATTGGCTGTAATGAAAAACTTCACAAAATTTAGCTTAACGAGTAAAGAATCATTTCAGCACATTTCACTGTCTAATTTAGAGCTTAAAATGTCAGGTTGAAAAGGAAAATTAAATGTTTTATCAATAGAAAAAAAAGATGGGGATTTTGACTTTTTTGAAGGAAAATCCTCCTGTGATGAAAAGTATGGTCGCTGTTAAATTTGGAATTCCACCCAGTACTCTTTCCACTATCATAAAGAATAAAGATTTCATCGAAAAGAACTTTGAAAACAGCATTAAAACCATGAAAAAGAAAGGTGCATGCTCTTTTCCCTATGTGGACAAATGTGTAAAAAAATGGTTTGAGCAATACTGTCGAAAAGAAGTTCCTATCAGTGGGTTAATGCTTCAAAAAAAAAAAAAAAAAAAAAAAAGCTGAAGACTTTGTAAAAGAACTGGGACTTGGTGATTTCAAAGCTAGTAATGGCTGGCTTTAAATTTTCAAAATGAGACATGGCACTGTCTTCTGAAAACTTTGCAGAGAAAGTGTGTCTGTGTCAACAAGTGTTATCGAAGATTGGCTTAAAACACTTCCATCTTTGTTGCAAGGATATGATACAGCTGATATTTTTAATGCTGATGAAACCGGCCTTTTTTCCCAATGTTTGCCTAACAAAACAACAATTTTTAAAGGAGATGTATGCAAAGGAGACAAGCACAGTAAAGTGAGAGTAACTGTCCTTCTAGCTGCTAATGAAAATGGCAGTGAAGAACTTCAGCCAGTAATGATTGGTCGTTCAGCAAAACCAAGATGTTTTGGAAAAGTAAAATAATTTCTGATTCTCTATAAATCAAACAGAAAATCTTGGATGGCCAGCGAAATTTTTGGTGAGTGGTTAAATAAAGCCGATAAATTGATGGGCTTGAAAAACAGAAAAAGTCTGCTCTTCATCGATAATTGCAGCTCTCATAAGAATTTTCCTTCAACAAAGAACGTTACGGTAAAATTTCTACCCCCAAATACAACTTCAAAGCTTCAACCGTTAGATCAAGGGATTATTCAGAGTTTTAAAGTTGCATATAGAAAAGAACTCTTTCGAAAATACATCAATGCAATTGAAGATGGTGAAAAACTTCTAAGCATAAATGTTTTGGATGCTATGAGGATGATAGACTATGCTTGAAGATGTGTCACGTTACAGAGAAAACTATACAGAAATGTTTTAAAAAGACTGGATTTGAGCAACCACACACTGTTGGAGAACAACAGCTAAAAGAAACAGAAGAACGACCGACCACGGAAATTGATAAAAGTTACAAAAAATGGATGATTATCAGAGAAGAAATAAATATTGATAATTCATTTAAAATTTGTAAATGTAGATGAATCACTGGTAACGAGAAAAACATTATTAACTGATTCCGAAATTTTAGAAAACGTTTGAGGGATTTCTGATGATGAAGAGGAAAATGATAATGAGGATAGCATCAATATAGAAAGAGTTGTTACACCAAAAAAAGCAGAAAAATCCGTTGAAACATTGAGAATTTTTCTTGAATTCCAGGACAATATTGATCAGGATTGCTTCTCTGCTGTTGTAAAACTGCAAAAAATTGTTCAATCTAAGAAAGTTTTGCATCAAAAACTCTTAACGGATTACTTTTTATAAGGTATGTAAATAAAACTTACTATTTTAAACCTTCAGTCTTTTGTATTTAGTGTAAAGAAATTTTCTTAGTCTGTTTATATAAAACCTGTATATCTTGAATTTTATTTTGGCACCCGAGAGATTCGAGCTAGACAGGTTTGACTGTATACACTAAATTATGTTTAAATAGTAATATATTCTGATTTTCTGTATCTAAAAAGTTGTTTGTAATAAGATTCTTGGTCTTTTTTAACACTTTCCAACCTAGTTGAAAAGTGTTCATGACTTCGGTTTGTCTGGCCGTCTGTCCGTGCTCTAACTCCTGTAAATGTATTTGCTGAAATTTTTATATGTTATTGTAGTTTACTGTAGCATGTTCCCTATTGAAAATGAAGTGTGTAACACTTATAGTTTTTTTTACAGAGACAGTCAAAAGTATTCCATTATATTACAGTCTAAGGGAAATAATCGTTTAAAATGCATTTTAATTATTCTACTCCATTTGAAACATGATGAAATTTATATATAATTATAAAGCACATTAAAACGTGCTTTTTGTAGAGTATGGGGTACAAAGCATTTATTATTCAGTTACAGGATCATACAAAAAATTCTGTTACACATTGTTCTACTGGGGAAAATCATTTTTAGTGTAATTTAATGATGTTTTACTATTTCAGACATAATGAAATTTATATGCATTACTGAGGGGCACTATAAATTGCTCGCTTGAAAGTATGGCATGTATTGCGTTTATCGTTCATTTACAGGTACACACAAAATATATTGGTTACAGTATACATGCGATAATTACAGTCTATGTGTGATAAATGTGTTTTCAAATTTGGTTTGCATTTTTAAGTTTAAATATATTTTTGCATAGTACGCAGTGTGTATAAACTCGGTTGATCATATGCAGGGCTACACAAGAGAATTTGTCCTTATTACAGGCTATGGGATTGATTTGCATATAATTAATTGTGTTACACATTTTACTACTGAACTATATTTAGCAGACTAATAGAAGTTTTTGGAATATAAATAAATTCATATACAAGGCAACACAAAGAACAAGATACATTGTCATTTACGGTTGGTAATTGCTAAAAGTGAATTTAACTGAACTAAATTTTATCATGCTATGTAGTATATATACAAATCTATAGATCATATACGAAATAATTCAACTACTTTTTTGACAATGGAAGGTAATTTAAAAAACTGTATTTTTCAATGTGTTATATGTTTTCTAAACTGTTTACCTACATATTTTCTTTCACCTTATTTAATTATGAAGGTTTCGTGAGTTTTCTGGATGTGTTGGAAATTGTTTCATAATCTATGCTTGATGTATGATGTTTCATTCCTGTTTTTTTTTTTAATAGGTCTGGAGTTAGCACCTTATGATTCAATTATTCACTTCTTACAGCCAGAGATACCATCACAAGAAGCTGTTGTATGCCTTGAAAAACTTCACTGTGTCCTTGAACTCACAATTATAGTTTTACAGTGCCTGTGTCTACCAAAAATGCTTCTTAGTGAATTTATTAGGTATTTTACCTTTTTCTCTATGTCCGAGGTTCCCAGACCCTGACAAGTAGAACTGACATGCACTACTAAATCGAAATTCATATTTTTGTTATATTACTGTTTAAAAGGGCAAAATTAACATATAAATTGGCATTATTTTATAGCTAAATTTATACTTCGATTATTTTTTACCAATATTTCAATAATGATTACTGTCATGATTTTATTTTAATACAAGATTTATGGAATATACACTATATTTCCAAAGGTGACCAGTCACTTGCGATTTTAGACGTTTTTTTAACTATCTAGAAAAATACATGAGGAATTAACCTGAAACTGCAAGTGTGTAAACAGTATAGTATAGGTTATATATTTCCGTGAAGATTTTTTCCCGAAACCCCATAGGGGACTGTCAACAAATTGAAAAAGAACGAATATCTTTTGGATAACCCTGTAAAAACTAATGTAGCAAAAGCATTCAAACTTGAGATTATTAATAAGTGGCTTATTGTAATATACTGTGTTCATTTTTATGAGGATAGCATGTATATTCGTAGAGAAATTAAGGTTTTTATAAAAACAGTCCCAAATTTCGCCAAGTTTTTTGCTTATAATTTGCAGAGTTCTTAATATAAAAAAAAGTTATTTTGAAAAAATGTGTCAAACAACATTGTACACAATACTCTGCAATCAGAATTAAAAAAATAATAATAATTGGATGAAAAATGAGCAGGTTTACTAAAAAATGATTCATTGCGCATGCAATCAAAATATAATGTGCATAATGTATTAGCTAAGTATATAGAGCAACTTTTGTGAAAGTCTCAAAATCATAGCTTGAAAATTCTGAAAATTATCGTCGATAGAATAAGCTCGAAATCCGTTGTTTCCAAAAGGAAGCAAAGAGATGAGGGGTTGTTTCCAAATATAGTAGTATGTGCAATATTGTGTACGCTATCTTGGCACTAATCAACAGATATTTGATACAACCCCTCATCTTTTTGCTTCCTTTTGGGAACAAGGGATTTCGAGCTTATTCTATCGACGATAATTTTCAGAATTTTCAAGCTATGATTTTGAGACTTTCACAAAAGTTGCTCTATATACTTAGCTAATACATTATGCATATTATGTTTTGACCAGAGGGCCCGTGCGAAGATTTCGCACTGAAATCTAATATTTTTTAGGTACTTCTCTATTAACCCGTCGACCGCTTTTCATAATAAAAAACTACCGCCAAACTGTAAGATTAAACGCCAAAAATGCAGTCCCATTTACTTGATGTCAGAATCATTATGCGTGTTTGTTACGTCATCTAGTGGTATTACATTCGACATTTGCGTGTATTTTTCATTATGTTTTACTGATTTAGTAGTTATTTTATTAATTAAAATAACAATTGTGTCCTTAAATTCTTATATTTTATTTTTTTTTTGATATTCCAATGGCAACGTTCTCCCGTTTATTTGGCGATAGTTTTTTTTTATGAAAAGTAGTCGACGGGATAATAGAGAAGTATCGTTTTTTATCAATATGTAATATTTATTAGATGCAGGTTTAAACTTCTAAAGAAAAAGCAAGGATAAAAATATCTGCAAATAACATTTAGTTGTTAGTCAAGCCAGAATATCATCTAATTTATTCCATCAAAGTTAGACTAAAAACTGATCCAAGATTGCTAAAGGCACGCGCGAGGAAAAAAAAATTAACAATCGTATTTTGACTGCATTAGAGGATGACATCATGCGCTTCGGGAAAACCATGGGACTTAGAAATATAAATCTAAACATTTCAATTTCAATTTCGCTTTTTAATCATAAGTATAAAATAAACCCGTGCGGTGTTTTTTATAATAATTGCTATGAGCATCATATAATGTGGTATTTTATTTTTTTGGCAACAATAATTTCAGGAAAACCTTTCATTTCTTTCATGAAAACAATGCTGATTTATTTTATAATTTCAGCAAATTTTAATCAAAAACATGTTTTAACGAATTGTTAAGTGGGCTATGTCAGAAGCCTGTTCTAAAACCTTTCATATGGTATCTCATTCGTTGTTCTGCATTTCATATTTTATGAGTAAAAGGGATGTTGACAGGAGAAATAATATATAAGGATTGCATTCGCGCCTGTGTAATGCACAGTGAAACATTTTTTAGTAAACCTACTCATTTTTCATCCAATTTTTATTATTTTTTAATTTTGATTGCAGAGTGTTATGTACAATGTTGTTTGTCATATTTTCTGAAAAGAACTTTTTTTATATGTTTTCATGTAGTTTGAACACTTTTGCTACATTAGTTTTTACAGGGTTATCCAAAAGATATTCGTTCTTTTTCAATTTGTTGACAGTCCCCTATGGGGTTTCAGGAAAAAATCTTCACGGAAATATATAACCTATACTATACTGTTTACACAGCTGCAGTTTCAGGTTAATTCCTCATGTATTTTTCTAGATAGTTAACAAAACGTCTAAAATCGCAAGTGACTGGTCACCTTTGGCAATATAGTGTATAATCAATAAACTGCATTTAATAAAATTAAATATGATGAAAACTGGATAAGTTATGCAAAACATTTTACGACGATTCATTAATGATAATTTTTGAGGAGAAATCCATAGTACTCGTGACTTACTGGCATTTATTGACATACTAGCCAGGCAGGTTGGGAGTTTCTAAATCCAAAATCGCGTGATTTACAGTTCTATGTTAATTTTCTGTGTGACCTTCACATACTATAATTTCTTCAGACACAAACAATGACGCTTCCTAACACTTTAAAGGCTGAATTTAGAACTACATGTATTTTTTTTCCTTCTTCTCATATGTACCTTCTAATGATTTAGTTTATAGATATCAGTTATTTAAATAAGAAGAAAAAATTCTTATGTATAATTTTTATAATTTATTTTTATTTATATGAATTATTTTCCCAATTAAGAACATGTAATTTTAACAAATTACAGTAAATTACTTTCTGTTTAATATTATTATATTGTATATCTACTATATTATTAATGTTCGAAAACGACGCCTCTCTGTCTGCCTATTGCTTCTGTCTGTAACTCTAAAAACTTTTCTCACAGACGGAGTAGAAAGGCACTAAAGTTTTCAAAATATGCAGGAAAATTCGAGAATTCCATTCTTTCAGGTTTCGAAAAAAATCGCCGGTAATTAGAGAAGATATTAATTAAAAACATTAAAAATTGCGCGAAAAGAACAATTTTTATCCAATCTGCAGCTGCGTTTGATAAAAATTATTTCCAAGCAAGAAAGAGACAAAGTGCCTGCGGCTAAAAATACGGAAGTAGGGTTTTAAGTGGGTATCCAAATTATAAGATCTAATTCACCTACAGTTTTGAAAATAACACCATGTGAATCATCTCTCTCTCTCCACATTAAAAGATTGTAAAAATTAAGGAAATCCATCCATTAGAACCAAAGATATTAATTATTATTTCTTTAATTTGATTGCATAAAAATTATTCCTTTTAACTTGCTTCTTTCAGAGCCAGACATTGGGACGTCTAGCTGTCTAGAAGGATGAAAGATATGAAACCAGTTTAAGTGGGGTTATTATAGGCTATATAAAATTATTAAAACTATTGAATTTAAGGGCTTGAAAATTATGTATCCCTTCGTAATATGAAATACCGAGTCCAAAAAGTTAATTTTCGTAAAAATCGGATAATAATTCCTGAAGATATCAATTAAAAAAGTTTTAATTTTGTGTGGAAAAAAGACGAGTTTTAATTTCGATACTGCGGCGGATGTTTTTCTCGGTGACAGATCGTCTGGCAAATACTTTATTTCCGAAAGACAGAATAAATGCATTAGGGCTTTTAGGCACTGTTATTTATTTATTTTTAAATTATTGCATTTATCGATTTGAAATGTATGCATCCATGTGTATTTTTGAACAACGATTCTAAATACGTAATTTTGGTTTTTCACCGATAATTAGGAAGGGAAATATCAATTAAAAACCCTTTAACAAAGCAGTTAATTTCTAAAAAATTTACACGTGATCTGATATTTCAGAGAATGAAACATTTTGATAAAAAACCACATTTTCTTTATACTAACAGATTTTGGGCCCTGTTATTTTTTTAATTATTATTATTGGATTTATCGATTTTAAATTTATGTTTAGATTTTTACGAGGATTCTAAATATGTAAATTTGGTTTTCCTCCGATAATTAGGAAGGAATTTACAAATAATTTTTTATTTAATTATCAGACAACTTAAAATTCAATGCCAAATATTATTAAGGCCACTCTATTCTATCCCCAGATTAAAAGAAATATAATAAGGCGATCTGTTTGAAACTTTAAGATATTTTATAACACATAACATAAATTTTAAAAATGAGGCCGCATCGAAAAATATGGGGAGAGGGGAATGCCTTCCCCCTCCTTCCCAAGGGGGCTACTTTCCAAAATCTGAAGCGCCCCCTGGGGGTGAAACTTGGAACTAAAATATGTAAG